>OY998169.1:81614168-83037501 GCA_963921995.1 Oxystoma pomonae | reverse complement strand
AAGTATTGTGGAAAGTTTTAAAATCATTCAGGTATCTTCATCAAACGTGTTGAAATTAATTCATTCTTTGAAAAATCGTTCTTGGTATTCCATTAATTACAAAGTCTAGTTATTCATCTTCTTTGTCACCCAAAGAAGTTCCATTTTAAGCACAGACTACTAATCACGGAAAGATTTTAAGGCAACGGAACAATTTTAAAACCTGATAAAATTAATGACTTTTGTTTAAAAACATAACCAAAAAACACCTCGCATAACCTCAAAATGCGCTTAAGCCGAAGTAATCCTACGGCTTATCTTTACTGTGCCACTTACATGACATTCCACATCAACCAAACTAAAACTTAAACTCGGCTTACATGTCAAGCCGAACCCGTGCACACGGGCATTAAAGTACCTATTATAAATTCTAACTCGCCGGAATATCGCTGCATCTATAACATCTTCGGCGGTTTCCGGCTTGTTTCGGCTATTTTCTGCCCTGGAAAACCTACTGACGTGTTTCTAGGACGCCGACCGACGCTAAAATGTGTGTCGACGCCCGAGTGACGTTGGGGAAAACGACGTCAGACGTTGCCAGATTATGCATTAGTTTCCGTGTATTTCGAGAAAACACGTTTTAATAAATTTTAATTTATTCCAAAATTTTCGTACAAGAATGTAAATGAAGATTTTAATGAAATATGCATGGTTTAACGTGTATGTAATTACTTTTATGGAGAAGAAAAGCAGGCAAAAGCTTATATAAATGAAATTTTTGTTTTTTTAAAGCAAAATATGAAAATTAGGATAAATATAATGAAGGCTATGCCGAGAACAATAATATTTTTGTTTTGTTTTGGATCCGCCTGCCTTAAAAAAACAGTTGATCAAATTCAATAAGAGGGCACCAGTGGCGGTCGCAGAATTTATGGTGTGTAGCAGGGTTTGGGTTGAGTTAGTATGATGGCCTGTATGAAATTTGTGATGACGTGATTTTCGTTTGTTAAGCTCAGTTTTTATGTAGAAATAACTAATTAAAATACAATTGGTCTCTATCACCCACATAATTTTTTTTGTGCAGAAAAGAAAAGAAAAAAAAAATTGTAATTGGGGATTTTAATAAATTTTAAAATGAATGTAGTACTTGAAATTCTAGGTATCAACCCAAAAATGTTTTTTTTTATACCTTCATCAAAAACATGATTTTAGTAACTGTCTGCAGATAACTAAAGCATGGCTTTTTTGGTTACCGATGAAAGAAAAACCTTTTTTTTATCACGTACGGGTGCAAAAAAAGATTTATGTCCGTTTTTTATCCAAAATTAAAGGGAAATAGCGGAAAATAGTAATATTGAAAAAAATCTAATTATTCTTGCCTAAAAATTAAGTCATTTCCGCCAGTTTTCAAAATATCAAACTGTCAAAGATTAAAATGTCGCAACAATGAACGTCACCGAGTAAAAAGGCACATCGCTATGGCTAAAGATGGTGTGTAAATAAAATCTATATGTTTGTGGCGGATTCATAATGTCTAAACTACTTTTTTTGGGTTTTTTTCCACTTAGTTAAGGAAATTTTTTCAAAAATATGTTAAAACCCACTGCGTAAATTCCTAAAGAAAAAAATTTGTTCGTTTGTCAGTGGTTTTTAAATAAGATAAAAAATTTGCCTATACACACGCAAATCCTAACTAGAATCTAAGTACTTATCTGACGTTTCGGCAGAAATTCTACTGCCGTTATCAAAGGAGTTTATTCTTTTCAAAAATTTTTTCGATTCTTTTTTTAAAATATCTGTCTGTTGTCATACAACTGACTGACTTTGACTGATGTATATTTCAAATATTAACTTGACAGTTTGGTGCTTCGATAGTAGCCAACAAAGTATTGGGTGAATTTAGTAAAATTTCAAATAAAAATTAGTGTTTTCGATTTTAGATTACATTATAAAAATGCAAACTTTTTATTTTAAAATATCAAGTATAAAGATTATCTTTTGACTGACTTTAAGAAAAAATACATTAGAAACCCAAAGAACATCAATGCTATTTTTTAATTTATTTAAAAAAAATCTTTTGGAAAATCTGTATTTATATCAACTGATATGCCAGCTATGCATCTTCTTCATTAAGATAGATGCAAGCTGCTTCTTTGATTTTTTGTTTAATTTTGTCGGGTTTTTTTTTGTAATATACTGGTTTCTCCCCACATTACTCTATGATCATTTTCAAAAGAATGTTGGCAAATTTTAGACCTCTCTCAGTCTCCCCTTCTGAGGTACCCCTTATGGTCATTTATTCTAACTTCAAGAGGCCTTGAAGTTTCTCCAATATAAAATTTACCATACTCGCAAGGAATTTTATAAACGATATTTTTTGAGTTTTGCTTAGCATTTGATAGTTTTGTTTTGGTTAGAATTGATCTAAGAGCATTTGATTTTTTAAAAATTGTCCTAATATTATAATTATTAGCGATTCGTTTAATTTTTTCCGAAATACCTGGTATAAAAGGAATTATTAAATTTTTTGGTTGTTCATTATTATGTCTACGTTCGCGTTGTCTTGGAAATTCGATTTGTCTAAAAGAATTTTCGATGCAGTTATTTGGATACGAATTTTTAATTAAGACCTCTTTTATTATTTGTTTTTCTTGTAAAAATGTGTTATTGTCCGAACAAATTATTTTAGCTCTATCGTATAGACTTTTTATTACTGCTTTATGTGTTGGTTTTTTGTGTTGCTTTCTATAAAAGAATAAACTCCTTTGATAACGGCAGTAGAATTTCTGCCGAAACGTCAGATAAGTACTTAGATTCTAGTTAGGATTTGCGTGTGTGTGTAGGCAAATTTTTTATCTTATTTAAAAACCACTGACAAACGAACAAATTTTTTTCTTTAGGAATTTACGCAGTGGGTTTTAACATATTTTTGAAAAAATTTCCTTAACTTAGTGGCGAAAACCCCAAAAAAAATAGTTTCGACAAGATGGTGTGTTGCGAGAAGTGCTCTTCGTTCGAGATTTTTAAAAGTATTTTCCTGTTTTTCGTGGAGTTTTTGATAAAGGTATTAAAAAAAATAGTGTTAACAACTCGCTGTGCTTTTTTTTAGTTGTGAAAACTACTATTTGTTTTTGCTTCGGTTTTGGTCGACCATTCAGTTAAAGGAAAATTATGAAAATTTAGAGAAATTACTTCTAAGAATAAATGTTATGTAAATATTACGTAAATTTTATGAAAACTTTTTTTATGTAAATTTTTTTACTTTACATTAGTGATGGGCACAAAACATCAATGTTTTAAGAACATCGATGTTTTCTGTTCAACAGTGATGTTTTTAACATCGATGTCTATAAAATATCATCGATGTTAAAACATCGATACTTTTTTTAAACATCGGAACATCGATCCAAAAAAAAACTGGAAAATAATGTGCCTGATAGGGGTTTCACTGACACTGGCTTGATGTTGTCAAAAAATTGCGTCAGTGCAGTCTGAGTGCAGATTGAATGGAACATGAAAAAACTGCACCCAAACCAGAAAACTCGTTTCATTCAACCTCTTAACTCAATATATATAACAGTAGCTTAGGACCATTGAAAAACTCTTTTTGAGGTTGATTAATGGGTTTTGACTTAAAATATAAAGGCGGCAAAAAATCGGTGCGCCACGAACACTCAGAGCCAGCCACTCAGAGTGCGGAAAAAGTTGCACTTAGTGCAAAATTGTCAGTTTTCCAATGGAACGTGAAACCTGAAAAAGTGCACCCCAGTGGAACAGCAGCACCGACTCAGTTGTGCACTGGTGGCGCACCAGTTTTACCAATGGAAACCGCTATGTTATGCACTGTCCGTCGGCTTTGCGCCAATAGGTCTTAAATAAAACAATTTCTTTGGATAACGGAATACTCTGTAAAATGAGCAAAAAATACATCGATGTTCAGAAACATCGATGTTTTTATTCCGATGTTTTTTCACCATCGATGTTCAACATCGATGTTTTTTACGATATGCCCATCACTACTTTAGATTTCTTAAATCCTATGTTAATGTAACAGATGTGTTTGCTGGGAAGTGGTGGTCAGTGGTTGTAATATTCCCAGAGTATTCCCATAGTATCATCAAGAACTCCAAACATGATTACTATCGGAGGTTCCCATTTCTTGCGTTTTTCTGTTCCAGATATATATATGTAAAATCCTTCGATGGATGCCGGCGAGATGTTGAACTGGCGTTCGGTAACGGTAAGCGTAGAAGCTCGTGGTCGACCAGAGATCGTTGCAGTGTTAAATAATAAGTGCCTTCACCATTTCCTCTATATTTGCAGGGCAAAAAAGATTTCCTACGAACAAATCCATCACGTACTTAACTTAAATGACAAGAAGTCAAAGGAATTAATCCCTTAAATCAAGTAAGTAAAAATATTCAAGCCAAGTATAATTTATTTACAGTAACAAATTAAGAGCTTAAGTCAACAAAATGTTCGTCGAGTTAAATAAATATATGTCAACACCACCATGTGGTTGACTTTTCAAAAAAAAATTTATCAGTGCAGCGTAAAAGATTGATGGTTCTTAGACAGGATTTAAGGCCCGTATCATGTAAACCAGACCTCGGAAAATATTTTAAGCGACATATTTGCGTCGAGCAGGTCAAAATCTATAAGACTGAGCTATTTTTATTGCTGACCTATTTTGTCCGTTGACTAGTGTTAATTTTCCCACTGCGCACAATGCGCCTAAAATACCCGATTCTAAATGCCAAAAAAGTATTAAGCGAAGATTTTGACGTATTGCAGCAAAAACACTATATATATACTGGAAACTGAAACTTTTGCCAAGAGTGGATGAGAGTCATGAATATAAAGTCCATTTATTTGCCGTTTTCTGCTGTGATTTGCAAGTCAGATTAGTCGAAACAAACGATCGGTGCTACTTCGAAACTATGACGTGATAAAGATAATAAATATCTCAGGCCTACTGTACTGCAAAATTGGCTTTAATCATAGATAATGAAAGCTGTTAAGAATGCCAGATCATTTATCAAAATGAAATCAGTGTTGTGTAGTCGCGATCTTAATACCACTCTCCGAAATAGTGTGCTTCGTTGGTATGGACCTCCACGGTTTATCAGAATGTGCAAAATCAAACCTGTTATATAAAAGAAAGTTCAATCATAAAATCATTCACTATAGAAACTGCAATCCGTTAAACCAATTTTTGATCCGAACCTTATTTATTCAAAACCGTTTTTAATCGAACCATTGTTCATCAAACTCACTAACATCTAACTCGTAATTTGTAAAATCCATTTTTAATAAAAACCGGAATTTGTCAAACCATTATTTTTCAAAACCGGAATTCGTAAGATCCGTTGTTTATCAGAAATTTCTGATAAATTGATTGCACATTCGCCAATAATACATGAACGGGAGGCGAACATGCAGGTGGCGCAACGCGGCATTTCGATGCATTTGTCGCTACTACGCGCGCATACTTGTACAGGTAGCGTTGAATAGTTTGTGTATAGAGGACACTTCCATTCTAGTTAAGACCAAATTTCTGATAAAAAACGGTTCTTACGAACGAAAAATGGGTTATACAAATTACGAGTTTGATATTGCATGAGTTTGATGAACAATGGTGCGATTAAAAACGGGTCTTATAAATTTCGAATTCGAAGAAATAAAGTTCGGATAAAAAATTGGTTTAACAAACTGCAGTTTTTATGGTGAATCGTTCTTACGATGAAAATTTTTATTAAATACGGTCTGATAAATCCTGTTTAACAAACCATAGGCGTTCTTCAAGATGGGGCGCTATCGTAGAATGGTCAGAATCTCTTAGATGGTTTTTGGTTTAGATAAGAAACTTTAAGGTTTTTTACCATCAAAAGACGCCATATTTTGAAAAATTAAAAATGAATGAAGCGAAGAAAAAATTCAAGGCAAAAGAGGTCCGGGCCGCAGACGTTAGGGACAAGGCTTAAAATTCTTCGCCAATTATTAAGTTTATACGCGCCTAAAATCGGTTTTAATAAGGACGGTTTTAAATATATCTCTTTTCCAAAGGTTTCAAAAAGGAAAATAATAAAAGAACTAAGTTAACAACAAATTTTTCAGTAAAAAGGGTTGAGTATTTCTTTAGGATGGTAGCAATGCGCCACAGTGGTTTTAGAGAGTTTATACCAGCCCTAAAATCGGTTTTAAAGCTTTTTTAAATCTTGTTTTTCAAGTGCCATGCTCTCTTCGAACGTTGGCTATCATAAACGCGATCTGTACCCTGTCCACTGCTTTTCGGAAAATTGTCATAGTACTAACACCATACCGTTGTCTAAGATTTCCGTCTACGACCCGGACCTCTTCTGCCTTCAATTTTACCTTCTATTATCAATTTTAAAAGTTTATATTTGTCATTTCTCAAAATATGGCCAAAATATTCAATTTTTAGATTTTTGATGGCAAATAAAACTTCAAGGTCTTTATTTATTCTAAGCAAAACATCCACATTAGTTACTCTGTCCATCCAAGATATCCTTAGTATTCTACGATAACACCACATCTCGAATGCCTCTAGCTTTTTACACATGGCCTCAGTCAGTGTCCATGCTTCCATGCCATAATATAAGATGCTAAAAACATAACACCGAAGCACACGAATTCGGAGAGTAATATTAAGATCGCGACTACAAAACACCGATTTCATTTTGATAAAAGATGATCTGGCCTGTTCAATTCTTGCACGAACTTCTTGCATGTTGTCCCAGTTCTCATTGAGGAGGCAACCCAAGTATTTGTATAAATCCACGCGTTCGACTTGCTGCCCATTTACATCTAACATGCCTCGGATGTTCTTTTCTTTTTCCTTTTTCCAACATTTAAGTTAAGCCCGAATTGCGAACTTTTGGCAGCAATTTGATTCAACAACTCTTGCAGGCCTTCCAGCGTGTCTGCTATTATGACAGTATCGTCGGCATATCGTAGGTTGTTAATTTTTATGCCTTTTATGGTCAGACCCTCTTCGCACTTATGAAGTGCATTCTCTATTATTTTGTTAGTATAGATATTAAACACCAGCGGATATAATAAACAACCTTGGCGCACACCTCTTCCTATTTGGACCTCTTCAGACAGTTGGCCATCAACCTTTATTTGAGCAGTCTGATTCCAGTATAGATTAGCGATTATCTTTAGATCTTGGCTATCATCATCTAGACTAACTTCGTTTAGCGATTCTATGAGCTTTTTGTGTTGGACTCGATCAAACGCTTTCTCATAATCTATAAAACAGGCATATACTTGCACCGACACATACCGAACCCACCACGAAATCCAAACTGCGTGTCGCCTATAAAGGATTCGCATTTTCCATAAATTAATTTATGGATAATCTTTAGAAATATTTTTAACATATAGCTCATTAGGCTGATTAGGTGGAAATCACTACACTTCTTTGCTGAATGTTTTTTAGGCAGTGTAACAAAGGTTGATTTTAGCCAGTCATCAGGGATTTTACCGCTGCGATAAATCAAGTTAAAAAGTTTGACCAGCGTATTTACCGAATCATCGTTTTCTATTAGCTTTAAAACATCAGTATATACTTCCTCTTGCCCTACCGCTTTTCTGTTTTTAGCTGAAGATATGGCATGTTGTACTTTCTCTAGTGTTACATCTACGCCTTGGTTTGAGAATTCTTCTTACTGTTCGGATCGGTTACCGGTAAAGAGATGTTCTATGTGGCTACACCATTCTTTTAGTTTTTCTTCGGTATTCGGTATGATTTTGGCCTGATTGTCCACAAGGATTCCAGCTTGTCTTTTATTAAATAATCCGGCTGCTTCCTTTGTGCGTTTGTGTAAATTGAAAGTGTCATGTTTAGCATCTAGATCATCTATTTCTTGACATTGCTGAGTTATCCAGTCTTTTTTTGCTGACCTTATCTTGTTTTTTATCTCTCTCTAACCCGCCTTAAAATAAAATCGATTTAGTGCATAAAACGGTTTTAGTGGTGTTTCTACGACAAAATAAAGCTTGACTTATTATGTCACATTGCCGTAATTTGTGAATATTGCTTTATTCTTTAAAAAAAATCAAGGGTAGTTTGCCGAAATATATGCATATAAGCATAGAAAAAATACCAACATTGACTAATAGATGCGACTAGTGATGGGCACAAAACATCGATGTTTTTTGTTCAACATCGATGGTTTCAACACCGGTGTTTATAAAATATCATCGATGCTGACAATCGGAACATCGATACAAAAGAAAATTATAGGAAATAATGTGCCTGAGAAGTTTGAACTTGTACCCCACCGCATCAAAGCGCTTGTTTTCAAAAGCTGGCCAAACCCTCACCGAAAGAAGGAATCGATTGAAGGGTCAACCCTCAATAAATTATTGTTTCTACAATCAGTAGAAAAAAGCTTTTGGGACCTCTTAGGGTGTGCTGCAATGAGAACATAATTTTCTTTTACATAGTTTCTTTTGAATGTACTACTCATATTTTTTTTTTGTTTTTTACCTTAGATATTTAATAGCCTTTGTATATCATGTACCGATTATTATTATGTATTGTGTAACATTAACAATAAGTCTTAAACAAAACAGTTTCTTTGAAGAACGAAATACTCTCTAAAAAAAGCAAAAAAAACATCGATGTTCAGAAACATCGATGTTTTTATGCCGATGTTTTTTCACCATCGATGTTGAGTTTCAATGTTGAAATTTTTTTCGATGTGACCATCACTAGATACGACTACTGAAAATTAAAAAAAAAACTTAAACGGTTTTATTTAAAGTTATCAGCTATACCAAAAACTAGAAAATAATATAATCTGGGCCTATTAACAGACTAAAATAAAAACGTGGGGGGCATAAAAACTTGATGACGACTGGTATGATTAAATAAGAACAACTTGTCATTGTCATTACACAACTTCTCATCTTTTCCAACTCTATCATCGCACCTGATGACCACATTTGAAACATATTCGTTCATAAATGAGAAAGTCCGCCATTTTGGATCCGCCATTTTTTCCTGGTTTTAGTCAACAGTTTTATTGAGTTACCTTGAAACATCGCAAAGTTTTAAGTTTGAGACAAATCGGTTCATAAATAAGAAAGTCCGCCATCTTGGATGCGCCAATTTATTTTTTTAATGTTTCGTATTTGAATTAAATGTCAAATATTGTCAGTAACGATAAACACTGCAAAGTTTTAACTTTGATACAAAAACGTACTATAAATCCGCCATTTTAAATCCGCCCAGTTTGATTTTTTTTGAGTTAAAGAAATATTAACTGCGAATCAGGGACTTTTCGGTACATAAAATCGGCATAACCTCACTTTAATAAAGACGGCACTATTTTTGACAATTCCGCATGAAGTTTAAAATAATTCTGACATTGTTGTTGTCTAAATATGTCATCTTTGCTATCAAAATAATGTCGAATTTCATAATGTTTGTGCCTGCCTTCAATAAAGGACGGCATTAACTTTAATTTGTCAACTTTAAGAATGGCACAATATGAGCATGTTTAGATGACATAATTATATGACAAAAATGTCAGAAACCTTTCAACCTTCGTACGGAACCGTCAGAAATAGTGCCGAGTCAGGCTATGCCGACTTTATGTACCGATAAGTCCCTACTATACACTTACCAAATTTCAAGTCTCCAGCTCATCGAGAAGCAGTTGAAAAAGCTGACGCAAGACTTAAAGCAAATAAACAAAGAAAGAAACAAACGGATCGATCTTATTGGTGGATTCGTGGAAAAAGGCGGAGTAGAAAGTCAAATCCAAAGAAATGTCGCAAAATGTGTACCAATAAACAAGTAGTAGTAGTAGTAGAATAAGAGGGGGCTCCCGGCCCGGCGACTAGGCTCTATGCGAGACCTTTTCGCCATCCCCCAGGGCTTCCCCCTCATGCTCCCACTCCACCATGGTCGAACCTTCCCGTCCTTTGGATAAAGGTCAGGATATCCGACCATTTCAGCGTCGGAAGGTGTTCCGGCTCGAACACTTCCTCTCCGAAGATTCCCTCTCTGATACCTCTGTAGGCCAGACACCTTACAAGATAGTGGTGTGAGGATTCATCCTCTTCCCAGCACTCTCCGCAAGTTGAGTCCCGCACTACCTTCATCCTTGCCAGATGCTTTTGGAGCCTGCAGTGTCCAGTGAGGACTCCTATTGGGGGACCTATCTCTTTTCGTTTCCTGCGTATTAACCAGCCCTTCTTGTTTTGCTGAAGCCCTGGATGAGCTCCTTGGCCTGCCTGGCGTCCCCTGTGTGTTGCCACTCCTGATTTAGTCTTGTATGGGTCCATTCCTTGGTGGCAGATTTCATCTGACCTCTGGTAAATCCTAGATACGGTTCCTGTCCGACGTATGCTTGAGATGACCCTTTCCTTGTAAGAACGTCCACCATCTCGTTACCAGTCCTGTTGGCATTGTAGGTTTACAAAGTGCTTTTATGGCAGCCTGGATGTCCGTGCATATGTAGACCTTATCTTCTGCACCGGTCCTTACTTCTTCCTCTCGGCTTCCAGTATGGCATATACAAAAAACAGCAAAAATTGTAATTTTTCAAAGTGTAAAGTGTGTAAAAGATAAGGTGGTATTAATTTCTTTCAATCAAAGTTCTTTACAGTCTTTAAATTTACGAAAAACGTGTCCTACTAAAGTGCACTAATTTATTTTAAGGTTTAACTTTGATACATACTTGACTTGACCATAAGGCCGGTAAAAAAAAGGAAGTTAAAAAACCTCCAAATCAGTTACTTCAACCGAAAAAAAAACAAAAAACAAAAGATCAAAAGATCTTGGGTGGAAATAACGAAAATTCAAACTTGGATGAGCATCTCACAAGGAACACACAAAGGACCAAAGCGAAAAGAGAAATGATTAAACGATGTTTCGCTCTGGGTAATCAGCGTGAGCTCATCAGTGGTTTAACTGGTCACCCTGGTCACCCCTATTTTTTTTTAATTACCTTAGGAGCATAATCCTATTGAAAATATTAACACGCCTATTGTGAGTGATTCAAAGTTGGAAATCAAGGTGTATGATGGTGTTTAATGATGTATGGGGAGGGTGACCAGTGAAACCATTGATGAGCTCACGCTGGTTACCCAGAGCGAAACATTGTTCTCTTTTCGCTTTGGTCCTTTGTGTGTTCCTTGTGGGATGCTCATCCAAGTTTGAATTTTCGTTATTTCCACCCAAGATCTTTTGATCTTTTTTTTTCATAAGGCCGGTATTACACTATAAAATTTATTTTTCAAAGATCTTTTATAAACAATATGGAAATCGTCAATTATAGTAACAATAATAATAACAACATACTAAATACTAAGAGGCCAAAATATGCTTTACATATCAGGTTGATATTCATCATTATCCTAAGTTATAATGGCTACAGCTTTTTTTTCGGAAAATGCAAGGGTAGGGCGAGTTTTTTTTTAATTTCTTTTGCAGTTAATGTAATGGGTCTGTTTCATTGGGGTCTCCAATTTGAGGATGCGTATAGTAGTCGTTGCTAATTTGCTCATTTTTAATCGTTTATAACTATATCTATGGCTTTAATTTAGTTTAGTTTGATCATTGTTTTGAAACTCTCCATTACTGGACTGGATTAAGTACATAGCAACACGACTCATCGATTTGTCGAGTTCAATTCACAGCTTTTAATCCCCTGTCGGAACAAGAGAACCTTTTGGGAATAACCGCTGTAAATAACTGGTACTAAAACAGTCGCATATTGCGTAATAATAATTACTAATAATCTAATATGCAGTGGCAACGCCTTGATTCAAGATTAAATTAGCAGTGGCGTAGCCAGAAATCGACTTCGGGGGTTTTCATCATGTAATAAAAATCAACTATCTACCTATGGCAAATTTTAAAAAATTAGGTAGATGCCTAATTGCTTGAGCTCTTGAAATGAAAGGAGTGGAGAGGGGCGGTTTAATCGGTGTTGAGGTGGTCTATACGAATCAAAAATACATATTTTTAAAGGCAAGTCTCATCAAGTCTCATTTGCAGATTTTTTTCAAAATTAACCCTTAAAAATTGTGAAAAAACTTCACTAAAATGCCATTTTTTAAGCGTTTCAAATGTTCTTGACAAAAAATTGATTAAAATTAAATAAAATTGTAACATTACTTAAGATTGGTATAGCGCCTCAGACGAAAATTGAAAAAAAAAACAAAAAATTCTTTTAAAACTTTGATCTTGTGAAATATTTTTGAAAAAGTAAATTGGGATAGATGGTTGGGTGGCTGTGGTATATATAGATTTACTGCCAAACCAAAAATGCGCCGCAGATGAAAATTTTAAGAAAAATTATACTATTGTACTTGAATGCTGGTGATAAAAATTCCTTAGAATTAAACCAAAATTATAACAATTAATGACGTAATAGCACCGCAAAGTATAAAATGAAATATTTTTTTAGCCACTGGGCATAACCCAGACAGCACAACTCTGTCCCAGGGATGTCCAGTGGACAGAGTTTTCTGGACAATGCAGCAGTCTATTGAACAACCAAATCCGTAGAAAATTTTGTCCAAGGCATATCCATCGGATAATACAATTGTCAAAACGTTGGACGGCTCTTGGACATCCCAAAAAAGTCCAAAAGTTTCATGATTTTGACTATTGTATTGGCTATCCAAAAAGGTCTTTATGGTTCACTGTTGGAAAAAATTCATAATTACAATGTATATCCGTTGGTCTAATTTTCTTAGTACACTGGATATACTTATTTGTTCCAATGGATATCTAGTGGACAGTTTTGTCAAAAGCGATCCTTGCGGATGGAGTTCCTAGCAAAGGATGGGTATTAAAAAATCTAAAACACCAATTAATCCAAAATAATGAAAAATACTTACTTAAATAATTCGGCTAGATATTTTGTATATTGTTGGTAATGAATAAGAAAAAGCATGATCCATTGGATATGCAAAACAGTTCGGATAAATGACTATATTTATTAATGTGCCAACTAGGCCAAGCCCAATTGACATAGATTTTTTGATAAATATTCAATGTTGAGGCAATCCATACAAAGTACATCACTTTTGCTGTACACAAAATGAACGCCCTCCGGACAGAGTTTATTTTTGGTCCGATGGACCAAAAAAAATCGTTATCCATTGGATATCCAAAAACTAACTGAAAAAAAGCAGTTGTTTATGGATCAAAATTGGAAAAATTTGGACTTAGTTTTTTTGTCATCCCACTGTATCAGGAAAAACCTTTATCAAATGGATGTCCATAAATGGTCCATGGACAATGTGGGCGGTTTTGGACAAAAAATGGCTGTCCGATGGACAATTTGAGCTGTCTGGGAATGAGGGGGAAGTAATCGTTATTCTTACACGGAAAACAATTTTCGGAATATTTTTACATTTTTGGTTAACTTAACTCAATAAAAAAATTACACAGATATTTTTTCCGTTTATATTAGTTATCAATTTTGCGAGCTAAGGTATCCATCAATTGGCTTAGTATTTTAATTAAGCAAGAATGTGGCTAATCTAATATTTCAAAAAAATAGCTAAGGGGTATTTCCACAGAAATGTGCCTTATTTTCACAAAACTCAATTGTGTCGTGTTTTTATAAAATCCACCCCAATAAAGAGAGGAATACTTATAATGATAGGTTCAACCAAAACTTTGCCTATATTTATGTACTTTCTTTCAGCATTCTACTTTAATCTTTTAAAAAAGCTTTAAGGCTCATAATGCAAAAAATTTTAATTTTGTTTACAATGAGTTCTAGCTTAGACGTTAAGATATATCATATTGAATTATTTATTGAAATGAACTAGTCGTTAGTCCCTAAAATATAAATATAAAATTTCATTCATGCAAGACGTCATTTAGGATTTGTAACTGTAAGAATTCATCATTATTTATATGTCACACCCGTTACAAAAAAAATACAAAAAGTGTTTCTAACTAAACACGCAAATACAAAAATTATACGAAACTATATCATTACAACAAGTATGAAATACTCTTCGACAGTATCAAAAAAAAATGTTAGTCACCACAAGGAAATTTGAAAAAATACAGTATTTAAATACTGTCGCACCCGTTACAGGTCAATTTAAAAAAAAATATAAAACTGCTTGCAAAAATAAAGTAGTCATAGCAGGCTGTGTATATTCAGTGTTTGACATAATATAAAACAATTGCTTGAGTAAGTAAATAATTTGATTGACGTTTTGATAATTCTAAAAGTATTTCACAATTTCTTCAACACTATTTTTGGGTGTATTTTTACAAAGTAATATTAAATACTCCTAAAGAGTGCTTTGAGTTCCTCTCAGTGAATGCTGGGGGACTTTTGGTATTCTATATACCAGAGAGCCAAATAAAAGAAATCACCCCCGTTTTAGAAACGAGATGGCAAGGTCTCAGAGCCATAGATAACATACAATCCAAGCATTGTTATCTTGTCAGCAGTCACCTACAAATCTGAACTTCAAAGGACCCAAATTAAAGTATTGTAACCATTTTTTAGTACTATGTTAGTACTTACTTTTTTTCTCGTTAATTAATACTAGAATTACTATGTTACTCCTTCCATGTAGTTATTTATTTTTTTTTACTAACATAACAATGTATAAAAGTAGTTTTGGTGTATTATATAGAGCATACGTCCTCAACTGCAATTGATTTTTACCATTCTTGGCCGAAAAAGTATTTTAAAAAAATCCAATATAAAAACGAATTTACTATATAACACCCGTTACACTCAATCATAACACCCGTTACAAATTGAGGATAAAGAAAATAAAAGAAGTAAAAATTAATAAAACTCAAAATATATTAAACCTCTTTGGTGGCTTTTTCTGCTATACACTGAGATCAAAAAATATATTAGTTGCTATGCTAACTTTTATGAAAACTAAACCTAACCATATTAAAGTCGAAAAAACGTAAAAAACAAAATAACACCCGTTACATGTATTCGATTCCCTAAAATACATTGTTCTGGTGATTCCTAGTGAGTTTTTTTGCATAAAGATTTTCATCTGTCAAGACCACATGAGTTAATTCGAGTTTTGTTGTAATAACTTATCAACATCAAATATAAAATTGTAT
Organism: Oxystoma pomonae; assembly: GCA_963921995.1. Taxonomy (NCBI): domain Eukaryota; kingdom Metazoa; phylum Arthropoda; class Insecta; order Coleoptera; family Brentidae; genus Oxystoma; species Oxystoma pomonae. Next base: position 83,022,410 of record OY998169.1, on the reverse strand, counting down.
GTCAAAAACATAAAACGTAACACCCGTTACAATGGAATTACCCTAAAATAAATCATACACTTGTTGTTCTGATTTCCGGTGGACACTTTTTATTATCAATTATATTCAATATCACACATTAAATGGTTCCAGGGAGTGGGGGGAGAAAAACAAATATCGTTACTAAAAATATATCAGCTATCTTGCATAGATTTTTTGTTTTGACCACACAAAACTGTATTTTTCTTCCTTTAGGATTCACGTTCGCAAAGTTTATATTAAAAAATATATGGATCTCAAATATTGGAATAACAAAAAGATTTTGACAACCAAAATATTTTTACAACGAAAAATTACGATTTTTCCTACAACACGGCAACACCGCCAAAAGTTGTCCACTACCATCAGCTGATATTCTGGCATTAAATATCTATCATTGATTTTCTCGCAGGAACGGCAAAACGGGAAAAGTCTGAAACTAAGATTATCGAGTCGATATTAGTCTGGGAAAATCTATCTAGAGGTCGCTGTAGTACACACTATGAAAATTAAAAGTATTTACACGGATTTATGTTTATTTATGGAGTGAATATAGTTTAAGAGTCAAATATTTCTAATAGTATATTCAGCACCTAATTTTCATAGTTTTAATTTGGTTTTGTGAGAGTAATTTTCATATTTTGTTTAATTAAATGATTTTGTTTTAAAGCAAAAAATTACTATAACTAAAAATATTATATCAACGTTTCAATTGTTAAATTTTTAAATGTTTTTTTCTTTGACTGCTTTATGGTTATAATAATAAACATAACTCATATCTCTGTATTTTTCTTTCTTACTAAGAAGAAATGTTAATGATTAATTAATCGCTATAAACTTAATATACACGTCATTGAAGTGGCAATTTTGTTAGCAACATATTGTGGTCAAGTAGGCCATGAAAATAAAGATATATGGCCGTTTTGCGCAAGTGCGTTGGATTGATTTTTGTTTGTTTTGATTTTTCATTCCGAAAGTGGTGGGTTTTTTCGGTTTTTGATTTTACTCACAGTACACACTCTAGTGTACAGTGATTTTACTTTATCTTCTATGTTTATGGCAGGCATTTATGCAAAATAAAGTTATTTATACAGAAAGAAAACATTTGCCTCGGCACTATCACATCTTATTAATTTTTCGATCATTAAAATGCGACTAAAACGTCATAAGATTTCATTTTTATTTTGGGCAGCACATATGTTTACGTAAATAAACGCAAACTGCTCATTTTTTGAAAAGTAAACACTACTGTCAACGTAACGTGACATTCATATGCCAAACATAGGAGAGACTGAGGGACTGTGTACGTGTGAGTGTCTGCGCATGTAGCTCTCGAACCAGTGAATCGATTTTGATGCGTTTTTTTTTGGTATACTGGCTACGTAGTTCCCAAGATAATACGCTTCTATACACAGATTTTAAAGATAGGTATGATAACAAATATAATCAGGTGTAACTTCTGAACCGTTGATCCGATTATGGTGAAATTTGTTGCGTATAGATGTAGATTATTCACTAGTTTATTTTACTTTCATCAGGTAAAAAATAGGGATAGTTTTTAGATTAGTTTGGATGTTTTTAGATGTCAACCACGAAATTTATCTTTCATCAAAGACCAAAGCTATGTTCTCTGTTTTTCTTACTCAGAAAATAGACAAAAAATCAATGTCTAAACTCACATCAATTCTTGTTTTATGTGTTTATTTTAGTTAGACGCCCAGTATCAATCTGGAAAATGTTTATTTAACTAAATTATTTTTGTACAAAGCTTTCACAATTCACAGTTTGAGTGGGTAAGTTTTTAAAAAGTAACATTTAAAAGATCATGAAAGTTGGTTATAGTACTTAAATACTTTGTTGTTTTTTATGTAGTGAACATGAAGTATATTAATTTTTGCGAATAGCATCAAAAGAAATCAAGTACACTTCGTTATATCCATATAGAACGTATATTTTAAAATAATTAACAATTGCTTTGTTTACACGGGCCCTTTAAAGTGCTTTTAAATAAAGACGGTTTAAAAATTTTGTATTCCATTAAAACCGTTTCGATTTTATTTTAAAGCGGTTTATCCGGGTAAAACACTTTAAAAACGCTTGAGCGTGTTGCTGCCATCCTAAATAAATACTCAACTCAAATTTTACAGAAAAATCTGTAGTAAACTTAGTTATTTTTTATTTTTCCCTTTTTTTAGTAATGAAATAAATATAAGATATTTTTAATATTAAAATATATATATTACATCATTAAGTTGGGCAGTACTTCGATCAGCTGCTAGAAAAAAAAATAATTAATTAAGGATATAAACACTTGGAAAAAGCGGGTTTATTTAAAACCGTTCTTATATAAAACCGGATTTAGGCACGTATATACGTAATAAAAGATTCAAAATTTAAAATTTTAGCATAACAAACATATCTTCTGAGTTTTTAGCCAAAGCTTGCGTTGAATCAAGTTTTTAATACAGACAATTTTGAAAATTGGCGTTTTTTCCTAAATTCCTGGAACAAATCAAATTAATGACTTTTCCTAAAAAAAGTTTTGAGGATTTTGGTTGTGAACTTGAATAATAATAATCTCGGCAAAACGTTTCTAAGAAGAAAACAAATAAACTCTGTATAGTTGGTTGTTCTTTTGTGAAAATGTAAAATGTTAGTTGGATTAGTGACACGAAACTAAAACGATTCTAATAAGAAAAAAGATTTTTCTTACGATAACTTTTTAAATGTTGACACATCAAATTCTGAGTGATCTCATAAAAATGGCTGTGTCGTTTTTAACAAGAAAAGATAGTTCTTCGGGTAGTGTGTTTTTTGATCTGGAAAATCATTTTGCGTAAGTTTACAAACAATTCTTAAGAGGGTCTGGAACAATTTTTAGTTCTTGTGTAAAAGTTTTTCAGATATAGTAGTTATTTTTAGCGGACAGTCAAGCCCCCCCCCCCCCCGAGAGATATTCGAGTTTTGATATGCTTATAATTTCGAACTAATTTTGAGCCACTTTTAAAAATTTTGAACCACCCCCCTTCCTGGTTTTTTTATATTCAAAATAAGGGGGGGCAGCCGGACGTCAAGCTACACCCCCCCTCATTTAAAGCGTAGAGAAAGATGAAAAGCAACTATCCCAAAATTAAGACCTAATTTCGAACTCCTGATATCATCAAAAAGAATTTCGAAAAATCCACTAGTAACCATGTTTTTTTTTAAATATGATGGAGGTGCATCTTGACGTCAAATCACATCCTGCTTTATACATACAAAACTTTAAAGTGAGGTTTTTGGAGATATTTGCAACTATCCTAAAAACTGCTTGACTCACATTACAAAGATGACTATGCAGTAAACGTAAGGTTTGTATCTATAACTACCTAATTAATATCACAATAGGTAAAAGGAAAGTTCAATGAGTCGGTAAAAACCCCTCCCCCCCAAAAAAAATCTTGCTACTGCTCACATACACATGAAATTGAAAACCGTTTATTGCTTTATTGCATTGAGAACCATCAAAAATATTTCGTAAAAATAACGATTATTGTACAATTTTTTTAAATGTTCGGGGTTAAAACCATAAGAACTTTGAGAATTATCCATAATTCTGAAAAAACGTGAGGGCAATTTTTTGATACAACGGAAAAAATAACCGAGTGCGGTTTTCAACGAAAACACGTTTTTTCAGAGTTAATTTTCAAAGCACGAACTATATTCGGTAGAAAATTTCAAGAATTTGAAGTTAAATTGTTTGGCCCTGCCATGCATTCGTTCGGATCTTCATTTTTCAAAATTTCCACTGAACTAATGCGGCTCTGACTTCCTCGCATTTTATCGACGATCGCCTGATGATGCTCCTCGTCCATCTGCACATAGGTCGCGATAAACTTGGAGCTAGCATGACCTGTCACCTTTATAAGTTCTTGTTCAACAACTCCGCTTTTTGCGAGATGAGACACAGCAGTTTCCCTCAGTGAGTGAGTTGTAATCTTTTTCTTCTTCACGTCTAGTCCCACCTGTGCAGCCTGCGTCTTAGTCTACTTCGCCATCTCGTTGTATGTTCTTAAACCATTGACGTCCCAATTTCCAGAACGGATTGATCGTTAGAATCAGCTGATCATTTTCATCGCTATCTCTCTATGATTTCAGTGCATGAAAAAGTCGAACCGGACAGAAATTGAGGTGAGTTTTATTCAATAACAACTAGTTGGATAAAGCGCATGGCTTAGATCCACCTTGAGTGGTTTTCTTCCAAAAATTGGATTGTACTCAATTCTGTTAGTGTTTTCACCTGCATTGTCCACTTCTTCTTTAAAAAACTGCAACTTGGCCCTGCAGCCTTCTCCTCCTCTCCACGCTAGTTCATAAAATAACACAAGAACAGCTTCTTTTGCAACCCGTCTGGAGTCCCTTGTTGAGCTTAGTTTTTTTCTTGTCCTCTTGGGACTGCAGATCTCGTCGTTATGCGTTCTTTGTTTCTCGTGCAGAACTGAAAATTATATCTTGAAATAGGTCAAGCTTTATGCCATATTTTTCAAATGGTCAAGCTATGATGGTAATTTAGGGCTTAATTTTTTACTATGTTTTTTACATTTTTATGCCATGATATTGCTCACATTTTAAAGCTTTCTTTCCAAAGTTTCGATTTCTAGAATAAAACACTCAAATTTTTCAAGTTTTCACTGTTTTTTAGGCGTTCAAAAAGAGTACTGCCAAAAAACATTGTTTCTCTGTTAAAATGAAAAATATTTAGAGAAAGAGGGCAGAATTTTAGAGGTAGATGGAGAGATAATTTAGTGACAACGCAAAAATATTTAAGGTTGTTGAAGAGAGACAGCAGGCTATAAAAAAGTATTTTAGAGAAAGATGGACATAATTTAAGGCAAATGTTTACTAAAAATTTCTGTTATGTCATCTGTCTGTCATCTTGAGTGATGTCGTGCATATGATTTTTATTTTCCAATTTGTATCCAAAAAACAGCAAAAATTGTAATTTTTCAAAGTGTAAAGTGTGTAAAACATAAGGTGGTATTAATTTATTTCAATCAAAGTTCTTTACAGTCTTTACATTTATCAAAAAACGTGTCCTACTAAAGTGTATTTTAGCACATCTAAAAATAATTTAAGAAATATTTAAGAAAATTATTTCATTCATGGCTTGACCGTAATATTCATCCATGATATTGTGACGTTCCAAATTGTTTTTACAGTAGTTTCGTTATACTCCTCTCCGTTTCCTTTGTTCATATTTTGTGCCCAATCCTTCAAAATGTTTGCAATCTCTCTCACCGGAGTTTCCTGCTTCAATTCATATTTTCTGGCTTTGCAGAACTCCATAAATTGGTTTCAGACAAACTTCTTATTTTTTCCGAAGTTCTCTGGTAGGTCTTTTTGTATGTGCGAGTCGATTTCGATAAAGACCCGAAACGGTTCGTTTTGTATCAAAACTAGGAAAAATCGGAAACTCAGAGCAACACCGTTCTCAACTAAAAAGCCAGTTAACTCATTTTCGTTTTAGTATCCTTTAGCCTATGATCGGCGCCATATTGACACCAAACTGACAGAAAATCCATGTTTTACTTGTCAATTTCGTTATAAAAATGGCAGCCACATTAGGCTAAAGGGCACTGAGGAGGTAGGAGTTAACAGGCTTTTTAGTTTAGAATGGTGTTGCTCAGAGCGTCGGCGAATTTGTTTACTCCATGTAACGCGTTGCTAAGGGCGTAAGTCGTTCTGTTTATTCCATAGCAATCGCGATATACACAAAATATAGGTAGTGCTTTGCTGGAGGGTGACCTGCAGCGCTTCATATATTATTAAGATCGCGTCAGAGGCAGTGGAATTATCACCTACTGGGGAATTATTACTTATTGATTCAGGGATAATTCCACACCTCTTATGGACAGTCTTACATATGAGGGAAATTTTCGTTGTACCAAACAACATACTTGAAAGTCACTTTTCTCCATTTCGTAGTTTTCGTAAAAACAAGGATTGAGTGAGGTACAAAACAATCAATTTTTGAACTTTAACTTTATTTTCTGACTCACCCTGTACCCATTGGGCAATAATAAAAAAATTTGTCTGACTATCTCCTATAACATGTTAAAATTTGAAAAAAAGAAATTGGCGGGGTTCTTTCGGATTTTCTAGTGGTAGTTTTTCGTTTTTTTTTCCTGTTATTTTTGTGCAATATTCGTGAATATGACATAGCTGGCCCGTTTTCAGCAGGTCATCTGGTACTGCAAACAAAAAATGAAAAAAATACAACTAAAGAACCTTGGTTGTAAGATTATTCTGCAAGTGATACTTAAAGCTAATCTACTTTTTACAGTCTACTCTGACCGTCTTCAACCGTATAAACTTGACAACATCGTTAATTGGGAGCAACTTCGTTTCTCCAGAAAAATCATCCTGCTAAATGTGGCACCGCTGTGTAGCAAGCGCACGCTCCCCAATACACGTTTACGATGTTTTGAGGCTCTATAATTTATTCGAGATAAATACAGACATGCTACATATTTTCTAACAAAAAAATTAACGCCCTTAGCTTAGTCAAGGCTTTCTTAAGACAACTCATACAAATAATTTGGATTTTTGTTTAGTGTGATTAGCTTGATTTTTTTAAAATATCGGCTAGTTTTTGAGTTATTTCCGTTTATGTTGACAAGGTCTTGCTGGTATCTTAAATAAATACAGACTCTAAAACACTACGAGATTCCTATTCAGCGACTCAAAATGATATTCCTCCTATTTGCCGATGTTAAAACTTAATTGTAGAGGTCGATTCCCTAACCCTAAAATGTATTATAATTGGTTATTATGTTTATCACAACAATTTTTTATTTTCCTGTGAAACATAACGCCTATTTAATTTTTTTCGTTAGTCACAATTGTACTAATATAAAAAAAAAATAATATTTTCCATTCAGATATGGCACAAAAAAAATTAGAATTAAGGTTGTGTGCAAACACCAAAATGGGCACCAACCGAATGACGACCGACCAAAAATTGGCGTCACTTTCGTCTCACGGCGCGGCGAGTAGGTATACCTAGCAGCATCTTCCATAAAACCACCAACAACTCGAACATCCTGTGTATTTTTATTTAGTACCCCATAATTTTATTCATAGCACAGGCATTAACAGGTAAATACTCTAAAAAAATTGGTGCTATAAAGCACGGATAGTCCAACATACAATCAATTATTTTATGTTGAAAGGAAATGAAAATATCTCGGAAACTCTAGCTTTGATAGATTTGAACCTTATAACAAAATTTTTGGGTAATACTTACGAAAAATAAAATCTGAAAATCTAAAGTTATGATTTTTTGAATATATTTTAACGTTTTTTTCAAATAAATCGGAAACTAAAGCTCCCACGAATTTAGACTTTATAACAAAATTTGTAGTCCATATTCATGGAAACTCAAATCTGAAAACCGTATATCGGTAGTTGCTTTTGTTCCAAAGTTACAATTTTTTGAATATTTTATCCCCCTTTTCTCCTTTTCAACCACCCCACACCCTACCCAAAAGTTAATCAGTTTATGGTCAGCTGATAGAGGATTTTTGTACCAAATTTCGTTAAAATCGATTAAGGCGTTCTTGAGTTATCGTGTATACAGACAGACAACAGACCGACAGACAACTTTTTTTTCCATCGATTAAGGTGTTTTGTAACCTTAGTAACTCATTTTTGATAAAATTAAGAAAAGTGAAAATTTCACGATTTTAATAGTCCCCCATTGGTATGGTGGACTAAAAATTGATTTTTGCCATATAAGTTCGGTTTAAAGCCTACACCAACAATTTTACAAAATAATTCTGAAAAAAAAAAAAGTTTTGTCATCTTTTTTCTTCTTGTCTAACCTTTTTTAACCCGTTCTTATCTTCTTGTGGTTTTAATACATGAACGTTAAAAAAAAGGTTCGGAAGAAAAATCCATCAAAATGTCATGGTTAACCAAAGACCACTTACGTAACTTCGTAAAAAGTAAGCCGTAAGATGTAAACAGCAAGTAACAAAAATAATTAATTTCTTATTGATTACTTCCTGCTCGCAATTTATATTTTATCTTTCCATATCTTACTAAATTTTAATCTCAAGAATCGGCCTCCGCGCCCTCATCCCGACCCGATCCTGCCCGCAATCCGGCAACGCCGCGACCCGACCGACTCCCGTCGATCCAGCCCGATCCCTGCCGACCAAGATGGAGTCCTATCAGTCTGCGCCCGAGCCTGGACCGCGTTCGTCTCTCGTCCAGTGGCCCACGCCTTAAAGCCCATGCCCCCCTGATGCAGACATGCGGCTGCAAGGGGGGATGCCGTGTCGAGGTGGCAGAGCGCCCCTGCTGTCTTGATAATCACAGAAACGCTACCGGTTTTACTCCCGTGAGTTTTGAGCCACCTCTAATTAAACGATTGGTGCTGTTATACGATCATTTTTCCCCTTTTCTTAAAGGAAAACAATTACAGTCGGTTTTACTAGTGTCATCCACCGCCGAACAGATAGCTATACGACTTCTTTCACCCCCTAAATCATTTTTAGACCCCTCTAAAAGTATATCGCGATTTGGTGCGGTCGGAGGTGGTGCGAAAAGCCAGTGGCTCGTCCGAGGAAGGGTTGGGTGTGAGCCGGCACGATTTCCCGCTTTGAATTAGTGGAGAAATGGGGGCTGACCCCTGTCCTCCGGCCACGACAGGATCCTAGGCTGCCAGAAGGTGCCAGGTGAGTGTGTTTTCTCAATGTTTTTCGCGAGAGGCGCGTGATGTGCGATATTGATGCTGTAAGAGATAACGCAAATCGAGAAAGAAGGTCTTTTTTGTTTGCGTTTTTCATATTTTTTGGGTATTTAGTTTCTTTTATGAGCCTTATTAGATATACTATTTAGTTTTTAAGAGCGCTGATTTTTAATATAGGTATTTCCCTTTTCTTAAAAGTGTCATCAACTGCCAAACAGTTAACTAGTCTTCTTTCACCTCCGAAATCATTTTTAATTCTCTCTAAAAGTTTGTCACGATTCGGTGAGGTCGAAGGTGGTGCCAAAAGACAGTGGCTCGTCCGAGGAACGGTTGGGTGTGAGCCGGCACGATTCCTGCTTTGAATTAGTGGAGAAATTGGGCCTGCCCCTGTCCTCCGTCCTCGACAGGATTCTGGACTGCCCCCCCCCTTTCTTAGTAGACAACAAAGATGCCGGTGGTAACCCTGAAGTCTTTGGAGAAAAAACGATAAATTGCAGAACGTTCCTTCATTCATCCATTCTAGAATCCCTCCACAATATTTTCGGACAGTTTGACCTTCAATTCGTCACATCAAGAATAAACAAACGCATAAAGTACTTACCGCGAAAACCACGATATTGAAAATACAGAACAGTATTATAGAGTTTCTATTTATAAACAAGTTTTAGACAAAATCATTTTGGACATAAAAAGGTATTTTAGACCTCAACATACTCATAACAAGTTTTATACAACGTGAAGCCAAAATCAAGTCAAAATTAACTAGTCGTTTCCAAATACTATAAACTGTTTGATTAATCCAAAACACTTCTCTTGGGAGTTCAAAAGTAGGCAAAAGCTTAAATCAAAACATACCTGATCACGTTTTTGAGGCAATGAACATGTGCGACGATATTTTTCACAAGTAGGGCATAAATTGCGGCGCTTCAACACCTTTGATATTTACGGTATTAGTTTAATTTTGTGTTATTTGTAGTGTCATTTTATTAAAAAAATTTCGACTGCTGCGCTTTGAAACCTTGATATATTTACAATTTTAGTTTAATTTTAAATAAAAAAAAATGCATTTTTTATTTCAATTTTCTTAAAAAATTGATTTGAGGCCAAATCCGCGCTTATAGTTTTATTTGCATATATTGATATATTCCTCATAAAAGCTAGGCTAAAATCCTAGTTTTTTTTTCGTATCGAAACCGCCCCCCCTTTGGCTGGGCCCGCCACTGGCAGTGGCGGTCCCAGCCCTTTGCTCCAGAAAAAATTAGACAACAAAGATGCTGGTGGTAACTCTGAACCAGTTTTAAACAAAATCATTTTGGACATTAAAAAGTATTTTTGAACTGAACATATTCATACAAGTTTTATACAACGTGAAGCCAAAATCAAGGTAAAATTAACTAAAGTCGTCTCTAAATACTATACAAGATGTTTCAAATTCTAAAAATAAAGTTTACAAAATCCGAGTAGTTCCGGAGATAGGCGAAAAAACCCGAAATTTTCAATTTTAGTTTTTATTTTTTTCCGCCTTTATTATTAGAGTTGTCAAAAAATGCTTAAAACTTTCTACAGGCACTTTTTTAAGATCTAACAGACGAGCTATTCATTTTTAAGATTTGACATTTCAGTTTCACAGGAGCGCTGTCAAGTTCATTTTTTCTTATGCACACATTCTTTTTTTTCTGCCCGTTTTGTTTCGGAAGCAAGGCAAATATCATTTTGAAACGCTTGTAGTAGTTCCAAAAATGGCGCCAGCAGTCACGTAAAACCTTTTTAAAAAAAAAATTAATTTTTCCAGTTTTTCAAAAAATATGTTTTCTTTATTTTTCATTTTTTTTTGTTTTAAATGTCATCTAAAAATTTCCCGTATAAAAAGATTTTTAAAAAAATACAATTTTTTTTTTGTTTAAAATATAATTTTCTACCTAAATGTGAAAACCGCGTGTCACTAGCTGCTACGGTTCGTAAGCTATAATTTTTTTTATCAAAAACTAATCAGCTCTGCGTCTGGTGACAAAGAATTTTTGTGCCAAATTTGATAAAAATCGGTTTAGCGGTTTTTGAGTAATCGTATCCCAGACAGACAGACAGACACCATCCCAAAATTTTGTAGATAACTATAATTTTGTAGATAACTATAATTTTGTAGATACTACTACAAGCGCTTTTTAAGTTGTCTTGTATGTCAAAATGATATTTGCCTTGCTTCCGAAACAAAACGGGCAGAACAAAAAGGATGTGTCCATAAGAAAAAGCGAACTTGACAGCGCTCCTGTCAAACTGAAATGTCAAATCTTAAAAATGAGTAGCTCTTCTGGTAGATCTTAAAGAAGTGACTGTAGAAAGTTTTAAGCATTTTTTGATAACTCCAATAATGAAGGCGGAAAAAAATAAAAACTAAAATTGAAAATTTCGGTTTTTTTCGCCTCCAAAACTACTCGGATTTTGTAAACTTTATTTTAAGTTTTGGGTAAAGCATCAAATTGCGCAACTTTGCCCTAATTTAAACCTTTTCGTATCTCCTACCCTTTAGGATATTCTCATGGTGAGCATCGAATTTGAAACACCCTGTATAAACCGCTTGATTAATCCAAAACACAAATTCTTGAACTTTTATTGGTAGAAGACAGTATTTGGAAACGATATTGGTCAGAAGTAGGCAACATTTTCGAAGCAATGAACAAGTGTGGCGATGTTTTCCCGTGGATAAAAACATTCTCATGTCTCAGAAGATTGAAAACATAAGTACTTAAAAACACTGTGACGCAAATTCGTCTGACGGGCTTAGCATTTCTGCATATCATTCATATCAACAGACATATTGAAATTTGACATTGAGCGAGTCATTGACTGGTTTGTCCAAAAAAACCGTAAACAACTTTTTTTTTAGATAGGCATCTTATGTTTGAGATATGCAATATATAAGGCAATGTTTCAACTTAAAAAGTTTTTTAGACCTTAAAAAAAAAGTATTTAGCTATTAGATTTTGTTTGTGGTTTGTTTGTTATCTGTTTTTTTATAACTCAAAAAATTATACGTAGTTACTCAAGCGCAGATTTCAGGGGGATAGAGGGGTAGGTAACCCACCCTACCCTGGCTTTAAATTTTTTATGAAAACATTTAGAAATTCAAAAGTAGAACATAAATTGCGGCGGTATAACACCTTTGATATTTAACGTAGTTTAATTTTGTGTTAAAAATGGCATTTGTAGTGTCATTTTCTTAAAAATTTTGGCTTCTGCGCTTTGAAACCATTGATATATTTACAATTTTAGTTTAATTTTAAATCAAAAAATGCATTTGTAAGTGCAATTTTCTTAATCATTGGTCGATGCCGCTGATTTCTCCCACAAATGACACTAATGATAGTTAAAGTAACACTCGTGGTATATCGGACAAAGCGTTTTTGTTTCTCACTTCATTACGACCAGGCCTTCAATGTCTAATGGAGAATCCAGACACCTACAGACCTGTTTCATCCTCATTGGCAGCTGAAGCTACACAACAAACATGCAACGATGCACACCTCTCGAATTTAAAACAAAAAGTTTGCAGTCCGCGGAGACGTGGTACCTATGTGCGCCACCTGTCGAATAAACTAAGAAACAAAAACATCACAATTGTTTATTCGACAGGTGGCGCACACAGGTACCACGTCTCCGCGGATTACAAACTTTTTGTTTTAAATTCGAGAGGTGTGCATGGTTGCATGTGTAGCTTGAACTGCCAGGTACAATTCTATGACTCCCTGATGATTCCTAATAAGGATTAAACAGGTCTGTAGGTGTCTGGATTCTCCATTAGACATTGGAGGCCTTGTCGTAATGAAGTGACAAACAAAAACGTTTCGTCCGATATGCCACGAGTGTTACTTTAATTCTTATTTGCGGACACGAGATTCACTAATGACAGTATTTTAATAGAAAGTGGTATCTTTTATTTCTCTCACTAATGACCAGTAGAAACAAATTTCATCAAAAGTCATGTTGTAAGTGTCATTTTCGAGGGAATCGGTGGCGTCGACTAATAGGATCTGTGCGTTTCAGTGAGATAATTGTTTTCTCCCTGATTTCAAGAATAGCTATACAAGGAAAGGAAAATATATTTCTCAAAAATGACACTAATGACAATATTTTAAATTCGAGTTGGTGTCTTTTCCCGGGGAATAGGCGGCGTCGACCAAAATGATGTAGGGAAATAATTGTTTTCTCCCTGATTTCGAGAACAGCTTCACTGCTGAACAGCAAAAAAAACCTTCTTTTATTACTCAAAGTGATAGTTATATAGCTCTCCTATAAAAATGCTCCTTTTGCTAGACGAGTTAAAAGTTTCTTTTGATCGTAGATAGAGCACGGATTGTATTTTTCGACTTTATAATAAAACGTTTATTTTGTCAGAAAGAATAAAAGCGTCGCAACTTTATGCTTTTTAAATTCATTTTGATCAAGGCCGCATATGACCTTTATTCTAGCTGTAGCGGATACAAGAAAGGGGGCGAGGGGCGACATTTTCATTAAATTTCTAAAATTAAACGGTATTTTTTTAGAAATTTTTTACTTTAAATGTTCATAACTTTCGTTTTGATGAACCAATGTTGATGAAAGAAAACCCGTGTACTCCCCAGGAGTTTAAGAAACGCAGCATTGAAAGTCCCATCAACATCGGTCCGGTAGTTTTTGCGTGATACTGCAACAAATAGACAGAAAGACAGACAGACAAAAATTTTAAAAACTGGATTTTTGTAAGCTATATGGTTTGGTTAGAAACCCCAACCAAGAATTAATTTTTTTTATACCTTCATCAAAAACATGATTTTGTTAAGTGTCTGCAGATAACTAAAGCATTGCTTTTTTGGTTACCGATGCAAAAAAAAAACTTTTTTTTTATTACGGGTGAAAAAAAATATTTCTGTCCGTTTTTGACTCAAAGTTAAAGAGAAATAGCGGAAAATAGTAATATTGAAAAAATCTAATTATTCTAAGTATTTACGAAAAAATCATTTAAAAATATCGTCAAAATATCAAATTGTCAAATATTAAATTGCGCAACAATGAACGTCACCGAGTAAAAAGTCACATCGCTATGGAAACGATTGTTATTTCATTTACCAGCCGCCTTGATTTATAGTGTAAAGATGGTGTGTTGCGAGAAGTTCTTTTCGTTCGAGATTTTTAAAAGTATTTTCCTGTCTTTCTAGGATTTTTTGATAAAAGTATTTAAAAAACTAGTCCTAACAACTCGCGGCTAAACTGTGCTTTTTTTACTCGCGTTTTTAAATACCTCGCTGCGCTTGTTATTTAAACCAACGCTTGTAAAAAAGCACTATTTTAGCCATTTATTGTGAAAACTACTATTAATGTTCAGAAATGGTGTTTCTAGAGATTTGCGGAGACACCCTTGTTAGTGTAACTGTAACTGTACTTTATTGTTTTTAAAAATTACATTTTTATAGAATATTGTTCCAAGCCTAGAAGTTTTTATAGCGTTAGAAAAAAACTTTACAACTAAAATTAATAGCAGTTGTTGTTAGTGTAGTTTTTTTAAGTGGATTAAGGATAAAAATGCTTATAACTCCCTATTTAAAATTGTTTTCTCTCTTGTAAGTCAGCCATTTTATAGTACCGAAGGCGACATGTTTGCTAAAAAAAACAGGTATGACGCGCGTATCTTTTCAAGCATCTTTTCACCAAAAAATTTTATAAATAAAATAAAGGGAAAATTTATTTTATCTATTTTCATTGTCTTTAATTGTGTGGTTTTAACGCCACACTAAATCTTTATATTTTATTGATCCGTATCGGTCACAAAGTTACAAAGTTATAGAATTTTAAGATGAAGAACAAAACTATCTTCGTGGTTTTCATTCTTCCTTTATATTAAAATAGTTTTAAAGGTGAAATTCATTAGTTTTAAGTTTCTAAACTCGAGGTTAAGTGGAAGAGCACTGCCCCTTTATTGGTTCCATAGGGTACCCATAAGGAGGTGCGAACGTTGCCTTTTGTCGTTATTTTTTTTATATATTTTTAAAACTGTTAGATTTATAATGTAATTTATGCTTAATTAACATAATAATAATCAAAAATTTACAGAAAATAATATTTACTGTAAAAATTTTTATGACAGTGTGTTGGCGTAAGACTACTGACATTTGTCTTTTTAAAAGACGTAAGTCTTATATAAATTTTACGATGTCGCGTTCGTTACCTTGGTTTTATCAAATTATATTTTCATTCGTTACTATGGAATGGCTAAATTGTACAACTTTTTAAAATTTCTTAGATTGCACAAGAAATAGGGCTAATGTCGTCCATGGTCGCCTCATGTAGCCATGCTGTCTAACCTTCTGGAATCCAGCCAAAGTTCAGGCTATCCGCAACGCGGACCCATTTCGGATACTCTGTGCCAGGCCCATGGCCTATGAAAGATAAAGATCTCGTTATGACCTCCGCACTTTTACTTTGCCGCATATCTGTTTAATGTATTTGATTGAACTTTCGGTCCCTATAACTAGGTAGCGACATAATTATAACCACGCCGGAAAAATATAAATACTGCCGACATTTTCCGTGGGATTTACCTTTACTAAGATCTAAAATAGTACTCCCTACAGGTCTAAATATTTACACCTGTGGGGGGTACTAAATTTTAAAACCAATTTTCAAAAAACACTTACTTATACAGAAAAGACACAAAGTCATTGACTATTTTGTATTTTTATTGCAAAATACCACTGAAAAACTGCATTTTTTCTTAAAACAAACCATATTTTAGGAGAAAACCCCTAAAACTAATGGTTTTTGGCAGGTTTCAAAATGGCAAATGGTGAATACGAAAAATTTGGCACATAATAGCTTCATTATCTGTGTTTCAGGTATAAAGTTGGTGATTTTTTAGACCACCTCTGGGGGGGGGGGTTTAAATTTATAGCCCCCAGAAAGGATTGTTTTGTGGCAATTGGTAATAAGTTCGTTTATAATTTCCCTAAGTAACCGTTTTTACAAGGATTAATTTACCTATTTGATATTTCAAGTTGTTCATTAACCAATAAAACACCTCCAATTTTGTCCAGAAAAACGCCATATTTTGAACCCGTTTTCAGCACAAAAAATATATTTATGAGGGCACTACTAGGCAAAACAAACAAGTGAAGGTCACTGATTGTGTACGAAAAATATACCAAACAAAAAAAAACCCAAAACAAGTATATTAATTTATTTACAAACTAAAATTAAAACATTGAGATTATTTGAAAGCTCAGTCAAGAAAACTTTCCTTAGTCAAAGCCCACTCATTTCAAAGCAGCTGTAGCTTTCATCAGTAGAGTTTGGTGCAAGCCAAGGTTCAAGCAGAGGTAAGAGATCCGAACTCGCCGTTTGTGATTTGAACGCAGCTAACATTTCGACATTGACAGAAATATAAACAAAACTTGCATTTAAGTTTTTTAATACATTTCATAAATTAAAACATCTTTTAGAAAAATACAAAATTAAACTACTCCTTATTTTATTATTACCGATCTAAATCGTTGTGTGACATCAAGTATAAATTGTAAAAATTAATTAACAAGGGTAAGTTTTAATTAGAGTGACATATAACCCCAATTTTAATTTGTTCTACAGAGTATTTACTATTTAAACCCCGCGTGGGTTTAAATTTTTTAAATTTTCTTTTCTTCTAAATTGAAACTTTTTTCTTAAATCCAACAAAAGATTGTGTTAAGATGATTATCCAATAAACAAATTTATTAAAATTCTTCTTATAAATCAAACTATGTCCAAAAGTCAAGGAGGGTTGGTTTAAAAAGCTTAAAACCAAAAATTTGACTTAAACTTAGGACCGTTCTAAAATAAACTAAACCCTTTTAGTAAATCCCACCATCAATGTTAAAAAAGTTGACCTTATGTCTTAAAGAAAACATGTCAATCATGGTACACTACAAAAGTAGGGAATTAAGTGGTACTTTTTATCCCCATGCGAAAAGTTGACTTTTCGCCTCTTTAATCTTTTAACATTTAAAAAAAATCAAGATGGTGCTTGCTTGCACTTGGTCAAGAGACCATTGTTATTGGTGTATTTTGGCGATATCTTGAGTATGAAGTGTTTAAATTAGGTTTTTGGACTATAATTTGACAGATACTATACCGATTTTAATAGAGTTGTATATTTCAAAACCGACTTTTAAGAGTAGTACATTTTTTCTTAGGGAAGGAAAGAAATACTTTTTAAAACACAGAGAAAAGTTCCTTAAAAGGTACCTTTATAAACTGCCCACCATGTTGGATTTTTTTGCAACGTAATTTTTGTCTTGTCCTGTACCATCTATACATATAATAAATCTTTAGAGAGACCATTTTGGGTTTTGGCTTCTAACCAAACCAAATAGATATCGAAAAATGCAATTTTTAGAATTTTTGTCTGTTTGTTTATCTGTTTGTCTAATGCCCGCAACAGTAAACAGCAAAAAGCTTTACAACACTATTCTCCCAGATAGGGAGAACTGGACGACAAGCCGAATAAGTTTCTCAAGTAAAGATAGCTGCTGGCACACTGACGGATTCAGAATGCCTTCAGGCGTTCGATCCTGAGCTTATTGCAGCCGAGAAAATATCAGGATTATACATAGTCTTGGACGAATGGCTACAATTTTCCAGGTGGAACTCTTCGCCATTGAAAAGAGCGCATGTTGGATGATAGATCATAACTGGCGCAACAGATCAATAAAGATACTCTCCGACAGTCAAGCGGCCCTTAAGACTCTTGAATCCTATAAGTGCTCATCGAGAACCGTTAGAAGCTGCCAGGACACACTGAATATCCTAGGCCGAATAAACACTGTGTCGCTGGTATGGATTCCGGGACATTTTGGGCATCGGGGAAATGAGACTGCCGACCTGCTGGCGCGCGAAGCGGCCTCGGCCGTCTTTATTGGCCCCAAACCAGCCGTTGGAATAGCATACAACACAATCAATACTGCTCTCTCAGGTAGCACATTCCAAAGAGTTCATTACAGAACCCTGCGCCGGGAAACTCATTGAGCTCACCAGGCAGAACATCCGGACAATGGTTGATCTATACATCGGACACTGCAGGCTGAAAGTACCATTACACAGAATGGGTCTAAGTGAGGACACCGAATGCAGGCTCTGTATGGAGTATGATGAGACGGCCAGACATGTGCTGTGTGAATGTGCGGCCATTGCACGTCAGCGTCAACGTATCTTCGGTAATCCACAGATCAACGGACTGGATCTGAATGATGCTCCACCAAAGCAAGTTGCGAGCCTCTTTAAGGGGTTGAATATTCTGTAGCAACAAAAAATGTTAAAAGTGAGCTACGATAGACCCAATAGTGGTCGCAGTGGACAGTGGCACACTCACAAACGAATCAATCAATCAATCAATATGTTTGTCTGTTTGTTTGTTCCAGCATCACGCAAAAACTACTGAATTGATTTTAATGGGAATTTGCTTGGAGTCCTGGGCAGAACATAGACTTTATTTCGTCAAAATAGGTTCACGGGAACCAAAGTCATAATAATTTAAAGTAAGAAAAACAGAAAAACGGTTAAAAATGCGGGCAAAGCTGCGTGGTCTTCAGCTAACCACTTTAACCTCGACTTTAAGCAAGTTTTATAAGAATCCATTGTAGTTAAGGAATTAAAAAAAATAATTTCCCCAAAAAACACCTAATAACCTGTGTAGCTAAAAAAAATAAAACGAAAGGGACCCATGTTTACTTGAACTTTTTGTCTTAAATTTTAAATTCATATACAGATTAACCCCATTAAATATTAATATTTTTTATTACTTAATTAACCGAGCTCTAGCATACTTAAAAAACCATATAATCTTCGTGAATTCCAACTCCACTTAAATTAAAATGATGACTCCAAAAACATCAAAGATCAGAAAGTATTGAGATTGAGGATGCGTAACTCTTAAAAACAGACAACCCAAATTAATGATTATGATTCTGAAATTCGCAGCAGGCTAAATTGCTAAAACCAACAAAATTTTAATAAAAGTTATTATGGTTACATTGATAAAATGAGTTATTACCGCATTTTATCAAAAGTTTAACTAATTGATGCGATCGATGGTCTATGCAAGCGCAAATTAAAATTAATTAAAAAAATTGGAAAATAAAAAATTGACACTTTTTATTAATAAAATTTAGGTATTTTATTAGTTTTTATTAGCAAATATGATATTAACTCTGTGTTTCGGACTTCCATTGTCTATATTTTATTTATACACGACGTTTCGATCAGTACAATCTCTGATCGTCTTCAGGTGCAAACTACAATCAATTCCTAAGGCTACGTACTTATATACTGTGAGAAATCACTCAACCTTGAAGTTTAAGAAGTTGGCTCCGCCCAAGGAGGGGCTTCCAAATATTTGGGATTTCAACACTTGGTTTACTGAAAATACCCCGATTCTGCCCAATAAAGGCAGCTTCAAGGAATTTTCGTTTCTTCCAGTGTGACTCCTTGTGCAAAACCTTTGCTTCTGCCCACTTCATTCGGTGTTGTTTTGACCATGCATGTTCGGCAATTCCTGATTTCGTGGTTTCACCTTTTTGGGTATTCGTCTGATGTTCCTTAAGCCTAACAGATAGTGGTCTTTTAGTTTCGCCTATGTATGATTCACCACACTCACAAGGAACTTGGTAAATGCATTCCTTATTTTGTTTGTTCTCCGGTTTTGTTTTACTAAGAAGGCTTCGAATTGTATTACTAGATTTAAAAGCAATTTTAATATTAAAGTTTTTCGCTACTCTTCGAATTTTCTCTGATACTCCTTTAACGTATGGGATTGTAAGGAATGCATTTGCCTGGTTTTGGTCATGTAATCTCTGTCCTGTTTGTTGAAATTTAGAAATAGTATCTGTTATAAGTTTCAGGCTGTAACCATTCTGCTGCAGATCCTTCTTAATGTTTCTTATTTCGATTTCCAAGTCATGAGAATTGTTACAAATTTGAACGGCTCTGTTATACAAAGTTTTGATTATGCCTCGTTTGGTTGTAGCAGAATGATTTGAACCTTGATTTAAATATTGTCCTGTGTGAGTGGGTTTACGATAGACTGTTGTTCTGATGTCGCTTTCTACTCGTGTGACAAGTACATCAAGAAAAGGAATTTGACAATTTTGCTCCAACTCCATTGTGAATTTAATGGTGGGTCTTATGTTATTTAGGTGGTGAAGAAATTCTGAAAGTTGTTGGTCATTCCCGGTCCAGACAATAAAAGTATCATCAACATATCTCAGCCAGAGCTTAGGTTTATATGTTGCGGTATCAACCGCGTGTGATTCGAACCACTCCATGTAAATATTGGCCACCACTGGCGACAGCGATGAACCCATTGGCAGACCGTCTTCCTGAGCATAAAACCTATCTTTCACTTGAAAATAAGAGTTATGTAGACAGCACTCCAACAACTCCATCACTCCCTCCAGCGGTAGGCTGGTACGTTCATAAAGGGATTCGTCATCAACCAGTCTCTTTCTAATAATGTCTAGCGATTCCTTTATTGGGACATTGGTGTATAGACTTTCGACATCAAAACTGACAAGTCTATCCTCGGTTCCTAAAACAAAAGATTTAAGAATATTAACAAAATGGTTTGAATTTTCTACAAATGAAGCGGTCTTGCCTGCAAGAGGTTGAATAATTTTCAAAAGGAATTTAGACAGATTGCTTGTTGGAGAATTTCTGGAACTTGTAATTGGGCGTAAGGGCATTGCACCTTTGTGAATTTTGGGAAGTCCGTATAGATGAGGAGGCTTGCTATAATGTGGTGTAAGTTGAGATCTTGTATTGTCCGGAATATATCTGGAATACTTTTTCAAAATTCTATAAACCTTACTTTCGATTGATTGCGTCGGATCTTTTGGGAGAAGTTTATAGTTTCCTTTAGCAAGTACCTCTTCAACTTTCTGGTCATAGGTTTCCGTGTCCAAAATCACTGTTGCATTGCCCTTGTCTGCCGGTAAGATTTTAATTGATTTGTCCTTTTGAAGATTCTTCAACGCGATTTCCTCTGTTTTGCTTATATTAGAGGTATGCTTAATAGGTTTGTCAATAATGGTCCTTACCTGATGTCTGAACTCGTCGGCGTTTTGTCGTGGAAGAGGATGACCTTCTATGGCGGTGATGATATCGATGGTAGGTATCTTCTTAGGAGCGATGGAAAAGTTAAGTCCTTTGGCAAGTAAGTTTTCTTCTATGGGTGTCAATGTCTTCTTTGACCCATTAACGATGGTTCTTACAGCGTCGGTGGTCGATTGGCTTTGTGGCTGTTGATGGGCGAATTTCCTTTGGTGCTTTGCTTGCCAAGTCTGTCGTAGATGGTCGCAGGTTCGTGTAATTTTGTCCAGAATCGGTTGATAATCTTCCTCCATAGTATATTCTCGAATCTCCTGAAACCGTTGTCTCAGTTGTTCTGTCAGTAAGGACTTGTTCCAGCGATGAAAGCTGATTTGCGACCGTATAAGCGCTTTACTGGCGTCATCTAGAATCCGCTGAACTCTTTGTCCTGGAAATGGTGCCTTAAGACGAAATGCAACCGGAATAATGTTGCTGTCTCTTGCTTGGCATAGGAATTCGATGTGCGTGTCTTCTTTGGTATGCTTAATTAAAGTTTTCTCGTAGCCTCGAAAAAGATCGCTGATACCGGGTCCGTACCGGGATTCCAACGTTTGTTTGAAAGTTTGAGACAATGATGTGTTTGAAATTAACTCTGTGTTTCGGACTTCCATTGTCTATATTTTATTTATACACGACGTTTCGATCAGTACAATCTCTGATCGTCTTCAGGTGCAAACTACAATCAATTCCTAAGGCTACGTACTTATATACTGTGAGAAATCACTCAACCTTGAAGTTTAAGAAGTTGGCTCCGCCCAAGGAGGGGCTTCCAAATATTTGGGATTTCAACACTTGGTTTACTGAAAATACCCTGATTCTGCCCAATAAAGGCAGCTTCAAGGAATTTTCGTTTCTTCCAGTGTGACTCCTTGTGCAAAACCTTTGCTTCTGCCCACTTCATTCGGTGTTGTTTTGACCATGCATGTTCGGCAATTCCTGATTTCGTGGTTTCACCTTTTTGGGTATTCGTCTGATGTTCCTTAAGCCTAACAGATAGTGGTCTTTTAGTTTCGCCTATGTATGATTCACCACACTCACAAGGAACTTGGTAAATGCATTCCTTATTTTGTTTGTTCTCCGGTTTTGTTTTACTAAGAAGGCTTCGAATTGTATTACTAGATTTAAAAGCAGTTTTAATATTAAAGTTTTTCGCTACTCTTCGAATTTTCTCTGATACTCCTTTAACGTATGGGATTGTAAGGAATGCATTTGCCTGGTTTTGGTCATGTAATCTCTGTCCTGTTTGTTGAAATTTAGAAATAGTATCTGTTATAAGTTTCAGGCTGTAACCATTCTGCTGCAGATCCTTCTTAATGTTTCTTATTTCGATTTCCAAGTCATGAGAATTGTTACAAATTTGAACGGCTCTGTTATACAAAGTTTTGATTATGCCTCGTTTGGTTGTAGCAGAATGATTTGAACCTTGATGTACTTGTCACACGAGTAGAAAGCGACATCAGAACAACAGTCTATCGTAAACCCACTCACACAGGACAATATTTAAATCAAGGTTCAAATCATTCTGCTACAACCAAACGAGGCATAATCAAAACTTTGTATAACAGAGCCGTTCAAATTTGTAACAATTCTCATGACTTGGAAATCGAAATAAGAAACATTAAGAAGGATCTGCAGCAGAATGGTTACAGCCTGAAACTTATAACAGATACTATTTCTAAATTTCAACAAACAGGACAGAGATTACATGACCAAAACCAGGCAAATGCATTCCTTACAATCCCATACGTTAAAGGAGTATCAGAGAAAATTCGAAGAGTAGCGAAAAACTTTAATATTAAAACTGCTTTTAAATCTAGTAATACAATTCGAAGCCTTCTTAGTAAAACAAAACCGGAGAACAAACAAAATAAGGAATGCATTTACCAAGTTCCTTGTGAGTGTGGTGAATCATACATAGGCGAAACTAAAAGACCACTATCTGTTAGGCTTAAGGAACATCAGACGAATACCCAAAAAGGTGAAACCACGAAATCAGGAATTGCCGAACATGCATGGTCAAAACAACACCGAATGAAGTGGGCAGAAGCAAAGGTTTTGCACAAGGAGTCACACTGGAAGAAACGAAAATTCCTTGAAGCTGCCTTTATTGGGAAGAATCAGGGTATTTTCAGTAAACCAAGTGTTGAAATCCCAAATATTTGGAAGCCCCTCCTTGGGCGGAGCCAACTTCTTAAACTTCAAGGTTGAGTGATTTCTCACAGTATATAAGTACGTAGCCTTAGGAATTGATTGTAGTTTGCACCTGAAGACGATCAGAGATTGTACTGATCGAAACGTCGTGTATAAATAAAATATAGACAATGGAAGTCCGAAACACAGAGTTAATTTCAAACACATCATTGTCTCAAACTTTCAAACAGCAAATATGATATTGATTTTATAAATATCTAGTTATTAATCTGACACTGATTCTACAATTATTTAGTAATTACTATCCTATCTTTTTTTTATTTTTAACAAGTTTATTTTTAAAATTTAAGAGTCCATTAACTGACTTAACAATAAGGTTTGTTTTTTAATTGTTGTCATTTTGCAGTATTGGACATCTAGGGGATTTTTGGGCATTGGCAACTTCATGTTTTGGGCATTAAGCTTTTACCTTCATAAACTAGCCATTTTTTAAAACATCAAAGTTTCCGAGAGATGTGAATTTAAAATTTACTTGACTAACCATAACAATATAGTAGATAACGCTGTCTACCTACGCGAACAAGAACGTTGAGATTTTAAGGCGACCATTTTGATGTTAGTTACGTCACAATCGGCAACATAACCTCACTTTTTTAAAGTACAAACAGCGTGTAAAATAGAATTATTTAACAAGGTGCGTGTTCCCATGTAAACATAAGCACCCTACGCGCTATTGATAGAAGCATCATTCGATGTTATAAAATATTTCGTGACGTTATGCGTGATGTGTGACGTCATGCTCAAGTGAAATCTAAATTATTGTTGGTTAAAAAACTAAAAAAAAAAGTGTGATTTTTTCTTACGATTTCTGATATTGGTTGAAGGAGTTAAATTGTGTGCTGTCATGCGAAATCGAAATTCAAAATATATTTTCAAAAAATATTGCAAAACTTTGCCCGATCAATATGTTCGTTAAAAAATTCGTGGAAAATTTCAGTTTTTTTGCTTGACTTTTTTACTCTCCTACGAAATCATTAAAGAAGAAACTTTCTACCAAATTTCCAATATCCAGGGAAATTTCCGCTAATATTTGTCTTTTTTGAACTCAAAGACCGCTAGTAAATTTAATATTTTTAATTGATTTTGCCCACGAAATCGTTTCGCTCCAATTTTCAAGGTTACATTGTACAAATGACAACTTCAGAATTTTGACAATAATGTGATGGAAATTTTGAAGTAACAGTTGAAGCAATTATAAACGACATGACTTTTGGGATTAAATAGGTATGTTTAATCTCTTTTAGGGACTGAAGTGACACCTTGAATCCCTAAGGGATTAAAAATAAATTTAATCCCTCAGAGAAAAAATACTGGAAAATTATAATTAAATTTATTGCAAGTCAAGCCAAACAGCACTTGATCTTGGCCAAGATTTTATTCTTAGCACCCTTTTTTGTAGTCGACGAACCATTTGGCATAAAAATAACGTAATTTTAACAATAATCTTTTCCTATAAAGTGCATAAAATATAAACCTCGGGACTAAAGCGTCTTTTAATCCCTTAGCGAATTGTAGCCCGACCGTAGCATCCAACAGAATGTGTAGACTGTGGACAAAATCATATTTTTAAGATGACAAAACTCTTATAACCACTTAATTGCCTTGATAAAGATCCCAATAAAGGGTCGAAACGTTGGCCGTTAAAAAAGAATAAGAGTTTCTTTTTTCTCCTGTCCTATTACCCGCTAATTTCAAGATCATTTATTTTTAATTCTCAACTCACTGGCTAGCCTAAGACTGGAATTTATAGTCGATCTTCAAGGCCTCCTTAAGGCTGAGTGGTCGTTGAAGATCCTTTAAGATCGGAAATGCATTTTAGAGTCGCTGAAGGAGGCCTTAAGTTTGAGTAAAGGCCAAGGTAGCTCGGGAGCTACCTTGGGTTGTGTTTTTCAGGTTATGTTCAGGTTTTATGTATTGTTGTTGGTGTGATTTTTGGAGAGTAGCTTTTTTTGTGTTCTTTTTTGGTGAATAATGGACAAAATTCAAGAATTCTTGGACTACTTGGTGTATCAGGATATGGCAGAAGTAGGAAAACCCCTCGGTTTCGGCTGTTTTATTGTTCTTGCAGAAAAAATGCTGTTGTAATATTTTTTTTTGTTTCTTTTGAAGGGTGGTGGCATCTCTGTTTTTTTGGATTCTAATATGGAAAATTTTGCCATTAGTGAACAGAAGTACTCCTTTTCCTCATTGGAAAAACAAGTTCTCTTCTTCTTTCGTTTTTCCATGGCTTATAGCTTTAAAAACTACAACAACACAAACTTAAAAATAACCTAACATTCTTGACAATCACCACAGTTCACCACACAAAATCCGGTTTTGGCTCAAACCTGACAGCAGCCAATAAAAAAAAAACGCGAAAATACGACGTTGCCACATATTACGCGACCTCAGAGTGTCCTTCAGCAAGCCTTTCTGGAGGAAGGAGGAAGTCAATGAGGAGCTCTCAAGGAATCCTCACCGAAGGAAGGCCTTAAGGATCGACTATAAACTCCAGCCTTGATCACTCAAAATTTAAAAAAAATTTAAGAAAATTATTGTTATGAAAACAACATTAAAAATTGCCATTTTGAAAAGCCACTGACAACCTTTTGTGTCAAGGCATAGAAAAAGTGACGTTTCCCCAACCGTTATGACTTTTTAGCTATGAAACTGTCAATCGCATCGCACCCTAATTTTTTAGATTGGTCAGTTGGGATATCCATTCCCTATTTGTTGTGTGTATTTTCCCTGATTTATCGCTGTCCAACTCTTTCTCAAAGAACAAGAAAATCCATGTTTTACCTGTCAAATTTACAAATTGGTTATAAAAATCACGGCAACAGTAGACTAAAGGGCACTGAAGAGGTAGGAGTTAAGAGAAGAGAATCTCACTATATAGCACAACCACAATATGGCAACGTTTGTTTGAAAAATTAACATTTAGGTTATTTTATCCATCACTGACAAAATCGCACTGAAAATGTCTGCCACATTGATGACACCTTCAGAAATAAGGATACTTTATTCACAATGTTTCCAGCCACTATCATGTTAAGTAAATAATCTGGGTTTTATTTATTTTTGTTTATGATTGAAATAAAAGTGTAGACAAACCAAGTGAATTTAAAATAAGAAATTCGCTTAAAAATTGAAGTTTTACATCTAGAAAATAAAATCAAAATTCAGTGTTTCAGATAGCTTAAACAGTGTTGCCACATTATAAAACAGCAATTTTCGTTTTATGGAAATCATAAATAAATGAAGAATACTAGCGAAATGAGATTTTGCATACAAACCTAAAATTTTACTTCCAAATGCGCTACAGAGAGCTGTTTTAGAAAAAAAACTTTATTTAAAAAAAAAATTAATTCTAAAATTAAGATTTTGCACATTGGGCTCTGTAGCGCAATTGGGAGTCACATAATTAGTATGTGTGCTAAATTTCAGCACTCTAGCACTTTTTGTTTGGCCAGGATTTCCAGAATACGATTTGCCCTGGGGGTCTGACTCTTAACTGAGAAAACGGTGTTGCGCTGTCTTATCAAAAAAATTATCTTTTACTACGTGTTCACGTGGTTCAGTTCCACATTTTTTCAAAATTTGTATGATTTCTATATCGCGCTTTTTAATAGAGTAACTCGTTTTTAACGCTTTTTTTTCGGCACATTCCCACGCAAAACGTAGTAGTTTACGTTAGAATTTGTGTGTATTTTATGAACTGCTATACACGTTAAACCAAACAAAATAACAAACATTAAAAACTTTATGAACATATAGCGATTTTTATGTGCCGCAATAAACTTTTTAATACTCCCGACTTCTTTTTTGATATTATATTTGCAATATTTATATGTTTTTAACATTTTATTTATTTTTCTAAAAGTAAAACACTAGTTCTGCGCCTACACTGTAAAAAAGGATATCTTAAATCACGGTCTTACGATCTTGAATATGGCCAACCCCCGTGGGTTATTGACTAAGGAGTATCATTAGGGCGTTATTGCTTACCTTATTACAGTGGCGCACCCAGGAATTGGCGTCGGAGGGGGGGGGAGGGTCAGGATAAATAATAAGAAAACTTAATTTGAAGTAAAAATGTGACTATAATTAATAAAAGGAAACATGTGCTTACAAGCGCGGACTTTAAAATTGTGGACGCCCACGGTTTATCAGAATGTGCAAAATCAAACCCGTTAAATAAAAGAAAGTTCAATTATAAAATTCACTATAGAAACCAATTTTTGTCCGAACCTTCTTTCTTCAAACCAATTCAATAACCAATTCGAAATTTATAAGACCCGTTTTTAATCAAACCATTGTTCATCCAAAAAGCTGTTCACACAACGATCAAACTCATTCAATATCAAACCCGGAATTCGTAAAATTCGTAATTTATCATAAAATTTTTGATAAATTTATTACGCATTCGCCAATACCACATGAACCGTAGGCGTACTTGTACAGGTTGCGTTCAATAGTTTGTGTATAGATGTCATTTGCATCAATTTAGCAAAAATTTTCTGGTAAATTACGGGTTTTATGAATTCCGGGTTTGATATTGAATGAGTTTGATAAACAATGGTTCGATTAAAAATGGGTCTTATAAATTTCGAATTTGTTATTCAGTGGTTTTGATGAAATAAGGTTCAAATAAAAAATTGGTTTGACGAATTGCAGTTTCTATGGTGAATCGTTCTTACGATAAATATTTTTATTAAATACGGTCTGATAAATTCCTGGCTTGATAAATCATAGGCGTTCAGAATTGTTTATTTACCCAAAATTTGATGTCAAAATCATGGTTCAATGCGCCGCAGGCAAAATGTTTTGAGAAAATAACACTTAAAATGTAATTTTTGACTTAAAATTAAACTAAAATCGTAAATATTGATGGGGTTTTGGAAATTTGAGTAGTTAATTTACCCTTAATTTGTTTGTAAAAATGCGCAACAGGCGAAAATTTCTGCGAAAATGACACCTAAAATGCCATTTTTGACACCAAATCGCAAGCAAAATGTTTTGATAAAGATACATTAAAAATCAAACATTTTTATAGCGGAAAATATTTGTAATTTATGATTTTTTAAAGATTTTTGTTAAAGGCTCTTGGGGGGAGACTTTAACCTCAAACCCCCCCCCCCTTCGGTGCGCCATCTTATTACCGTAATTGAGATGCTAAACAGAGTTTTTAAACCACAAACACAAATTACCGTTATTCTTTTGCCCACATACAAACTGTCAATGTAAATTGAATAGAAAAGTAAACAACAATTGACCATTTTCCGAGTTTGACAGATTGGGTAGCAAAAAGGTTTGCCACCAACCTAAAAGAAAATAACCAACAAAAAAAAATTAACGACAAGTAGGTGTTTATAGAAGAAGCTAAATCTTTACTACTCGTTTTTGAACATGTTTTGGAGAATGAGCTGATCTCTAAACCAGCTTTTCATGGTTCTCACTCTGCAGCAGCAACCCCACGGAGTTTTTATTACAGTATACCTTTAGTTTTTATGTAAATTTTTCGCAAATTAAATACAACAAAGTTTAACTGTTAATTTTTTTTATTTGTTGATCATTTTGTTTTAGTTTGGTGACAAACCTTTTTGCTACCCAGCCTGCAAACTCGGAAAATGATTTTTGCAAATTCACTTTCACAAAAAAATTATCACCTACCAGCTGCAGCTTTAGCACAGAAATAAATCTGGTTGGTTACAAAAAATAACCGAGCGGGTCCCGTTAAGCCTCCGTAAGAAACGTATTTCGGTTCGTTTATTTTTATACAGTTCCTAAGCAAATCCTTAGGGGGCCAAGCAGCCGTGTATAAGACGCAGACAAACGGAAAAGCACATTAGGTAGAAAAGGATGGGCATGGGGCGATGTTGTCACTACATCTTACACGTAGTAAATCCATTCCAGGTTGTTGTTTTCTAATGTTTTTCATTTTCATACCCTTAGTACTGGAATAAAAATTGTTTTTGCTCGACTTTAATACCAAACTGATGAAAGATATCGTAAAAAAAAATATTTTTTGGCTTTTCGTTTTGTAACCATTGTCCTTACGCACTGTTTACAGGCTGGGGACTGAGATACATGCAAATGCCTAACCTAAAGCGTTCATACACGGCCGGAGAAATCGACTGAGATATTTCCGTAGAAACTTTATCAAGCAAATAGGACGGGTTGACGCCTTCGAACGTCCAACCCGGGTTTTGCACTTTGATTCGAAATCAAAAAGGAGGAACAGTCAGATGTGGGGCCGTGCACAAATTACGTAACGGTGATTTTACCAATTTTTGACCCCCTCCCTATGTAATGTTTTGTAACGGTTTGGCACGCCACTCCCCTAATATTACGTAATGATTTCAAGACCACTACCCCCCCCCAAAAAAAAAACTTTTCACTTATTTTCATTCCAAATTTTCTTAGTTTCACACAAATGCAAACGCTGTCGAAAACCCCCCTCCCCCCTACGTAACGTTTTGTAACTCCCCTCCCCCTATGACCATTACGTAATTTGTGCACGGCCCCTGTAGTCCCAGTGGAGGAGGGCGAGAAAGTTGATATTTTTTTCTTAAAAATTATACTCTTTAGACCTATTTCTTTGCGTTCCCGAAATTACGTAATTTTTGAAAAAAAATTGTAAGCGGCGCCATTTTTATTTCGTGCTTTGTTTTTCTAACATTTTTGCGTTCGGCTAATTTAATTGAAAAATTTTTGCTTGCGGCGCCCTTTATCTTCTCACTCGAAACCAAGATCCCCCGTTTTAGGAAAACTGATCCCGTCTCTGTTTCTAAATTTTTTCGAATAAAAGTAGAGTGTGACCATGGGGGAAATAATTTTTTTCTACGGTATGACGAAAATTTCGAGAAAGTTGAAGACAAAAATAAAAAAAGTGGCAGAGCTCAAGTTTTTCGTAAAAAAAAACATTTTTTATGTAAAGAAACAGAGCGAAATAAATCTTTTCACCCCTTTTTGGGTGTTACAAATATTGGCAGCCCCTTATTTTTCGCTTTTACCCTCCCGCTAGTTTTGAAGAATTGGTTCGCTACATGTTTCGAGATCATGTCATAAAACACCTCGAAAATATCAAATGTAGTGTAGGGTCAGCTTTATTTAAAATCAATAATATCGCAAGCAAAAAGCTCTGCAGGAAAAACAGCTCCGTTTATTGATTTCTTTGGCTGCTAGTGCTAGCTGCATGGTTTGGCCGTTTCCGGAAAGATGTCACTAGTAGAACAGAATGGAAAGAAATTTAATTAAAAGCGAAGATATTTCTTTCTAATGTTAACAACTTCACGAGTTTATCGCTCAGTATCGTAAATAATGGAACCTGCCGCCTCCTTTAAGTAAGAAAAAGCTGTGGTTTGGACCTGAAAACATTTAATTTTTAATTAGATTAGATGTGTGGCCGCCATCTAGCGGAATTTGCAGACATCTTGTCAACGGTTATTATTGCAACTATGATTTATGCTCACAATGAAAGAGTGGCACCATTGCTCAATATACCTGTTTCTTTTGTGCACGCAGAACTTTCTATGCCATTTCTGTTTGATTTATTGAAATCCTATCCCTAAGGAAAATCTTAGGAACCCTGTATAATATACTATTACCTACGACCAACGAATAATACTAAATTTACGACCCTCTCAACACGATTTTTTAATGGCTCACATACGGTCTTAGGCTAACAATAAAGCTTAGACGTAAACCACAAGATGGCGTCACAAGCGATGAAACTTTATTTTAGTTAAATTGATATATTATGCATTTTTAAGAAAAACAAAGCTTATTTTTAAAAAGATATATGAAAAGTCCCTTAGTAACCTTATTTGTTTTGACGTATTAGATAGAAAGTCATTGAAACTTCAGGTTATGAAGGTTGTTGACTTAAGAGTATTCGCGTTTAATATTTTTAATACTTTCTGATATTTATGATGACATTTTCTTTGGTCGTAGGTAAAGTATAGTACACTAACTCGCATGTTATGGTCATTACACGCTCAGATAAATTAAGACACTCGCCTGCGGCTCGCGTCTCAAACTTCATCTTCGCGTTTAATGACCATCATAACATGCTTGTTATGTAAACTACTATAAATTTTCTTGTAACTTGTAAGCAAGATATGTAACAAAAAATAATCACGTACACTTCCGGCATTATAAAAATGGTACACACTATTTTTTAATGTAATAACTTGGTCTATTTTTACAAAGTCACTCATCATTGTATTTGTCTAAAACTGCCTACACACAAAGTAAATAAAAAAAATGCCTTTTCAAATCCAACTTCTGGAAAAAGTGCAACTAGGTTTTTCAATTAGACGCGTGGCTAGACATTCTGGACGCAATAAAACTAGGATTATGAAAATTAAAAAAACCACGAGAAAAAGATCACACAGTAGAAAGCAGGCAAGGGAGTGGTTTATTGAAAGTTTTAACTGAGGAACAAGACCAAGACCAAACAGTTGTGTTTTTAAATTTTCGTTACTATTTCATGCATTAGTTTAGTATTATTGTAACATAAACATTATTTTTAAACACAATCTTTTGATCTCAATATTTTAAAATTTGATCCAGCAAAGTATAGAAAAGTCAGCGTCAGAATATAATTCGGTAGTAAACCATGCAATTTAAAAAATACCTGTGTTTTTCACGTAACACTTTTATGATGCCTATAGTATACTTGTATGTGGACAAAGGACTTTTTACCCCCATGTTATATGAATCATCACCCATTAAACTATTTACACTCCTACCTTGTACACCCTGTATAGATGTTTTAGATTTTTTCTGTTTGAAATGATCGCTTGTGCTATTTAAAAAAAATGTGTAGCTATATGGACTAGAAAGAAAACATAAAAATAAATGTAACATTGAAACTAAATTTATATATTGACATTCAGCCTCTGTAGTGTTTTACTGTAAGCAGTGAGTGAATGGTTGATCGCGCAAAAATGTAAATGGGAAAAAGCTTGTAAGTCTCTCTAACCGAGCGTTTTTATTTTAACACAATTACTATTTAGCCTTACGTAAAATAATATATGTTTTAAAACTTACAGGGTTTCTGAAAATCAACCCTTAATAAAACAATAAATACTTGCAGAGAGTATAACGATATGATTGAAAAATTTGATTGGCAAAAACAGGGAGTTATTTCATGTAGAGAAAATAATATATCTCAGGAAAAATAAGGGACTTTTTTTTATTTTTAGATGAAAAACATGTGATAAGTTAGTAGTACTTAGTTTGACATTTGTGCCAGTCCAAACTGCTGGTTGAGGTGAATTTTTAACTTTTATAAAATGGACCAACTAACAGATGATGAAGAGTTTGTGGAGATTATTATGGTGATTCAGGGAGATATTAGAAGGCGAGTCCAGATTATTTTTTATGCTGTGATAGATAGTGATAGTGACGCGTTACAAAAGAGGGAGTGAGGTTTCTCGTTGGCCAAGTTGGAGAAAGAATCCAACACCAAACTCGGCAGTTAGTATTTCAATAGACAGTAAATAAAGTTATGCCGTTTTTTGAAATATTGCTGTTAGAATTGCTACCACTGAGCTGGGCTACTCGTCAGCTCGCATGGTGTATTTTTCGCTCGTGGACTCGGTCTTACGATATGGTATAGCTTTTTGGGGCTTCTGCCCCATATACGTTTTCCAATCAGTTTTTGTAATTCAGAAGCGGGCAATTAGGTACTTTTTTAAGAAAAAAAGAGGAGAACATTGTAAACCGCTGTTTTTATCGTCAAAGATTTTGTCCTTGTCATCTTTATTTATTTTTGAAACCGTATGTTTGGCGCACAAAAAATATGAAGGTTCACTTAATTTAAATCGAACAACAGAGAGTGCAGAATCTTACCCCTGCCCATTCCGCGATCAACTCTTACAAATAATTTACTTATTTATAAAAGCAAAAAAATATATAACTACTTACCACTTGAGCTAAAAAACCAAAAAAATCTAAAACTTTTTCGTAAATCAGTTACGAGGTTGTTGGAGAACAAAGCATATTATGACGTGGATGAATATTTTAATGATAATGATTTGGAATTCAATGTATGTTTCTCGTCCACTTTATTTCAATTAATTGAATTAATGATTTGTAACCATGTTTTATATTGTATTTGTTTTACTAGTTTGTGGTACTGCCAAAGTGTACTATTTTATCCATTTGTTTACATTTTTCAGTCAGAATTTATGTTTAAAATTTTTTTAACCAATTTTTATAAATTTTTGTACAAAAACTCTGTAACTTTATGTCAAAATTTATGTTTAAAAGAAATCAATCATTGTATATAAGTTTTAATTTGTTTACTTAATTAGGGAAAACTATGTAACTCTATAATTTTAACTTAGGTTTTTGCTTTGTCTACAAGATTGTAAATTTTATTTTATAATCTTATGTGATAATAAAGCGCATTCAGTTCAATTCAATTCAATTTTGTGTAACCTTTAATTTATCACCTATATCTCTCAGGACATGTGAAAAGTTAACGATACAAAAGTTTACCTTTTTCAATACTTTTTTTTTCTTTATATCGTGCTTTTGACACCAACAGAGATGGTGCTTCTAAAACTCAGGTATTGTGCTACAGGAATTGTATAGGAGTACACCAAAGTGCAGCCAGTAGAGTAGTGCGGAGAGAGAGAGAGTTTTTCCAGCAATCTGCTTATATCCATTCAGCTAGAACCGAAGAAGAGAGACTGCAAACTTAAAAAAATCAACCACTCTTTTTAACTATACAAAATAAAACAAAATATTAAGGATTATACTATTACAAATGACCAGTTCATTATTGCTTTCGATAAACTATGTCGACAGTTAAACTTCAGTCAACTGAACTCAAATTTTGATTGAACAACCGGAGACTAACCAGGTTCATCCTTGAACCAAGATCACTTAAACTCGCAGTTGAACCTTGATTTAACAACCAGGCCTTAGGAGCATTTCTACTACAAATTAAACAGAACTTGTATTCTTGCTGGAGACCCCCTTTAAGAGCCTTGCAAGCTAGAATGCCTGCCTCAAACCGTTTTCAAAATAAAACTATAATTGGAGTATAAAATGTTATTTAAAGACCATATCGCAACTAATATAACCCCTTGTTAAATTTACTATAGCATATACAATTTCTCTATAATTGTGCGGTAATTTTACCAATTCATAACATGAATTTTGTAAATTCTATTTCCTACTGTAAGATTTTTAACACGAACCGTTTTTTTTTCGCACATAGAACGGAATTTTTAAAGACACGCGATATTCTTTTAGCTATATATGCTTTCTTTGTGTAGAATGTTTTAGGGTTAAAAATAGTTTATCTATTTTTTTCATGTTTAATTTGATTTCAGAGTGTTTATGATCCTGGGAGTCGAACAAATTTTCCCACTTTTTAGTCAAGAAGACATATTAAAAATACTTTTTTCGTTGTTTCCATGTTTAATTTGATTGAGTGAGTTTTATTTAATTTGGGTCTTGGGAGTCGAGGGAATTTTCCCAATTTTTAGGGGTATAACATATAGTATATTATAGAAGAAGGCAAAAATGAGCATTTCATAAAAGTTTTAAAAATAAATACAGAAATTGAAATTAACCAGAGCTCTCTACCTATCTCTTTTGCACCTCTGTAGTTATAAAAAAAGTCACCTCTTTCAAATCAGACAGCTTTTTAGGTAGAAATAGTTCAAATAGTATATTATATACTTAGAGACTAAAGTGAGTATTTATCGAGAGGTGAAAATTTTCTATCCCAACCAGAGGGAGGGCTAAAATTTGTCGGAGGATAAAAAGACACTTAAGTCATTTTTGAGATTTGCTTTCATCAAAATCATGAAAAATTTTTACAAAAAAAGAAAAACAGCCACATCATACTGATCTAACAAAATTGACACAAACAAAAAAAAGAAGTTAAAAAACCTCCAAATCAGTTAAATCAACCGAAAAGAATCTAAAAACAAAAGATCAAAGGATCTTGGGTGAACATAACGAAAATTCCTGCAATAGCGTTTTTTTATGTAAAATTGTCATTAATAAAATCTACCCCCTTTGACGCATAGAAAGTTAAACTTATTTATATACATAATATTATTAATTTGTTACAGGGACTTGCACCATTCGATGTTAACGGGCGCTTAACGTTAAACGTCTTTTAATTGGTTCATTTTTTTTGCACCATTTTTTAACGGAATTTTAAATGATATTAAACGTCAAATTTTGGCAGTTTAACAGAAAATTTAACTTATTTGCATTTTTGATATTTTTTTAAAGTTTCCCCTCGATTTTTCTGGAAAAATGTTTTATTACTATCCTATATCATTTAAAGCAATTCCAGTCCCTCTTGGCAGCCAACACAACGCACTTTTTTATTTTAATATTTAAAGAACGTGACAGAGATTAAAATTTTTGATTATTTTTTTGCTTGAACTTTAACGCTAAATTCTATTGTCCTATCTGGATTTTATTTCGGGTCTCTAGGGACTAAACATTGACAAAAATAAAATACAGAAATTTTTCACTTGCATTCAAGAAATATTTCATTTTGTTTTACGTGGGTGCCATTCCACAATGAATAAGACATAAACATCAACAATTTTTTAAAGAAAAAGTTAAAACAAAATCCCAAAATTGAAACGACGTGACAGAAGTGTCTTTTTATCCCTCTGCGAATTGTAGCCCTCCCTTTGTTCGGATTACAAACTTTTCACCTCGGGAGAAAAACTGCCACTTTAGTCTCTAGTTGTGTAATGTACTATTAATTAAATGTATCTGTATACGATACTACATTTTTTACTGTTTATGCCATATTTTGAACGAGGCATGCGATAACAGAACAGAAAATACTGCGCTGGGGTTAGGTCACCGAATTCTGAGGCTGAGGTGACAAGCTCAGGATTCAGTGACCCTACGTTGCTGTGCCTGCCCCGAGCATTTAGTTATCAGCTGACATTTCACTATATTAACAAAATTTTCAATAAAAATACATTTTGTGATCAAAAAGAAGTTTTGACCAGTGTTTCTTTAAAAGTCTTCAGTGTAAAAAAAAGCATATACACAACACAACCCAAGTCAAAAAAAAAACATTTTTGATAAACAAATAAATAGTTAAATAAACAACAGGAATAATGTTATTTGACATATGTCATAGAGCAAAATGTCAAATTAAAAGTAGCCTATGTTTCAATGCAGGTCACATCTTATCTTCTTACCAAATTTCCTCAAAAGCGGTTTAGTCGTTTTTGCGTGACTGAAGGATAATCACACACACGCATACATACAAACCTTCGCATTTATAATATTAGTAGGGTGTAGAGTCCCTACTTTATTAATAAAAACTGGTTGGATATTCCTTTAGACGCTAAAATTATATCACCTCGTTTTTTTTTCGCCCGTTTAATCCAGAATCAAATTCCCTCTTTTTTTTAATGCTAGCCAATTTAACTTGTTTCCCGATGTTAAGTGTCAATATATTGAGTGATGAGCCCGAAATAGCAGATGTATTGACTACCAAAGAATGTTGAGTGCTTTTGAGGTCAGTTTAGTGACGTTGTTTGCAACCTTTGCTAAAGGTTATGACGTAAAGAGTTGTGAAAATGTAATTACATAGATCTAACCCCGCTATCTGTACATATTAATAAATCTCTAGATAGACCATTCGGTGATCGGTTATAAGTGTTCCCCGGGATAACTTTTCTTCAACCATACAAAAACTGGGTAAAAGGTTATTTTAAAGGTACCTCAAAAATTAATCAGTTCAAATAGTATACAGTGTGCGCCAAAAAGATTTTTTTTTTCTTATGGAACACCATATATATTTTGACATTTATTATGTAACCGTTTTCGAGATATTTCAATTTGGATTAGATATTAATTAATTCGTATTATTGTATTATAATTAAACCAAAGTAGGCCATACATAGTAATATGCATAATCGCAACAATCAAAAAGCTGTCGAACTAGAACTTACTTAACTTTTCAAATAAATAGTTGGCTGTGAAAAATAAAAAAACGGCGTTTTGACGGTGGGGCGTCATAAATTACTTAGGTTTTATTGTAATACAATAATACGAGTTATTTAATATCTAATTCAAATTGAAATATATCGAAAACGGTTGCATGCAGACCTATATATATATAGTGTTTTTAAAAAGCTAATTTTCTGGAGAATTCAACAGTGTCAAAATATATAGTGTTTTATAAGAAAAAAAAATAACTTTTTGTCACACCCTGTATACTATTTTAAATTAATAATTTTTATTAATTATTAATGTTTGGTTCTTCTACGGCTATTAGAAATAAAGTTATCTCAGGGAACACTTATAACCGATCACCCTGTAAATCGAATATTTTTTTAAAATTTTCAGTGTCGGCTTCTAAACAAACCATATAGATACCAAAATCTCATTTTTAGAATTTTTGTATGTTTGTTTGTCTGTCTGTTTGTCTGTGTGGTTGTTTGATGGGAGTTTCACTGCTGGATTACTTGGAAAATCGGTTCACGAGAATAATCGGCAACCTAACCTTACTTTTTTAAGTACAAACAACTGTAGACTTTTATATTTGTTTGTTTTTTATTTTCTGCGAAAAATTAAAAAAAAAAGTCGCTTGCTTTTAAATGCAACTCACAGATCTATGAAAATAGAGATTAGAATTCTTGTTGTTCATAAGAAGTTGATCAGGATTTCTTCTACCTATATATTGTGATATAAAACAATAAAATAGGTAGTTGCTATTGTAGGTAAATGTTAAAATTATATTATTAATTTTTCTAGAGTGTAGTGTTTATAAATTATTTTTACTATAGGAATGGCTTTTGTTGTAATGTTTTAATTTTCATTGCTAAAAACAATTATCTATCTATAATAAGTATCATATAAAAATAAATACTTACCTTAGAATTTTTGCTCGGCACAAAATGTGGTCGCTTTCCACAGATATCGGGATCATTTGGAAAGCGAACACCGAAAACTTTGGCCCGTACCTATAATTGCCTTTGGAAATAATAATACAGGAAACGTTCGCCATTTTTTAAACAACTTTTAAGAAAAGATGGAAAGAATTTTGTTATTTTTTATTTTCCGGCGGTTATGGTGACAGCGTCATACGTACAGGTTAGAAACTTCTATCCACAGCTGATCTATTCTGACAACCGAGTTGGTAGGCTATAATTAGTGACCGAAGGTCACGGGTAGATACACGGTAGATATTAAAAATGTTAATAATAGGTAAATTAAAAAAATCTTATTGATCTCTCTTTTAGTTACTCTTTTTCTTGAAATAATAATAATATATAATATTGTTTAAATTTAACTAATCTTACTTTTAACTCTTAGACTATTTTTTATTAATTTTCCTGTTTAGAAAATACATGATCTCGTTCCATTTTTCTTGCGTTTCTTTTTCCATTGGGCAACGGAACAATACAGTCAAGGCGGTACGGCCGTGATGAACCTTAAAATATATTTATTGCACTTCACGGACTAAAAACGTATTTTACTCCTTCATTTCAGGGACTAGAATGCTACTTTTTATCCCCGGGATTAAAATATTTTAGTCCCGCTCCTTATTATCGGGCTGTATAAATTAACTTTTCCGCAATCAGCTTCGATTTAATCATTGAATAATGAGACCAAACTGTTGAAGCCTTGAGGTTTTTGGCACGATGAAAGAAATATGCCAGAAGGACTCTTTCCTGGTTTAAACTAAAGTGCTTTCATTGCCTCTGCGGCAGCTTCGTCGATGTCCATTTTTTCCACTTTTGGATACACTCGCAAAAATCTTGACAGCTAAACGCTTTGTTTATATATTACCATTTGTTTTCTAGTACCTTGGCTACACCCTGGTAACTAAGTATTATCAGATAAATATGAATTGACTTAACGTCAAAGAGTGAATGATAGTTTGGTTGTCACATTTTTATAGGCCAGTATAATGAAGATCTGTTTTTTTTAAAAAAAAAAATTAATAAAAATTTAATAAAAACGGTTCCCAAAAGTGCAGAAAATAGTATATATACCATGTGACTAAAGTGTCTTTTTATCCCTCAGCGAAAACAAACATTTTGCCTCGGGATAAAAAGTACCACTTTAGTCCCTAGGTATATAATGTACTCTTTTTTAAAACTTCATCAAAAAACATTATTTTAGTAACTGTCTGCAGACAACTTAAAGCATGGCTTTTTTGGTTACCGATGCCAAATAGTAGTTTTCAGAACTAGTGTCTAAAATAGTGTTTTTTTTTACAATCGTTGGTTTAAATAACGAGCGCAGCGAGGTATTTAAAAAGGCAAGTAAAAATACCTTTATCAAAAAATCCAAAAAAAAACAGAAAAATACTTTTAAAAATTTCGAACGAAGAGCACTTCTCGCAACACACCCTATAAATCAGGGCGGCTGGTAAATGCAATTTTTAACCGGTGACGTTCATTGTTGCGACATTTTTGTTTTTGACGATGTTTCTAAATGATTTTTTCGAAAATACTTGGTGAAAACTGGCGGAAATGGCTTAATTTGCAGGCAAGAATAATTAGATGTTTTTCAATATTACTAGTTTCCGTTATTTATCTTTAATTTTGGGTAAAAAAACGGACAGAAATCTTTTTTTTAATCCGTAATAAAAAAAAAAGTTTTTTTGCATCGGTAACCAAAAAACCCATACATCATGTTTTTTATCACGGCCTCGCGTTAGTGTGACGACCGACCAGGCATATATTTTCTCTATATGTCTCTTTCTTTTGTTCCCCCCCCCCCCTTACCTCACTCACCAGACCGGTCTGATGAGCAGCCCCTAGGAAGGCAGTTTTCTTTTCTTATGAGGATTTAATTTAGCCTAAACCCCTTTGTCGAGGCTACGGGACCATCCTCTTAACGTCCTCTCCGAGCTCCGAGGGACGGTATGGAATCGAATTAGCCTGCCTTCTAGCTAACTCGGCCTACTCCTCTCCATACCACGTTTTACCTTAATCTTACCAAATTATGTAATTTAATAAGAAAAAGTCCAAGTAGAACCGGGGGATGGAACCCGGATCTCCTAGTTAAAAGACCAGGTATGTACCCACTATACCAACCAGTGCGGCCCTAGCAACTGTCAAATCGAGTTGCTCATCTCAACACCTTCTCAACTAAAAAGCCAATTAACTCCTACCTCTTCAGTGCCCTGTAACCTACTGTTGCCGCCATTTTTATAACCAAATTGACAGGTAAAACATGAATTTTCTGTCAGTTTGGTGTCAATATGACTTTTAAGTTGAGAACGGTGTTGCTAATCTCTGGTAAAACAATAACTGTCAAAAATTGTATACACGGTCTCTAGGGCCGTATTCATAGGAATAAAGCGTCCTTAAGTTCTCGTTGAGCCAAAACTGTATTCATAGTCGAGCAAAGTTACCTTGAGGGAGCCTTAAGGCCTCTTTCTGCAAACGAAAATGAAATCGAAGAACGCCTTAAAGGATTTTCGTTTTACAATTGGTCGTGGTTCTGGTTGAACCAGAACCGCAACCGATCCTTTCGTTTTTTTTTTTTTTTAGAACCAGCCTGGGAGGTTGGTTCGGCCCTTTGGTTCGAAACATAACCCCTAAAATTTTGCAAAATTATAGATGATCTTTTTTTGAGTAAAATCAAAGATATCTTAATAATATTTTTAATGACGTCATTATTTTAGAACCGCTGTCAAAATAATGTCAACCAGAACCAGCACCAATTCTTAAATCGAAAATCCTTTTAAAGACCGCCTTCGGCAAGAAAACCTCAAGGCTCTCTTCAAGGAAGGTCTATGAAAGCCGCTCCTAGACGTATCTAAGTGAAGTCAGCAACCGAACCACAGATACAGGTTGGTTGGTTTAGTGGTAGTAGCTACCATCAAAATGGCGGCACTCATAATGAAAGTTGGATGCGCACCCTTCAAAAATCGTTCTATTTTCCTTTGATTTATATGGAAAATATACGTTGCGTGAAGAAAATCTACCGAAGATTTAACTGTATCGTAACTTGATAACTATAAAACCAAGGCTTTAAAGAAGTCTTTAAAATACGAGAGTTACTCAGTTCTGAAATTACATTTTCTAACACATCAGTGGGGGTTAGTTGTATCTATACCAGCTCGAAGATTTCCAAATCGCTGGCCTAGTATTACAATGTTCTATGTGTACATTAAATGTTGATAGAACATTGTAACACTAAGCCAGCGAAATGTTGACTGACGTATCTGACTTGCTTCTATTATTGCATGTCATTTACACGATATCCTTAGAGATTTTTAATCGGATTTCTTTTTAGAGTCACTGCCGAAAGAAATTGATTATTTCGATTAATCAACAATCAGAAAATTGTTTTCACTTTCTGCTGCTATTTCGAAAATCTCTCTCAAGGTTTTGCAAATGTGGAAAAATAACCGCCTGCTGTTGGGTTATTTTTACAAGTTTGAGTTTATCTAACCCACATCTTTTATAAAATAAAATAAATAAATATTTTATTTATTATTATTTATTTTCGTACTAAACTAAAAAAAATAATTTTTTATCATATTTATTATACATACGGAATTTGATGACATAAAATCGTGGGGCGCTCCGAAGTTTTCAAGTTGACAGGCATTATGTAGTTTTAACAATTTAAAGTCATCTATTGGTAACGACCCCTCCCAAGCAACATTTTTAAGACTTTCTACCAAATTTGGAAAGCTCCTAATGTCGTCCAAACACCAGAAGGTGGTCAGATACAGTGCAATCACTTACCGACTACGTCACGACACATCGTGGCGCCAACGCAAAGTTGTACAAAATCAACACACAAGGAAAAATTTGCCGACGTTTTAACGTTGCCAAAGGCGACTTAACGTTGCGTGAAAACGGCGTATAAACGTTTTGGCGGAGACTTTTTGAGTTGTGTTGACGTTGTTAGAGGGTTGAAAAATTTACCCTAGTTAATAACAATGGTGTGGTGTCGTTTTCTTGTCCATCACAGCGGCCGATGCACAAATAACTAACTTTTGCACTTTATGCAACGTTAATTTTAGTGTATTTCTTAGTTGTGGCAACTAAGGCAACTAAAAATTGTTGCTTGGATTCCAGCACTAGAAAAGTTTTAGTGTTTGCATGAAAAACTAATCGGTTCGAACTAGTTCCTATAAGTTGAAAACGACATAAGTTGGGTGCAGCTAGAAAACTCTTGTGTTGAATACCTTTTGTGTTTTCGGAAGGATGATATCATAGTCTTATGTTAAGTAAAGAAAGGCGTGTTTCTTCTTTATTGAATTTCTACCAGCAGTAGGACGTTTTCCGCTTGTGCCAATCCTTCTTCAGCACCAATCTGAAAGTAAATGATAACAGTCGTGATTTTTTATTTGGAGTAGCCACAGCACACTATGGTATGGAAGGTCCTTATTTTGGCCAAAAAAAACAATAGAAATGAGGCAAAAATTATATGAAAACATACCCCCCACCAAAAAAAAATACCAAAAATTGTGTTTTGCTTAGAAATGAAATAAACACTTGAAAATTATGTTAAATCGGATAGAAACTAATAAGTTAACAGAAAAAAAAATATTCTATTTAT
This sequence comes from Oxystoma pomonae, assembly GCA_963921995.1. Taxonomy (NCBI): domain Eukaryota; kingdom Metazoa; phylum Arthropoda; class Insecta; order Coleoptera; family Brentidae; genus Oxystoma; species Oxystoma pomonae. The sequence continues at coordinate 82,979,770 of OY998169.1, read as the reverse complement.
TTTATGTTAAGTCTGTTTCTAAAATAATAAAAAAATTACAATTTTAATTGAGCAACAAAACATATATTTGAGTAGGAGAGTAATAATAATTGTAAAATATTATATTGAAATTATATGTTCAAAAAAATAGATATCACGTTGAAAAAGATCCTTCAAAAATTTTGGTTGAATAAACAATTATTATTAACATTTTAAGCCTAATCCAATTTGATACCTGAAAACCGACCACCATCTTGGATTTTAAAATAGCGGACATACTGTATAATAACGTGTATAGCTCAACGTATAAGCTACAAAACTGTGTTTATTTTAAGAAAATTGCTTGCGTAGTTAAAGAGTTTAGACCGATAAGTTTAATACACTTAAAATAAAATGCACCAAAAAGCTATTCTAAGATAAATAGGCCAGAGGGACAGGTAGGCGCAAAACATTTTATATGTTCAAAAAAATGGATACCATGATGAAAATAAATCTTCAAAAATTTCGGCTAAATCTGTTTAACATTTTTTTGTAACTATCTCTAAAGTGTAATTAATTTTTTTTTTAATATTTCTTACCTCTATTTGGAAAAAATCCGTAAATATTAGATTTAATAATTAATTAAAAAACATTTTCTTTAGTTAAAATACATCTCTTATCCTTACTTAGAATCAAGCGCGGATTTCGGGGAGGGGTAGGGGGGTGATTACCCCCCCCCTGGAAACAAAATTTTAGCAAATAACATAACGAAAATCGAAAATTTTAAAGAATCGCCAACACAAATCGCAAAATTTTTTCGGCTGCGGCGCTAGATAAAACTATTAATGTCCACAATTTTAATTGAAAGGATTAAAAAATACAATTTTTAGTGTAAGTTTATCAAAATTTTCGCCTGCGGCGCATTTAACGAGTATTCTTATTCACACATTTAAGATAAGCTGATATCTTGAAATCTGATTACCTTCCCCCCTGGGTTTAAGACCAGATCCGCGCTTGCTTAGAATGCTCATTATTAAAAACTTTCCAAAAAATCATCCACTCTCCGAGCAGCCGTGTTAGAACTTAACACAAAATGTAGCGGGTTATGAAACAATTGTTTTACCTGTTGGGCACATCCAACTTTGTACTGAAGTATCTCCATGACTACTTTGATTTTGCTTGAACTAATGCTGGATGTTTATAAAGCATTAATGACCAAAATTACGTTATTGGATATTTTTATTCTAACTTCGATCATATGCATTTTTGGCCAATTTAACGACTTTATAGACCAAAGTGCGGCAGTTTGTAAATGGCCCTCGTTTTTTGTTGCTTTTAAAAATAACTAATTAAACATTTTTGGCGCGTAGTTTTTACAGATTTTAGCACGCTCAAATGGCTTTTAATTAAAATTTTTTCCACTCGGTTTGAGCAAAAAATTAAAACTTTCAAAAACAAACTACAAAATAAAATATATATAAATATGATGCGGTGCATTAAAATTTCTGTGGCACTTTTTGGAAAACGACCCACGCAAACAAATTTTTCGAAATTTCCTGAAAGCTACACAGCGCGAATAATTAAAAGCATTTTAGGCTACACCTACATGACTTTTGACAGGCGCTTAAATTAACTGAGAGCTTTGTATGATAAGCTGTTCATAGAACGCTGAATGGTTTTTATTTTGTCTTTGTGACATTCTTTTGTGGAGTTTCCACCAACTATAAACTACACAATTACAAAACTGATGTTTCCTATTTAGATTATTTATATCTTTTGATAGAAAACATTTCAATTTTTAGTCTGTTTCTTTTCCGTTTGTTTGTTTTAGCATCAGGCAAAAACGACTAAACCGATTTTGATAAAAGCGTTACCTTTCCTACTCTTTTCCTCTATTTGGACCGGGAGTTGATGACTTTTTTTATTTTCTAGAAGTCGAACAGAAATCTTACGTATTAGGCCGGGAGTTAGGCGTTAATTTACTGATAGGTTTAAATGAAGGTTTTGTTATTTGATTTAATGTTATGTGGGATTTTAAAAAATTTGTTCGTATTATTGACTTTTTTCTTACTACACGAAGTTATAAATATTGTCCAATGCAGTAATGAAATTAATAAACGGAACTTACGAAATCAATGAAAAATATTTCTTGACATTTTATAGAGAGTTGTTATTAATAATGTGTATAGGTTTAAAAGTTGTTATGGAATGTATGGAAAAGTTTATGAAAATTATGAACCGGGCATACAAAATATATAACTGTAACTGTACTTTATTGTTTTTAAAAATTTACGTTTTTGTACAATATTGGTCTAAGCCTAAAAATTTTTATAGCGTTAGAAAAAAAAACCTTACAACTAAAATTAATAGCAGATGTAAAGACTACTACACTAGTTAATAAACCTAGTATTTCAGCTAATTTAATTTGCTTTTTTTATACTAACAACTAAAAAAGAATTTGGAGACAAAGGCTCTTTAAAAAAATTTCGTTAATACCTGTTTACCTATTCGTTTCTCAAAAAAGAACGTAGCTTAAGTATTCCTAAAGGCGCAATTACACAGACGAACATGCTCAAACAAAAGCTCGTGCAAAAGATTTAAAATTTTTTGCCTGAACATTTTTGTGAGCTTTTCTTTGAACATTTTGTTCGGGTAAATTTTTGAGCAAATTATTTCTATCCGTTTTGGAAACATATTTTTAAAGATGACAATAAATAAAATTTTACATCAGTGATCAGTGATCTCAATTCTTTAAAAAAATGGAACACCAACTTTTATTTTAAATTTTTGTGAAAAAATATGCAAAGGAGCAACATTCCGATTCAGAAATCTAGTCTATTACTGCTAAATTATATTTTTTTAGACAAGGGTCTGGGATCGTAGGGTAGTAAAAGTGGGTAATAAACGGGTATTATTTAGACCGAACGTGCTTTTGTTCATATATTTGAGATTTAATAAAATGTATATAGGTTTTTGAATTTGACTTAATTATTATTGTATTGTGTTTTAAACTAGGAAGTAAAATAAAGAGATATTCTTTTAAACGTAAATTTTTATCATTACATTTTACAGGCAACAGCAATAAATAATTGCCAAATAATATTTTTTTTATTGTCGTTTTTTTTACAACCCCAAAAAAGTTACAAGTATACTGGGATATCCCCTATAAAAATCAGATCAATCGAAGTTGCTTATGAGGTAAAACATGAATTTCGACATCATATCGTTTTTCCGTCGGAAAGCACTTAATTAAAATACCTTGCTTTAAAATTTAGTCTTTCTATTTTCAGTTAAGTTCAATGAATTCCCATAAAACTATAAAATTTAAATTTGTAAGAAATTTTTATTACCAACATTTCTTCAAACAAATTTTGCTCAACATTCTCTCCAAAATTTACGTGTGTTTTTTTGTACGCGATTGTGCTCGAACATTTCTTTGAACATTTTGCTCAAGAGGCTCGTGTAAATGTTTGTCGGCATTTCAACATCAAAGGAAAGTTTGTCTGTGTAAATGCGCCTTAAGATGACAGTGGCTATTTGCTTGACGTCATGAATTGTTAGATTATCTAGGACTTATACTATACAGACCGCTTCAAGCTACTGCGAACATAGGGGGAATCAAGTCCAATTTACTCTCCGTGCCGTACGACCGAGGTGGATTCGAAGCACGCTGCAGTGTTATCTTTTGGAAATTCATTTTGTTTTTATTATTTTGTTTTATTTCTGCCTTGCTCGAGAAACAGATTGGTAAGTTCTTAATTGAAATAATACATTTTTAAAACTAAAAATGGATGTTTACGAAGTTGCCGAAAAAGTGCAGATGGTCAAATGGTACTATCAAGGCAGACCATTGAGACTTATTCAAGAAATTTTTTTGGAGAATTTTGTAAATCGCCCAGAACCCAATTTATCCACGATTTATAGGTTTGTGCAGAATTTTGAAAAGTTTGGTTGTGTAGCGCCAAGAAACCATAAAAAACCCACTGTTTTGAATGACGAGCAGGAAGTACGAGATGTGATGATTTGCGCTGCAGTGGAGGAAAATCGAAAGTTAACTAGCCACCAAATTGCCGAAGCAGTTGATACGTCTTCAGCCACTGTCTTACGTGTTCTCAAAAAGAATGGTTATCATTCTTACAAAGCGTCAAAAACGCATCAAATTTTTCCTGAGGACAACTATCGTCGTATGGAATTTTGCGAAACAATGATGGAAACTGATGAAAACTTTCTGAGATCTATTCTTTTCACAGATGAAAGTACTTTTCCATTATTGAATCGTCATAACCCAAAACACGTTCGATATTGGTCGAGGGAAAATTTGAATTTGTATTTTGACGTAAGAACACAGTATCCCCAAAAACTAAATGTTTGGGGGGGGTATTGTAGGGGAACACGTAATTGGGCCATTTTTTATTAACGGCAATTTGAATGGTCCTAGATACTTGGATCTACTGCAGCAGCATATTATTCCAACTGCTAGGCAGTTGTTAGGTGTGAGATTTGGTGAAACATGGTTTCAACAAGATGGTTGTCCCGCTCACAATGTTGGCCTTGTTAGGGAATATCTTGATAATGTATTTCCTAATCGGGTTATAAGTACACGGGGAACTATTTTATGGCCAGCTCGATCACCCGATCTTGCTCCTAATGACTTGGTGACTTGACTATCTGTGGAGTTATATCAAAAATAAAGTTTACGGGCATGAAAGGGCTAATAATTTGGAAGAACTTCGGATTAAAATTGAAGAAGCTTTTCAAACTATCACCCCTAACATGCTTGGAAACGTTAGAATGGGTTTTTATAATAGGCTCGGATATTGTCTAGCCGAGCAAGGAGGACTTTTCGAACATTTGCTCTAATTTTTTTTTGACTGGGAGAATCTTTTTGGTTTTTAGAATGTATTATTTTATTTTGAGAACTTGCTTTTATTTTGTTTCTCCTTATTATTTTCATTGTAACACGTCGTCACTGATAAATCTGAGCAGTTGACAATAAAACGCTCTTATTTATCAGTGACAAAAAATAAGAAAATTACGGTATAAAAATTTGCGTATTTATTGACCAAATTCCGGTTTCATTGACTACGCTCCACACAACACCGTGGTTAGAGGCGTACTAAATACCAAAGGAAAGTCATGCAAGTGGTGATCGCAAGCCTGAGTATTGGTTGCTTCACTGATAGGCGTGCGGTGTCTCTGCATTTACGTACACTGGCAAATTAGACTTCTTCCGCCCTATGTTCGCAGTAGCTTGAAGCGGTCTGTATAGCCCGGATTTGCCATGTTGCAGGGCGAAGGCCCTGCAAAGATGGTTATGGTTATAAGAATGGTTATGAAATTTATGTACGTTACAGTCTTTTACTAAATTCATTGTTAGGTGTAACTAAAAGCTATGAAAACCTGTCTCTCAATCCTTGATTTCATAACACCCTTCATAAAAATCATTCCTAAAGGCTCTTTATATTGTAAAAACTTTTTTTTGAAACTGTGTCTTGCAGCAGTAAAATCAATAACTCGTTTTGGCTATAAAATTTATGTAAACTTCATATACAAAATACATTGGCTCAATGTATTTTTTTTTAGAAAACGGTGCCTTTTTTGGTTCAGTATAGTTTATTTTAAGGCAGAGGTCCTTGTGTACCGGTCATTAGGATTATTATAAGTACTTTTTTTATTTGAAAGGACAGAACATCAGTTAAATTTTATGAGTTGGGATTAATTATTTATCCGCAAATTCACCCTCCAGTTAAATACCAGTAGTTTTATTAGAGGTGTAAGGTAATTATATAAGGTAAGTGTTACCCTTTCATGACTTTAGTAGTGAGTTTATTTCTATTTTTGCATTTCCTAAAGATAATAACCGGTAAGTAGGTGAATTAGAAGTCATTTTTTTTTATATTGATTGATTATAATTAAAAAACTCCGAAAGTTAAAGTTGTTGAACTAGTGGCGTAGCCAGAAATCGACTCTGGTCCGAGCTTCATCATTTAATAAAAATCAACTACCTACTTATCGGAAATTTTTAAAAATTAGATAGGTGTTGAGTTAGTGTAGTCTCATATATCTAATCTCATTTGCAGTTTTTTTTTTCAAAATTAACCCTTCAATGCGCTGCAGACAAAAATTTTGGAATCGGAATAAAAAGTTTCACTTTTGTCCCTTGGTGTATTTAATTACGTATCATGAATTACAAATTTTATAGATGGAGGTACCTAGTCGAAAACTTGAAAATAATAGGATTTTGACATTTTCACCTTTTAAAATAAAGTCATAAAAATGGGGAAAAGGTAATACCCATCCGAATAACGAGGGGAAAATAAAGGCCCATCTCCTCTCTATTGGCCCATTTCCCTATCTTGTTTAGTCTATTTAATCGACACACCAGCATGACCTTGACATTTATATTCAAAATGACATCAAACCTGACAAGATTTTTTCTTTAAATGTTGACATATAAAAGACATGGATCAACTCTACATTATGAATATGTTACTTTTTTAAATATTAGATTTTCTTGAAGTTGTCTTTTAGAGGATTAAATAGCTCTGCACAATACGGGGTTAAATTTACTATTCCATAAACAATGACGTCACGAAACTCTTTGGATCGTTTGGGACAACGATCAGGAATCCAGACGGCTTGCGCCTCTGCCCCGCTCGGTTGCCAGTTTGGGCAATAAGTCTGAACATACTGAGAATTTGAAAAATTCTGGTAATTGTTTAAATGTGTAATGAAGAGGTAATATTTTTAAACGATTTTATTGAGTATTTGAAAACTACAGAAGGTTCATTATCATTTGAGGAAAGAAAGTGATTTGTTTTAAGTGCAAAACTTCTTTATTTTAGGTCGACCGACGTTTTTCGGGACTACTGTCCCATTTTCAAGGTTTGAATGTCAAACGCCTAACAAAAAAAAGAGAAAATATTTGTAAAAAACAAACTAACATACAAACCAACATACATATTAAAAATGTGTTTACATATAGCCAAAATAAAAATTTTCCAAATTATAATTCCAAAAATGTAGAACATTTCTTGTACTTACTCGATGACTAATGAGTTTTCAAAACTCACTTACTTTGACCATATGTAAACACATTTTTAATATGTATGTTGGTTTCTATGTTAGTTTGTTTTTACAAATATTTTTTCTTTTTTGTTTTGTTAGGCGTTTGACATTCAAACCTTGAAAATGGGACAGTAGTCCCGAAACGCGTCGGTTGACTTAAAATAAAGAAGTTTTGCACCCAAAACAAATCACTTTCTTTCCTCAAATGATTTTATTCAGTTTTACAGAGCCACAGTGTATATCTAACTGGTATGCATGCATGCTTTGGTGAGAGGGGGGGGGCTGATAAAGGTGATGAGAGAGGCTTGATATGTTGAAGAATTAATAACATTTAATCTTAAGCTGCTACAAACATGTAGTTTTTAGATTTGAGTTCTGGAAAAACTATTAATGTACATTAAAGATTTTTAAAATATTCTTGACGCGGGCTTCGAACCAAACAATATAGATAACAAAAATCCACTTTTTACAATTTTTGTCTGTCTGTGTGTTTGGCTGTTTGCTCAGTATCACGCAAAAACTACTGGGCTAATTTTGATGGAACTGGACTTCTGGGGAGTTCTGGACTCCTGGGGAGTACATAGGATCTATTTTTATTAAAATCGGTTCACGGAAACAAAAGTGATGACTATTTAAAGCAAGAAAAACGGGGGAAAAATGGGTGAAACCGCAGGCAAAACTGGAGAGTCTTAAATTCAGCTAGTGATGAATAGACTAAGTGGGAGAAAACTTTTGAACCATAGCTGCTATCAATATGCTGTTTTCATATTTGAGTTGCACTAAATGTCTCCCAATTTCAGAGGGAAGTGAGATAAAACAGACTGTTATCATTCAACTACTTCCCGGCTATATGCCTAATGCAGAATCCAATTTGAATCTAATTTGGTATAGTTTTTTAGGTCCGATGTACAATATTTGAAAAAACCACCCCCTGGCCTAACTCTATTGGGGGTAGCATTGCGTGTTATAAAAATGCTTTTCTTTTATACCTTCATCGAAAACACGATTTTAGTTAACTGTCCGCAAAAAAACAAACATGGATTTTTTGGTTACCGATCCAAAAAACTGATTTTTTATTAACGGACGGAAAAAAAGTCCGAATCTATTTTCACCAAAATTTCTTAAGTTTTGTTGAAGTATTCACATAAAAATCATTTCGAAAATACGATCAAACATAATAAAGAATTGGTGCTAGAAAGCACGTATAATCCGCCATACAATCAATTATTTTATGTTGAAAGGAAATGAAAATATCTCGAAAACTGTAGCTTTGAAAGATTCACATTATAACAAAATTTTTGGGTAATATTTACGAAAACGAAAATCTGAAACGCGCATATCAATAGCTGCTTTACTTCCAAAGTTATGATTTTTTTGTATATATTTTAACGTTTTTTTCAAATAACTCGGAAACTAAAGCTTCCACGAATTTGCACTTTATACCAAAATTTGTAGTCCATATTCATGGAAACCTAAATCTGAAAACCGTGTATCGCTACTTGCTTTTGTTCCAAAGTTACAATTTTTTTAAATATTTTATCCCTCTTTTCCCCCCTTCAACCTCCAACCACCCAACCCAAAAGTTAATCAGTTTATGGTCAGCCAATAGATGATTTTTGTACCAAATTTCGTTAAAATCGATCAAAGCGTTCTTGAGTTATCGTGTATACAGACAGACAACAGACCGACAGACCTACAGAAAACTTTTTTTTTTCGTCGAGGTGTTTTGGAACCTTAGTAACCATATTGATATGGTGGACTAAAAACTGTGATAACGTCAAACATTTGTTTGAAAGTTTGAGACAATTACTTGTTTGAAATTAACTCTGTGTTTCGGACTTCCATTGTCTATATTTTATTTATACACGACGTTTAGATCAGTACAATCTCTGAGTGTGAGCTGTCAACGGATGTTGTGTTCGAAGTTTTTTCCTATTTTTTTAGGATCTAATGTTAATAAAGGTTGTGAGCTGTCAATGGATGTTGTGACGCTTGGGTATAGTACCTCTGTTTAAACTAAAATACAAACAACCTAAACTTCAGAGTTAACCTTACAGAACAACCACAGAAAAGAAAATTTATTGGCAGTTTATTGACAGTCATGGTTTTTATTATCTTTGAACATTTGGATTGACTTGAAATAGCATATTGAAAAACAATGTTTGAAAACAAGTCGAAGGTGATGTCCGCAAGTAGAGCGACTGTGCAAAGAGATTTTCAACGATACTTTTTATACGACTGCTAATTAAAACCAAATCTATTTTGTTGTTTTTTAATTTACTATGAATGTGAAAAAGTACCGATTTCTGATTGAGTTTTCCGTGTGCAAAACCCCATTTTCTAAAGCAGTCGTATAAAAAGGCTTTTTTAGCTACAAAAGGTTAACAAATATAAACAATTTGGGATGTTCTGATTGCGTAAATAAATCCATAAAGAAATTCGCAAATTTATTTGATTTGGCAAATTCCGTATCACATTGCTGAAATCAAGTTCAAATTTTTTGACCAAGAAGAATTTCATGGATTAATACAGGCATTGCAAGAATACAGGCCAGCCTCGTAAGCAATAAAACACTGTAGGAGTAAAGACAGTGCTGTCAACAGCGAAATCACTGCTACAAGGAGGCTACCATACTGACACTCAAATTCATGTTTGTTCTTAATAACTGACGCCATGTTTCACAATTTTGTTTACGAAGTATGGCAAAAAAATATTTTTGGATTCTAAAAAAAATTATCTTTTTGACAATACCACACACTAATACTCTATCTCTTATGGTTTCCAAGATAGAGGCATTTAAGCTAGCATGGAATTGTTGTCTATGCCCTGTTTTACGGGGGATATTTGAATGAATATCGAAGTTTTCTATACAGATTTAGATCAAAATATCTTGATTATCGTAAAAGATAAATCCTACTATGTAGTATTGCTAAAGAGAGAATTGTTTGCAGATTTCAAAAATTGCAAAATATACAGGGTGTCCCATTTAAAAAAAAAATATTTTTTTGCCATACCTCGTAAACAAAATCACACAATTAGAGGAAATTAAAAATCTTAGTTGACGTGTTTTTGGATTTTTTATTCAACCAAATTCTAACCCGCTAAAAACACCTTTCCGTTTAAAGAATCCACCCTGTATGTAATATCAATGTATGTTTGTTCGGGTAGAATCTTGCAACTTAATTTTGACTAACTTCCCGAAATCCGATCGGCTTCAAATTTGGCATGCTTATATAATTGCGGTGACAATATAAGAATATAGTGTGATGCAATTGACAGCTTCCCCCTACTCGAAGGGGGTGGAGGAGGGTACAGTTGAAGTACGGAGATAACGTATTTCTATCAGATTTTGAAAATTCGATATGACGGATTCAAGATGGATGATTTTTGGTCATCTTTTACTAACCAATTTTAACTAACTTATACACATCCGATTGCCTTTGGCATGCATTTATAGTTCCAGTGACAATACAATAATATGTCATTATTAGGCACCCCTGGGTGGGGAGGGGGGAAAACACCTAAGTTTGTCCGATTTCAACCAAAATTGGTATACGGGGGTTTTGGGGATAAGGAATGCGAATTTTTGATCAGATTTTGAAAATTCAATATGGCGGATTCAAGATGGACGATTTTCGGTCATGTTTTGCTAACTAATTTTAACTGACTTATCCACATCCCATTGTGTTCAAACTTGGTATGCGTTTATAGTTCCGGTGAAAATACAATAATATGCTATTCACCACCCTCTAACGAGGGAAGTGGAGGGAAAAAATATTTAGTTTGTTCTATTTTAATCAAAGAATTTCAATATGGCGGATTCAAAATGGACGATTAAGGTTACAAATTTAAAAATTAAGGGTGTGTTCAAATTTGGTATGCGTTTATAGTTCCGGCAAAAATATAATAATATGGTATTATTAGGTATACACTTCCCTCTAACGAGGGAAGTGGAGGGGGGAAAAGATTTAATTTGTTCGATTTAAATCAAAATTGGCACACAGGGGCTTTTCGGGAAGGGGATATGAATTTTTGATCAGATTTGAAAATTTCGATATGGAGGATTCAAAATGAACGATTTAGGGTACAAATCTAAAAATTAAAAAATATATTTTTTTTAAAAAAACTTTTAAAGAACAGGCTTTTATTAAATGCACTTAAAAGTAGAAAATAATTTTTTATCTTTCTTGTACCACAATAAAATCGATGGGCGCAAATTAAAAATTTTAAGTTTACGGCAACAAAGAGAGAACTACAAAAGAAGAAAAGCTTGTTCTTTTTTAATAAAAATTTATTTACCTTTTAATAAAAATCTATTTACTTTTTTGTGACATTAGAAGTATATTATATACACAATATGACTCTAATTTTAGATAAATATTACATTCCAATACGTAATATCTATGTAACATTTATATTTTAAATTTATATAGTAGTTACATAAGTAAGAGACACAAATATTATATAAACAAATTTACCCCAACTTTACCGATTTACTTTCTAGTTACTAGTTAATCGATATCTGCGGTTTCCCAATTTTTTGTTGCCATGTGTTATTTACGTTATTTTAATTACATATTATTTACGTAAAAAGTAAGAAACTTTGTGCATGGCATTATGCAGAACATGGAAGTTACCTTGTTGTGACTTCCAGTTTACCTAGAATTTATGTAACAAAGTACTCATGTGGTGTAACTTTTACGCAATATTTACGTAACGCTGAGTTATAATTAAGAAGACGCATGCCTTTGAGTGTCAGTATGGCGGACGCATGTTGCAGTGATTTATTTCACGGATATTACTCCTACCATAAAGTACCTACAGGGTTTTTACTTACGTGGGCCAGCCGACTTTTTGCCCTTTAAAATCTCTCAATTCCTTTAAACCCTAGCTTCAAACTACTCAATTGGGGCACTGCAGATATAAAATTATCCCAAGTAAACAAGGCAGCGTGGCGTTCCCGTGACGTCAAACCGAAACTGGGTCAGCCTCTGCAGCCTTTGAGGGGGTGTGTCACGAGGGCAAGGGGCGATCGTATGGACAAGATAGCTTCATCTAAAAGAACTTGGATTAAAATAGCTTTGCCAATGAGAAAAAAAGGCAAAATGTTATTATAACCAAGGCATAGGTCTGGTTGCCTATTAAAGCATAAAATAATGCAAATCCTAATAACGGTGCGATTCTTCTTAAAGTTACAAAAATGGCCGTTTTACACTAAACTGAACCTTCGTTTACGACAAAACCATAGATATGATAATAATAGTTTCTGCAGATCTGATTCAAAACATAACAATCTACATTTTTGATATTAGTACTAATGTCCGTATGTTGTGTACAGGGTAAGACAAAAAATACGCCTGAAATTACTTAAAATCCCTTGTTTTAGACGCATATTTGCAAAAAAATGGTTTTTGATACCCTAAAAAGGATGCACACAATATGACCGATCAACTTTTACCTATGTACAGATTACGCCAAAACATACGAAATACGCTTTTTTATCCTTTTCAAATTGGCCTTACAAAAAAACTACCAACCAGGCAAGTGATAGCTTCCAGATTTGCCATTGTATTAAAGTCAGAGAGAGAGTGCTCCTATTGATTATCTCATTTTCTAGAAAATTAACACCCAACAGTCTTAAAATTATCTCTCTTATATCTTACAAAAATTTGAATTATTTAACGTTTCCGCCTCGCATTTCTAGAGAAAAATATTTGATGGCCGTTCGCTGCTCAAAAATAGAGACTTATTACAACTCTTATTTTTGTAAAGAAGAAGTTAAAAAAACAACCTCCAAATCAGTTACTTCAACCGAAAAGAAACTAAAAAACAAAAGATCAAAACATCTTGGGTGGAAATAACGAAAATTCAAACTTGGATGAGCATCCCACAAGGAACACACAAAAGATCAAAGCAAAAAGAGAAATGATTAAACGATGTTTCGCCCTGGGTAACCAGCGTGGGCTCATCAGTAGTTTCACTGATCACCCTCCACTATACATCATTAAACACCATCATACACTTTGATTTCCAACCTTGAACCACTCACAAATAGGCATCGTTCCGCACTGGTACTTACTTATCCAAGTTACCTGATACGAATTCGTCCTGGCGTGTTAATATTTCCAGTAGGATTATGCTCCTAAGGCAATTAAAACAAAGAAGAAGTTAAAAAAACCTCCAAATCAGTTACTTCAACCGAAAAGAAACTAAAAAACAAAAGATCAAAAGATCTTGGGTGGAAATAACGAAAATTCAAACTTGGATGAGCATCCCACAAGGAACAAACAAAAGATCAAAGCAAAAAGAGAAATGATTAAGCGATGTTTCGCCCTGGGTAACCAGCGTGGGCTCATCAGTAGTTTCACTGATCACCCTCCACTATACATCATTAAACACCATCATACACTTTGATTTCCAACTTTGAACCACTCACAAATAGGCATCGTTCCGCACTGGTACTTACTTATCCAAGTTACCTGATACGAATTCGTCCTGGCGTGTTAATATTTCCAGTAGGATTATGCTCCTAAGGCAATTAAAACAAAGAAGAAGTTAAAAAAACCTCCAAATCAGTTACTTCAACCGAAAAGAAACTAAAAAACAAAAGATCAAAAGATCTTGGGTGGAAATAACGAAAATTCAAACTTGGATGAGCATCCCACAAGGAACACACAAAAGATCAAAGCAAAAAGAGAAATGATTAAACGATGTTTCGCCCTGGGTAACCAGCGTGGGCTCATCAGTAGTTTCACTGATCACCCTCCACTATACATCATTAAACACCATCATACACTTTGATTTCCAACCTTGAACCACTCACAAATAGGCATCGTTCCGCACTGGTACTTACTTATCCAAGTTACCTGATACGAATTCGTCCTGGCGTGTTAATATTTCCAGTAGGATTATGCTCCTAAGGCAATTAAAACAAAGAAGAAGTTAAAAAAACCTCCAAATCAGTTACTTCAACCGAAAAGAAACTAAAAAACAAAAGATCAAAAGATCTTGGGTGGAAATAACGAAAATTCAAACTTGGATGAGCATCCCACAAGGAACACACAAAAGATCAAAGCAAAAAGAGAAATGATTAAACGATGTTTCGCCCTGGGTAACCAGCGTGGGCTCATCAGTAGTTTCACTGATCACCCTCCACTATACATCATTAAACACCATCATACACTTTGATTTCCAACCTTGAACCACTCACAAATAGGCATCGTTCCGCACTGGTACTTACTTATCCAAGTTACCTGATACGAATTCGTCCTGGCGTGTTAATATTTCCAGTAGAATTATGCTTCTAAGGCAATTAAAACAAAGAAGAAGTTAAAAAAACCTTCAAATCAGTTTATTTATTTATAAAATACATTGCTTTATATGTAAAAGCTTAGAAAGAGTTAGGAAAATAAAACGAAATCACTCTCTTCTTGAGAGCTTGTCAAACAATGACAACCACAAAGGTTCTTATTTTTGTATGCTGACCAAAAGGTCCTTAACTTTCTCCTGACTTTTTGAATTGTCTATAACTTTAAAACCAATTTTCTGATTAAAAAAAATACACAACTGAACATATATTATACTTTATAGTTTTCAGAACAAGTGTCAATAATGGCTTTTCTTTAAAATTCAGGATGGTAGAAAATAAAAAAAATATGACACTTTTTTCTATGTCCCGGCCTATAATTTGGGTCCTGTTAAGTCCTGACAGGACTTGGCAGGACCTAGAATATGGACCAACCCCGTTTACAACTGAGAACGGTGTTGTATGGACCCTGTTTGCAGGAGGTGTACAAAATTTGAGGATTTGTTCACCCTTTGGGTTTTCACCATATTTTGTTATAATAATAATACAACAAAAACAAGTTCTTGTTTTAAATATCATGTTAAAAAACTATCTGCACCGATTAATATAAATAGAGGTATTTGCTTTAGAATTTTTTTAAAATTATTTTTACTCCTAAAAAAACACAAAAATCGCTTAAAAGCACTGTCAAAAGCCAAATAATATGTTTTACGATAATAGTAAAAGCAAAAAGGTCTCAAAAACTTGGAAAAATTTAGCCAAGTTTAACTTAAGTCTCAAAATTCTTCCACTTACCTTTACGCCAACAATGTTTCCCTTAAGGGACACCTTGACAGCACCTGCAAGCTACTTATCTTAGTTAAGCTGAACTTAGAACTTAAGCCGAAGTAAGAAAGTGGGCCAAGGAGGCCTTGGGTCGTGTTTTTCAGATTAGGTTCAGGTTTTAGTTTTTTAGGTTTTAGTTGTTGGTGTGATTTTTGCAAAGTAGCTTTTTTGTGTTCTTTTTTGGTAAATAATGACGAACTTCAAGATTTCTTGAACTACTTGGAGTATCAGGATATGGTAGAAGTAGAAGAACACTGCCCACCATATCAGCGAGTTGACAAAAAAATACCTCCGGGATTTTGACAACCCTTTTCAGAGGTTAAACGATATAGTTTTTCTAAAAATACAATTCAAAATTATATACACCCAATTGTTCTCCTTTTGTTTTTCCATGGCTTATAGCTTTAAAAACTACAAAATGCAATTTAACAAAATCAGTAAAACAGTGGCGGTCCCAGCCATTTAAAAAGGGGGAGGGGCGGTTTCGATACGAAAAAAAAATAAAATGAGGAAAAGAAAACTTAGTAACTACAAGCGCTGATTTGGTCTCAAATCTAGGGTGGGGGTACTCAGGTTTTAAGTCGTTTATTTTTATTACATTTTATCAACGGTATTATAGCGCCGCAGGCGAAAATTTTTAAGAAAATTGCACTAAATAATGCATTTCTTTATTTATAATTAAACTAAAATTGTAAATATATCAATGGTTTTAAAGCGCAGCAGCCGAAAATTTTTAAGAAAATGACACTACAAATGCCATTTTTAACAACACAACAACGATTTTTTCAATATTGAAATGCAGCAACGCTAAGCCCGTCAGACGACTTTCCGTCATAGTGTTTTTAAGTACTTATGTTTTCAATCATCTGAAGCATGAGAAGCTTCTTTCTGACGAAGCATTACTTACTGGCAAACATCCAAGAATGTTAGAAATTAACTCTGTGTTTCAAACTTCCATTGTCTATATTTTATTTATACACAACGTTTCGATCAGTACAATCTCTGATCGTCTTCAGGTGCAAACTACAATCAATTCCTAAGGCCACGTACTTATATACTGTGAGAAATCACTCAACCTTGAAGTTTAAAAAGTTGGCTCCGCCCAAGGAGGGGCTTCCAAATATTTACGATTTCAACATTTGGTTTACTGAAAATATCCTGATTCTGCCCAATAAATGCTATGTTTTCATGGGTATTGAGTTCATTTTCAAAACTCATTCTATCTTTTTCTTTTATATAGCGTGTTCTTGGTCTTGATAAAGAACACGCTATATAAAAGAAAAACGAAACTCAATACCCATGAAAACATAGCAAAAGGCAGCTTCAAGGAATTTTCGTTTCTTCCAGTGTGACTCCTTGTGCAAAAACTTGACTTCTGCCCGCTTCATTCGGTGTTGTTTTGACCATGCATGTTCGGCGATTCCTGATTTCGTTGTTTCACCTTTTTGGGTATTCGTCTGATGTTCCTTAAGCCTAACAGATAGTGGTCTTTTAGTTTTGCCTATGTATGATTCACCACACTCACAAGGAACTTAGTAAATGCATTCCTTATTTTGTTTGTTCTCCGGTTTTGTTTTACTAAGAAGGCTTCGAATTGTATTGCTAGATTTAAAAGCTGTTTTACTATTAAAGTTTTTCGCTACTCTTCGAGTTTTCTCTGATACTCCTTTAACGTATTTGCCTGGTTTTGGTATTGTAATCTCTGTCCTTTTTGTTGAAATTTAGAAATAGTATATGTTATAAGTTTAAGGCTGCAGATCCTTCTTAATGTTTTTTATTTCGATTTCCAAGTCATGAGAATTGTTACAAATTTGAACGGCTCTGTTATACAAAGTTTTGATTATGCCTCGTTTGGTTGTAGCAGAATGATTTGAACCTTGATTTAAATATTGTCCTGTGTGAGTGGGTTTACGATAGACTATTGTTCTAATGTCGCTTTCTACTCGTTTGACAAGTACATCAAGAAAAGGAATTTGAAAATTTTGCTCCAAATCCATTGTGAATTTAATAGTGGGTCTTATGTTATTTAGGTGGTAAAAAAATTCTAAAAGTTGTTGGTCATTCCCGGTCCAGACAATAAAAGTATCATCAACATATCTCAGCCAGAGCTTAGGTTTATATGTTGCGGTATCAACCGCGTGTGATTCGAACCACTCCATGTAAATATTGGCCACTACTGGCGAAAGCGATGCACCCATTGGCAGACCGTCATCCTGAGCATAAACCTTTCACTTGAAAATAAGAGTTATGTAGGCAGCACTCCAACAACTCCATCACTCCTTCCAGCGGTAGGCTGGTGCGTTCATAAAGGGATTCGTCATCAACCAGTTTCTTTCTAATAATATCTAGCGATTCCTTTATCGGGACATTGGTGTATAGACTTTCGACATCAAAACTGACAAGTCTATCCTCGGGTCCTAAAACAAAAGATTTAAGAATATTAACAAAATGGTTGGAATTTTCTACAAATGAAGCGTTCTTGCCCGCAAGAGGTTGAATAATTTTCAAAAGGAATTTAGACAGATTGCTTGTTGGAGAATTTCTGGAACTTGTGATTGGGCGTAAGGGCATTGCAATTGCATATTTGTGAATTTTGGGAAGTCCGTATAGATGAGGAGTCTTGCTATAATGTGGTGTAAGTTGAGACCTTGTATTGTCCGGAATATATCTAAATATATTAAACTTCAAGGTTGAGTGATTTCTCACAGTATATAAGTACGTGGCCTTAGGAATTGATTGTAGTTTGCACCTAAAGACGATGAGAGATTGTACTGATCAAAACGTTGTGTATAAATAAAATATAGACAAACTTTCAAACATCCAAGAATGTTCTTATCAACGGAAAAATATTGCCACACTTGTTCATTGCCTCGAAAACGTTATCAGGTACGTTTTGATTTAAGCTTTTGCCTACTTCTGACCAATATTGTTTCCAAATAGGTACTGACTTTTCCCAAAGTTGAAGAATTGTGTGTTTTGGATCAATCAAACAGTTTATAGTATTTAGAAACGACTTTAGATAATTTTGCCTCGATTTCATGTTGTATAAAACTTGGTATGAATATGTTCAAGTCAAAAATACTTTTTTATGTCCGAATTGATTTTGTCTAAAACTTGTTTATAAATAGTAACTCTATAATACTGTTCTGTATTTCCAATGTTTTTTTCGGTGTTAAAGGTCAAACTGTCCCAAAATATTGTGGAGGGATTCTCGTTTTTTCTCCAAAGACTTCAAGGTTATTACCACCAGAATCTTTGTTGTGTACTTTTTTCTAGAGCAAAGGGGGGGCAGTCGCCCCCCCTGGGACCACCACTGGTAAAATCACACAACTAAAAAATAACATAACATTCTTGACAACCCCCTGCTAAAAACCTGCAAAACTCTTAAAACATATTCAAGTCTTCAACAGATATTAAGAGATTTGATTAGTTTCACGAGATTTAACGAAAAATAATTTTTGACCCACCAGAATCGACAAAATTTTAAGAGATCCTATCAGGGATGTTTCACAAACTGCATTAAAAACATATTATGTCTGGGAAAATCTTGTCAAATTTCTCCAAGAGATTTGATGCGGTATTTTTGGCAGAGCCACCACAATTCACCAAACAAAATCCTGTTTTGGCTCAAACCTGACATCGCCCAACAACAAAAAACGCGAAAATGCGACGTTGCCACATATTGCGCGACCTCAGAGTGGCTTTCGGCAAGCCTTTCTCGAGGACGGCTTTATAAAACGGACTCAATGAGGAGCCCTCAATGAATCCTGACCGAAGGAAGCCCTCAAGGATCGACTATAAATTCCAGCCTTAGATGTTTTATTTGTTTCCATTTTTAAACTCACAATTAATTACATTTTATAAAGCACGTATAAATCCTCGGAGAAAGCGATTTTATTTAAAACCGCCCTTATATAAAACCACTTTTAGGTTCTTATAAACGTAAGTAATTGAGCTTTATTTTATTTAGCGGCTTTGAGTTTGCATGTTCTGATAAACTGTGGGCGCCCAAAAGAGTCTGCAGTTATTCAAAATACTGATTTAAGGTTAATTTATAAACGTGTTCGCGTTCGCAGTTGAAGTTCGCGTTCGGCGTTCGTAAGTTGGTAGTTGTCAGTTCAGAAAACAGCATTTATAAACTCAGTTCAAAAATCGGAAAAAATTTTGCCCGTTTGAAAGTGATTCTTCTTGATAAGCACTTTGGGAAAAAATTGATAGAGAATTCCAAAAACTATTTGGCTTGTTTGTGACCACAATTCTTATATATGTAGCCCACAAAGTGAAGCAGAAAAACTTAAAAATTTCTCTTAAAAAAAACAACAAACAAAAATGACTGAAATGACAGTTGACAGATGTATCATGTGATGAAATCCTGCATTTTGATTGGCTGATGCGAACTTCACCAACTACCAACATAAAATTTGGTTATCTCTGAACTGCGAACGCGGACGCGAAAGGCGAACGTGAACGCGAACTTTTATTATAAATGGAATTACATGTTTCAATAAGGTGATCTCGAGCGCGCGAACTAACAACTTCAACTGCGGACGCGAGCGCGTTTATAAATCCCGTGTTAAGAATAACATACGCTAACCCTCTAATTAAGTTAATAATAAACGAAAAAGTAACGTAACGGATGATATTTTAGGTGCAAAAGCTTTCTAATATAGTTTGACTTAGGCTTATAAGGTTATTGGAAATGAGATTTTTCAAGATTTATGCCGGTTCTAGGTAAATCAAATTTTAAATATTGAAATGTTCGAAATGTTTCTAGAACCTTTTCCATAAATGAAAACGAGTTATTTAAGATACCATCCAGTAACAAATTCCGGTAGTTAATAACAAATATTGCCTCTTCCTCTTCATTTTAAAGCCACCATTTTTAAAGATAATATGGCCTTTTCTTTTAAGAAAATTAAAAAAAAATATATGCGTAAAATTGAATACATTTTTAGGACCCAAACAAAAAAGCAAACTTAGACTTTTATACAGGGTGACACATGAAATATTTTTTTTAATTTATTTTACTATCATATTGAAAATAAATTTTATTTTTTTCTTACTATAAAACTTTTAAACTTAATCTATAGCAAATAAAAAAGCTACAGAGCCTATGGGATTGACAACAAAATTTAAAAAAAACCTGCGCCTCTGTTCTTTTTCTAAAGAGGGCATCCATCTTAAGACGGCCCTTAAGAGTTCACCCCTTAACCCTGTCGAGTGTGTGATTAACCCGACTTGATACTTGGTCACGTAGTCTTAAGAGTCTAAACGTCAAAATGGAGCGTAAGAACTAGAGAGAGGCTATTTTATTTGGGTGTGTGCACATATGTGTGTGCAGAAAAAACGACTGACCACCTCCTGGGGCCCTTATTCTTGACCCGATAAAACATTCGATAGAACGGAGTACTAGCAGTTTTCCACTAATCGCAAACCTAGTCTCTGTCGAAGCCAATAATAAACACAACCCAACTCCCTAACTTTCGATAAAAATACCTCTAGTAGATAGAAAGACTAGCGCATGATAAGACGTGTAAACCCCGTCACCGTGTCTAGCCTCGCGATTAGTGAAAATCTGCGAAAAAGTACTCCTCTCCATCAAATCAAGAATAAGGGTCCACAGTGGAGAACAGATAGCTCGTATATGAGATATAAATTGTTTTGAGAAAAAGTGATATAGATTTTTTGCATAAGTATGGAACACATAAAACAGTGGCGCACCGAGGGGGGGTTGTGGTTAAACTCCCCCTCCCCCCGAGAAGCCTAGTTACAATTGGCACAATCAAATAAAAGCAGAAATAAAAAATATAGGGAATAAAATACAAGATTTATCTAGGGGGGGTTGGTTGTGTGCACAGAATTTTTTATTAAATAATAAAATACCAATATGGTATGGGGGACTATTAAAATCGTGAATTTTGACTTTTCTTAATATTATCAAAAATGAGTTACTAAGGTTCCAAAACACCTTAATCGACGAAAAAAAAAAGTTGTCTGTCGCTGTGTTGTCTGTCTGTATACACGATAACTCAAGAACGCCTTAATCGATTTTAACGAAATTTGGTACAAAAATGCTCTATCGGCTGACCATGAACTGATTAACTTTTGGGTAGGGTGGTGGGGGGTTGAAGGGAGGAAAAGGACGATAAAATATTTTTAAAAAATTTAACTTTGGAACAAAAGCAGGTAGCGATATACGGTTTTCAGCAGATTTAAGTTTGTATGAATATGGACTACAAATTTTGTTATAAAGTCCAAATTCGTGGGAGCTTTAGTTTCCAAGTTATTTGAAAAAACCTTACAATATATAAAAAAAATCATAACTTTAGAAGTAGAGCAGCTATTGATATGCGGTTTTTAGATTTTGGTTTTCATAAATATTACCCAAAAATTTTGTCGTAAGGTTTAAATCTTTTAAAGTTACAGTTTTCGAGATATTTTTATTTCCTTTCAACATAATATAATTGATTGTATGGTGAACTATCCGTTCTTTCTAGAACCTTTTTTTTCCCTTATTTTTCTAGTTTTCCAAAAATGTCAAGTCAACGTATGCTAAGAAGAGTCCAAAATTTTGGAGAATTTTTAAAATTTATTTTAACTGGTGTATGTTCCATTTTAAAGTGTTTGTAAACGTTCTGGACTGCTCTTCTTAGCACAAGTTGACTTAACATGTTTGGAAAACTAGAAAAATAAGGAAAAAAAAGGTTTTAATGATGCCGCAATGGCGAAAGCGCTCAACCTAATTTAATAAAAAACTGCACTCAATACAAAAACTTCGTTTTAATCAATTAAAATACAAGAGCCTGGACTTTAATTTTTAACAAAAATCTTTAGAAAATCATAAATTTCAAAATTTTTTTCGTTTGCGGCTCATTTTAGCATTTCTACAAAAGAATTAAGGGTAAATAAAGAACTTAAATTCCCAAAACGCCATCAATATTTACGATTTTAGTTTAATTTTAATTAAAAAATTGCATTTTAGTGTTATTTTCTCAACAAATTTTGCCTGCGGCGCATTAGACCATGATTTTGATATCAAATTTTGGATAAATAAACAATTTTAAATTTCCTTAATACTCCCCTTAATTCTACATTTAAACACAGGTCCGCGCTTGTAAGCATCTGTCTCCTTGGACGCGATTCTTCAAAAACCGTCAGAAAATCTCGCCTTTAAACACAAGTTTACACTAAACGCTTTTTTGTCAGGACCATTTGCTAATATTCCTTAAAATTTTGTTTCTTAATACTATGTTGGGAATTTGGAACCTTTGGTTGCACTAAAACAAAATTATGATTGTTTTCCACAAACCAAAACTACACTTTTTTGCACTCGACGCCCACTAAAGGATTGTATATAAGATAGAGCGTAGATTAATTTCAGAAATAGTTTAAATAAAGATAGAGGACCTATCCCGTTTAGTACACTTTATCCTTTGGTTGAGGGGAGGTAGGATTAAAAATCGTGATCAATCACAATTTATTAGTCTTATCTCCGCCCACTAAAGGATTGTATATAAGATAGAGCGTAGATTAATTTAGTTCATTGTTTATCGTCTCCTGATGATGCTAACGTTGTTAGCGAAACGCGCGTCGAGTGCAAAAAAGTGTAGTTTTGGTTTGTGGAAAACAATCATAATTTTGTTTTTGTTCTTAATACTGTTCTAACAAATAAACAATATGTCTGTTTTAATTTTTGTAGGAAGTTTTTCTGAAAACCCTGTTTTTTATTTAAAAATATATGTTATTAAGCTTATTTTTTTTGTGTAAACAAACCTTTAAAACATTTAACATACAAAACCATAGATAGCAATGGAATATTTCGCTGTCACTGTTCAGAAAAGTCACACAAACTGTCTTTTCTTTTACATGGTGAGAATTTTCGACACTTTTTGGCGTTTATTGGTACGCGTAGTAACAATTTAGCTCCGCCATAAACTAGTCCTGCAGAATATCTTTAAAATATTAAATTTACAAAATGTTATTAAAAAAATGACGCAGTTTCTCTTACAACGTTAGGATAAATATGAACAACGCTGTGTTTTATTTTAAAAGAGGCGATAAGTAAAAATCGCCACTTTCAAGAATTCTGATGGGTGAGATTTTCTGTCGTTTCTGAAGAATCGCGACCCTTGTATCAATTATGGTCACATTTTTACTTCAAATTAAATTTTTTTTATTACATATCATTAACCCCCCCCCCCCCCCGAACTCAATTCCTGGGTGCGCCACTGCATAAAAATGTTGATACTTGATAATGAAAAAAACTACATGAACTAAATTACTTTGCGGTATTTCTCAACTCACAAAATGTTCGCAAAGGGATGTCTAAGAAATGGTTTTATTTATTTAAAAAAAAACTCAGCCAAAGCTTGAACCATAAAACTTCGATGTCAATAAAACAGATTGACTCTTGAAGTTCCAATTTTTGTTTTACGTTCATTTTATTTGTATCGTCCTCGAAATACTCTAGTAGAATAAATATTAATAGATGAGTATATAGCCAATCTCTTACCCTCTTTTGCAGGGATTTTTTCTTAGAGGTCAATTAACTAATGTGCTCTTTACTTTAAGGGCTAATTTTGCAACCGTAGTTTAGAATCTTTCGATAACTATTAAACTGAAGTTTAACAAACACCCAGACCGCCGTTAACGGGAAGCTTCACCTATAAAACGTCGACATCCGTGTTTTAAACTGATGTTTGACGTTTATCTATGAGTTGTAAAATTGTGCCTAATAGGAGCATTTGGGAAAGCTTAAAATTTTGACAACTTTGTCGGCCATTATGGTTATTTTTCAAGATATCTTGACAGGTTTTTCTTCCTTTTCTTTTACAATCAGTTACTACGTTTATACGCGCCTAAAATCGGTTTAATATAAGGACTCGAGTTTAAAAAGGAAACAAATAAAACAACTAAGTCAAATCCAGGGTTGAGTATTTTTTTCGGTTCTTTGTATAATTGTAAAATTGTTTTTAATAGGATATCATACCAAATGAACCAAAATGAACTCGCTCTGTTTGCAATATGCAGGAACCGGAATCACTGCATCACATTCTTTTTGTTTGTCCGTTATACAGGCACATTAGGCCAATAAATTGGCTTTAATTTAGCTTTAAGTTTAGATAATCTTACACCTGCTCATGTCAGGAATATTTTTCATTGGGTAACAAACGTTCTAAAACTTAGGGCATTTCTAAGGAATGATTAGTTATTTTTTTATATAGATACATTGTTTTTTCTTGTTGAAATCATATTTTTGTATTTTTTTTATACCTAAGAAAATTGGTCTTTGGCAGAACGTGAAAATTATAAGGATGTATTTCTTTTATAAACCAATAAACGAATTGAATTGAGGTTTGGAAGTAATGCGATAGAGCGTTCCTTAAGTTTTAATACCCAACCTAAAATTTTAAAGCGATAAACCGCTTTCTTAAATCGCTTTAAAATAAAATATATTTAGTGCTTAAAGCGGTTTTAGTGGTGTTTATATGACAAAAGTAACAAAGTAAATGTCTATGAAACTATGACAACTTTAAACTCACCTTAATATGATTAATTAATGGTGTAAAAACAATAATAATCTACCACTTAATCTTGTCAAGTGCAGTATAGTCACTTATTCCCTCAAAAAGGATTCTCGAATATAAATATATAGTCCAATTTTTTGATGATTGGACTGACGTCATTTTTTTCTCAGAAAAGGTATTTCTTTGTTGTCAACAGTTGGCATGTCAAATAATTTGTTGTTGTCAATTTGAAGTAACAGTTGAAACAATCAACGACATGACATATTTTTACATATTTATTGTCGCTGTCTAAAACAATGTAACAAATAGAGATCAAAAAAAATGACGTCAGTCCGCTCATCAAAAAATTTGACTATACTATTGGTGACTTGTCCTAATCTACATCAACACAATTTAAAGATCTAGGGGTGATCTTTGACAATGTTATGTTTTTTGTTCCCCACATTGCATTGTTGACATCGTCAAAAGATGTTACAAAATGCTTGGCTTTGTAGTAAGGAACGCTGAATATTTAAAAAATTCTAATTTCTCATATGTTCGGTCCATTTTATAATATGCTTCCCAGGTTTGGTCACCACACTATCAAAATCATGTTCAGGAATTAGAATCCATTCAACGTAAATTTGTTAAATACGTTTGGTTTAAATGCGACGGAGTGTACACTATCGGCATCATAAAAGTGGTACGTGATAAACATAGGTATTTTTTAATTGTATGGTTAACTACCGGATTATATTTTGTGACAGACTTGTACTAAAATGTGAAAATATTGAAAACAACTGTAACGAAAATTATAAAACAATAGAAACAAATTAATAGGTATATAAATTTTAATATCTAGTCATTGCGCCATTCACCTCAATTATACCGTTTAATCTTCTTGGTAGAGAATCAGCCAAAATTTCAAAAAGGTTTTCATTTTCAACAATCACTTCTTCATAAGTTGATTTCCCGCAAAATATTAAAGCTTTTCAGCTTTTTTGAAATATAAACCCCAGATATTTTCCATAGGATTGGCGTCTGGGGTTTTCGCAGCCAAGGAGGAACTTCAATATTTTGTTCCCGGAACCAAGTTTAGCAAAGTCTGGCCGTATGAGCAGGGCAGTTGTCTTGTTGAAAAATAAACTGGTCTTGATAAAGTTCTGTGACGTCTGGAAGCATGGTGTTCTCTAAAATGTCCACGTAAAGCTGTGCTGTGAGCCTTCCATTGATTCGAAATAGAGCACCATGACCTGTAGCAGAAATCCAACCCCACATATTTACCGCGCGATCGTTGTTACCAGCAATATATCTTTCTTCATAGCGCGTTCTTGGTAGACGATACACCCGAATTTGTTTTCTGTCACTACAGGACTGGAAAACTTTTTCATCGGAAAATATTACCTTTTGCCAAAGCTCTGGTTCCTTTAGAGAGTAATTAAGGGCAAAAGTAACCTGGCCTGTTTTTTTCCTTCGTAAGTTTAACTGCTATCTTAAATTAGAGCCTTTCCTTACGCGATTTCATGCCACTCTTACACATCCTGCAAATTGAGTTAATCTCTTTGCCTGGGCAACAGATGCAAAAGGGTTTTCTTCCATAAAAGTAATAAGGTCATTATCTTGTTCATCAGTCCCTTGTTTTCTCTTTATTGTCTGATCTTCCCATCATTTTTTAATTTTTATAATCGTGGTTTTACTGCGTCCATAATGTCTAGCCACGTCCCTCATTGACCATCCTAGTTGTAGTTTTGTCAGAAGTTGGGCTTTATCGAATAAAGAAATTTGTGGAGGCATTTTTTATTTATTTGTCAGACTGAAATACAGAATGACATACTTTGACAGTTTAAGAAAAATACAATAATGGGTGACTCTGTTTGTAAAAATAGACCAAGGTATTACAACAAAAAGTATTGTGTACCACTTTTATGATGCCGATAGTGTACCCCATATATCGGATTTTTACATGAACGGATATTAGGAGAATTTCTGCTGACTTCCATTTTTTTATCAAAATTGGTCAATGGTGTAATAGATTTCACTGAACTTTTACAAACCTCAACTTTCAAGTACCCCGTATGTCAGTAAGAAATCCTCATAAATTTTATTTAATTAGACCCAGAATTAACATTGGGAAATTATCTCCAATACGTAGAGCACGCAACACGTATAACTGTATACAGGATCACTTACTTTGTTTATACGGGCATCTTAAAGCGCTTTTATGTAAGGACGGTTTGAAAATTTGGTCGTATAAAACCGTTTTGCCTACTTAATATATAATAATGTATTAACACATTAAAACGCTTTAGCGTATTGATTTCAATCTGGTTTTACTAAAAAATCAGTTGTTAAGTTAGTTGTTTTATTTATTTTTATTTAAACTGATACATTTAGTGACATTTAATAAAGGACGTATAAACTCTCGGAGAAAGCGATTTTATTTAAAACCGTTCTTATATAAAAGCGGTTTTAGGTGCGTATAAACGTAGTAAATGTAACTTATTTAACTGTGGTCTCTCTGAAACTAAAAACATGTACTTAACTATATTTATATATAATATTTTTTTTTCTTTCTATTTTTACTAATTATATTTATATAAGCTTTTTTTTTAATTATAAGTAATAATATATTATTATTGGTAATGCTACATTCTTTTTAGTTTTTGTCTGTATGCTTTCCACTTACTAACTAAATAAAACAATAATTTTATATGAGGTGAAGTTAAAAAACACAATTCTGTTTTTTTGTATCGCCCAGTATTTATTCTGCTTCCCCACACCTACCTACACATTCTTTTTAACTTCATTTTCCTAGTTCAACATAAAGTGTTCTTAGTTTCCTTAATTAGTAGAAAAGTCAAAGAAAATGCTGTATCTCTCTTAAAAACGTGAGGTTGTTTCAGTTGTTCTTATGTGTGTTATAAAGCTATCACAGCTTTTTTGAGTAGCTGCTTTAAGCTAAAAAAATCTTTACGGTTTTCAGTATAAAAAGTGCGGTCGAAAGAGATGGTTGGCATTGAAAAAAAAAAGATCATGACCATTTTGTGATAAAGCCTGTCCTTAAAAATTAAACAAATTAAATCTATAATCAAGTACTAGTTTTTAGTCATGGTAAAGATCGCGAGAAAGCCTAGAAAAAACTATAAGAAAAGACCCTTTCTTAAACAGAGAAAAAGAAAAAATAAAGTATGGTGTGAATCAAGGTACATTTTAGGGTGGGTCATAAAAAATGGCACTTTTTAGAATGTTTAGTTCCATAAGCCAGAGGCCCTTCGAATGAGTATACAAGTCAATGATTGGTTATAATTTTGCAACCAATTGTCCAATTTTAAAAACGTCCTCATACCTGGAAAGACGTACTATGTTAAATTAACATTTTGAAGTCATTTCCTTTTTGCTAGTACATTATTTTCATTATCAAAATATTATGTAAGAAAAATATGTTATTTCACTTTTTCATTAAGTGCCACAAGTTGCCCCACTTGGTGTCCTACATTTTTTGCAAAAGTGGATAGCTTTTAAGTACTTATTTGGTATTATTTCGCGATACTACTAAAAAAATTAATGTAGGTAAGTATATTCCTGGATTCTAGATGAAATTATATAGGTTTTCATTCGAGTTTTTAAACCTTATTTTATTTAATATGTTTGTTTTTAATGATAAATCTTTTCGAAGTGCACTAAAAGCATTAAGCTACAAGTTTGGTAAACTGATTGTGCGAGTGCAAAAATGGTCTAGCTATTTAAGGGGTAACGTTTTTTATGAAGCAATTTTTTACTATGTTTTACACATTTTTATGCCATGATATTGCTTTCTTTCCAAAGTTTCGATTTCTAGAATAAAACAGTCCAATTTTTCAAGTTTTCATTGTTTTTTTTAGCGTTCAAAAAAAGTACTGCCAAAAACATTTTTTCTCTGTTAAAATGGAAAATATTTAAAGAGAGAGGGCAGAATTTTAGAGGTGGATGGAGAGATAATTTAGCAAAGTGCAAAAATATTTAAGGTTGTTGAAGGGAGACAGCAGGCTATAAAAAAGTATTTTAGAGAAAGATGGACATAATTTAAGGCAAATGTTTACTAAAAATTTCTGTTCTGTTTCATCTTTCTGTCATCTTGAGTGGTGTCGTGCATATGATTTCTAATTTGCAATTGTTATCCAAAAAACAGCGAAAATTTTTCAAAGTGTAAAGTGTGTAAAACATAAGGTGTTATTAGTTGCTTTCAATCAAAGTTCTTTACAGTCTTTAAATTAACCAAAAAACGTGTCCTACTACCATCGATTTGTTATCGATGTCATCAGTTTTTTGACAAACGAAATAAAACGTTAATCTGACATTTCATGAAAATTAAAAAAACGCAATAAAAATCAGTCAGAATTTAGCTAAAGCCATATCGACCTTGGCTAAAGCGTATGTTTTTCCAAGTGAGAAATTTGTGCTTTTTCGAAAAAATCACAAGTATACAAAACAGACGAACGAAAAAGCCTCGTAGGGCTTCAAGAGGATATGGCGAGGATAAAACGTATGTCCATCTTATACCGGCCCAAATTAAAGATTTTTTTATCTCCTTGTGCTGGGTTTATACAGCAAATAAAATAAAACACGCAATAACAATTAGCCTTGCGATTGGTCAAACGTGATCATGTGATCTCAAATATGTTTTTTTTTATTGGGTGTTCCTATTATTATATTATTTTATTTTGCTGTATAAACCCAGCATTAGTCCTCGAAAACTGTCTTTCAAATAGTTTTAACGCGACTTCTTACCAAATCGGCCAACTTTATTTTAAAAAAAACATAAAAAAAAAACAGCTGATTAAATGAAGTTAATGACATTCATCGGGAAGGCTCACCGGCCCCCAGAGTCGGTGAGCATCGATGCCATCAGTTGGTCAATTGGTGGAATCAATCGGGTAATTTAAGAATCTATGAATATCACCAAGAATATCGATTATTTACATCAGTGAGCTCATCGGTGAATTTACAAACTCGCCCATTTTAACATCAATTTATTATTAATTATACTATAAAGCCTTAAACCCAAATAAAACCCCCTACAAAATTTCGTATTTGTAATGAAAAATGAAAAAGTTATATAATTTTGGTGTATAAAATATTTTTTTTTATACCTTCATCAAAAACATGATTTTAGTAACTGTCTGCAGATAACTAAAGCATGGCTTTTTTGGTTACCAATGCAAAAAATCTTTTTTTTTATCACGGGTGCAAAAAAGATTTCTGTCCGTTTTTTACCCCAAATTAAAGAGAAATAGCGGAAAATAGTAATACTGAAAAAATATAATTATTCTTGCCTAAAAATTAAGCCATTTCCGCCGGTTTTCACCAAATATTTACGAAAAAATAATTTAAAAAAATCGTCAAAATTTCAAACTGTCAAAGATTAAATTGTCGCAACAATGAACGTCACCGAGCAAAAAGGCACACCGCTATGGAAACCGCATTGTTATTTCATTTAGCAGCCGCCTTGATTTATAGTGTAAGGATGGTGTGTTGCAAAAAGTGCTCTTCGTTCGAGATTTTTAAAAGTATTTTCTTGTTTTTCTTGGATTTTTTGATTTGATAAGGTATTAAAAAAAGTAATGTAAACAACTCGCGGCTAAACTGTTCTTTTTTTCTCGCGTTTTTAAATAACAACGCTTGTAAAAAAGCACTATTTTAAGGCGCATTTACACAGACAAACTTTCCTTTGATGTTGAAGTGCCGACAAACATTTACACGAGCCTTTTGAGCAAAATGTTCAAAGAAATGTTCGAGCAAAATCTCGTACAAAAAAACACACGTAAATTTTGGAGAGAATGTTGAGCAAAATTTGTTTGAAGAATTGGGGGTATAAAAATTTCTTTACAAATTCAAAATATATATTGTTATCGGAATTCATTGAACTTAACTGAAAATAGAAAAACAAAGTTTTGAAATAAGGTATTTTTAATCAAGTGCTTTCCGACGGAAAAACGATTTGATGCCGAAATTCACATTTTACCTCATAAGCAACTTCGATTGATCTGATTTTTATAGGGGATATGCCAGTATACTTGTAACTTTTTTGGGGTTGTAAAAAAAACGAAAATAAAAAAATAATAATTGGCACTTATTGATTGCTGTTGCCTGTAAAATATAATGATAAACATTTACGTTTAAAAGAATATCCCTTTATTTTACTTCCTAGTTTAGTCTTTTACAATAATAATTAAGTCAAATTAAAAAACCTGCATATATTTTATTAAATCTCAAATATATGAACAAAAGCACGTTCGGTTTAAATAATACCCGTTTATTACCCACTTTTACAACCCTACGAACCCGACCCTTGTCTAAAGGCGCAATTACACAGACGAACATGCTCAAACAAAAGCTCGTGCAAAAGATTTAAAAATTTTTGCGCGAACATTTTTGTGAGCTTTTCTTTGAACATTTTGTTCGGGTAAATTTTTGAGCAAATAAAATTTCACATCAGTGATCAGTGATATCAATTCTTTAAAAAAATGGAACACCAACTTTTATTTTAATTTTTTGTGAAAAAAAGCCGACGGCAAGCAAAACATTATTATTGGCTATCAGTTTTGTCACATGGATTAGGGTTACTTATAATATTTTTTTCTTAGGGGTTTTCCCGGATTTTTTTGCCCGGGGGTTTTTTTGGGACTTTCTTGCGAGTTTTTTTATTTCCAAGGGTTTTTTTCCTAAATTCGAAAAACAACCCAGGAAAATTTTTCTTTTCCAAAAAATTTGTCAAATATCGGCAAAAAACTTAAAAATTGCACTTTTAAGCGGTAATCCGCGCCTCACGACTATGAGGAGTGGTGGGGAGGGGATTTTTTTTAAAACATATTTTTGTAACTTAACTTTAACCTTAGCTTTGATTGTTTTTTTTTTAATTAATCACACCAGATTTACCTACTTAGTTTAAGGCCCCAATCTTGCTTAAAAAAGCAAAAGGTTTATGAAAATAATGTAATAATCAAGGTCGATTACTGACACCGAACAAACAATATGCAAAGGGGCAACATTCCGATTCAAAAGTCTAGTCTATTACTGCTAAATTATATTTTTTAGACAAGGGTCATAAATCCATCCTTTCGATAATTCTCTTCCCTAAAAACCCCTGAATGCCAATTTTGATTGAAATCGAACAAAATAAATCTTTTTCTTTCTTCACTTCCCTCATTAGCGGGAGGGGGTGCCTAATAATACCATATTATTGTATTGTCGCCGCAACTATAAATACACACCGAAAACTGAAATTGAATACCAAATTTGAGTTGCAAGATTTGAGCCGAACATACAAACATACATAAATAAAAGCTTGTAAAAATTGCCAAAAATTTCAATATTTAAAAAATCGGAAACGCAAGTTCTACGCGTCAATAAAATGAAATGAATTTCTTTGTTTTGAGTCGGAGAGCCCTTTCTTTATGGAAAGATTTGTTCTAAAACTTTCATAAAAAAAACTGCGTTGACCCTTGTTTGTTGTCATGTAATTTTGTGTGTCAATGTTCATTTGACCAAAACCCGCTCTCACTAGTCTACGGTTTTTACCTTCTCCTAACCCAGCATCAGCAACAAATAAGTGCCAATTATGGTATACTGGCATATCCCCTATAAAAATCAAATCAATCGAAGTTGCTTATGAGGTAAAACGTGAATTTCGAAATCATATCGTTTTTTCCGTCGGAAAGCACTTAATTAAAATACGTTGTTTTAAAACTTAGTCTTTCTATTTTCAGTTAAGTTCAATGAATTCCCATAAAACTATAAAATTTAAATTTGTAAAGAAATTTTTATACCCCCAATTCTTCAAATAAATTTTGCTCAACATTCTCTCCAAAATTTACGTGTGTTCTTTTGTACAAGATTTTGCTCGAACATTTCTTTGAACATTTTGCTCAAGAGGCTCGTGTAAATGTTTGTCGGCATTTCAACATCAAAGGAAAGTTTGTCTGGGTAAATGCGCCTTAAAAAAATATAATTTAGCAGTAATTTTGTAGACTGTGTCGCCGATCTATCATCCCGTGTTTTGGATTTCGCAGGTAGTAGCCCGACCACCCTTTAGAATCGCAATGTTGCTCTTTGCATATTGTTGGTTCAGTGTCAGTAATCGACCTTGATTATTACATTAAATTGACAGTAAATATGTATATCTTTAGCATTTTCATGAACCTTTGTTTTTTTAAGCAACCCTTGGGACCTTAAACTAACTAGGTAAATCTGGTGTGAGGAATTAAAAAACAACAATAAAAGCTAAAGGTAAAGTAAAGTTACGAAAATATGTTTAAAAAAAATTCCCATCCCCACCACTCCTCATAGTCGTGAGGCGCGGATTACCGCTTAAAAGTGCAACTTTTTTTGCCGATATTTGAAAAACTCAAAATTTTTTTTGAAAAGAAAAATTTTCCTGTTTTTTTTTACTTTAGGAAAAAACCCTTGGAAATAAAAAAAACTCGCAAGAAAATCCCCAAAAAAAAAAACCCCAAAATCAAAAAAAATCCGGAAAAAACCCTAAGAAAAAAATATTATAAGTAACCCTAATAATAATGTTTCGCTTGCCTTCGGCTTTTTTTCACAAAAATTTTAAATAAAATTTGGCGTTCCATTTTTTTAAAGAATTGAGATCACTGATCACTGATGGGAAATTTTATTTATTCTCATCTTTAAAAATATGTTTCCAAAATAGATAGCAATAATTTGCTCAAAAATTTACCCGAACAAAATGTTCAAAGAAAAGCTCAGAAAAATGTTCACGCAAAAAATTTTAGATCTTTTGCACGAGCTTTTATTTGAGCATGTTCATCTGTGTAATTGCGCCTTTAGCCAGTGGTTGTTAAAACTACTGGTGTGGCATGTATTGTATAATAACGAAAAAAGTTGGATAATAACATTTAAGGTAGAAGAGATCATAGCCTTACTGGTAAATATTGGGAACCCATAAAACAGCCGAATTTACAAAAACCGAAACAAAATTGAACAGAAAATAAAACGTCCGAAACGAAATATGATCGAAAGTAAAACACCCAGAAAATAATGGATACGAATATAATTTTATAGAATTTTAATTTACTCGATCCTTAAAAGACAGGAATATAATTTAACCGATTATAATTTTCCCGAACCTTAAAATATCAGAATTACAAAAGTATCGAAAATAATTTTCTAGAAACGAAAAACCCCCGAACCACAAATTGATAGAAAATAACATGCGCGATCCTTAAATGAGCAGAACCACAATCCATCCGAATCGTTATTGGGCATGCGTCAAATTTAAATCTCCGGGTTTATCTGTCTATCAAATCTTGCGATTCATTTTTGACCCACTTCACGTGAACCGATTTTAATATTATGAAAAAATTTGAGGATAGGGGGTGGTTAAGGGATGTAAAGAGGGTAAATTAATATAATACATAAACTTACTTCGACTCTTCACTGCCGTAAGCATGGCAACGTAGCAATTGACTTCGTGGCTATCGATTCAAATCACTTTCCAACAGATTGGGGTTCTTGAATTTTGTGGTTCGGTATTATTATGTTTCTATTAAATTATTTTCGTTAAAAATATTTTCTGATATTATTTTCGAAACAATTTTTTTCGTACGTTTCGGCCAAATTTGCTTTCGATTTTTTTATAGGGACCCAAAATTTTAATGCGCTATATTTCATAAGCAACTAATATGTCTTTAAAATCAGAAAAAAATAGTAATATAAAAATGCAATAAAACACACGGTGTTGTACTTCAAATAAGAAAGTTAGCATCAAAATTTGACATTTGTTATAACATTTGGCAACTTTGGTCGCAAAAAGTTATAAAACTTTCGTATATTTAAAAGCTTTTAGTAGCATGCGTAATAACGGAGAAAAGTGGGGGTGACATTTATGGTAGAACACACTATACACATTCATGAGTTAATGTACTGCTTATGTATAGTTAAACCCAAATAAATCAAAATACCCAAATTATAACAATTTTTTATTTATTTATATATATAGGTTTTGGCCAGGTATATTTCATTTGACCCCGCTGTGTGGCGCACAGAAAAAAGTCGACTCTTGACTATGTTTATAATGGGATAGTCCTTTAGTTCTTATTCTATTTGCTATAAACAAACCTGACTGGGTTTTAATATTTTGAAAATCGTTTGTTTTATTTCTAGGCATGGAAACCTATACACCTAATGAATATTAAATTTAAATAAAGAAATATTTTCTTATAAGGTATGAAATCCTTATCTTTATGTGGTACGTACCTATATATCCTACTACCATTTTTTTAAAAGACTGTAGCAGTATTTTTGATTGGTTGTACCAGTTAAAAAATAAAAACAGTTGTAATAATTTTAAATTTGCGGTTAGATTTTTATGTCTGAAAATAGTCGAGTGTTTTTAATTCATAAATTGAAGTAAAGCATTTTTCAATATTTGACACAAAACAATATTTAACCAAAGGGTAAAATTTTAAAAATGGTGCTTAAGTGCTGTGAATTTGTAGTGAGTACCTACCCTAGACGATCTGAAAAGAAACATGTAAAATGGTAAAGATAGTAAATTTTTGGTCGCAAAATTATTTCCGTACATTTTTTTCTACCAATGAAAAAATAGCAAATCAAGCAAATTCATTGCCACCAGATTGTGTAACAAAAGAATAAAAAAGTAACAAGTATATTAATATTATTATTATTATTATTGTTTTTATACCTTAGTATAGGAAAACTTAACATTAATATGAGAAATAATTAAAATTGAGCCTACTAAATCACTGATCTATTAAAGATTTTATAGCAGCACTATTACCCAAAGACTATAAAATAGTAGTTTTAAAAACTAGTGGCTAAAATAGTGCTTTTTTACAAGCGTTGGTTTAAATAACGAGCGCAGCGAGTAAAAAAAAGCACAGTTTAGCCGCGAGTTGCTAACACTATTTTTTTAATACCTTTATCAAAAAATCCAAGAAAAACTCGAACGAAGAGAGCTTCTCGCAACGCACCATCTTTACACTATAAATCAAGGCGGTTGGTAAATGAAATAACAATCCTTTCCATAGCGATATGTCTTTTGACTCGGTGACGCTCATTGTTGCGACACTTTAATCTTTTAAAATTTAATGTTTTGACCTTAGAACATTAAACTACTAGAAGGAGCTTTTTTTCAGACCTAGGGCAGGGTGTTTGAGTTCAACATCTTCATCCCATTGTTGTCATGTTAACCTAATACGTTTTGCCCTGTTTTTAATATTATTAAGTGGTCTAGATATAGTAATAGTAATTTATGTTTCTATAAAAAAAAAACCTAAAAATGTATTCAAGTAGGATGTACAACTATAAAAATAAGAAAACAATGCTATGGAAATTCCTATTTACACTGAAATTAATGACAAGCCGGCAACACAGATTTCCTGTTTTTGTTTACCAAGAATGGCCAAATATGACGAATTCTAACCCAATATTTAGTTAATATTTTAATTTAACGTACCTGTGAAACGAAATACTGCGACCCCCCGGCTTCTGTTTCAACTTGCATATAATAATACACTTCGGAACCATTGTTCGCCACAAACTTTTCACAAAAATATCAAAAAACACTATTGACAAGTGCTGAAACTTTCACTTACAAAACAATAATGATATTCCAGAAAAAATCGAGAAACCGCAATAAAGAAGATGTTTAAGGAAAACACATGTTAAATTTTCAAAAAACGTCGAAAGTTTTAAATAGGTTGTGAGTATTATATTTTTTTCAACATATATCTTAAACCTCTTTAATTAATTAATAAATAAGCGTCAAAACTTAATCCAAATTTAATAAGTTTTTTGTTGTATAATTCTGTTATTAAAATTGGCAACACAGATTTCTTTCTCCCCAACCAGTGTAACCAAACAGACCAGACTCCTTCTAGTAGTTCAATGTTCTAAGGTTTTGACTTGGTGAAAACTGGCGGAAGTGGCTTTCTTTTTAGGCAAGAATAATTAGATTTTTTCAATATTACTATTTTCCGGTATTTCTCTTTAACTTTGGGTATAAAACGAACAGAAATCTTTTTTTGCACCCGTGATCAAAAAAAAAGTTTTTTTGCATCGGTAACCAAAAAAGCCATGATTTAGTTATCTGCAAACAGTTACTAAAATCATGTTTTTGATGAAGGTATAAAAAAAAAGTGTTTCTTTGGAAATGTTACCCCAAATTCGTACTCTGCGCCCCCAATTTAGTGTAAATCAATCTAATATTTGATTTTAAAAAATTGTAAAAAAACTTTTTTTCTAAAAAATTTTTTTTTAGGTCGCTGCCCAAACTCAGCAGCCAGGAAGAGGACGGGCACACCCCCCACTCCCAATTTACCGGCGTCGCCCATTTTGAGCCCATTCCGCACGATCACGATTTTTGCGAACGAGTCGTTATCAACGTAAGTAAAGAAATACGCAGATTTACCCAAAAAAACTTTATATATAATTTGTTGGTTTGGCGGCCAAAATATCGCAAAATTTTGATTTTGTCTATTGTTGATTAAAAAGAAAAAAAAACGTGTGAAGGTGTTTTTACTAAATATTACATTGGTTGAAAAAGTTAAAGTTGAACCAAATCACATGTAAACAGTGTGACGGCATGCTTAATCGAAATCTAAATCCAAAAAAGGTAAAATTGTCAAGACAATTCTCTAAAAAAAATTGATTCTAACGTTTTCAAAAAAAGTAACCGCAATTAAATGATTGGAATTTGTTTAAACTCAATTTGTAATATTTAATAATCCCGTGAAATTTTTTGCTAAAAACTTTTTTCTTAAAAATTTCAAAATATTTTTTTTTTTCATTTTGACCTAACTCTTTTAACCGGACTTCGCTTTGAAACCCAACTGCGTACGTTCAATCAATTTCCCCGGCCTGAGTGATACGCTACTTCGACCCGCTGCGCAATGAGTATTAAAAGCTTCAAATTAAATTTTTTACGAATTTCCACCTCAAATTCGCAATCCACACCTTCGTTTTAGTGAGCAAGGAATACAAACCAACTTTTTTTACATTTTGACAGGTGAGCGGGCTACGCTTTGAAACCCAACTGCGCACGCTCAACCAATTTCCCGACACGCTGTTGGGTGACCCGGCGCGGCGGATACGCTACTTCGATCCTCTACGCAATGAGTACTTTTTCGATAGGAACCGGCCGTCTTTCGACGCCATCTTGTACTACTATCAGAGCGGAGGCCGGTTACGGAGGCCCGTCAACGTTCCCCTGGACGTGTTTAGTGAGGAGATCAAGTTTTATGAGCTGGGAGAGCTCGCCATCAACAAATTCAGGGAGGACGAGGGATTTATCAAGGTAAAATTTTTAAAAACTTAGCCACTGACGAGGAAAGCTTAAGATAAAGTCTTTGATAAAAAAAAATGTCCGATTTAGAGGTGCTTTTGGTACAAAAATTAGTAAAAAGAGGGGTGCCCTTTCCACTGTACACGGTGTCCCATTTTCGATGGGATTCAATGGGAAACTCCGTTGTCATTGAAGATAGAGACATGCTGTTTTCGCATTACCGTCTTACATTTTTGAGCTTTATAAAATGGTATTAATAGATTTATTCTGTCCCTTGTAGTGGTCGGAATTATCAATTGATTATATCTTCCTTAATTTAAGAGACTCTACTCTGGAATATATACTATCACCCTATACTTAGACTAAAACTCCCTAGGGGCGTGGGCATAGTAGGATACGCGGATGATCTAATAGTAATAGTCAGGGCTGACACTCAGCGATACATCTTATGGAAAGTGCGAACGAGGCAACAAGACTTGTTAACGAATGGATAACAAACAACCACCTA
Source organism: Oxystoma pomonae (assembly GCA_963921995.1). Taxonomy (NCBI): domain Eukaryota; kingdom Metazoa; phylum Arthropoda; class Insecta; order Coleoptera; family Brentidae; genus Oxystoma; species Oxystoma pomonae. The sequence continues at coordinate 82,941,293 of OY998169.1, read as the reverse complement.
GAATTTGCACCTGAAAAAACCAAAGCCGTTATACTAAGCGGAAAAATAGACCGGCAAAACATTGAGTTTCGACTAAATGGAGTGAAAACCAGAAATTCGGAAAGCATATGTAAGAAACCACTAAAAAGGCAACTAAAATGCTCGCTGAACTACAAAGACTTATGTCCTACATAAACGGGCCCAGTACTAGCAAGAGGAAGTTACTATACAGTGTAATCCATTCAATCGTGACATATGGTGCACTGATATGGAGTCCAGTACTGCGCACAAAGAAGTACAAAAACATGCTAATAAGAATGCAACGGAAAGCTTTACTAAGAGTAGCCTGCGGCTACCGAACGATATCAACGGAATAACAGGAATCCCGCCCATAGACCTAATTGTCGAAGAAATTGTGTATGAAGATAAAAATGGACACAATGAAGAAAACAAAGAAGCTGCAAAAGAGAAAACACTGGAATCCTGGCAAGCAAGATGGGACCGAAATACCGAAAAACGACAATGAACGAAAATAATTATTCCCGACATTAAAACATGGATAGACTGCAAACACAAAAAAATGGATTACTATATGACACAAGCTCTAACGGGACATGGATCTTTCAGGACATACACAAAGCGAATAGGGAAAACGGACGACATATGACGGTACTGTCAAAGAATAGATGACGCAGAACATACGTTAATTTACTGTGCAAGATGTGAGAACTACCGCCAAACAACAAGACACGATCTACAGATAGAGAATATGACCATAGGGAACCCGTTTAAAGAAATAATACAAGACGTAGACAAATGGAACCAGGGACATGATAATATGATCAGAACGATTCTAAAAACTAAACACGAAGACGAACGCACCTAACAAATCTATAGCGGAGAGTTTTAGTCCGTGGGCGTCCTCAAGAGAGGATAAATCGGACACATTCGGTATACCACCAGAGACCAGTGTCTATGAAGATTTCTCGTCGCTATAAAAAAAAAGAAAAAAAATTTAAGAGATAATTGAGTTATGTAAAAACATATCTGTCTCAATCTTTTTTAAAACCACAATGGTCCTTTTAAAATTTTCATTCGACGTTTCGTTTCGTGGATACCATCATCGGAATCAAAAAGTTAAATAGGGACCAAAATGTTTTACTTCATATTGTAGTTTCTAGTTTGTTTGATAATAAATTATATTTTCATTTATTTTGATGTTTCAATCCCGAAAAAAAAACATCTTCAGAGCATTTTTTTTCTGGTACGGCCCTGTCCCATTTTAATTTATTTTTTTTGAGATTATTTGTTTTGTATGTCGAAAAGTAACATTTTTTATTGCAGACTGCAAACACAAAAAAATGGATTACTATATGGCACAAGCTCTAACGGGACATGGATCTTTCAGGACATACACAAAGCGAATAGGGAAAACGGACGACATATGACGGTACTGTCAAAGAATAGATGACGCAGAACATACGTTAATTTACTGTGCAAGATTTGAGAACTACCGCCAAACAACAAGACACGATCTACAGATAGAGAATATGACCATAGGGAACCCGTTTAAAGAAATAATACAAGACGTAGACAAATGGAACCAGGGACATGATAATATGATCAGAACGATTCTAAAAACTAAACACGAAGACGAACGCACCTAACAAATCTATAGCGGAGAGTTTTAGTCCGTGGGCGTCCTCAAGAGAGGATAAATCGGACACATTCGGTAGACCACCAGAGACCGGTGCCTATGAAGATTTCTCGTCGCTATAAAAAAAAAGAAAAAAAATTTAAGAGATAATTGAGTTATGTAAAAACATATCTGTCGCAATCTTTTTAGAAAACCACAATGGTCCTTTTTAAATTTTCATTCGACGTTTCGTTTCGTGGATACCATCATCAGAATCAAAAAGTTAAATAGGGACCAAAATGTTTTACTTCATATTGTAGTTTCTAGTTTGTTTGATAATAAATTATATCTTCATTTATTTTGATGTTTCAATCCCGAAAAAAAAACATCTTCAGTGCATTTTTTTTCTGGTACGGCCCTGTCCCATTTTAATTTATTTTTTTTGAGATACTTTGTTTTGTATGTCGAAAAGTAACATTTTTTACCAAAATAAAAAAATAAGTTTGAGAAAAAGCGGAAATATGGCGGAAAGGCGAATGTTTTTTTTTTCAAGAGGATTATTTCTCTTATCAATAGTTTTTTTTAATTCATTCTCCGTTTTTTTTTAGTTCACCCTGTATGTTCATATAATATATCTTGATTGTCCAGGTCTGCTGTATAATAGTTAAATATAAATGGTCTCAAAAACAAATAAATTAAAATGAGACAGACACTCAAGATGATTTTTATCAGGATCGAAACTTAAAAATAAAAGAAAGACATTTTATTATCAAACAAACTTAATATTAAACTAAAATATGAAGTAAAACATTTTGGTCCGTATTTAACTTTGTGATCCTGATGATGGTATCTACAAAACAAAATGTCGGATTAAAATTTCGAAAAGACCGTGTTTTTCTAAAGAAGTTGCCACCGACGGGTTTTTACAGAACTCAATTATCTCTTAAATTAAGGGAGATATCATCGATTGGTAATTCCGACTATTTTTCAACTTTCCCCTGTAGCTCAAAAACTACAAGGAACAGAATAAATCGCATGTCTCTATCTTCAATATGAAGGTTAAATTGAAAGAATACCGTGGCCGAATTCAGAAAAACGAAGCGTACTGCGCTTAAGACCACAAAAACGGCACAGATTTGACAACACTGCTTTGCTGTTTTTGGGCCAATCTCAGAATATCGGAAACGAGAACACGGAATCTGTTGAAATTTGGCAGGAATATTTATTTTTGAATTCCTCACAACCAGACAGTTTTTTGCTAGATTCTCTCATTCCCGAAATAAAATAAACACGGCTAACAATAGTCAAAAATATTACCTGGCTTTTTCTTTAGCCTCGTCGATAATACAGAAATCTGTAACAACAATTTTTGGATTTTTTTAATTTTTTGAAAAAAATACAGCAATTTTTAAAAATCCTTTGGATACGGTTGTCGATTTTTATAAATCCTACTATCTGATAAAAAAGTTATGGTTTTTTTTCTTTATAAGCGAGATTCTGCCGAAATTCTGAAACGCCAACGTCACGTAATTGAGTGAGTTCGATTGGAGTATTGGAATTCAGGTTCCGTATAGCCACCGGCCACTCGTCTGAGGCTGGACTTTTATAAGCTTTTTTTCCTCGCGGATTTTGAAATTTGACCTTGTCTGACACTGACAGAACTATTGGCACCTTCACTATAACTTGAAATCCGCGCAGAAAATCTGCTAATGAAAGGCTAGCCTCACATATGGTGTTCGCACCGTGTTCTGAACACTGCACGATATCATAGCAAAGCAGTGTTGTCAAATTTATGCCGTTTTTGTGGCCTTAAGCAACCAGCCTTTGGTCAATTTGCTGTGAGGTTTTCTTTTTTCGAGATTTTTGCTTGATTTACAAGGCCGCCGCCGTTATCGACTTCGTTCTTCCTTTCAGCGATTTTAACCGTTGCGACAACGGCAACGATGAACGAGGTGTTTGGGACGCTTTATATATACTAAAATTGTATGTTTTAGGAGGAGGAAAAGCCACTGCCAAGCCCCGAGTTCCAGCGCAACGTGTGGCTGCTGTTCGAGTACCCAGAGTCGTCGCAATCGGCCCGGGTGGTCGCTATCATTTCCGTCTTTGTCATTCTCCTGTCCATCGTCATTTTCTGTCTCGAAACGCTGCCAGAGTTCAAACATTACAAAGTATTCAACACCACCACAAACGGCACGAAGATCGAGGAAGACGAGGTGAGAATATTAGCTTAACCTAAGTTAAGATATAGAGTTGTTAGAATAGCACAAAACTTTTCACCTCTCAGCTTAAACTGACAGATGTTAAATTGTTTATTTGGATATTTTAAGTGTATAGCCCATCACCGACCGCAATTTGACATTTTAAGGTAAAAAAAATTAGGTAAAAGTAAACAAGTAAAGTTAAAAAAGAGGATTGGATCATTGTAACGTAAAATCTCCGGGCGACTCTTTATCTCTAAATGGCTTGAATCCAAACCCTTCTTTTTAGTCTCGTTTCCTTCATTTTTTGGTGACTTTTTATGAACGGTATTGCATCACAGTATCGAAACACCCAAAAAAATTACTTAACCAAAAAATTTGATGGCTATGTAAACAAATTCTCGAGCCGCACACCCTTCCACAGTTCTCGCACACCCAGTCTCCGGCAGCAGCCGGGTGTAGTTGGTCATCCATTCTTCCATTTTGTCGCTCCTTTCTACGGTCTCTCCTTTCTGTCTCTAGTCTACGTCGTTGCTCTTCAAAAGTTTGTGCTCCCTCATGGACTGTTCGGCGCCATGAAGTCCTATCGTTTGCCGTGGTCTCGAAGTTGTTTATATCGATGTGACCCTTCATCATATTGCCTTTGAGAACGTCCTTGTACCTTTTTTGTTGACCTCCTTAATTTCTCTTTCCCTCCTTCAGTTGTCCATAAAATATCTGCTTTGGGAGACGTGTTTCGGGCATGCGGATAATGTGACCAGTCCAACGAAGCTGGTGCTTGAAGATAAGAGCTTCTATACTAGTTGTTCTGGCTTCTTCTAAAACACTTATGTTTGTTCGTCGGTCTTGCCATTTGATTCTCAGTATTCGTCTTAAAAAACTTTGGTGATATTTTTCTAGTCGTTTCATATGCCTTCTGTAGGTGGTCCACGTTTCGCATCCGTATGTTAGAGTTGGTATTATAACTGTGTTGTAGACACGAAGCTTGGTCTCCGCATTGATGTCGTGATTGTTGAAGACTCTCTCCGAAAGCCGTCCGAACGCTGCGCTAGCACATTTTAGGCGATGCTGTGTTTCTGCGTCAATAGTTGCATTTGATGATAGGTAGCTCCCAAGGTATGGGTAATGTTCCACGTTCTGCAGAGGATGGCCATTTATGGAAATGTTTGGAGCTTGGGGATTCGTACCTGGTTCTGGTTGGTGAAGAATTTGCGTTTTGGCAAGATTGACCTCCAGGCCAATGCTTTTGTAGGCTTGGTTAAATGCGTTGATTACCAGCTGTAGACCTTCCTCTGTATCGGCCATTACGACGTTGTCATCGGCGTATTGCAGTTCGATTACCGAGGTTGTCGAGACCTTAGTTTTTGCTCGCAGTCTGCCTAGGTTAAGTAGGCCACCATCGAATCTATATAGAATTTCCACTCCCGGCGGTAGATGTTCCTCAACAAGGTGAAGCATGGCACCTAAAAATATAGAGAATAGGGTGGGCGCAATAACACACCCTTGTTTAACGCCTGTCGTAATCTGGAATAACTCTCCTGGTCCATCGTTCAACCAAGGACTGTTGCATTCATATTTTCGTGTAGTAGTCTAATAATTTGAATATATTTTTGAGGGCATCCAGCTTTTGCCAGTATTTTCCAAAGAGCTTCTCTGTTGACCGAATCAAATGCTTTGACTAGATCTATGAAGGCCATGAAGAGAGGGCGATTTTGTTCTCTAGATTTCTCTTGCATTTGTCTGGCACTGAAAATCATGTCAGCTGTGCCTCGATTGGGCCTAAATCCACACTGTGTCTCTGGCAGATTTTGTTCAGCAATCGGAATTAATCGGTTTGATAGTATCCGTGCAAGTGTCTTTCCAGCAACAGAAAGCAGAGATATACCTCTGTAGTTTCCACATTGGGCCTTATCGCCTTTTTTGAAAATGGTAACTATAGAGGCGTCTCTGAGTTCGGCAGGAATGGTCTCGGTGGTCCATATTTTACTTATTAGAATGTGCATTTGGGAATTAAGTGCGGGACCCCCTTGTTTGTAGACTTCAGCAGCGATACCATCTGTGCCTGCTGACTTATTATTATTTAGTGTGATTGCCTTTTCCACCTCCTCTAATCTCGGAATCTCACTTAGGTGTTGTTGTGTGGTTTTCTCCGGAATTTTGTCGAAGATGTCATTATCGACCTGAGACTCTCTGTTGAATAGTTCTTGAAAGTGTTCTTTCCATCTTGAATTGATAGAGGATCTGTCTTTAAGCAGCCTTGTTCCATCTTTGCATCGTAGGGGATTGATACCTTGTGTAATGGGACCATATATCATCTTAGTAGCTTGAAAGAAGGCTCTGGTGTTGTTGGACTCAGCTAGATGTTGCATTTCATGTGATTTTGTTGTCCACCATTGGTTTTTTAATCTACGTGTTTGCCTTTGTACTTTTGCTTTGGCTTCTTGATATTGCCTTTTCTTTTCGTTACAGTTAGGGTGGCTTTTCCAAGCATTATGGGCTTTTCTCTTCCTCTCAATAAGGTCTTGAATTTCTTTGTCGTGCTCATCAAACCAGTCTTGATATTTTCTTTGTGTGTAGCCGACCGTTTCTTCTGAGGCAGATGTTATTGCTGTCTTCAACATTCTCCAGTGATCGTCAATATTCTCCGGGTATTCTAAAGTACCCAACTTTTGATTCAAAGAAACTTGGAATTTTGTTCTGGTTTGATCATCTTTAAGATGTTCTACATTGAATCTTCTTCTAATTTGCTTTTTTTGACGGCTACTTCTTGGTGGAATGTGCAAGTTCATTTTGGCTCATATCAGGCGATGGTCTGTCCAGCAGTCGTCTGCACTCGTTATTGCTCTTGTAATGTTTACGTCTTTTTGATCTCTGGAACGTACAATAATGTAATCAATCAAATGCCAGTGTTTTGACCTCGGATGTTACCAGGAGGTCTTGAATTTGTCTTTTTGTCGGAAAATTGTATTTGAGATTATGAGGTGATATTCCGAACATAACGTTAATAGGCGCAGTCCGTTTGAGTTCATGTTTCCAACACCTTCCTTGCCAATGACGCCCTTCCATAGGTTTGAATTCGTACCAACTCGAGCATTGAAATCACCTAGGATGATAAGTTTATCAGATTTAGGTACAGATGTTACGGCTTCACTAAGTTGAGAATAAAATTCATCTTTTTGGTTTTCATCAGCTGCAAGAGTTGGAGCGTAGGCGCTGATTATAGTAGCGTGTTGGTGGTTGCTAAGGTTTAGGCGCAATGTCATCAATCTTTCGCTTATTCCGGATGGAAATTCGGTTAGGTGGTCCACAATCTCAGTTTTTATAGCCAAACCCACTCCGTGATTACGTGGTTCATCTTCTTCTTTTCCTTTCCAGAAAAATGTATAGCCTCCTCCGTGTTCTTTAAGTTGGCCTTCGTCTGTTCTTCTAGTTTCACTGAGAGCAGCGATATCGATGTTATATTTCCTTAGTTCACGTGCCACTATTACCGTTCTTCTTCGTGGTCTTGTGGTCGTGTCTGTATCCATAAGTGTACGGATATTCCATGTGGCAAAGTTCATTGGATTTCTTTTTCTTTTGTTTTGACCGCATGTGGTGTACCCTCTGGATGCGGTTGTCCAGTCGGGCAGTTGTTGGCTGGCTATGTTTAGGGCACCTTTTATAGCCCCTTCCCTTTCAGGGTGAGCAGAGTGGGTCCTAAATAGGGCTGCTCAGTCACGGATGCAGCACACGAGTTGCTCTACAGCCAATCCTTGAGCAAAATGGCGATCACGCTTCCGCCGCTTTCGTGCCGGTTTGTCACTAAGAGCTTCCAGACTACACTGTCCTGCTCCCGTCGCACCTTGCCGATCGCCGAAAGACTTTGGTGTGCTTGGACTTCATGGTCTTATGTGTCCTAGAAAGTATAGGATCTCAGAGTAGAGAATGCCTGTGCGAGACTTTTATTAAGGTGGACATGCTGATGCACAGTCAGCAAGCCCACGGTCCCTAATAACGAGTGACGACCCAATGGCGTAAGGAATACGACGATTGGGTCCCTCGAGATTAGGCCAGTTGATTGCACGATCGAGCGCTAGACTCGAATCGTGGGCGGGGGGTCGCTACATCCCACCGCCTACAGGCTACAGGCAGTATGGTTCGCCCAACTTCCCATAGCGGACAGATTCATTTGCAAAATAACGTGAAAATTACGCTTAATAGAGCGTTAATAGACCATCAAAATTGGTGATACCGTAGGCAAAATCGGTTATCGTGGAGTCAACCAAACTGGGAATTGCAAAATATCTCATAGATCGAACCACCTAGAAGAAGCTTTTATATAAAGAAAAGTCAAAAATTCGATCCGACCTCCGAAGGAACGGTTTCTCCAACTACACGATCAATAAAACTCTTCAGACCACACCAACACAAAGAACGACATACTGAAAGGAAGGCGACGGTTATAATTCTATACATCAACGGAATCTCACAAAAGACAAGAAGAATAGGAATGTCTTCAAAACGAATACAACAAATTAACAAAATAGTGAAGGGGCATGTGTATGTCCGTGGGATTTTGAATGAGGGAGTTTTGTGACGATGTGGGATTGATAGCCCTTTAGTCACACAATCGAGTGTTACCGGGTGTTTTGTTCGCATCCGTGTAGGAGGGGTTGATATGACGTCATCGACCAAAAATCATAAAAAAATACAACTTTCGCGACCGGGGCATGATTATACTCGATTCCATATAATTCGAGAACGGGGATTGCCATTTTATCTTTAAAAAATCTTAATAATTCGAGGTTTTGTCAGTGCAACTTTAAATCTACCTTAAACTATTAGGCATGTATGCCAAATTCGATCCTTAGAGTTTGATGCAGTTTGAAGCTTTAACATGTTGCAAAAATAACATAATAAAGGGCGCTATTCATTAACTATTAAAGCGAAGAGGACCAAATTTGGTAAGAAAAATAAAAAGGTCAAGTCCAACAATATTGTTAAAAAAAATTTGGTTTAGATATGACGCGTTTTCATATGGCGACATATATATCAAAATGGCGACCTATAACCACATTTTATTTTATATAATTTCGTAAAAAAGCAAAAACGACAACGTGGCCATTAATTCTTGTTGACCTATCGCCGCTTAGAGGTGAAAAACCAGCTTTTTGTGATGTTTTTTTCAAATTACCACTACGCAAAAACTTTAAGTGCCTGAGATGAAATTAACACCTTAGCCATAAATAAACAGTTTTTTTTATATGGCGTTTCAGATGTTTATGCTATACCCCGGTAAAAATGACCAATATGCCTGTCGCTTTTATTAAGTTTCGGAACTGTGAATTTTATGTTCTACTCACTTGTCTAGCCAACAAAGTCACTTAAATAACCTATAAGAGAGTTCGCAGAAGTTAGATATTTATTACCATATACGATATACTGGACCAGTGGTTTTGGATGCCATTATCCAAAATGGCGGTCGAAAAAGTATCAAAAATTCTAATTATGCCAGTAGGGCATGACTACACTTGTTTATTAACATTCATAATAACATTCAAGGATGAGGATTTAACAGCTATTTAGTCACACATTCATGTGCCACCGCATCCCTGTAAAAGTTCCAAAACTAATAAAAACGCCAGGCATATAGGTAATTTTTACCGGGGTATAGCTTAAACAAAATGGTAGGGAAGTTTAATATGAAGTGTTTGTTTATGGCTAAGATGTTAATTTCATCTGCGGCGCTTAAAGTTTTTGCGTAGTGGTAAATTGGAAAAAACATCACAAAAAGCTGGTTTTTCACTTGTATATGGTATTCAAGGTCATATATCAACAACATCAACTAAACTTTTTTTTCATAGTAAGGGGCGCCAGTTCAGAAGAATTTTATTTTTGCTTTTTTACGAAATTGGATAAAATAAATTTCGGATCGAATTTGGCGTACATGCCTAATAGTTTGAGGCACATTTGGAGTTGGACTGACAAAACCTCGAATTATTAAGATTTTTTGAAAAGAAAATGGCAAAAATCTTGTTTTTGCGATTTTCAAGGTCATTTAAGATCAGATGACCTTAAAAGTAAATAACATCTTGAAAGATGGCGTCATATCAACTTCTTCTAGACGGATGCGAACAAAACACCAGCTAACACTTGACTGTGTGACTAAAGAGCTATCAATCCCACATAGACACAAAACTCCATCATTCAAAATCCCACGGTATAGAAATTATTGACATATGCCCTATACTAAAAACTAAACCACAATGTCCTGACAACAATATGTACATCGGAGAAACCAGCCGACCCATGGAAGTTCGCCTACAGAACCTAAACGCAAAACTCTACAAGGAATAGCTCAACATTGCTGGGACAATCAACATCATATGGAATGGAAAGACGCAAAGATCGTCGCCAAAGAGGAAATTCTAATGTATTTTCTCAACAAACTCATACTTTTCGGAGATAACAGATTTCAACTGCGAAAGAGTGGAGCCAACCAAGTGTGAACTTTATGGTTCACTGAACACATATATATATACTAGTATATAAGATTAGTTAGTCTTACTTTTTGTTAGTACTCACCTGATCACGATTGCAGATACATAAGCATTCGAAACGTTGTGCAAAAATAAATAATAAAGACAATGGAACTACAAAACTCCAACTTACTCTCATTTCTCTATCTGACACAAAATCATAATCTAACCTTGCTGTAAAAAAATCAATTAATCAGGGTTCCAACCCCAGTAAATGACTCCTGAAAAAAAATCGAATTTAGATTGATCATGCGTTGGTTTTCCTTTAGGTCCCCGATATCACCGACCCGTTTTTCCTCATCGAAACGATCTGCATCGTGTGGTTCACCTTCGAATTGTCCGTGCGCTTCCTCGCCTGCCCGAATAAGTTGCACTTTTTCCGTGACGTCATGAACTTCATCGACATCATAGCGATCATCCCGTACTTCATCACGTTGGCGACGGTGGTGGCCGAGGAAGAGGACGCGCTCAACCTGCCCAAAGCGCCCATTTCGCCGCAGGACAAAAGCACCAATCAGGCCATGTCGTTGGCCATCCTTAGGGTAATTAGGTGAGTGTTACGGGCTGCCAATAGGCGAATTTTAAGATGAGCTTCCAATTAAAGACACTAATCCTAGAGCAAGCTCTAAAGGAAGCGAAGCGTGACATTACTTTGAGAGTTTAAGTTCTCATTTTTTTTTTATTTGTTTGCCTCGCTTTTGTCATGGGCGGCTCGTTCTTATTTTAAATATTTTAATGAATGATATATACGATATGAAAGTATTTCTCGAAAGCACGACTAGTCCATTAGGATACAGTCGCGAGTTACTAAAGTAAAAAATATACGCAAAAATTATAAATCTAACAGATTTTACTCTTAGTCCGGGTTCTCTGTATTTTGATAAAGAAGTAAAACGACAGGCATTCAGAATTACTAAAGTTATGAATAAATTATCAATACGAAAAGTTGGGTAAACCCTCTGTAAAACTGGACAACAAAATTTTCAGGTAAGTACTATTCACAGGAACTCAAATCTGGAAACGTATATTGATATCTGCTTCTTTGCTTCAAAAATTATGTTTTTAAAAAAAAATATTTTAACACCTCTTTTAAATATTTCAAAAACTAAAGCTATTAGTAATTTGAACCAAACTGCAAAAAAATGTTTATTTCAAAGTTACAATTTTTTCAACTATTTCACACTTTTCTTTTCCTAAACCCCCATCATTCTATCCAACATTTACTTGGTGGGTTGCCAAAAAAACGCTTTAGTACCAAATTTTGGTTAAAATCATAACACATAATGCCCAAATAGCAACTAAATTTTTCATGAACTACCGTACCATACGTTGGTATAATGATTGTGTACTAATAACACATTTTGTGTCACTGTGTTTCAAGTAAGAATTAAGATAGTTTTTTTTTTCTTTTGACTATTATATTTATACTTATACGTAAAAAAAATAATTATTCCGTAATAATTACAGAAAACTGATTAAAGTTATCTAAATTATTCAAATGAACTTAAAATCTTTTACCAATACAACGCATTCTTATCACAGTACCTATATGTTACCGTTAAAACCCGGTTTTTCCTAGTAAAAACTAGTTATAACTGTTAACTCTATATTAGATTAGATTAGACTAAATAATCTAAACTAGTTTTTCCTAGCAAAACCAGGTTGTAACTGAAATTGGGGTTTTACAGTAACATATATACCTATATCTTAAAATGATTTTTTTACCAAAAATAGCTCTGCTAGAGATCAACTTTCACAACGCCTTAATAATTTTTTTACTAATTTCGGATATAAAATGGGACACACAAGTTCACACACCCGGCACGAAATACACAAGGAATCGAATTTATACTTCCACTTTATTAAGCACTATCGTCGGGGCAAAAATAGGTACTGTTATAAATCTTGCCTCACAAATCCCTAAATTTTCGTACTGCTTTAAGTCTTGTCCGAAGGCTTCCAGCCAAGCTCTCCTCCTATTGCTATTTGATTTTCCTAATAAAAATACTTCTTCACTCATTATAACTTACCTTTAATAGGTACTAGAAAGTACTGAACTCCGTCGCAGATTTTTTTTTTGCAGCCTGGCACACAACAGGAATAAATAATAAAATTAAATCGTTTGATGAAAAAACTATTTACAATAATAACGAGCCGCCGCGCCGATGACAAAAGCGAGGCAAACAAATCAAAAATGACAACGCTTTAGAGCTTGCTCTAGGATTAGCGTCCTTACTTCCAATAGGTTAGCGTTATGGGCTGCCAATAATAACCACAAAGCTTTAGACCGGCATGGATTCAAATGGTTTCCAAAAGTTTAGGGGCTTTCAGGGACCGCTCTAGAGATTTTGGTGCCCCTCTAGAACACGACGCCCTGAGCAGGCACCCGATCAACACCTTATAAAAGACTTAAAAAATTATATAAGCAACGAACCTTAAATCATACTTGGAGAGTTAAAAGTTTTATTCCTTTACAGGTTGGTTCGAGTCTTCCGAATATTTAAGCTCAGTAGGCACAGTAAAGGTCTTCAAATTTTGGGCAGGACGCTCAAAGCCAGTATGCGGGAGCTGGGGCTGCTTATCTTCTTCCTTTTTATAGGTTAGTATACAATTCCTTAGTTTATTTCGGATCCCTAATATAATAAGAATCATGTGAAGAACTTAAAACTATATCCTGTATCAGTACACGTTCAAAACAAAGCCACGATACACTACATTTTTGAATTGTTTAGGTCATTAAACGAAGGACGTTTTTATGTAGGATGCGATGACAGAACAGCTGATTGCAGTCGTTGCATACATTTAAGGATGTACCTAACGTTACAGCTGTTTTTCCACCAAAAGACTTGTTAAAAAGATGACATAGACAAGAGAAAAATGTAGTGTCTTTTGACTTTGTTTTGCCACACCTTAAAGCCTGATTCTGACGGTGCAAGTTGTCGCGGCGATTGCCAAAAGTTGCATAAAAGGAACAGGTTCAATTTAGAGCTTGTTGGCGATCAAATCATAAAACATAAAAATAAGATATTATGTTTGAGATCTTCAGGGAATTAAAAGGGGCTTTAAATCTCCCTTTTGAGGGATTAAAACAGAACTTTAAATCCTTAGGGATTTAAAATGATTTTTAGGGGTTTAAAGGAAATTTGTTCTTCCTGACAAAATAAAGCGGAGAGGCGGCAGTAAAAATAGATAGAGGGAAAAAATTAGAGCTGCTGGAAGACACTTCATTAGCGGCTGTTTTATGTTTTAGTACTACTAATAGAGTGTACCATTAAGTGGAATTTATTTCTTTGTGCATAGAAACGTATAAAATAGTATATAAAACTCATGACTAAGGTGTCTTTTTATCCCTCGACGAATTGGGAGAAAAAGTGACACTTTCGTCCCTATTACATCCATTAACCTAGCGACCCCACCTCAAGAAAATCAAAATTTAGTCACACCATAAGTATGTAAAATAACAAATTAAGAATTAAGAAAATAGGGTAGCTAGGTTAATATTAACTTAGGGACCCCACCATGGCGCTAAACTAAAAATTTTTGGGTTTAAAATTGTGTGCTGATTATGTGCTCCACGAATGTATAAGAAAAAAATAGAATTTTTTATTTTAAATAATGTTTTTGTTTAAAAGAAAAGGGTGGGCTAGCTAGGTTAATATTAACTTAGCGACCCCACATTTTTAGGTTTCACGGAGTTTAAAAATTTTTAAAACCAGTATCATCTGCACATCTGTTTCCGAGAAAATCGATAAAAAATATTATTATTAATAACCTAGCATTCCCAATCTGAAGTGCGATTCCAAAATGAAATTCCTAAACATTTGGGGTCGCTTAGTTAATATTAATCTAGCTACCCCACACTTTAAAAAAAAAAAAGATAATTTGAAATGAAAAATTCGATTTGTTTCTTATATATTCGTGAAGCACATAATTAGAACATAATTTTAAAACCAAAAATTTTTAGTTTGGCGCAATATTTCCTGGGGGGGTTGCTAAGTTAACATTAATCTAGCTACCCCATTTGCTTTTTCGATTTTCTTAGAAACCAGAGGAGCACAAAATTTTTTAATTGGGGACGAAATTAGTACATAATTATGGCATAACTAAATTTTTCTGGGGTGGGGTCGGTAGGTTAATGGAGGCAATATATTTTATGTGCACACTAAATGCAGAGACTTCTCGCCGCGACAAATCGCGGTGGCAATGTTGCACCGTCAGTATTAGGCTTTAAGATACTCTGTACCGATGCGTTAAAATATTAGAAACGCCTTAGACGATCTAAAATAACAGCAAAAATAACTACTTTTGTGGTTTTATAGTAATTAACGATAAAGATAACAACTGTCAATTTTAAAAGTTTTTGGAATGTAAAAGAATGTGGAATCAGTGCGAAGTGTGTTTCCTTTTTTTATTTGATAGATAGAAAAAGTTGAGATTACAATAAGTATTTAGAAAGTGGTAAAAAATATGCGTGTTCACGAAAAGAAAAATGCGAATTACCCAACCAATTTCTAGTCTATGATAAAGATAAAAGCAAAAGTCGTTATTCTTATTTGGCGTAAATGAAGTCTCTCTCTGGTATTAACTATTGGAGAGTCCAAAGAGTTTTGTCAGATTCACGTGGGTCACAACTTCTGCAGCAAGCAAAGCCTTTTTTCAGTAGCGTATGTAGAAATTGTTCTTGCGTACGCCACGCCGCCGGCGCCGGTGGATTTTTTATAAGACGCAGTGCAATTTTTTAAATTTAATAAATGAATTAAACTGCATCGATTTTTTGTCGATTTCGCTCCAAAACGGCCCGAAAACAAGTTTTAGGATTTTTTATTTTGATTAATTTTACGGAGCTTTTGGATGTTTTGTATGACCCTGTCAAACTAATATAACATGTAATGGATTAATAAGGTTAAACAATATATATTTGAATATTTTAGCACTCTGTTTTAATAAATTAGGTTTTGTAGGTTCAACAATAAACAAATTCTAGTTTAATACGTTTTATTAAATTTTACATATAAATGTATACTTTACTGAAATAAAACAATGCCATAATAGGGTCATTTAAAGGACCTTAAGGGCTATTTATAGTGATTTTTGCTTCTATATTATATGGTTCCTTGCTAAAAAATCCTTGCGTTTACTCTATTCTTTCTTGTTTTTGTTTTGTTGGCTGTTTTTTTTTCAATGCGAATATGCAATAATAATTTATGAGGTTGTTTTTAGACCGCTCTTTTTGACGCTTTTTTTAAAGTGGTCCAAAAACACTACCTACTACTATCGTTAATTAAGAATAACTATAACAACTCTTGATAAATAATTAATTCTTTTACTAACGTAACTCCTTGAAATTCAAGAAAATGCGGTTGAAAACATTTTGTTTTGGAGCGAAATTAACCAATAAGCATTACAAAAAGGACTAACTTAATCATTTGCAAAATAACGTGATTTAGATGAAGAAAATCACGCTTAATAGTTAGCTTTCTCACTTGGCGATGGGTTTTTATGAGAGTGGTGAGGTGTGAGAAGGGTGGGAAGGGGGTTTGAACTTTAAAACTAACCGTAGCAGCTATATCACACGGCTTTCACAATTAGATGTATAATTACATTTTCAGCAAAAACTATTCAGATGTTGTCTAGTCTCTAGGATCTGTAGTTTTTGAGATATTCAAGAAAAATTATAATATATTTATTAAAATCCCGAGTAACACGTTGAAATCAAAAATTTCATTTTCAAAAAAATCGGCAAAAACGACAAAGTTTGTCAGGGTCTTAGTTTTTGAGATATTAGGGACATTTTCGACCTTTTAAAATAAAATTTTGTGTAGTTATCGTTACTTATGCGACTGCACAGTAAAGAAAAAAAGGGGAGGCTACACAAGTAAGGCTTTTTTTTACCCCAAATAAGAATAACGAATGTTGTGGTTATCTTTATCCCAGACTATGGTTGATCAATTCGTATTTTTATTTTCGTGAAAACGCATATTTGTTACTATTCCAATTATTAATTGCAATTTTAACATGTTCGATCTATATTTACTAAATAAAAATAAAAAATCAACAAAAATCACATTACGCACTGATCTCACAAAAGTTTGGTTATGCTTCCTTTATCAAAATTTGACTGTAGTTAATTTGGCTGTTAATTATTTTAGATGGTCCAAAATATCCCTATCAAAGATAATAATAATAATATGTAACTTGTTGGAAGGTTGTATGAAGTGCTATAGAGGAAAGGAACCAAATTTGAGATACTTGTTTAGAAGTCATAAAATAAAATAAAATAGAAATTTTCGGAAAAAAAAAATATTTATTTTCTATTCATAGTGAGGCTTCACATGTCTTTGAAGACTTTATACTAAAAAATTAACAAAGCACGAATTCCAAAGGATTCAAAAATATATTTTACGAACATGTGTTTTTTCAAGAAGAAAAAAAGGTTCCAGGTACAGGGGGGTCCTAATTTGAGATAGCATTTCTGACGTCTGCTAGGTACCGCTTTCCTAATCATATTTCCTGGCCGACGCGACGCCTCCGATATCGGAGGTATCGCCTGGGCTCTACTTATTGTGATTTCGTGACATTTTCAACAAAAATATCGAAAAATAATCATTTTAACCGTTTTTAAATAATATTGACTTATTTAGGGTCCTAATTTGGTCGTAATGTAATACTTTTGTAAACAATCCATGTCACAAAAAATGTGCCAGTAACCTAACCTTTGCATTTAGACTAATTTGCAAACGCCCTTCATAAAAATGAAATTGCTCATTTTTTGGAAAATAACACTTTTATAGATACAGGGTGTTTTAACTGGAACACTAAGTATCTTTTTTATTATCGAAAATAAAGGTTAGGTATAAATTCAAAATTTTTTTGGCAAATTGCAACAAACTTAAGCGCTATAACAACTTTTTTTTGTTGCCCTTGGTATACAGTGGGTGGCAATAAAGACATTTAAAAAAAAATAGAACACCCTGTATATTTTCGCATTTTTGAATTTTTTTAAAAATTACGAAAATGTCAAACACTATTTGAATATCTTTTGTAGTTCCTGAGATATTTGCGTTTAAGTTTTAATGATTGTCAAAATGAAAATATATTGAAAATGACCAACTGATCAAGCTATCAAGTGGGCCATAAATGTATTTCTTTATTTTAACAATATAAACTTAGAAATCTAGTGGCCTTGAAAAAAAACGATTGAAGGCAATGATCAGATGTTCGTTTCTAATGTATTTTATTAAAAATTTAAACGCAAATATTTCAGAAACTATAAAAGATATTTCAATAGTGTTTGGTATTTTTGAAAAACTAATTTTTTGAAAAATTCAAAAATGCAAAAATATACTGGGTATTCTATTTTAAAAAATTTGCTTTATTGCCACACCCTGTATACCAGGGGGAACAAAAAAAAGTTGTTATAGCGCTTAAGTTCGTTGCAATTTGCCAAGAAATTTTTTAATTCAAACATACCCTTTATTTTCATTAATAAAAAAGATACTGAGTGTTCCAGTTATAAACAAACACCCTGTACTCGAATAACAGGGAAAAAAGAACATATAGGGAATGGATATCTCCAAAGAAAAAGTGACAAATTTTAAACGAGCGGATGGAGCAATCTGAGAGGCATAACGGTTAGGTAAATTTCTATTCTCTGGGGTAAATTTGATCTCTGGTCCGTCTTGACGTATTCAATTCAATTCATTTATTTTGTATGAATGCCTATTGATACATAGGATATACACGTCAATATACTTTTAAATATTACAAAACTTACGTTACTAGCTAACACTAATAGGTCTATTTGTCAAAATTGAAATAACCCTACTTTTTTGTTTACTTTTTCTTTTGTGTTGTTTACTTTTTCAAGTTTGAATTTCTTGGCCTTTTTTGAGTCTTTTCTCTAAACTTTCTAATAAATTGTGTAAATCTTTCAAAATTAAAAAAAATGTAAGAACATTATTGCCATGGAAACACCAATAAAATACGCCGTTTTGAGAAGCCGTTGTCAACCCCTTGTGTCAAAGCATAGAAAAAGTGACGTTTCCTCAACCGTTATGCCTTTTAAGCTATGAAACTGTCAATCGCATCGTTACCGATAATTTTTTAGATTGGTCGGTTGGGATATCTATTCCCTATATCAGTACCTTCTCCATACAGGCCGATCAACTCCTACCGATTTAGTGTCCTTTAATCCACCTTCGCCGCCATTTTCACTCACAAGTGACAGAAAATCCATTAGTTTTCTTTCAATATGGCGGCGAAGGTCCAGAAAAGAACACTAAAACGGTAGGAGTTGATTGGCCTATATGGAGAAGGTTTTGCGTATATATTCTATTTTCCCTATATCAAAACTAAAGAAACACAGCACGCGCTGATTTACATTTTCTCATCGGTTATGAATGTTTTACTCAGGATATTAGCCTATCTCGAATTAGGCGCCTATCTCAAATTTGGTGTCTTTCCTCTACGTGCCTGTTGGCGCCATTTTTTTTTGCAGGAGTCGTCCTATTTTCGTCAGTGGTCTATTTTGCCGAGGCCGGCACGGAAAACACGTTTTTTAAGTCCATTCCCGACGCTTTTTGGTGGGCAGTGGTCACCATGACAACCGTCGGCTACGGCGATATGAGGTTAGGTTCCGGCCATCGTTTCGGCCTTTTTAAGCCTCTTCGGGTTACCTCAAGTGATGTGATATTTTCGTTGTCTTTTGAGCTTTAGGTGGTGCTTTTTTGTATAAATTTGGTTAATATTGATTGTTTTTTATCACGGATTTGGTTTTTCGTTGTCGAAATTACAAAAAAAAATATTTCTGAAAAACGAAACATTTTTTACTGATATTATCCATAGATATAGGAGAAGTAAATAGATAACGCTTCAAACTTTGATGGTAGCCACCTTACTTTATTTTAGATTTTTTTTTAAAGTAGATTTGTTGTCCGTGAAAAATAAATAAAAAGAAAGGTTCGTGGCATATCGGACACACATTGTGATTTTCAATCCATTACGACCAGGCCTCCAAGATCTAATAGATAGTCGAGAAATTTACAGGCCTGTTTCATCCTTGTTAGGAATCATCAGAATAACATAGGACTGTACCTGGCGTATGAAGCATAACATAAGCAATCACACCCAGCTAATTTAAGCAGGAGAATTTCAGGAAAAGCTACTATCAAAATCATTCTATTCCTCTCTGAGGTCTATGGTATTAGCTCATGTTATACCTACTGCTCGCCAAAAAAATTGAACACCTAAGGCGACTAATGTTCTTTTTTGTATTTTTGATATCAAATTTAAAATTTACGACCCCGACTTAGTATAAGGGCATTACTCTATAAATCGACCCATCTCAGACCCTATTTTGTACCAGAGGTAAAAGTTCAGCAGCAACTAAAAGTTCAGTAAACGTATTATAAAAAGTAATACGTCAAGATGATGTTGAAGGTATGTTGGTTTTTTGAGACCTTACACGTTATAAAAAAAATGTGAGGGAGTGAATATTTTGGGGATTATTGGAAACCCTATCTGAACAAACAAACCTTTACAGGTTTAGGAGAACTAGGTACAAAAACAGATTAAAAAACACAAAATACACATTATTTTCACTTACCCTTTTAGCACAATATTGGGTGAGATAGTGAGGTTATAAAAAGACACGCAGCAATAAATTGAGTTTACATATTTTTAAAAAATAGTAAAGGAACTTTTTTAATTATCTTTTTTAAATCTTAAGTTTTAAGCACAGAGTAACTACCCAAGATAGTCCTGTAAAATAAGACTATTCTAATTTTTCTAGCATCAAATAAACTGGGCGCACTATGAAACGCATATTTTATATTTAGGAGAGTATTTTTAAACCTCTGTAACTTTTTTAGGTTTTATGATTTTGAAATGGGGTTTTTGGTATCGTATAGCTGGTATTTTTTGCTAAAAAAAAGTTAAAACCAAAGTATGCCATTTTGTATTTTATTCGGTATACCAGGTGTGACAAAAAGTACCGTTTTTTTGTCAAAATTTAAAGTTAACGAAAATAAAAAAAAAATTGGGAAAAATTTAAAATTATAAAATTGGTTATCAAATCTTTCTTAACAAAATTAATTCTCAGATTTTTTATTTTTTCTTTTGTTTTGAAGATATGATTTTTTCCAAAATTTATGCTTATTTTACATTCTTTTGCCTCGTGGATTTGACCGGATTTCGAAAATAATTTTAAATATGCATTTTCGCAATCTCTGGAAGGCCAATTAAAAATAAAACATACCCAAAGTTATTTTGAAAATTAGTCTTGATTACCAGTGGCGTCCAAGTTGTGAATTGTAACAGATGTTTACAAAAAATACTTTATACGTTTAACATCAATTTTCTCGCTATTAATTCAAAAAAATTATTTTTTTTTCACTTATTAGTAACTAGTCGCCATTGTTACTAAAGCGGTTTTTTATTTTTTTAAATCAATCAGGGGCAGAGCTACATTTTTTTCAGAATACACTTTTATTGATAAAAAAATGGTTACATAAATTAGAGAAAGCACGTTCAGCTTATATTTTTTTAAATTATTATGTAAATAATTTTTTTTATAACAAGCACATCAGGGGAGTACATAATTTTTTACTTTAAAAAATCTTTATTTAAAAATATTATGTTAGTTCTGTGTGATCCTAAAGTGAATTAGTGAAAACCAATCATAAAATATAAGGTTTTTTGAAAATTTTGGTATTATTCGAAAGGTCCAAATTTGCACAATTTTTCCTCACCTATTTTGAAATTTTGCACACCTATTTTGAAATTTTGCACATCCCATGAGAACCCGCAATATGGTTCTCGAGTGAGGCTGGCCCCCCCAGATATTTTTTGAAAATTTTAGTATCATTCGAAAGGTCCAATTTTGCACACCTATTTTGAAATTTTTCACGCCCTATATAAGAACCCGCAATAGGGTTCATGAGTAACGAGGCTGGCCCCCCCCCCAGATGATATTTTTGGAAAATTTTGGTACTATTTGAAAGGTCTAATTTTGCACACCCATTTTGAAATTTTGCACACCCCACGGGAACCCGCAATAGGATTCTCGAGTAACGAGGCTGGCCCCCCAGATATTTTTTGAAAATTTTGGTATCATTCGAAAGGTCTAATTTTGCACAATTTTGCACACCTATCTTGAAAAATGGGAGGGCCAGCCTCATTACTCGAGAACCCTATTTCGGGTTCCCATGGGTTGTGCAAAATTTCAAAATAGGTGTGCAAAATTGTGCAAGATTGGACCTTTCGAATGATACCAAAATTTGATTGGCTTCCCTAATTCACTTAGGATCACACAGAACCTAATATTTTTAAATAAAAACTTTTTAAAATATTTTGCACGCCTCTGATGTGCTTCTTATAAAAAATATAAGCTGAACTTGCTTTCTTCTCCTTCTCTCTTCCTCTTCTCCGCCCCTGTTTAACATTTAAAAAAAAAATAAAAAACCGCTTTGGTAAAAATGGTCACTAGTTACTAATAACTGAAAAAAATAATCTTTTTTTTTTAATGAATAGCGAGGAAATTGATGTGAAACATATAAAGTATTTTTTGTAAACATCTGTTACAATCCACAACTTGGACGCCCCTGGTAATCAAGATTAATTTTCAAAATAACTTTGGGTACGTTTTATTTTTA
The DNA here is from genome assembly GCA_963921995.1 of Oxystoma pomonae. NCBI lineage: Eukaryota > Metazoa > Arthropoda > Insecta > Coleoptera > Brentidae > Oxystoma > Oxystoma pomonae. Next base: position 82,919,311 of record OY998169.1, on the reverse strand, counting down.
ATAGGCCTACCAGAGATTGCGAAAATGCATATTTAAAATTATTTTCGAAAACCGGTCAAATCCACGAGGCAAAAGAATATAAAATACGCATAAATTTTGAAAAAAAATCATACCTCCAAAACAAAAGAAAAAATAAAAAATCTGAGAATTAATTTTGCAAGATTTGATAACCAATTTGATAATTTTAAATTTTTCCCAATTTTTTTTTTAATTTTCGCTAACTTTAAACTTTGACAAAAAAAAACAGTACTTTTTGTCACACCTTGTATACGGAGTAAAATACAAAATGGCAAACTTTGGTTTTAACCTTTTTTTAGAAAAAAATATCAGCTGTACGAGACCAAAAACCTCATTTAAAAAGAGTAAAACCTAAAAAAGTTACAGAGATTTAAAATACTCTCCTAAATATAAAATATGCGTTTCATAGTGCGCCCAGTTTATGTGTAAAAATGGGGTGGAGACGTGTGAGGAACTGAATTGTTTTCCTTAATATAATATAAGTGTTGGGTCGTTATTTGTTATGATACTGGCAACACACTTAAAAAGTTTTCATTTAGAAAGTGTTTCATTTAATATTTTTTGTGAGATACAGCATTTGAGTCGATTTATAAAGAATCAGCTATAAAGGGAGTACAAAGTCGAATAGTTTAGCTCTTCAGTTGGTAATAGTGTTCTAACGGTTAATTTTCAGGTAAAAAAGAAACATTTTTTTTTGTAATTTTGACATCAAATTCAAAATGTACGACCGCGACTTAGTATAAAAGGAGTACAAAGTCGAATAGTTTTAAAGTTTGACGAGATGAAATTTTGCACATTCCAGGTGTGGTACTGTTCAGTTCGGCGGTTTACTTCGCCGAGGCTGGTTCCGAAAACTCCTTCTTCAAATCGATTCCGGACGCGTTCTGGTGGGCGGTCGTCACCATGACCACGGTTGGCTACGGAGACATGACGTATGATGTACACACCTAATTTTTGACAGGCCGTCAACTACGCGCGACGTTTTAAGTGAACTTAAAAATTTTGCTCAAAGACTCATATCTTTTTTGTATCCAAAATTTTGGGTCACAAAATAAAAAATCGCGTTTCTAGAAAAACAGCAAGGAATTTTCTTATCCATTTTTAATTGTGTCGTATATTGCATCAACCCGCTAAATTAAAGAACAATTCGTCTTAAAAACTGCAAGTTGTTTGTTTATGCGAATCTTCATTCTTCAAACCCATTCAATATCAAACTTGAGATATGTAAAACGCATTTTTAATCAAACCATTAAAGTCAAACTAGGAATTTATAAAAACCAGTCTTTTTCCAAAACCTACACTGAGGAAAATTTTTAGCAAAGTGATTCTGCCTGGCGCCTATTTTTTGCCAAACATTCTGGCTAGAACAAAATAGCTATTTGTGTATTAAGAGCGCAAAGTAATACTTTGCCGCTTGAGAAAAAAGTTTGACACGCGACGCGAAGCGGAGCGCGGCAATGTTTTGAAAGCGGCAGACCTTTTGAACTCGAATTACACACAAGATTTTTTTCTACAACCGAGCGAAAAGTAGTTGCACTTTTCACTCGGTTGTAGAAAAAAGTTTTTTGTTAAAATAACGAGGCAAGATGTTTTTTTTGCTAGTATTACTAAACATTCTTGTTGTATTGAAGAATCTATTTTGTTCTAGCCAGGGGGCTTATTCTTGAATTTCGTAGGAAAGATCGCACGGGAACGGTTCTCTCCCTGGGGTCTGATTTTCGAATCCATACGAAAATATCCGCATACGTATACTGAATAATCAACAATTTTTATGTCAGTCTCTTTCTATACCGTGTGAAATGAGAGGCGAAAGATAAGCCGGTATGTGTGGACCGCGTTCGAATTCGACTGGTTTAACGCAATGGGTGGAGGCATTCGTGTTGTTTCGCATGAAAAACCGGTTATTCTTGCACGTACTACCCATGAATCAGCATATCGGCATATCTTTTGCCTCCTTTTCTATACGGTATAGGAAGAGACGGAAGTAGTCGCATGCGAATAATTTCGTATGGTTTCGAAAATACGACCCCTGATATCGACCAATAATAGGCTTTGAAGTGATCACGAGCTATATGAAACCTATCCGACCACGACCGAAGCTCACCCGATTGCTGTGTATCGTAGGAACTTTCCTACACTTTCATACACCTGATCCGGGGGCAGGTGTACGAAGTTCAAGAATCAGCTCCAGATTGTTTGGCTAAATAGGCGCCGGGCAGAACTACTTTGCTAAAAAATTTTCCAGTGTATGTTTGTCAAATCTATTGGGTTGATAAAGAATCACTTCCAGCGACTATGTTTGAGGGAGTAGGGTTCATTTAAATTAATTTGTTAAAAAATAGTTTCTTGAATAAAGGTTTGATTAAAAAAGGTTTTTATAAATTTTCAGTTTGATTAGTAGACTTGACAAACAATAGTTTTCAGAAAAAAAAACGAATTTTAAAAATTACTACTTTGATTTACGGGTTAAGATAGGGTGACCAGATGTCTGCACAAAAGAAGGACAATCAGGACAAAACAGCCTGATTTTTTATTAAAAAAAGCCTGACATTTTTATTTAAAATATATACTGGAGCACAAAAAAATGCAACACCAGAAAGGATAAATATTTTTAAAGTAATTTATTTATATATTAATACATTAGATTCCTCCATGATAATCATCAAAAAATTAATAATGAGTGGCTCCTCCATGATTATTTATGCACTCGTTTGTTCCATTGGGCATTGACAAAATAAGATGGTCTGTATCATATTGAAGAAGAGTTCATCTAAGTTTCCAGGGGGACGTGGTAATCGACTAAGATTGCGCCCTATTATATCCCATACGTGTTCGATAGGCGACAAGTCAGGCGATCTTGCTGGCCATTCCAAAGTTTCTATGCCAGTGTTTCACGAGCAATATGCGGTCTCGGATTATCTTGTTAAAAGATCGCATTTGGGATAGTTTGTAGGTAGGGATGTAAAACTGGCTGCAGCACTTCATCGATATATCACCGAGCAGTCAAATTGCCGTGCAACATATAGCACCCCATACCATGATACTTTGCTGTCTTGCTGTATCACGTTCAACAGCCAAGTCTACATTTCGTCTCCCACCTCGAAATCGCCTAACCCTCATGCGTCCATCATGGCCGCCTAAACAAGACCTGGATTCGTCGCTGAACCTTACAGTATTCCATTCGTTATTCCAGTTTTTCCCAGCTTTGCACCACTCCAAGCGACGAGCTTTATGTTGTGGGGTCAAAGGTAGCATCAAAAGCGGACGGTAAGCCGTCAGCCCCATATCAAGCAACCTTGGATTAACTGTCATCCTTGAAAACACTCGCCCTGTAGCTGCAACTAGAACATCTCTTACTTGGCGTATACTGTCCCGTCGATTTCTGAGAGCAAGAAGTCTGAGATGCCGTAAATCACGACCTTGTAATAATCTAGGGCGTCTAGAACCCGCACAACGTCTATAAGTCTCATCATTGAACCACCTTCTCCAAATTCTTAACACTGTTGATAGATTTGCGTTAACCCTTCTTGCAATTTCCCGTGAACCAAAACCAGCCTCTTTCATGCCCACGATGCATCCTTTCTCGAAGTCGTTTAAATGATGAAATTGTTGGCAACCGCGAACTCTTGGCATTTTTATTTTTTAAGTAAACTGTAAGCAATCGAAAAAGACCAAAAACTACGAGAAAAATTATTTAAAATTTTCAGAAAAGGTTTTTTACATGTTGGTTGTTTTTGAAAATGAATAGAAAAAAGGAAAGATTAGAAGACAAAAAATGTATCAAATATTTCTTTTGAGATAAGGTACCTACATACATGGAGTTGCATTTTTTTGTTCTCCAGTATACATTATTAATTTAAACAAACTTTCTCATTATTTTGATACAGAAAAAAAGACGGACATACAGAATTTGCAATAAATTTATGTTTATGCTTAAAAATAAGTTGGATAAACCTCCCAATACAGAATTAGCACTAAAGTTATGAATTATCAGTATGAAAAGTAGGGTAAACAGGGTTTTCGACATAATCTTTGTTTTTAAAGCTGTTAAACCCAGGGAAAGTAATTACAATACCTAGTTAACCCTTTAAGGCCGATTTTTCAACAGCCGGACATGTTCGGCTTTATCCGGACGTCTGGTCACCCTACACACAAATACTGATAAATCATAGTTTTTTTAATTGCACTTACAGATGTCGATTTTTTTTTATTGATTATTTTTTTCTCGAGATATTCACTAGTTACCATGGACGGAAAATACACCAATTCTATTGGTGGTTTTATAAATTTTCTTTGGACACGTCGATTTTTTTGGTATAGAGCCATTTTTCTACGTAATGATGCGTATATAGTCTCCGATGGATGAAATTTAAACCCCCAAACTTAACACTTTGACTGTAGCGCAAGGTAAGGGAAAATAATGTTTTTAAATGATACCTTTCGGGTTTTAATCTTTACATGATCTGAGGTCAGTAAAACAGTTCTTTTCATCAAATGATTGGGTCACTAAAAATTGCGTACACTTGTAGTCTGTTCTAGGATAATTATGTACTGTACTTTGTATACTTCCTAATAAAAAAATTATGAGTCTTTGTAAATTCTGACCATCTAAACCACAGATTTTGGTCATCTGTCTTCTCCTTTTCTCAGCACAAGGGTGAGTTAATGGAGAAGGTACACCTGTTTTTGCTAGTTTATATTTTAAAACTACTTTAGAAAATATATATTTGGTTTATTTCATTCACGACTAGGGTTTTTTGTAGTTAGCATGGGTACTCAGCAAACACACCTGTTACATTTACGTAAATCTAAATTTACATAAAAAAAATTTCATAAAATTTACGTAATATTTACATAACATAACTCATGTTTCTTTAATTACACATTATATTTACGTAATAAGAAGAGAACTTTGGGCATGAAATTATGCAGCACATGGAAGTAACTTTTTACCTTGTTGAGACATTAAAAGTATATAAATATTATATACACAATATGACTTTAATTTGACATAAATCTTACATTCCAATACGTAATATTTATATGACATTACATAAAGAGTACGTTATTTACGTGACGTCAAATTTACCTTGATGTTACTTGTAAGATATATAAATATTATGTAAAAAAATTTACCCCAATTTTACCTTTCGATTTACTTTCTAGTTACTATTTTTTGTTGCCATGTATGATTTACGTTATTTTAATTACATATTATTTTCGTAAAAAGTAGGTAACTTTGTGCATGGCGTTATGCAGAACAAGGAAGTTACTTTTTACCTTGATATGACTTCCAGTTTACCTAGAATTTATGTAACAAAAGTAATCATGTGTTGTAACTTTTACGTAATATTTACGTAACGGTGTTGGCTGGGTACTTGTTACATTTTTTATTTCCGGTGCCAGGAGTGAAAACGGGTGAAATGTGTCTTATTTACACCAATTTTACAACAAAAATAATCTAGCATTAACGATCCCTGAATTTATTCAATGCATTTCCTTAAAATAAGATTAAAATTATGAAAAAAATCGGACCATTTTTTATCGAAGACCATACTCTTAGGGACCAGTACTCGCTGTCAAATTTTTGTTGAGTTTTTGAGCAAAACTATAGGATACCAAAAACTATGGAAGCGTGGCGCGTAATGGCGGCTTTTAGATGCAAAACACAAAAATATCTACCACCCGTAGAAAGTTTTTAGAAATCACTACTTATACTAGTTTATTACTTTATCTACTCTACAACACCAACTGTTTTTTTGATTTTGTGTGTACACAGTTTTTTTTTTGGTCAATTTTTGAGTTTTTTTCTCTAACTTTTCAAAATACAAAATTACACTTCTTCACTTACGTACGAATCTCTGGTAGAGCCAAGTAAAAAAATTCGTATATAAATCTGAGTTGCCAACTCGGAATTACACTAATTCGGACTTGCTTACTTGGAATTATACTAATTCCTACTTGCTAATTCTGTCTTGTCAACACAGAATTAAGTATTCTAATTCCAAATTTCCAAAACGGAATTTTACTAATTTCGAGTTGATAATACGGAATTATACTATTTTGGGGTTAATAACTTGGAATTATTCTATTTTGGGGTTAAAAACTCGGAATTATACTATTTTGGGGTGAACAAGTCGGAATTATACTATTTTGGGGTTGACAACTCGAAATTATACTATTTTGGGGTTAATAACTCGGAATTATACTATTTTGGGGTTAACAACTTGGAATTATACCAATTTCAAGTTTGCAACTCGGAATTATTTAATTTTGCAAATTAGGCTAATTTCGAGTTGAAAACTCTGAATTATATTATTTTTTACTTGGCCCTTTCGAAGTTTCGTACTTACAAGTTTTTTTTTGTTGAAAATATGGAAAATTCTTTGATCTCTATAGCTATCTCTCTCCAACAGGACGCGTCCAACCTCAGCCGCCATTTTGATTACAATATCCGCCATTTTGATTTAGAATAATTCTTAATATAACCTCAAAATTTGTTTTGCTAACCTTTTAAATATTGTTTCGATGTCGTATGTTTATTATTGCACAAAGTCCAACTTTTTTTTGCTGAATGTTTTACATTTATTATTTGCTATATACATTGTTCTTTTTCGTCTTTTATTGCTTTTTAAAATCACTTTTTATCACATTTGTCGTATTGCAACTTTTGAGGAACAAAGAATTTTCTAACTAACATGCAGGATGATTTTTTATTGTTTAATATTCTGAAGGTTTTTAAAAAATCTTCCTGTTACTTTTTTTATATTTCTGATAGTTTAATAACGGAAAAACATACAAAAAAACCGTTTTTGGGGCCGATTTTGGTCTATGTCGAAAGTTGACCCCTTGTTTTTGTCGTTATTAAATCTTAACAGAATTTAATACTTAACACATCATTGAGTTTAACACGCATGCGTACGACATTAAACTTGCACCACATTTTGTCAATTTATCTCAACTAACACAGATTTTTCCAGAACTGAATATACTTACTATGGCTTTTAGTTGTCTATAGCTTTTAGCAGTAGTTTGCATTTTTTAATAGTAGATGTCTGATATTTGTTGATTGTTACCCCCAGATGCACCGTAAAAATATTCGGATTAGTTTAGCTAATCCATGCTTCCTCTTTGTTTATTTATGTATGATCAAGAGAGAAAAACGATGGATTAGATAGCCAATCGCGATTAGGTGCCTACGGTGCATTTAGGGGTTAGTTGTGATGCTCTGTATACCGACGCCAATATTTTTAGATCTGGTTGGTAGTCCAGTGCACTAATGAATGAGCTAATTACGAACCAGTTAATTTTTTAATAAAGGTGCGCTTCTATTATTTTTTTAAATATTTAGTTTGAAACCAATACATTAAAAAAGCCTTTAAGTGGAGTTGGTGCGAGTGGGGATGAGTTATACAGTTTAAAAGATAAAACTGCAAACCTATTGGGTGAGTTAAAACAAAAAAGTTAAGGCCGAAAATTATTTGTTTTCAGGGTGTCAAGGCAAGTGATTCGTTTTGCCAAGATAAAAATGACAGGAAACAAAGAAAATCTGCTAGAGACATAGAAGGAAAAGGATCGGCCATATGAATAAATAAAATTTTTAGGAAAAAAACTTTTTTTTTGCAAGAATCTAGAAGAATTCAACACATTTTAAATTTAAAGGTCCATTTTAAATATGTTCTGTTTATGTTAAACGAAGTATCCAAGTTTACAAAACTAGAAAATCTGCTGAACACTGAACATATTTTAAACATTAAACAAAAACCAGTAGTTTAAAAATCAAAAACATTTGAAACAAAAAAATTTCTATTACTTACCCATCAAGGTTTGCAGCGCACTGGTTTTTTAGTCCGATAACACTGGCCACTGGATTTATCTCGAACAAAAAAGTTTTAGGCATTATAACTAACAATTAGCTTAAATATACGCCCTTCCAATGATTTCAGCCGGCACGAACTTGTAAGCAAGATTTCCCTCCACTTTCTCTCTTATTTATATCCCTTTCTCTCTCTATTATATTTTTTGGCTTAGTGCCGCTGTTCTGCACATGCGTCGCGCCAGCGTCTTCGGCTAAGACACCAAGCCACAAAAGCAATCGATCGTTGTTGTTTGATAAAAAGAATTCGGTATTTGTCATGTATTTGTTTAATGTTTTCAAAAATCTTCGAAGAAAAAATATAAATGTGTGCCACTGAGGCACAAAAAAGCTACCAAGGTCTGGACATAAACTCAGCATGTCTTTTTTACGCAGCGGCATCTTTTAACTCACGTTTTTCAAATTTTTAACAGTGAAAAATACGCGCAGCACTAATGAAAACACGGAATCAAAACAAATAAACAACAAACATGGCGTCGCCTTGGCCTAGGCCGCGAAGCCGACCGAAACTTACCGAAACCCCTCGGATCGATAAAGTTTCGCACATGTGCGGAGCTAAGCCCATTTATTTTGTTAATTTTGTTTTGATATTTCCATGGCTGGCTGGGTTATAGATTTTGCTTACAAGTTTGGCCTGGGTAAGGCGTATAATACTTCTAATGAAAAGGCAGATAAATCCGGTGGCCATTCTTATTGAACCACCCTGTATATATGCTCTAAAAAATCGACTCAACTGTTTCCAGAGAACGCATATTTGTGCTACAGAATTTAGGTACTATTCCGAAGATAAAAAAAACTAATTAGATTTTTTTTGCTTTCTCCGCAGACCGGTTGGAGTGTGGGGCAAGATCGTGGGCTCGCTGTGTGCCATCGCTGGTGTGTTGACCATCGCTCTGCCGGTGCCCGTCATAGTGTCAAATTTCAACTACTTCTATCATAGAGAGACTGACCAGGAGGAGATGCAGAGCCAGAACTTCAATCACGTGACCAGCTGTCCGTATTTGCCGGGAACGTTGGGGCAACACATGAAAAAGGTACGTTAAAAAAATATGTTTTTAAAGGACCTATGATTTAAATTTACCAGTGGCTTACGCCGACATTTTTCTTGAGGGGGGAAGGTTGAGTAAAAGCATGACCATTTTATTTTGGATTTTTGGGGAAAATTCAATGTTTACGAGTCGATATTCAAGGTTCTGAAGGGAACTGGAGCCCCTCCCTGCCAAAAAAACCGCATTAAACCTCATGAAAAACACAACTGATTTTTATCAATTTTTTCGACCACCTGAAAATTAATTAAAAAAGCTATACTTACTTCTACAAAAAATATTTTTTTGACTCATGATCACATGCAGCACTATTATGTGTGTTTTTCATCTGATCCTATGATCAGACAGACTTATGAATGTTTATAAAATTTGATAAGTGCAGATATTTTTTTTAACATATTTGTTGGTTTTATAAAACACCATTTTCTTAGAGATTTTATAATAGAACCGACACATCAACTTTTATGGGTTTCTATAATTTAATTATTTTTCTTTTATAATGTATTATGGAATTATATATACCGATGTTTTTATGAGTTTTCTGAGAGATTTTATAGTCAAAACAACTCATAACATTTTATGGGTTTCTATGATTACACCCTTGTTTTAAGAGTTTGTAAAAAAAAACGTTTTTTCATGAGATTGTGGGATATTTTGTGATCAGACCAACTCATATAATTTTACAGATTTCTATGAACATTTATAATTGTCTATGAGATGGTAAACAAAACAATTTTCTATAAGTCTTTAAATAGATTTTATAGTCAAACAAACTTACAACATTTTATAGATTTTTATGTGTCCAACCTGCCAAAAAATCCTTATTAAATCTCATAAAAAACACACCTGATTTTTATCAGGTTTTTCGAGCACCTGCATAGTTGGAACTTTTCAATTTTACTTACTTTAATTCGGTTCAATTTTTTGTTTAAAAAGTATAACTTTTAAACTTTTTTTTTATTGACGTGTATTTGTAGGGTTCGCTGAGCGAGTCGTCGTCGGACCTGGTGGAATTGGAGGAGGGTCTGCTGGTTACGCGGGACCAGCTGGCCCGGAAACAGAACTGCAATCCGCGCCACAACAACAACATCAACGCTATGAGCATAGAGACTGACGTTTGACTACGAGGTAAGAATTATACACCTTTGGGGTTTAACCGTAAATAGGTGTATTCTCTATCTACGGCTTAACCCAGTAGAAGAGACGGGGGGGGGCTATCGGTGGTTCAGGCGATTAGGCTCTACTCGAGTCCTTTTCCTATCTCCCAGAGTACCCCCTCACACTTTTTTCTCCCACTACCATGAAATTTAGTCTGTGTTTCGGACTTCCATTATCTATATTTCAACACTTGGTTTACAGAAAATACCCGGATTCTGCCCAATAAAGGCAGCTTCAAGGAATTTTAGTTTCTTCCACTGGGACTCCTTGTACAAAACCTTTGCTTCAGTCCACTTCATTCGGTGTTGTTTTGACCATCCGCATTCGGCGATTCCTGATTTCGTTGTTTCACCTCTTTGGATATTCGTCTGATTTTCCTTAAGCCTAACAGATAGTGGTCTTTTTGTTTCGCCTATGTATGATTCAACATACTCACAAGGAACTTGGTAAATGCATTCCTTATTTTGTTTGTTCTCCGATTTTGTTTTACTAAGAAGACTTGGCTGTTTTAATATTAAAGTTCTGTTGTTCGCTACTCTTCCAATTTTCTCTGATACTCCGTTAATATATGGAATTGTAAGGAATGCATTTGCATGGTTTAATTTGGTCTTGTAATCTCTGATCTGTTTGCTAAAATTTAAAAACAGTATCTGTTATATGGTTAAGGCTGTAACCATTTTGCTGAGAAAATTGTTACAAATTTGAATGGATCTGTTATACAAAATTCTTATTACGCCTTAGTTGGGTTGTAGCAGAATGATTTGAACTTTGATTTAAATATTGTCCTGTGTGAGTGGTTTTACGATAGACTCTTTGACAAGTAGATCAAGAAGAGGAATTTGACAATTTTGCTCCAACTCCATTGTGAGTTTAATGGTTGGTCATTCCCGGTCCAGACAATAAAAGTATCATCAAAATATGTTAGCCAGAGCTTAGGTTTATATGTTGCGGTATCAACCGCGTGTGCGAAAGCTATGAACCCATTGGCAGTCCATCATCCTGAGCATAAAACATATCTTTCATCTGAAAGTAAAAGTTATGTAGACAGCACTCAAACAACTCCATCACTCCCTCCAGCGGCAGGCTGGTACGTTTATAAAAGGATTCCACATTAACCAGTCTCTGTCTGTAATATTGGTTTCTAGTGACAGTTTTTCGTTTTTCTGTTATTTTTGTGCAATATAGACACTGGTTTCACAAAATGAAAAAATTACCAATAGAGAATCCCAGTTACAAGCTTCGTCTATTCCTATGCCTATTTCTTTAAAAAAAAATTGTTTGCCCTCCTAATATATAGAAACATTTGACTCTATAAAATTTAAACAAGCGGAAAGAATGGTACTGATCTTTTCACTAAATCACGCTCGTGGTAATAAAAAGAGAAGACTGATGACCGAAATTATTTTCACTCAATTCTGTCTAAGGCAGATTAACCTCTTCTTCATTCATATACAGCAAAAACTCCATGGCTAAAAATAGAGCTAACCTCCGTCCCAATAACTCGTGCGGGGCTAAATTTACGCCCCTATCTAATTTAGGAGAGATGCGAAACAAAGGTTAACTGCTATAAACACTGGCGCGTGGTGGCAGAAAAATATACTTTAAAAGATTATCATAAAAACTCGCCGCAAGAACGCCCTTAAAATATTGTCACTAAATATGTATAATAGGGACTATAAAAAGCCAATACTTTGGGTAAACGTAACGTACGTAACATAACGCTGGTGCGATACGACGCATATTACAGCGTAGCCAGGGTGGGAGGTTTGTGGTTAAAAACAATGTATTAATCATGCAAGAACGTCACGTTGGGGGCGTCCGGGAGATCTATGGTCCCCCCCCCCACTTTTTTTACGCTTTACTCCGGTTTGTGACGTGAGATATGGTGTCTAGCGTCTTAAATTTCAAACAAAATTTGGCTGCGGCGCTATGACGTCATTATAACCGAGGGTTATGCGTTTGCCTCCGCAACATACGACCTTCATGTAAATGTGAATCACACCGTATTTAGTAAAAAATAATAGAGTTAGTAGACCACTCATTTATCATCACCTTATTTGCTTACCGTATCTGAGATGCTACAGTATTTTCCACCCGAAATTTATACACATTGATTGACGTCAACTGTCAACGAGAATTTTCAGTCTGAAGTTTATTTTTTTGTTTCTCCCTAGATTTTTGGCCACACTGATCACAGTATGGACAGAGCCGCATTCAGAAAATTTTCGATTTCGTTTAGTTTAAATTTTATCATTAGTTGATTGTAATAGAAAGTTTTTGAACCATTTTTTTGCCATTTTGTTATTGTTATCGTGAGACAATTGATCACAGTGTACTAGATATGGCCAAGGCCGCAAGTGTTGATCCAATACATAACCGTAAATAGTGCGAACTCTACACATCATAGGGAATCGTTATGAAATCTTAAATGAACAAAGCTCAGACATTGGGACTGGTTATGAAATCTCAATTGAATGAAGCTCAGACATTATTTGGGGCACAGGCATGGTGGACGCACCCACAGATTGGTCATTTTCAGGGGCACAATAGGAATATAGCCCCAAGAGTAACAAAATCGATAGAAATCTGTTTCACAATTCCCTCTAATATTAGGAAGGAATTTGTTATTTTAAATCTAAAAACTGCAAATTCGAACGAATATGGAGTTTTTAGATAGTTGTTATGAATTTACAGCTTTGGATCAAAACTTATGAATTTTCACATATATCAACCCCCTCAATCACCTCCCAAATTATTTTTTCATTTTTCAGCTGCTGGTGCCTTTTTTAAGTCTTGTATTGTTTCGCACTAATACATCGATGTTTCGCACCCATTTTCTACGTAGGCAAGCATACTAAGTGGATCCTTAGGTAGTTTTTGAGATATGTAGCCACCATGAAGTCTCCTGCAGAGGACCCCTATTTCCGAAAGTAAAACACAAAATTCGTAAGATTTTAAGAAATTATGGTGAAGCGATAAAATTTGGTACAAATATTCATTAAAGTCCCTGCAACATTTTAACACTTGTTACTTACTCAAAGTCCCTCGCTGAGGGTCCTAACTCTTGACATTAAACAAAAATACAGGAAAACCCCAAAATATCAATAGCAACTTTCCAAAAATCTGCTTCATTCACGAAGTTTTCTTAGCCATGTTCGACAAAAATGGGCTAAGTGGTTTCAAAGATGATTTGCTTTTTTGAGATATGATGACAAATATAATCGGCCGTAACTTGTGAAGCGTTTATCCGATTATGATGAAATTTGGTGCGTAGATGTAGATTTGCCACTAGTTTCATCGGGTAAAAAAAAATCACTTCAGGGGCGGACCAAACGGCGATTTTAGAAAACTTCGCATTTTTACAAGCACGCCTATGCTTTGTGAGGTATCAAATTAGTGGTTAATCTGTCTAGATATCTAATATCATGCTGATGTTCAAGGGGGTCGAGGGTTTTAAAAAGTTTTAAATTTACTTGTTTTCAAGATGCCTATGGTTATACGTTGTTTAATTTCATGGGCTTTTTTTAATAAGTCTAATTTTGATTCATGGACTTTTAACTCAATTACTAAATCTATTCATAACACACAGGGTGCCCCAATACTCCGATCCACTGTTAAAACTTATTTAATTTGTTAATATAAAAAAGAATTAGTATGAAGTGAAATTTATCTATTCTTAAAGTGCCGCATCCAGAAAAAGATTTTGGGGGTGGGTTCCAACTTTTTTTTTAAACTTCGACGGAAAGTTTTTGCAATTTAAACAGAGAGTTCTATAACTTAAAATTTTTTATGTTATTTTTAGGCTTAGGGGGGCTTGTGGCGCCCTTATTTTTTAACTTTTTTCTGTTACAGTGAAAGCTCCCGTTAACGAATATAGACGGTTCCGACTTTTTTGTCCGCCTATGGGAGCTGTCCGCGGATATTTTACGTAGGAATTTATAATTTGGTTCTAGAAATCTTGTTCGGTTATGATAGTTGTCCGCTTATAAGAGCCCTAATAGCACAGAAATATTCCCCGAACATTCGCTGAATGTTCAGCTAGGATATTGGGAACATTCCCTGTGTCCGCAGTTTTGATATTCCTAGAACCTCCTGGTAGAACATTCATAGAATATTTTCGCAGGATTTTCATAGCACATTTATGAGCTTGAAAAAATATGTTCTCTTACAAAACACCCTAAAAAAAATTAAAAAAAGTTTTTAAACACTGATGGGATTCAAACCCTCAACCTTCTGGCATCTATATAAAACTTTTCCAACCAGTTAACCTTTTGCGCTACGGAGGATTATCGGAGAAATTATATATTAGCGGGGTATAACCTTTTGGACATTGTTGTCTTGAAAGTTATTCAGAGCACGTTTTTGGAACATCCTACAAATATACTGTGAATGTACCCGAACATTCAGACATTCACAGCACCTTGATATCCCTGGAATATCCTGTGCTATTAGGGAGCTCTCCGTAAAGAGAGTTTTTTTTGGCATGGAATTTATTTCTGGAGAAAAATAAACGATTTTGACTGTGTATTCTTTTTTCGAAATACTTTCTTATACCGAACATTAATATCGTTTGTTTCGATATGTACACGGTGTGCCCGAACAAGGTCCCATAAGAATGGGTCCAAAAACTAATTGTACTTTTTGAATAAATGCTCTTCCCCATCTTTAAAGTTGTTTTCACTTGTTTACTAGCTAATCGTCATTTTGTTTTTTATGGGTGAACTTTTTGATATGTACAGGGTGGGCTAGAAATCCTGTATTTTGAGAAATTTATTATGAGCGTACGTCTCATGTCTCAAAAGGATTTTCATCATTTTTCATTTTTAAGTAGGTATTTTATTATAGGTAAAGAAGCAACTAAACCTTTACACCTTCCATTTTTACTACGTTTATACCGGAGATTAACTGCCCGGATTAAGAATAATCAGACAAGCGTTTATGCCGTGGATTGGATTGGGCGAGGCTAGCTTTCACTACTAGCACCAGAAAGCCGTTAAATCCGATTTAACAGTTTAGGCCGTGTATTTAAAGCCGAGAGATAAGTCAATCATAACAAATTGTTGGATTGGATTATCTTCAATCGCAAGCGTTTATACCGTAGATTAAGGCAAAATTAATCTTAATCCAGGCAGTTAATCCCCGGTATAAACGTAGCATTTGGCAAGTAACAATCTTATATTTATACAGGAAACAGGGCGGCCAATTTCTGACATATAATATCAGGTGCTTATTAAAAAAAAATGTTTAAAACTTTTGTTAATATTTTATGGATGAAATTTTGAATCAAGAAAACTAATATTTTAATAAGCAACATTAGCGATTTCATCAAAAAATAAAATAATTCTGCCCCTCCTTTATTTTCTTTGATGCCGCATGACCTTACTCTACTGCAGTTCAATGTTGTCAGACTGTCAAAGGTTAAGAAAGCTGAGAATCAGTGTTTTCTAATAATCTTAATGTATATAGAGCTTAGCAAAAAAATTCATCCATGTTTTTAACAACTAAAGGGTTTTTTTCTGGGATACCTATTTCCCTGTAAACATTCTTCTAACCGAGCAGCGCTAAATTCTCACTGTTTAATCTACACTTTTCTCATTATTCCCGCTTTCTTTATCATCAAAAATTGTGTGAGTTTCGATTGTTAAGGATTTTTCTACGAGTACGCATTCAAATTTTAGCAAACAACATGAGTTTTGACATTTTGATGGTATAGCTGCCATCGCCATAAACTAAACCAAGCAAAGCTCAATCTGTGGTTTTGTAGCTGACTTTTATTATTTGTTTTGTCTGTTTTACGTTTTTCTTTGCCTTTGTACTGCTTTTTCTATTGTACTTTTTTGACTGAACTACAGAAAAAAAAACAAACATCATTTTAAAACAGCGAGTAGTACCATATGCACACATAAACGAGGTGCAAATAAATTTTGTTGCGGCTAGAATATTTATATTGTTTGAAATAGTGTAAACAAAGTGGAAAGTTATCGTAAAAAATGTCAATTGTTGTTACGAAAAATCTCTTTATGTACAGTAAATCAATGACAAAAGGAATTTAAATACTTTGTGTCCTGAGGATGACATAATAAACTGGGTCACGAAATCTTCTGAAGTTTTTTTTCATTTAAGTCAACCGCTGTTTGCACTTAAAAAAGTGAGCTTGGTTTGCTCATTGTAACGTGCATCAAAATGGTTACCCAACAAACTAAGCCTACCAGACGTCCCGCTTCTTAACGGGATAGTCCCGCGTCCCGAAAAAAGTTGTTTTTTTGTTCAGGTCCCGTTTTTTCTAAAATTGATATAAGTTTAAAATATGGGATTGATCTATTGATATGTTCTCACAATTTAGATTTTTTGACGTTGTGTAATTCAATATTAGTAGTCGTTTTTTTCAAGCACCGGTTTTAAATTTGTCCAATGGTTATTTTATTAGGTGCCGGTATATTTACACACAAAAAACAATTCTCGCATTTACTTAAAATGTTGATACCTAGGTAACATTCTTTGTTGGAAATTTTTGGTCAATTTGTCCCGTTTTTTACCAAAAAATCTGGTAGGCTTAAACGAATCTATATGCATAGGTTGTAAGGTTGACAGTTCTAATACAACACGTTGTCCTAAACTGACCTAAAATACCAAAACTTTTTCCCCACTCCCGGGTTTTTGGGCGTATCGTTTGGCAACGGCGCTTCATCCTTGTGTTCCAGCCTCACGGGGGGGTGACAATACGAGGCGTAAGGAGGGAAATATACAAGTTTTCACCCCCGTATCGAACGCGCTGGCGGCGCATCACACCAGTTGCCTAGCGACGGGAATCTGCTCGCGCAACGATTTGGAACGTTGTCAGGTTGGGGTGTTTGACGGGATATTTGAGGATTTTTCTCATAGAGTGTCTAAATGTTTCAAAAATTTAGCTTTTGTTACAGCAGGGCACACACATATTGTAATTCTTATGCTCGAACAAATAATGTAACATAGGGCATTAAACTAAGGCTTATGTTTATGGGAGTTATTTGGATTTTTAGTTATAAAGTATAAAGAAGCCCAGAATATACGTTAATTTTGTCATCTCTATAACAAAGGACATTCAACTTAGCTTCTGTATTTAGGAGTTAATTGAATAGCGCCAAATTTTTGCTTTTTAGGCATAAATAATATAGGTGTTTACGTAACAAGCATGTTATGATCATCATTAAACGCGAAGATGACGTTTGAGACGCGAGCCGCCGGCGCACTATGGTATAAGTGGACCTTGTTTTGGCCAAAAATAGTTTTTTGCGTTCAATAGACCCATTACTTATTAAAACTATTACATTTAGCAAAAACTATCTTTTTTGACCAAAGTGACATAAAGTTATGTTGTGCGCCTCCTTCCTCCGACTTACACACCCCCCCAAAATTATCAAAAATGTGTGAATCACCTACGTTAATGCCGCTATTTAGAACAAATAAAATAAAATGATTATTTGTCTACTAGCACAAAGTATTTGTGATAGATGTACAAATACTCGAGTACCAGTGATGTTGGAAGGTCTAAATCTGAGCGGGAGGGGGGGAGAGTTTTGAAAAATAAAATTTATTATATTATCTGGTACCCGACCAGATTCGAGAGGAGATCACTAGATTTTTAGGGAAGAACCTACCCGACCAACGCCCCCCCCCTCTCTCACAGTCCCACCCCTCTTCCACATCCCGTTCCCTTGTCGAGGCTTTTGTAAGCCCCAATCAAAAAAAATTTGGTGGATTATTTTTGGTGCCAACTATCATATTATATGTATGTATTTCACAATGTTTGAACGTTACGTAGTATCTTTTAGTTTTGTCAGTTGTGTTGATTTGATCCATTGCAAATTTAACCAAAGCAGTTGACAGTGCTTGACATTAAAATTTGCTATTTTGTCCAGCTCCGGAGTTTTGAGGGCCCACAAGAATGTTAAAACCACCAACTTCTGCAGCTTACGTAGTGTTAATTATACAACGACAATATATTAGAGAACAAAAAACCATTCACAGGACAAATAGATCCTATACTAGATATAGTACATTATTTCAACTCGTATTCCAAAAAGGTTAAAGTTGTTAAAGTGGCATTGATCAGATTCTTGGTGGAAATGAATAGCATCATCAAAATCTGAAGACAAGGTTCATTCAAGTTTATTTAATCTACACAAAATCAAATCAAGTATTACAGTCGACTTCTCCAAATTGCCCCCAAAATTTTTTTCAACTTCAGATTTGACTTCAGGAGACCAAAATACCCCAGAATTGATGTATCACATACCCGTGTTTGTAATTTGATTATTTTCCTCAATCCCCCCCTCTCCCCCGCAGCTATAGTGCCCCCAGAGGAAAAAATATTCACAGATTTAAATTCAGACGACCGAAAAACCCCTAAATCGACGTCCCCTATCGTTTGTTCAGATATTTTTTGCTCAATTTTGACAGGTTGAAATGGCCACCATCTTGGATTTCCAGATAACTGATGGTTAGTCTTCCGACGGTTTTTTATTGCCTAATATGTGCCCAAGTACCGTGCAAAATCTCCGATATAATTCCAGCAGTAAAATATTCTGGTGAGGTTCGTCGCTAGCTCCATGCACTATATGGGATATGTGTACCTAGAGCATTAAAAGAGAAATCTAGAGCGCAGACGCAGCTAGACGCAAAAAAATTTAAATAATACAATAAGCAGACATCATGGCCGAAATCATAATATAAGTATCACGGTTTAACTTTGTTTAACTTTTTGTTGACCAACAGGAACTCCGAAAATTTTTGGTACATATTCGATTTCTCCAGGATTTAAAAAGGCGCTCTAGGATTTTTGAGATAAAATTTCACCTAGAAATAATCTACTTACCTTTAGTTAGAAGAACCATTATCAACAATTGTCTTTCTCAATCTCACTTTCCAAAAAATCGCGTTAACGGAATATTAAGAGCCATTGTTAAAAAATTCCTAGCTAACAAGAACTGTCAATTTTAATCAACGAAATATCAAGGCCTACTTGGTTATAAGTCTAAACTTTGCCGGGATTTTCCGAAGGAGTCATTTATTTATAGAAAATTTATAACTAAATATTTTTATTGTCACTTTACAATGTTGCACTTATGGCCAAAATAATTGGCATATATACCAAAGTGCGGCGATTGTCTTAATTTATCTTAATTTTCCTTAGGGATAGGATTTCAATAAATCAAACAGAAATGGCATAGAAAGTTCTGCGCGAACAAAAGAAACAGGTATATTGAGCAATGGTGCCAGTTTGTTATTATCTCCGGACTGCTTTCATGAGAAAAAATTGTCGCCACTCTTTCATTGTGAGCATAAATCATAGTTGCAATAATAACCGTTGACAAGGTGTCTGCAAATTCCGCTAGATGGCGGCCACACCATGAGATGATCGAGGAAAAACTAATTAAAAATTAGATGTTTTCAGGTCCAAACCACAGCTTTTTCTTGCTTAAAGGAGGCGACAGGGTCCATTATTTACGATACTGAGCGATAAACTCGTAAGGTTGTTAACATTAGAAAGAAATATCTTCGCTTTTAATTAAATTTCTTTCCATTCTGTTCTACTAGTGACATCTATCCGGAAACGGCCAAACCATGCAGCTAGCACTAGCAGCCCAAGAAATCAATAAACGGCGCTGTTTTTCCTGCAGAGCTTTTTGCTTGCAATATTATTGATTTTAAATAAAGCTGGCACTACACTACATTTGATATTTTCGAGGTGTTTTATGACATGATCTCGAAACATGTAGCGAACCAATTCTTCGAAACTAGCGGGAGAGTAAAAGCGAAAAATAAGGGGCTGCCAATATTTGTAACACCCAAAAAGGGGTGAAAAGATTTATTTTGCTCTGTTTCTTTACAAAAAACGTTTTTTTTACGAAAAACTTGAGCTCTGCCACTTTTTTTATTTTTTTCTTCAACGTAGAAAAAAATTATTTCCCCCATGGTCATACTCTACTTTTATTCGAAAAAATTTAGAAACAGAGACGGGATCAGTTTTCCTAAAACGGGGGCTCTTGGTTTCGAGTGAGAAGATAAAGAGCGCCGCAGCAAAAATTTTTCAATTAAATTAGCCGAACGCAAAAATGTTAGAAAAACAAAGCACGAAATAAAAATGGCGCCGCTTACAATTTTTTTTCAAAAATTACGTAATTTCGGGAACGCAAAGAAATAGGTCTAAAGAGTATAATTTTTAAGAAAAAAATATCAATTTTCTCGCCCTCCTCCACTGGGACTACAGGAGCCGTGCACAAATTACGTAATGGTCATAGGGGGAGGGGGGTTACAAAACGTTACATAGGGGGGAGGGGGGGTTTTCGACAGCGTTTGCATTTGTGTGAAATTAAGAAAATTTGGAATGAAAATAAGTAAAAAGTTTTTTTTTGGGGGGGGGTAGTGGTCTTGAAATCGTTACGTAATATTAGGGGAGTGGCGTACCAAACTGACTGTTCCTCCTTTTTGATTTCGAATCAAAGTGCAAAACCCGGGTTGGACGTTCGAAGGCGTCAACCCGTCCTATTTGCTTGATAAAGTTTCTACGGAAATATCTCAGTCGATTTCTCCGGCCGTGTATGAACGCTTTAGGTTAGGCATTTGCATTTATCTCAGTCCCCAGCCTGTAAACAGCGCGTAAGGACAATGGTTACAAAATGAAAAGCCGAAAAATATTTTGTTTTACGATATCTTTCATCAGTTTGGTATTAAAGTCGAGCAAAAACAATTTTTATTCCAGTCCTAAAGGTATGAAAATGGAAAACATTAGAAAACAACAACCTGGAATGGATTTACTACGTGTAAGATGTAGTGACAACATCGCCTCATGCCCATCCTTTTCTGCCCAATGTGCTTTTCCGTTTGTCTGCGTCTTATACACGGCTGCTTGGCCCCCTAAGGATTTGCTTAGGAACCCTGTATAATGACCATAACATGCGAGTTAGAGTACTATAATACTTTACCTACGATCAGTGAAAATGTCATCATAAATATCATAAATTATTAAAAATATCAAACACGAACACTCTTAGTAAACAACCTTCATAACGTAAAGTTTCAATGAGGTTTTATCTAAAACGGCAAAACAAATAAGGTTACTAAGGGACTTTTAATATATTTTTGGGTTACCCACATAGCAATGAAAGAACATTTACATGCATAGCATATGCGTCAAACCTCCTTTTGAGGATGTCCTCTTTAGGATATGCTTGGTACATACTATTTAAGTTTATGCTATTAAGAATATCCAGAGCAAATGCTATGAGTGTAGCATTTGAGCAGGTCCTTTTGAGTACATCTTTAACACATGCAAAAAATATATCAATTTTATGACATATATTTTTCGTTCCGTTTAGAGCACATTCTGGTACCGTAAAAGAATATCAAAAGAATGAGCTTCTAAGTATTTTTTTGGCATATGCTAAGGAAATACCACTGAGGAAGGTTACTAGAACATCTTTATTAGCATATGCAAAGTATCTATCACTTATTGAAACATTATTTGGTCCTTTAATCGCACATGCTTTAAAAAGGCAGTGGCGTTCCCAGCCATTTGAAAAAGGGGGGGGGGCGGATTCAATGCGAAAAAAAACTAGAATAAAAGCATAGTTTTTATCAGGAAAATATCAATATATACAAACAAAACTTAGTAACTACAAGCCCGGATTTGGCCTCAAATCTAAGGGGGGTGGTAGGTACTCAGATTTTAAGTTGTTTATTTTTAAAAAATGTTTAAGTGCGCCAAAAATTTGAAAAAATTACATTAAAAATGCAATTCTTGAGTCAAATTAAACTAAAATCGTAAATATCAACGTATCATAGCGCCGCAGTCGAAATTTTTGAAGAAAATTGCACTGGAAAATGCATTTTTTTTATTTAAAATTAAAATAAAATTGTAAATATATCAATGGTTTTAAAGCGCAGCAGTCGAAAATTTTTAAGAAAGTGACACTACAAATGCCATTGTTAACACAAAATTAAACTAATACCGTAAATATCAAAGGTGTTATAGCGCCGCAATTTATGCCCTACTTTTGATTTTCTAAATATTTTCGTACCTACCTACCCCCCTGAAATCCGCGCTTAAGTAACTACTTATAATATTTTCAATTATAAAAAACATAGATAACAAACAAACCACAAAAAAAAAAGGATAAAAATACTAGTTTTAACAACTAGTGGCTAGAATAGGGCTTTTTTTACAAGCGTTGGTTTAAATAACGAACGCAGGTATTTAAAAACGAGAGTAAAAAAAAGCACAGTTTAGCCACGAGTTGTTAACACTATTTTTTTTAAATACATTTATCATAAAATCCAAGAAAACAGGAAGAAGGTAACTTTTAGGACATCTTTAAAGATTCAGGTACCGTAAAAGAATATCAAAAGGATGTTATTCTAGTATTTCCTTAACATATACTAATGAAATATCATTAAAGAAGATTACTTTTAGAACATCTTTAGCATATGCAAAGTATATACCAATTATGAATTAAGTTTAAAATTTGAACAACAATAGATGACCGGAAACGAACCCGGTAACCCTTGGTTGTCCATATATATCCACCGAACGTGAAAATTCTCTGATTAAGCTTTAATGGTATACAGTATACAGTATTATTGGTCTATCAACCTGTAGGTTTTCGGTTCGAACCCCGTCGGCGTGTCGCACTTTTTTTTATTATTTGTTTTTATTTTTTTTTTAAGAGTATATTGTGATAGGACATGGTTTTTAGAGCTTAAAAGCATATTTTTTATTTTATTTAAAGCCATATTTTAGGAGTTATACTGGTTTTGCGCTACTATAGATTTAGCACATGCCAATCATCTGATAAGAATATCTATTAACACATCCTAAGAACCTGCATAGCATGTGATTAGGGCGGAACGTAATATATTCTTAGCACATGCTTAGGATGTTCCAATGTTAATTTAGAACATCCTTAGCATATCCTTTTTTTATTGAGGATATTATATGCACATGCTAAGGATGACAAATTGTTATGTGGGTACGTACTAAAATTATATTAGATTTATTTACGTTCAATGAATATGTATTGTCTTAAAAATATGTCTATACGATTTTTTTTACCTGACTGTCGACGGTACGAGGGTAATGGTTTTCCAGTTATAGTTCGTACGTCGATGATATGTACATACCTATGAGCTATAATATGTGATGAAAATAATTTGATGTATTTTTTAGTGACGGATGCGCTGAAGCGTTCTCGCCTGATGCATTCCTTTAGAAGAAGTACGCCGCCTTTAAGCCTCAACGAGGGGCGGCCGCCCTCGACTGCCCCCCCGTCGCCGCCGCCGCTTACCCGAATTAGAGAATCAGTATTTCAAATTATGCCTCCAGACGCTTATTTTTGGTCCGTCGCGTCGCTCCGAACTCGACCGTCGACGGCCCGGCAGCGTCCGACAGCGCCCGCAGGACGAGCGTTGGCCCGACGTTGGACCGGCGACGGCTCGCCAGCAGCGGCCCAGTATTGCCAAGAAAGTGCCATAAATTATTATTCGGTAGTGCGTTTTAACAAAAGTGTAGTAGAAAACGAGTTCACGGCCGAGCTACGCTCAGTGCGCATTCGAACGCTAACAAATAAAAATTCAAGATGGCGGCCCTTCGTCGTCGTAACGGCCGTCGCCAAAATAAAACTGTTACAAAAAATTAATAGTAACCTAAATAGGACATTTTCTCGGTATTTTGTATGATATTATGTAAAAGATGATAGATAGTTTTAACAAAAGTGAGACGGACGATTTTGGTTTTTGAAAAAATGTTAGAACATGACAAGGGTTTAGTTAAAATATAATTTTTTTACACACTCAAGAACAACGTATGAAAAAAAAGATGTTCCAAAAAATCTTAGGGTAATTCCCGGCCCCAATAGCACAAGACCTAGGCCATTCCAAGGACATCCAATCTAAGTCCTGACCATGTCTGAAATTTTTGGTACATTAATTGGACATCACCATCTCCCATATTGGACATTTACCAGGATATCTTCTTTAAGTCCTGCAGATGTCCTGAAATTCTGTTACCATATATACATCTAATACAAAACATTTTATCGAGGTATTGCTTTTATAGCCCTTAAGTATCCTGTGGAGGTCCCCTATTTAGGTCGTTTTATGTGTCTGTAAAGGATATCCTTAGGGTGTTGCAAGAGAAAACCCCCAGGATGTCTGTAAAAGACGTCCCAAAGATGTCTCCACGCTATATCAATCACATCCAAAAAGTCTTCTTCAAAGACATCCTTTGGATGTCCGGTTCGGGCGTCCTTGGGATGTCGGCTCGAACGTTCCTGAGACATCCGTACAGGACGTCCATAGGAGACCCGTTGTGCGGTCACGGGACCTTCGTTGGCCTTAAATGGGTACTTCCGTGGGACATTTGGGGTACGTCCTGGGGACGCCGGAAGTCCTTGGGATGTCCTGCGCTATTAAGGGGGTATGACAGACAACAACTCGACCTCTTCAAGATATATCCAAAATACAACAGTAACGTGTGTGAATTTGTGTGTCACATCCATTGCAATTGGTTTTTTGATCAGGGAGCAAGTTGTTTACCGTTTTGTGAAGGGTGCGTGGGTTGCGTCATCAGTTAATTATCATTATTTTATTTTAAAAACAAGTTCACCATCTTAGACTGGAATCTAATTTTTAATCTTGTTATAAAAACTTAAAAAACCCAATAAAATGCAACAACAAAGTTAATTCAGAATTCTTGTTAGGAACAAAATACATTAAAATGACGCCTAGATTTGATTGCAATTTTATATGCAAAAAGCAAAAAACGCATTTTTTCTGTTTTAAAAATCTTGAGTAATTACAGGGAGTTTGTTTCTTGCGTTTGTAAAAAAATACTAGTTAAAAACAATACTCCCCCATCCCTTACCTATTGTGATCAAAACCTAGTTTTTGAATAGGAGAAACACCAAAAAATGTTAGTACTGTTATTGAAATTATTATTTTAGTTTTAGAGGTATCAGATGTTATATGTGTCTGTCTGTAAAGTCTGACAATTCAGTTAGCAATATTTTTTGGTAAAACATCTAAATTTTAGTTACTTAGTTTGGGGACTAGGGGAACGTGACTTAGGGCCGGTTTCTCAATAGCGGGTTACCAGAAAATTAAAAAAGTTTTTTGCTGTTTGAAGCCAATATTTTTTTTAGGTTAACCTTGAGGTAAGGTAAACTTACTTTCACCTTGAAGCTCTGGTTGCCCTGGAGTTAATTTTAACCCGCTTTTTTAAAATTTTTACAAGGTTATGTTGCTCGAGTTAACGCTATTAAGAAACCGGCCCTTAGTTAACTAACTATCTCAAGTGTGTGTTGAATATACCTACCGCAATGGCATCAAAATCATTAAAGAAAGAGTTATTTAGTTACGTTACGTTAGACAAAACTAAACTAAGTAACATTAAGTTAGAGGTTCTTTAGGTAGTTTTTAAGTTGGTTTATCAAAAAATTGATGTTTTAACTAAAGGGTCAAACTAGGGTGGCTCAAAAAAAACGAGACGTTTTCGACTGACTATTAATTAAAAGTTTTTTTTCCGAGTTCGAGAATTTTAACCATCTTGACTTCAAAATATAAAAATTTATCAGCTTTATTAGCTTTCACGAGTAAACTGATGATCGATTGTTAACAATTGTTTAAATGAGTGTGATTGGTGAAAAGAAAATCTTATATTTTTCGAAAAGATCAATATTCATATAAAACTGCAAAATTTAAAAACCTATGCTTTTCAGATGGACAGTCAAAAAAGTCCGGTTGTTTTGGGCCTTCCTAAATAATGTGCATATTTTAACTTTTTTCAAAACCAGGTTAAACTTGGATGCGCAATCCTGCCAAAAATTTATAATTACATAATAAAAACATACTTACCTATAAAAAGTTTTTAAAAAACCCAGAGCTACACTGATAATTTGATAAGTTAATAGATACTGAACGTTTTAATTTTTTACATAAAAATTCGGCTTATATGGCTAAATAATAGGTTTACTTGACTGCGAAAAATTGCCATTCGGGTGGTGCCGGTGTTGTAACGATTCAAAATGGCAAACGGCAAATATTTTAAGGACCCTGTAAACATTAGGCAAAATTACAAAAGCTAGGGGACTACGCACACACTACTACAACAATGCAGTAAAGTATTTTTTTTAAAGTGTGGAATTAGATGCAGATTGCTTTCTCATGCTTCATTTTTCTCCCTAGATATTAAAGAAAAAAGATAAAACTGTCAACGTTTTTTCCATAATTTTTTAAGCCTCTGCCAGGGTACCCGGGGAAAATTAAACAGTGGCGCACCGAGAGGGGGGCGGGGTTAACCCCCCCCTCCGAGTAACCTGGTTACCAATTGGCACAATCAAATGAAAGCAGAAATAAAATATATATAGGGAATAAAATACAAAATTCTGGACTTTAAACTTTAAAAAATCATAAATTGCAAAATTTTTCACCGGCGGCGCTGTAACACCTTTCATTTTTAGGATTTCGTGTCTGTTTAATGTAAATTTTTCATTTTAGCATTTTTAGAAACGAATTAAGGATAAATAAACAACTCAAATTCTGAAAACCCCATCCATATTTACGATTTTAAGTGTTATTTTCTCAAAAAATTTCTCATTTTAATCCTCCTTCCCCCCAAAGTTAATTCCTGGATGCGCCACTGAATTAAACATCAGAATTAACTGAACTTTAGTTTCAATGAAAAGTAATTAATTTTTATCGGGTCAGGTACATGCTGTCGTTTTTTTACAAACTGAATTAAAATTAACTATTATTTCCCTTTTTAAAGGCCAGGGCACCCCAACAAAGAAACTCAAGAATCGATATAATTTTTGGTTTCTGAGCGCTTTTGTTTCATTAAATTTCAACACACAAATCGTAACCAAGACATTAGGGATATTTTGGAACGCCGAAAATTTTGACAGCCGCTGTGGTATTGTTTAACAACCACTACCACTACCACTCGTCGATTTTACCAGTTTTTGGAAAACATTAAAAACTGTCACTTGTAAAAAAATTTAGAGATGAGAAAAAATAAAAAATTTGGCTTAATTTTACAAAATAAGTGTTTTATATGTTGGAACCTTGTAATATTTTATTATTTTTAAAATTAATTGAGCCAAAATTATCTAAAATTAACCAGAAAAATAACCACAACCACAACGAAATGGATTCGTAGCTTACGGCAGTGGTAGTGGTTAACTAGCCCAACGCAATGACGTTTAGCTATTGCGCAGACGCAGTAATTACCACAACCACCACGAAGTGTCAAATAAGCGTTACAAAATATCCCTATTAACAAACAGTAGGATTTAGTAGTGTTTGCGTAGTTCTGAGCTGAGCAATCAATAGCTTGTGAGAGATTTGTTTCGTTATTTTTATTATTATTAGAATTTATTCTTATTATGTGACAAAATTGGCAGAAGGATTATTTTCCGTATAAAACGATATTGTAAGAAAATAGCAAAATGATAGTTTCTCGGAAAGTTATTTTCCTGTCAAAAAAAATCTCTTTCAGGCTTTTCCGCAACATGTATAGTTCCTAATACCAGCTGATTTTAAATCTGACAGACGGGCTAGATATTGTAGATGGTGTTGGAATTTTGTACTTTAAGGATTTTTACCAAATTAAAAATTCTAAGGATAGGAAATTGCAAAAAGAGGTCGAATCTATTCGCTTTAGAGGCATTTTATCCTTCTAGATAGAAAAATAGGTTCTTTGAAAATATTAGAAATTCTTAAGGGTTATTCTATAGTGAGATATAGATAGGATTCTATATAGCTGTCTTTTTATGACCTTTTCTTCCTACCCTTATTATTTTTAATAAAAATAAGTTTAACAAAAATATATTTTTTTATTACTTTAGTATGTTTATTTATTTATTGTAAGGAATTTTTAACAAAGTTTTTTTTTAATGAAAAAAACTGAGGAATTTTGTTGGTTATCTTTTAATCTTGTCTTGTTATCTCATATAACTATCAGATACAATAATGCAGCAATAAAACAGTAAGTATTTTTTATTAAAAATGCCAATTTAAATTTTTTTTAACAAAAGTGGACAGAACTTGTCATATCTTGTCAAAACCTGTCATATTTGTCTGCAGTTTAGTGTCCTATAGTTATAGTTACATGCGTTTTTGAAATTGCCTTATTTTTAAAAGACATTTTTTCTTATTTTGTACATATATTGTAAAGAGAGAGTATTAAAAATGTCGTAATCTGTCAAATTTTGCGTCCGTCATTTTGAATACAGCACCGCGCCATCTTTGCAGTTTTCGAAAAATAATATACCGTCGAACAAAAATAGAAAGTTTTTTTCAGAAAACGACCATGTCTAATTTTGAAAATCTTGAATTCAAATTTAAATTTACTTTTCGGCGACTAAATAATTTAGAGCATTTAATTAATTAAATTTTTGTAAAAAGACTTTTAAAAAAAAATACGATTATTTATAAAAATCACTGACATGTTTGGTGTCTGAAAAAAAAGTTTTCAAATTTAATATTTTAAAAAAATACGACGAATTGCTGTGTAGTGCTCACCACCAAAAAATTTAATAATTAATTTAAATTTTAAATAATTATTATTAATGATAAAACAAAAACTTGTTAGTTTTTCAGCACTGTTTTAAGTGCTTGTATTTTTGGGCTGTGTGAAGCGGACTTTCCCAGATCGTTTTCGAAGAAAAAAATGCAAATTTTGCTCTCAAAATAAAAATACTTAATTATACGCGACCACTCAACTAGATGCAGAGTGATACACTATATTTTTGCACATGAAAGTTACACAATTTTTCATAAAGCTCTGTCAAAAATGTCAAATTTTCAGACGAAATTTTAAATGAGGCGCTGTAACTTATTTTATGCATTCACAAAAGACATATGCAGATATAATACCTACCCAGCGAACACCGTTACATAAATATTACGTAAAAGTTACATCACATGATTACTTTGTTACATAAATTCTATGTAAACTGGAAGTTACAACAAGGTAAAAAGTAACTTCCATGTTCTGCATTATGCCAGGCACAAAGTTCCCTACTTTTTACGTAAATAATATGTAATTAAAAAAACGTAAATAATACATGGCACCAAAAAGCTGGGAAATGGCAGATATTGATTACCTAGTAACTAGAAAGTAAGTCAAAAGGTAAAATTGAGGTAAATTTTTTTACGTAATATTTATATCTCTTACAAATAACATCAGGGTAAACTTGACCTCACTTAAATAACGTACTCTTTATTTACCTACTATATAAATTTATAATAAATATTACGTATTGGAATGTAATATTTATGTAAAATTAAAGTCATATTGTGTATATAATATTTATATACACATAAAGGTAAAAAGTAACTTCCATGTTGTGCATTATGCCATGCACAAAGTTCTCTTATTACGTAAATTTTATGAACACTTTTTTATGTAATTTTGTTTACTTTAGATTTACGTAAATACTATGTTAATGTAACGGATGTGTTTGCTGGGTAGTTATTGCTATTTTGCTATCTCTATGATCCAAATTTAAAGATGAATATTTTACATTTGATAAGACATAATACACAGGGTCCTATTAAGGTTAGTTTGCAAGAACAGATGCTTTTTTAGAGGGTGAACTCAAAGCCGCCGCTCATAATGAAAACTAAAGCAGTTTTTGGTATTTAGCTAAACTTTTCTTCAATAATAAATCAACTCCAAGGGCATAAAGCCCATTTTTTTAATTTTTTGTAAAAACCTGAGAGCTACAAAAAATTATACATTGCGCATTATTCAAAAACAGGAAACAATATTTTTTGTATTTTTAAGCGAAACATTGTTTTTTACCAAGAGTACAATCATTGATTTAGAATTTAATTAAATCGTCATTTTATAACAACGCCATAATTTTTAAATCAAATGGGTGGAAATTAACGTATTTTTTTTCCAAAACGAGCATGCCGAAAGTCCGTTTTGAGCTTATACCTAGGGTTGGATTAGCTTGAAATGTAGACTCTTGTTACATATCCACCCGCGTAGAAGGGCAGACGCAGGTGCGAAAAGGCTTAAGCCGACCCTGCTGCGAGCTGGATGAAAAAAAAAATCGCTATCTCTTTTACTATTATCTCTCTCTTTTTTAAATCATGTTTGTTAGTACAAATAAGCTCTGGAAGGCCCAAGTAAAAAAAATATAATTCCGAGTTGAGAACTCGATATATTCCAAGTCGTAATTATATAGAGTGGACCACTGTTTTGTTTTAACTGCCAATTTTTTATTTATTGTCGGATTTGAACGCAAAAAAGAGTTTTGGAAAGTTTGTGAATAGACTTTTTGCAAATATATCAAAAAATGACATTTATTAAAAATTCAAAATGGCGTATATCCAAAAGTTTTATGCATCTTAAAAAAACTGTTGGGTTTTTTTTGAGACACTTTGTATGTTTTTTTTGCAACCACAAAAATCTTCTATCTATTGTCTGTAAACCGATGCATCACTTGATAAGTTCTAAAAGGAATAAAAAAACTATGGATTTTTTCGTATACCAACTTTTTTGCATAAAAAAAAACTGAAACAAAGTGGTTTAAGAAAAAAGACAACGAGTTTTTCAAAATGCATAGAATTTTAAGGAATCCGCCATCTTGGATTGTCACAAAATGTTATTTTTTTGACATTTAGAAAACAAAGCCAAAATTGGCGAAAAGATAACGAAATCAGGTTAACTTAAATTATATTATTAGCAGTTTTTATTTTATGCAAGAAGTTAGTATACGAAAAACCCCATAGTTTTTTGTTTCTTAATAGATTTATCAAATGATACATCCGCTTACAGACAATAAATAAAAGTTTTTTGTAGCTGCAAAAAAAAATACAAAGTATCTAAAAAAAAATACAACGGATTGTTGAACACCCGCCAAAAAATCTATTTCATTACCTTTTCTAAACTCAAGATCCGACAATAAATAAAAAATTGGCAGTTAAAATAAAACAGTCCGGTTTTTGGTGGTCCACCCTATATATTTTTTTACTCGGCATTAGGACTTTTAAGACAGTTCCGAGCTTGCCAGTCAGATTTGGTATAATTCCGACATGAAAATTCAGAATTACTTTGATTCCTACTAGTAAATTCGCAATTAGTATAAATCCTAGTTACTAGTCCGATTAGGCCAATCCCGAGTTCACAAGTCATATTTAGGTCAATCCCGAGTAGTCACAATTAGGTAATGAACCAACGCTATAATATAGCAAGATAATTCTTAAACTTACTTAAAAATTATTATGTTCCAAATACGACATATTTACTTTACCTCTCTTGTAAAATTAACAAATTGTCGCTTTCGCCCCTTTGCTTTTTTAGCGACGATATATTAGTTCAATACCTTCTCCACATAGGCCCATCAACTCCTACCGTTTTAGTGTCCTTTTCTCGACCTTCGCCGCCATATTGACAGAAAGCTAACGGATTTTCTGTCACTTTTGAGTGAAAATGTCGGCGAAGGTGGATTCAAGGACACTAAATCGGTAGGAGTTGATCGGCCTGTATGGAGAGGGCACTGTGTTCATTGTGTTTTAAGAAACTAAAGGGCACTGAGGCGCTAAAAGTTAACTGGCAATTGAATTGAGACAAAATGCTAATCTGTTTAAAAAAAAATAGAAAAGAGAAGGGGTTTTATTTTTTCTCTTTAAGCATCTTACTTTTCTTAATCTTAATCTTACTTTAAGCAGTCGAGGACTGATAGCGGTAAAAAATCGACACTCGCTTGGCTGAGTTTTTTTCCATTTCATTAGTGGCGTCTTAACTGAATACGCTACCTATAGGTTGGGTTTACCGTTTATGTACGCAGGACCGTATTAAAAATTCAGTCAACTACAATATTTCGTAATTACAAAAAACTTGATTATTTTTTTTCTAGTAGAAAGCATGTCAATTTACTTGACCAAATGAAAAAAAAACACACGAAACTTTCACATATCATAATCTACTCATAAAAATCATTAGCTTAGTTTATAATCATATCATTTTAAAAGACATGGTAAAAGGTTTTTTGGGTGCTAGGAAAACATAAATAAGTATTATATAGGTACGAAAATAATAAATCAGTAAGGTAACGGCAAATGATTCATTTCACGATTTCGTTAAAAAAACGCATTATATGTTTTAAATACGGTCCTGTACAAAGTGTTGTTGGCCAACTAATTTAAACAAACAAAGTAAAACACTAACAGTACCTGGCAGGGTAGGCTTCTGCCCGACAAGTTTTACACACGAAAAATATTTGTTTTTATGTTATACGTATTTATTGTGAATTTGTGTAGATAAATCAGTAATTTTTTTGTTTCTTTTTCAAATATTTTGGAAATGTATAAAAATAATCAAATGACGTTAAAATTAGTATTTATTGTGTTACCGAGTTTAAAAAATTAGGTTACTTTTTATATTTTAATTTTTTGTAATATTTTATTATTGACAGCAATATTTGTGTGATAAAAAAAGAAATTTCTGCGTTGTGTATTTGTTCGACTGGTATTTTACTAGTCAAAAATTCGTGTACTACGCGCCAAATTTAGTCTAGATATACGTCATTATTTTTTTAATATAGTCGCCATTTTGAATTTTAATTTTACTTATCAGTCGTACCGCATGCGCGCCTCGCGTCTGTCCATACCCTGCCGGACGCTCGCTCATTGTCATAAGTTTAAGGTAGGTCTGAATATTACTTTTTTTTTGTTAACTGGTATAAACTTTGTCCATTTTTTATAACTTGGCACTTTAATAAGCGTTTCTCGTTAGTTTAATGTTATTGTCTTTGCGTCCGTTTTACAACATATTATAGACTTGTGAAAAAATACTGATATAATAACTCATGAGTAAATTCTCTTTCCTACCCTACCCAGAACTCCGTTTCACGTCGCGTCGTTCGGATCGATGGCGATCAATGGAAAAGCTTACTTTCCGCAGAAGATGGGTTAATACCTAACAATCCAAAACTTGCGTGAATCTATATTTAAGTATAGTTTTTTTTTTAATGTTTATAGAAATATTATCAAATCAGGAAAAGTTTCGGAGTTAACAAAAAAAAAACGTTTTATAGGACTAACCTACAGGTGAATAATTAGTAATTTCCCTTTTTTTAAATTATTTATTTATTATTATTACAATTATTATTATTGTGAATGAGTATGGATCTAGTCATGTTTGTTACAATTTAAAATATTTTATAAATGTTGATTAATATACGACATTCCTATTTCATTTTTTGATAGTTTTATTTAACAAAAGTCATCCTCTTTTTAGCAAACATCTAGCACCAGGGTGCTTATTCTTGACTGTAGGGGAGGTGTAGGGAGCAAAATTCTTCATGGGAGCGAATTACGGAGTAGTCAAAATCAAGTGATATATCGAGGGAATGCTGCGTTCTCCTAGTTCAATGTAATGTTCAATGTTATTAATTTTGATTTTACTACTTTTTTTGTCACTCCCTAGTATGGTGCCCGGGAGCGCTCGCTTCTCTCACTTTCAAGAATAAGCACCCTGGTGAACGGGGGACGCTTATTGCTTCCAGCGCCATCTTGGATTAAAAGATGGCAAGGGTTATTGTTACGGGATCTCTATTTCTTAAGGAATCTTCTTGTTAAATAAATTACTGGTTCCAAATTATATAACCAAGTTTATTGTAAATCCTTTTTTTTCAACATACCAGAAAGCATGTACCTTCTGATCGTATTTTTATCCCAGACAATGTTTCTTTTCCTACTAGCGTACGTAAGAGTGCACTTTTATGCACGGGAAGTTGAATTTTTCGGGCGGCGTGCGGAAATATTTTTTTTCCGAACGCATTTTTTTAAAATTATTTAAAATATAATTTAAATAACCATTTTACGCAAGTAGGAAAAATTTTGAACCGGACACCTGCGAAAAGTGTCTTTTCCGCCCTTGACGGCTTGCCTAAACTTCGCTCCGGGCCCTTCGTGCAACTGCCGTCGCGTGCGGAACAGTATCACTTTCCGCACTTGTTAGGTAATTAACTCTTACATCAGATATTTCTCAAAAAGGACCTTTTTTATTTTACCAGGCAATGAGTTTGTAAATTTAATATATTTTAAAGATATTTTGCAGGACTATAGTTTTACGTCGGAGCCAAATTGCTACTATACGCGTAACAATAAACGTCAAAAAGTGTCGACATTCTTACAGCATAATATGCTCTCCGTCACCATGTAAAAAGAAAGACAGAATTTGTGGGACTTTTCTGAACAGTGGCAGCGACAAATTCCATGGCTATCTATGGATTCCCAGGTAGCACAAGACACGTGACAAACAACATCTTTCTAACGCTTAATAAACGGCTTTCTAACGTTTATTGATATTGAAACGTTTTTTCACGTTTTATATATACTTAAAACGTTGTTTTTCACGTGTTTTGATGTTAGTCCTGGTTTGTGCTACGTGGGTTTGTATCTTAAAAGTTTTAAAGGTTTGTTTACAAACAAAAATAAGCTTCATAACATACATTTTTAAATTTAAAAAAAAAAGCGTTTCTCACAAAAACTGCCTACAAAAATTAAAATTGTCATATTTTTCATTTACTGGAACAGTATATTAAGAAACTAAATTTTAAGGAATATTAGCAAATACGGCGTCCTGACAAAAAAAGCATTTAGTGTAAACTCTTGTGTTTAAAAATTGTCAGATTTATTGAAAGGGCGAGATTTTCTGACGGTTTTTGAAGAATCGCAACCAATATGTACCTACCAAAATAAACTTATTATTTAAAAAAAAGATTATATGGCCATTTTATCGTAATTTAAGGGGTAACGTTTTTGTTTATAGGATTTTTCACAAGCCGCCACAAAAACAAACTGCTATCAGCGATCAATTTCCAAAATAATTCAAATGTCACTTTTACCGTTGTATGAACGTAGATAGAAAATACTTTATGAACAACTTGTTCATACAACGCTTTTACTATTTTAATATTAACAATAAGTATAGGCGCAGTATAGTTTAAAAAATTAAAAAACGTATTTTTTTATGTTTTCCGCACGCTCGCCGTAGAAAAAATAGCGTTCGACTCGCGCGTAGTAGTAGTGTAGATAGAAAATTTTCTATCTACGGAAGTAGATAGTTTTTGGTCGTGCCAATTTACATTCCGATAACTTCGCCGACGATAACTTTCGACAGTTCAAAATAGCCTATTTGGTACAGGTTTTACGTCGACGACGGTCCCGTTGTTGTTAAATTTATTGCTTTTACTTAAATGCGTTTGAATTTAATTATACATAAAAGAACGCTCAAACAGAAAAACACGCTTGGCCGTGTCTTTGGTACTCGGAGCAGCGCCACCTTGTCCGAAATGGTGCGGAATTTAATAGAAGCTCGCCACGTACGTCAAAATTATTTCGTTAACCGTCCGTAGGATTGCGGCGTTTCATGGCAGCCCATAAGCTGATCACACACAAAATTGCATAGTGCATAGCATGCTGCATAAAAAGTTCAACCTTATGGAAATATATCTACAGACCGCTTCAAGCTACTACTATCAAGTCCAATTTACTCTTTGAACGATTTTACGATTCGAAGCACGCTGCAGTGTTATCTTTTGGAAATTCATTTTGTTTTTATTATTTTGTTTTATTTCTGCCTTGCTCGAGAAACAGATGGGTAAGTTCTTAATTGAAATAATACATTTTTAAAACTAAAAATGGATGTCTACGAAGTTGCCGAAAAAGTGCAGATGGTCAAATGGTCAAATCGTCATAACCCAACACACGTTCGATATTGGTCGAGGGAAAATTTGCATTTGTATTTTGACGTAAGAACACAGTATCCCCAAAAACTAAATGTTTGGGGGGGGTATTGTAGGGGAACACGTAATTGGGCCATTTTTTATTAACGGCAATTGCAATTTGAATGGTCCTAGATACTTGGATCTACTGCAGCAGCACATTATTCCAACTGCTAGGCAGTTGTTAGGTGTAAGATTTGGTGAAACATGGTTTCAACAAGATGGTTGTTCCGCTCACAATGTTAGCCTTGTTAGGGAATATCTTGATAATGTATTTCCTAATCGGGTTATAAGTACACGGGGAACTATTTTATGGCCAGCTCGATCTCCCGATCTTGCTCCTAATGACTTCTATCTGTTTTTGAAGAAGCTTTTCAAATTATCACCCCTAACATGCTTGGAAACGTCAGAAGGGGTTTTTATAGTAGGCTCGGATATTGTCTAGCCGAGCAAGGAGGACTTTTCGAACATTTGCTTTAATTTTTTTTTTACTGGGAGAATCTTTTTGGTTTTTAGAATGTATTATTTTATTTTGAGAACTTGCTTTTATTTTGTTTCTCCTTATTATTTTCATTGTAACACGTCGTCACTGATAAATCTGAGCAGTTGACAATAAAACGCTCTTATTTATCAGTGACAAAAAATAAGAAAATTACGTTATAAAAATTTGCGTATTTATTGACCAAATTCCGGTTTCATTGACTACGCTCCACACAGCACCGTGGTTAGAGGCGTACTAAATACAAGGCGAAAGGCGGCGAACGGCAGCGAACGGCGATCGGAAGCCTGAGTGTTGGTTGCTTCATTGATAGGCATGCGGTGTCTCTGCATGTACGTACACTGGCAAATTAGACTTCTTCCGCCCTATGTTCGCAGTAGCTTGAAGCGGTCTGTATGTATA
Organism: Oxystoma pomonae; assembly: GCA_963921995.1. Lineage (NCBI taxonomy): Eukaryota > Metazoa > Arthropoda > Insecta > Coleoptera > Brentidae > Oxystoma > Oxystoma pomonae. The sequence goes on along the minus strand of OY998169.1, from coordinate 82,882,534 downwards.
TGCAATATGGCGGCTCCAAATTCGTCTCTGATTGGTCGAACTGTTATGCTATGTGTTATGTGAGCCTATGCAAGTTTGTGTGTGATCAGCTTAACCATGTATGACGTTCAAATGTCAACAGTGTCAAAAATAGCATTAGTCGTCGGGCATTTTGGGCACGACCAAAAACTTGACTGCTAGCCGAACTCCGCTAACGCGTCGTTGGGCCGTAGATAGAAATTCTATCTACGGTTCGGCAAACTGCAATCGCGTGCAAAAAAGTGGCACTTGCCAATAACAACGACACTTTTGTACAGTTTCCAATAAAATTCACATACAAAACTTAATTACCTTTTTACTTAACGCAATTTTAGAAATATTTGTGTTTTTCTTTTTACGACATCACCTGCAATAACAACAAAGCTTTCTGCACAACCACAACCACAAACATCAGCAAGTGATTAGGGCAAAATGCCTCATGGTCGAATGTGCCCCCTTTTCCCCTATGGGTTTTTTCTAAGGGCGAATGCGCCATAATTTTGAAAATATCAAACTGGCGAAAGCACTGCGATTTTGGACATTTCGTGCATTGTGTAATCGAATTGGCTAAATGCCTACTGTCAAAATCAAAGAAGAGCAAAAGAGATATATTTTCGAAAAATTTTATTTGTTTTTTTTCTTGATTTTGACGGAATTTTTTGGTGAACAATAATATTTTTGGTAATTATGCAGTATACGGTTTTCTGCCATTTTTTAAGATTTTCGAAAAATTCCTTTACAGATGGTTAATATGCTTCGCCAGAAGTACGAAACCGTTTGCGCGTCGAAAAAATTCTTTTTTTTTCAAAAGTTACAGGCATAAAAAGTTTCAAAAACAACAAACTTACGGGACAGCGGAGTGAATAGGGGTGCTGGGCGGGGCACTCCCTTCATTTAAAACACTGTAAAATATGTCAAAATGTAGGGAAAGGATCAACCTTTATGCGTCACTTTTTTGTTTTTTTTTTGAACCTCAATTTTCCGAAAAATCATCGAAAGAAAACAACACAATATTTTTGGATTTTCCAACAAAATACGACATTTAACGTCATTTCAGTGTTGCCAACCACGAAACTGCGTCATTTGCAAAGAATCATGTGTTTTGTTGGTAGGTCATCCGCACGGGCATCAACTTGCCAATTTAGGCGCGTAATTTAAATTTGAAAATTTTCTTCAATTTAAAGGAAATTTAGGCGTTTGGATTTGGAAAGGCAGGGTCGGGTTGCGTTAGGTTGGGTCCGGTTGCATAAAAGAAGGGTTGGCTTGGATTGGTTGGGTTGGTTTGGTTGGGTTGGGTTTTATTTCATAAAAGAAGGGTTGGGTTGGATTGGTTGGGTTGGATTGGTTTGGTTGGGTTTGATTTCATTAAAGAAGGGTTGGGTTGGATTGGTTTGGTTGGGTTGGGTTTGATTTCATAAAAGAAGGGTTGGATTGGGTTAAGTTTTCGAAAGAAGGGTTTGTATAGTCTTTAGCCCAGACTTTTTTTTTGTTTTTTTTTTATAGCGAAGGAAAATCTTCAAAAGATGCCGGCCAAAATGGTCTTCCGAGCATGCCCGATTCAGCCTCGCTAGAGGACTGCCTACGGACTAAAAACCCCCGCTACGTCTGGGCTAAAGACTATACAAACCCTTCTTTCGAAAACTTAACCCAAGCCAACCCAACCCTTCTTTTATGAAATCAAACCCAACCCAACCAAACCAACCCAACCAATCCAACCCAACCCTTCTTTTATGAAATCAAACCCAACCCAACCAAACCAATCCAACCCAACCCTTCTTTTATGAAATCAAACCCAACCCAACCAAACCAATCCAACCCAACCCTTCTTTTATGCAACCGGACCCAACCTAACGCAACCCGACCCTGCCTTTCCAAATCCAAACGCCTAAATTTCCTTTAAATTGAAGAAAATTTTCAAATTTAAATTACGCGCCTAAATTGGCAAGTTGATGCCCGTGCGGATGACCTACCAACAAAACACATGATTCTTTGCAAATGACGCAGTTTCGTGGTTGGCAACACTGAAATGACGTTAAATGTCGTATTTTGTTGGAAAATCCAAAAATATTGTGTTGTTTTCTTTCGATGATTTTTCGGAAAATTGAGGTTCAAAAAAAAACAAAAAAGTGACGCATAAAGGTTGATCCTTTACCTACATTTTGACATATTTTACAGTGTTTTAGATGAAGGGAGTGCCCCGCCCAGCACCCCTATTCACTCCGCTGTCCCGTAAGTTTGTTGTTTTTGAAACTTTTTATGCCTGTAACTTTTGAAAAACAAAGAATTTTTTCGACGCGCAAACGGTTTCGTACTTCTGGCGAGGCATATTAACGATCTGTAAAGGAATTTTTCGAAAATCTTAAAAAATGGCAGAAAACCGTATACTGCATAAGTTTATATAGTGACGTCGTGATTTGTTTACGTAGGTAACCAATTTTTTTTTCTTGTTCTCCCCACTTGTAGTCTTGTTTGTTTTTCTGTTTTTTTTTTAATGCAAGTGTGATAAGATTTCTATGGTGATAATTAGGTATTTATGAGAAAGGTAGGTGAAAGTGTGGTTTCCCAATATTGAATCGCTAGCTTGAAGTTGAGTGTTTTTTAGTGAAGGAGCCCATTTTAGGACTCTGTTAAGGTTTTACCAACCATTGGTATGGTTACCCATTAATTTTATTGGCCCTGCATAAACACAATCATAAGGGTCAATTCATGCTCACAACTTATATCAACTTAAGGCTGGTTTATGCTTAAATTCCTTTTACGTAAATTTTGCTGAATCTTTTTCCCATAGCAATAATTAATGGTGGGTTTACCCAACTTTTCATATTGATAAATCATAACTTTAATTCATAGTGGATGAGCCCAGGGGTGAGCACAATTTTAGTATTAGTACATAATTAACAGCACCTGTTTATCCAAGGGTGCATAAGAATAGTGCCTTAGGATAAATTTTGACAAACCAAATTGACAAAGAAGAACAAAAAAAATAGATTCTCCTTACCTAACCTCAGTAGGTTATAGTCCAATTTTTCGATGAGCGTACTGACATCATTTTTTTGGATCTCTATTCGATACATTATTTTAGACAGTGACAATAAATATGTAAAAAAAGTCAAGTCGTTGATTGTTTCAACTGTTACTTCAAATTGACAACAACAAATTATTTGACATGCGAACTGTTGACAACAAAGAAATACGTTTTCAGAGACAATAATGACGTCAGTCCGCTCATCAAAAAATTTCATAGTTGAGGGAGGTAACAGCTCATGGCACTACTTGGAATTACCCATGTAACATGCATTAAGTTAAAGTTAACCAACTTTAAAATAAGGGATAATGCTCTGTGCTTTTGAATCATGAATTACAAGGTCATTTAGAATAGCACAAAACTTTTGACACCTGTCAGCTTAAGCTGGCAGGTATCAAATTTTTATTTATTTATTATTTATTATGTATTTAAGTGTGTAGCCCATCATCAACCAAAAGTAAAGACCTATTTACATCTTCAAAATCAGATCCTGTCCTCCGAAACATTTGGACTGATCACCTATAAATTCACTATAAATTAACACCTGAATTAACAAATAGAAAATTTGACACCTGTCAGTATAAGTAGCTGCGTGCTATTCTAATCAGCCTTTAGTTTTAAAATCATGTGAATTTTTGCTTTTAGCTGATGATTTGAAATTTTTTAAAATAGTTCGTGATCTGAATGATTGTCATATATTACAGCAAGAAATAGTTTATTTTTCTAATTGATGCAGAGATATAACCATTTATTCCTTAATGTCTGAAAATGTAATAGAAAGACAAATCCAATAAATTTTCCATACCAACTAGACAATAGTACCCTTGAAAAACCAAAAATAATGAGAGATTTAGGTGTTTTTTTTTACTCACAATTGACTTTTATAGACCATAGTGACTTGATTGCAAACAAGGCAATTAATGAAATTGTTAGGATTTTTACTTAGAACATTGAAAGAGGTTCAAATTGTCTGCAATCAGAAAGAGGTTAAAAATTTTAAAAATTATGTAAAATCAGGGGGTAGAGTATACCCCTTTTTATGATAAAGGTAGGCTTATGTTTGTTTTTTTTTAACTTTTTTAAGTCAATTTTTATCTTGGTTAATGGGATTTTGTTATTAATCTAAGATTCTTGCTTCTTTAATTCAATTAATTAAATTTTGATTTATGATAACTATTTAATAACTTTTAATTTAGATAACTAACATTTGATTTAATTAATTGATTATTACAAAAAAAAAGAAAAATTAATCTCTGGAAATGACAGACAAGAACTCTGCAGTACTTAAGTCTAACCGTCCTTAGACAAAAATAATCCTTTACAAGAGTTTTTTTTTCTGCTTTAACTAGTTTAAAAAATTTAGGTACCCACTATGATTTTTAAGTAGATTAAGATTTTACTTTTGTATACCTTACAATCTTTGTGAATAAAACTTTGAAATAGGACTTGATCTTTTATTTTATTTTATGTATTTATGGCAGAGCCATTTTACAGGTTCACAAATATAAATATAATTATAAAAAGATGGCATAATATACATAAAATATTTGAACGAGAATGCGAAACATTGGGGAATTGCTTGAAGAATGACCGGAGTCCTTCTTACTTTTAAGCTATCACTGTTAAACTGTTGATTAACAAGATCATAGTTTATATGAAAGTTATAATATATTAACATAATTAAGGTATAGTAACGTGACCAAATAAGTAGTAACAGTGTTTGTCAATTTATAAATATCTATTAGATTTTGGTTAAATGTATGTTTTAAAAGAAATAAAATTTGATGTTTTTTTTTCAAGTTTGTAAAATAAATAATATCCTGCACTAGATACTTAAAATAATAATCAGCTAGGCTTATCAATAAAGTAATAAATATTTGCTATAAATTTGGAAAATTATTTCTATTATATAAAAATTTTACAGATAAATGGGAAAAAGGTATAACATTTTCTACTACATCACAAGGTATAAAATGTTTGATTTCCCCATTCTATGAAACACACGCAATAGTCGGCAATACCGCATCAATTCAAAGTTCCACTGAGCTTAACTGTTTCTGTTCTTTTGGTTTCCCTTATCACCCATTAAAATGTTTGCACTCATTCTAACTAGAAACATAATTTCTAATCATAGCCTTTGACTTTAAAACTTGCATTTTTAATTGATCATTATGAACAAAAATAGGATTTTGAATTATAATTAGTTTAAAATGTGTTGTATATGCAGTCTTTAGAAAATTCTTCAAATTTTACCATATAAAATGTGTGTCTTTTGTAAGTAAAGGTAAAGGTAAGTATAAGTGCAATAATTTTAATGGGTGATAGAAAAAACATTTTTTAATGTGTTTATAGATTAAATATCTATGTTTGTGGCGGATTCAAATACTTAAATACGATGATTTTTTTTTGTTAAAAACCACTGCCTAAATTCTTTAAAAAATAATTTCTCTATATTTCAGTGGTTTTTAACAATTTTTAAAAAAAATTCTTTGACTTAGTGATGAAAATCTCAAGAAAGTAATTGCTGTTTTCATATTCTAAAGGTGAGTTTGAGTTGGCACCCTGAGCGCACCGGTGACGCCTCTGTCTCTCTCTTACTAACGTAAATAAATGCAGAGGTTAATTGTTGGAGCGCCAAAGGTACCAAACAAAAAAAAGTAAACTTTATATATTTAATAATAATAATAAAATATTTTTTTTTCAGTAAAAGTTGGTGAAACAGTCTCAACATGGCGGAAGCTCACGCAGCGGTCGGGTTTCAATTTTCCATCACTCACGAAGGATGGGACATGAACTTGGACAGAGAAGTGCTCTATTTGGTGTGGCAGAGTGGCGTTAGGTCGTGGAAGAAACGGATTGCTAGACTATTGGTAAGTAAACAAAAAAAAAATATTTTTTTTCTTAATTTTTTTTCCACTTTCACTCTTTTTTTTGCTTAAGACTTGATTCCCTTGAAAATACTTGTGTTGAACATTGCACAGTCACAATTACACCCATTCTAAGTTTGGGATGCCCAATTTTTTACTTCTATTGCTAAGGGAAGTAATGTAAAGGGAAGTAATGTAAGCATCTAAAAATCGCACTTCGAGATATTGATGAAAAGCACGTTTCCAGACGCCATCGCTCTGTCTGTCGGTCTTTCCGTCGCTCACTTTGGAGCCACTGTAACTCAAAAACCCCTGCACCAGTCATAACGAAATTTTACAATAATGATTACTTGTTTTGACCCCTATTGTTTTTGATCTTTCCCCTATTACATGCTTTGAAGCTATCTCCAAAAAGCTTCACTATAAAAAAGGTTTTTTCTTACCTTGTGATACTTTGTTGGAAAGCATATAAAATTATTAGTTTATTGGCGTCAAAATTTTTGACAATCTATACAGGGTGAATTCTTTAAATGGAACGGTGCTTCCCCTAATAGCACAGAAATATTCCCCAGAAATTCGCTGAATGTTCAGCTACTATATTGGGAACATTCCCCGAATATTCTCTCAAATCCTCTAAGCATACCAGGGATGTTCAGAGAATGTTCTGTGTCCGCAGTTTTGATATTCCTAGAACATCCTGGTAGAATATTCATAGAATATTTTCGCATGATTTTCATAGCACATTTATGAACTTGAAAAATATGTTCTCTCACAAAACACCTAAAAAAATTTAAAAAAAGTTTTTAAACAGCGATGGGATTCTAACCCTCAACCTTCTGGCATCCCTATAACACTTTTCCAACGACTTCACCTTTTGCTTATGGGAGAAATTATATATTAGCGGGGTATAACCTTTTGGACATTTTCTGAGAAGAGCACCGTGAATTGTTTTTTTTTCATAAAATCACTCCTGAACCGCTCAACGGATTTTCATAATTCTTTTTTTTATGGGATAAAAATGGGATTACGTTATTTGTTCAATGCAGGATAACTCGCGAACGGCTCAACGGATTTTCATAATTCTTTTTTTATTGGATAAAAATATTACATCTCTCACCGAATCTCCCAAACGGCAACCGATTTTCATAATTATTTTTTTTATTGGAAATAAATATTAGCCTACCCCAACAAGCTTTCTGAACAAAATAAAATCTTAAATTCTGCTGCGTAAGCATGATCGTAGATAGAAAAATATTATTTCCTTTCATGGCATGATTTGATGATATTTTTTTATGCCAACAAAATGGTTTTTTCTAGTAACTAAAAATAGAGTTTTTTTTTTAAACAAAAGAAAACTTGCAGCGACAGATAAAAATATCTCAAAAAAATCTTTACCGCAGCTGTAACAATATTGTGTGATATTTTTAGGACTTTGGTAGAACATTGGTAGATTATCCTGACCAGAACATTCGCTGAATGTATTACCCAGGATATTCCTAGAATATCTCCCAAATGTGCTATCAATGTGCAAATGTAATGACATTTTAGGACCTTACCAGAACATTCGTGGAATATCCTGCATAGAATATTCGGTGAATGTACTGTTCAAGATGTGTAAGAATGTTTTTTGAATGTTTTGTCCATATCCAAAAGGAAAGGATATTTCATAGAAATTGGCAGAACATTCACGGAATATTCTGCATAGAATATTCGCTGAATGTTATATCCAGGAACGTATTTTCAATGTGCTGTCAATATCGAAAAGAAAGGGCATTTTCCGGATTTTAGTAGAACATTCAGGTAATATTCTGCATGGAATATTCGCTGAATGTACTGTCCAGGATGTCCTAAGAATGTTTTTTAAATGTTCTGTCAATGTCCAACAAAAAGGGCATTTTTCGGACTTTCACAGAACATTCCTGGAATATCCTGCATAGAATGTTCGCTGGATGTACTAGGTAGGATATCCTGAGAATGTCTTTTAAATGTGCTGTTCATGTGCTAACTTGAAAGTTATTCAAAGCACGTTTTTGGAACATCCTACGAATATACTGTGAATGTGCCAGTACATTCAGACATTCACAGCACCTTACTGGGATATCCCTGGAATATCCTGTGCTACTAGGGCTAGAGGCTTTAGAGAAGAGGTTTTAAAAAAAGCTAAAAACGAATCTTTAATGATTTTTTACGGACTTTCTGCCCATGATAAAAAAATTGGGGCCCCCAACTGAAGGCCCAGGGCCCACGAAGTATTTTTTTTTTAAATAAGAAGGTACCACTTGTGGCACCTTTTTGAAAAGCTTGTTAAAAAAGAAATTTAACGCACTGGTTTTTTTTACATCTGTCAACCAATGTGTCAAAAATTTTAAAAACTTATTTTTTTGTCAATTGTTTTAGCTTCAAAATAAACTATATATTTCTCTATTTACTAAGCGAAATAAAGAAAATACCACACAAGTACATTATTGGTGGCCCATTTGGGGGCCCTCACTGAAGGCCCAGCGCACAACAACATTTTTTTTAATGACGAGTTACCACTTGTGGCACCTTTTTGGAAAATTTGTTAAAAAAGAGTAAATAAAAAAATACGTAGTTTATTTTGAAGCTAAAACAATCGACAAAAATAGATTTTTCTTAAAAAATTTTAACACATGGGTTGACAGATGTCAAAAAAAAAACTAATGCTTTCCAAAAAGGTGCCACAAGTGGAACCTTCTCATTAAAAAAAAAGTTGGTAGGTCCTGGGCCTGCAGTTGGGGGCCCTAATTTTTTGTCCATTTAAAGAATCCACTCTGTATATATACAGCACATATAAAATGGAAAAGTCTGCATGCACACCGGAAAAGTCCAGGTACATCCAGGAAAAGTCTGGTTTTAAATTTGTATTTTAGAACAATGTCCACAATGGAGTATACCCGGGCCACTACAGTTACCTTTGCGTAGTAATAGCCATGGTGTCTGCCCTTCATATGAATGGGTACGATGTACCTTTTGACCTACCAAATAGGATATTGTGGCTTATAGGCAACCCGTAAGTATATTACAAGCAGCTATTGATATGCGGTTTTCAGATTTTGGTTTTCGTAAATATTACCCAAAAATTTTGTTATAAGGTTCAAATATTTCAAAGCTACAGTTTTCGAGATATTTTCATTTCCTTTCAACATAAAATAATAATTTCTACCACCATTTTTTAATTTTTTTTTATTTTTGTACTCTATGGAAATGGTCATGACATTATTTTTTCTGGCAAGTGTATCACTACCTTGATTTTTTCAAATTGTTTCAGGGATTCGTACAAACACCAAATTATAGCGTGCAGCATAACGGGCTGTGCCTATTGGCTGCCGGTAGTCTACGCTCTAAGGTACTCAATGAGAGGTCTGTTTATGTACAAAGGATGGATGTACGAGATTGACTCAAGTAAGATATTAAATTAATTATTTTAAAGAATTTAAAGTCATAATAATGTTTGCCTATGTCATTTCTTATAGATCAAACACCATCTTGGAAAACCAAAATTTGGACAACCCTGGTAAAAGCCTTCAGCGGATGGAACACTCCAAAATTGTACAGTTACCAGTTAGCTTTGCCAAGATTGCCCCTGCCTTCTGTACATGACACAGTTCAGAGAGTAAGTGTCTTTTTATCCTTCCTAATTTTAGCAGTGGCCCACCCAGGAATTTACTGTGGGGGTAAGTTTCTAAGGTAGTTTTTTAAAAACTTTAAGAAGAGAAAGACCTTCCGCAAGTACAAGTGGTAACCGGCAATGAATACAAGGAAACAGGTGCTTGCAAGCGCGGACCTGATCTCGAATCTACGGGGGTAACCAAATTTCAAATTGTTTATTTACCCAAAATTTGTTGCCAAAATCATGATTAAATGCGCCGCTTCGCCGACAAATTATTAAATATATATTTATTTATACCTCAATAGGTAGTAGTTCTTTATCACTATACAAAAATTTATTTAATAAAAATAATTTAAGTTTACTTTTAAATTGTGAGGCGCTTTTCAGCTTCTTAATATTTTGTGGTAAACATTATTTCTAGTCTAAATTTTGAAACTTGTAAATTCTTTCCATTTCTAATATTAAATCTAGTCCTCATTACCTTGAAACTTACGTTACACACACAATAAGACCTACAAGATTCGAGCTTTAGTAATGTTAACATTGCCTTAACTACTTTCTTTTGAGCAACAAAGACGTTGATACTCCCCAAAGACACATACCATATCTTAGCCCTGACTCACACTGCATAGTATACTATGTGATTGCTGCTTGGTTAGTACTTGACGTAGGTTTCTTAACTGGTGTGATATCTTTCTAGTTTAGATTTGCATTGATTTTCATTCATTTAGCTCTGAATCAATCTGCTGCAACATTTAGTAATAAATGGTGACGTTCAAACCAGCCTTTAAGTGCATTCAGTGACGTCTGACTTAAACATTTTAAGTCATCTATTAATTTTTTTGAAAATATCACAGATTCGTCATCACAGTACTGAGTCAAAGCGTTATCGTCCTGCAGAGCATCCCCAATATCAAATATATCATAAATATAGCACATGACCCAGAATTGAACCCTGTGGTACACTCACATCAACCTCAACAGTTCTGGAATTAATGTTATTCATACTTTGTTCAATTTGATGGGAAATTACTCCATTTAATTGTTGTTGAGCCAAAGGCAATTATTGAAAGTTTCTTAAATAGAGGTTGATGATTGACACAGTCAAATGCCCTGCTTAAGTCTAGAAAGATCCCAGCAGAACATTCTCCGGCTTCAAGAAAATTTAAAATTTTTTCATAAAAATAACAGAACATATACGTTGTGCACCTGTCCATCCAAGATATCCTGAGCATTTTACGATAACACCATATCTGGAATGCCTCCAACTGTTCGCACATGGCATCAGTTAGTGTCCATGCCTCCACGCCCCATTACATAGCATGCTAAAAATCCAACAACGAAGGACACCAATTCGGAGAGTGGTATTGAGATGATCACGCAAAAGCAAAAAAAATGTTTAAAAAATGCTGATTTCCTTCTAATTTTTTAGTATTTAGGAAGCGTTCGCCCCCTTCTAGACGACGAACAGTATAAAATCACTGAAAAATTGGCGGAAGATTTTGAAAAAGGCATCGCCAAAAAGTTACAGAGGTACCTGGTTTTTAAATACTGGTGGTCGAGTAACTACGTCTCCGACTGGTGGGAGGAGTATGTTTATTTGAGAGGGAGGTAGGTGAAACATAAATAAAACAAATATTTTTTTTGTGTATTTTTTAATTTTTACCCTCTCGAGGGGAGCTCACGACCCTTGTCTGATCCTTAGATGAACTACCTATGTACATATTGTATATTTTTTGGTCGAACAAGAACTGTATAGCAAATAATAAGGACAAACTAACTAAACGTTAGAGCGCGAAAAGGACGGAGACACCTGTGATGTGAACGCGGAGTGCGCGGACACGAATTAGCGCCGTGTGATTGGAGCTAGATCCTTGAACTGTATTTTTATATATTTTTATTATTTTGAAAACCAGGCTTAAATTAAAAAAAATATAATTAAAAAAGCATTCCTTTTCTTCTTAGAGTTACTAGTTACTTCAACCGAAAAGAAACCAAAACAAAAGATCAAAAGATCTTCGATGGAAATAACGAAAATTCAAACTTGGAGTGATTATGGGGAGGGTGACCAGTGAAACCACTGATGAGCTCACGCTGGTTACCCAGAGCGAAACATCGTTTAATCATTTCTCTTTTCGCTTTGGTCCTTTGTGTGTTTCTTGTGGGATGCTAATCCAAGTTTGAATTTTCGTTATTTTCACCGAAGATCTTTTGTTCTTTTTTACAGTACCATATGTCATCCCTTCTTATTTTCTTGGATCATTTACGTGACTCCAAAAAGTGACCCGTTTTGAACGTCAGTTCGACATTTCCTGCGCTCCAACAGACAGAAAAAAAATAATCTCAAAAAAGGAAATATTGTGTCCGCAAATAAAAATAAAAGTAACACTCGTGGCATATCGGAAAAAGCGTTTTTGTTTCTCACTTCATTACGACTAAGCCTCCAATGTCTAATGGAGAATCCAGACACATACACACCTGTTTCATCCTTATTAGACCCATTTTTCAATTTATTTTAGGTATCCGCTGATAATCAACTGCAATTATTATGGTATAGACGCCATTTTGCTGCAGCCCACGACAAAACAAGCTGCAAGAGCGGCAAGTGTCATCAATTCACTACTGATGTTTAGGTTAGTTAAAATAATTTTACTACTTAAAAATAGCAGTGTTATGTTACATATATGCTAGGATAACTCTCGGTAGAGTGTCGTATTTTCAAAGGAGTGGCTCTTTTTTATTTTGTTGATAAGGGGTGCCAGGGAGTTACCGGCAAAGAAAAGACAAATGAACACGCCAAGGACGAAAGTATGGTGGTTTAAAAATAAACCACAATGCACTCAAAACAGATTTAAATCTTGGACATGCCAATCGCCTCAGACAACTCTCATTTCTATGATTTGATTAGAGTTTCATTACGAAGTCATTCCACTATCCGGCGCCTCCACCATGTCTGAGTCAAAGGGTAGCTTTTGCTGTTTTTAAGCTTTTTATAACATTTAAAATATCTAATAGAGACATAAAGCTATTTGTAACTCATCCGTATCCGCATCTAGCAGAACCAAGCACATTGATTGGTCAAAAACTTGTAGCACGTTCGAAAAGAGCAGATATAAGGTGTTTCTGAACGCAATAGGTGCTGAGATACGATACGTGTGCCGTAATGATACGTGATACCTAACGCATTCAAAAACACCTTAGATTAGCATATATCTGCTCTTTTCGAACGTGGTACAAGTTTCTGACCAATTAATGTGCTTGGTTCTCGCTAGATGCGGATACGTATACGGCGATGAGTTAAAAATAGCTTTATGTCGCTAATATATTGTACACTTTGGCCGGTCCTCGCAATAATTAATTTAATATCATTAAATAATGTAAATCATTAAAGAAAATCGCGTTTATGGCCTTTGGACACTTTTTCATTTGACGACAGAAAAACATATTACTAGAAAGTTGAAAGTCTAATTTATTTGGCTTCATAGTTCATCTCTTTTAGCAACCATTCAATGTTATAACGGGTAGGGACTTTTTAGGAGGCTTGTGGACCGCCAAGAACTAGATCCGATTCTTCTGCAAGATCTCGTTCCCCTTTGCTCCTGGCAATATGAAAGAATCTTTAACACGACCAGGATACCCGGTGACACTGCTGACAAAATTGTCCACTTGTCTGACAGTAACCACGTTGCCGTCTATCATAAGGGCAGATATTTTAAGGTTATCATTCATCATAGGGGAAGAATATTGAAGCCGCCAGAAATTCAAATGTAAGTGAGCATTATCCATTTAGGTAGTTTTTACAATGTTTTTGAGAGGGGTAGTCAACTTTGATGTACTTAAGGTGAAAAATTATTATACCAAAATACTTTTTTAGATGTCAAACAATTGATAAAAAAAATTGTTACAATTTTTTCCGAAATTATAATTTTTATTTCATAACACTAACTAATACTTTAACATGACCACTTACCTTATAAGTGTCACTTAGGGCGATGTAAGGTATTACTAAAAGATTTTTTTAATTTTTAGGCAACTAGAACAGATTCTAGCTGACCAGTCAGATCCTCAGCCCGGCGAGGAAAAACTAGCAGCCCTAACGGCCGGGGAGAGGTCCCATTGGGGAGACGTGAGGAGGAGATACTTTGACAAGGGGATCAACAAGCTGTCATTGGACGCCATCGAGAAGGCGGCGTTTTGCGTCACTCTCGATGATTATCCGTATGAATTTGACAAGGTTAGTATGTTAAAACTCACAAGTAATAGTAGTGGAGACACACAAATTTAATTACAAATCCTCTAGGGAGAGGAGAACTAAATTTGTAAAAATATAATAGTTTTCCCTCCTAATATATGACATTTATTGCAGTCACTAAAACTGTCATTTTTTCGTTATGTTATTTTTTTGTCAAAATGTTAGAAACGCATGGATGTAACGCTAAAATATTAGGGACTTATCGGACATTGTAGGCTGACTTTAAGTTCAGACAGTTCCGCATGAAGGTTAAAAGGTTTCTGACTTTTTATGTCATATAAACATGACATCTAAACATGCTCACATTGTGCGCCATCCATAAAGTTGACAAATTAAAGTTAATGCCATCCTTTAGTAGGCATAAACCATGTGTTAGTGAACATTATTTTGACAGCGCCGCGATCAAAAAAGCTCTCAAAACGTAGGTTTGGATAGCCCCAGCAACCAAGAAGAGCGCCGCGTCGCACATAGGTCAGTTTTTGCAATCTGGGGCGGAAAAAATCGAAATAAAAAATTTTTGGCACCACATTATTTTACAACGACAAATTGAGCCTAGAAGCTGCCTAACATATTCTATAAAATTTCTGACCAAACGCACCAAAACTAGCCAGCGCTCAGGCGGTTGTTGTGAAATAATTTTTATTTTTACAAGATAAGACTCGTCCATAAGTCAGTCGTCACTCAGTATAAATATCGCAGCGCTGGAATATAGTCTGCTAAATGCACCTTTTATGTAGTTTTTACTTATTTTCATCATAAATCACGATATGGGTAAGTCATTATTTTGTTACAGGTTCATATTTTAGCTAGGATTTTAATATTTTTAGTTACTAAGTATTTAGAATCAAATTTTAGTCCCATTTATTCGATTTTTTAGTCTAGAAACTCCGGGATTGCTGTGGATTGGTTGTGAAAAAAGCTCTATTATAACGAAATTTTTCAATATAAAGTAGATTGATCTGCAATTATTTGCAATCTTGTAACTTATGGCGTTCTTTTCAGAGTTGCGAGCTGGTATCAACAGCAAGTTCCGGGTCGAAAATTTGAAGCAGTGTTTAATTTTATTAGCAATTCCAATGACTTTAAAGACTATAATGATGTTTTCCAAAGTAAAATTAAAAAAGCGGTAAAAAATTTGTGTGCCATTTTCAGACAAAAGTGGGTAAAGTGCTACCGCAACAAAAACTATTTTTAGCCACTAACGAAGTATGGTTATTGGGAAAAACTTGTTTAGGAGTAGAGCATAAAAAAGTATCTCCAGGTAGACCATTGAAATCCTTCGAAGATTGTACAGAAGCGGCAAAACGGAAGAAAGTGCACGAACTTGTAGCATCTACAAGTAAGGAAGAGATCGCGTATGCTGCTACACTGAGTCAACATGCGAGCGGTCAAAGGGATGCATCCAAGTTTGTGCACTATCTTCCGTTTTGCCGATTCTGTACAATCTTCGAAGGATTTCAATGGTCTACCTGGAAATGGCACACAAATTTTTAAACGCTTTTTTAATTTTACTTTGGAAAACATCATTATAGTCTTTAAAGTCATTGGAATTGCTAATAAAATTAAACACTGCTTCAAATTTTCGACCCGGAACTTGCTGTTCTTTCCATATGTCGAATATGGCACGTCTAGTGATACCAGCTCGCAACTCTGAAAAGAACGTCATAAGTTACAAGATTGCAAGTAATTGCAGATCAATCTACTTTATATTGAAAGACCGATATATATTCTTATAATAGAGCTTTTTCACAACCAATCTACAGCAATCTCGGAGTTTCTAGACTAACAAATCCAACAAAGGGGACTTTTATAGAATATGTTAGGCACTTTCTAGGCTCAATTTGTCGTTGTAAAATAATGTGCTACCAAAAATTTTTTATTTCGATTTTTTCCGCCCAGATTGCAAAAACTGACCTATGTGCGTCGCGCCGTCCATTAACAGGTGTGTAAGTGCCTAAAAATATGCCGACTTTATTAAAGTCATCCTATAATGTCAGATAAGTCCCTAGTTTCACACAAAGGTAAACAATTACTTGATACTACATATTTTTAAGCACTTACACATCTGTTATGGGACGGGGCGGCGCTCTTTTTGGTTGCTGGAGCTATCCAAAACCTACGTTTGGGATATCCAGTCAGAGTTTTTTTTTATCCCGGCAGTGTCAAAATATTGTTAACTTAACATAATGTTTGTGCCTACCTTTAATAAAGGACGGCATTAAGCTCTTATTAAGGTAATTTCTAAAATACACCATCTTGCAAATAAGGGGACTAAAATTCTAGAGTATAATTTTAATACTTTGTTAGCTAAATTAAATTAAATTTAATTGTAGAAAATATCCTCTGCATTATTCATAAGAAATATACCGCCGAGGAAAACTTTAGCTTAAAGTAAAAGCAAATCCTAATTTGGTTGTTCAATTATTTGAAAAAACAAAAACTTCGATAAAATCCTTGTTAAAACCAAAAGATCAAAAGATCTTGGGTGGAAATAACGAAAATTCAAACCTAGATGAGCATCCCACAAGGAACACACAAAGGACTTAAGCGAAAAGAGAAATGATTAAACGATGTTTCGCCTTGGGCAACCAGCGTAGGCTCGTCAGTGGTTCCACTGGTCACCCTCCCCATACATAATTAAACACCATCATACACTTTGATTTCCAACCTTGAATAACTCACAAATAGGCATCGTTCCTTGTTACTTTTCTAACAAGTTTGGTCGAGCAGTTGTTGAGAGTGGAAAAATGATTTTTTACAAAATTGTGAGAGCGCGAGGAAAAAAGTAAAATTGATTTAATTTTCCCACAAGGAACACAAAAAAGACCAAAGCGAAAGGAGAAACAATTAAACGATGTTTCGCCCGGGGTGACCAGCGTGGGCTCGTCAGTGGATTCACTAGTCACCCTCAATCCAGACATCATTTAACACCATCGCACACTCTGACTTCTAACTCTGAATCACTCACAAATAGGCATCGTTCCGCATGGTACTTATTATAAGTTACCTGATACGGGTTCCTCCTGGCGTGTTAATCTTTCCAATAGGAATATGCTCCTAAGACAATTAAAACAAGAAGTTAAACACCATCGCACACTCTGACTTCCAACTCTGAATCACTAACAAATAGGCATCGTTCCGCCTGGTATTTGTGAGTGATTCAGTGTTGGAAGTCAGAGTGTGTGATGGTGTTAAATGATGTCTGGATTGAGGGTGACTAGTGAATCCACTGACTAGCCCACGCTGATCACCCCGGGCGAAACATCGTTTAATTGTTTCTCCTTTCGGTTTGGTCTTTTGTGCGTTCCTTGTGGGACACTCATCCAATTTTGAATTTTCGTTCTTTCCTCCCAAGATCTTTTAATCTTCTCTTTTTTATATTCTTTTCGGTTGATGTAACTGATTTGGAAGTTTTAATTTTATTTCAACACTTCAAATCTTATTAAGGCAGTTTGTAGGCAGTTGGTTGTTGTAATTCGGATTCTTTAAAAATGGTCTGTATTTCCCCAAATTCCTAATTGAAAAAATTAGCAAGATGCCGCTAGTATCTTGAACTTGAATGTAATGGCTAGCAGTTTGTTTTCGCTGTCGTCATTTGAACGCAAAGAAAGTGGGGTGAAGAGGTAAATGTCAACTGGTTTAACGAAGGATAAAGTCCAGATCATTGAAATATGTAGTGTAGTTTTTTGACTTTTTGTAACAATATTCTGCAAAAAAAAATTGTTGTTAAAAAACTAAAAAAATTTGCTACAATAAGAGGTATTGTTTGGTTTTGAAAGCTGCCCACCTGCAAAAGCTAGCAGTTGTTGTCGCGGTCGTCATTTGAACGCAAAGAAAGTAGGGTGACAAGGTGAAAGTTGACTGGTTTACTGTGTTTAGGAAATTAAATTATTGTTCTTTTTGACAGGACGACCCGTCAAAACTGGACTCGTACGGAAAAATGATGTGGCACGGTAAAGGTTATGACAGATGGTATGACAAGTCGTTCAATATATGCGTGGGAACCAATGGCAGGCTGGGATTCAACGCCGAACATTCGTGGTAAGAAGTCCCTTCTTAAAAACGATTCCGAAATATTATTTACATCAGCAAGTTTGTAAAAAATCTATCTAGATATTTAATATTATACTTAAAACTTTTTATTTTGCTATTTTTTTAATTAAACCAAAACGAAATTGCAGCGTAGATCGAAACCTCTATTAGATTTTCTTCTCTCACTTAAATTGTGAGATTTGTTGCATCATAAACGTGCTTATTTTTTTAAACTAGCTTTTTTGTTTTGACCAGCGCCACCTAGAGGAGAAATTTTTCGCGAGAAAAGTTTATCCTCCAGGTGGCGCCGTTTTCACCATTTGACGTGTGTTTTATAGGGCGGACGCAGCGGTAATGGCCCACGTATGGGAGTGGGTCATTTTAGAAGAAGCGTACGAACCTCGGTAACCATTTTTTTACCTTCTTTAGGTTATGGATGTCACGATAAACCATGTACCTATTAGCTTAAATACACGCCCTTCCGAATGCTTTCGGCATGCACGAACTTGTGAGCAAGCTGTCCCTCTACTTTAGATCGTCGATTGATTCGAGCAAGTCGCATTACCGAACGGGTCCACATTTAAACTTTCTAACCTAAGTCTCAAAGGTACCATGAACAAAGTGGTTATAAAGGCTATTTGTGCTGTAGTGCACGGATATCAAATAACGTTTGAAGATAGCGATGATGACGAGGTTAACTGTTCAGAAGACAGCCAGCTTTTTGGCTATGCTGAACAAAAAGTCCCACTATTAAGAGACGGGCAATTTAAAGAACATTTCAGAATGTGCCACTCAACTCAACTCGAGTTTATAAATCGCCGCTCAGCTATCGCTATAGTCGTTACCGATGGCGAGAGATATATAAACGTACTTAAATTGTTTTGATCTTCTACTACTTTTTCATGCAAAACTAAAAATACACAAAAACATAACCTAAAAGTTTAGATTAATCTGGAAAATCCGCCTAAAATTCGGAGCAGAGCGATCTAGCTCCGATTGATCTGGATTTATTAACCGAACGCGCCAGATTTACTTCCCCTTGCTTCGCTTCGAATTGCCAAACGATTTTGGCAGTGACCGAAACCCCTCGGATCCATATATTTTCGCGCATGTGCAAAAGGCCGGCGCTAAGCCAATGTCTTTTGCTATTTCCATGGCTGGCTAGATTTTAGATGTTGCTTACAAGTTTGCCTGGGTAAGGCGTTCATTTAAGCTAATAGGTATATGCAACAAACATTAGATGTGCTTGCTTTATTTTCTGCTGTATATAATCATTATATAGGGGGTGTCCCAAAATTATTGAGCTTATTATAAATGTCCAATTGCACCGCAGATTAAAAATCTATTTTTTATAACTTTTTTAATTTAGACACCTTAAATGATCCTCTCTTCTTTAATCCGTTTATCCAACAAAATAAATCTGCGGTGCCAATGGACATACAATAATTAAAGTTTTTTGCAAAGTAGGAATTTTGGAACACCTTGTATATACCTTAGGTGCTGGATGGCGAATAATTTTTCCTATTTTTTTTTTTAGTTAACCTATCCATTTTATAGACCTCTCTTTTTTAAATATCTAGAAAATTTTATGGTTTTAACTGGAGTTTTAATGGTAAAATTATTAAATTCATACCCCCTAATACAAATTGTTTTTCTGCGGTATTTTCTAATCTTTGTTTCATGTTTTAAGCTCAACAAGAACTTAAAAAAAAAATTGAAAAATATAATAGGTATGTGAAAATCGCAAAATTATTTAGAACCAACTGAAACATCTCAGGACTTTTACTTTGCAAAATTTTGTACATATTTAATGGATGTTTTTTTTTTAATTCTTCTATTCCAACTTTTTGGCTTTTTGAAAAAGCATTCTCATCATTTTTTTATTTATTTGACTTTTTTCAATATAACCTGGATTTTGCCCGAATCGCCTTAGACGTTTACAATCCAACAAGTGGTTTTTATGACCCACCGTCGGATTATTTAGGGGTACAAGATAATTAACAAAGTACCAATAAGTGGAGTTAAATATCAAAAATAGAGAATTTTAACCAAAAGAAAAAACTCAGATTTTGGCCTACTCCACTAATCTATATTAATTTATGGTGCATTAATGAGTACCTAATAAGGGCGAAACACGTGTTTTCGTCTAGTCTTCAAGTCGCACGGTATGTATCCTTGCGGTAATCCGATGTAAAGTTTGTTTTTTTACTATCTACGCCGGTATCCACGAAAGATGACAACGGATTTGTTGGTACATAGATTAGCTCCAAAATAAATGAACTCAGTAAGTGGTATAAATAGTGGAGTAGGTCAAAAATCCAAAAGTTTTCTCTTTTGGTAAAATTACTTCTTTTGTTGGAATATAATTTTGCCTAGATATTCAAAAAAGACCCGTTCTACATCTTTCGGTGACTGGTTTAACACCTTCTTTCCTTTTTTTTTCTAAATTTTGTAGGGCGGATGCCCCCATATTAGCGCACTGCTTGGAACACGTTCTGCTCGATGAAGCCGAGACTATTCGGTAATTTTTGTTCTATTTTTCTGTTCAGTTTTAGTTTTTTTAATGTTAATATGCATAATATAAAACAAATCTTAAGCCCATTTGACACCTCTCGTTGAAGTTTTTTTATAAATAATTTTCCAAAATGTCTTTAAGAACTAATAATTTACGTTTATGATTTAGATTATTTTGATTCGTTTTTTTTGCTACTTCTTAACTTTATCCTTATTCTCTTAGAACCTTGGCTATTATCAATGCGTTTTGTATTCCAACTACTGCCTTTCTAAAAAGTTTCCTATATAATTATCTAAACTCATCAACGAAGGATACGAATTTGGAGAGTGCTATTGGTAAAGCCATGATGGTAATATAAGGCTTATATTTTAGCATAATTTAAGGGGGTAACGTTTTTGTTTAAGCAATTTTTACTTTATTTTTCACATTTTTGTGCCATGATTTTGCACACATTTTAAAGCTTTCTTTCCAAACTTTCGATTTCTAAAATAAAACACTCACATTTTTCAATTTTTACTGTTTTTTAAGCGTTCAAAAAAAGTACTGCCAAAAAAAATTTAAAATATTTAAGGTTGTTGAAGAGAGACAACAGGCTATAAAAAAGTATTTTAGCGAAAGATGGAAATGATTTAAGGCAATTTTTTAATAAAAATTTCAGTTTTGTCATCTGTCTGTCATCTTTAGTGATGTCGTGCATATGATTTCTATTTTGCCATTTTTATCCAAAAAACAGCAAAAATTGTAGTTGTTCAAACTGTAAAGTGTGTAAGATACGGTACTAACCTCTTGTAAATCGAAAGATGAGCACCATAATTTTTTTTGCCTTCAATTATACTATGAACAATAAAAAATGTAAGATAAAAATAACATAAAAAAATATAATGAAGAGGCCTAATTGCCCGGTCTGCGGGCCGCCCCTTATTACTACTATTACTATTTAAAACATTTTAAATTGCATGTACCTACGTTTATTAATCAAACATGTGACACTAACAAAATTATTTATTTCCAATGGTTGCCAACGCACAACAAAATTATCAGCATTTCTCTAACAACTGCCAAATCGAGTTGCTTACCTCTGGTAAAACAATAACCATCAAAAATTGTATACAAGACCTCTAGGTAAGGCGTATATTCAAGCTAATAGGTATATGGTTTTATCAGAGGTGAGCAACACGACTTGGCAGTTGAGTTGTTATGGAAATGTTGATAATAATTTTTTTGTGTGTTAACAGTTATAGTTGGCAACCACTGACAATAAATCATTTTGCCACTGTCATTTCCATATCCACCAACGTGAAAATTCCTCGATTAAGTTTTAATCCTAATTAACACTAATCGGAGTTTGAAATGAGATTTTTTATTAATCAAATTTTAAATTTAATTATTTACATACGGTTTAAAAATGAAATATTGCCCTATAAAAAACTGAAAAAAGACTTGCGCCGACGAATTTGTATTGTTCCAGAAAAAACAACAATAAACTGGAAAATTATATATTAATAAGATTCTTAATATTTTACCTATTATTAACATTTTTTCTACCGTGTATCTACATCAGTGGTTTTTTTAGTCAAAGCTTAAAATATTTAACCAACCAAAAAAAATCAATGTTTCAAAAACTGTCTGGGGAAATTAGAGGGTCTCTAATTTTGACAAAAGATGATCTTCAACACAGGTATTTGTACGAATCGAGGCGTTCTACTACTATTTCTAATATACCTTGTTATGTATTTTGTTATCTTTAATCATTGTATAAATACAATGCTTTAATAAACATAACTACGGACGCTAATTACAGCACTCTAGCGCCTTTATTTAACGAAGAACGAAGTAAGTAAAGAGTAGCAAAAAAAAGCGAACCGAAATTACCCAATTATCAGTGCAGTACACGATTCAGCCTTTGTAAGAGTCTGCCAGCTTATCTGAGTTAAACACGGTAGGTACGTGAACTTCTTGAAAAATTGGCTCCGGACACTGACTTTTATTTCTCGAGTTTATTGTAAAATGAATCAGCAATAAATATAAAAATTGCTGATCTTGTTCACGAAAAACTTAGAAGTGTTTTATGGGCATTAGTGGCATAAAAGGCCGAAATCAATCAAAAAAAATAATGTATTTTTTTCAATTTACACTGAGAAAAAGGCTCCAACAAGAACGCGTTGGTGGAATTTTTCAATTGTTTTAATTGGTTTGTTTGCTAAGCTACTTTGCTAAAACTACCACAAAAATTGCTGAATCCATTTTGCAAACAAAACAACAAAAAATGTTTTGTTTATTCAAACCGTTTCACTTTGCTATAGTTATAAATGAAGATTTTAATGAACGAAGAGTGTCTGATTTACCAAGAAATTTCTATTAAAACAACAAGGTGTATAGTTGCGACTACGAAAGTTTTGTAACAAATAAGTTTTTTATTATTTTAACAAGGTTACATTTGTACTACAACTAAATGTTTTTGTAAGATTGCAGAAAAAACGTTTTAGGAAGGCTTCGGACATCTCCATGGACACTCGTCTAGTCTTTTTAGAGGGCTAAATTGCTTTAGTTCACCGATATTCCGGCATTCTTAAAGTTAAACTTGACTATTCAACGGGGGCGTACGCTGTACGCAAGGGAAACCAGTGTGCAATGATTGTTTCTCTTTCCTTTGTTTTATTTAAGCTAGAAAATGACAAAAATGAGTACGGCGCAAACAAATACTTACTAAACTTTTACCTAAAGCAGGCAATAATAATGTATTAGGGTAACAAAATAACTTTGGCCACAGAAGCAACAGTTTTATTATTACAGCAAAAGGGTCTCACTGAAAATTCAGAAAACGCATACTGGGTTTAAATAGTTTTTAGTTGTGACAACAAAAATTTTTCTATATTTCAGCAAAGTGAACTTTATTAACTTAACTAGATAGTTCTCCAAGAATGAATAGACTTATATAGTAAATAATTTTTGTTCTTCTTCTCTAAAACTGCAAAGAGATTCAGCAAAAAGAATTGTTATTTTAGCAAAATTTTCGCCTAATTTTTTCTCAGTGTATGGTTCGACCTTAATGCCCCTATGATTTTTTTATTAGATATTTGGTTGATCTAACATTTTCTTTCTTTACTTAAAATTTTGTGTTATTTTTGTTATTTGGAAAAAAAAGAGACGCGTAGTAACTAAAAGGGGCAACTATTTTTTATTTGTGTTTTTTTTATGGCTGTACTGCACTGCACCTAATAAGTATATTTATTATTGTATTAAAACGGGTTAAGTGTTTGCCTCCGCAACATAGGGATTTTATGCATTGAAAACATATTCGTACAAGAATATAATTTTTTTTAATGTCAACAAATTAAACCATAATTAAGTTGAACAAGTATTGAATTTTTTGAGCATACTTGACCGAAAATGATGGTTTATTCACCCGGCGATCCGAAGGCATTTGATTGAGGGGGATTACCTGAAACTTTGAGATTTTTTTTATTGTTGTTTTGTAAAATGTACTTAAATTTCCCAACTGAACCTTCATATGTCCCAACTGCAAGCAACTGAAAGCAACATTGTGGGGGAGGCTCCCCCATCATCCCCACCCTCAAGGGATCGTCGGTGAGTTTATTTAAACATTTTTAATTTAGAGTTGTTATTCTTTATAGATGAAAAAATACTCACTTTTACGTTAAATCGATTTAAATTCTGCTAAATAATGTAAACATGTACTAGATAATTACACTCTGTTCAGAAAACAACGTTCTAAAAAGTACAGGGACAAAAAAAGATTTCCTATGTTGCGGAGGCATACGCATAACCCGCTTGGTAATTAACTGTAGTTTTTTGTTGTAAATTAACAATAATATTTGTCTTTAACTATTAACACTCTTATTGAGAATAAGTGCCATTTTGCTCCAATTTTAAAAAATAAATAAATTGAAGTGCAATTTTAAAACAAAAAAAAATTAATATTCTTTGACCAAAAACGGTATATTTTTATTGGTGTATCTTTAAAATTATTTACGCGATTGTGATGGTATGCGGGATTTTTTGAAAGTTAAATGACCGGAAAATAAGACGAAAAACAAAATTTGATGTTTTATTGAAAAATAACAAATTATAAATGCATCAAATTAAGGCTCAATATCTTCAATTTTATTTTACTTGAAACTTCCAAAAATTTTATAATTAAAAAAGTGAGGTTAACATCAAAGTGGCGTCCATGGACTTTTCTCTGTCGAGTAGATTCAAACCTCGCAAATTATGATCGAGCAATATTGTTTTGAAAATTGGAGCAAATATACATGTTTTTTCGAAAAAACCCAACCGTAATATTTTGGCCATTTGGTTTTTGACAGATTTGATGACAGCGGCAACACGCTAGGCAACCCGGAATTCACGCCTCCTCCTCCGAGCCGATTAAATTGGGATATGAATAGGGAATGTCAATATGGGATCGATATCAGTTGTAGGGTGGCAAATAAACTGATCGAAGATATCGATTTGAGGATATACATGCATGACAGCTATGGCAAAGGTCAGTAAAGGAAGTTGTCGGAGAGACCTTGGTACCCTCGCTCGACTCGACGACAGGGTTCTTTCTTTACAAAATTTAACTCTTCTTCCCGGCAGTGTTACCAATTGCAGCATAGTTTTGCGATTTGAGCAATGACTAGAACATTTTCTGAGATAATGGAAAAACCACGAAAAACGATTTTTTTTATAGTTCTTTTTTTTTACCTTTTGGGCCCTGCAGCTACACAACTCGTAAGCATAAATTTGGTCATAATTCTGTGCGTGTCTTTTTATTTTGATAAGGAAGAAAAAAGACGGGGAGGGGATACTTATGAGTTGGGTGACTGTCTTTAACGGAAAAGCATAATTTTCTATAAAATTGCACATTTTTAAATGTCTAAACGGACAAAATAAATTCGTGGTTGTTAAAGTATCGTTCATAATTGGAATAGTTTTTGCAATAGTCGTAATTTTTGTTATAACGCACTCTCTGTCACACTCTTATTAAGAAGGAATAAAAAAAAATCGTTTTATTGTTTTTGTAATATTTCAAAGGTTGATTGTAGAGTTCTTGTTTTTTAACCCATTTTAATAAGTGATACTTACTGATAGTATACCCCAAAGCATTGTATAAAGAAGTACTTCTTTATACAATGCCCAAAGTAAAGGATGCAGGGGGTTTAACGTGGAGAAGTTAATAGGCAATATAAAAAGTTCGGTTTTTATGGAACACCCTATATATTTTTCATGATTTCGGAAAAAGAACATCCTAATATACTAAAACACTCCCCTTCTACAAAAAAAATTACGTGTGCCTGCAAAAAGCACTTTCATTTTAATTTCAACGAAATGTTTTTTAAAAGTAGCGAAGTATCTCTCCTGCCACAGAAGCCGTTTTTATTTTTTTTATTTCTAGGAAATATTCTCTTTTGTGATACTTTCGAGGGACAGCAAAGTTTTTTTCCTAAGACAGCAGTGATCATTACATAAGTAGGTTTTTAAAGTATCACAATCAGAAAAGTGAACTTTACTAACATAGGAAAGTGCTTCGCTGGCGAATTATACTTTGTTAGGGGCAGGAGCGGATAATTTTCATTCTCTTCTGTCTTTACTTTTATTGATTGCAATTTTTCAATAATTTTAAAAAATATTCATGACAATAACTTTAAAAACTTTCCAACACTTGACAATACCTGACAATACTGGACAATACAGGACAATACTTGAGACAATACTAGACAATACTTAACAATCCCAGACAATATTTGACAATATTTCAGTTCTTGACAGTAGGTGTACAAATTTTTGGCCAGCTGTTCACCCCTCAGGGTGACCTAATAAACAAAAAATTCAGAAAAAAATATAACCTCAACAGAGATTGATTTACTTCCTAGGTAACTTTGTGTCTCATTTTAATATTTTATTGATATTTTGTTAGGTTTTATAAAAACCTGCTGTATTAGTCCCGATGCCTACATACAGATGGCGTTCCAACTAGCTTACTATCGAGACGCGGGTAAGATTTGTCTCGCTTATGAAGCCTCCATGACAAGATTGTTTAGAGAAGGTAGGTAGCAGTAACAAAGGGTCCCTATAAAAAACCCGAAACCAAATTTGGCAGAAACATAATTTTTCAGAATGAAAAGAAAAGAAAATAATTGGCCCGAGAAAAATTGTCTCGAAAATGAAATGACGGGAAAATCAAAACGCTACAAAAGAAAAGAAAAGAAAATAATTGGCCCGAGAAAAATTGTTTTGAAAATGAAATGACGGGAAAATCAAAACGCTACAAAATATGTGCATAGAATTAAATTTAAACGAAACACAAAATGTCACAAAATATTTTTCACGAAAATCCCCAATCTGTCCGAAAATGATTTGAATCGATAGGCACGAATTCAATTGCTACGTGCTGTGCTTACGGCAGGAAAGAGTCGAAGTAAGTTGTGATATTGTATTAATTTACCCCCTTTACATCCCTCAACAACTCCCTACCGCCAAATTTTCTCATGATATTGTATTGTCATCGGACCTACAATACTGTTCCAAATTTCATTAAAATCGGTTGACGGGAAGTGTGTCAAAAATGAATCGCAAGATTTGATAGACACTTAGACAGCCAGAAACTGTGGAGTTAAATAAAATCGTTTAATAAAAAAAATCCCTGTGTCATGTTCCAAATAGAGAAACTTGTCAACGCAGCAATCCAGGGCCTACGGCGTTCTATAGATTTAAATTTGACGCATGCCTAATAGCGATTCGGATGGATTGTGGTTCTGCTCACTTAAAGATCGGGCATATTATTTTCTATCAATTTGTAGTTCGGGTATTTTTCGCTTTTAGAAAATTATTTTCGATACTTTTGTAATTCTGATATTTTAAGGTTCGGGAAAATTATAATCGGTTAAATTATATTCATGTCTTTTAAGGATCGAGTAAATTTAAATTCTATAAAATTATATTCGTATCTATTATTTTCTGGTTGTTTCACTTTCGTTCATATTTCGTTTCGGACGTGTTATTTTCTGCTCAATTGTTTTTCGGTTTTATATTTTCCAAGATGTTCATCTATTAAGGTTGAATGAAAGATATAGAGAAACCGATATGGATTATATTATTAATATTTTCAAAGATCTTCCATATAAACTTAAACATAAATATTAAAAAAGCTATTTTAGAAAATATCATAATATAGGGTGTCAAATTTAATAAAATATCAAGCAGTGACGCACCGAGGGGGGGGTTAAACCACCCCCCCCCCACTCCCGAGAAGCCTTGGCACAATCAAATAACAGCAAAAATAAAATATATAGGGAATAAAATACAAGAGACTGGACTTTAATTTTTAACAAAAATCTTTAGCCGGCCGCCGCGCCGTAGCGCAGTTGCCAAATTTTTCGCCTCCGGCGCTATAACACCTTTCATTTTTGAGATTTCGTGCCAAAATAGTCTTTTTTGGTGTCAAAAATGGTATTTTAAGTGTCATTTTCACAAAAATTTTCGCCTGCGGCTCATTTTAACATTTTTACCAATAAATTAAGGGTAAATTAATAACTCAAATTCCCAAAACCTCATCAATATTTACGATTTCAGTGTAATTTTAGTCAAAAATTGCATTTTAATTGTTATTTTCTCAAAAAATTTTGCCTAGGGTGCATTGCAAATTTTGGGTAAATAAACAATTTTCAATTTGGTTAACACCCCCCTCCCTCCACATTTGAGCCCAGATCCGCGCTTGTAAGCACCTGTTTTTAATAACATTTTTACTTCGATTTAAGTTTTTTTTATTATTTATCCTTCCCCCCCCCCCCCCCCCGAAATCAATTCCTGGGTGCGCCATGAATCACGTCTCAGGATTCTCTCTATAGGTATATTACAAAGATTAAAAATTGTCCTCCAAACTGACTGTGAGCAGTTGTTCACCACACAATGTACCTTTTTTGCATTTTTGTGTTTTTTTTTCAGGGAGGACGGAAACCGTTAGACCTTTGACCACTGAGTCTAAAGCATGGATAATGGCGATGGAAGATCCCAGTGTATCCGTCGTAGAACGAGTGAATTTACTTAAAATCGCTTGTGCGAAACATAAAGTAAGAATTATGAGCAAATATTTTTGCCCGTTTTCAAAAACCTCCCGACCATTTTAAAAATCGACGTATTAATTAGTCTATGCGCTTGGTCACGTGGCCTAGATCATGGTCGTTTGGTCGCCATATTTAAAAATGGCCGCCAAATAGTTAAATTTTTTGTTTAAGTGTATCTCCGTACCCAATCAATGCCCATTTTATTTGTTTTTCAAGTTTTATTTACTTTTAAAGCATAGCATAATTTACTAGATTTTCTGTTTAAGTGTATATTCGTATCCAATGGTCCGTTTTTAATTATTTAACACACTCCTTTTATAACCATAATTTAAAAAATGTTTCACGTAGGGGATTTAGAAGATAAACCAATAATAATAACTAATAAATAATAAATCCAATAACGATTCAGATAAATAATATGGCAAACTTTTATTTTATTTTGCACCACCAAATTTATTAAGGAAACTAGAGTTTTAAGTATTTTAATTTTGAAACACTAAAATAAAACACTTTTTTTAATTAAAAAGGTAACGACATTGAGAAAGAAAACATCGAAATAGATAAATAAAGCAAATTTTTCTTAATAACAAAGAACCTAGGACACATTTAGCTGTGGCAAAAATTTTTAGAAAAACACCCAACTTTTTTGGGGCTCTAACAACTATTTAACAAATTAAATAAATAAAATGATCATTGAGAAATTAAATCGGACTGGGTACGGAGATATGCTTAAACAAAATCCACTCATTTGACGGCCATTTTTAAATATAGCGACCAACCCACCACAATCTAGACCACAACAAGTTTTTTTTCAACTTCTACAAGTGTTTAACAAAACCCCGCAACAAAACTGAGGGTATAGTTATTTACTTTAAAGAAAAAAACAGATTATTCTATACTTAGAGTGTATACAGATCGCTTCAAGCACTGCGAACATAGGGCGGAAGAAGTCTAATTTGCCAGTGTACGTACATGCAGAGACACCGCACGCCTATCAGTGAAGCAACCAATACTCAGGCTTGCGATCACCACTTGCATGACTTTCCTTTGGTATTTAGTACGCCTCTAACCGCGGTGCTGTGTGGAGCGTAGTCAATGAAACAGGAATTTGGTCAATAAATACGCAAATTTTTATAACGTAATTTTCTTATTTTTTGTCACTGATAAATAAGAGCGTTTTATTGTCAACTGCTCAGATTTATCAGTGACGACGTGTTACAATGAAAATAATAAGAAGAAACAAAATAAAAGCAAGTTCTCAAAATAAAATAATACATTCTAAAAACCAAAAAGATTCTCCCAGTCAAAAAAAAATTAAAGCAAATGTTCGAAAAGTCCTCCTTGCTCGGCTAGACAATATCCGAGCCTACTATAAAAACCCCTTCTAACGTTTCCAAGCATGTTAGGGGTGATAATTTGAAAAGCTTCTTCAAAAACATAACCCGATTAGGAAATACATTATCAAGATATTCCCTAACAAGGCCAACATTGTGAGCGGAACAACCATCTTGTTGAAACCATGTTTCACCAAATCTTACACCTAACAACTGCCTAGCAGTTGGAATAATGTGCTGCTGCAGTAGATCCAAGTATCTAGGACCCTTCAAATTGCAATTGCCGTTAATAAAAAATTGCCCAATTACGTGTTCCCCTACAATACCCCCCCCCCCCCAAACATTTAGTTTTTGGGGATACTGTGTTCTTACGTCAAAATACAAATGCAAATTTTCCCTCGACCAATATCGAACGTGTGTTGGGTTATGACGATTTGACCATTCGACCATCTGCACTTTTTCGGCAACTTCGTAGACATCCATTTTTAGTTTTAAAAATGTATTATTTCAATTAAGAACTTACCCATCTGTTTCTCGAGCAAGGCAGAAATAAAACAAAATAATAAAAACAAAATGAATTTCCAAAAGTTAACACTGCAGCGTGCTTCGAATCCACCTCGGTCGTACGGCACGGAGAGTAAATTGGACTTGATTCCCCCTATGTTCGCAGTAGCTTGAAGCGGTCTGTATACTAAATATGTGTATAAAAATAACAAATTCTTATCAAAAACGATGATTCGAAAGTATTAAAAATCTTAGATAGTGTATCTCCACAACTATTAGATTTAACAAAAATTGTTTAGGAACAATATTTGTTTGACTGTAGTCTAATGTGCTTTAAATAAAATCGGAGGAGAGGGTACGGAGATATACAAAAAAATATAGCCATTTAAAGGCCATTTTTAAATAGGCGATCAAACG
The DNA here is from genome assembly GCA_963921995.1 of Oxystoma pomonae. Lineage (NCBI taxonomy): Eukaryota > Metazoa > Arthropoda > Insecta > Coleoptera > Brentidae > Oxystoma > Oxystoma pomonae. The sequence continues at coordinate 82,851,870 of OY998169.1, read as the reverse complement.
GCCATGGTCTATACCAAGTGACCAACTTTTTTTTTCAACTATTATAGGATGGTTCCAATTCCTCCTGTGCGATAATTCCATATACAGTGGTGACACCTGTTCTATTTTTTAGAAACTGTGTCTGGACGCGAAATCGGGCAAGGGCATCGACCGACACCTTTTCTGTCTGTTCATAGTGTCGAAACATTTAGAACTGGAGGTGCCATTCTTAAAGGAGGTGGTGAGCGAACCCTGGAGGTTGGCCAGTTCTCAGACGCCGCACGGCCAAACCAAAAGGATGAATCTGAATAAGTATCCCAAATGTATATCTGCAGGTAGGTTTTATGCGGTGAATTTAAATTTCGTGAACCGCAGAAAGGACAAGATATTTAAATCACTTGTATTAAGATCACACTTACGTTCTAGTTTTTAGCAACACTGCACTCATGTCAGTAATTTAAGGGGAAACTAGCTGCCTCAAAGTACGTAGTGACTTTCATTTTTTAAGGTACAGTAGACTCGCGATATAGTGAACATACTATATAGTGAACTACTCCAAATAGTGAACAGAATTTTTTTTAAAAAACAACAAAATGAATCTCGGTCCGCAAATAAAAATGATAGTAAAACTCGAGGCATATCGGACAAAGCGTTTTTATTTCTCACTTCATTACGACCAGGCCTCCAATGTCTAATGGAGAATCCAGACACCTACAGACCTGTTTCATCCTTATTAGGAATCATCAGGGAGTCATAGGATTATACCTGGCAGTTGAAGCTACACACAAAACAAAAAGTTTGTAATCCTTGGGGACATAGTAACTGTGTGCGCCACCTGTCGAATAAACCGAGAAACAAAAACATCAAAATTGAAAAGTGCAAGACACCGTAAATACAGAATCCTGTACCGTTCAGCAGGTTATAAAGTAGAAACCTGTAAAAGTATAAGGTCACTGTAACATGACCCTTAAAAAGAGGTAACGTTCGCAGCAGCACCGCCCCCAATTGGAGCTATTACTATACTTTTTTAGAGATTTGTAAAAGTTAGGGTTATAGCAATATTTATATCTGTACAAAAATTCATTAAAAACTATGAAAAGTACAAATTTTTAAAAGCTATTACTATACATACATATACATAGCGTCGCAGGCAAAAACTTTCTCTTTTACCTACATTTTTTGCGAAACATTTAAAAAAAAGTGGGTTGGGTTAGCTACCAAGGACAAAAATCGTTATTATATAATATGGAATAAAAATGTTTGGGGGTTTGGACAAAAATCGTTATTATGTAATATGGAATAAACATGTTTAACAAAACACATTCAAGATATTGTAAAAATTAAAATTGTAATTAATTATAGTTATTTATTGTATAAATAAATAAACGTTTTTTTTTAACCTAATAAAAATATTTTGAGGTTACTCCTTGGGTTACTTTTTGTAATCATTTATGTTTTTTTTAAGTTATTGTTACATAATTTATATTTAATTACTAGTTGCTTTTATTAGACTCCCTGTAAAAATTGTTTAATTGGTTGGGAATTAATAAATAAATAAATAAATAAAACGCGCTGCAGGCGAAACTTAAAAAAAAATTATAATAAATATATCAATTTTTACACGTTTTGAATATTGTTGACAAGAATTGCTTAAAATTAAACTAAAATTGTAATTGCGTGTGTAAGAAAGCAAAAATGCTATGACAATTTAAAAATTAAACTATATATATTTAAGAATGTTATTTATCTTGTGTAAAAATTAAGCTTAAAAGAAAATTCTCTGAAAATGATGAATTCTTAAGTCACCTTACTTTTAACCGCCAATTATTATACTATGCGCAAACCAAAAATATTTTGGCTATAAAATAATATATACATAGTCCAAAGCTTTTGCACTTTATGTGTAGCTATTCTTGAAATCAGAAAGAAAACAATTCCCCCGAAATGACACTAACGACATTACTTTTCATTTATTTCTAAGACATAAATTTGCGACATTGACCAATGGAAACCGCTCATTTGGTGGGAATTATTTTCTTTACCTACGACCAACGAATAATACTAATTTTACGAACATCTCAACACGATTTTAATGGCTTATTTACGGTCCTAGGATAATAATAAAGCTTAGACGTAAACCACAAGATGGCGTGACAAGCGATGAAACTTTATTTTATAAGAGCACTAATTGACTCAAAAATGTGAATTATTTTTCTATATTTTTAAGACAATAAATATCTAATATAATTTTAGTACCTAACCAAAAATAAGTCCCTTTAAATTGACATATTACGCATTTTTAAGAAAAAAAAAAACCTTGTTTTTAAAAAGATATATGAAAAGTCTCTTAGTAACCTTGTTGGTTTTGACCAAAGACTAAGTTATGCCTTTATGGTTTTGACGTTTTAGATAGAACGTCATTGGAACTTCAGGTTATGAAGGTTGTTGACTTAAGATTGTTTGCGTTTGATCATTTTAATAATTTATGATATTTATGATGACATTTTCATTGGTCGTAGGTAAAGTTATAGTCATTACACGCTCAAATACATTATGACCATCATAACATGCTTGTTATGTAACCTACTATTTTCCTGATCTCAAGAATCTGATAAAATTAAATTAAGAGATATACTAGTTGTATTCTGTGAGGGTGTCTAAGCACTGGTCCATGGTTGGACCCATAAAAATACAGGCTTGCTGGTATTCTCGTAATGTGTATATCAAATTCAAATAAATGTTTTTGTTTCAGTTTCAATTTTTTTTAGGTGGTGGTTTTGGTCCAATAGCGGACGATGGCTATGGGATTTCCTACATAATAGCAGGCGAAGAAGTCATCTTCTTCCACATATCAAACAAAAAAAGTTGTCCAACTACAGTAAGTTGAATGGTTATAGAGCCAGAGTTCATGGTATAAATTATGATTTTTTTCTGAGATGTTAGTTTTTCCATCCTCAATACGAAATGGACAGTATGGCACTTCAAAATTGTGGCTAAGGGCTCGACAATCCATCTACACCTAAAATCCTAATGCTAATAAAGCCAGGCAGGCAACAGGCGCAGGAGTGTACGCGGAAAGTCTAGAAGTTCAGAAAAGTTATCCTCTTGGAGAACACGCTACGGTGTTTCAAGCGGAGGTATATGCCATTATCATGGCAGCAACCCTACCGGAGGTTAGGAATGGCAGGAGGGACATATACATATGCTCCGACAGCCAGGCTGCCCTCAAGACTCTAAGTGCACCCAAAATAGTCAGTAGTCTGGTGGAGGAGCTGAAGCACTGCAAACACTGGCTCAAGACAAGAGGGTAATACTGATGTGAGCCCCAGCTCATCAGGGAATACCAGGGAACGAGAAAGCGGACGAACTTGCCAGACTAGGGGCCGAAACCCAATACAGCGGACCGAAACCTCTTCTGGGAATAACAAAGAAACAGGTACAGAGTGAGCTCAACCAATGGGCGAACAATGAACTGAAGACGTCCTGGAGGCAGAGTCAAAGTGCAGATGCTGACTGGGCACAATCGGCTGAACAAACATCTGACGTAAATAAGAGTAGCAGGAGATCCCGTGTGTCTCGCTTGCGGGCTCGAAGAGCAGAGTGCGATGCATATGACAGATAAAGGCACCTGAAGTGGCGATTTCCCACGATAGAGGAAGAAGAGCTGCACTCGCTCAAATGGGCCGACATACTGAACTTCCTAAAGAAGACAGGGAGGTCTGGAGAGAGATTTGCAGCGGAAGTAGGGGCATAGGGCTAAGGAACGGGGTATGGCAGAAAGGGCCCATGAAGAAGCCTAATTGACAGGCTCACAGCCCGCTCCTATAATTCTACTACTACCATTACTACTAATGCTAATAAACTTCCCTCTTTTTATCTCCCTTTCTCTGTCTCGTTTGGCTCAGTAACGCTGTGTGCCACTGTCGAAGAAACATAATCCCGTTGATATTTAACTGTAGCTTTCCGAAACAACAAAGCTACCAACCTCTGGACCTTCTCCACTCGATACCTCCGATGGTGTCGCCCCTTTATCTTTATCTGATATACTCCGTAAACACAGCATGTCTTTTTTACGCAGTGGCATCTTTTAACTTACTTTTTTCTAATTTTTAACTCGAAGCCGGCCGCAATTGACCGAAACCCCTCGGATCGATAAATTTTCGCGCATGTGCAAAAAGCCGGACCTAAAGCCAATGTCTTTTGTTTTGGCATTTATAGATGTTGCTCACAAGTTTTTACAATAGGTAAAGGGCAGTCTAACAAAAATAATATGGCCGATCCAATAATACACAAACCGTTTTTCCATAAGACGTAATGATAACTTAAATCAGAAGTTTGGCAAAGTGGAAAAAGACGCAGATTAAGCAAAGTGATTTTTTTATAGAGTAATCCTTTCTGAACGAAATTTTAACAATAAACTCGAAATTAAACGTGGAAATGTCCATCTACTAATCTCTGTCGCACCCGTGTAATTACAGATAACGTCATCTCCCTCGAATCAGATAGCGCAACTGTCTCTCTTCAAACCGATCTGGCCCGATTTTCAGGCTGAACTGAGATCGCCTATGCCTATCCACACTGTGCAAGTGCGAGAGAGATAACAGTACATGACATTACCTCTAACTGCGAATTTTGAGTTTATTTCTAACATTTCGGCAAAATGCTCGTTTCTCCCCGATTCAGAAAGGAAATATTGTGTAGTTTATGGTTCTAATAACATATTTTTTAAATTAACTTTGTGTTTCAGACTTCCATTGTCTATATTTTATACACGACGTTTCGATCAGTACAATCTCAGATCGTCTTCAGGTGCAAACTACAATCTATTCCTAAAGCTACGTACTTATATTATATCGGAAATCACCCAACCGTGAAGTTTAAGAAGTTGGCTCCGCCCAAGAAGGGGCTTCCAAATATTTGGAATTTCAACACTTGGTTACTATTATTCTGCCCAATAAAGGCAGCTTCAAGGAATTTTCGTCTCCTTGTGCAAAACCTTTACTTCTGTCCACTTCATTCGGCGATTCCTGATTTCGTTGTTTCACCTCTTTGGGTTTTTCGTCTGATGTTCCTAAAGCCTAACAGATAGTGGTCTTTTTGTTTCGCCTATGTTATGTAGTATGTAGTATGTAGTATTTTGTTTGTTATCCGGTTTTGTTTTACTAAGAAGGCTTCGAATTGTATTACGAGATTTAAAAGCCGTTTTTATATTAAAGTTGTTCGCTACTCTTCGAATTTTCTCTGATACTCCTTTAATGTATGGAATTGTAAGGAATACATTTGCCTGGTTTTGGTCTTGTCTCTATCCTGTTTGTTGAAATTTACAAATAGTATTTGTTATAAGTTTAAGGCTGTAACCATTCTGCTGCAGATCCTTCTTAATGTTTCTTATTTCGATTTCCAAGTCATGAGAATTGTTACAAATTTAAACGGCTCTGTTATACAAAGTTCTTATTATGCCTCATTTGGTTGTAGCAGAATGATTTGAACTTTGATTTAAATATTGTCCTGTGTGAGTTAGTTTACATTGTAAATTTAATGGTGGTGGTGAAGAAATTCTGAAAGGTGTTGGTCATTCCCGGTCCAGACAATAAAAGTATCATCAACATATCTTAGCCAGAGCTTAGGTTTCTATGTTGCGGTATCAACCGCGTATGATTCGAACCACTCCATGGTAACTGTCTCAAACTTTCAAACAACATTTTTCTACTTTCAGGATTGTCACAGATTCGCAAAAAAAATCGAGCAAGTGCTAGCAGATATGCGACATCTCTTTTTGGAATTCAATAGACTGCAAGGAAACAAATAGGTACGTTTGATTTGGTTACACCCTGTATGCAATTATTTTGACAGATAAAGTACTTCAGAAAAATTCAGACACTTGATCAAAATTTGTCCACATCCATTATTTTGCGCTTTCTATCCATTTTTTCTCAAAAAAGCAAGAAACAAATGCCAAAAAGGTTTAAAAATAACAACGGACAAAGTAGGGTTATGTTTATTGTTTTGATCAGACTTCATGTTGCGCCTAAATTGACATAAAAAAAATGTTCTTAATCGAACGCGCAAATCTTTTGTGGATTGACCTCTGGTTGCTCGGGAGCGGTTTTTGAGCTTCGACCGAACACCATAATTTCCAAGTTACTGTCAAAATAAAAGTGTATGCAGGATCCAGACTAACCCGTTTATATATTTGCAGCGAATTTTTCCTACGGGTCGTTTAACTAAAACTCGTTAATTTAGTGGAAGTTTAATTAGAAAATAAGAAAAAATCGCTATAAACCGGGAGTTAGTTTTTGAGAATTGTTTAAGGCAAAGACAATGTAAAAGAAAGTTACAAAATCAGTGAAAACTGTAAAATATTAACAAGATTTTTGAGGTGTATATATATTTTTAGAACGCTGGTTTGTAGCTTTCTATATTATGTTATGTAGTTCAAATTATATACTTTTTCACTATTTTACGGAGAATATGAGAGAGGGTGGTAGAAGGAATAAAATTCTATTCCAGAGTCCGCTATTTGAACTCAAAATTACAGATTCACCCGATTATCAGTTAAATCGTGTTTAATAAAATAACCAATTGCACCAACATTAAATTAAGGAAAGTAAAATTAAGGAACCGTGAATGTAAGGAATCCTCAAAACTGATTTTTGGTTTGCTCCATTTGTTTCTGAGGTTTGCTAAGCTGGGCCGTTCTGAAATCTGGCAACGTTGCAAAAATCTGGTAACTTTCGTTTGTCTGCCAGTTGTTTTGGTAACACTGGACTGTGTTAACCAATTTACCTTGTGTGTTTTTTTCCATAACTCAATTTGTTTTATTTTGAATTAGAAAACTATAATTTATAAATATCAATAAAAAAAACGTGCTATTTTTCTTATGGCTATGTTAGGCGAATTGAAACAGATAACCAGTGCCTTTAATTCAGCAAGTAAAGACATGCCAAACTCAACGAGAGGTCAAGCAATTCAATATCACCCTCAATAAGGTCAGGATCGTCCCCCAAGTAGTCGTAGAGAAAGGTGGCGGCCTAAAGGCCAGGCAAATAGGACCTAACCAAAGATGTATGAAATGTACTTCATACATCTTTGACCTAACCCAGGCCCCAACGGTGCCTTTTTGCCAGGGAATATAGCTCTTTATTGTCCTATACCCTGAAAGAGGCCCCCCAATACCTGCACTACCAGTACATTGGCTGGCTCTGCGGGTCTCCCTGATCTCTTCATAAAGTCCAGATTCGGGCGTCCGAGTATCTGGTGCCTCGTCCTTGTGTATGCGTCACACTCTGCTACCAGGTGACGGGATGTTTCCTCCGCACTCCAGCAGGTCGAGCAGGCGGGATCGTTCCCGATCCCAATGCGGATCGTCCACCAAATAATCTAGATAATCCATGTATAAAGTCCAGGACATAATATGGGTCATATAGCAGTTACTAAAATTTGTCAAAAAAAAGGAATGCCTGAAAACACACAAAAAGTCAGGTGTTTCAATTTAATTGTTAATGACAAGAAATACTTTTGACGTGCTTCATTTGGCATGAAACGTCAAAAAACTACAGATGCCTGGACTTTGCCTTAAGGAGTGCCTAAAGTTTCTTTAATGTTAATATTTAAGGTCTGCATAACGCTAAGGAGGCCTTATGTGTGTTGGTGCAATTGGTTATAAAAATCACAATTTTAAATTTTGTTTGTGTACAAGGCTCAAAATAATGCTGATATTTTAGTAGTAGCATTACTGAGTGCTCATCTATCCATCCTCCCATTTCTCTGGTATTAAGAGTTCGGCGTTCTAAATTTTGTTACTTATTTTGACTGAAAATATTGGGTATTAGGTTTCCAAAAAATATATTATTTAAGATTTCTACAAACGAATCTCTGAAATAGAAAGTTTTTTATATTTAACAAAATATAAAACTCATAATTAGCAGATAACTGTTAGTAATGAGATATTTCCACACTAACAACGCATCGTACATTTCAATAGATGACATATATTTGACAGAATGGAGCGAAACAGCTGTCACTGCATATAAGTTTGAATCTATGAAAAATTAATAGATGGCGCTATATTCCGAGCTATATTCTTATAGTTTACATTTTCACCAACTTTGTAAAGGCCTGGTTTCGGTGGCGCGTCTGGCGACCGCGTCTGACAAGCGGTCGTTCGACTGCTGAGTAGACCAGTCAGGTCGCGATCGCCGCAGGGATATGGTGCGTTTTCTGGGAGATGATTAGTAATGGGCACATCGAAAGAAAACATCGATGTTGAACATCGATGTCAACATCGATGGTGAAAAAACATCGATGTTCCTGAACATCGATGTTTTTTTTTTGCTTTTTTTTAGAGAGTAGTCCGTTATTCAAAAAATCGCAGAAAGAGTTTTTTTGGTCAGATTCACTCTTGTAGTTGACGTTAAATATAACCTAACTATTTCTGTTAAATATAATACTATTTTTTTACAGATTTTATTCGAATTAAAGAAGATGAAGACGATTATAAGCACCTTTTCAGTAAATTTAGCAATTTTATAAATAGGTTTTTCAAAAATATTGCGAAAATAAGTAAATAAAAATAACGATAACTGTAAAGTTATTCTTCCTTAAATACCGGACTCCGTTATGCTTAATAACCACTACGGAATGACATTTAGCAACTGCGCAGTCGCAGAAATAACGATAACTATGACGAAGAGTCAAAAACACTGACCAAAAATACCCTATTGTTAATGTTACACAATACTTATAATAAGCATGCAAATAAGAGATTCTTCATAATAATCGACATAATACACAAAGGCTAGTAAATATCTTAGGTAAAAAACAACCAAGAAAATATGGGTAGTACATTCAAAAGAAACTATATATTTTATAAAATGTTGTTCTCATTGAAGCACACCCTTAGAGGTCCCAAAAGCTTTTTCGTACTCTTTGTAGAAACAATAATTTATTGAGCGTTGGTCCCTTCCATCGATTCCTTCTTTCGGTGAGGATTTGGTCAGATTTGAAAACAAGCACTTTAATGTGGTGAGGTACAAGTTTAAACACACACAAAAAAGTATCGATGTTTTAACATCGATGATTTTTTATAAACATCGATGTTTTTGAAACATCGATGTTTTGTGCCCATCACTAGAGATGATGATGAAATCCTCATCGAAATGAGTATGACCATTAATTAGAAGATTGAAACAACCTCCTTTCTTTCGATGTTTAAATATATCGTGTGTTGCACGTCTTTCTTGCAGTAGAGTATATTATAACACTTGTTCATCTTCTTCTTCCTCTAATAAAATTAAATATATAAGTTCGTCCTCATCCATTTTCCGACCTACAGTTTAAAATTTTGCAAACGTGACGTATCAAGAATTGGAACTCGTATCAAGAATTGGAATCGCTCTCTTCTAGACGCACCATCAGCGTCTAGCGCTTGCCGTCCGTCGCAGACGCGCCACCGAAACCAGACCTTAAGCTAAAACCCAAAGATATTCATTCACACAACATTTTTAATATGTCTGGTTCAGAATAATTAAGTGTTTTTCGAAAGTACACATTTTTAGAATACCCTGGGCTGCGTCCAGAAAGATCACACTACTGGTGTGAAAAATACACCGGTGCATGGTGTTTTGCCGTTCAGTAATATGAAAGTTGTCGTTCATGGTGCCACTACTGGTGCGCTTATAGTGTCATCAGTAATGCCACTTATTGGAGCAAATGGGGTCAAAATTGTATGTAATTACAACTCATTCCAAATTCTGCGAACCAATTTCATGATGGCCGATGATCGGTATACATTCAGGTTTGCCAAAACCATATGTTTCTAAAGTCTATTTCGACTAATTTTGTTCTTTTTTAGAACCTATGTCAGTAAATAACATCTTTTAAGCGTGACTGATATCCGAACGTTTATCCCTTGACAGCTCAAATAGCTCAACTCAAAAAAAAAATCCAAAAACTTTTTCAGAAATTTCAAATGCAAAGCTTATTTATCACAATATTTTTTATGCGGTAAGAAAAAATTGTGACGCCACATGACCGCCGAGCCCCCTCCCCCCTCTCACTCTCTTGCAACATTTAATAAATTATATGGTTTATTTACCCCAAAAAAACAAATATGAGAAATCATGTAAATGTAAATCAGCTGACATTAGACAAGAATGATACTAATGACGCACACCCACACCATGGTGTGGGCTTTCTAAACGCAGCCCTGCTATTTTGTTAAAATATGTCATCTTCCGATCCTACTAATAGTGAATTTTGTTAATATATCTTGTTGAATATTGTTTGTGTATTTAATAGGTTGAATTGTTTGTAGTTGAATTGATCTATTATATATATATGAAAATAACAAATATCTTCGTAATTTTTTGAATTTATCATTTACTTAACTGTTTGTTCTCGAAACTATAAAAATATTTTGTAAATTTTTTGTTTTTTTTCTTTGTAAATTTTATAAAGAAAAAAAAACCAAAAACTTGCGAAAAATATTCAGACAGTTTTGATGAAAACGGCAAATAATCAGACAGTAACTTTTCATATATAGGCCCCCCACCTGCTCCTTTTTTATATTAAAATACGTTCGGAATAATGCTAGGAGCGCACTAGTTATTTTTTTCACAAAAAACTTTAAAAAAATATATGTCCAGATATTGGCCAAAAACGTGTTTTTTTTTTAAAAATAATCTCAGATAATTTTTTTGTGAATTCTTTATTTACACAACAGTTTTAGATAAAAACTTAAAGATATAAAAATATTTTCTACATTTTATACATTTAATATTTACATTTCTTTTAATTCTTAAAGAAAAAAACCGGAAAATGTCCATCATGAGCTTTATGAATCTCACAAAAATATTTAAAACTAAACAACCTAGTTAGTGGATATTTTTACGTAAAGCGACTTTTCGGGCTCAACGTCTAGATGGCGCTATACAATTGGAATCCGAAATTGAAATATGAAATCTCCAACCGGTTTATTTTGATTTTTGATTCCGAAAGTGGTGTTTTTTCGGTTTTTAATTTTACTCATAGTACACGAACCCCAGCGTACTGTGATTTTACTTTTATCTATTATGTTTATGACAGGCATTTATACTTTCACCCGTGTGTTTATTTGGTTTGTGGTGCGGCTTTCTACAATCGGTAACTCGAAAGCAAAATAAAGTTATTTATACAGAGAAAAACAAATACCTGTAAAATTTTTGGTATCATCCAGAGAAAACGTCTGCCTTGGCACTTTCACGTCTTATTAATTTGTCGATCATAACAAAACGAAAACTGCTTGGTTTTTGAAAAGTAAACACTACTTCTGTCAACGTGAAACGTGAAATTCATATGCCATCGGACATCGCAGTGAAGGACATCGCGCATGCGTAAAACGGACGTAAACTGGATTTAGATGATTAATCTGGCTTATAAAAATTTTCATGGGTATGCATTGCCATGCCGTGTTTATTAAGTTTAAGGGTATATGGGCTCGCCCATAAACCTGGTGACCCATTTTTAAATATTTATAGTACTGTTCAGCTTCATCCAGATGTTGGCCCCGAAACGTCGCACTGGTATAAAGCTAGAAACACGCTAAAACAGTTAAATGCGTGTACTTGTAATTTTGATGACCACATTAAAACAAAATGAAAAAAGCCTTTTTGGGGATTTTTTTATAGCCAAACTCCAAAATGTCGAATCAGATGGCAAAAGTAAGGTTAAAGTAAATTATTTATATTAAATATGAGCCAAACAAGCAATTCCCAAGTGAAATTGTGTGAACATCTTTGATGTTCATGTCACAGTGTGTTCCTAGCTTAGATGCTGCCGGGATTCTATTTTTCCAAACTATAAGACGGTTAGTTAGTATTTTTACTTTGGCATTAGTTGAAAATTAAGTGACGCATATGAAAAAGTCTGTAATACATTACCTGTACCGGCTTTGTGTAGCGCGAAATGTTGGTGATAGATTTGGCAACTTTGGCATACATATGCTGAAAGGTCGCGAAGAGTTATGCAACATTTTGGTGGTATTACATGCTTTTTACAAACTTAGCAATAATTATAGACTGCGCCACTGAAAATACTGGTTTTTATTTTTTTTTTTGTTAAACACAAAACATACAAGTAGAGATCTCCAGTAAATTCCTAATCTCAAAAATAAGCGATTTCTCTTGTAAAAACTCTAAAAATTTAAAGAAAAATGCAAAAGTTTTCACAGCCAAGTGTTTCAAAATTCCAAATTTATGCTGATCGAAAGAAATCTTACAATTTCAAATTGTAAAAAATAAATTTTCACAGCCATAAATTTCTCAATGAGAAAGTGTGTAAAACTACCCTTTGAATGACTGAAGGAAAAAAAATGGCTTAAAAACAAGTTCAAGTAAATACTTTCATTTTTTAATAAGCCATTTTAATCAGAACAAGAGTCAGGTAGAATCACGAATCTTTACAGTGTCCTTTATAGAGGTGTACGTTATCACGGTGGTCCTCGGTTTATTTCAACTAAAAAGTCTTTGCACCTCAATTTTTGTTTTACAATATTTTTCCATACCATTTTTTAAATACTTTCCTTGTGTAATACGCCACTGTAAAAAAATGTAAAATCAGCTAGCTCAGGTTTGCCACAATCCTTGAAAACCGGGAAAAAGTCGGGAATTCGGTGGGGTCGGCAAAAAGTCGGGAAATTTGCTAGAAATCCTTGAATTTTTCAAATATTTTTGATGTGGTTGAAATTCCCTTGTATATAAAATTCACATATATATAACTTTTTTTGCCGGCCTCCGTCGTACCACAGTGGGTAGCCTATTTGCCTGCCGCACGGAAAGCCCCGCGTTCGAATCACCGATTGGTGCATGGATATTTTGTTTGCCATTTACTCTGCAAAAACACTTCACTACACTGGACTCTGATCCTACTAAGGATGAAAAGTCCCAGTATTAAAAAAAAAAACATCAATTTGAATGAAATTTTCGCCTGAATATATATTTTTACAAAATATTTAAAATTTCACGGTGTTTTTTATGTTACATATACAATATTACACACTCCCCTTTGTAAAATTTGACACTCCGCGGTATTAGTTTCGATCAAAATATCACATAATTTTTTCAGTGCCCCCCCCCCCTTTACGGCTCACCAAACCCAAGAGTTTCAACAAAATATGCTTTTGGTCATCAATTGTTACAATATTAGTAACAGTTTTTATCAACAGCACTCAAAACGTTTAAAAAAATAGCTTTTTTAGTATAACACATATGAAACTGAGACTAGACCCCACCCCAACTCGGTGTCTCTCAACTCAATTTTTTTTAAATAATTACGAAAAACTTGCAAGAGATCTAAATTTTTGAAAAATTTTGTTTGTTCCAATTTTAGTTTAATTTTAAGCATACTTATGACAGGATTTTGGCAGATCCCACACCAATCCAGCATTCTCCAGCGCTATGACATCGGAAATAATTCGAGAAAAACCAGGAAAAAGTCGGGAATTTTATCTAGGGAATCTTGTGGCAACCCTCTAGCTTAATATTTTGCCGGATAAGGGGCAATGATAAGTCAATAAAATATTTTTTTTCGTTTTGTGGGCAAATATCTAATTATAACATGTATTCTCTCTAAACGGTCTCTAAACGGTGGGGCCACAATATTCTAACCCAGCTTTTTATGATGTCTTTACATTATACCAAAACTTCCAAAAAAATCTGTTGGTTTCGACGCAACGTCATAGTTTTTGATATGAGAATTCAAGAAATCAATTTTTTAATAAAAGTGCTCAATGTAGGATTTTTCCTTTTATGGAGGGTAATTAAAAAAATGGTACGGAAAAATATTGTAAAACAAAAATTAAAGTGCAAAGACTTTAGTTGAAATTGTTATATGAAAAGGGGACCTAAAAAAATGTTTTTAACGGTCACAAATCACTATTTTTATTAAGGTGTTTTTGGACAGAATACAAATATAACATCTTTTTTGTTGTCGTTATTTTACAAGCCTTCAAGAATAAACAGGGTGTCCACAACCTGGAAAAACCTAGAAAGTAAAGGAATTAAAATGGTCAGTGAAACTCAGGGAATTTTCCCTAATGAGAGTAATTTGAGGGGATTTTTCACAGTGCTCTAGTGAGTAAACTATTTTAGCACGGTCTTTTTAATTTCAAGAAAAAAGCAAGCATGAAAATATATCTTATTTTTATTTTTGCTTCCTACGTATTCAGAATCAAATTGTTTCCCTTTTGAGACTGCTAAAAATATCAGTCAGGGAATCACCCATAAATCAATATAATCAGTACCTATCTTTCTTAATCAAAAAGTAACGGTTTTTGAAAATTTCAAAAAATGGAAACACTTGACGTGAACTGACAGAAGTAAATGTAAAAATAAAGTTAATCATAAAAACTAGGCGGTAATAAGCATGCCTTGTGGTTAAAAATAACAAATTTTTATGCCTGTCTTTATTTTGTTTATATTTTCTTCTGTCAAGTGTTTGCGTTTTTCGCGATTTTTGCAAAAATAATGCTAAGAATTGTTGCTTCTTAATTGAGGAAGTTACTGAATACAGTGTTTTTTTTATGTAAGCGTGGAAATAGCTGGCAAAATAAACCGAAATAACTTCATTCGTGACGAAATAACGATAACAATAAAAGTTGATATTTTTGTAAACTGTTCAAAAACTAATGTTGATGTTTTTCTTAGAATAAATAAAGATCTTGAAGTTTTATTTACCATCAAAAAACTTGAATATTTTGACCATATTGTGAGATATGACAAGCATAAACTTTTAAAATTGATAATAGAAGGCAAAAGAGGTCCGGGTCGTAGACGGATATCATGTCTTAAAAATCTACGACACTTTTCCGGAAAGCAGTGGACAGGGTACAGATCGCGCTGATGAAAGTCAACGTTCGAAGAGAGCATGGCACTTGAAGAAGAAGAAGAAGTTCAAAAATTCCCTATTTTTGAGTTATTAGTTATTAATCTGAGATGTCTTAAGGGTTTCCAGCAAAAATTATAACACAAAGGCACACACCATCCCTTAAAGGACACTGTACCTTCTCGATAAATTTTGGTCATTTGGAGGCAAAAAGTTATTACATTTTACGAGCATCGCATTCCAAACATATTGCCTAGGTTACTTGTAGTGGATTTTTCTTATTTTTTTACAATTTCATATTTTTCCCTAAATCGTACTCTAGAGAGTATCATAATTCATCGGCGTGTTTTTTATTTTTTCCTACTTTCTTACCGTTCGATTTTTTTACGTTGTCACTAGTTTTAGACTTTTTATCGCCAATAATCAAATCGTCCGAAATCACCTCTTTTTTGAGCTTATCGAAAACGTTACTCAAAACCTCTTCGTGTCCGAACATTTCCAACTGGTTGAAACTCTCCAACAACGAACTGAGACGTTCTAGCTTATCCAAGCTCTTGCCTAGTTTAACCTTTTTTGATTCTAGTTGTTTTTCGTCGACCTCTTTAACGTCTTCCTCTTTTTTAGCTTTATCGTCGAGCAAATCGAAGTCGGCAAGTAGGGAAACTTCGGCCTGCTTTCCTGACTCGATGAAATTGTCGTCCAAACTTTCTTTGTGGTTAATTTCTTTGGACAACTCTTCGAGCAACCACTCGGCTTGTTTTACCGTGTCCGTATTCTTTCTTTCTTTCGGACTGTCGCTCAGAGTTTGATAGTAAATGCGTAAAATGTTGAGGGGGACGTACAGTTCTTGATTGTCCGAATGAAGGATGGCTTTTAGGAGTCCTTTTCGGATTTGGGACCACTGGTGATTCACGATGATATCTGTAAAAAGTGAAATTAAAAATATTTAAAACTCCCGACAACCTTTGCGAATTTTCCTAAAAACAACCCCCATTTGCTCTGGCCCTAAAGTGTTTTTTTTTTACCTGAGGGAAGTGAAATAACCCAGTGCCTAATCTACATCTGCACACCAAATGTCATCATAATCGGATAAACGGCACACCTGATTCCCAAGCAGCATTTGGATACACCTACACCAGTATGCCAGCGCGCAGGCTCTTGCTATCTCTCGCACCATGTAACGGTACGTTGAAATCATAATTTGAAATCTTCAATATCAAGTGTATGCTTTATAAATGTGATCTTTTATTTGGAAATATAGAATATTTTGTAACCAACTAGATTTTGCAAATGTAAAATGTGATGAAATTACATCTTTGAACATACCATACACATATTTTTATTGAATTTGTACATGTATACACCGTGAATTTCGAGTTGAGACATTTTTTTCAACAGCGCAGCACACACACACACACCAAGAAATCAGTGAAATCACAAAATACTTCCAGCTCTCAGCGGTAAACAAACAAGAGAGAGAGAAATCAGCATACCAGTGTAGGTGTACCGTGGTTTCGACTTCCTGTCGACCTTTATTTATGCCTAAATGGGAAATTCAGATTCACGTTGCCTCGAAGTCAGTACGACGTCAATAAATTAACCTTATTAAGAATGAGATTTCGCCAATTGCCAACGTTGTTTAACGTTTGATTTCCTGCATTAAAAATTACTCATACTTATATACTATATTATTTTAGAAAACAATATAACCTGTTTTCAAGTACCAAATATAAAATGAAGGTTTTTTTTTAATAGATAATAAAAAACACTTCAAATAAGACAGATGAAATTTTTGCCGACGAAAGCCAGTTTATTGATAAATATGATTAAGATCCTTCCATGAAAAGTAGTAAAGTAATCACCTCGAGCATTCTTTTATATAAAGTAAAAAAGAAAATAAAAATAAAATTATTTTTTTTTGTATTTGCGTCTGGGGGTATAAAAAACATGAAAAAAATAAGTTTCGGCCGTGATTATTTTACTTTAATACACTATTTCCAAAACTTTTTTTTGCGCGAGCAAGTACTTCTTGTGACTTTTACCTGTTATTTGGCTCTCCTTAGTGTCCTGATTGCTCGTGTCGTAGGTAATCCTTATTTTATCCGTGCCTATATTTGCCTTGAAGCCACCATAACTGACCGTTTCGCTAAAGGCGATCCCGGTGTGCTTATTTAGGAATTCTTGGACGGACATCTGTCAAAAAATTGCAATCTTTAACATTTTGAAAAACGGGTGAAGCTACATAGATTGGAAAGCAACAAAAAGATCTAGGAGCTCGTTTAAAAAAAAAACGTTATTTTTTTTGTGAATTATAAAAAAAAAATATAGGTTGAGTTGTGGTTAGATCTAGTCACAGAACATTAAACTTTTGCAAATGAAAAATTTTTGAAAATTTTATTAAGGCCGCTGACAAAAATGAATTAAAATTGTTATAGCGCACAGGCTAACTTATTCAAAAAAGAGGAGCTGGATTGGTTGTAAAGAAAAGGACGACTTGCCCTAACACGTATATTTTTCAGACTCTGTGAGTGGAAATTACCCCCTCTATCCCCCTTCGTAAAAACGCCGGCACCTTCTAGACATCTAGCCTGAGGACTGTCTGTCAAAATTATCAAACAGCTGTGGAGTTGTAAGAAGAAAGAGAGAGACATAGAAGGAAAATGTAAGCAGAAAGAAGTGCTTTGTTTCCATGAGGTCACTGCATCACGAAAACTGCTGGAGACGGCAGGCTTTAGGATGCAGTAGTTTTTAAACGAGCAATTTTGGTTTGGCTCTGACCATCTCTAAAGCACTCAGCTTTGGTATCCCAAACACTTATAAGATCCGCAAAAGTTTAGGTTGTAATTGGTTAGGGTTCCCTCAAAAAAAAACTTACTTTAAGTTTGTAAAACATGCCCTCATCTTCGTTTTGCGAAAGGTTGGCATCTTCGTGCATCTCGCCGATCGACACTTCTTGCAGGGGATCTTTCGAAAGGGCTAGCAAAAGCCTGGCTGCATCCTAAAAAATCGTTCGACAAAAAATAAAAATAATTTTTTTTTATACCCTCATGTTACCGACGCAAAACATTTTTTATTGTTCAAGAGGCACAAAAAAAATATTTTCGACAACAAATAACATTTTTCTGTAGAAAAAACTAGGTTTTATTATATTTAATTTTTTAATTTGATGATTTGGAAATTTTAAACTTACCTGCGCAAACAAAAATATAGCCGGTATTTTGACGTCATCGCTCCCATCCCCAGACATGGAAAACATTGGAGAACTGGTGATACTGCTCCCCGGTACGTTATCGACTATTATCGTCGCTATAGCGCCATGTTTTTGAGCTCTTCTCGCCTAAAAGAAAAACGTACAAACTTCAATATCCTTTGCAATAATTTATAAATGTTTCTTAATGCAAAGTTTAAATATTGGGTTTTTTGTTGAATAAAAGGCGATTTCGGCAAGCTTTCCTTGGTATACCATTTGGTTAACCAATTGGTATATGTGACGTCATAGTAATGACATAACATACCACTTTCTTCGGAATTCGTTCGGTAGGCCAAGAGAAACCTAAGCAGCAAAAATCTTACTTCCGACCAAATGCGTCTTAATATGACGTACAAAACCCAACGATATGCCTACGTCGGCAAAAGCGACCTACGTTTATACTGCAAAGCCGACGTCTTCAGTGCGTAGAAAATTTAAACGTGCTGGATATCGACGTCTGCTTGCCGTTGAAATTTAAAACGTGTAGCTCATTGGAACTGCCCTACGTCAACCGACGTCCCAAACGACAGGTCCATTTTCGTGCGTTTGATTCAACTTAAAACAACTATTTTTATTTCTCTGGTTCTAACCTAACTTTTTTGAAAATTTTAATCCACTTTTATTCAAGTTTTTTTCTTGGAGTTTTTGGATCCAGGATCTGCTTATTGCTAGTTGCAAGTACTCTTAAAAATGCCAAAACGACCATTCAACTTCGAGTAGTTTCTACAGAAGAACCAACATATCCCATTTTCCTTCCGCATGTGTGAAATGGGCTTCATCTCTTTTAATTTTTTGATATAAATAATTTTGAAGTAATCAATCATGTGGAGATAACGAGGACTGACCACAAACAAGAATAAATAAAAACGCTAAAAGTGTGAGGTTAGGGCTACATTTGAGTTAGGTGTGCGATACTAAAAACAACTTCCGATTCTAATACGTAGATTAGGTTAATATTACATATTCCGTGCAAGACGTGCGATTCTAATACGCAGGAAGATGGCAAATTTCACGAGGGATTTTGAAACATTAAATTCGTACATTATGACGGACGTACGGTTTTAATACGTCGTAATACGTTGGAAAACCGACGGGTTTAGTAACTTTAGTCATGCTTGACGACTTAACTTGGAGACCCGGTTGAACTTGGTATAATGTTAGTTCAGATTAAGTAGGGCACGAGAATTCGCCATTTTGAACAGGTTGACGTCTGTCGGCCATTGTAAATTAATTTGCTTAGATTTAGTCTAAAATTACAAAGTGCCGTGTAGTATAATTAATAAAATAAGGTTTTGGGGGAATGTTAGATCATCTTTACAAGAAAACTAACATCATTTTAAAAAAATGTTCCGACACAATTTTTTTAATATTTTATTTTCTTAGATTTTTCAAATTTTCAGGGCGCCCTGTTTTTTTGGTTGGTTTGGTATAGTAAGTATCTTATTTACATTTATCAATAAACGGCCTTTCGTTTATAAATTTTTATTCGGAACCGCGTTCATTTTTATTCAACCTGTAAAATATGTATTTATTGGGTATAATTTAAGTAAATCTTCAAGAATTTCTTTTACAAAAACTTTATATATTTTAGGTAGTCGAAACAAAACCAAACGTAATGTTCTTGTTTAGTAACTAATTTTAGGTGAGAAAAATTAAACGTAAAATAACGTTGGCAATTGGTAAAGCTAGTCAGGATTAATGAGGTCGAGGTGACACAAATCTGTTTTACCCATTTAGGTGCAAATGAGGGTCGTCAGGCAGTCGAAACGACGTCGCTAACCGACGTCGTGTTACTCAAGGGCAACGTACGCGCAACGTAAGATAACGTCCAAAGGCTGCTTGGAAACGAGCCTTAACCAAACTTTTTTGTTTGTTTTTTTGTAGTTATTTTGTTATGTTGCAGTCAGTGTGCAAAACAATCCTTCACACAATCTTCCACAACCTTTAAATCTACTCTATTCAAGAATATTTGTCAGTTGGTGTACAAATTTTTCATCACCTGTTGATCCCTTCAACAAATGTAAACATCAGCCAGAAATATTCACCTTTGGGTAACCTATGAGCTAACTCAGCGTTTTCGGTAAAAGTAAACGATATTCCATTTAGGAAAAAAGTTACCCCGTATCGGTCGTTTAAATCCATTATAACTAAACATAACAAAAATTTCAAATCCAACTTATTTGTTTACATTTCTAAAGCAGGACAAAATGAAAATAGAGGGAGATAACACTATACCAAACCACAGAACCGTGTTACATTCCACGGTATGCAATTTGACATACCGAAAAGGATACCAGAGTCACGGTGACGTCATCATTTTTGTATCCGAAATCGGTTGGTAAGCATTTGACAGACCAAAGACGGTACCAAACCATGTACCAAAGCTTGCCGAAACAACACCTTTCTCAACTAAAAAGTCAGTTAACTCATTTTCGTTTTAGTATCCTTTGGCCTACTATCGGTGCCATATTTTCACCATTTGGTTATAAAAATGGTAGCCACACTAGGCTAAAGGGCACTCAGATAGTAGGAGTTAACTGGCTTTTTAGTTGAGGCGGTGTATGCGAAATCGCCTTAATACTCTTAACGAAAATAAAATCGAAGTGTCCCCGGATTTTTCACCAAAAAAAAAAATATAAATTTTAGTAAACCAAAACGATTTGCTAGATTGTTTTTTAAAATTCTAACATGTGATAATATGTATGAAGGTTGTGTCCTACGAAAATTTGAATATTGTCAAAATCTGGAAACATTCGATTTGAATAAAAATCGTGTGTTTTTTAGAGATCATAGTCCAAATACTTGAAAACGCCGCTGTTCAATTAACAAACACACGCCGTATAAAATAACTATAAAACTAAAAGCGAAATATTTGCACCTTTTCGACAAACATACAATCGCCCCGTTCCATAATGGCAATTTTTCCTTTAAGCATCTCTCCTTGCACCAAGTCTTCGCATCCACGAAATGGATGCACTATCATTGTCCTCCCTCTGACGACTTTGTCACCCTAAAAGAAATATAATAAAAGGGTATATCATACCAACTTATTCTGTACAGGGTGTTTCAAATTCATTGCTCACCATGGGAGTCTCCTAAACGTAGGAGATACAAAAAGGTTTAAATTAGGGCAAAGTTGCGCAATTTGATTCATGGCTCCAAAATAACAAAAAAGTTTACAAACTCGGGATAGTTTCATTTTTAGATTTTATTTCTCTGCGTCTTTGTTCTTAAAGATGTTAAAAAACGCTTAAAACTTTTTACAGGCACTCTTTTAAGATCTACCTAATAACAGGTCCGTTGTTGAGATTTGACATTTCAGTGTGACAGGAGCACCGTCAAGCTAATTTTTTTATTGACACGTTGTAGGCGCATATATTAAAAGAAAATTAGGAAATTGGAAGAAAAAGAAATAGGAAAGTGGACTGTATTAAAGTAAAATCGCGAAAATAATTTAACTTAATTTGCCGTACACACTACTGTCTACCATTAGCTAAGAGTAGAGGCCCTCTATACATGTCACAGTTATTGTTTTACCAGAGGTGGGCCTACTCATATTGCCCTCTCTTTCTAGTTTTTTTCATATTTGTATGTAAAAGCAATTTTATGAAATGGACTGATGTTTTGTTGTCTCTTTTTATAATTTCCCCAGAAAGTTTTTGAAAGATTGTTTTTTTTTGGTTAGTAAAAAAAAAACAAAACAAACAGTGAATATAATAAGTAAAATATAAAGACTGCTATTGATCTATATTTTTGTTACTCTTTTTCTTACAATAAAACACGGAAACGTAATGTTTTTATTAATTTTCCAGCTGGGTAAATGCATGTTTTCTTTTCACTTTTCTTGAGTTTCTTTCTCCGTTGGACAACGAAACAATACAAATTCGTCGAGGCACGTGTTTTTACAGTTTTTGATACAGCATAATTCCATTTTTAAACCGGACGTTTCTTAATCAAAAATGTGACAGTGACAAAATTATTTATTGTCAGGGGTTACCAACTATCATTGCCAACACACAATTTGTTTTTTAAACATTTCCCTAGCAACTGTCAAGTCCAGTTGTTCACCTCTGGTAAAACAATAACTGTCAAAAATTGTATACAGGGCCTCTAGCTAAGAGTGCACTTACCAGCTGATTTCTTCTGTAGAGCTGTTTCGATTCGATTGGTAAAAATACTTCAATAAAAAATCCTGCAAAATTTTGGCGCAATCCGTGAGTAATTGATCATTTTTTTTTCACAAAAAGAAAATACATGGTTCGATCGATTTCTAATTGAAAAACCTCTCACCTCATTCACTATTGTTTACACATTCACCATTTTTTAAAGTGGTAAAATCTTTTTCAAACAATTTTTTGAACTAAAAAAAAAAAGTGCCTACCTTCAAAATCTCTCCAAATTGTGACGGCCCGGCTTGAAGTACCACGGTCTGTTTCGTACCCGCTCCATCATTGAGAGTAAAAGATAGCGCTTGAGTGAACAGGTCAGGTTGTTGGGACTGAAGTTTTGATAGTTCCGACATTTCCGTCATAAAGATTAGGCCGTCTTCTGCGTCTTGGATTGATCTAGCCTGAAATAAATAAAGATTCGTCCATACGGGGAGCTAGGGACAACCTTACATAAGATAAAAATTATTGTGCTACCCAATCAATAGGTATATTTTTATAAGCTAGGCAAAATTAGAAGCCAAGTTGTTTTTGCGTGTCTTTTAGATATGATTTAATTTATTTTTTGAAGAAAGGAAACTTCTTGAAAATTGTTTCGGATCAGTTATTAGAAATACTTGAATTGCAAAATTTCGATGCAATCACTTTTGCAATTTTTTTGTTTTAATTAACTCAAAATTCGCAGTTTAAAGGGATAAAATTTGCTCTACTTTTAGCTATCTCGCAATTGTGTACTGTACAACTTCAACTTCAGTGATGTCTTGATCTCGTTAATTTTAATTTTTTAGAACATTCTCATTTTTCTCTTAGTCAGGAAGGACTCCTTTATAAAATTATAACTTTTTTTGACTGGATTTTTTCTTATTTAGTTAAAAGTTTAAAAGTGTGTTAAAATATATATATATTTAAATGAACTTACAGACGAAGGAGTGTGAAGCAGTTGGACTCTCCCGTCATTAAGAGCTATAATGTTGATTCCCATCTCTTTCAACATTTTTAAATGTTGAAGGTTTGCAGCTGAGAATTCGCTTGCCGTCAGTCTAAAAGAAAATGTTAATTAGAAAAATAAAAGAGAAATCATAGTACTGTTGTCAAAATATATTAGGAACTAAAACAATAAAAACAAGAAAATATCACCTTTTTCTCGAAGTCCTTCTGGGACACATTCCATCTACCATGTTTCTAAGAGGTTTTCTGACCTGCAAAAAACATAATACAAAATATTCAGCTTATTAAAAGGGAAATACTTATAAACCGCACTTTTTTAACCACTTGTCAGGCATTCCGTGGTAACAGTAAGCTTTTTCCAGTTTTTAAAAATTAACCGTAGTAATCTTTAGAAAAAAAAATAATAAAAAAATACCATTACTAAATAGGGTTTACTACAGAATTCACAAATGTTTTGTATATCTACGCATGCGACTGCAAAACATTTCTCTATTCTGTATACTAAACCTTATTTAGAACTGGCAGTTGGGTAGTTTTTTTTTAATTAATTTTTTTTATGTGTTACATGATAAAAAGGTTTAACCCCACCCCGTACTTCTTGGGGGTGAGGGCAGTCAGTGAGTGGGGAGATGGAGCGGTGAAAAAATCAGGATTTCACTGTAAATAAAACAAAAAAAATATTAAAATCGCTTTATATAGTAAAATTGTAACGTCCGTCAACTATTATCAAAATCGGTTTTTGGATCAAAAAATTCCTAAATACAAAATTGGGTGATGGTGCCTGTTTGTCTGGGACAGGATAACTCAAAAGCTAAACCGATGTTTATTAAATTTGGCACCAGGAATGAGCCGATTAGTTTTTCATAGGGGTGGGGGGTTGGAAACAGGGTAGGAAGAAGGGTTGAACCGTAGCGGCTAGCGACACACGGTTTTTACATTTAGCTACATTATTGTTTTTAAAGGTAAAATATTGTTGTAAAAGTGAACAGGGAAAAGGAGTTGTGCGCCTGAATGCACTCACTAATGTCTCCGACGGAGATTTCACTGCCTGCCACAGTATTGCACAATCATCTGGCAGTGATCTGCAATAGCCCGCAGTGGTCCGCAACAATCTTACAATAGCTCGCAATACTCATGCAATAGTGTGAAAATATTCCGCAATCTAGCAATAGTTTGAAATAATTCGCAATAGTGGAGAATATTCTTGCAATGGTGTCGCAAGTCTCGCAATACTTTCGCAATGATTGGCAATAATGGTGCACTGGTCTATGATGGCGTCAGTTTTCTACCAGTCTGATAGTTTTAGTTTAAGTTTTTCCTGTGACAATACTTTTATTTATTTATTTGTTTTATTTCATTTTATTATATACTTTGCAATAATCTCGCAATAGTCTGCAATAATTTCGCAATACCAAGCAATAATGGCAATAATCCAGCCAATAGTTCATAATCCTTGCAATAACCCTTCAATATCTATCTATCTATAGTCTGCAATAGTTCAAAATAATCTGCAATAGTCTACAATACAGGATTATTGCGCACTATATCTAAAAAATGCGGAAAAAATACATTTACGTACGCCGCGTAAAGTTCAACTGCACGCAAATGCGTAGCAAGTAGTAAAAAAAACTTACAGCGTCAGGGAAAAGCTTCAAAGTATTCGGACAGCTCATGGCAAACTCCGATTCCTCCACTTCGAGATTTTTCGTCGAGCTGATGTTTTTTCCCGACAACGTCAAAGGGAACAGGTGACCTTCGGTGGTGAAAATAAACTCGTCCAAGTTGACGAGAAGGTCCTCTTTGTCCGCGAACAGTAGGAAGAGGTACTTGAAGGTTTCGGCTAGAACAAAGGAGTCCATGCGGTCCTCCTTTTTACCTAAAAAAATAATTAAAGTCCAGATAAACCCTGAAAAAGTCTCAAAAGTGGGTATACCCAAAGAAATTAAAATAAACTAGAAGACGCACTGCATATATTAAAAGCAAATTCTCCAAATCAGTGCCCAAACCTAAGGAAATTGCGGAGCACTGTTCATAGAAACATTGTAGAGCCGCGTTCTGATTGGTCCTAAAGCAATATTTAAAATGTGGCGGTTTAATAGAGATGTTTTGTTTACCGTAAAAAAATAGTTCTGGCGACTTTTCAGCACTTTTTTCACCTAACACACACTTCATATGCATTTTTATAAGTCTTAAAACAAACATATATAAGCATAGTAAATAACAATTGCATATAACACAACTAAGATGGCAATAAAATCTATATGTTTGTGGCGGATTCATAATGTCAAAACTACTTTTTTTGAGGTTTTCGCCACTAAGTTAAGGAAATTTTTTCAAAAATATGTTAAAACCCACTGCGTAAATTCCTAAAGAAAAAAATTTGTTCGTTTGTCAGTGGTTTTTAAATAAGATAAAAAATTTGCCTACCCACACGCAAATCCTAACTTATCTGACGTTTCGCCAGAAATTCTACAGCCGTTATCGAAGAATCGAAAAAAGTTTTTGAAAAGAATAAAGTTCTTTGATAACGGCAGTAGAATTTCTGCCGAAACGTCAGATAAGTACTTAGGTTCTAGTTAGGATTTGCGTGTGTGTAGGTAAATTTTTTATCTTATTTTAAAACCACTTTCAAACGAACAAATTTTTTTCTTTAGGAATTTACGCAGTGGGTTTGAACATATTTTTGAAAAAATTTCCTTAACTTAGTGGCGAAAAAACCCAAAAAAAGTAGTTTCGACATAAGATGGCAAAACGTGCCACAATAATTAAATAACTTTTTTGCCCTGGTTGTCAGATTATAAACTTTCTCATGCATTTTAAACTACTTCGACGTTATACCTACTTTATTAGAATAATGTCTTGTATTTATGCTACTTATTGCTATATTACATAATTATAGGGAATAAAACAAGGGATAATTATGGAAACTCGGCAACCGTGGTCTACATTTATGGAATTTGCGCTGAGATGTGTGATTTGCCTCAAGACTTACGCAGTTTCTATTTTATTTAAATTTCTTTGGGTATACCCAGGAAAAGTCGGGTAACTTCTAAAAAAGCCTCGATACACTATGAAAAAGTCTGGGTATACCGTGTAAACTCTGGGGACACCCCGAAGTTTGGATTACACCCTCGAGTATACACAGGAAAAGTCTGGATACACCCTGGAAAAGTCTGTATACAGTCTAAAAAAGCCTGGATACGTTCTAAAATTCCGGATACACACGGGAAAATTTTGGATACACTACACCACCACAGTGGCTTTTTATGCATTTTCTTCAGCGAGGAAAGTTTTGGGGTAAATCTTAAATTAAATCTGTTAAAATTGTATACAAACTTTAATTAGAAGGAAATCACTTACCTGTTCTAACATCATTTACAGCCGCATAGCCGCAAGGCACTCTGGCATATTTTTGCAAGCTTTTCAGCACGTTTTTGCCGACTTCCAAGTAATAGGGGTCGTTTGTCGCGCTGTACAAAAAGTAGGTGGACTCTAAAAATTCCGGTCTCAGAGGGTGGTTGCCCCAGTGCACTTGGAAATCAGTGGTGAAGGCTTCGGGAATGAATTTGTGGCGTTTCATAACCTAAAATATTTTTAATTTGTTTTCTTAAGAAAAAGTGAGTAATAGCTTGCATTAAAGGTTTTTCAGAGATTATTTTAATAAAGTACTACAATTTTTTTACCATTAACCCACCAACTTTCCATCTTAAAATTCTGTATTAGGTTATGGTAGAGCCATGATGAACCTTAAAATAATTTAGATAAATACCTTTAAGTTATTTTTAGATGTGTTAAAATAAACTTATAGTAGGGCACGTTTTTTGGTAAATTTAAAGACTGTAAAGAAATTTGATTGAAAGAAATTAATACCACCTTATGTCTTACACACTTTACCCTTTAAACAATATGCACGACGCCACTAAAGATGACAGACAGATGACAAATTGCCTTAAATTATTTCCATCTTTCTCTAAAATACTTTTTTATAGCCTGCAGTCTCTGTTCAACAAACAAATATTTTTTTTCATTTTAACAGAGAAAAAATGTTTTTGGCAGTAGTTTTTTTTGAACGCTTAAAAAACCAGTCAAAACTTGAAAAATGTGAGTGTTTTATTCTAGAAATCGAAGGTTTGGAAAGAAAGCTTTAAAATGTGAGCAAAATCATGGCATAAAAATGTGAAAAACATAGTAAAAATTGTTTAAACAAAAACGTTACCCCTTAAATTATGCTAAAATATTTTAAGCCTTAAAAAGTGACAGTTTAAAATATTTTCAATTTTTTTTTTAAGTTTCAGTTTTATGACACGTTATGTAAAAGTTCACCTTTAAAACAAGCTATCATCACATCTTGTTTTAAGTAGTTTCCGAGATATTGCTATTTTTGTAGCACACAATAACTAGCTAATTTTTTGATTTTCTAAAGTATTGGCCGAAAAAAATCTGATTTTTGTTTATATGGGCAGAAAATTTACAGTGTGTTTCTACAACTACTACACACCCACCTGTGACCGCTTACGGGGCAAACAGACAAAGCACATATCGAAATTATCTACTTTAGTTTCCCAGATATTCATATAGAAGAAAACCAACCTGATAAAGCATCTCATGGGTTTCGACGGCTGGCTTGATGTCCCCTTTTAAAACTTGAAGTCCTGGCCAAAAAGCCAGCAATGCGTCCATGAAGTTTCTCGAAGTTGTGTGAGGTCTGAAAAAAGGTAAACTTTTTATTTTCTGAAACCATATTAATAAAAACACAGCAGTTATTCATATTGCCTGCCGAGCATTTGTCATATTAACTTTTGGCGCACTGATGAGTCCCTAACAAGGGTGAAACACGTGTCTGCGTCTAGTCTTCAAGTCGCACCCGGTATGTCTCCTTGTAATTCTCCGGAGAATTTGAGCCAGTGCGTAGTCTTTCTGTAGACTTCAATGGCTGACAACAATGCTCCACGACAAGTAAACGAGTTTTGTTAATGCTAGTTTTATTTCTCAACTACCCGCAACTATCATGACCATGCTTTACAAAAAGTGATCAAGCAAGCGTTGTTGCAATAGTCTTTACCTTTTCCTGTTGGTAGCGTATTCCATTGTAAAATCCAGTTCCGCATTCGCCACACAAAATAGTTCTACGTCGTCTTCATCGCTGCTACTACTCAGCAGCAAAAAAAATGTACCAAAATCTCTCAAACTTGCCATTTTCGCTGTTTGCAATGAAAAAGCGGCACTCGGTGCCACACTGAAGGTGTCAGTTCCCCAATGGAACAGGAAAAGCCAGTTGTGAACTTGTTAATGAAATTAGAAGTAGTGCGCAGTCTTTGTGTAGATATTATGGCTGGCACCTCTTACCTATGCATATGCACGTCCAGTAACATGGGGCCCTGTGAAATGTATTTCATGACGGCGTTGTAGTGCCTGTTAAATCGGTTCAGGTACTTGTTGTCTCCCAGCAAAATGTACGCTTTCAGGCAGTACTCGTAGTACGAGTCGATGCCGGCGCCGACGCCGGAGTCGCGGCGCACCCAATCGCCCGAGTGGACGTTCAAAACGGTACCCATCAGGTCGGAACTCCTGTGACGCATTTTCCACAGTTCGTCCATCGCTTTGTGGGCCTAAAAGGACAAAAATTTTGTTACCATAAAAACCAACATTGATTTAGGTCATTTATAACTTTTTTATTTCCTAACTGATTTTATCGATCGATAGCTTCTTCACATCAGAGGAAGTACAACACAGTTTTAAAGATCATAAAAAAGGATTCTGAAAACTTTCAACAACCAGCCTAGTGAGTCATAAGTTAAAAATATTTTTTATTCCATAAAAGAACACAGTTTGGATTTCGTGGAGGGTTCCCAACAAGAGAGGCCTTGTTTGACATTCAAGTCTTAGTTCAGCGGTCTGCAAATGTGTCGGTGCCAGTATAGGCCTGTTTCTTAGATTATAAGAAGGTCTTTGATCGAGCCCAACACGAAAAGCTCAACTTATACTGTTGTACAAATATCCAGGTTGCCAGCTCAGTGAGAACTGGGATAAAGTACCAAAAGTCTATGCAAGATTCGAACAAGACAAAGCATCACAATATTTTACTCTATTTTTAAAAGCTTAGCGTGGACTATTGGATTTGGAGCTGAGAAGCCTGAAGTCCATCGTCTCCAGAGGACCCAATTCTGGAGAGACATGGACTTGCTATAAATGCATAAGTGATATTTTGCAATGTAACTCACTTTGATTTGAGCATTATTTTATTCTACCATTTATGAGAAATAATGATTTTAAAGATATTATTAAATTATATCTCAAAATACCTTTAACTGTTTTATTACAGTATTATCGTGATTAAAAGTACTGCTCGTTTTTAAAAAACGACTACCGTCATCCGGGGCTAAGTGGTCCAAAATTTTCGGTTTTTTGTAGATTTTGGGAAAACTATAAAATATTTTGGCTTAAGAATTTTAATATAAAGTCTACCATGCTTTAATAAGCTGCGTCTGGACAAATTTTGTTTTAAATATATGTAGTTTTTTTATATATATTTTTGTTCTAGGTGGTCCACTTACCCCGTAGTTTGAGGTAAAGGGGACCACCCGCCCGTTTTTCATTAATTTACGCACTAGGGTCCCATTTAATCTTTATAATGGGAAAGAGGTCCACCCTTAAACTTTTTAAAAATGATTTTTTTGTATTAAACAACATATGAAAAAGATTGGTAGTAAAAATAATATCAAAATTTTTTATTTATTTTTAATTTGAAAAAAAAACGAACTCTTATTAACTAATAAGTTGTACAAAAAAATTTTTAAGTACAAAAGCTTAAGCTTTAATAGGAACAAAAATTCTTAGAACTAAGAAAAAATAAAAAAATACCTACTCTAATAGCAACAAAAACTGAACAAAAAAATTTGGATTCAGTTTTAGCAAAGTAAAGAAATATCAGTATTCATATGAAATTTGTATCTACCTCTGGTATGATTTTTAACAAGGATTTTCTCAACAATATCTGTAGGATCTATAAGGCATTCGTCGTGAACTTGAGGAAATACAAAGTAAATTTCTTTTCCTGTCATCTTTCTTAAAAAAATAATTTTAAATTTATCGTTTAAATTTCTTTGTATTTGGCCAACATAATACAACTGCCTTTTTCCAGAAGTAATTTCAAATTTTACGATGACAAAATCGCTTTGTACCAAATCACTCAAATTTTGTTGAAGCGCCGGCACCGATACAGTTTCCTGTTGCGGTTCAGCTTCCAAAATGTCTTCATCAGAATTCTCCTGAAACATATCTACATCAGATGACTCGTTATGTTCACTATATTCAACATCGTCTGATGACTCGGACGATGTTTCAATTTCCTCTAAAGATAAACTTTTTCCTGGTGCCACGTGTAGCTTTTTACCTCTAGATTTTTTTGTTTGATTTTCAGGCATTCTTGTTTTTTTAAGAAAATCAATAAGTTCTGGATTAAAATTACCAGAACTTTCTGGTTCCGGATGAGTTTCATTTGGCAGTTTTTGCAGGACCCTTTCTCGATTTAACGGATAGATTCCGCAGGCAGCAAAACCGGCCTTTAGATTTTCAGAAGCGGTCTCTAAACTTTCTAAGGTTTTCTTAAGGAGTTTTGGGAAATCAGATTTTGGAACAACTCCTCTATTTTTCTGTTTCCACTCTAGAAGTACAGCTCTCCATTTTCGTTTTAAGGGAGCAAAAAATGCTACGTCAAGAGGTTGACAAATTCCTGTTGAATTTGGCGGCAGTAGCACAAATCTAATTTGATTTTCGTTACAACTCTCGATGACTGTTTGAGAAACGTGACTGGATAAGTTGTCACCTATCATTAGTCGCGGAGCTGGTTGCTTTTTAAGGTATGGCAGAGCCAGTTTTAAAAACCAATCCTCAAAGGTCCTTTCGTCAAACCATCCATTTTTTGACCTGTTGTATCGAGTGTTGTCTGGGCCACCTTCAATCCAAGTTGGGTATAAATTCTCTGCTCGATAAACAATATAAGGTGGTAGCAATACTCCTGCAGCTGATCCGCACATCATTATGGACACGCTAGTCTTTGATGAGTCTAGAACATTTTTTGGATGCTTAGATCCCCTTTTTATAACAACCCTTTGCTTTCCAGGATCGTCGCAAAAATTTGTTTCATCATAGTTAAGTATACTTTGTGGAGAAACGTTCTCTAAAGAATTTTGGAGTTGATCAAAATAAGAGTTGATAATGTCGGCGCCAACTTCAGCTCTACAACGCTTGATATTTTCTGAAAAACGGACCGATAATTCGGGATGCCTTTTTAAAAAAAGATTAATATATTCGCTGCCTGGCATGTTATTCTTAAAACGTGATTCCTGCCTACCAATTCGGTCAAGATACTGTTTGATAATACACCTGATATCCAACTTGGTCATCGGAAATCCCCATTCTCCACAAAGTATGAGACCTTGAACTATTTGCTGTTCTTCATTCTCTCTTAAAGCTGGTTGTCTGCCGTATTTTAATGTGTGAGTTCCCTCTAATTTTCTTTTTAATGTGGTTCTGGGAATACCATATTTCTTACAGGCTTTTCTTCTAGACATCCTTCGTAATTTTACTTCTCTGATCGCTAGCTCTAAGTTTTCTACCGTATAGTTGCAGTTGGGAGCTTTTCCCACCTTCCTCTTGTAATTTCTGACCATCTTTTGTCATCTGTAACGAAAAAACAAACCTTTTGTCAATTCTACGGCTAAAGTGGACCGGTCCGCTTTCCCCAGATTTATGTTGACTTTTTATATTTATTTCCCCCACTGCTACCACAAATAAATAAAAACGTTTTTTAAACTCAATTATTATTTAAAACTAAATGGTGAAGTGCCTAACGTAAGTTAAAAAACAAAAAACTTACCTATAAACGCACTGCAAGGGAGGTTTTCCAGGAAATAAAATAACCAAAAAATTGCCGTGTATCTTTTCGCTTTCAGAATGCAACTGAACAACAGCAGCGCGCTCGATCTTGACAAAAAAGCTTATTGCGTTAGGTGTTCTCAATCCAACCTGCATACGAAATCGCTGTTGCCGGTTGTTTTATAGAAGATACACAATTTTATTATTTTTAATGTCCTTTTGGACCACTTTACCAGCTGTGGTCCTCTTAGCCCCGCTTGACGGTACCAATTGCTTGCTGTATTGCTCGTCATTCTTCCGGTCAAATTGAAATCAATTTAATATTTAAAAAAATGATGTCCCTTTTAAAAAAGCAAAGTTATTTTGCCTTTGCAATTTTTTTCTCCTTCTTACTTTCTCCTCAAAAATAGGTTCTCCAGTCAGCCTGGAGAGGGCGGCCATTTCCAGAATCATCGAGCCCGCGCAGGCCGTACAAGTTTCTTTGGTCGATTCTAATTTGTCACTCTTTATGCCAAATCTCAAGTTAACCTGTAAAAATAGTATATTATACATCATAGAATAAAAGTGGCACTTTTTATCCCGAGGCTATTCCTGTTTTGAATTTCAGAGATAAAAAAGTGCAAAAATATATTTTTTCATTAGAGAATATTAAAGAATACCTACCCTAGAATAAGGAATTCCAGTGGTAGTGTTAAAAGCAGGTAATAATCGGTACCCAATATCTTTGGCCATGTTCAAAAGTTCCCCTTTATACCAGGGCATGATACCATCACGCTGCTGCAAGTAGTCTGCCAGAATATGGGCCGAGAGCAAACCCCTAAAAAAGTATTGGTTTTTTAACTAAAAAATATTATAAAATAAGTATTAGTATTTGAAAAAGATGCATAAATTTGCAATGTTTTGCTTTACCTCCTAATAGTACAGGGTGTTCCGATATTTCCAGAGGATATGGAGAATAACCATGGACGTACTAACTATATATCGATGAAAAAAACAACCCTCACTTGTGAGGCTAAATTTTTAAGTGAAAACAGCCTCTTGGTATGTCAAGCCATTTTCGAGCTACAGAATCTTTTTGAAAAGTCTGTATTTTGGGATGGGATCTGTAACTTTTTTATTTGTAAAAATTTCTGTTTGGTATAAATAGCTTTTCTGTAGATTTTTTAAAGCAGAATTCGACTGTCAAACTGGATTTTATCTGTCACTTTTAGTATTTGAGATATAACACAAAGTTGGTATTATCTTATGGAATGACCTTTAATATTTGATTTTTAAAATCGGCTTAAAATTCCCCTTAAAATAATGTATCACACTTGTGTTTTACTTTTTGTATTTTTTATATATTTTGTTGTTTTGTTAAAATAATAAAAAATTCAATTTTGGCGGATTTTAAGTCAAATAACATCAATTCGAGCTGTGACGTCACCATGTTTGAGTAGCAATCAGCTGATCGTATTTCACTAGATTCAAGCTGCCCCTCTGAAGGGCCGATATTTTAAGCTTTTCAGAATTATGTGACATAAAATGCGTGCAGCAGAAGTTATTGTAACTGTTGCTTTTGTAACTGACATTCGAATTACAGGTTAGATATTTTGACATTGTAAACACAAACATAAGGACACTGGCCACACTTTACTAAAAAACTAATATACTAATTAATAAAACAATTTTTTTAAATTTTTAATGATTTTATTATAAAAAATTATTCTTAAAGCTCATTATGGACGAAACAAGACTACAATTGTGTGAATAAGAAAAAAGTATCGAGAAGAAGGAACTGTTTGGCAAAAGGAAAGCAATAACTTAATCAGTCAGCGCACCTCTCCAGGATCAGTAAATTTGAGTAATCTTAGTCTTTGCAAAAATGTTCAAAATTAAAAAGAAATTATTAAAACATTACGTAAATTAAAAAAAATCAAGAAAACGTTTCTTCAGTAGCGTGTCATTGCCCCGTCAGCATCGATAATGTTTGCCAGTCTTCGTGGCATGGAATCTGCTAAATTTTGAAATAAATTTGGATTTGAAGCAATGACTTTGTCATACCCTCTGACTATGAGCTCCATTAAGTGGTTGGAATTTCTGGAAACAATATTCCAAGCATGTTAGGGGTGATAATTTGAAAAGCTTCTTCAAAAACAGATAGAAGTCATTAGGAGCAAGATCGGGAGATTGAGCTGGCCATAAAATAGTTCCCCGTGTACTTATAACCCGATTAGGAAATACATTATCAAGATATTCCCTAACAAGGCCAACATTGTGAGCGGAACAACCATCTTGTTGAAACCATGTTTCACCAAATCTTACACCTAACAACTGCCTAGCAGTTGGAATAATGTGCTGCTGCAGTAGATCCAAGTATCTAGGACCATTCAAATTGCAATTGCCGTTAATAAAAAATGGCCCAATTACGTGTTCCCCTACAATACCCCCCCCCCAAACATTTAGTTTTTGGGGATACTGTGTTCTTACGTCAAAATACAAATGCAAATTTTCCCTCGACCAATATCCAACGTGTGTTGCTGCACTTTTCGGCAACTTCGTAAACATCCATTTTTAGTTTTAAAAATGTATTTGTCTGTTTTTTGCTATAAGGCCCCACACATTTTCCATGGGATTGGCGTCAGGAGTTTTTGCCGGCCAGATTTTCTTGGCAGCAACGCGCAAGTCTAGAACGGCTTATCCGTCTGCGCGTCATTCTTATGGATCCAGGAAAGTGTGCCTCAATTTTCGCCTCTGGGGCGATCGCAAATGGGTGGTCTTCAAGAAAGTCGATCAGTTGCTGATCCTGCTGAGGCGTACTGACTTGGCTCAAGCCAGTGCCTCACCTTCGTCGAACAGTTCCTTCTTCTCGATACTTTCTTCTTATTCTTATAATTGCAGCCTTGATTCATCCATAATGAGCGTCTAATTTTGCCAAAATTTGGGTTTTTTCGAATTCGTTTAGTCGGGCAATTTTAAATACAAGCGTATCACAACAACAAAACTGACATTGACATTTTTTGTCAATCTGAAATACCTAAAAGGTTACTGAGTTGCGAGGCCCATAATACACTATACAGACCGCTTCAAGCTACTGCGAACATAGAGCGAAAGAAGTCTAATTTGCCAGTGTACGTACATGCAGAGACACTGCACGCCTATCAGTGAAGCAACCAACACTCAGGCTTCCGATCGCCATTCGCTGCCTTTCGCCGCCGTTCGCCTTGTATTTAGTACGCCTCTAACCACGGTGCTGTGTGGAGCGTAGTCAATGAAACCGGAATTTGGTCAATAAATACGCAAATTTTTATAACGTAATTTTCTTATTTTTTGTCACTGATAAATAAGAGCGTTTTATTGTCAACTGCTCAGATTTATCAGTGACGACGTGTTACAATGAAAATAATAAGGAGAAACAAAATAAAAGCAAGTTCTCAAAATAAAATAATACATTCTAA
Source organism: Oxystoma pomonae (assembly GCA_963921995.1). Classification (NCBI taxonomy): domain Eukaryota; kingdom Metazoa; phylum Arthropoda; class Insecta; order Coleoptera; family Brentidae; genus Oxystoma; species Oxystoma pomonae. The sequence continues at coordinate 82,816,354 of OY998169.1, read as the reverse complement.
AAACCAAAAAGATTCTCCCAGTCAAAAAAAAATGAAAGCAAATGTTCGAAAAGTCCTCCTTGCTCGGCTAGACAATATCCGAGCCTACTATAAAAACCCCTTCCAACGTTTCCAAGCATGTTAGGGGTGATAATTTGAAAAGCTTCTTCAAAAACAGATAGAAGTCATTAGGAGCAAGATCGGGAGATCGAGCTGGCCATAAAATAGTTCCCCGTGTACTTATAACCCGATTAGGAAATACATTATCAAGATATTCCCTAACAAGGCCAACATTGTGAGCGGAACAACCATCTTGTTGAAACCATGTTTCACCAAATCTTACACCTAACAACTGCCTAGCAGTTGGAATAATGTGCTGCTGCAGTAGATCCAAGTATCTAGGACCATTCAAATTGCAATTGCCGTTAATAAAAAATGGCCCAATTACGTGTTCCCCTACAATACCCCCCCCCCCCCCAAACATTTAGTTTTTGGGGATACTGTGTTCTTACGTCAAAATACAAATGCAAATTTTCCCTCGAACAATATCGAACGTGTGTTGGGTTATGACGATTTGACCATTTGACCATCTGCACTTTTTCGGCAACTTCGTAGACATCCATTTTTAGTTTTAAAAATGTATTATTTCAATTAAGAACTTACCCATCTGTTTCTCGAGCAAGGCAGAAATAAAACAAAATAATAAAAATAAAATGAATTTCCAAAAGATAACACTGCAGCGTGCTTCGAATCCACCTCGGTCGTACGGCACGGAGAGTAAATTGGACTTGATTCCCCCTATGTTCGCAGTAGCTTGAAGCGGTCTGTATAAAATCGGCGTACGCATTTTATGTGGCCGGAAGTGTAAGTTAGAATTTTCCCTGGTTGAGCTCTACTTCAAATTTGACTACAATATATTAAAATTTGCTATAAATACATACCCAACAACACGTATGTTTGTTTCAAACACTGACACCACCACGTCATTGTCAAAAGTGACATCATTTATAACCAATTTGACCGCGTGCTCGAATTCCTCCAAATCGCCCAAGATCACCAAGGAGTCTAAGGTGTCAATTAAGGTCAGAGAAAAACTAAAAATAAAAAAAGTGTATACTTATATTGAAACAAAAAAAAGGGCCTATTGTTAGTTGTTGCCAATTTAAGGATACTGAGTTTCAATTTTTTTAATAAACTTAAACACTGATAGTTAGACAAAGTTAAAGTAAAAAATATATATTGAAAGTTTCAGTTAAAAAAGTGTATTTTGGAACTAAGGGAAAGATGATTCAGAAGGATTACAGGGCTAGTTATTATGTTAAAATATATGCAGATTTGTGGAATTGAGGTATTAAAGATGTTCAAGTCTGTGCTCGGTGTAAATGTATCAAGAATGCAAAAGTTTGCACAGACTCTGTATTCAGACAAAGTTTCACATACTTTTTCAAAAATGTTATTTTCCTTATTTTTATATACTTTTTTTATTACCCTCCAGTATTTTTTAAACAATCAGAAATATTTGTAAAACTGAAAATTATTTAAAACCAAGTAAAAACGTGCTCTCATAATTTTTTTAATTTTCACTTTGGTCAAAAATATGATTAAGTTTATATGGACCGTTCTTTATTTAATCTGTTAATATAGGAATATTTTATTATAAAGTTTTATGCTAATATACTTAAAATTTTTCAGAAAAAAGTAAAATTTGGTTCAATTAATATTATATTCTTAAATGACCCTGCCTAAAAACGCTTGCTTTTGACAGGCTTCTTAAAATAAAAAAAAAACAATTAGATGGCTACCAAGGTGGTAACCATTAGTTCAGAAAATGTGACATGATTATCAATATTGTTGAATTGTCTAAAGATTTCTAAAGACTCCCAGGGACTCTTAGGGTCTGCAAGACAGGGTGTGGTGAGGTTTAGGTAGTTGCAAGGCCTGCAAGGGAGTGCAAATGGATAAGATTTGTGACATGATTGCCAACAGTTGTTACCCCCTTGGTGGCTATATTTTTTGTTTGTGCTTCTATTTAAATAATTTATATAGACTAATTTTGACTGTCAAAACAATTAATTTGATAACAGTGTAATATTATATTAAATGTGAATGACCTACATTTTTTTCTATTTTCCGCTTTATGTTATTTTTTGGTTTACAATTTATTGAATTTGTTAATACCAATTACAGTTTCATTGGATAAATTTTACTAAATAGGTTAATTGATTTTTACAGTTGCAAAAAAAAATTTTAAACATTTTAGCATAATATTTCAATAACATCAAATTTATAATCTATTTGAAAAGATAATAATTGAAGTTTGTTTTATTTTTTGTACTGTAACCTCAGTTATAGGTTAAAATGTTAAGTTAAAAAGTAACATGATATTTTTACTTTAAAACAAATAATTACATTTTTATTAAATTTTTTATGGTCCTGACATGCCTAAATATCCTTAACATAATTAAAACCGTTGTTAAAACCCATTTGTTTTCAAGATAAGAAGCCAAATTACTTTTATTTTTATTGCTTTTGGGTTATTTTGGAAAGATTAAATCATAGTGTTTCAACTGTTAATCTTTACAAATATTTATTATATATTTTTTTTAAAATGTGTCTTTAAACAACTGTCTTAAAAAATTAGGTTTTGTCACATGGAAAACACACTCTGAACAATAACAAAAATAAGTAAATAAAAAAATATATTGCCTATAATTTTTTTTCACTTTAAAGCTTAAATAGGAATACATCTTGGATTTTTTCCCAAAATCATAGCTGTTTAGGCATGTTTATACAGGCAATTTTTTGTTTGTTAAGTGTAGAGATTCTTTTTTTTCTGTCAGTGACCCTAGCTAGCTGGAATTGGCTGAACTTTGAATGGAAACTAAGACACAGCTCAGAGCACTTTTTTGTTTATTCGGAAAAAAATCAAAAAAGTACTCTTAGCCATGGCTTAGTTTGTACACAATGTGCATGCCATTCAAAGTCAACCAAGATATATATATATATATATATATATATATAAATAAAATGACAGTATAATTCAATATTATCAATATTATTAAATTTCTCAAGGCAAATTTTTAAAAACAAAATTATACATTATTAAACAGACTCTGGAATCCCTGTTTTTTATTTTTGCATGCATAGGAAACAAACCTGAAGGTCAATTTAAGATGTTTAAACATAAATAATACATTTAACATAATATTTAAAGAAATAGGACAAGTTTTCTCTTTGCCAAAACAAGGTTAGGAGCAAAATTTGAAATCTGCAAACTACAATGTCCATACTCCCTTTGAACATTTTTATTATATAAATATGTAAATGGTAATTATTTTTGAAAAAAGACAGCTCCTCCAAAAGAAAGGAGAAAGAGACAAGAAAAAATTTTGAGGAATCTAATGTGTCATTTTAATATTTTAACTAAGAAATTTGGTGGCTCAAGTTCAAGTTTTTTTACAACATTTCCACCAGAGAAACTTCTCAATTTTCCTTTTTTCTTAATAAAACAAAGAAAAACAAAATTAATTATACCTTATCTTTTGCTAAAGCTCTTATTTTTTTCATATCATGTTTTAAAGTATGTTATCATTTTTGTTTTGATTTAGGAAGGATGAGCAGATCCCTTTAATGTGGGATACTATTTTCAAGTATGGAACTGCAGCTATTACAAACTTTTTAATAAAAACAAGTAAACTAAAACCTTCTGCTTACTTTCCCAAAGAATCATCTATATCCCCTCGATTTGGTGTGAGACCCTTGTAGCGTCCTTTACAACTAAGGGGCATCAGCTCATCGGCAGGGTAGGCATTCTCCATATATGCATTGTAGGCATGATAAAACATGTCTCTGGCCCCTTCTCTAAAATCAATTTTATAGTATGGTGTTACAAAAAGGGAAACTGATAAACCAGCTTGCATGGTTTAACATGTTTTAAAATGTTTTTGCCATTTCTAGGTTTTACCTGACCAATTTTATGAGAAAAAAAAAGATATTTTCAAGTGACTTACGGCAGGATTACCCAGGAACATAATATGCAGTTCTTAAATTTAGTGCTTAATTTTTATGTCTCTATCTTTTTACAACATAGTATGGTAGACAAACACAGAGATAAACAATTAAGCACTTAATTTAAAAATTATGAATAAGTTGCTGCATATACCCACCCTTAGATATAAATTAAGTTTCATTATGTAGGTCGTAAATTATAAGGTGACATGATTCTTATATGCACCCCTAATAATATTAAGATGTATTTTCCAAAATACTTATTAAAGAAAAATAATTTAAGTAAGGTTTCAATTCAAATTTATAGATGGCAGAGAACAAATCCGCTTTTTTAATTGCAGTGATTTTAAAGTTACAAAACCGGGGTGAACCGGAACTTTTGCTGAAAAATCGGGACTATCCTGGACAGATTTTTTCCCAGGGACAAATGGTTAAAAATAGGGACGGTTGGTCACCTTATAAATTATATTGCTTGGGTTGGATGTAATTTACACACTGTGTACCTTTAGCCATACAAACCAAACCCTACAAAACTCACAGGCTCCAGTAGATACACAGCATTTTAACAAACATCTATGGTAGTTTTTCTATTTTATTCTACATCATCCAAATCTAACATCATACCTGAGTACAATCCGTTCCTCTCTGCTCATAGAAGTCTTGGTTTCTTCGCTTAGACATATTGCAGGAAAAATAAGGAAACACCCACTAAATATGATCCCCACTAAACTTATTTTAGAACTTGACATATTTTCAAAACCAGGAAATTCGAACACCTTTATCAGGAAATATTAATAACTATTCTAGGCATTATCTCTATTGCTGTAATTTGAAATTTATCTACCAAAACAGGTGATAAGCAGGCCTTTATCAGTCAAGGACTCTCTGTGTTAAAGATTTGTAGAGTAATTTTGGTGTTTTTTACATGGTGACCATTCGATGTTCGAATTAAAAAAACTACGATTAATTTCGAGAGCAAACTGATCGAAAATGTTTCAATTTTGAAAAAAAACTATTTTTGTTTTTCACTTTCCAAAAACCATCTGGTTTTGACAGAAGGCGTGGCGTTTTTGCCATGAATCGGCCTTTGATTGGTCGAAAAGCAAGGTCGTGAACTAGACTAGAGGAAGACCAATTGCAACAGAGCCGTATTTAAAAAAAATATTTATATCTTTATCAGAAACTATTTTACACACTGTCCGCAAATATCAAAAACATGTTGTCGATTCAAAACATTATTTCATTTCACAAGTTGTAAAAAAATTATTTGTATTGTTTTTTGCACACAAAAAAAAAATGGCCAACAGAAGGATATGGTGCAAAATTTGAAAACGGACTATACAGGGTATTCCATGAGGACCTCGTAAACGGTAGGAGATACGAAAAGGTCTAAATCAAGGCAAAAAAAAGGTTTACGAAATCCGGGTAGTTTTAGATTTTATTTTTCTGCACCCTTATTCTTAAAGCTGTCAAAAAACGCTTAAAACTTTCTACAGGCACTTTTTTCAGATCTAATCACTGACACGTTCATTTTTGACACTATTTTTTTCAATTAAATATAGAAACAAAAATTGAAGGTCCAATGTCAATTTAATTTTTAAAAAAATAGGCTATATAAGCTGGTGCTTTTTGGTGGTGCTTTTTGTACTAGCGATTTTAAATACCTTGCTACGCTCGTTCTTTAAACCCAAGCACGTCAACAACGTCGGCGATAGGTCGTCATCGGCAGTTAAACATGAGCTGATGTTGGACGAACTACTGACATTCCACCACCGATAATTCGCCATTTTCAGCGATCTAAGAAAATTTATTTATTCTGAAAAAACGTCCGAACAACTTTCGGAAATATGTATATCCCCCTGTCCAAAAATTTTTCTTACTACGCCACTGGTTGTAACTAATATTATAGAAGGTGTTACATGCACCAACCTCTAAAGGTACAACACTAACCATTTTGCAACTGAAGTTCTTTATAGTTGATCAAAAAGGACGGGGATAAGCATCCCCACAAACAATGAAAGGTGGTAAGGTGTATTTGCTTTATTGGCAATATTGGCAAGTGAATGCCATTGGTTATTTACTACAGTAGTATTATTGGCAAAATTGCGCTATTTTGCCAATGATTATTTACTAGTGCTGATGTATTGGCAAATTTATGTTATTTTGCCAATAACTGAAAAACGTGTTTTACATACCAAGTGAAACGCAATCGTTCCTTTAAAAATTGCATGCATTTCTAAACCACCTTTCTGGTCCGATCAAACGCATTGCCGGATATCGTGCCTTTTGAACACCGCATTTTTTTAATTTCCCGCGCGATTGACATCTGTCGTGCGGTTGACAACTTGACGTACTTGCCTTAATCTATGATTCTGCGGATTCTTCCTATGTGGGTTCCTTTTTGTGTTTTGCAAGTTTTTTTTTTAAATTAGCTTAAATTTAGTTTTAGTTTTAAGTCACCATGGATGTGGAAGCCGATACTGCGTAAGTACTCATATTCTTTTCTTCTTAAATAAGGTCGGCCTAGAGTGGACTTAAAAATGTTCAGAACTACCAGTAAAGCGACCAAAAATCGTCATTTTTGCTGGGTTTATACAGGCATATAAAAATTAAAATAAAAAATAATAACTTTGAACCGAACAGCACACACAATGACACCAATAGTTGAAATAATTAAACTAAACTCGGATCCATCATGCTGTTTTCCTTAATAATATCTGTTAAAAACAAACCAAAAACTACAAAAAACCCCCATTTAAATTACAAAAACAAATGAAAGTGAGGTTATGTGCGTCAAAGGGGCATGCTTAAGTTACTCATCTTTTTATTTATGCTGTATAAATGCCTACACTGTTCCCCATATGCTCATTCAACTTTTATTTTAATTTTAATTATTTTTTTTTTAATTTTTATTTTGATTTGCCTGTATGAACCCAGCATTAAATCGTGATCTAGACGCCACTTTACAAGAAAATCAAAGGTCACATCATGATCTACAATGCTTAAGCGATACTGACACTAATAATTTACAAATTTCTTTTGTAATTGAGCAAAACCGTTCTCAACTAAAAAGCCAGTTAACTCCTACCTGTGTTCAGCCTTCAGTGCCATTTAGCCTACTGTTGCCGCTATTTTTATAACCAAATTGACAGGTAAAACATGAATTTTCTCTCAGTTTGGTGTCACTATGGCCTCTATAGTAGGCTAAAGGATACTATATCAAAAAAGAGTTAACTGGCTTTTTAGTTGAAGTGTTGGATCGAGCCATCTAAAGATTCATCAATTCAGTCTACGTCCAAGTCATTTTCTAACACTGAAATTTCTCTTGCTGACCCAGTGAATGATGACCCTTAAATTTCTTGTGAAGCCGAGCTATCTTTAGTTAATATCTTAAAATCTGTTTTAAAATTAATTTGAAAAAACTTGTCTGTGGTACTATTTTTTTATTTTAACGTAAATTTGCCAATAAAACAACTAGATTAAAGTTTTTTTTTTTTGAGAAACCGATATTTTGTCACTTTTTAAGCAAAAAGGGCTACTTTTTCCTAAAACAAAATACTGGTTTATCCAAAAAAAATAATTTACAGCTATACTTACCAAAATTTAAACTTTTTTAGATTCTGTAAAAAACTCTTTAAGAAGTCAACCAACTTTTCCTCATTCTGTCGTTGAAGATGCTACAAGGCTTGGTTATGGGGTGCCTGTGACTCGAAAGGGGGCAGAACATCCAGGAAAAAGATGCTGAATAAATCTTCATCTTATCTTATAACAAGAAGAAGGAAGTACTAAGTTTTTAAATTTTTGGCCAAGGAATTTTTATATAAAGCAACTGAAGCAAACCTTGTTTTTTTGATTCACAATCAAAAAGATTCTAAATAAAATATTCACTGTTGCAATTTACTGTTGTATGGAAAACCTCCTCTTAATAAATATTTAAATCAATTTATGAAAGAATTTTCCTCTATCTTTGGCATAACCAAGACGACAAATATTATTCATATGGTTTCCATTCCTGTCTTCATGTTAGGATATAAATATAAGTGTATAAGTGTTTGGTTATAGTAACATTTATTTATTTATTACATATTGGTTTTTCTAGGAATTTTTGTTCGTTTAAGGATAACATAAAATAAATGTGCATTCGTAAATTATGTGCATTATTTTATTTTTAATCCACAATCATTACAATTTTTATTTTATGCATAAATACTTTAAATAGGAAGAAAAACCCAATTATCAGTGATATCGGAATTTCCATCTGTATCCCTATTGAGCCGACCAATCAAGGAGGTGCACTTTTAAACTTTTAATTTTTGCGTGGGTTTGGCACTTAGTGGTAAGAGTGATTCACCATATTTTCCCAACTACGTAACTCATCTATTCTTAAAGATAGAAAAAAAAAATAATACAAAAGTTGCTTAGTTTTTCACAAATTTTAAGAAAATTTAACCAAAATTTTCAAAATGTCAAATTTCGCCATCAACTTTCTTATTTCAAATTTTTGGGGTATGCTTCTGCAGCTATAATTCCGTACCTATCACATTTTACCAAACGAAAGTTAAGTCAACTTATAACCTATAAACTTTTCTAGTAAAAAAAAACGTCGTAAGACCGTAAGTAAATTAACTACAGTTAATTAATATCGTCGTTTATTGTGGTCGTTACAAACACCACAATTCTTTGAGGGGTGAAGAGGGTTGCCAAATTTATTCTATTGATAACAACTTTGTGGTGTCGTGGTCAGTCCATTATGCAACGTTAATTTTATTGTATTTCCAAAGATGTATGAAATGTACTTTCATACATCTTTGATTTCCAAATTAATTAATTCCAAGTTAATTTTATTGTATTTCCAAAGATGTATGAAATGTACTTTCATACATCTTTGGTATTTCTTAGTTGTGGCAACTGAGGCGACTCAAAATGTTTTACTTTTGGGAAGGCTCTTTTTAATGGACAACACGACCCGGTTGTGTTAAGGGGGCGGGGGGAAAGTCATTTGTCACGTGGTATCACATCTTTTTTGGTGGTTTATTTTTGTCAGCAAAAAAAAAGTGGTAAAATTTTGTCATAATTTTTCTTCGAATTTAAGGGGGAAGGGTGGTTTTATTTTGTGACGTAATTTGACGTAATTTCATCGGAGACGTCAAAAAAAGGAGGGAAGGGTTTAAAATAAAGCTCCCCTTCGTGTGACGTAACTAACTTATGGATGGTCCCTAAATTATGTCACAATTAACTCGGGTGAGGGGGGAGAGGGGTAAAGCGGTGTGCAGATCGATGACAAAATATGACAAACAGAAGAATGGGGGGAAAGTGACACATTTCTTTTGGTAAAAGCATAAATATAAAATAAAAAAGTTTTACATTTTATCCAACATCCAAACAGTCCAATGGGTACCTTTTTAATTGTTCCAATACCAAAAGAAAGACAAATGCTAGAAAAACCCATATACCTATAAACTTAATATACATGACATTGTAATGCATCCCCGTGAAAATTTTTGTAAGCAAAAGATTAATCATCTAAATCCAGGAGGCTATGAAAATTTTGGAAATTTCAGCCGCTTTACGCATGCGCGATGCCCTTCTCTGCGATAGCCGATGGCATAGTAACGTCATGTTTCACGTTGACAGTTATGTTTATATACTTTTCAAAAACCAAGCAGTTTTGGTTTTTTTACGTCAAAATATGTTCCGCCCATTTTAATGTTCGAAAAATTAATAAGATGTGAAAGTGCCATAAACATAAAAGATAAAGTAAAATCACAGTTTACTATAGTGTGTGTACTGAGAGTAAAATTAAAAACCGAAAAGACACATCTCTTCCGGAATCAAAAATCAAAACAAACAGAAATCAATCCAACGGACTTGCGCAAAACGGCCGTATATCATTATTTTCATGGCCTACTTGACCATGATATGTTGCTAACAAAATTGCCACTTTCAGGGCGTGTATATTAAGTTTATGGGGAAAACAGGGAAAAACCATCTCTGAGTGACTTTTGTCTTGGATCGTTTTCCTGTTTTTAGCCACTAAACAACTAGGGCAAGTCCGAACCTGTCTATTGGCGTCTGTCATCCCCTTGCCAACCTAAAAATATTTCCAGCTCCTATTCCCCTAGATCAGCTGTCAATAGCCTTTCCCCTACGTCATCATCACAAAAGAATGTCAAGTAGCTCTATGATTCGATTTTTAGTGTGAACACAGATTATTTTTATATAAAAAAGTGTAATTGATCCAAAAAAAAATTAGTAGGCTAGTGCCCCTATTATTACGACATCATACATGTGACTGCGCTCCTCTGTATGTTCTGGATTTGGTCCAGGGAGTCCGGCTTAATTTTCTGCAACAAAGAACACCTCTATTTGTTATTGGGCTGCTTCTTGCCTGTTAAAGGAGGGATTATGGCTGGCACTAGTGACCGGCATTACCACAATGACACCAGCAGTGACACAGAAGACTATACTGATGACAGGAGGCGTAGGGTCTTCAAAAACCGCATGAGGTAAGACAATAAGACCTGATATAAACTTCATTTGGACCAATTTTTTGACAATAAAAATGACAGTTTCATTTAGTTGTTTCTGTGTTTAAACATCAGCCACCATGACCGTGATTCTTGACGACCTGTAAGGTGAGTAGTCACCAGTGAGTATTTGCCTCTCTCACTTTTCATGTGGTTCAAAGCAGGTGAGAAGTGAGAAATTTGTTCACACTCATAGGCACAGGTGCCCCATATTGAGAATTGGCCAGGAGAATTTGGAATGAACACTCATCAAAGTAATCAATAAGACTGCATCTTCCTTAGGCATTGGGCATTAAGGGACAACTATGAAAATATCAAGGACTCATTGGCTTTTTTAATCAGTAAGCTTTGAGTTACTGAAGTACCTTATATTATTTTAGAGTTCTATGGTATTATATTCTATTGAAAAAATAAAATACTTATACCTGTCTGCTGTTAAACTTTGATGATGATGGTTGAATAGGCCATCACATAATAAAATATTGATAAAATTCCAGACAAAAAAATACCACTTTCATGTTATTCTGGCACAAATCCTTCTTCTGGCATAGATTAAGGGTCATTCTCAAGGCATCCTCTTTTATTGTCTGGGTAATGCAAATTCTTATGAACAAAGAAAGAAGCAAATGTTGAGGGTAATGAATAAAAACTTGAAATAAAAAAAGCAACATTGTTATCTGTCATTTTAACATGTTTAATTCATATGTCATAAGATATGACACTGGGTTTGTTTACTTTTCATCATCAGGCTGTGAAAAACCATGAGGTATGTTTACTTTAAAGGATAAAAGATAAAATAAAAAATCTATTTTGAGGAGATGGTTTCTGATAGCCCCATGCAGGGGTCAAGCTATCCACATTTGCCAATTTGTTTGTCTTTGACCTTGCCAATGCAGTTCTTTACATTTTTAGGACCCTACTAAAAAAATTTTTTGCAAGAAACTTGAAGATTTAGAAAAAAACCTCAATTTCTGGTTTTGCTAGTTTCTGATTTTAAATTTCACAGAAACTTTGATACCTAAACTGCAGTTTTTCTCAACTAATTGTCATTTTTCCGGCAAAACAAAAAAACTGGTGTAAGTTTCCAAATACAATGTTATTGAAGAAATAAATGTGCATGTACTCCATTGTGTCCCATTGTATCAAGATTTTTGAAATGTTTTATTTTAAACTAGCTGAATGCCTGCACCTTTGGTTTTCATGACCGATTTTGATGTCAGCCTCTGTACTGCCCAGTGATGCAAGGATTGTAGTAGTAAAACCCATCAAAATCGGTTAATTTGTTTTTATGTGATTCTGGAACAAACAGACAGACAAACAGAGAGAAAGAGGGAACTATCGAGAGATTTATTATATGTTTAGATAGATAAGTGAGGGAAAGATTCTTGTAGTTTACAAAGGATTTTGCTCAGAATTTTGGTCCCAAAAACATAAATTTATTTCTTTTTTATGGTATAATCAGGATATCCCGAGGGGGTAACCACTCCGTGAAATCGCGTCACATTTCGCGCGAAATCCTTGCGAAATTCCGCAAGTCTTTGCAAAATCGCGCGAAATCATAAGAAAAATATGTTAAACGCGAAATCGCGTCACAAATTTCATACTAGTGAATACCCCCTCAGGATATCCTACACAAAATTGTAAAATATACTGATAAAAAAAATCTCAGAAACTTCTTAGTTTATAAAAAAAGTGATATTATTTATTTTATATTTGTTTCCCAGTTATTGATTCCCCATTTCTCTTAAGTTAGCAGTGCAAATACTGTATGATTGAAAAAATTAGTGCTAATTAAATGCCAAGTTCTCAAATTTTTTGCTTCATGAGTTTCTGAGTTATGGCCTGCACTTCTAGCAACCTGTTAATGATGCAATGCACCATCCACAACAGATTCATATTTTTGAGACATAGATTAATTATTAGTTGTTTTCAATCATTTCAAATGTTTATTTAGTTTCTTTGTTATTTATTTTTTTTTGTTTGGTTCTCTATTCTTCTTTGCACTATTTAATTAATAATTTATTTACAAAAGGTTGAGTGGAAGAGCGCTGCTCCCTATTTCTCAATAGGAAAGTGTGAACTCTTCCTTTTGTCATATTTGCATTTTCTTTTCAACAGATAGTTTGTAGAAAATGTATTGTATTAATTAAGAACAATTTGCGATAATAAAAACATTACTAAACTAAACTAACCCTTTATTAAGATTAACTGAGGAAATTTTACATCCTTAAAGCCAACAGTCAGCAAGGTTGTTGTTTTTGAGATATGGTCTGCACTGCTAGCTACCTAAAAAAGTTAGCAGTGCAAGTGAGTTACAATAATAAAATTAAGTTTTTATTAATTCTATCAGATTCTAAACAAAAAGTTTGATTTTTCTTTTTTTTTAAATTTATGGCACTGCTAGCTTTAGCAGTGCTTGAAAGAAAATTAAAAAATAAATATATTTTAAATCCAAAAATTATGGGCTAATTAAAGGCTCCATTTCCAAATTTTTTGTACTTGTGGTTTTTGAGATATGGCCTGCATTGCTAGCTACCTAAAAAAGTTTAAGATTTAGTTTTTAGTAATTCTATCATATTCTAAACATTATAGACTAATTAAAGGGCCTATTTTCAAAAAAAAGTTAAGATTTTTCCTTTTTTTTTTTTTTTGAAAAAAAAGAAACCTTTTTGCAATGCTAGATTTTAAAGGAAATTTCTTTATCTAGAAATTATGGACTAATTAAAGGCCCCATTTTCAAATTTTGAAATCCTAAATTAATGTAAATCATTGCCACTGCTAGGTTTTTTTAATTATATAGAAGTGCGGACCATATCTCAAAAACCAAACTCAAAAGCGACAAATTTGGAGATGAGGCCTTTAATTAACCCGTAATTTATTGCCTTTAAAATATGTTTTTTTTTTTATTTCCCGTCATAAGCACTGCTAAAACTAGATATGATTCACATTTGGCATCGTCGCATTTTTGTGGCTAACGAGTGGCAAATCCTAGCAAACACAACTAACCTTTCTTTTTAATTATGGCTAAACGTCAAAATATTTTGTTTTTAAATTTTTCATGTAATAAATCTTTTTTGCAAGCTTTTATTTAACTTGCAATGTATTTATGTAAATATGTTTGTTCGGGTGGAATCTTGCAACTTAATTTTGACCAACTTCCCGACATCCGATGCAGTGACAACACAAGAATATAGTGATGAAATTGACAGCTTCCCCCTACTCGAAGGGGGTGGAGGGGGGTACAGTTGAAGTACGCCGGATTTCGTTGAAATTTGGTGTGTTGGGGCACTTATGGAGATCTAATCAGATTTAAAAAATTCAATATGGCGGATTCAAGATGGACGATTTTTGGTCATATTTTGCTAACCAATTTTAACTAACTTATACACATCCGATTGCCTTCAAATTTGGCATGCATTTATAGTTCCAGTGACAATACTAGCAAAAAGGTACCTCCATTAATCTAGCGTTGCTAAGTTAATATTAATCTAGCTACCCCATTTTCTATTTCGATTTTTTCAGAAACCAGAGGAGCACAAAATTTTTTGATTGGGGACGAAATTAGCACATAATTATTGCATAAGTAAATTTTGATTTTCTTGGGTTGAGGTCGCTAGGTTAATGGACGTCATAAAGGTTTTTTTTAAAATCTTCAAAAATTTGGTTTGAAAATAGGGCCTTTAATTAGCCTATAATGTTTAGAATATGATAGAATTACTAAAAACTTGATTTTGTTAGGGTAAATCATTTGCACTGCTAACTTTTTTAAGTAGCTAGCAGTGCAGACCATATCTCGAAAACCACAAGAGACCTAAATTTCGGAATATGGCTCCGCTACCTATAAGGACACATCTTAATTCAAATTTTCTTCTGTGTTAGCGACACTTTTTTCTAAAAGTTGTGATTGTGGTAAATTTTATTTTTATAGGGTTTATGAGTTCACCACCTGGTTTTGTCAAAATTTTTTGAAAAAAAGTGTCAATGTTTGATTAATCTTTTGAATTAAAAATATATTACGAAAAGGGTGAGATTGCAGAAGCAAAAGTTGCTCAATTAAAGGATTTATGTTGAAAAAACAGCTCGTCTTAAAAAATAATTGATAAACTGCAAAGTCAAATAGGTTTGCCAAGAAAGCCTAGAAAAGAATGAGTCATGTTGATTAATATTTTTTATTTTTTCTATTATTTGCTTGTTGTTCCTAAAAAATATGTTCCTAAAGAGTTTTAAAATATAATGAATAACTCCAGCCAGGCCAATCTCCACTTTTTTCCTTTAAGTAATTGTATGTAATAGTTATTCTTGTTAAAATGTTTAATTTTTTCTTAAAGCAAAAACTTGAGTTTGGACCAAACTGTTTTATTTACATAACCTATTCAAAAAATATGAAGAATATTTAAAAAGAAATTTCATGTTTTCTTCATATTTTTGAAAAATGTTTCATATTTTCATACTCATGTGGTCTCTGCATGCAGGATTGCTCTAGGAAAGTGAAAGGGTCGTCTAAAACATCAAGAAAATTAAATGCTGCCATACATTCCCGTTTTATTATTTTTTCAATTTTCTTAGGTTAGTTCTGTGGTTAGTAGGCACATAAGTCATTTTCATAAAAAGTTAGTGGTGTTTTTGACGTTTAACAAAATGCAGAAAATCAATTTTTTTTTATGGTAATGGTAGCATTTAATTTTCTTTATAATTTAGACTACTCTACAACTTTCCTGGACCCTCCCTACAAAGTACACTGCCATCTTTGGTAGCTAGCAGTGCTGTTCATATCTCGGAAACCCCGTCTTTTAAGTAAGAAAATCTTAAAAATAATATACCTATATATAAGACCACATAGACATTGTGTTAACAAAATATGATAAAAAGACTACTTGGCCAAAGATTATCATTATTTTCCCAATAAAATTTAAATTATATTGATCATAATATATGTTTATTTTTTAAAATACAACCAAGTTATCTCATAAACATCTACATAATTAATTTATAAAATTTTACGTAAAACATGTTGAACATTATATTTTAGAAAATTGAGGTTATTTTTATTTCAGAGACAATGATCACGATGATCTAAAGGAAATGCTAGACTCGAACAAAGATAACCTCAAACTGGAGGCCATGAAACGCATTATTGGCATGGTAGCCAAGGGCAGGGATGCCTCCAGTCTCTTCCCGGCCGTCGTTAAAAATGTAGTCTCCAAAAACATTGAAGTAAAGAAGTTGGTTTATGTCTATCTGCAAAGATACGCCGAAGAACAACAAGATTTGGCGCTGCTATCGATTTCTACATTCCAAAGAGCCTTGAAGGAACCAAATCAACTGATTAGAGCAGGAGCGTTAAGAGTTCTGTCAAGTATTAGAGTCAAAATGATTTCACCCATTGTTATGTTGGCTATAAGAGAAGCTTCCTCAGATATGTCCCCTTATGTTCGTAAGACTGCTGCCCATGCCATTCCAAAACTATACAGTTTAGATCCTGAACTAAAACCAGAGTTGTTTGAGATCATTAAGAAATTATTAGCGGATAAGACAGTTCTGGTAATTGGTTCTGCAGTGATGGCCTTTACAGAGGTCTGTCCAGAGAGTGAAGAGTTGATTCACGAGGTTTATAGGAAATTATGCGCTTTAATAGTCGACGTAGATGAATGGGGACAAGTTACCATAGTCAACATGTTGACAAGATATGCTTGTTCCCAATTTGCCAACCCGAATTTGAATGAAATTATAGATGATCCTGAAAAGCCGTTTTATGAATCGAGTTCTGATATTTCCGAAAAACCAGCTTTCACTTTAGACCCAGATCATAGGCTTTTATTGCGAGCTACCAGACCTTTGTTACAGTCGAGAAACGCCGCCGTGGTAATGTCGGTGGCGCAGTTGTATCACCATGTAGCACCTAGGAGCGAATTCCCAGTGGCCGCAAAAGCTTTGATAAGATTGTTAAGATCCCATGTAGAAGTTCAAAGTGTGGTTCTAAACACCATAGCCTCGATAAGTGCTAAAAACAAGGGAATATTTGAAACCTATTTGAAAAGTTTTTTCGTCAGAACTTCCGATCCAACCAACATTAAACTTTTAAAATTAGAAATCTTAACAAATATTACTACCAACAGCAACGTTTTGACCATCCTCAGAGAGCTACAAACTTACATAGCAAACAACGACAAAAATTTTGTTGCCGCCACTATTCAAGCCATAGGAAGGTGTGCTTGCTCAATCAACGAGGTTACGGACATGTGCTTGAGCGGTTTGGTATCTTTACTCTCTAATAAAGACGAAGCAGTGGTGGCCGAGAGTGTCGTGGTCATCAAAAGGTTGCTTCAAACCCAAGCAGCCGATCCCAAAGAAATTATCATGCATATGGCAAGACTTTTGGATAATATTACCGTCCCTCAAGCTAGGGCTGCAATATTGTGGCTACTCAGCGAACACTCGCAGAAAGTTCCGAATATTTCTCCCGATATATTGAGAAAACTGGCTAAAACATTCCCAGACGAAGAGGATATTGTCAAAATGCAAGTGTTAAACTTGGCCGTGAAATTGTTTATCACAAACAAAGAGCAAACTGCAAAATTGTGCGAGTACGTTTTTCTATTGGCCAAATATGATCCTAATTATGATATAAGGGACAAGGCAAGATTTCTTAAACACGTTATCTCTGGAGAGAACGATACTATAACCCGAAATGCCGCTAGAATCTTTCTGGCACCAAAGCCCGCCCCCATATTGCAATCGCAATTTAAAGATCGTGAAGACTTGCAGTTAGGATCGCTTTCGCATTATATCAAGCAACGCGCAGTAGGTTATGAAAGTTTGCCAGATTTTCCAGAAGTGCCACCTTCTGGTGAAGGCCGAAACGTTGAGGCAACCGTCGAAGCTCACAGCAACCATCAAAACGCTAAAAATTCATGGGATTTGGCAAGTGAAGCGAGTGAGGCTAACGAAAACACTAGTAGCGATTCCGAATCCGACTCTTCAAGCAGCAAATCAGAAGATTCCAGCAATGATTCTGAGGAATCTGAGTCTGAATCGGCGAAGAAATCTGGTAAATCCTCTTCTTCTGCCTCTTCAAGTGAGTCAGAGGAAGACTCATCATCTGAGGCAAGCTCTGAAGAAGAAAATAATAAACCGGTTAAAAAGGCTCCAGCAACTAAAAGTAAACAGCCCATACCAAAAGAAACCTCAAACTTGGACCTTCTTCTAAATTTCTCCGATGGTGACAACATAGCGCCAGTGCTTACACCGTCTTTAGGTGGATTCTTATCACCGTCTACTCCTGTGGAGAATCTCACAGGCATTCAAATCGTTCCACCACTCTTTGTCAACAGCAAAGATCAAGAGTTGTTGAGTAAAATCAACGGCAGAGGATTGTCGGCGACGTATAGATTCACTCGAATGCCTCATTTGTATTCACCAAGCATGACGAACATAAATATCACTTTTTTGAATCAGAGTCAGGATGATGTGACTGAAATAAGGCTGGGAAAAAAGAATTTGTCTGGTGGAATGAGTTTATACGATTTCGCTTGCATTACAAAATTGCCACAAAACTGCTCTTTACCAGTCTCAATCGGCATTGATTTTAACGATACAATCCAGGCAGCCAACCTTGAAATTGTTACATCTATTAGTAATTTTGAGGTTTGTATTAAACCGAACATCGGCGAGCTGTTAAGGCCCGTAAAAATGCCCACGTCTTTGTTTAAAGAAAAGCATTCAAAGATGAAAGGTATGAACGAACACACGTCAAATTTGACAAGTGACACGTCGAGTGTCGTGGAAAAAATTCACAAAATAGCCAATCTTGGTCCTTGTGACGACACCGAGGAGAACTACTACAGATTCGCTGGTCAAACTTTAACTTCGTCCAGTTTAGTGCTAGTGACACTTCATAATAAAGTTGAACGAGTAACATTGACAGTTAATTGTGAAAACATGATGTTTGGGTCTGTTTTGCTTAATGAGTTGGTTAAAAACTTGAATGCTTGAAAATCTCTTCTAATTCTTGTTGCTTAAATTTTATATTCCCTTTCATTAAAAAATCTTTTGCTTCATTATGTATTTGCAATATTTAAAAATATATATATTATATATTAACATTTTTTTATAAGAAGTCTCTTACTATGAGTACTTAATAAAATTGTTATGCCTTACATTTTTTTTATTTTCGTTCATATGTCCCATTCACTTTTTCTTAAGAAGTTTCTGAGATGATAGCTGAAAACAAAGATTTGGTTTTTTAAAGTAGGGGAGTGATTATAAGATCTGTTACTAGTTTTTATTTTACATTTATGACTTTTAATAATGATATGAATCTTGTTTGAACCTTTGAGACAATGATGTATTTGAAATTAACTCTGTGTGCTCGGACTTCCATTGTCTATATTTTATTTTTACACGACGTTTCGATCAGTACAATCTCTGATCGTCTTCAGGTGCAAACTACAATCTATGCCTAATGCTACGTACTTTTATACTATGGGAAATCACTCAACCGTGAAGTTTAAAAAGTTCACTCCGCCCAAGAAGGGGCTTCCAAATATTTGGAATTTCAACAGTTCGTTTACTGAAAATACCCTGATTCTGCCCAATAAAGGCAGATTCAAGAAATTTTCGATTCTTCCAGTGTAACTCCTTGTGCAAAACCTTTGCTTCTGTCCACCTCATTCGGTGTTGTTTTGACCATGCGTGTTCGACGATTCCTGATTTCGTTGTTTTACCTCTTTGGGTATTCGACTGATGTTCCTAACAGATAGTGGTCTTTTTGTTTCACCTATGTATGATTCACCACACTCACAAGCAACTTGGTAAATGCATTCCTTATTTTGTTTGCTCTCCAGTTTTATTTTACTAAGAAGGCTCCGAATTGTATTATTAGATTTAAAAGCTGTTTTTATATTAAAGTTTTTCGCTACTCTTCGAATTTTCTATAATACTCCTTTAATGTATGGAATTGTAAGGAATGCATTTGCCTTGTTTTGGTCTTGTAACCTCTGTCCTGGTTGCTGAAATTTAGAAATAGTATGTTACTGTTAAAAGTTTAAGGCTGTAACCATTCTGCTACAGATCCTTCTTAATGTTTCTTAGTTCGATTTCCAAGTCATGAAAATTGTTATAAATTTGAACGGCTCTTATACGAAGTTCTTATTATCCCTCGTTTGGTTGTAGCAGAATAATTTGAACCTTGATTCAAATATTGTCCTGTGTGAGTGGGTTTACGATAGACTGTTGTTCTGATGTCGCTTTATACTCGTTTGACAAGTAAATCAAGAAAAGGAATTTGACAATTTTGCTCCAACTCCATTGTAAATTTACTGGTGGGTCTTATGTTATTTAGGTGGTGAAGAAATTCTGAAAGTTGTTGGTCATTCCCGGTCCAGATAGTTGATGTCGAAAGTATACACCAATGTCCCGATAAAGGAATCGCTAGATATTAGACAGAGACTGTTTGATGACGAATCCCTTTATGAACGTACCAGCCTGCCGCTAGAGGGAGTGATGGAGTTGTTGGAGTGCTGTCCACATAACTCTTATTTTCAGGTGAAAGATAGGTTTTATGCTCAGGGTGACGGTCTGCCAATGGGTTCATCGCTTTCGCCATTGGTGGCCAATACTTACATGGAGTGGTTCGAATCACACGCGGTTGATACCGCAACATATAAACCTAAGCTCTGGTTAAGATATATTGATGATGCTTTTATTGTGTGAACCGGGAATGACCAACAACTTTCAGAAATTCTTCACCACCTAAATAACAAAATTGTCAAATTCCTTTTCTTGATGTACATGTCGAACGAATAGAAAGCGACATCGGCACATTCAAATTTCAGCAAACAGGACAGAGATTACAAGACCAAAATCAGGCAAATGCATTCCTTACAAACTTAAAGGAGTATCGTAGAAAATTCGAAGAGTAGCGAACAACTTTAAATATCAAACAGCGTTTAATTCTAATAATATAATTCGAAGCCTTCTTAGGAAAACAAAACCGGAGAACAAACAAAATAAGGAATGCATTTACCTTGGAGGAATAAAAAACTGATGTTATATTCCTCCAAGGCATTTACCAAGTTCCTTGTGAGTGTGGTGAATCATACATAGCTGATATAAAAAGACCACTATCGATTAGGCTTAAGGAACATGAGACGAATACCCAAAGAGGTAAAACAATGAAATCAGGAACCGCCGAACACGCATGGTCAAAACAATACCGAATGAAGTGGACAGAAGCAAAGGTTTTGCACAAGGAGTTACTCTGGAAGAAACGAAAATTCCTTGAAGCTGCCTTTATTGGGCAGAATCAGGGTATTTTCAGTAAACCAAGTGTTGAAATTTCAAATATTTGGAAGCCCCTCCTTGGGCGGAGCCAACTTCTTAAACTTCACGGTTGAGTGGTTTTTCCCATAGTATATAAGTAGGTAGCTATAGGAATAGATTATAGTTTGCCCCTAAAGACGATCAGAAATTGTACTGATCGAAACGTCGTGTATAAATAAAACATAGACAATGGAAGTCCGAAACACAGAGTTAATTTCAGATATTAATCTTTTTTGGAGTGGTGGCCACGGGAGTGGGCTATGGCCTATCGCTGGCAAACAGGCGGTTTTTGGTTAGGAATGGTAAAGTCTTTTGAATACATAAAGTAACATTTTTTTTACCCCTTTGGAGGGAGAATTGATTCTAAGCCATCGGTCTCAAACATTTGCTGGTAACCATTACTACCTTAAAGAAAACATAAATCTGTTAAAAACATTCACTCATCGGACATTTTACTATTTTCAGGCCTAAAAATCCGTTTATAAACTCGACGTTACTGTTCGACTTTGACGTCTCTGTTATGTGCATCATCGTCCAACAGGAACATCGACTTTTATAAATGGGGGTAAAGGTAACATCATTCTTTTTGTTTTGAACATAAAAATCACGAATTTTTATTTCTTTTTTCACTTCACCATCATTTCTCTTGCGTCCATCTAGCTACGGGGCATTATCCAAGCCGAAACCTTGTCTCGTGCAGTCAACGGTGGCACGAAGAAGGCAGCTTTCTCCGTCGGGGCGCCCGGCAGGGCCCCATTCCAATAGTTGCGAAGATTGCAGGTAGGTTTAATGGATGAAAATTACCTTTTTTCATTAAACCAATTTTTTATCCGAACCTAATTTTTTCAAACCCGTTCAATAACAAATTATATAAGACCCGTTTTTATTCGAAGCATTATTTATTAAACTTATTCAATATCAAACTCGTAATTTGTAAAACCCATTTTTAATAAAACCCGGAATTTGTCAAACCATTATTTTTCAAAACCGGAATTCGTAAAAGCCGTTATTTATCAGAAAATGTTTGCTAAATTTATTGCGCATTCGCCAATAATACATGAACCGGAGGCGTACACGCAGGTGGCGCCGCGTTTCGATGCATTTGTCGCTGCTACGCGGGGATACTTGTACAGGTCACGGAAGACTTCCGTGGTACAAGTAGTGTTCAATAGTTTGTGTTAAGAACAATAGAGTGACATCTATACACAAAGTATTGAACACTACTTGTGAATACTTTTAGCTAAGTGTGCGCACATAGAACGACAAATGCATCAAAACGCGTCACCTGCGTGTACGCCTCCGGTTCATGTATTATTGGCGAATGCGCAATAAATTTAGCAAACATTTTCTGATAAATAACGGCTTTTACGAATTCCGGTTTTGAAAAATAATGGTTTGACAAATTCCGGGTTTTGGTGAATACGCAATCAATTTAGCAAAAATTATTTGATAAACAACGGCTTTTACGAATTCCGGTTTTGACAAATTCCGGGTTTTACTAAAAATGGGTTTTACAAATTACGAGTTTGATATTGAATGTGTTTGACGTACAATGGTTCAATTAAAAACGGGTATTACAAATTTCGAATTTGTTATTGAATGGGTTTGGATAAAAAACGGGTTTAACCAATTGCAGTTTTTATGGTGAATCGTTATTGCGATGAAAATTTTTATTAAATACAGTCTGATAAATTCCTGGGTTGATAAACCATACGCGTTCTTAAAAGAGATACATTTTTATTAGTTTAATTTAAAAAAACCTAAGATTTAGAAAAATATCAGGTTATTTTTATATTATATTATTATATAAAAACAATTAAAAATAAATAAAATTAGTACCATCTTTTAAATTATTTTTTTGCTTAATTTTCATTACTCTTACTATAATTATGTGCGCCTCCAAATAATTTATTTTTTTTCTTGTGATTTCTAAACAAGATATTGCAAAAAAAAACGACCCTTATAAACATCCGGTATCTCGAAATCAATGGACTTTTGACCTCCATGTTATATTACTTTTTCTTGTTTTTGGCCACCCCTCCATCACCCATTAAAATATTTGTACTCATAAGTTACACCCTGTAGTTTCAAATAAAGAAGTACTTTGCAAATCTTTCTATAAACTTTTAAAATACGTACTTTTTAGGTCCCGCAGTCTCCTGAGCCCGCACCTATGTAAAATGGTGCACGCGTCAGGGGCTACGCCCCATCAGGCCGCAGGGGGAGACGACCGAGTCACCTTGGTAGTTGACAGCACGAGGTTTGTGGTCGATCCTGCGATTTTTGTCGCTCATTCGAACACTATGCTGGGCAGGATGTTTTCGTAAGTAACTTTTTTATTATCATTACTCTTTCAGAACACGCTAATATTTTACTACGATTATCTGTAAAGGAAACGACTTTTTATCATTTTAACTTACCCCTCGTATTAAAACAGCATTCTTATACAAATGCTACTATCTCGAAAACGATAAAAAACAGACCTTCTTTACTTCAAGTGCCATGCTCTCTTGGAACGTTAGCTTTCATCAGCGCGATCTGTACTCTGTCTACTGCTTTTCGGAAAAGTAGTACTAACACCATACTATTGTCTAAGATTTTTAAGGCATGATATCCGTCTACGACCCGGACCTCTTCTGACTTCAGTTTTGCCTTCTATTATCAATTTTAAAAGTTTATATTTGTCATTTCTCAAAATATGGCCAAAATATTCATGTTTTCTTTGATGGTAAATAAAACTTCAAGATCTTGCCTCTAACTTTTTGCACATGGCCTCAGTCAGTGTCCATACTGCCATGCCATAATCTAAGATGAGCAACATATCACCGAAGCACACGAATTCGGAGAGTGGTATTAAAATCGCGACTACGCAACACTGATTTCATTTTGATAAAAGATGATCTGACGTGGTCAATTCTTGCACGAATTTCTTGCATGTTGTCCTAGTTCTCATTGAAGTATTTGTATGAATCCAGCGTTCGACTTGCTGCCCATTTACTTCTAACATGCCTCTGATGTTCTTTTCCTTGGATTTGACCATCCACTTTGTTTTTCCAACATTTAGGTTAAGCCCAAATTGCGAACTTCCAGCGTGTCTGCTATTATGACAGTGTCATCGGCATATCGTATGTTGTTGATTTTTATACCGTTTATGGTCAGACCTTCTTCGCAATGATGAAGTGCATTATTATTTTGTTACTATAGATATTAAACAACAACGGAGACAATATATCTTCTTATTTGGGCCTCTTCGGACAGTTGGCCATCAGCCTTTATTTGAGCAGTCTGATTCCAGTATAGATTAGCGATTATCTTTAAATCTCGGTCATCTAGAACAACTTCTTTTAGCGATTCTGTGAGCTTTTCGTGTTGGACTCGATCAAATGTTTTCTCCTAATCTATGAAACAGGCACCGACACACTCCTAGACCGCTGAACTAAGACTTGAATGCCAAACACAAGAGAGGCCCTTGTCCCACGAAATCCAAACTGCGTGAATCTTTAGAAATATTTTTAACATATGACTCATTAGGGTGGGTACCGAATCTTCGTTTTTTATTAGCTTTTAAACCTCGGTGTAGGTATACTGTTTTGCCCTACCGCTTTTGTTTTGAGCTGAAGATATTGCGTGTTGTACTTCCTGTGGTGTTCTATCTATGCCTTGGTTTGGGAATTCTTCTGGCTGTTCGGATCGGTTATCGATATCCAGCTCAGATTAAAAAATTATTTAGTTATTAGTCCGAAATATCCAGTATAATTTTGCCTTGATTGTCCACAAGGATTCCAGCTTGTGTTTTATTATATAATCCGGCTGCTTCCTTTATCCGTTTGTATAAATTGAAAGTGTCATGTTTAGCATATAGATCTTGTGTTATCCAGTCTTGTTTTGCGGACTTTATCTTATTTTTTATTTCTCTATTGATTTCATGGTACTGATCGCTGCCTTTTTACTGCGTCTTTTATCCATCAATTCAAGGATTTCATCGGTCATCCAAACTTTCTTTTTATTTTTTGTTTCATCGTTGCCTAAGAGTGTTGTGCTTTCGACTATGGCACTTTTTTTTTGTCCAAACCATTTCTGCATCTTGCTCGGTAGACTCATTAATATCTTTAAGCTTTTTATTAAGTTCGACTTTAAGTTTAGTTGCTACCATGTTATCTTGAAGTTCGTCCAACCTGGGTCTGGGTTGGTTATTTGGGGGGCGATTTTTCTTGGGGGTAAATTTAATTTAAAAAACAGACCAAGGCGCCTAATTTTTGATTTGATAGAATATTCGATAGAAAGGAGTACTCTCGCAGATTTCCACCAATCATGAGTTAGGCGCTGTTACGAGTTCCCTGAAAGCCAATCAAATACGACGTAGCATACTCGCGTTTGCAGCGTCGTTTTATCGAATTCACTTTACTCCTGGACCCTGTGGTATTATTAGAAAGAGAATTGTAGGTTAAGGAGGAAGAGGAAAATGCCATAGAATTCACAAAATCGATATATTTTGGATTTATTTGGCACATATATTCTTTGCAGATCCCCAGTAGACACCCACCCAAACGACAGAGGCGAGTACGAAGTGGCCGAGGGCATAAGCGCATCTGTCTTCAGGGCCATCCTGGAGTTTTACAAGGGTGGCTTGATCAAGTGCCCCCCCTCCGTTTCGGTGCAGGAGCTTAGGGAGGCTTGCGATTACTTGTTGGTTCCCTTCGACGCCAGCACTGTGAGGTGTCAGAATTTAAGTAAGTAAAATTTTACAGTGTCCACCCAGGTTTTCAAAACCTACAATGGTTTATTACAAGAACGGAAAACGAGAAAAATTGCCTATTACCTCGCATGAAACTGTCTGCAAAACAAAATGTTAAACCAATCAGCTGGGAATATGCTGACGGTATTAAATCAATAACCTCAATAACCTAAAAAATATATATAAAATTACCAATGTTTTACCATTGTACCTTTGAAAATGGAAATGAATCTTTATGGCAACCAGAAAATGTGTTTTTATCAGACTTGTCTTGAAATTTAGCTATTTGCTTTTTATTGGAAGAATCCTCTTTGTAAACAAACGCGTGAATATCAATCCTCTTCTCGTTTGCCATTTTTGAGTTTACTATGCCAAAAAAGCATGACATGTTCCAAAAAAAGATAGTATTTTCTCATATAACATAACTAAATGTAACATGTTTAAGACAGTCTTTTCTTATCTGTTTTTTTTTTAATTTTTTTCAGGGGGTCTTCTTCACGAACTGTCAAACGAAGGGGCGAGGTGCCAATTTGAGGTGTTCCTGGAGGATCTAATCCTGCCACTTATGGTCAATTCTGCAGAAAAGGGCGACCGGTACGTAGCAGTAACTAATATACCAAGAAAAAAATTAGTCCATTTCCCTTATCCGATACTACACTACTCTTGACCTCTTTTAAAAAGCTCCAAGTTCAATCGTATCTGTCCAGGGGGTCAATTTTACCACCTTTAAATTTAGATTTTGATGACGTCACACTTCACAGAGTTTACACATGCTTTGGTTCGACTTTAACTTGTTTTACCAATATAAGAAATCTTAAAAGCCCAGGTTTTTACCTGGTGTGTTTTTACCTGGTCTTATTTTTCCAACATTCCTGTTTAGCTCAAATTGATGCAGCCTTAATTTTTTCAGAGAGTGTCACATAGTGGTCCTTCTTGATGACGACACGGTCGACTGGGACGAGGAGTACCCGCCTCAGATGGGCGAGGAGTACAGCCAAACGGTCAACAGTACCGCTATGTATCGGTTCTTCAAGTACATCGAGAACAGGGACGTCGCCAAGCAGGTGCTGAAGGACAGGGGGCTGAAAAAGATTCGCTTGGGCATTGAAGGTGAGTTTCTATGCATAGTGGGGACTTCAATTAGTGCATATTTATGACATGCTATGTTTTCCCCCCGTATTTCCTATCAAAACTATTACAACTTATTTCGTAAATACATATCAAATGTGCTAATCTTATCCTTAGGATTTGCTAACATAACTTTTAAACTTGAGGCACTTTGGTAGATCATTTGCAGATCTGAGTATTTAAATCACAACCTTTTGTTAAAGTGAGATTGATTGAACTATTCTCCGGGTATCAGGAATCATTTGATAAGGCGTGGAATTTTTTCGTTGAAAATAGAATAGAGTTTAGTGTGAAATTAACTCTGTATTTCGGACTTCCATTGTCTATATTTTATTTATACATGCATGAAGTTTAAGAAGTTGGCTCCGTCCAAGAAGGGGCTTCCAAATATTTGGAATTTCAACATTTGGTTTACTGAAAATAGCCTGATTCTGCCCAATAAAGGCAGCTTTAAGGAATTTTTGTTTCTTCCAGTGTGACTCCTTGTGCAAAACCTTTGCTTCTGTCCACTTCATTCGGTGTGGTTTTGTTCCTGATTTCGTTTCACCTCTTTGGATATTCGTCTGATGTTCCTTAAGCCTAACGGATAGTGGTCTTTTTGTTTCGCCTATGTATGATTCACCACACTCACGAGGAATTTGGTAAATGCATTCCTTATTTTGTTTGTTCTCCGGTTTTGTTTTACTAAGAAGGCTTCGAATTGTATTATTAGATTTAAAAGCTGTTCGAATTTTCTCTGATACTCCTTTAATGTATGGAATTTTAAGGAATGCATTTGCCTGGTTTTGGTCTTGTAATCTCTGTCCTGTTTGCTGAAATTTAGAAAAAGTATCTGTTATAAGTTTAAGGCTGTAACCATTCTGCTGATGTGTGATTTCCAAATCACGAGAATTGTTACAAATTTGAACGGTTCTGTTATACAAAGTTCTTATTATGCCCCGTTTGGTTGTATCAGACTGATTTGAACCTTGATTTAAATATTGTCCTGTGTGAGTGGGTTTACGATAGACTGTTGTTCTGATGTCGCTTTCTACTCGTTTGACAAATACATCAAGAAAAGGAATTTGACAATTTTGCCCCAACTCCATTGTGAATTTTATGGTGGATCTAATGTTATTTAGGTGGTGAAGAAATTGAAAGAATTTGAAAGTTGTTGGTCATTCCCTGTTGTTTATATATTGCGGTATCCACCGCGTGTGATCCGAACCACTCCATGTAGATATTGGCTACCACTGGCGAAAGCGATGAACCCATTGGCAGACCGTCATCCTGAACATATAAAACAGTTATGTAGACAGCACTCTAACAACTCCATCACTCTCTCCAGCGGCAGTCTCTGTCTAATAATATCTAGCGATTCCTTTATCGGGACATTGGTGGACATATAAACATTAAAACTGACAAATCTATCCTCGAGTTCTAAAACAAAAAATTTAAGAATATTAACAAAATGGTTGGAATTTTCTACAAATAAAACGGTCTTGCCTGCAAGAGGTTGAATAATTTTGAAAAGGAATTTAGACAGATTGCTTGTCGGAGAATTTTTGGAACTTGTGATTGGGCGTAAGGAGGCCCCTCCTTGGGCGGACCCAACTTCTTAAACTTCATGGTCGAGTGATTTCCCATAGTATATAAGTACGTATCCTTAGGGATTGATTGTAGTCTGCACCTGACGACGATCAGACACTGATTGAATCGTCGTGTATAAATAAAATATAGACAATGGAATTCCGAAACACCGAGTTAATTTCAAACACATCATTGTCTCAAACTTTCAAACAAACAGATTAGTGTGTTATGATCCGTCTTCGGATACCAATGGTTTCGATCAAGATGCTTCGGCGGATGGAACTAAAGGGCCCGAATTGTTGTGCTCGTAATTTTCATACTACCTTGCGAAAAAATACCTGCACGTCTTTGCTTCTCATTTTACACGGTATAGAAAGACAGCCCAAATTGATGCAGCCTTAATTTTTTCAGAGAGTGTCACATAGTGGTCATGAAAATTATCTATATATAGTATTTGGTTACGAAATTGTTGTTGCACCATTTTATTAACACCATTATTAATTTATTTATACAGGTTACCCCACCTACAAGGAAAAAGTGAAAAAACGGCCGGGCGGCCGTTCCGAAGTCATCTACAACTACGTTCAGAGACCGTTCATTCACATGTCGTGGGAGAAGGAGGAGGCGAAAAGTCGCCACGTCGATTTTCAGTGCGTCAAATCGAAGAGCGTCACCAATCTGGCCGAGGCCACGGCCGATCCGGCCCTGGAATTGGACGCTAGAGGTAGGAAACTTTAAGAAAAATGTTTAATGATATAGTAGTAGTATAAGGGGGGGGGGGACCTTTCGGTCTGGCGACCAGGTTCTTACAATAGGGCTGCATAAGACGTAATGCTAATAAAAATGAAAATTTTGGGAAAGTGGACAAAGATGCAGAATGAAAAAAGTGACTATTTTATAGAGCAATCCTTTCTGAATCGAGAAGAAACGAGCATTTGGCCGAAATGTTAGAAATAAACTCAAAATTCTCAGTTTAAAGAGGCAGTGTCATGTACTTTTATCTCACTTGCACAGTGTGGATAGGCATTGTTTCTCTCAGTTTAGCCTGAAGATCGGGCTTGAAGAGTTGCGCTATCTGATTTGAGAGAGATGACGCAGTACTTGGGCAGGACTAAGCAGTCTTTAGACAGGACTGGACAGGATTAGGCAGGACTAGGTAGGAATGACAAAAAAAGAAAATTGCATATGGCTTCCCTTCATTGTAAGCTCGTTTTCAGAGGTTCATTTTTCTGTAATTTGGAGAAGAAAAAATTAACAGAAGAAAAAATCTTGCCTAGTTTTTTTTTAATCTGTATTTGAAACTACGAATGGGTGCGGTTATACTTACTAGGGCTACTTATTTTAAGGGGACGTCCTGTCCTGTTAATCCATGGAATATAGAACAACATGAAAACAAAAATGATTGCACCATTCCGACGCAGGCAAAGTTTAAAAAAATTCAGGCAGGCTGAAGCATTAGAGAAAAATACTGGAAAAAAACTACTGCGACGAAGGAGTAGGGGGGCGTGACTAATAATGAAGTGTACTAGTAGCAGCGTTGCCAGGTGTAATTATCTCGTAAAAAAGGAAGAGACATTTTAGTATTGTGATTTTGAGCAGCTTTGCATGATTTTGTTTTAGTTTTCAATAAAATATTCTTTGCCGTGTAGAATTCTTAACCGGTATGTTTTTCTCTCTTTCCGTTCTTTGTTTAAAGAAATAGATGGCATGCCCGCCTCGCTCCGATCATTTAGCACGATACAAAACTATTCTGGCTTCTGTAAGAAGAGAGAAAGATAACAAAATGCTCAAATCAGAAAAGGAGAAATTAAGTTTATTATAATAAACAACATTTCATGTAAAATAAAGCGAGTTACAAGTTTTCAAGTTTTGAGGGTGCAGGACTAGGCAGTACTTATGCAGTACTTGGGCAGGACTAGGTAGTATTAGGCAGTACCCTAAGCGCCGACAGTTGTTCACCCCCCGTGATTACTCTATAAAAAAATCACTTTGCTTACTCTGCGTCTTTTTCCACTTGGCCAAACTTTTGAGTTAAGTTGACAAACGGTTTGTTTACCCTATAGCGGCCATATTGGATTGGCCATATATTTTTGTTAGACTGCCCTTTAGATGTTCTGTGTCCAATTCTTGCTCTTAGAAGATTTCTTCTGTTTGGTTGGCGAGATATATAAATTAGTTTTAAATGTATTTGAAAGACGACCTTTGATTAAATGTAAAAAATTATAATAAAAGATTGATTTGTTGAATACAGATTAATCTTTTTTGTTCTTAAGTTAAACTATGCTTTAAAAAATTAAATTGATTGGATTTATGTCTAAAATTAAAATTTAACGCCTTCGAAGCTCTTGTTCAAAGTTGCCTCACCCATAGGGGCTTATTCGAACAAAATATACCAATTAAAAAAAAATACTAATCATATTTTAATTTTGATTTTGTTTTTTTTTTCGTAAAGTAAACCAGGGTACTGTTCAAAAAAAACTTCGAAATTATGTTCAAACTAGCTCTACGTTAATGTCAATGTGGTAAAAAGTTGTGAGATCATCATGGAGTGTAAAGTAATACTAAAGTATTGCAAAAGTACTGTGAGTCAAAATGTACATCCTGTCAAATTTTATTAAGTTGCTGTATAAACCCAGTTAGAGTATGAAAAATATGATTAACCAAATCTCCAAACATTCAATGAGTAGACCCGAAGGCATTATTTTTTTAGGACTTTAAATGCACCCTAAAAAAACGTAGGTAATATTTTTACCAACTTCGCGCCTTTAAAAAAACTTGTGGGTGTATTAAAATAACTCTTGTCAAAACACTAAAATGAAACAAGCAAATGAAAACGACGACAAAAATAGCGAAAAAGGTCAAAAATAATAACTTTTTTTTTTTTAAACTCCAAAGATTACTTAACATTTTTATTTTTGTAGGAAACCCCATACCCCCTGCCCCCACCAACAACGGAGAAGCGGGGCCCCTGCCAGACTTGGCCCCCCTTCTGATCGAGAACGACGTGCCGGCAATAGAGCTGCAAGACCTCGAGGCGGCCAACCACCCGCCCGCCCCGGAAGATGCCAATTTGTAAGGAAAAGAAACAGTTGGAGTCGGTATTTAAAGCGATTTTTTAAGGTGTGAATCAGCGTCCATCCTCGCATTTTGACTGAGAAGTGATGGCTACATTCCACATGTGGTTGATTCCCATCAGAGATTGGACAAAAACATAGATACATGAGAGGGGGATAAATAATGCTTTCTACAAGCGCGAACGTTGAGATTTGTTGAGGAACACAATTGGCACTCACTTTTTTTTTAAGCTATTGACTAAATGTTTGTTTTTTTTTTCTGCAATTTACTAAAAAAAAAATAACAGAACTTAGTAGTCCAGAGACTAAGGAATCCAATCTTGCAAAAATCCTTAAGCAATGAAACTTGGCATGTATACCCTTTTTTGACATGTGTAGCCACCATGAAGACCCCTTGCCGAGGACCCCCATTGTCAAAAATAAAACGCAAAATTCTTAAAATTTTAAGAAATTATGGCGGAGCGATAAAATTTGGTACAGATGTTTATTAAAGTCCCAGCAACATTTGAACATCTGGTACTTATGCAACATCAACCCTTGGCATTAAACAAAAATCCAGGAAAACCCAAAATAGAGAGCTACCGAATTTGGTACAAATATAGATGAAAGATATGTTGTCACCAAAACGACCTATATAAAGTATCCCAGTTCTCGAAGTTATACTAAAAAAATCAACACTGAATATCTTATAAACGCGAAATTATAGAATTATGAAATTTCGTATAACTGTTCATTGGGCCCCTTAATACCAACGTCGGGAATTGGGACTCTCAGTGAGCGACCTTGTATTGGCAATACTATTAAAATTTACTAGGATCTCAACTCTGCTTTATCCTATTTTAAAAACTTTTTACGACTTGGTTTCTTTTAAGAATAGGGGTCCTTTGTAGAGGACTTCAAAATTTAACAAATATTATTTACTGTTATACCTAAGCACGTGTGTAGGTTTAAGGTTTTTTTTGCGTTAAAAATGCGTTTTTGTTAATTAACTGCTAACTTTAACTTTAACTTTTGCTAATTAACAACATTTGTACCAAATTCGATTATTCTTTCATTTCATGTTAATAATATATTAGTGTTAATTTTTTCTGTATCACTTCGGGAATTGGGACACCCGGCATAACATTTTTTGGTGGCTACATATATTAAACATTAGTTGATAAATCGTCAAATATTTGTGCCAAATATGATAGCTCTATTGATTTTTGGAGAGTTGCTATTGATAATTTGCCTTATTTCTTTTTTTTATTAAACATCAAGAGTTGGCACTCTCAGCGAGGGACTTTGACTAGGTAACAGATGTCAAAATGTTGCTCAGCCTTTTTTATTTCTTAAAATCTTACGAATTTTGTGTTTTATTTTCGGGAATAGGAGTTTTCTGCAAGGACTTAATGTTGACTACATATGTCAAAAACTACTAAGGGTCCACTAAATATTTTTTGCAAGGTTGGCTTGATTATTGTCCTTTATCCTTTGGACTATAAGTTTTTAACGAAATCTTCTTTTCCAATAACAGACGTCTTACGCTCATGTACTCATTTTTAAGTCAGTTGAGCGGGGTCGCAAATTTACTATTAGGTGTCGCCTCTATTTAGATTTATATGCTCTCTGATTAAACTCAAAGAAACTAAAATAAACTAAAAGGAATATATTATCAAAGGCAAATTTTTCAAATCAGTAACCAAATCTAAGGAAATTGCGGAGGACTATTGATGGCAACATTGTAGAGCCGCGTTCTCATTGGTTCCAAAGCAATATTTAAAATGTGTGGCGGTGAAAAGATAGTTCCGTAGATATAAAAATAACAATTGCAAAAAATACAAAAAACCAACAAAAATCCGTCGGATCGGTCGGAACTAAGATGGCCAAACGTGCGACGGCAAATAAATTCAATAACTTTTTTGCCCTGGTTGTTATACTGTCGGCAGAAAATGTCCTAATCCTGATTTTAATAACCCCTACACCAGAAAAATTAAGCTAACCAGCTGTTTTCATTTATCTTTGGTTGATTAACAGTGTCTATGGTAGATTTTTTAAATTTGAATAGTTAACAAATATAAAAGAACAAAGTTAATTCAAAAATCACAAAAAATTGGGTCTGTTCGTTACACTCTTAGGGAAACTAAATTAATTCAAAAAACGCAAAAAATTCAAGTATGTAATCCAAAAGTCATAAAATGCGCTGTGGACGTTGATATTGGAGCAAATGTTTTTGATAGCAAACATTTTTGTATTTTTGAAATTTTGTACTAAACGTATTTTATTATTGTTAAAAATAAAACAAAAACAAATTATCGGTGGCAGTTTAAAACTAAATATGAGTTTTCGAGGGTTGTTGTCGTGTTTGTGAGACAAAGATCCAACCAAATTTTTTAGGGTATAATAACTAACTTAGGTGTCACCTAAAAGTAGATATTTTTTGAAGTCAACAAACTTTTTGGGTGAAACCTCAGACTAATAACTATTGATCTGAAGGTGATTCTAAGGGATATAAAATCAGTCCCCTAAATATTAAAGGAACCTCTTTTATAGTACTAGCTAGACAATTATATTTATTTTATTTCTTTTTCCGCTTTATAGGTTGTGTTTTTGTTTAATCGGGGTCTCCCAAAATCGCGAGGAACATTAAGGTCACTGATCCATCTTTGTAAACAACTTCAATGAATTAAAAATAAACGGGGAGAATGCAAGTGGGGAAACTCTTTTAAAAATATAAACTTTTGCGCAATTTGGGAGACCTTGTACATTACTGTTTAGAGTGTAAGTCATTTCGGCCAAAATTTTTGGCTGTGCTCATTAAAAAAATCATATCAATATTTTATTATGTTCTCATTAATTTTGATTTGGTTGTTATTTAGACATAATTTAACATTCCTAACAAAAATTTTATTTCTCAAACTTTTTCGAGACTGATATAATTTTTTTTAATTACTTTTGTTTTTGCTCACAATATTTAATCATTCACAAAAAAAACACAGTTGTAGCTTAACAAATAATCGAATTTCTTAATGTGACTGAACATTTTTTAAATAAATTTTTTCCAAAGTGGATTTAAATTTGTAACTTTTTCATAATATATTTAATAATTATATGTGTTCTTATTATAGTGAAAAATAAAACCATGTTTATTGTAAATTTGTTATCTCATTGCCAAGACCTATTATTAAAAAATAATCATCCTTCGGGTAAAGCCGAGGGGTGTCTTGGTCGTCATTTTGTTTACACCAAAAGGCATTTTTTACCAGATTCTGCCTCTAAAAGCCCCCGAAATACCTCGAAATAATGCTTCAAATTGCCACGAAAGTGCATTACCGAGCCACCCCTCGGGTAAAGCCCTATCATCACAAAGAACATACTTAGGTTATTTTCTTTGTGGTTATTATGGATAAAACATCTCCAATCGCAAGTTTAACCTTACTCGAGGGTTTCAATCCATAAGGTAAACCCGCTACACGAGGACATGGCCCCCAAGTGCCGAACCCACTTCCTGAGAAACCTCGGCCTCGACGAAGTTTACATTTTTGACGAGGTATGGTTTTGCTATTTTGTTTATGTTATTGTGGTGTTTTCGTATTTTAAAATTTTGTGGCGTTATTTTCTGTGATAAGTAGTCTGTGATTTTTGTTTTCTTATCTTGTTTTGTCCATGTTTAAATCTAGAGAAATCCCATTTTCTATTAATACCGAGGGGTCAACAACTGGCCAAAAATTTGTACACCTACTGACAGTTAACTCTTTCTCGATTTAGTATCCTTTAGCCTACTATAGCGGTTATATTGACCCCCAACTGACTGAAAATCCATGTTTCACCTGACAATTTGGTTATAAAAATGACGGCAATCTTTGGCTAAAGGGCACTGAAGAGATAAGAGTTAACTGGCTTTCTAGTTCAGAACGGTGTTGCCCGGTAGACTCCTCGTCTCTGGGTTATTTCCAGGCTAACTTGATTGGAAGAGTTATTATCGGTACGCATTTTTCTCGGGAAATGCAAGGGCAGTGCCGTTATATCATCTCATAGTTAGAAGATTATATTAAATATGGGCTGATATAAAATCAAAAATTAAGCCCATGATTTACTTGTTTAATACATCCTGGATTCTAAAACAGTCGCATAAGATCTTCCATTTTCTTGATTTATTCAAAATGGTGTTGGTTACCAAGAATAATTTAGGGTAAAAATAATATCATTTTATTAGTTAAATCGTTATTTGAAAAAAAAAACTGAGAATAAATATAAAATTAAGTCAAATGATAGTAGGAAAGTTAAGGTAAATAAAATTTACTTGTTTAACGGCTCCTGGATTCTAAAACAATCGCTTACTATCTTCCACTTGTCGCCCTGTGCCGTGACAACGAAGTTTTGTTGAAAAGTTTTCGGAGTTTTGTCTTGATACTTTACTGTGCCGCTGGCTTGAATTATGAAGGTCAGTTGGCCACTGACAGCAGCATCTGCAATTAATTAAAAAACAAGTAAATTAAAAATTTTCACAACCCCCAGCAAACATGCGAATTTTTCTAAAAACTAGCCCCATTTGCTCCACCCTGAAGTGATTTTTTTACCAAATGGAACTGAAATCAACTAGCGCCGAATCTACATATACATACCAAATTTCATCACAATCCGATGAACGGTTCAGTTACTCTCGATTACTATTTCGCCTATTTTTATGAGACAGACATGGATCACGAAATTTCTATCCCTAGATATATGTAGGTACCATCGAAGTACATCGATGGTAGGTACTTAGAGAGGGTGCTCATAATTTATCAAAAATACCATTACAAAAAACGAAAATTATAATAAAGTACAGGTTTATAACAGTACTACGTAAAAACTACTATCACGAAATCGAAATAGATCATAAGAGACTGGCCAAAAACTGTAAAAACATAAAATAGGATAACCTGTGTAATATATTCCCACTAGATGGAGACACAGTGTACAACCGACAACAGCTGGGCTGCGTTCAGAAAGCCCACACCATGGTGTGGGTGCGCGCACTCGGTAGGTCCGCAAGTGTACACACGACCTATAATCTGTCATTCTTGTCTAATGTCAGCTACTAATGTCAGCTAATTTACAAAAACAAAACAAATGGATGTTGGAATAAATGATAAAATAGGCTGTTTGTTTCCGCTTATTTTCGAAAGTTGGGTTGGTTTTTGGAGTTGCTTTTCTTGTGTCACATTATCTAATAAAACATGACCCAAAAACATAATTGTTTTGGGCTGCAAGTGGATAGAAAAATGTAAACATAGACTTTTTGTCCCCTCTTATTTTCGAATGCTGGGTTTCCGATTGGTTTCCCGGGTTGTTTTTTTTTTGTGATATTATCCAATATGAAATGACCCAAAAAAAGCATGTTTCAGGCTACAAGTGAGCAGTTTTAAAAACCGTCCCCACCACTTTTTTATGTCTTAATGGATCATTTAAATATGAGGTCATTGAAAAGCTACATAAACATCCCAAAATTTTGGAAATGATCAAGTATCAGCTAGAACTTTTTGACCTGCTACAAAAAAGTATATATACTAGACTAATAAGACATCACGTTTAAAAATAGAAAGAATAATAAAAAGTCACGTTTTTTTACTTCCTATACTTATTATGTATATTGGCTTAAAAACCATATAATTTACAGAGTTACCTGCCTGGTTAACTAAACGTATTACTCTAATGCTTAGAATAAGCTGTAAGTATATGGGATAAACACATAACAAATAAACATAAATTCTCTAAAGAGAATACTTTTGTGATAACCTCGGTACACTAAAATATCACCTCTGAATAAAAACGCACTTATTTGAACAATTCCTAACTTTACACTCAAAAGTTAAGTTTTTTAAATCAAAAATACTTATTTCTTAGAAATTTCCGCCTTATTATTATATATTACGAATTTTAGCATCAAATTCTGAAATTTTGAAGTCTTGGGTTTTTAGAATCGTTCAAATCGAACAAAAAAAAATGAACTAAACAGTTAAAAAAGCCACATTTTTACTTACCTAGTACCGGTTGGGCGTCCAAGGTAACTAGAGTGTGGTCGGACGGGGGCAATTCGATCAAAAATTTCTGAATTCTGTCGCTCCCTTTCACACCGTTGCCGTTCCATGACAGCAGACCCGTTTCGAGATACAGTTTTGACATTAACTAAAATAAAAACACCTAAAATTATTTTTTTAAACCATTGATTTGAGACCTCACAAAAGGCATAATGTTCTAACAAAAATACAAATTTTTCTACCAATTAGATGTTTTTTTTACCTGACGAAAATCTAAATAAACTAGTGCCTAATTTACATCTACACACCAAATTTTATCGGGTGCGTATAATTTATCAAAATGTGCATTAAAAAAAAAACGAAAATTATAATAAAGTACAGGTTCATAACAGACGTAAAAACAATAAATACACAAAACTGTACCCTCATAAAATCAAAATAAATCATAACGGACTGACTTAAAACGTTACAAGGGCAAACAAACGTAAAATAGTATAACATATTCGCGCTAGATGGCGAAACCGTATACCGCCG
Source organism: Oxystoma pomonae (assembly GCA_963921995.1). Lineage (NCBI taxonomy): Eukaryota > Metazoa > Arthropoda > Insecta > Coleoptera > Brentidae > Oxystoma > Oxystoma pomonae. The sequence goes on along the minus strand of OY998169.1, from coordinate 82,778,478 downwards.
ACAACAGCTGAGTGATTTATAAGCCCTTGACCAATGAGGAGAGGTTTTGACCGCGGTTATTCTTTTGGTGATTGATTTTGAGGTTAGGCTATGACGTAGTTCACAATAACCGTAACCCAACGGACCGTTCGCTTGGATGGAACGGTCAAACTGACTAGTTGTAAAATTTTAGTAATAGCGCCAAGGGCAAAAATTTTCGTCTTGTGACCCACCCAACCTTTTAAGTTCAACGGTAACACAGTGTCGTCTATAAATGGGACGCAGCTCTATAATCCCGGAGTTTTTCGCCCCAGATATTTTTCCACACAAAACCTTTAATCACCTTTAAATCCAATATCGAAAAATCGCTATTTGAAAATATACCCCTCTCCAAAACTAATTACCGGAACCATAACTCGATCACCTTCCGAGTACGGTCATCTTTCGTAAAGACCAAAAGTAAAACAGCTGATTAATGACGTCACAATTTCCCCTATTTTGGTTAAAACCGGTGTCGCTTAGATCCATTGATCTTGACCAAATATGAATGGTCATTATTAGTCAATTGCTTATAAATCACTCTGGACAGGAAAACCTGTGTAATATATTGCCGCTATTGAGGCTAGCGCTCTCTGTACTTAAAATACAGAAGGCGCTATGAGGTTAACAAATCAAACGGTGTCCGTCACACCGCGGCGCCATCCAGCGGCAATATGTTACACTAGTTTACGTTTATACGGTTTTGCCCTTATTGTAATGTTTCAGTATTGTAAGCTTTTAGTCTAGTAGGTTTTGACCAATTTCTGTTTTGCCGCTGCATAGTTCTGTCATTTCAAAATTTTTGCCCGATTTGTTATTGTAAATTTTGGGAAAGTACTTTTTTACGTTGCATTGTTTTGCTAAATTATAGGCATTCACAGGGTGTCCACAACCTGGGAAGTCAGGGAAAAGTCAGGGAATTTGAAAATGGTCAGGAAAATTTTCCCCAATGAGCAAACATGAAAATGTTTTTATTTTTATGTTTCCTTTCTACTTATTTAGAAGCAAAGTGTTCAAAAAGCTTGGTCATTTGTCTCGCAAATATTTGTAATTTTTAGTTAGTAAGGAGTGGTGGAGGATGATTTTTTTCACTCTTTTTTAATAAATACGCCCCTAATATGAGTTAAGTGAAAGTTAGTAAAATCATTCTAGTTAGTAAAATCAACATTCTAAAAAAAAATGTTTCCTTTTTTGAGATTGCTAAAGATCTCAGTCAGGGATTTTTTTAATCTGGTTAGGGAAAGTCAGGAAAAATCTGTGAACACTCTGATTCATTTTATCATAATCAGATATCCCATTGTTATCGAACATAACTAAGAGCACTCCCAGAAGAATGAGTTTCAAACAAAAAAATGGCAACGAATTCGCTTTAGTGGTTCGAGAGCTACATCACTACCCAACACCGTCCTCAACTAAAAATACAGTTAACTCTTACCTCTTTACTGCCCTTTACCTACTGTTGCCGTCATTTTTATAGTCAAATTGACAGGAAAAATATGGATTTTTTGTCAGTTTGGTGTCAATATGACTCCTATAGTAGACTAAAGGATACTAAATCGAAAAAGAGTTAGCTGAGTTAGTTAAGAGGGTGTTGCACTGCCGTACAAAAAACTAAACCAAGAAGCCCAACACCAGACTGGATTTTGACTTCACGACATGTCAAATAAAAGTTAGTTAAGTCAGGGTATTTAAGCTATTTTTGAACGTTTTTTAAAATTTAGCAAATTCTGATGTTTATTTGACTCTAAAACTTCACATTTCACACTTCGACATTTTCTGAGCTAAGGTCACTAATAGAAAAAAAATTATATTTACTCTTAATAAGTCATACTGCTTGCAGTCAAATAAACATCAGAATTGGCTGAACTTTGAATGGAAGGCACATTTTGTAAAAACCAAGACACGGTAAAAATCCCTAAAATGTCATAAATTTTTTGTTTTTTTTTCATCTCCTCCTAAAATCCGGTCCGATCGACGCTTTTTACGGGTTTTTTTCAGAGTGGAGGGAGGGGGTAGTTTCCAAACGTTACAAATTACATATTTTCAAAACGTGGGTTGTGGCTACTCAAATAAAAGGTTGGGTTGTAAAGTCTAAAAATACAGATATTTCTGTACTTTTTTTCAAATTTTACAAAAGTTAGATTTGGCATTAATGTTTTTCTAATACATATGTCCACAAAATTTTTTGCAGAAACATGATTTTTTTTGATAAGTGGCGAACATTCTATTTCGTTTTAGAAAAGAAAACGCTAAAGTATAACACCAAAACTAAAAAATCACAGTTTTAATGCACCAAAAAGTATTTTATTTATTATCTACTTAAAAACCTCTAAAATATAGCTGTCGATATTTCCCCTAAATTTTTCAAAATATCTACTAAATGTTGAACTTTTTCTCCTAAAATTTCTGAAAATTTCCCCTAAAAAACATCCCAAAAATTAAAAACCCTTCAAGTTGTTTACCACCTATGTAATGGCAAAGCCATAATGACCCTTAAAATAATTTAGTTAAATACCTGTTAAATGATTTTTAGATGTGCTTAAATACACTTATGGTTACCTTATGTCTCACACACAGGCAAAATAAAAATCATATGCACGACACCACTCAAGATGACAGGCAGATGACAAAACTTTCATCTGTCTCTAAAATACTTTTTTATAGCCTGCTGTCTCTCTTCAACAACCTTAAATATTTTTGCACTTCACTAAATTATCTCTCCATCTACCTCTAAAATTCTGCCCTCTCTCTCTAAATATTTTTCATTTTAAAAGATAAACAATGTTTTTGGCAGTACTTTTTTTGAACACTAAAAAAACAGTAAAAACTTGAAAAAAGTGGAGAGTTTGGAAAGAGAGCTTTAAAATGTGAGCAAAATCATGGCATAAAAATGTGAAAAAAATGCGTCTTTAGCAAAAGCAGCAAAAATTGTAATTTTTCAAAGCATAAAGTTTATGAGACATAAGATGGTATTAATTTCTTTCAATCAAAGTTCTTTACAGTCTCAGATAAATTTTACAGTCTTTAAATTTACCAAAAAAACGTGTCCAACTATAAGTGTATTTAAGCACATCTAAAAGCATTTAACAGGTATTTAACTAAATTATTTTAAGGGTCATCAAAACGTCATAAATTTTATGGCTTTTTTCATGTCCTCCTAAAATCCTGAGGGTAGTTCCGAGGATAGTTCCAAACATTACAAATAACATATTTTCAAAAAATGAGTTGTAGGTACTGAAATAAAAGGTAATTAGTATCTTTTAATTTTACAAAAGTTATAGTTTTAGCATTAAAGTTTTTTAAATGCATTTGTTTTCCACAAGTTTTTTTCAGAAAAAAGATTTTTTTTTTGGTGGCGACCATTTTATTTCGTTTTAGAAAAGAAAATGCTAGAGTGTAACACCAAATTTAGAGTTTACATAACTAATGCGCCAAAAAGTATTTTACCTACAACCCACAACACGATTTTAATGGCTCATTTACGGTCGTAGGATAATAATAAAGCTTAAACGTAAACCACAAGATGGCGTGACAAGCGATGAAACTTTATTTTATGTGAATTATTTTTCTATATTTATAATATAATTTTAGTACCTAACCACAAATAAGTCCCTTTAAATTGACATATTACCCATTTTTAAGAAAAAAAATCTTGTTGTCCCTAAGTAACCTTATTTATTTAGTTATGAAGGTTGTTGACTTAAGAATGTTCGCGTTTGATATTTTTAATAATTTCTCACTGGCGCACCGAGAGGAGGGTTTTGGGGTTAACCCCCCCCCTGAGAAGTTAATTCCTGGGTGCGCCAGTAAATTTCTGATATTTATGATGAAATTTTCATTGGTCGTAAAGAATAGTACACCAAAGTATCGTTCATAATCGGAATAGTAATTCCAAAATTCGTAATTTTTGGTATAACGCACTGCCTTATTAACAAGAAAGACCGTGACAGAGCACGCATTATAACAAAAATTACGACTATTGCAATGACTTTTCCAATTATGAACTACACTTAACTCGCATGTTATGGTCATTACACGCTCAGATAAATTAAGACACTCGCCTGCGGCTCGCGTCTCAAACTTCATCTTCTCGTTTAATGACCATCATAACATGCTTGTTATGTAAACTATTATTATTTATTAACTACTTAAAAACCTCGAACCTGTCGATATTTCTCCTAAATTTTTCAAAATATCTACTAAATGTTGACCTTTTTCTCCTAAAATTTGAGAATTTAAAATCCCTACCAAATATTAAAAAAAGGGCCATCCTGCAAGTTGTTTACCACCTACCTATCTAGCAGCAAAGCTATAATTATATTCTAATTTAGGGACCTATTCTCAAAATTAGAGCTCTTGTGGCTTTCGAGATTTGCTAGCTACCTTAACAAGTTAGCAGTGCTAATATTGTCGTTAACAAAATCAAATTTTTATAGTAATTTTATCATATTCTAAACCAGTGGCATAGCTATCATCTAACAACCTGAGGCAAAGCCTCGGGGCACGGCGATGCAAGGGGGCACTGCCCAGTTAATAAAATTGTTTATTTATTTTACTAAACCATCTAAAACCCGATGTTAATTTTATTAGGCATGCGCAACAAATGCGGAATTTTGTGACCCACCCTATATATTGAAAATAGCTTAACGTTGAAAATATAATAAAATTATTATAAACTTTCCACTGATAAGTTTTTTAGGCAGCAAATCATATCTCGAAAATCATAACAGCCAAAATGGGACCCTTAAGTAGACTTTAATGATAAAATAAAAAATCTTTGCATTGCTGGCTAAAACTAAATTACAGATGTTAAGTTGGAAACTTACATGTCTCCTTTTATCTATAGTTTCATAATATATTTTTGTAAATTCCTCTGCCACTCTGCAAGCTTGATCTATCCTACCTCTCGCCTGATCCTAAAAATGTAAGACATTACTTTATACTACTACTATTTTTAGGTATGTAATGAATATAAAGTTAAATTAAAATGACAAAATCATTTCTGGTTTATTATACACATCCAAATAAAATAAACAAAACTTTGAACCAATCATCAGACCAGTTTACTTCACCAAGTAAGGTGTGTCTATCGTTTGGGATGGGTGACCATTAATTTATTCGAAAATATTACTAAAACACATTTACGCGGAAAAAATCTGGCCTATCTGAATTTTGTCAACTCCTTCCTTCCAAGTTCTGCGGTCACCCATCCAAGATTTTCTCCGACGTGCTTTGCTGGACACTCATTCACTTTTGTTTTGGACGCAGCAACATTTTATTACCATCCACTTATTAGTAGTAGTAGTAAGGGGCGGCCCGCAGGCCGGGCAATTAGACCGTCTCACACCCTTATCCTCCCACTCCCTCTACATGTCGTGCCTCTCTCTCTCCGGGCCTTCCTGCCTTCCTTACAAAGGTCAGCACGTTAGCCCATCTTAGAGAGTGTCGACCAAAACTCTGTTGCATATCAAGTGCTTACACAGCCGATTATGCCCTGTCAGCATTCCTACTAACAGTCCAATGTCCATGCAAGTTTTTCCCAGGAACCATCCACTTAAGTAGTACATAAATAATTGATGATTATTCTTTTTTAAGCGGCACTTAGAACTTAAGTGTGGATTTTGAAAAAGTGACTATTGTAACGCGTTCAACTATGCGTACGCGCTGCGCACGCCTGTTCGAGCTTCCGCCAAGTACCGCCTTGAACGCCGCTCATTGGTAATGTGTGAAATCAACTGTAGCGATTTGTAATCGTGTGACGGTTACAGTAAATCTGGGTGAATCAATTCTTTATCAGTCATATTCCGGCTCGTGTACGGTGTAGACCTGTGTTAACTGATTTTTTTGTTCTTTCAACGGTTTCTGTTGGTTTTAACATAAAATTAAGTGTTTTTCCAAATATTTGTTGTTTTGTTTAACGGATTTAATGGTGTATACCTACAGTCAATTTGCTCAACTCTATTCATAATAATTTCCAAAACACAAAATTTAAAAACGCAGATCGAATTCGACACAATACCGTCAACGTTTTGGAGGTTTCGGGACGGTTACAAAAACAGGTGAATAAAGAATTTTTGTGAAGTTTACAGTTTTAAACAATGATATAAATGTAGTGAAGATTGACTTAACGACTATACGAAAGGACTATAATAAGTGAGGTGAAGTGTTTGTGGACAATCTACTCGCCTTCTTGCTAGCAACACGATGGCAAATGCGGTTTAGAGAGTTTCTTCAAAAGAGTAGAGAGGTAGGTGTTCTTTTTCGCATATTATATTCTCAGCCCTCAATGCTAAATAAAATTTTTTGTAATAAAATAGATACCTACGTATATTTTTTTATTTTCATAAAAACTTCAAAAAGTTATAAATATTTAATTTAGTTCTTTAAAATTTCTTACTTATTGTTTTGTCAAACTATTTTATAGGTTTTTATTTTTTTGAATTCCACACAAGAATCATTTCTTTTGCTTTTCAAAATATAACAAAAAAAACCTGCATGCAAAAAAGTTCTGAATAGATCAAACAAAAATATAAGAACGGTCCAAAAACACGCTTTAAAGATAGACCCTTCAAAAATACTATTTTGAAGTAAAATCTTGCCAAGTATGTAGGTTAATTCATTATATTGGGACCCCCCCCCCAGTTAGTGCATTTATTACTTTTGGAAAAAAAGTTTAAATACAAAAATTGTCTAGTTTTTCTTAAATTTTTTAATATATTTAAAAAAAACTGTCAACTGTATACAACCATGAATTTTTTACTTTTGTTTCTGTTAACTTGGTAACTGCTAATGCTATATGTCAGAATTTTACACATGGCATGAAATTTTTTTTTTAATTTGTTATTTTTGGTTCGCATTAAAACATCTGCGTTAAAGTAAAACCTTACCGAAAATAACTTTAAAATAGAATACCTCAATTACTATTAAGCACAACCCATATATGTCATATGTTTTTGAAATCAGAAAAATAAATAGAATTTAACAGAAATATCTGTTTGACAGCTGTTTGGAAAAAAAGTTTAAATACAAAAATTGTCTAGTTTTTCTTAAATTTTTTAATATATTTAAAAAAAACTGTCAACTGTATACAACCATGAATTTTTTACTTTTGTTTCTGTTAACTTGGTAACTGCTAATGCTATATGTCAGAATTTTACACATGACATGAAATTTTTTTTTTAATTTGTTTTTTTTGGTTCGCATTAAAACATCTGCGTTAAAGTAAAACCTTACCGAAAATAACTTTAAAATAGAATACCTCAATTACTATTAAGCACAACCCATATATGTCATATGTTTTTGAAATCAGAAAAATAAATAGAATTTAACAGAAATATCTGTTTGACAGCTGTTACTAGGTATGACTTAGTGTGCAAGCAACATGAATGATTTTTGTATTTTTAAGTTCTGAAAAAAATTAGCTGTCTAACCATATCACACACTTTGGGTCTACCATTCCTAATTTTGATTTTTCATTGGTAATTTGTAAAATTTTTAAATGAAATATCTTGATAAGTTAAAACTATAATAATTGCTCTATTTCTATAAAAAAAAAGGCAATGATTTCACAATTAATTCAGTTTTTCTTTTAAATTTTTATGAAAAATGGTAAAAACCTTATGTCAAGGTTACTATATAGCTGTCTTAGAAACTTCAAACAATAATCTTTTTTTAATTTTATTTCTTTTGTTTTTTTTCAGAGGTTTGTGGAAACAAAATTGGCACCTCCTCTACTCAAAATGTAAGTTTTAGATAATAGGGATATTTAGGTAATGTTTAAAACATATCTGTATATTATTATACCATTGTTTAATATAGGAAAGTTATCATGGTACAAATGAGGTGTGACTCATTTGTGACCAATCATAACAAAAGATGTGAAAATTAATTTCATGTATGCCTTAACAGTTTGATAGTATGGACCACATTCAAAAAAAGTAGTTATGGGCTGGTATTGCAAGGTCACCTATGCCTCTAGTTATTACTGCAGTATCTAATGTGTTATCCCTATTTATCGCAAATAGCACCTGCTGTTTTTTGATGAACATTGCAAGGCTTTTAAAATAAAGAGATGGAGCAACACAAATGCTGATTTTTCTTTATTGTTTGGCACAATTAAAACTAATATAACTTAAGGTATCAGATAATCTTGCATCTTTTTTAATTAAAGTTGTACCCTGTCTCAGACTAAAAGTAATGTGGACTGGTAAGATGTGAGACTTTATTCTGATATCTTTTAATTGTGCCAAAAAATAAAGAAAAATCAGTTTGTTTTGCTTTAATTCAATTTCTTGTAAAATATATCCTTGCGGTAAAAGTTTCTTACAATATTAATCTAAGGTTTGATAAAAATGTCAAAATCTTAAACTATCAACTTTCAACGTCTGTATCTCGGAAACTGCTGGTTGGATCATTTTTGGACAATGATTGCAACATCTAGATCCAGAACATATCCTTATTAATTTCATTAAAAAAATCACTGACAGCCATTCTCCATTGCTTTGGGGTAGGATCCTTTAAGTGGAAGTAAACTTCTTCCCCATTTCTAAAGAGATCTCAGTTGGTCTAGAGAACCTGTATGTATGATATTTAATCAGGGCCTACATAAACAGACAGGCCATGACCCTGAACTGTTTTGACGTCACACACCCCACAATCCTGACATAATTTTGTTGGCATATAAGCAACTGTCCACTGATAGCTGCCGCCCCAAGGGTCCCACTTCTGTTTATGTAGGTCCCGATTTAATGAAGAAAATGGGACTGGACAACCCCCTCAAAGTCACTGGAACGGTAATTATGCAGTATTCGGTTTTGATTTTTTATGAAAAATTCTTTATGGGGGCACCTACTAGGGTCCTTAGGACCCCAAATCCGCCTGCGCCCAATTTTTTTTTTTTAAGAGAAAAAAGGGTGCTCCACCGCCGCAGGCGGATTTGGGGCCCTAGGGACCCTAGTAGGTGCCCTGCATATACTGCATAATTACCACTGGAACTAACATTTTTTGTAAAAATCTTAGAAGTGCATTGGCGTTACATCAAAACACAGGTTTTTTGCATGCATTAAATTAAAAATAGTGGTAGTTACTTACCGCATCCATTTTTATTTATTAATATGCTTTGGGGTGGCTTTGACCTCACAATACACCAACCACTAGTGAATGGACTTTTTTGGGATAAAAACAAAATTTGTAAACATAAATTTGAGGTTAGGTCATTCTGGCCTTTTGGCCAAAAAAATAAGGTTATAATTTGGATAAGAAAATAAAAGTGATTTTCCGTTTTTTTCAACAAAAGGGAAAATACAAAAATAAGTAGAAATATGGCAGAAAAAGCTGGAGACTGGTGCTTAATCGAAAGCGACCCGGGTGTCTTTTCCGAGTTAATTAGGGAGTTTGGTAAGAAATAGGTAATTTTAATGTTTAGGCTAGATTTATGTTAAGGTGTATGCTCGGCCCGCCTAGCGTAAATTGTCTATCGGAGGTCTGAGGTGACGCCCAAGGGAAATCGTTTTTAGCCCCACTTGCATAGTCATCCAGCAAAAGATACTGCAAGCAATGCTTCAGGTATACAGCAAAACATGTACTCTTCTCCACAACTAAAGATATTTGTTGTATCTGCCTTAATGAATGAACTTGAAAGTTAAACAATATTTAACTTTTAAGGAAAAAGAAAGGGAAGAATTGTGTTGTGCAAGTGCGGCTGGCAAAATAACGGTTGCTGTTTTTAACCTCAAAATTTTTTTTAATACCTATGTATGAGTTTGTAAAGTTTATAGTAAACAACCAGTTTGTTGAGTTTGATTGCTCCAATAGGTGGAATGCTGTCTGCATCAGTGAATCTCAAACTATCCACCAAATAAATAAAAGCATGTCACTGCATCACCCCAAAAACATAATTTTTGTTTTTTGGAAATTTATAATTTGAGCTGTGGCACCAGAACATCAAAAGTGGGGTCTAAAATCTGAATAAAGCCTATAATAATAGTTGTCCACTGTTTTTTTCCCATACTTCTGAATTTTTTTGAGCTTTTGCTTCAAAAGTAGAAGATCCCATTATTTGTCTGAGTTATTTACATTTTTATTCAAGTTAAAATCGAAAAAAAAACAAATTGTAAACAGCCATTTTTTCTTCACTTCAAGCAGTGGTTATTACAATAATGGATATTGAACAAGTTGTGAGCATTTAAGTTTTGCCTTTGATTTGCAAATAACAACATGTCTTTTGTAAACAAAAAGTTAAAATCGTGCATGCACCTTTCCTTAGTTTGAACATTAAAAACTAAAGAAATTTTAGCATAAAAATAAAAATATAATATAAAAAAGAAAATGTTAAAGTTAAAGGAAAAAGTTACAGAAAAAAAAAAAGAATGTAATAATGAACATCACATCTAAATGTTTCTACATTTTAGGATGCAAAGGAGTACAAGTTGAAGAGCTATGGAGTTTAGATGGTGAACAGTTTGAAAGTCTTAAGTAAGTTGGTATAAAATCAAGCAGTGTATGTATGTATCAAATCAATCAATTAATTTATTTGTTAAATGTAGGATACATCCTAATATACAATCAAAGTAGTAATAGTCGCAAAATTAAAACTAGAATAAAATTAGTAACAAAAAATGTAGGTAAGTAACAGGTAACTTAAAATAGAGCAATACACTAACAATCAATCAAAATTCAATCAATCAATCAATCTTGAGTAAATGCTCCTTTTTAAAAAACCTGGAACAAAAATTTCCCAACAAAACAAATAGTTTAGACTGAAGGTCTAATTATGTAAAACTCAAAACAGGCAAAAAACATTTATCTCTTGTTCTCTGCCATCTTGGATTAAAGAAGGCTGTCAAAGGTATTATTCAAAAATTCATAATTTTGCTTTAAATTGTGATATATTTATAATATAGTGGGCTTTTAGAATCAAGGCAAAGAAGTTGTGTATGAAAAAAAAAAAATATTTTCATGAAACCATGGTCCTTGCCACGTACTTTTTAAAAAGATACTCTTTAAATAAAAAAATGTGCGCTTTTAAGACGTTTTTAGGATGGTCACTAATTATATGTTATTATATATAAAATCGCAAAATTGGTTTATGGGTAGGTAACCACTAGACATAGGTGTTTAAGGGCCTTGATGACTCCTGAAAAAGTGAAATTTTTGTGGCAACCCCCAGCCTAGGTACCCATGGGCCAATTTTGCGATTTTTTAAGTTTACTCGGGAATTTTTCTCTGCTTCTGTTGACTGGTAAAGAGCACTGAACAGGCAATCATGATTTCATAGGTTCCAGATACAGATCGCAAATCAGGTAAAAACTTTTTTTTGGATACAGTTTTGGATGGACAAATAAATTTCAAAGGTCCCAATATGGAAACATTTTCGCATTTATTTTTCGTTCCCCAGATATTGGCCTAAACCACTATAACTTAAAAACCAGAAAACCGATTTTAACAAATATTAGTAATTTTGAAGGCATTCGCAAGGGCTACAAGGAATGCCTATAATTTATCAAAACATGTACTTTCCCAAAATTTACAATAACAAATCAGTACTGGGCAAAAATTTTTAAATGAGAAAACTAATTCCTTACAATACTAAAAGGTTACAAGGGCAAAACACTATCCAAGCGTGTGACTGACGGACAGCGCTTGATTTGTTAGCCTGACAGCGCCTTTTGTATCTTAGTTACAGATGGCGCTGGTCTCGACCATAGTCGGCCAATTTAAATTAGGTAGCACTTATCTAAGGGCCGTATTCATAGTCCTCCCTTAGAGGAAGCCAACACAACCCAACCCCACCCATTATGAACAATAAAAAAGCGCGGCAAAAGCCGTTACGAGCTTGTCCGCATCATTTGTCGGCTATGTATTGGCATCTAGCTGTCGTCTGCTGTATATTGTGTCGCCATCTAGCGGGAATATGTTACACTATTTTACGGTTTTGCCCATGTAACGTTTTAGGCCAGTCCATTATGTTGTACTGTTATGAACCTGTATTTTACTATAATTTTTGTTTTTTGTAATGCACTTTTTGATAAATTATGGGCACCTGCTACAAGCCATAGTTCTTGTTTTTTTTTTTACTTTGATTTTTAGACATCAAAAACCAATAATTTCTAAAATTGAAAAAAACATGAAATCGTATGTCACACTAATCTCGAAAACGGCACATGCTGGAGTATTGTTTTTGTGGGACTTTTTAAAGCCAATGACTTAAATGGGTGCGCTTTCCTATTCCCTTTTTCCAATTGTGTTTCGTTTTCGAGATATGAATCTTTAAAATGAAGTACTCATGGAACCTATTGTTCATCCAGTTTGAGAGTAAAGTGTTAACCATGTGGTAAGCTATTCCAAGAGCTGGTTCGTGGCCAATAAACGGGAAGCTAAACAGTTTTTTCTCGTCGTTTATATTTAACAAAATTCGATTTTTTCTCTAGACCAATTCACGGCCTAATATTCCTATTTAAATGGACTAAAGACACCAACGAACCAAGCGGATCGATAGTCCAAGACAGTCGTCTAGATAAAATATTTTTCGCGCGTCAAGTGATCGAAAACGCATGCGCGACCTATGCCATTTTGAGTGTCTTAATGAACTGCCGCCATCAAGATGTCAAATTAGGATCCAATTTGACAGAGTTGAAAGATTTTTGTCAAGGATTCGATGCCAATATGAAGGGGTTGACTATAAGCAACTCGCAGGTTTGTTACTTTATATCTACGAAACTTATAGGTAAATCAAATAAAGGATAAAAGTGACACTTTTTATTCTGATATGAAAAGTTGGTAGCCCAAAACCGGTACAATTTGTTGAGGGATAAAAAGACACTTTAATTTTTTTTTGTCACATTTGGAGTTTTTTGCCATAAATTATAAGAAATTATAACTGTTATGAATTTCTGGGATAAAAAGTGACACTTTACTCCTACAGAGTGATAAATATTATTCTGATCAAGGTAAACTTACATAGAATTTTTGTACCAATTCCTTTTTATCATATTAATTCAGAAAAAAATATATGCTTATAATTTGCTGTAAACTAGTTGTTAAATTAAAAAAAAAATGTTTTGCTCACTTTTTATACAAAGTTAAAGTCATGCTTAAGCATAATATTGAGTTGGGTAAACCTCCCATAACAGATTGATTACTTGTGGAAGAAAAAATAAAATTTGTTTAAATTACATGGTCTTATGTGAATTAATAGCCTATTCAATTCAGCAGCACTTACATCTGTCCTTTGCAGTTAAAAATAAGAGACGATATATCTCAGTGTTGCACTAACTGTTAGGTTTTGTGTGCTCCCAAAATATGATCAGCTGTAAAAAATCATGTAAACTGTGTTCTTCTGTTTTCTGGTTTTTATTCGGCTTTATTCCGTATATTTTTTGTTTGTGTAATTTAAACAGGTCAATTTTTACACCCCATTTCAAAAACTCAAAAGCTGTGACCTTACAAATTGTAACGTCATCTCAAAAAAAGTGAAAAAAAAACTTGATTTGATTTAGAGCCGGTAAAAATCTTTCAAAAGCTGGTTAAAATTAACTGCAGGGTACCGCAGGGCTTTAAGTTGAGGGTAAGTTCCCTTACCTCCGAGTTAACCTAAAAAATATTGGCTTAAAACAGTAAAAAACTCGGATTTCTAGCCCGAGTTAATTTAACTCCCTGGTAACCCGCTATTGAGAAACCGGCCCTTAAAGTAAGTAGACACTAACTAACGCATCGTATACCTAACGCGTTCGAAACAAAGCCCGCTTTTTTGACGGGTGCGATGACAACAGTTGGTTCCACTCGTTGCGTATCTGTCATCGCACCCTTCAAAAAAGCGGGCATCGTTTGAAATATCGCATAAACGAGTCAAAAATGTAGCGTATTTTGGCTTTATTTCGTACGCGTTAGGTATACCGATACCGATGCGTTGAAATATTTAATTTAAGTGTCTAATATTTCGACACATCGTTATCGGTTTACCTAACACGTTCAAAAGAAAGCCAAAAGACACTAAATTTTTGACTTGTTTATGCCATGTTTCGAACGAGGCCTGCTTTCATAGTGCGTTGGGATGGACGTAACGATACGTTCATCACTCCGTATGCATCGATTGCTGTCAGCTTTTCTGTCTTCGTCGTCACTATGAAAGCGTTCTCGTTCGAAACATGGCATAAACAATTAAAAAATGTAGTTTCTTTTGGCTTTCTTTTTAACGTGTTAGGTATACCAATACCGATGCGAAGTATCTATCGTTAAATCTAGATTTTTTTACTTTTTAGTGCAATTTATTAATAAATTAAAAAATGTTCTGCTTTGGTTTCAAAGTTATGAATTTACCCCGTTTACACACTTCAACCACCCCCTGCCCCCGATTTTGTAAAATAAAATTGTATTGTCACCATCCCAAAGTTCTAAATTGAATTTAGCCCCTTTACATCCCTCAACCACGCCCTACCCTCATAATATTGTATTTTCATCAGACCTACATTACTGTGACAAATTTCATTAAAATCGGAAGTGTGTCAAAAATGAATCGCAAGATTTGATGTGAAGTTAAATAAAATCGTTTAAAAATTGTTAATATTTGTAGGTTATCAGTCAAGTTCATAACTCCTTCGCAAAGCAGCAGATTTTCGAATTTGACCCCACCGTTTCGAATAAAAGCGAGGACGCATTTCATTTTATTAGTTATGTGCCGATAGATGGCAGACTGTATGAATTAGATGGTCTCAAGCAAGGTCCCATTGACCTAGGTGGGTAATGTTTTAAGGTTACAATATTGGTACAGTATCAATTAGTTAGCATTTCATTCCTCAAAGAACCTTTGCTCTGGTTTAAAGTAGTGCTAACCTAACATATAGTATTAAAAATATATATATATATAAAATTGGCTCAAAAATGTACTGCTTACCTAATTTTAAGGGGTTATGTGTATGGTCAAATTTGACGTTTTCAGGTTAGTTTTTTCCTGACGCAAATTTAGGCGGAATATTTTTACAAGTGAAAATAAAATTAGACACTTAAAGTAAATATTTCAACGCATCCGTATCGGTATACGTAACGCATTCGAAACAAAGTCAAAATAAGCAACATTTTTGACTTGCTCATGCCATGTTTCGAACGATGCCTGCTTCTTTGACAGGTGTGATGACAGAATCTCGTTGCGTATGGAAGGATGTACATATCGTTAGGGACCCACGAACGTACGCAACGATTTCAATCAGCAGTCCTGTCATCGCACCCTTCAAAAAAGCGGGCATCGTTCGAAACATCGCATAAACAAGTCAAAAATGTAGCGTATTTTTACTTTGTTTCGAACGCGTTACATATACCGATACGGATGCGTTGAAATATTTACTTTAAGTGTCTATTATTTCAAAATTTGTACCATCAGTAAACCTAGTTGTTTTGTTTTCATTTTTGGCGCTTTTTGACACTGACATGTTATGAAGAAATGTATCGTTATTTTTGGCTAGATAAAGCCGAAAATATGAGCAAACAATTTGAATTGTTGCGTTTATAAAATTGATGCTCTTGTCCCCAGAATTTTAGATAAAAAAGTGTCCAAAAGAAGGTTTTATGAAGTCTTTGTAGCAATATTATCAGCACATATAATAAACGTAAAATTAAAGGAAACAATACTGCACTGGCCCAATCATAAAGGTAGTTGAATGTCTTTAAGCCCATCTGTTTCCAACTGTCTCTTAGGGAAAATTAAAATTACCAAAATTCTCCCTGACAGTTGACGTCAGTTAAATCTGTATAAATATCGGGTGGAAAATACTATATATAGGGTATCCGAAAAGTAACGAAACCCCCAAACAGGCAGAAAAGTCAAATATTCGAGGGGGAATTCGCGGCTCCAAAAAACGTACAGTGATTTCCATTTTTAAAGGT
This sequence comes from Oxystoma pomonae, assembly GCA_963921995.1. NCBI lineage: Eukaryota > Metazoa > Arthropoda > Insecta > Coleoptera > Brentidae > Oxystoma > Oxystoma pomonae. The sequence goes on along the minus strand of OY998169.1, from coordinate 82,762,584 downwards.
ATTCTCAATGATTCCCAACTGATTACCACTGATTCCCAGTTATTGTCAAATGATTCCCAGTGATTACCAGGTGATTCCCAGTGATTCCCAGCCGAAAATTTGTTGGAATTTGACCATATGCAATTTGATTTTGATTTTATAAGTTAAAGGTCAATTAAAAATTTTTGGATCTAAAATAAGAAAAAACATTAGGCTACTAAAAACGCAAAACCCAAACAGTTTTAACCTTTATTGTTAATTCAAAAATGTTTCATATAATATAATAAATACAAAATTAAAAAAATAGAGATTCAAGATTCTTTTTTTTATAAAATATGGCATATATGTTCTCTTTATGTATAACTAGATCTTTCTGTTCTTCGTCACTATCTATTTTCTCTACATATTCATCCAAAATATCATCGGAATCTGTTAAACTTAAATCTAAACATTCACTTGGGCTTTCAGTTTCTGTTTCGCTTTCCTCTTTGTTAGCTATTCTGTTTCTCTTTAAATCTTTCGAAATGTTATTTTTATTATTTTTTCTTTCCTTATTTTTTTGTCCTTTCGTTCCCCTCACCCGTACCATCCTGTCGCCTGAGAGGTGATTTTTCTGGAAATTTAATGTCAGAACAATCTTTTAAATTTACGGAATTTAATTTCGAAATTTGACTCACAAATTCTTGATCATTTTTATCAAAATGATTGGATAATACATCGCCTTGAGGCTCATTTTCTGGATGTTCTTTATTTGATAAGTCCTTAGTTCGGTCTTTCTTAGTTTCATCTTTTTCTTCAGCTCGATCTTCATTTCTCGGGTTGTGTCTGGTTGTGTATTTTTTGTATCGCTTGCTGTTGAATATATTCCAAACATTTTTTGTGGCCCAATGGAATACTAAACAAGAAGGGCTGATTAGAAAATATTCCAAATAATTATCTTTTTTCATCTTCGCTAAGAACTTTGCTTAAAGTATGTTTTGATCTCTACAAGATTTTCATCTGTTGATAATTTGTATCAAACCCATTATAAAAAAGTAATGGACCTATATATTTAGGGTTTTCTGAACCTTGTTGGTTTATTTTGTCTATAAAAGAATCAGATTGCTGTCCGAATAGCTAATACTCAGACAGCTGCAAACTATAATTGGGGGGGGGGGCTGACGTTTCATTTTGTGAAAGACTACCCGGTTTAAAAAAACTCCCGGCTGGTTTTTTCCTTGTTTATTTAGTAAATATAATATGTTGTATCACTTACCTTTCAGAAAAAATTAAACAAACACTAAAACATTTATAGCTTAAACATTGCGCACGTAGACCAGAAGACGGTACGTGTGACACATGAGCTAACGTGTTTATAACCTCAAAATCTATTGCTATTCTCCGGTGATTTTCAGTAATTCCCAGGTGATTCTCAGACGATTCTCAGTAATTCCCAGCGATTCCCAGATGATTCCCGGGTGATTTCCATATGATTCCCAGAAAAATGTACAGTGCATACAAACACATACTTAGATGGTTTACAGAAAGGCATCTTCGGCTGGTTTTTCTTGCTTGTTTATTTAGTAAATATAATATGTTGTATTATTTACCTTTCAGAAAAAATTAAACAAACACTAAAACATTTATAGCTTAAACATTGCGCACGTAGACCAGAAGACGGTATGTATGACACATGAGCTAACGTGTTTATAACCTCAAAATCTATTACTATTCTCCGGTGATTTCCAGTAATTCCCAGGTGATTCCCAGCGATTCCCAGGTGATTTCCATATGATTCCCAGAAAAATGTACAGTGATTACCATCCGCGAATTCCCCATTGCAAATTTCACATACTTAGATGGTTTACAAAAAAGCATCTTTTTAGATGCTGGTCGTCCAACCAGTCATTACGGGGGCGGATGTTGGCGATGTTATTTTTTGTAATTTGTATATTTTGGAAAATTTTAATAGGACTTTTTTTTCTGATTCCATAAATGCCTAATATTTTACTATATTTATTTTAAGGCCCGATTCCAGCAGACTCAGACTGGACAGATGTAGTCAGACCGATCATAGAAAAAAGAATCCAGCGTTACAGCGAGGGAGAGATACATTTCAATCTTATGGCTATTGTGAGCGACAGAAAAATGATTTACGAACGTCAAATAGGTATTTTTATTTTGTTTTACCCAGCATCCTCTTATACAGAATGTCCCGTTTAATACGTTCAAGATTTTACAAGGTGTAAAAGGTATAAATGCAAATATTTTAATGGATGTTATACCGGGTTAAGCTTTTGCCTCTAAAACATAGGGAATTTACTCATTGAAAACGTATTCTTACGCATAAAAACAATTCTCTAAAACAATTGTAACAACACGCAATATATTCAGCTAAAAACAGAAAAGCGATAGGGCAAGACGAAGTACACACTGAGGTTTTAAAGCTAATAAAAACGAAGATTCGCTAAATGCGCTGGTCAAACTTTTTAACTTGATTTATCGCAGCGGTAAAATCCCTGATGACTGGCTAAAATCAACCTTTGTTACACTGCCTAAAAAACATTCAGCTAAGAATTGTACAGATTACCGCCTAATCAGCCTAATGAGCCATATATCTTTTTAATCTAAGAGCCATATCTTAGATTAAGAAGATGAAGAAAAAGATGTTAAAAATATTTCTAAAAATTATCCAAAATATATGGGCGACACGCAGTTTGGATTTCGTGATGGGTTCGGGACAAGAGAGGCCCTGTTTGGCATTCAAGTCTTAGTTCAGCGGCCTAGGGATGTGTCGGTGCCAGAATATGCCTGTTTCATAGATTATGAGAAAGCGTTTGATCGAGTCCAACACGAAAAGCTCATAGAATCGCTAAAAGAATTTGGTCTAGATGACCGAGATCTAAAGATAATCGATAATCTAAACTGTGGTCTGATTTTCGAATCCATACGAAAATATCCGCATACGTATACTGAATAATCAACAATTTTTATGTCAGTCTCTTTCTATACCGTGTGAAATGAGAGGCGAAAGATAAGCCGGTATGTGTGGACCGCGTTCGAATTCGACTGGTTTAACGCAATATTGCACGAGTGGGTGGAGGCATTCGTGTTGTTTCGCATGAAAAACCGGTTATTCTTGCACGTACTACCCATGAATCAGCATATCTGCATATCTTTTGCCTCCTTTTCTATACGGTATAGGAAGAGACGGAAGTAGTCGCATGCGAATAATTTCGTATGGTTTCGAAAATACGACCCCTGGAATCAGACTGCTCGAATAAAGGTTGATGGCCAACTGTCTGAAGAGGTCCAAATAAAAATGAAGAAAGAAATGAAAGCATGGACACTGACTGACGCTATGTGCAAAAAGTTACAGGCATTCGAGATGTGGTGTCACAGATATCAAAAAACGAAACTTTAATATTTTGGCTATATTTTGAGAAATGACAAATATAAACTTATAGTATGATACTATGTACTAAAAATTGATAATACAAGGCAAAATTGAATGCAGAAAAGGTCCGGGTCGTGGACGGATATCATGGCTTAAAAATCTTAGATAATGGTATGGTGTTAATACTACGACACTTCCGAAAAGCAGTGGACAGAGTACAGATTGCGCTGATGATAGGCAACGTTCGAAGTGGTGCTTAGTTGGTTTTGAACACAATGGCTGAAATCAGAAGTTTTTCTAAAGACTTCATAACAGGGTTTATCGAATTATACAAGGCTTATCCATGTTTATGGAAAACAAAGTCAAAGGGCTATATGAATACAAACAAGAAAAATGAAGCTTATAAAGTTTAACTGACTTTTTAGTTAAGACGGTGTTGCCCGCTCTTGCTTTCCAATGATTTCTATCTAGGGGGATCTCTGGGGGATCAAATTTATGTAGAAAATGGGTACGAAACAATAAAAAACTTAAAAGAGGCCTAGCTGAAAAATGCAGTGAAATCACCATAGAAAATCTGCAAAATACTAAAAATTAATTTTATGATAGGTTTAGATATTGATTTGTTGCCTATGCTTGTTTTGTAGATAATAAATTATTTATTAGTTAGTTTTTCTTGCGTCGTTTAATAGTTCATTTTTACTTAAAGCTTCTGACAATAAAGAATATTGACATAACAAAACTCTGTCATTTCATTTAGGAAATTTAAAAAAATGTTATTATCGACTGATAATCGGAATACAATTTATCAAATTCTTAACGAAAAAAATGTCTACGTTACTTAGTATTTTTTCCTTCATTTTTCGCTAAGCGTTGTTATTTATTCTTTAATTTATATTCAACCATTCTTCAATCTTTTAATTAGTAGGTTTATTATTATAGAAATAAGTAGGGCTATGATATAAATTTAAAACTATTGATACCTAGGCTTTTATTTTCTTGCATTAGTATTGAATTGAATTGAATTGAAAATGTCTTTATTTACAAGTTACAATATACTGTGTACAATAAGTAATATGAATAGTTGGCAAAATTCGCTTACTAGCGCTCTTCCATATAACCACCTTGAGAAAAAAAATGTTTTAAATATATAACTAAATTATAACAACCATCTATACTCTAGTAACAAGAACAACTGCGCCATTCAGATGATATGAAAAAATCACTACGCACGCACGCAGTATAAAGATCCAATGGCCTATTGGTAAAAGATTGATTTATCTTAACATTGATAAGGAGTAAGAATAATAAAAAATAATAATCAATCAGAAGTTACCTACATACTTAACAATTTAAATAGTTAATCTTAGCTGATTCCTTGTAATCAACCTCTTGATGCCCTCTCTAAATGAAAACACACTTGCTGAGGATTTAATATATTCGGGGATTTTGTTGTACATTTTAACAGCAGTAAAACTAAAAGACTTTCTATAAAGTGCGGTGTGGTGCCTAGGCACGCGGTAGAGACTACGATGTCTAGTAGTCCTAAAATGAACCTCGCTACATCGTACCAGTTTGGAAGAAAGGTATGATGGTCTTTTGCGTTTATTTAACCTAAACATAAATGTTGTCAACGAAACAAGGTAGCGTTCATCAAGTTTTAGCCACTTACAATCAGTGTAACTTGGAGAAATGTGGTCGAATTTCCTAAGATTGTAAGCATATCGAATGCAAGCGTTCTGCAGTTTCTGGAGGCTTTCTCTGTCCCTATTTATTAAAAACGGCCAATAAAGAATATTACAATAAGATACCAAAGAAAGAACTAAACTATCACATAGCTTTAATTTTACTTCTTTACTTAAAATTTTTTGTTGGAATCGGAGGGCCTTAAGTTTACTGTATGACTTCTGCATGAGATAGTTGACATGCTTGTTAAAGGTAAACTTGTTGTCCATCCATACCCCCTGATTCTTTGCAGACTCTGAAGACTCTAGTATTTGACCATTTAAAATTATTTCGAACCTCTGATCCCCGACTACCTCAAGGCGCTTTGGACCAACGATAATCAATTCAGTTTTGGCCTCATTAAGCTTCAAACCATGAGCAGCTGAAGCTGTAGAGATGATTTTTAGGTCGTTATTAATCTTTTGCACCGCATTTTGAAGATGCTCAAGTAAAAATGGGTAGTAAAGTTGATTATCGTCAGCGTACTGGTGTGAAAGGCAGTTTTCGAGCATTTTTGGAACATCAGCAGTGTACGCTGCGTATAAATTATGTACGTTTAGGTACTTAGACCCACACGCGAGATTACTCTTGTGGGTAAGTGCTAAATACAGTACTAAATACAGTGTGATCCACATTTCCTATGTTGCGGAGGCAAACGTATAGCCCGGTATAAAAGTGCCCTATAAAAAAAAATACAAACTGTATGTCGTTCCCCGCTTAAGAAATAGGGGTCCAACCAACCAAACCAACCAACCAAACCAACCAACCAAACCAACTAACCAACCAAACCTACCAACTAATGTCATTGGATGAAAGTGTTTTCGATGAAAATGTCTTTGGATAAAAGTGATTGAATAATACACACAGATGTCAAGGAATTTGAAATTGATGACAAATATAATCGGGTGTAACTTCTGAACCGTTAATCCGATTCTGGTGAAATTGGATGTGTAGACGTAGATTAGGCACTAGTTTATTTTAGTTCCGTCAGGCAAAAAAAAAATCTCTAAGACGCGGAGCAAATTAGTGTAGTTTTTAGAAAAATTCGCATGCGATAAAATGTTAATTTTACTTGTTTTTCTTACAGAAGACATAAACAAACAAATAGAAAGCGGCTCAGACTCGGAAGCGCTGCGCAACGAACTAACGAAACTTCAGCTTCTAATAGAAGAGGAGGACAACAAGAGGCACCAATACAAAATCGAAAACATTAGAAGGAAGCACAACTACCTCCCGCTGATTGTGGAAATTTTAAAACTCCTAGCGAAGGACGGAAAACTTATGTCCGTATATGAAAAGGCAAAGGAAAATACGCTGAAAAAACAGAAGAAAGTGGCAGCATAGCGGTTTGGTAACTTTTGGGTTTAATAACTTGTTCTTCGGCTCCATTTGAAAAATGGCAAATTTACTCATTAATTCTGTCAGAAATGGTAATGTTTCAAGAAGTTTTTCATCTTGCTTTCGTACATTGAATTAAAGTGTTTTTCATATTAATTTCGTACATTAAATAGGCGTTTTTAAAGTAAAAAGAAATGTTCGATTTTTTTTTTCACTTAAAACTCGTCTCCGTTTATGAAAAAGCAAAGAAAAAATCGCTGAAAAAACAGTACAACAAATTACATACGTGGCCCCTCGGAGGCAACAGGGGCCAAAATCTGTTTTTAAACTATCCCTCATACTTTTTATACTAATGCACCTGCACATCTGAATCTCAGTCAGTTGGTGGTTCATACTATAGTCAAGTCTACTATACCGAAAAAATGTTCATAGCTGTTAACAAGCATCCTAGGCTAGGGGGTCGATTTCAATCAAAAAATTATATTTCACTTATCTTCCCTATGAGCATTTTCAGAAACTTCTGGTGACAGATATTTATATAATTATTATAAAGAGGGTTCCGTTGATACCCTAGGGTATTTAGAAGTTTCCTACAAGAATTGAGTTTGTATATTGGTTTTATTAAAGGCTCTAAATTGATGGTACCCTAAAGTAACATAAAACTGGCGTTAACAATATTTCCACGGACATCTTTATAAAAATTAAGGTCATCGGTTCAAATTTTATATAAATTGGTGTTAACAATGTTTCCACCAACATTTATAAAAAGATAAGTCATCAGTGACAAAAGTTATATAAATTGGTGTTTGAAATCTTCCTGTCAACCCACCTATAAAACCGTAAGTAACTATCAATTAAAGATATATAATAGATTGGTTTTTAAAATGTTGCTATCAACCCACTTATAAAACTTAATTAACCAACAACAAATTTATATAAGATAAGATTGAAAATATTTCGAGAGACACTTATAAAAACTTGGGAACTCACACACAATAGTTATATAAATTGGTGTCTGTAGTATTCTTATGAACTCATTCATAAACCTTTTATGCCCATAAGGTTTTTTCTATAATGTTTTTAGAACAAAAAAAACAATTTTAATTTATTTGGGCAATTATAATAACAAAACAAACAAGATTTTTTAAGGTTAATTTTGTGACATCAAAAGGCGCGTTTTTGCGACATCAAAAGGAGCGTTTTTGCGACATCAAAAGGCGCGTTTTTGCGAGATACCATACCATTATTATCTTGTTTTAATTACATCAATCTGAGAGAGATAAGAGATCCAAATCTTCTTGAGATGAGATATCGGGACCGAATGCATTTTACACCCGATTTCCATGCGCAGTCACCCTGACTCAAAAAACTCATCACGTGGTCCGACATGAACTTGTATAGGCAAATCTCGCTTAGACCACGCGATACGTGTTTTGATTCGGGGGACCCACGAATAAGAAACGCATAGATGGGAACCGTGTTTTAGAAAAAGAGAACAATATAGTAACCGTGTTAAGGTCGCAAAAACGCACCGTGAAACGTCGAGCGCATACGCTGATACTGCTGGTCGGCGGCAAATGTGAACACTCCGGAAAATACTCGCCTGTACACCCTTCGACCCCGCAATCTAACTATATTCTTGAGATAGTTACCTCTGACAGTTATGCGGGCTTGAAGTGTGTGTGGAGGCGGGTATTTTTCCTGGTATGTATGCTGGATCTCTCGAGGAATGCATTTAGGAAAAGAGAACAATGGTAACTATGTTAAGCTCGTAGAAACGAACCATCAGTGTTCAACACTGCGCCATCTGCAGCCCTTTGTTCCAAGTAGCATCATTTTTTAAAAGGGTCATAAAATAGTGTTTGTCGAGATAAACAGTGGTATAGTTGGATTGTTTTTTTTATGGATTACAAAAATTGGTTTTTGGCCTAAATAAAAACGTTATTTATGGGGTTTCAACATGTGTTTCAATCGAAATATTGCTTGTTAGGGTTAAGAACAACATACAAAATTCAATATTTGTCCCAGAAAGAAAAAAACGCGTATGAAAAAAAAACTGATATTTAAATGAATATTTTTTTCCCGTTTTCTCAAGTATTTTTGGAGCCCATGAAATTTACGTGAGTGTATTCGAAAACTATACAATACACACGGGACCGCAGCTGATTTCCAGAGTAGGATGACTTGAAAAACAGCTTTTATTTGACTATAGTATATAAATATTCATATTCCTGCTTCAGCTTATCTCACTTTCATTTTTGTTTATTTTAGAAGATTGCTAAACACCATTTTATAATTTTTTTATTGTGAAAAGAAAAAGAATAATACATAACAAGCAAAGGGAAGAAAGATGGAAAATCTATATTTCTAAATCCATAAAAACCTTTAATTTGTTATGTAGTGTTGTTAGAACAGTTGTAAAACCTTTTTATAATAATCTCTATACTTGAGGGCTCATAAGGAAGTTTTATAAAATCTATATTTGTTTTTCTATCCATTACTATGTACCATAAATTTTTATAAGCTGGTGTTGAACAGTTGTTTTTCAAGTCTTTTTTACTCATTTAAGAGATATATTAGAGTTATAAAATTATCACCAACACTAAATAATATAACTTTTGGTTATTTTATGAAGGTTTTATATTATTTGCTGTAACTTTTATATAGACAAAAATGCTCATTGGGTTTCACCCTATTTCAACAAAAATGCACCACTAGGGGCGCAGTGGACCATTTCTCAATTTTTAAAACCCCCAACTTTATCTCAGCCCCTTTTGACCATTTTCATATTCCAGAAAGCACTCTATATGCACACTTTTTGATGAGGTTTAGAGGTTGAGTGGTTTTTTGGAATATAGAAATGGTAAAAATTTTAGGAGCTGGGTCAAAGTTGGATGTAAAAAATAAAGGCTCTTAAAATGTAAGTGTTTTGACTCGAACTTGTAATTACCAAAAAGTTTTGAACTTTTTGAATTTGGTATGGTAAATTTTGACCAAGATGTTCGAGATTTAAAATCTTTAGCCCCTATTTAGGGGTCGCTCCTTTCATAATATTTGTTACAACAAATTCATGAGTTTTAAATATGCATATGGAGTGTTTTCTGGAAGATGAAAATCGTGAAAATTACATCTCGCGCTCTTACAGCTCCTAGGGGCTTAGGCAAAGTTGGGGGTATTTGAAATTGAGAAATGGTCCACTGCGCCTCCGGTGGTGCATTTTTCTTGACATTGGCTGAAAGATGAGTGGAATATAAGTTTTTAATTGAAATCGACAAAATTTTTAGCTCCTAAACTAGGGGCCTTGTTAACAGCCACGACATTTTTTTTTGGTAAACTTGTAGGTAATAATATGAACTACCAACTGACTGAGATTCAGATAAGGGATAGTTTAAAAACACACTTTGGCCCCTGTTGGCCCCTAGGGGCTACATATATAATTTTTTATGACACACGAGGGTACTATGCTGGAAGGCCAACATATATGCCAAATTTCGTTTTGACACCCTAAACCTACTTTTTCATTGCAGTGTTGGTGCTGGGTCCATTAGTAATCGACTAAAACAGGTTTCGTAAAATCTTCATCAGAAGTCTACGGAATACGCTATACCCCCTAAGTATAACTTACTTTTTTTTCCATATTAAAAATGGCAAATTTACCCCATTAATGCTGTCAGAAATGTTAATGTTTCAACACGCGTTTTTAAAGTAAATAAAGAAAATGTCGTTTTTTTCCAATGAAAACTCTTTATTTTTGAATTACTACAGGGTGTCTTAAAATTTACAACTATGGAAAACTGACCCAAATTTTATACAATCTACTATAAATCATGGAAAATTTCTTGAGTGAAATTTAGAGCAAATTAATTTGTCTCATTAACTAAATACTATTACATTTAAAAAAAACAACAAATTATTTTAGTTAATTTAATATTAAAATTTTTGGTTAGGTTTTAAAAAGGGAACATATTATTTTTACTCGCTTTGTAAACAAAAAATTGACCCCAATCCTGTAAAATTGTGAGTATCCGAATTATGAGACGCCCTGTATATTAAAGCCTATTTTGTAAGCGGTTAATGTTCGACGCACTAAGAAGCTTTAAAAAAATTGACAGATTATTTCTACCTATAATACTAGACATTTTAAGTTGGCCAAAATACGCAGAGTAAAAGAGTATGCGGTAAAAAATTAGAATCCTGCCTTTGTCGGATTTTTCACCATTTTTAAGTCTTCTGTAGTGATGTTAACTTATAGGTATACATAGTTTAGCGTCCAATAGACTGGAACTAAATATATATATATACGTCCGATCCAAATTTAACGTTAACGTCTGCGCTTGCTTAAAGTGTCCAATATTGATAAATGAGTACATTTTTTAAAATTCGTGCAGAACGTTTTTATAATATCATCGAATTTTGAACTGAACATCTAAAAATTTTTATTTTTTTTATAGTTTGCGGCTAATTTTCTTATATTTCTTCAGTAACATTCTTTAGGGCAGCTTGTCCCACCATTTCGGTAAATGCGTCCAATCCTTGCCTTGTAAAATAAAAAAAAATAAAAATTAGGTAATATAAGCACAGCTATCAAAACACAAAGCCCAAAAACCCCTGGAGATTCAACAAAAGGTACAAAGTAGTCATCCCAGACAGGGAACTATGGCAGAGTGAAAACCTCCACGAACAGTTCGAGGAGAACGCCGTGATTTGCTACACCGACGGGTCCAAACTGTCGGAGAAGCAAACCACAGGATCGGGGGTTTACGTAGAAGACCAGGAGGTTCGAAAGAGCTACCCGCTCGGAGAGCAAGCCACGGTCTTTCAGGCAGAGGTGTATGCCATAATAATGGCTGCAACCATGGAGGAAATAAAGAACGGTACGGAGGAGCATGTTTATATATGCTCCGACAGCAAATCGGCCCTAAAGGCACTAAGGGCGCCCAAGATCAACAACACCCTGATGGGAGAATGTGCGGATGCACTAGAATCCTTGGGAGAGGGCAAACAAGTGACACTTATGTGGGTACCGGGACATATGGGGGTGCCGGGGAACGAGAAGCTCGACGAGCTCGCCAGGATCGGGGCAAGCACCCAGTATGTAGGGCCGGAACCACTCCTAGGAACAATCAAGAGGCAATTGCAAAGTCGACTCAATAAATGGGCCAACGATGCCATGCCGACCGCTTGGAGAGGAGGAACAGGATGCAGACAGACCAGGGACTTCGTGAAGGGCCCGGATGTAGCCAGACAAAAATGGCTTCTGGGGAGATCACGAAGGGACGCTGGTCTGCTGACAGGAATCATAACAGGTCACAACCGACTAAGGAAGCACATGACCCGGATCGCGGTGGAAAATGACTCGACCTGCCGGGCCTGCGGGCCGGCAGAAGAGACATCTGGACATCTTATAGCGAACTGCGAGGCATAGCAGAGGACAAGATACCAGGTATTCGGTTCCCCGACCCTGGATGAGGAGGACCTGCACACGCTCAAATGGGATAAAATACTGGACTTTGCAAAAAGAACAGTAAAACCAGATGAGCAGACTGCCAGACCAGTGGTGCAGGCGGCGGATTAGAGGCAGGCTCGGGGTAAGGCAGAAAGGGCCCAGGGAGGCCTACTTGCCAGGCTTCGCGCCGCCCCTTCTCTACTACTACTATAAGGACCTTATTCCTGAAAATGAGTAATCGTTCGCAGATTTCCACCAAGCCAATAAACACGTTCGTTTCGATTGAAAAGTCTCTACTACTACAAAACAATGGAGAATTACCATTTCTATAGAATGACGCTACATACAAGTGTTAGGTTGTGTTTGAATGGTTTTTAAAATACGACAGTTTTTGTATATCTGCGAGAGAGAATTTTCTATCAAATCAAATATGAGGGCTTCGGCAGAGCCCACGTAGTGCCCTTAAACAGTCAGTGCTATTATAGTTCTTACTGTTGATCTTAGAAGCTGTCTGTAATGAGTGAATAAAAATTATGTTCTGTCGGTAATTTTTGGTTTGTGTCAGTTTTTTTGTCTGTTTATTCCGTTTTATTGATGAAGATAAAAAAATAGTCGATAAAACTCTTCTAAACTGGGGAAAAGATTGTTGACGTGTCAAACTTTTCGAAAATTAGTTACTACTTTAACCTTGGAAAAATTAGGAAAAAGTTGAATAAACTAACAACTAAAAAATAAATGATTTACTACCTGTTGCATTCCTCAAAATACGGCAGTTCCTTGGCCCGGCGGTACCAGTCGGACATTCTGGGGTACTTTTCGTCGTCGTGAACCTCTATGAAACAGGCCAGGGTAGCCACCGTAGCTAGGATGCTTAGGTCGGCTATAGTCACTTCATCGCCTGTAGGAAAATACCGATTAAATATACGTTCAACTGAATTAAAAAAAGAGAGATGTGACATGACCCACATTGCAATTTAAGATCTTTCGGTCGAACATGGTAGGTCGCAGAGGGTTGACTCCACCAATATGGTAATTACACCAAAATGTGTCCTGCCTCAATATTTTCCAAAAAGTTTCTGGTTTCGAAAAATCTTAGGTGGGAAATTTTAGGATGAACACCCTGTATATCGATTGGGTGGTTATTTAGAATAGTAGTACATTGTGTTTATTTACTAGAAAGTCACTCATCGAACTGCAATATTCAATATTTCTTAGCTACTTAAACATCTGTGGCCTACAAAAATAATCATAAACAAGTTTATTTTTAAAAATAAACAAAGTAAATACCAAATGAACAGTTAACACAGAAAGTATTTTGATTGCTTGTTAGTGCATAAAGTTTCTTTGTAAAATTGCTCACTTGGATAGAGTTTATCTTTATTAAATATCATCGTTAGAATCCATTTTTGCAACACTTGTTATTTCTTTAGATAGCAATTTCTCAAACCACCCCAACCCGACAGCCTGTAGGTCAACTGTGATTGAAATAGTTGATACACAATTCGTAGTATTGAAAAGTTGTCAAACTTTTAGTTAGTCTCAAAAAGTACCTCAGAATTTTTACATCTATGCTCATTTTGTGCTGAGGTAAGTAAACTGCAGTATCTTTATTTCAGTTTTTTTTTTATTTTTATTAAATTGTTTATAGAAAAAATTGAGTTGGATTTAAGATAAAACAAAGTTATAAACGAAATCGTTTATCGTCTCCTGATGATGCTAACGTTGTTAGCGAAACGCGCGTCGAGTGCAAAAAAGTGCAGTTTTGGTTTGTGGAAAACAATCATAACTTTGTTTTAGTGCAACCAAAGGTTCCAAATTTCCAACATAGTGGATGTAAGATGTTAAGAATATTTAATAAGTATGTCAAGAAATTTATTTACACCTGAAAATTGCTTATGGCTCAAAAACACCGGCCAATATGATAAGACGGTTTTGAAAATATAATGAAACACCCTGTACTACCTGCCATCCACTCTCGGCCTTTTAAAAATTCTTCAATAAATCCAAAAGCCTCTTCTAGTTTTTCTTTGTGTTCTGCATCAATTGAAGTTTCACCCATCAGAAGGGGCATCTAAAATAAAGTTCAAGGTTAGTTTAACGTGGTTCAAAAGCACTTTATTGATCTACAATAGCACCACTACTTTCGCATCTGAATTGAGAACAAAAAAAACTGAAGTTCAAATGCTTGTAAGATTTAAAACGAAAAACGTGAGGTAATAGTAAGGAATGTATGTATGTAATGTCTTTGAATTTCTAAACCTATTAATTTTTGTTAATACTTTTTAGCATTTTTATGCTATCTCCTTCAACCACTATTTAGAGAAACTGAAATCTGAAAACTGCATATTCGTGACAGCCTTAGCTGACCTTGGATCTACATGAGAACAAAAAATATACATATTAATGTATATTCTTTGATAAGAATCAAAAATTTAACTGAAATCAGTTAAGGGAAGTTTAAAATCGATTGCAGACAATCAGATAGACGAGAAAGCGAGTTAATGAAAATGACGGCTATTATACTTACAAAGCAGGCCTTGCTCCTCTCAGTCAGAACTGCATTATCAAAATGGAGGCGTTGATCTATCAGTGCTCTTTTTTTGACGTCATCTTTCGGGTACAATGAATCGTCTTCCCCATATTGTCCTACCTAGAAAGGATGGTTTATGTTAAGGGAACGGACATAAGTTGCCAGAACTGGCACATTAAAAGATTTGATCAAAGAACTCTGCAGGAAAAAGGCCACATCACCAGGCAAGAGAAACTATGGTACATAGAAGTTTCAGGTATATTTTGACTTACCAGATATCCCGCAATGGCGTGACTTTCCCAAATGGTAAAATCTTGATCGGAGTCTACCAAAATTGGCACTGTGTGCTGAGGATTCAACTACGCAAAATAAAAGAATATAATTTGATAAACTTCATATTTTTACCTTGGGAAGAAGCTTTTGGCAAAATATAAGTATTTGCTAGTTTTTATTTCATTGTTATTTTAAGTTGATCCAGTAAGTTTTTTGCTGTGTCAATGACATTAAAGTTTTTTTGGCCCAAAATTGTGATGGTATGAAAGTTACTACACGTTAGTATGATGTTGTTTATTAAAGTAAGTAGTGAGTAAGTGAGCGGTAAAAATATATTGTTGTAAATACCCTTAAAGCATTCCATTGCAAATGTTAACAAATCAGGTTTTAACCTAACAGTTACTATTAATAAGTATTTGATTTTTTCCGTCTTGATATTTGATAGATGTTTTCGTAAACTCACATGCATACTATAAAATAAAAACAATTGAGACCAGCGAGGCTGGATTGAGCAAGTCAGAAAGCTATGTGGGCATCTTAAGATTAAAATAAACTGCTAAACCACGACCTACCTCCAAGATAAAACTGTGACGTCGCTGTATCAAGACTGATGGATGTATTTCAGTGTTTTACCAAGTAAGTAACCTTTTTATAATTTGTTGTAATAATTCCATTGAACATTGTACTGGTAAGTAAATTCATAAATATAACCCTGTCACGAATACGCCCTCGTGAGATATGATGGTGGAGGCGCCGGGCAATATATTTCGTAGAAGAGTGGGTGAAAAGAAAAGACATATTTTTTAATAAAGTAATAGGCATAGCACCGGCGTTTCGTTTTTGAACTATATAACACGTATATTTTTAAGATATAATGTCTGTGATGTGGGGGTGGCACTTGGTGGGTTCTAAAGCTTTTTACCTCTAGCATTTCGGCGTCTCTCAGTTGCTCCCTGGAAACCTCCTCAATCTCTAACTCGAGACCGATGGCTTTGGCTACCATTAAAACGGCGCGACAAGGAGGGCTCGCAGGGATTAGGTACAATTTCGGTGCCATTTTTTCGATTACTCGCGAAACCACTTTTATTCAGTGTACCGGATTGGAATTTCAAGCACCGAAGGTATTGATTGTAAAATTGTTGTAAAAGACACAAAAAGAATTGTGGAAAATAAAATAGGTTTGTTTGTATCGTTTGGTTTGCGTGTCTGAAAGTTTTCAAATAACTCCTTCGAACTTTGCCGTCAAACATTAAGTATAACGCCAAAGGATTAGCCCAAATATTTCGAAAAGTTTATTTAGTTTTTTTTTTAAATTTCAGAATATATATGAGTGTTTGGTTTTCTAAAAAAAAATCCGACATATCCGATTGAAAAATTTGCAAAGACCATACTCTTTAATCTAATGGACATTTGCAGCCAGTAGTACAGCCAAATTGTCACTTATGTATGTTGCGATTTCCAAAGACATATGTTTGTAGTAATTGAGAAAAAATTTACGAAGAAGATGTCTTCACTTAATAAAAAGCTACAAAAGTTAAAACGTTCTGAACCAAAACCAAAAAAGTCGAAGGAAATCGCAAACATTGTAGAAAACCTATCCTCTCAAACTTTTAATAACAAAGAAATATCACTTTTAAACAAAGGTCTTAATTTTGCTCTGCCCCCACAAAAAGATAATTTAAGTGATATTATTGCAAATATTGAAAGTTCAATCTCTTATCTTTCAGAAGGCACAAAGGGCTATGTGCGAGATGCTTGTCGATATCAGATCTCTCAAAACATCATTCAAAACAATAAAAATAGTACATTAAATCACAATAAAACAATTAAAAGTTTGAGAGAAAAAGATGTTTTCTATCTAAAGGCTGACAAGGGTAATAAAGTTGTTATATTAGATAAAACAGATTATTTTGAAAGGGTAGATAACCTAATAAAAAATGGACCCTACAAACAAGTCCCAAAGAACCCCTTACCAAAAATGATTAACGAAATAAAAAACACAATTAAAAAATGTAACAATATTATTACTGACAATATTAAATATAAACTACAAGTAAGCAATCCCACTATGCCGAAACTGTATTGTCTTCCGAAAATCCACAAGCCTGGAAAATCGGTTAGACCTATAGTTTCTGCTGTAGGATCACCTACTTACAACATTTCGAAATGGCTAGCAAACGAGTTTGAAAATTTACCGATAAAGGAAAAAGGTTTTTCTGTTCAAAATTCCCTTGAATTTATCAACAAAGTTAAAGATATTTCACTCCAAGAAGGTGAAATTTTAATCTCGTTTGATGTTAGTTCGTTGTTCCCTAGTGTGCCGATCCCCAATGCCTTACAATACCTGGAGGAACTACTAAGAAAAAACAATCTAGAAGACAAACAGACTTTAGAATACCTATCTCTAACAAAACTCTGCATGAATCAAAATTACTTTCAATATAAAAATAACTACTACCAGCAATTAGAAGGAACTACAATGGGTAATAGTTTATCACCTTTTATCGCAAACCTATTTATGAGCAAATTTGAATCAGATATAAGTAAAGAATTTGAGTATTTCCCCAGAGTATGGTTCAGGTATGTAGACGATGTGTTTGCAGTATTCAACACTAAAGTAACTAGTGTTGAAAATTTTATGGAAAAAATAAATAACAAATTTCCCACTATTAAATTTACTTATGAAACAGAGAACAACGGTACACTGCCATTTCTAGACACTTTTGTTATAAGAAAATAAATTGGACTTTGACCTATACAGAAAAGGCACGGCCACCAACAGGTATATTCCAAATGACTCTTTTCATTGCTTACAATATAAGCTTGCAAGTTTGCACCTTTTAACATATAGATTAGTAAATTTCCCCTTAAACAAAGAAAGATTTGAAGCAGAAAAAAATAGGATTAGGAATATAGCTGGCGAAAACGGTTACGACGAAGGCTTAATAAATAAGCTGATAAATAGACATTCTTTTCAAAAGACCTTTCGGAATTCTACCTTTTTCAGACAAAAAGATACCTGCGACTCAAAATTTGTATCAATTCCTTATAATCCTAATTATACGAAAGGATTACACAAAGTATTTAATAACATCGGTCTTAAATTAGTATATCAATCCGGTAACACAATAAGAAGCTTACTAGGAAATCCCAAGGATAAAACTACAGTTCTAGAAAAAAGTGGAATTTACGAAATTAGTTGCATGGATTGTGACAAAAAATATGTTGGCCAAACGAGACGCTCTATTCAAACACGTTTTAAAGAACATTTAGCACACTTAAAATACGGAAGAACAGAAAAGTCAAGTGTGGCCGAGCATGCTTTTGAAAACAATCATAGATTCACATTAGATAACCTAAAACTTCTAAAAAGTGTACCAAACAAAAAACTTTTGAATGCATATGAAAGTATGGAAATCATTAAATCCAGAAATAGTTTAAATAAAGATAGAGGACCCATCCCGTTTAGTACACTTTATTCTTTGGTTGAGGGGAGATAGGATTAAAAATCGTGATCAATCACAAATTATTAGTCTTATCTCCGCCCACTAAAGGATTGTATATAAGATAGAGCGTAGATTAATTTAGTTCATTGTTTATCGTCTCCTGATGATGCTAACGTTGTTAGGGAAACGCGTCGAGTGCAAAAAAGGTAGTTTTGGTTTGTGGAAAACAATCATAATTTTGGTTTAAATTGTCACTTGACATGAAAAAAAACGAGAAGGCTGAACTTTTGGTATATGTTGCTTGGAGGGTTTGAGGTTTGTTTATTACCATAAGTGCAACTAAGATAAATTGGGTGGTTCATTCAGTGGCGCACCCAGGAATTGACTTGGGGGGGGGGGGGGGGGTAACGATAATTAATTAATAAAAAAACTTAATTTGATGTACAAATGTGATCATAATTGATACAAGGAAACAGGTGCGTACAAGCGCGGACCTGGGCTTAAATAAGGGGGGGTGTTAACCAAATTTAAAATTGTTTATTTATCCAAAATTTGATGTCGAAATCATGCTTCAGTGCGCCGCAGGCAAATTTTTTTGAGAAAATAACACTTAAAGTGCCATTATTGACCTAAATTAATTTGTTTAATGACCGTAAAGGGAACATATAAGAGATTTTTGAACCTGTGATAGAAATCCCCTCTCTCTTGTGAGATATTCAGGGTCTCCCGTTTCTCTTCGCGTGAGATTTACCCTATAATTTTTAAACAATTTTCTGTGAAATAAGAGGTTAGAGGAGAAAATCTTATCTGTACATATAGTAAATCTCTAGATAGACCATTTCTGTTAATTGAATATTTTTTGTTTTGTTTGTTCGCGCGTACTGAATGATTTTGATGGCAGTTTCACTACTGGATTACTTGGAGTCCTGGGCAGGACGTAGGCTTTATTTTATCAAAATGGGTTCAAGGGAACAAAAGTTATCATCATTTAAAGCAAGAAAAACGGGAAAAAACAGGTAAAACCGCATGCGAAGGTCTTCATGCAGCTTGTAATAATGTATTATTCTCTGCATTAAAAAAGTGACGTTAGATTGTCATTAACCCCCCCCCCCCCTAGCTCCCTTTTGCATGGTGAGAACCAAATATGTTTTTACTTGTACTGGAACGTTTGGCAATCTACTGGCCTTTTGGACGTAAAGTCTATACAATATTGGTGGTAATTTTGCCTTGCCCTATTGATTTTTCAATCATACACTCATTATAGATACAAAATCTGACCTTTGGTGTTTTATGAAGGATTTCCAGGGCTCATAACAATAGGAAAGGAAAATAATATAAGGACGAAATCTCTCGATGGACCATTTTTCTGCACTGAATATTTTTTTTTGTTGTCGTATAAATATACCAAAAATCCAATTTTTACAATTTTCGTCTGTTTGGCTGCCTATCTGTTCCAGCATCACGCACTGGACTCTTTCAGCTAGTTTACAATATATTTTTAAGTCTTTTTTGTTAAAAATACATATAGACCACCGAGGAGGGGTGGGTGTTTGGGGTTAACCCCCCCCCCCCCCGAAAATTCTTGCTATGGTCACATTTTTACTTCAACTTAAATTCAAATTAAGTTTTTTCTTAACTCCCCCCAAAGTCAATTTCTGAGTGCGCCAGTGGATAAACTAATAAGTAATCATAAAAATCAAAATAGTTGATATCTTATCTTTTTCCCTCGCCACTTGAAAAATATGTATAAAATGTCAAGCAAAATACGTTATTCCCAATAATATTAATATTTTCTTGTTCAGTTCAAATATAATTTCCAATCAGAGTAAGTATTTATTTAAAGGCCGAACCAGGCCTGGCGCCCGAATGGGCCTACCCAAACGTCCGGCGCCCAAAAGTCCTGCTTCTAGATATCGGGAAGTATGACTGACTTTAGGAAAGTACAAAACTTTTTATTATAACAATTTTTAAAATCCAAAAAAAAATTTCACAACTAAAACAATGGATTTTCCACCATTTTTTAAATGTTTGACCTAAAATTAAATCATTTCGTGGGATTCAACCGTGATTCAAAACGATCTGAGTCACCCATGTATACGTACCAATCAATAGTTACGTTTGTATTTTATAAACGATTTTAGAGGATTTTTTTAGGCCTAAACAATGCCTTTGATAATATATGGAGACAACGCCGCGCCTACCTGCAGGGCAGTTTTGATGTTGGCGGATCACCTGGAGCTGAAAGTTGACTGGAAAGAAATCAGCTTACACAAAGGGGAACACCTGAAGCCCGAATTTCTCAAGGTAAGAGATTATTTTTCCACACAAAGAGCGATCGAACTTCTCCTCTCCCTCTTGACAGCTAACCCAACCCTTTTTCAAAGTTTCCGGTACCTTTTTTCCAAAGTGGAAATTAGTTAAAGTTGTCAAATTTTGACGTTATATTTTAGGAACGAATCTAAACAGCTATCAACATATTTGGGTCGTTTTCAATATTTTCCAGCATGCTTTACTTAAGAGTATAGTTTCAAATCGGAGAGATATACAGGGTGTTTCAAATTCGATACTCACCATGGGGACCTCCTAAACGGTAGGAGATACGAAAAGGTTTAAATTAGGGCAAGGTGCGCAATTTGAGGCTTTGATCAAAACTTAAAAAAAAAGTTTTCACATTTCAGTGTAACAGTAGCACTGTCAAGTTAATTTTTTCTTATGGACACATCTTTTTCTCTTGCCGTTTGGTTCATAAAGGATTACAGATAACATTTTGCAACCTTATTTTGACAAGTCACCTGACGTTTTGGGTTTATTGACCATCATCAGCCCAAATTTAATTTTGGCTTTTAACTTACTCAAAATATTTTGGAAACCCGATTGCAGTACTTTTTTTTATTATAACAAAATTACTTTACCTAATATTTTAAAAATACGTTTTTTCATTGTTTTTTAATCTTTGAATTTGGGCTGGTGATGGTCAACTCAAAGCGTCAAGTACTTGTCAAAATGAGGTTATAAAATACCTGTCATCCTTCATGAACCAAACGGCAGGAGAAAAAAAGCATGTGTCCCTGAGGAAAAATGAACTTGACAGTGCTCCTGTCAAAATGAAATGTCAAATCACGAAAATGGACCTCTCATTAGGTAGATCTTAAAAAAGTGCCCTTAGAAAGTTTTAAGCGTTTTTTGACAGCTTTAAGAATAAGGGCGCAGAAAAATAAAAACTAAAAATAAAGATTTCGGTTTTTTCGCGGAACTACCCGGAATTTGTAATTTTTTTTTTTGGTTTTGAGCAAACCGTCAAATTGCGCATCTTTGCCCTAATTTAAACCTTTTCGTATCTCCTACCATTTAGGAGATCCCCATGGCGAGCATCGAATTTGAAACACCCTGTAAACCAAGTGCTAGAATGAGACAGCTAAAGATTCACTCGGGGGTTGCTGTGGTCTAATTGTAGGGATATTTATCAATACGCTAATCTTTTAGCTGAACCCACTGCACTCGGTACCAGTTTTGGACGACCACGGAACCGTTATCCATAATAGTCACGCGATATTGCAGTACTTGGCGTCAAAATACGGCAACGATACCATCTATCCCCACAGTTCTGCCAAAAAGGCGGCCGTAGATGAAAAACTGTTTTTTGATGCGAGCTATGTCTTTCCTGCATTTAGAATGTATGTGGTAAGTTTGGATCAAAACTATATAATATCGAGACACCAACAAATTGTCTTTTATCTGGACCGTCGCTGAGCTAAAATAGACTAACCGATCGAAAGTCCAGACTTTCAATTGGTGCGTGGCTTAAAACTACTTTTAAAAAACACGTGACCAATGATACCTAACTTGAATAGAAACACAACGAGCAAGTTTTACTGAAGCAAGCTGAAATACCGATCTAGCAATTAATTAAGCCGGTCCGGAGCAACCGACGAAGATTATACGAGTTAGTAACCATTGACGTGACCACATGATCAAATTTTTGACTTATGACCGACGTCAGCTCTAAAAGATCCCTTTTTTATCAGCACGTCTTACAATTTTAGCTTGGCTGACTAAAAAGCCTGTTTTTGACGATGATTCCTGATCTACTCTTTTAAGCCCTGTTCTCACGATGCATCAAACACATGCATCTTTTTCTTGAAGCATGGAGCTGTGGGGGGAGTTCACACTATGCATCTTTTTTTTTAGAGGAAATGCCATTTTTAGGCAACATAACAAAATCACTAATTAAAAAAATCAAAAAAGCCCTAGATTTTTAACTGCTTTGTTTACTTTTTTCCTATACCCTTTTCTAGCGCATTCGCTAAAAGTTTAAGTATGCAACCAGCAATATTTTCACGACGGAATATTTGGTGTTCTTGAAGAATTCTAGAAATAAAGAATTATTCCAGAAATAAAGAATTCTTCGAAAAATTGAAAAGTCGAAAATTCTGGATTGTTCTAGGCTTGGAGTGGGAATTAGAACTTGCAGATTGTGAGCATTGGCAAACAAGAATTTTGGAAAATTTTAAGGTGATTAAAAAATATTGAAAATAAAACTCATAACCTAAAATTCACATCTGATCAGCAACTTGACAACATAAAAAAACGGTTGGTTATCAAAAGGTAACTAGAAATTCCCTAGCATGCATGCAACTTTCTGATAAAAAAAATAGAGCATGTTCTATTTGAGGGCATCTTGCAGCATGCGTCTTTTTTCGACGAATTTCATAGTGTGAACACACAAGATGCATGCATCTTTCTGAGAAGCATGAAAAAGTTGCATAGTGAGAACAGGGCTTTACAATCCAGCCATTTTGATGCACTGGTACGCACCAAGTATATCTCTTTTCTTTTCTAGTTTGTATAAATAGAAAGGATAGAGATACATTTAGTGCGCACTTGCGTAGCAAAATCAAATCGCTATTAGTTGAATTTTATTATTATTTGTTTGAGCAGACCGTGCTTGAAGCTATATTACCGGGTGGCCCATAAAAAACCGGACAAAACCATATCACCGATTTTAATGCAACAACTGTTCTTTGCAGGGAATTGAGTAAGACTTTGATTAGAAATATTTTTTCTTCCGCCATCTTAAGATCTAATATGGCGGACAGAAACAAAATTTACCCTTCAAAGAGCCTCGTTTATTTTTATGTTACGGAAATTTTTTGATTCTTTTTATGAAGTCGTAAAAAAAGCTTTGTTTCTACCACGCAGAACGAGGTGAGAATCATTAAAATTGGTTAAGTGATTCCCAAAAAAAAAAAATCAATCAGTGTTTTTAGGGATTATGCAATTGCCGTCTCAATTCTGTCTGTATACATTTTCTCATAAATTCATTATTACTAAACCGATTTTGATGAAATAAAAAACATCATGGCAACAATCGATTGTTCTTTAACTATTGTCATTGAAATTTGTCGCCATCTTGAAATCCAAGATGACGGACAAAATCAAACTTGTCCCTTTAAAGAGGCTCGTTTATTTATATGTTCTGTAAACTTTTAGATATTTTTTTTAATTTGTACAAAAGTTCTGCTTTGGTTTGGTGGTTCTCCAAAAATTAATTTTTGTTTCCCTCACTCTGTTTTCCAGATTATACGATTGCCTTCTCAAATTGATACTCAAAACTCTTAAAAGATCACTATGGAAATTTGTCGCCACTTTGAAACCCAAGGTCAAATTTGATTTTGTCCGCAATCTTGGGTTTACAAATTACGTCAAATTTCAATTTCAATTTAATCGATCTTTGTCAGAATGCTTTTTATTAAATTAAAATCGGTCGGCAGATATTAATACTTTTAAAGACAGTAACCGATATATATATATATATATATATACCTCTTTAATATCTTTCAATTGTATTAAGGCAGTTCTCCCCTGGAACTCTTGTTCATGTATTTTTGTATACGTAAAAACAATAAACAAACATTGAACATTGAAATTAAAATCGGTTCATTAATTATGAATTTATGAGGAAATTAATGCAGACGGACTAGAGAAGGCAATCGTATAATCTGGAAAACAGTGATGGAAACAAAAATTATTTTTTTAAGAACCACTAAACCGGTTTTAATGATTTATACCTCGTTGTGCGTGGCAGGAACAGAGCTTTTTTACGAATTCATAAAAAAATCAAAAAATCTTCCGTAACATAAGAATAAACGTGGCTCTTTGAAGGGTAAAGTTTGTTCCTTTCCGCCATCTTAGATTTTAAGATGGCGGACAAAAAATGTTTAGTCAAAGGCTTGCTCAATTCCCTGCAAAGAGCAGTTTGTTGCATTAAAATCGGTGGTATGGTTCGAAAGTTATAACGGAAAACATTTTGTTTGGTTTTTCATGGCCCACCCGGTATATATCAGGAGTTTTTGTTTTATTTTTAGAAAGATGTGAGAAAAAATCAACAGGCTAATATTGAAGGACACCTCAAAAGAATTACGGAGGTGTACGAGTTTATGCAAACATTTTTGTCAGGAACCAAATACATTTCGGGTAAAGATTTTCACTACGGATTACCAACATTCCTGGTCTAACGTTTAATGTATAACAAGCAATAATATCATAATGCACAATAGGTAAAATTCGCCTCTAAATATTTTTGTGAAAAAAACCAAAAACGTAAACTCAGGACCTCTGGATCTCGGAAACTGTTGGCTGGAGGGTGATAGCTATGATAACTTTTTATCAGGCATCGAGATCTACAACATACTACAATTTGAAAACTCCTACCGAAAGCCATTCTCCATTACCTCCGGGCGGGGTCCTTCAGTTTAATTTTGACAAATTTTTGTCAACAACATTTGGAACGTGTAAAAAATGACCATTTTCGCCTGCCGGGCATTTAAGACATGGGTCTTAAATCGTAAGATGGGATCGATCGATTGAGAGACGTGAAGTGCAGGCCACGCGCAGAGCTGCTGCAAACAAGGCCTTCTAAGAGACGCAAGTTGCAAAAAGTTCGTGTAAAAAACGTCACTTGGGTGATGTTCAGCCGTGCTTATTCGAGTGTCTGATATCTCTCTTATTTGGCAAAATCACTTTTCTCGCAACCCAGCAAAAACAAAAGGTCGGAAAATAATCTTTTGCACGTCGGCAATGTCGGCGTTAGGTCGGAATCGGCAGTTAAACGTGGGCCGATGTTGGACCAACATGAAAAATATAATTTGAATGCCCTACGAAAGTCCGCTATATTATCCCCACGTCGTGCGTCGGTAAATTGCAGATAAACTGCGTCGGCCCTACCCTATCAGACAGGAATGATTCACCGTGCGACAAGCGCAAAGCAACCACCATATATCAAATAAAATTGCTCAGTAGAGTAACATTTGTCTCACCCTGTCCCATGCAAAATATCTACGTATACGAGTGTAATTTTCTATTAGATATATGTATAGCTCGTGCGAGTCTAAGGTGTGCTACTGTGTATATATTATTAGTGGTTAGGTCATTATAGTTTAATTTAGGTTAAGTTTTGGATACTTAGGTGTTGTTTAAATTTGGTTTGTGAATACAAATGCATATTACTTCTACTACTCTGCCGCCATTATAATTTTTTTTTGGAGATGGACTTGCCACGTCGGCAATTTATTTACGGCCGCACATTAGCTGGCGGGCAAAAATGCCGGTATTCCGATGTCGGTTATTGACATCGTGTCGATATCGAGGGCTGCGGCGACTGGCGTACGTCCGACATCGGCCCGCCTCCACTGTGTTTGCTGGAAATCGATCGATCAAATTCTACGAAAACCAGAATCAGCACCAATCTGTTGTTTTCGCGATCGTCTTTGAACGCAAAGTAGGGTCGCGAACATTTGTGAATATTTTTTTTATACCTTCATCAAAAACATAATTTTAGTAACTGCAGATAAGTAAAGCATGGCTTTTTTGGTTACCGATGCCAAAAAACTTTTTTTTTGATCACGGGTGTAAAAAAGATTTCTGTCCGTTTTTTACCCAAAATTAAAGAGAAATAGCGGAAAATAGCAATATTGAAAAAATCTAATTATTCTTGCCTAAAAGTTAAGCCATTTCCGCCAGTTTTCACCAAGGATTTACGAAAAAATCATTTAAAAACATCCTCAAAATATCAAAATGTTAAAGATTAAAATGTCGCAACAATGAACGTCGCCGAGTAAAAAGACACATCGCTATGGAAACTATTGTTATTTCAACTATGTTGGGAATTTGGAACCTTTGGTTGCACTAAAACAAAATTATGATTGTTTTCCACAAACCAAAACTACACTTTTTTTGCACTCGACGCGCGTTTTGCTAACAATGTTAGCATCATCAGGAGACGATAAACAATGATTGTTTATCGTCTCCTGATGATTTGTTTTTCTTGGATTTTGTGATAAAGGTATTAAAAAAACAGTGTTAACAACTCACGACTAAACTGTTTTTTTTTACTCGCGTTTTTAAATACTTCGCTGCGCTCGTTATTTAAACCAACGCTTGTAAAAAAGTACTATTTTAGCCACTAGTTGTGAAAACTATTATTATTTGTGTAGGAATCCATATGACAATCGCCGACTTAAGTCTAGTCAGTTCTATTTCGTCCTTGGAAGTAATTGTGCCAATCGACGAGCAGAAGTACCCAGATATCATTAGATGGTTGAAAGACTGTCACGAATCCGAAGTTTTTGACAAAATGAACAGAGCGGGCAACGAAAGAATCAGAGCCTACATGGGGCAGATGTTTGCCTATTTCCATGTGTGATAACTGCTGGTGGACAGCAATTTTTAGATTATGTGTTATTGTTAACGTTTAAAAATAAAAATATTTAAATACGGAGATAAATATGATTCACCCAGTATAAAAGTAAAAATTTTAGTTTTTAATTTTTTTTTTAATTGGGCAAACAAAAAATATATCCCTGGTAAAAAAAAACCGATAGGATCTCATAAAAGTTGGTGAGTTTTTATCCTCTTTTATGGGGTTTTATAAGATTCTACAAGCCAGGCTGTTTATTTGCTGATAGAAAAAATCTGTACTTAAGAAATTTGTCTTTGTTTTCACAAGTTAGTTTGCTTCACATATCGTACAGAAAACATCAAACTTGATAAAAATCTCGTCAAACTTTTCTAAGAGATTCGAGGCGGTTTTTTTTAGCAGGGATGTCAAGCATTATTTCTACAAATTTTTATATTAACAGCGTTTGAAAATTAAATGGCGTTACGTTAACATTGTTGTTGAGTCTGTGTCAAAAGTTAAAACTTCATTAAAATAAAACCAGAAAAAAATAAAATTGGAATACCTAGTATTCATATTTTTTGTTTTAAAAGATCTTGAAAAATAAAGAATTTTAAAACGGCAACAATGGCAACACCGTATCATATAATCGAGGCATTCACGCAACCAATCACAGGGTGCCAATAATATGAAGTCACGAAATTTCAACCAATCACTGCCGTTCATTTTGTGTTGGTTAGGGTTCTTTTTTCAGTTTGAAAACTGCCGTTACGCTGATTTTATCGTTTTGCGGGTGTTTTTCAAAGTTTTGCAATGAATTTACCGCTGGAATCACCAAGTAAAAGGCGTAAAACGAACACGTTGCACTCTGACCCCTCTAAAACTTCCGTCGTCACATCCACACCGTTGGAGAAGAGCTCTTTTCAACCAAATCCCTTGCCTGAGGTGTCCGCCATTGTGCCGGCAAAAAACCTTTTATCGAGCTCCACTTCGAGTTCCAGTCTAAAAAGCTTGCAAGAAGGAGGACAAAGGACGTTGGTACAAAGAGCAAATACCTCCACAACCAGCGGAGATTTGGAGGAAGAGAGCACTTTTTGCAGTGGTAGGTATTAACTGAATTATTTTAAGGGTCATCGTGGTTTTACCATTATTGTATATTTATTAACATTATTTGTTCTTTTTTTTATTATTTCAGAATTGGACCAATCCACTTCATCCTCAGGACATCATCGGCTCGATTACGATGCGTTTTTCGAAAATTTGGGACGTTTTCGAAAGGCGGGCAAGACCTGGCAAGCATTCAAACCCTTACGAGAGGACGCTCATATTTATACGCAGATTTTGAATGATGTTAAGCTAACAGAGGTAAGCTTTATATTTATTTCATATTCCATCCTCAAAAAAACAAAATTTTTTAAAATCGTTTGTTTATTTTTTTTAAGAGGGAAGGTCCAGTGGTTGATAGGTGAGCACAATCTGGCAATCTCAACGAATACTGTAGGTACTCATTAATTATGAGATAGGTACTGTAATGTCCCAAGGATGGCAAAATGTGTAACAATGATAATTTTGAAAAACAAAGAAAATATTGTAAAAATCAGGGTCGGATCTGGGCAAGGCCAAAAAATGTAAATCTACTGCGCTTATATGACCCAGTGTGGCTATTCTGGAAATCAGGGAAAAAAATTCCCACAAATGCGTGGTTCGATGCCGCTGATTTCTCCCACTAATGACACTAATGATAGTATTTTAAATACAAATTGGTGTCTTTTATTTCTCTCACTAAAGACCAGTAGAAACAAATTTCATCAAGTCATGTTATTAATCTCATTTTCGGGGGAATCGGCGGCGTCGACCAATAGGATCTGATTTCAAGAATATAGCTACACAGATGTCATCCATAAGTGACAAAAATGCCAATTAGTGGATTCATGTTGTGCTTGTGTAAATTGGTTGGAAAATGAGTTCAATGATAAAGATCTAATGAAAAGTGCTAGCTAGAGACACAAACACTTTAAAAATTGGCAAGAGAGTGGCGGAATTTGCTTGATTTTTATATAAATCCAGTATTTTAAAAAATTAAAATGTCAAATTTGACAGTCAACAAATGTGGATAAAATTTCGCCATTTTTTTAATTCAATTTTGAATAAGTGTGCAAAATTTCGTGGCTCTAGAGCATACTCCATGACTGAACTCGTTTGACAAACGCTGACCTTCCATCCAATAAGTAGAGTCGTCAAAAATCCTTTAGTTAAATATTTGTATGAACTGACTATATAATATTCGAGATAATATTTTATTTAAGGCCGTGGCAAAAGTTACGACAGTCACGGCCTTAAATTAAACATAGTTCCTATCATTTTAACACAGAAAAAACGCGATAATCCAGTCTTTTACATTTTTACAAGAAAACCATCCCAAAATCTAACACAATACAACATCAGAATAACTAACCCAATGCAACACAAAAAAGCGCCACTAACAAACGTAAACTCAACCAAATGGCTGTTGAAACAATAGACAAAGCCCTTATTTAAACCTGTATCCCCTTTGGCTGCAGTATGTGTATCATCCCACTTAGCACAAGCTAAAGCTAAAAATTGTTTAAAAAAATATAGGTAAGAGAGAAACTAAGTACATATGGCCTTTATTTTATTTTTTGTGTTTTATTTTTTTTTAAAGAATCCATCAAATTTTCATTTTAAAATGTTATTACTCCACAAAAAAGATGGAATATAAATTTTTTAAATCAAAAAGGGTGATTTTAAGATCTTCCTGAGGATTTTTCAATAAAATATTTCTTTTTCAATAAATATACGTCATTGCCTCTCTAATTTAAGTAGTTATGAAGATATAGCTACTTTTTTTAATCCTGCAAGAGCTAAATTTACTTACCTATGTCAGTTTTTAAATTTTGAAAAATCAATGAAACAAAATTTTCAAAAAAAAAATTGCGTTTATTTTAAGTATTTTTTCTGATATAAATGAATTGCAGAATTGTTATTAAAATCGTATATAAACTGAGGATGCAATGTACGTTTTTTTTGGTTGATTTGGTTTGAATTGACTCTTTTATAAATCCCTAAAGGGTCAATTTATTCTCGCAACCTGGATCAACGTACACGGAAAAAATATATACTTGTACCAATTAAGTTTTGATACCCCTCAATATTAGGGAATCGTTGAAAAGTCAATCATAAGTTATTAACACTCAGGGGAAGAAGCCCTCTATATATTTGACAGTTATTGTTTTACCAGAGGTGGGCAACTCATATTGCCCTCTCTTTCTAGTGTTTTTCATATTTGCATGTAAAACCGATTTTATCAAATGGACTCTTTTTGTCTCTTTTTATAATTTCCCAAAAAAGTTTTTAAATGAAGATGACTTTTTTGATTAGTAAAATATGTCAAACTTTCAAAAAAAACATGAGTTAGATACACAGATATTAAAATAAAAATTTTTCATTTCATACTCATTTTCTTAAAATAATAATACTATATATAATATTTAAATATAACTAATCTTCTTACTTCGCAAATACGCCATAGGCGGGTACCATTTGATTTTTTTTTAAGTCCTCGAGGTAAGTAGATTGTTTTAATATAAATTGCAGATAGGATGAAATGAGTGTTGGAGCCTCCTTGTAGAAAAAGCCCCTACCTAGACGCCTGTCAATATTTTTTTTGTTATCTTTGGTTTTCTTTATCAGAAATGATTAATTTTTTACTGCCAACTCTACACCATTTTCAGTGTATATATAAGTTGAGGTTTTGCATATAGATTTTGGACATTTTGTAAAATCCGAGTTTATTTTTAGGAAATTGCCGAAAAAACGGCAGATTATTGTGAAGAAAATCTCGAAACGGGCCTATACCTGCTCATCAGATTTATCATGGACTGTGCCGGATATCAAAACTTGAATATCGAAGGAATTCCCATGCAAAATAAGTTCAAGGCGCTATTCAAAAAAGTTGATTCGTTTTGCAAAGATGCAGAAGTTTTTGTAGGTCTTATTTGAATAAGTTTTTAAATTCGATTTTTTATAGGATGAATGCTCGTTTCAATTAAAGTGAATCTTAATGTAAATTTCCATGAATGCATTTAAATTATGGGGTTACTTGATGAAAGAGTATTTGCTTTTTTTTTGGGTGTATAGGAATATAACGTTTTGTGAATACATCTTAAATTTTAAAAAAATGTAATAAAAATTTAGGTGTATGATTGCCTTTAAATTTTAGTATATTATGCAGGAATAATCTAATTCCTTTTAATTTTATTGCAACTAACAAATGGGCAACTTTGCATTTGAAAGTTTTT
Organism: Oxystoma pomonae; assembly: GCA_963921995.1. Lineage (NCBI taxonomy): Eukaryota > Metazoa > Arthropoda > Insecta > Coleoptera > Brentidae > Oxystoma > Oxystoma pomonae. The sequence continues at coordinate 82,731,481 of OY998169.1, read as the reverse complement.
CAAGATTTTTTTTTGAGTTGAGCTATCATTTGGGATGTCGCGGGATAAACGTTTAAATATCAGTCACGCTTAAAAGCGAAGATGAAGTTTGAGTCGCTAGCTGCAGGCGAGTGTCTTAATATATCTGAGCATGTAATGACCATAACATGCGAGTTAGTGTACTAACTTTACCTACGACCAATGAAAATGTCACCATAAATATCAGAAATTATTAAAAATATCAAACGCGAACACTCTTTAAGTCAACAACCTTCATAACCTGAAGTCTCAATGACGTTCTATCTAAAACGTCAAAATAACTTTAAAAACAAGGTTTTTTTTCTTAAAAATGCTTAATATGTAATTTAACTGGACTTATTTTTGGTTAGGTACTAGAATTATATTGGATTTATTTACGTTTAATAACTATTTATTGTATTAAAAATATAGAAAAATAATTCACATTTCTGCGTCAATTCCTGCTCTTATAAAATAAAGTTTAATTGCTGGTCACGCCATCTTGTGGTTTACGTCTAAGCTTTATTATTATCCTAGGACCGTAAATGAGCCATTAAAAACGTTTTGAGATGATCGTAAAATTAGTATTATCGTATATAGATGTATTTTCTATCTACGGTATTATTCGTTGGTGGTAGGTAAAAGTTGTTATTTACTGACAAAGGTTGTTCATGTTAGTGGTAAAGTGTAGAAATAAATGTCAAAAATAATTGGAATGAATAGAATGTTATTAGATCTTAGTGCAAATATTCTTTCCAAAATTAGGCAAAAAAAGAATTAAAAAAAAGCTTAAAGCCACATTTACATTGGTGATTGCAAAACTATAGTGTGTAATTTCTTTTATAAACTTGTTGGGACAGTATTAAGATGTTGAATGTTCCTCCTTATTCGTGGTTTTACTTATAATTAAGCAGAAATTTAGTGTGAACAGACATACAAAATTAATAATTACTTAATTTGTGCTTTATTGATGGGTAAACCATTGAGCATTAGGATAGAAAGCGGTTATTTTTTAGTTGATCTAACTTGCTTTTTTTAGAAATCATTGAAATTCCTCTTCAACCAAAAAGATAATCTGGCCGTAATATTACAAATGGCGATATTCCGTTTCATTCAAAAATTCGTGCGTTTCTCGTACACGTCGGGGTTCCTATTTGGCTGCCAATTCACCTATTTCATGGAGCTACCAGGGTTGCTATGCGAAGCTAGATGGATTAATTTAATGTACACCGGGGCTATTTTTAGTAAGTACATCAGAATAGCATTGTTGGGGGTTTCAACGAATAGTATTTCTTCACGGGAACATGGGTAAAGTGGCACCTTGTTACAATTGCACATGGCATTAGTCAGTGTGCATGCCTCCACGCCCTAGTATAAAATGCTTAAACACATAACAACGAATCACACGAATTCGGAGAGTGGTATTAAGATCGCGACACAACACTGATTTCATTTTGATAAAAGATAATCTGGTCTGGTCAATTTTTGAAAAGACTTATTGCATTGCTCAGTTATTTGTGTCGTCAGCATATCTTAGGTTGTTGATTTTAATGCCGTTTATAGTCATTCTCTTTTACAGTGGTGTGGAGTGGGGGGTTGGATGTTTAGCCCCCCCCCTCCACAGGGTCCAACACAATCCAAAATAAATTAATCATGCAAGGGCATCACAAAGGCTTATCTAGTCCTATTTTTTCTAAATTGTTCCAGTGTGTGTATTTTTAATAATTAATTTTTCAAAATTTTCCTGCAACAAGTCAATCTTGAAATTTAGGTAAATTATCTATATATAGTCACTAATAAATTCTGCCCCTCCCCTCCATAAATGTCAAAATGTTTGTCAAAAGGGGAAGAATTTATTATTGAAAACTGTAACTTACATTAAACAAAAAAATGTGTATAAAAATTTTTAGCCGATTTTTTCACAAAATACGTAATTTTTTTTTATACAGATATGAAAATATTGACCGCTATTTGCATGGTAAGAGTTGAGGTGGAACAAAAACGTCACCAAATCAAAGCGGAGTATTTAAAACTCTTGGACACCCATATCACTACCAGCTATGCTAAGGTCACCAAAGTGTGGTAAGAAAAATATTAAGTTGCCTTTATATTTTTAAAGTTAGGGAACATCTGGGGCGCCATCTGAAAAGAAATTGAAAAACGATGCACGAAAAAATGATAAATATCTTTTTTTATAAAATAATTAAGAAATATGAGGGAAACCTGGGAGGAGTCAGGGAATTCAATGAAGGTTTTTTCGTATGAACTTTGACATATCTCATCTAATTTTTTATTTTTTTGTTTTTTTAGCATAAGTGACTTTCTTAAACTTGCTCAACTTAAGGTGGCCTATATTAACGAGCTTGAACTATGGATAGATTTCTCTCCGAGAGTCTTTGTCGACCATTACCAATGCTGGAAGGTTCTGACAGACCTTTTGTTGGATAGTAGAGACAAGGTAAACACATAGAGCAAGAATTGATGGATCTTGCACCTCAAAATTATGACACACTACCCTAAAGGTGGGAATTTGACCCCCTTGGGGTGAGGAGGGGGTCACATCCCAAATATAATAAATATATTTTAACAGCTTTTTAACAGCAGGTTTTATGTATAATATTTTTATTTTACAAGTAACAAATATTACCTGTTAATGAAATAATTAATTTAGAGTGGTGCGCAAGATAAGAATGAAGTCAGGTACACAAGTTGATTTCTGATCTCCAAAATTGCAGTCCTTTAGGGAGGTGTGCCGAGTCCTTAGCCAAAATTTTCATAGTCAAAGGGGTGAAGGACTTTAAGTACCTACACTGTTATTTTTAATTTAATTTTTCCTCCACTCCAAGATTGTGTGCGGTATGTAAAAAAGGCCGCGATCGGAGCCATACTCAAAGGAGTGGCGGACACGCCTTACAAAAAATCTACTAGTCAAAAAATTGAATCTTAATGAAGATTTTTACAGTGTACAGGAGTGGCGGAATTAAGTTTTTATTTAACTTTTTTTTACGTTCGTCATTTTTTTTAGTCCGGCTCCGAACCCGTCCGTTTAGCAGCATTGGGTCTATTGAAAAAATTGATTCTTAACGAAGATTGCGTGCGTTATCTTAAAAACGATGCGATCGAAGCGATAATCAAAAGAGTGGCGGACCGATTCGAGGACGTCAGCGACGCGGTTTTGATCAAGGCTTTGGACGTCTACAATTCTATGAGTGTCCAGTAAGTTGATTAGTTAATTATGTGATTGATTATGTTCTACAGAAAGGGAATGTTTATGGTATTTGTGTCGCTGCCGCTGGTTTGTTTATTGGACCCTTTGCTGTAAATAGCTTGGACAGACGCACCTGCCTCCTTATTAGTGTTTTTAGCGGACCTGCCTTCTGTGCCCTTATTTTCTTTCTTAAATTCTGCTCATGCTGCTTATTGGTCGAAATCTTCGGCTTAAATCGGTTTCTCTTACTTTTGCTTGATATTGATAGAAAGTAATTCTATTATGGTCTTGACTAAGAGATTTACTTTCGATCAATATCGGGAAAAAGTGAGAGAAACCGATTTATACCGAAGATTTGGACCAATGAGATGCATGGTAGCGAGAAAATTTGACTCCCTGGGGGTCTATTCTTGAATCGAGAGAAAATTTGCTCCCAGTGAGTCAAATTCTCTCGCTACTATGCATCTCATTGGTCGAAATCTTCGGCTTAAATCGGTTTCTCTCACTTTTGCCCGGTATTGATAGAAAGTAATTCTATTGGTCTTGACTAAGAGAATTACTTTCGATCAATATCGGGCAAAAGGGAGAGAAATCGATTGAAACCGAAGACTTGGACCAATGAGATGCATAGTCGCGAGAGAATTGAACTCCCTGGGAGCAAATTTTTTTCTCCATTCAAGAATAGACGATGGATAGAAAGGAGTACTTCCTCGCAGATTTCCATCAACAAACGCGACCCGATTCATCACCTTTCGATTGAAATATACAGGGTGTTTCACAACTTATGTATAAAAATGAAAGACTCCTAATACTGGTTGGTGTTTGAAATTACGATTCATTTGGCTTAAATTTGTTCAAAAGTTTTTCCAAAAAAAAACAACCAAAAATGTGCCAAAACATTTTCTTCGCCTTTGACTTTACATGGAAGCTTATCAACAAAGCACCTAACAAGAAAAAAGCAGAAAGTAAACAAACTGTCCAATATTAGCCAATTCAGTTTTATTTATATTTATTAGTTTTTAGTAATTTTGTTTTGTGTTTTGTTGTAAAAAATGACATACATCTATTCATTTTTTGGGAAATAAAACAGCGAATTAGTGGATATTGTTTTAATTTCTAACGAAGCACAACAACCCGCTGCAGAAGCTTATCGAATTGATTCCCGTGTCCCCTTATATTAATAGAGATATGTCATTATTTGACCTTTTTATTTAGTTATGAAAATATGGGGTTTTTGTCACTTTATATGTATCCCTAATAACACAAGTACGTTTTAAAAACGTCCCTGGAACGTTCCGGCGCGACCAATGGTACGTTCCAGGAACGTCCATAGACGTGAAACGTTCAGGGAACGTTCCAGGAACGAACAATGTCGTCAATTGTAACGTCTTAGGAACGTTCCTTTGGACGTTCCTGGAACGTTTATTTGGACAACCTTAACCTTTGACCGTTCTTTTGAATGTCGACAAACGTTCCGGGAACGATCTCGGAACGATTAACGTCGTCAACTGTAACGTCTCGGGGTCGTTCCTTCGGACGTCCCTGGCACCTTTACTTGGACGACCCTTGGCCGTCTTTATGTAAACTCATTTTGGAGTCCTTAGACAATAAAATACAAGTATCTCTTATTATATAAAACGAATGTCGAAAATATAGAATAAAAGAAGTACGCCATCTAGGATGTCCCCTGAACATTCCATGGGAACTGTTTTTAGACCTTTTCCTTGGAACGTTCCAGGATCGTACTTTTTAGGGATGTGACTTTCGGGACCTACGGGGATCGAAAAAGGACGTCCTCTGAACTTGGAACGTTCCAAGTACGTATTTTTTAGGTCTGTGACTTTCGCGACCTAGGTGGATCTAAAAAGGACGTCCTCTGAACGTTTAATTGGAACTGTTTTTAGACCTTTTTCTTGGAACGTTCCAGGGACGTACTTTTTAGGGCTGTGACTTTCGCGACCTATGGTAATCTAAAAAGGACGTCCCCTGAACGTTCATTTGGAACTGTTTTTAGATCTTCTTCTTGAGACGTTCCAGGGGCGTACTTTTTAGGTCTTGGGCGTTCGCGACCTATGGGTACCTAAAAAGGCCCAACTAGCAATTTGTCGACGACTCAACGTTGTGCATCGCGTGCCAACGTTGCGTCGCAACGTTTACTTTTACTCAAACACCACCCACTTTTGCACCAATTTGGTGGATGATTTTTTGGTTGAGTCAACGTCCCGATCGCGACTACAGTTGAAGTAATAGTTCAATAGGTTTTGGAGTACAATTCTTTGTTCAAAATATTGTTCATTACGTAAAATGATAATTAAACTATTCGACTACAATTTAAAATATTTCTAACACCATAATATTATTAAAATAAAATGATATTCTATGTCATATATCATGTTTTACATCATCAAAACATGCGAACCAATGCCAAAATATATAAACAGACGGTAGTTTACTGTCAAATGTGCAGGTCGTAGCTTTAAAAAACAAGCGCGCCCTCGATTAAGATGATTTTATGAAACTAAAAAAAAAATCATGACTTAAAAGTCGCTTCGAAATACCTCTGAAGGTGTTGCTTAGGATTCCTAAGAACAAAATACGAATTTTTACATGCAAAAAGATCGTAGTTTATTGTAGAAAAAGGTAAAAAAAAATTTTTTATGTTTGTTTACATATTAGCATACAGTGGTTTTTACAATCAATCATGGCGGCACTTATTAGTTTCTATGACAACCAAAGGAGTCCTGTATCTCGACCGCTGTAACTACTTAACTTTGTTTTGAACTGATCCCCTAACTTAAAAGACGCGAACACGCCTCAATTTTTACCCAATCGAAATTGCTCCACAGTTTCGCTTTCTGCTGCTCACTTAATTTCCGTCCTTGTTGTTTACACAGGACCTTACTTTTCCTTTTCCGCCACACAGAAGATGACACATTTTGATCCAGTATATCAGCTAAATGCTAGGCTAAAGCCTTCTGCGACGATAAAATATCAAAGAATATTTATACAATTTGTTCCTTTTCACAGCGCAAAATGTTGAAACAAAACTAATAGAAAATCTACAAAACACTTTTGACGTTTGTATGACAGACAGCAGTGCTCCAAAATTGGTTGGTTGCAAACGTAACAGAAAACTTGGTTAGATGAAAACAGGCGTGCCCGCGTCTCCAACAAACGGGCCAGAAAACGTGGGGCAAATTGATCAATTTTCGGTTTAGCACACACCGATTTGCAGTCGGCGCCTTCACAACTAAGGAATTACTGTTAGTAAAATAGACGGACATAAATAGTATAATAGTCGAAGTTGTCGACGGTCGCCATGATAACTATTCTTTATCCGTAAAACAACGTTTAAAATTAGTGCAACTCTAATTTTTACAACTTGCACAACTAAAAATTGCTAGTTGGGGGACGTCCCCGGCCCGTCATGTGTTATTAGGTATCCTACTTCAACGAATCATTTGCGTACTTTTAGTGGTACAGTCATGTCTTGGAAAAATGTTCCTTAATTGAAACATTTTTCAAGAGGCTTTTGAAAACGGTGTACTCGTTTTTTTATATACAGGGTGGATTCTTTACACGGAACGGTGCTTCTAGCGGGTTAGAATTTGGTTGAATAAAAAAATCCAAAAACACGTCACCTGAGATTAGTGAGATTAGAGATTAATAGGACACAAGATATTTTTATCTAAATCTGTATGGAAAACTTCGATATTCATTCAAATATCCCCCGTAAAACAGGGCATAGACCACAATTCCATGCAAGTTTAAATGCCTCTATCTTGGAAACCATAAGAGATAGAGTATTAGTGTGTGGTATTGTCCAAAAGATATTTTTTTTACAATTCAAAAATGTCAAACTATACAGGGTGTCCTATTTAAAAAAATATATTTTTTTTGCCATACCTCGTAAACAAAACGACATAAAAAATCCAAGATAGCACGATTAACGACCTTAACCAACAAATTCTCGGGTGGACAGTTAGCAATTTCTTCTTCTTCTTGAAAAATTTTGGTCGACGGCAACGTTAATCCGCCGAGCGCGTTTATTTCGGCGAATTGACATGATATATGGCTCAATCCAATCCAAAAAATTTCAGGATTGAATCGAGGTTTCGATTCTTTAATCCCATGTATTTATATCGGAGATTCAAGCGAGATGTATGAAAACAAAATTATGATTGTTTTCCACAAACCAAAACTACACTTTTTTGCACTCGACGCGCGTTTCGCTAACAACGTTAGCATCATCAGGAGACGATAAACAATGAAAAATTATTTTCATTCATTTTTCATTGTTTATCGTCTCCTGATGATGATAACGTTGTTAGCGAAACGCGCGTCGAGTGCATAAAAGTGTAGTTTTGGTTTGTGGAAAACAATCATAATTTTGTTTTAGTGCAACGAAAGGTTCCAAAATCCCAACATAGTTGAGATGTATGAAGGCAATTCGGTTCCAATCCGGATAGAGCTGTCGAAATAAACGTAGTAATTAAAAATAGGAACCGTTTCATGATGAAATTTGAGGTGTAGATGTGATTTTCATTTATTTTTTAGTTACCTTTCAACGATCCAAAACCAAGAAACGATATACCGGTCCATGATCGAATTGATAGGAGACAGCAATTACGAAATCGCAAAAGCTGCTGGGAATTGCTTGGTTAACCTTCTTAAGTTGGAAGTGGCTGACGATATGGAACTTTTGATTAGTCTGGCAAGGATTGCCAACAATTACGTAAGTAAACACAGGGTGTTATTAATTGTCGTACATAAAACAGCAGGGTGACAATTTTAAAACGAGCAGTGGATATATTTTTTAAACAAAAACATAAAGAAGGGAGGATTTTTTTTACCTTTTTCAATTTGTCCCTAAAATTTAGATGGGAATCAAGGCAATTTGGTTGATCTTCAAAATTACTGGAGATAGAAAAGTTTCTAAACAAAACAAAGATACTTGACTAGCACAATCTCGTTTTTTAGACATGAGAAATTAATTCTGAAAAGCTAACCTAGTTAGCAAAACACGTGTAGAGAGTTTAAAAATATAAAGTAGCTGAAGTAGTATCACGTTTAAGAACTAATTTTTATGATTAAAAAGTGGAAAAAAAATTATTAACAGTCCTTTTTTTCCAGCATTCCGACAAGAAACATTTTGTGGTGGAAGCCTTGATCGAGGACAAATCGAAAATTTTCCAAAATTGGGAACAGTTCGTCGAATTTTTCAATAACACAGCGGCGGCCACCGATATGGCCGAAAAGATTACTGTCAGCGACATTTTGGTGGAGGCTGTGCATCAGACCCTGGTTGGAAAGTCGACAAAAACGCGAGAAAAATCCAGAGAAGGTACCTACTTCTGATTTCTAGTTTTCGAATCTCAAAGACCAGGGATGCCGTTGTTTCATCAGCTTATAGTTATCCGACCTTGTCCAAATGGATGCTGCACATAGAGGGCGTGGATGCACCAAGTTCTGTAATATTTCCAGTGGGTTTGATGGCAACGCTGTAACTTGTATTTGATAATCTCGCGCCGCTCCCGCTTTTGCTGACTCGCATGTTTTCACGAATTCGTTTGTAGAATCGCTTATTGTGACAGACGTTAGAACCGCCTTCAAACAACAGTACATTAGAAGGTGACGTTGTCATACTTTTTTTCATGTTGCTGGGCATCCAGACTGTTCTCTGTCCAACTCATGAGCCTCGGTGTTTCATTCTAGTGGTTCTTGTGTTCATCCCTGGTTTACTTTTCTAAGCAGCCACCTAGCGAGGTTTTTGATATTTCGAATACAGGTTCAGGACCCATAAACTCGAAGTTAAGCCCTACAAATCTCCACCTTTAGTCGCCACTAAATTACATAACAATAGACACTTAAAGTAAATAACGTATCGGTATCGATGTCGGTGTATTTAACGCGTTTAAAACAAAGCAAGGTGACACACAATTTTTGACCTGTTTTCAAAAATGTTTTAAACTCGTTAGGTACGTTAAAATATTTACTTCAAGTGTCTATTATGGCATTTTATTTTTGTAGTGGCTGTACTCCGCGAGACCCACAAAGCTGTTGCCGATTGTTTTTTGCCCGAACTAAAGATGCTTTTGTTCAAGTTCAGGGAACAGGCCGAGATTCTTCAAAATTTCCTAAAAGTCGCCATGCAGATTGACGTTTTGGAGATTACTGACCAACATGCCCAGGTATAAGATCAGATTTAGATTTGAACACAACCACTTAACTGTTATTTTGGCACGTATTGCTTCCGTTATTGCATACAGAGAGCTATTGGCATATTTTTGTGATTCCGGTGTATAAAGTTTTTAAAAAACAGTTCTATTTTGAGTTTGTCGATAACTGCATTATTTTTTATGGTAGTTGAAAATTGGTGCTGATATATTATGTTAGAAAAGAATTAGAAATTAAATATTTAGAACATAATAATGACCAAAAGGATCAAACCAAAATATAGGAAATTGAATTGATTATTACACATTTTAACCTTATAATTATGGTTGTATATAAACAAAATACTTTCCTCTTTACTAGAACTTTTAAAAAGGGACAACAATTTATCAAAAACGCTCCGCTTATTCTGACACAATTGTAACAGGAAGATCTTTCAAATAATTTGTCAATACACTGCGCTTTTAAATCGATTTAATTTACAATACTTATTGTTTTTTTTAAATTTGTATGCTAAATTTTAAAAGAAATTCCCTGGGATCAAGTTTGGCATTTTGTTTTCTTCTATAAGTAAATTAAAACTCAATCTACACCCAAGAACGAACGTAGTCTAAATAGACTTTGGAAAATTGGTCTGCAGAATTTGGAACGAGCTGTAACTAGGGTCATAAATGAAACAAATTCGCTGCGCGATCTGTGAACTCAGAATTACTACAAAAATCAAAGATACAAAGACTAAAAAGCGTATTGAAAGAATATATAATATGATCTATATGGCCAAGCTAGAAATTTCCGTAGATCGTTTTTGTTCCCTTTAAAGTAAAATCTTGTTATACTGCATGCTCAAACTTATGGTTTTTTAAAACCCCGGTGCGAATGCGAAAAATAGGGATGTGTGTGTATGTATCTGCGCATGTAGCACGAACCAGTTTAACGATTCAATGCGGTTTTTTTTCTGTTTGGTGCTTTCTTTCTGGGGGTGTTTTCAGCTATGTTCGATATGTTTTCAAGGAATTTGAGATATGATGACCGATATAATCGGGTGTAACTTCTGAACCGTTCATCCGAATATGATGAAATTTGATGTGTACCCAAGCAATAAAATCATTAGGGACGTGGTGGCCGCCTCCACGCCCTATCCCTAATAGAGTTGTGTATTCACCGTTTTTGTTAGTTATGTCGTCGCGGGTAGTAAACGGGCACGTTATCCCGACGTCCTTTTTATTTATTTTTATTTTTATTTTATTTATTTTTATTTATTACACAAGTATCAACAGCACTGAATGCCAATTACAGATACGTCTTAAAGCTACCCTGAAATAAAAAATAAAAAGAAAGTTATGCAAGTACACTATTTTAGTAAACATAAATAAAAATTAATTATTAAATTTATATGTGTCATTAATAATTTTGTAAATTAGTCATACACAGGTACACAACTTATGACCCTTATTCAGATAATTTACATACATCCATTCAATTAAAAATTGGTAAAAAGTCTAAGTATATATATGTTTTACAACATCTAATAAAAACGCAGGTAGGTACCAAAACAACAGGATTATAAGACACCACCCAACTAGTAAAATAAAATATTTAAACAAAAAAGAAAAACACAAGTTAAAATACAATAAATTGAGAAAACAGTCAAATAAAAGAGAGAACATACTAAAATAGATACATACTTATTTAAGAATATTTAAGTTAGTTTACCTATTGGTTTTCAGTTTATTTTCGACTAGTTGTTTAAACTTAATCACGTGAAGTAGTATTTCTTCTAGGCTTTTATAGGTTTCTCTTACCCACATTATTATTCGAAAATATGTTGATCTTTTTCTAAATTATATCAGGACATACACCATAAAATATGTGAGGACATGATGGGAAACAAAAATATTATCTATATTATAACCTATACCTAATAATTACTATTTTATTAACTTTTCTGAAGTCACAACACCTTAAATTTATAAACGCATAGCACTTTACTGATTAAATACTGATTTTTTCATAAAAAAAATGCGCACCGCCAGCTCATAGACAACCTTTTTCCACTATATGCACATTTATTTGTTACTGCGTGGATAGGCGGCCGTGTAGACTCCATAACTTTGTGGTTTGGTATTGAGTAAGTGCTAGTGAATTGCAACCGAATTAATATCAGTAGAGTTGTTACCTCGTAAAAGTACTATGAAGTAAGCCTCCGACTGTAAAGTTTTTTCGTGCTTCTAGTAATGGTATATAGTTATATAGTGGAATAAATTACTTTCGCGTATAACTTTATATTTTTACGACATTGTGGTAATTTTATAAACGTAATAATGACCACACTGTGACAATAATGACATTTGTCCTATAAATAGTTTATTTGTAGGAAATATTACTACAGTTTAAGTCATTTTTGGTGGCAATTGGCAAATTGACTATAATTGTTACTTGGCTAGATGTAGTAGTTTTTAGAAAAAAATCGCATGGTTATAGGGGGTTTTAAAACCTTTCAATTTTACTTGTTTCAGTATTTAAACAGCGTTTTAGTCAAGCTGCTGCCAAAACTGTTTGCGTACCACGAAAACGTTGACTGCTTACGCGCCATGACCGAATTTCTCTTGCATTTTTCGAACTGTGATCATACCAAAAGTGAATTCGAAAAATTAATCGCGGTCTTGAAGCAGGAGCAAGCCGACAAATTCTTAGAAAGTTTAGAAACGAAGGTAAGATCTGCGTCAACCAAAGAAAATAATTGACCTTCCCCCTTTCTTCCCTGCACTCTTCAAATATTGAAAACAAGTTTTCCAAATCAGTAACCAAATCTAAGGAAATTGCGTTGGACCGACCGTGGCAACATTGTAGACTCGATTGTAGCCAGTTAATTCCTACTACCTCAGTGCCCTTTAGCCTACTGTGGCTGCCATTTTTATAACAAAATTGACAAGTAAAACATGGATTTTCTGTCAGTTTGGTGTCAATATGGCACCGATCATTGGTCAAAGGATACTAAAACGAAAATGAGTTAACTGGCTTTTTAGTTGAGAACGGTGTTGACCCAAGCAGCATTTATCTGACATCCAACTAAATCTGACGTAATGCGACGGTATTCAAAGTCAAAATTTAAGTCACTACTTCGTTATTTGGTAAACGACGTCGCTTTTATACAGATAACAAAATGGTTAGGATACGCTAGCTGCGTACGAATACTGCAAGGGTAGTCGTAGAGGTAGGTGAGTCGTAGTCGCTGTTGTACGACGTGTCCGTTCTGAGCATGCGCACTGCACTGAGATACGATTACTATTAAGCACTCTCTATTTGTGCAACTTTAAGTGTCTAATGTATTGTATTTACGCTACCCATTGCAATATTACATGATTATAGGCGAGATTCCCAGGCAGCATTTGGACGTTATCTTACGTTGCGCATACGTTCCTCTGGAGAAACGTGACGTCGGCTAGTGACGTCGTTTCGACTGACTGACGACCCTCATTCGCACCTAAATGGGTAATAACAGGTTCGGGTCGCCTTGACGTCATTGATCATGACTAGCTTTCTAGGGGTTATTTTACGTTTAATTTTCCTCACCTAAAATTAGTTACTAAACAAGAACGTAAATTACGTTTAGTTTTGTTTCGACTACCTAAAATATATAAAGTTTTTGTAAAATAATAAAAATGGATGGGTTTTTTTTAAAGGCGGATCCTGATGTCTATAGGTATACATGAATAATATATAATTATTTTATTTACTTTTAAAGCCCCTTACACATAAAAGTTTGTAAACGAAAGACCTTTTATTGATAAATGTGATTAAGATACTTCGAAAAAAACCGGGCGCCCTGAAAATTTGAAAGATCTAAGAAAATGAAATATAAAAAAAAATGGTTCGAAATATTTTTTTTAAATAATGTTGTTAGTTTTTTTTTTCCATTCCCCGAAAACCTTATTTTATTAATTATACTACATGACACTCTAATTTTAGACTATCTAAAAAGCAAAAAATTAATTTACAGTGGCCGACAGACGCCAACCTGTTCACAATGGCGAATTTTTGTGTCCTACTTAATCTGAACTAAAATTATACCAAGTCAGACCGGGTCTCCAAGTTAAGTCGTGAAACATGGCTAAAGTTACAAAACCCGTCGGTTCGCAAACGTATTACGACGTATTAAAACCGTACGTCCGCCATTATGTACCAATTTAATGTTGCCATCGGCGTGCGTACGTCTTGCACGGAGTATGTAGTATTAACCTAATCTATGTATTAGAATCTGAAGTCGCTTTTAGTAGGTCAATCACACCGCTAACTGTCAAATGTCGCCCTAACCTCACAGTTTTGGCGGTTTTAATTATTCTTGTTTGTGATTAAAAGAGAGCCCATTCCCTACATGTGGAAGGAAAATGTGATATGCAGGTTCCCTACAGCAAAGAAAGATATCCAATCGAATGTTTGGATGGTCGATTTGGCATTTTCAAGATCATGAGCACTTTCAACTAACAATAAGCAGATTCTCGATCAAAAAAATCCAAAAAAAAAATGAAAACTTGAGTAAAACTTGGGTTACAATTTTCAAAAAAGTTAATTTTGAACCAGAGAAATAAAAATAGTTGTTTTAAGTTAGATCAGCATACGAAAATGGACGTGTTTGTTTGGGACGTCGGTTGGCGTAGGCCAGTTCCAATGACCTTAAATTTCAACGACAGGCAGACGTCGTTATCCGGTACGTTTAAATTTCTTACGCACTGAATACGTCGGCTTTGCAGTTAAATAATATCGTTGGATTTTGTAACGGATAACTAAGGACGTCGCTTTTACCTCAGAAACAACGTTGGACACAAACGTCCTTGATCACAACCTTAATTCTACCCGAAATTGACGTCATAATAAGACTCATTTGGTTGGAAGTCAGATTTTTGCTGTTTGGGTTATAGGAAATAAAATACGGGATGGTTATGGAAAATTGGCAACGCTACTGAATCGCAGATGCTTAGCGGTCGTCTGTAATTTGCCTCAGGATTTTTATTTATTTTTTTCTAGTTTATTTTAATTTCTTTGGCATTTACCAAAAACTTGGATTTAATAATAAATTAATAAGAGTTACTCCTACTTTTCGAAAAATGACAAACGCATAAACTTTGTAAATTTTTGTCCTTTTAGGACCATTCAATGATTTTTCAACAAGCGAAAAAACTGTTAGTAATGTTTGAAAGATTCGATATGAACGATCATTTAAGTTGGCAAGTCTGCTTGGATTGTTGGGACCAATTGGACGAGACAGATTTAAAAAACGAGGTAAGTTGAACATTTATTGAAATAATACTTTATTTTTGGTTGTAATTTTTTACTTATTCATAATTTTATATTTATTGTGAGCTTCTCTGGAGAATTGTTTATTGTTTTGCACTTTTCGTTAACTGGGAACTAAGTATTTTAAGCATAAAACTTTTAAGGCCATAATTTATCGCCATATATTAAATTTTAAAAAAACTAAAACTTGAACGCCTTTTTTATAACTTTTTAAATCTTTGTTAGGGTTCCCAGGTAAAACTAAACATAATGGCGTTCTTGCAAATTTTTCGGTTACCGCATTTTTGGAAGCTAGATAATAAATATTCGATCGCTATTTTTTCTTTTTTCGAGCGGAGAAAATCGCGTTTAAAGATGACGTTTTTGAAAAATTATGAAATCGGCCAAGAGATGCTTTGAAGTTGGAGCGCCAATGCCATGGTTGCACTTAGCCGTTCTTAAATTGACGTCGTCGTGTTTTTTTTGTCGAATATTGCTTAAATTTTTGTGATTGTAATATTTTTTATCATATATTTATTTTAATATAATAATTTAAAACTAACTTGGAGTTTAATGCGTTTATCTGAATGTTAAACTTCATAGTTTTCTGCCATCCAGGTGCACAACACTTTTTAAAACACATTTTGTGTCTTCACGGCACTTTCTATAGGATGTACACTATTACGTTAAAAATATCCAAGAAAAACGAACAAAAACTCTTCGATAAAAAAAGCGCCAAAACCACAACAAAACAGTTGCACTTGTCAGTCGACCATAGAAAAAAACATTGGTTGTTTAGCGCGCACAGGGGGTTAATAAGGAAAACGGGGTCTGAGAACTGCTCTGAAGTTGCAGACGGACCTGTTGACGTCACCTCGTCCGAGGAAAAATTTTCGTTTTCATCTTTGAGGCCAAAAAAGAGACTGAAATTATTAGAAACAAATTCTGCAAAGTCCCTTTCTCACTAGGCATTTTCCCCGTGCATCTTATAGATGCATCTTTTGTTTAATGTATGAAATCCAAAGGTGTTCATACTATGCATCAAGAAATATTTAAAAAACTCGAAGGTTCAAGCACAAATAATTTAAATTTTGAAAATCAGAACCTAACCTTAGTTTAATAGCTAATAATTGACAGGCTTGCCAAGGTGGCCAACATAATATTTATGTTAGCACAGCGAAATTCACTAAAAAATGCAGGCATCTTTTTCCAAAAATTAGATCCGTGCATCTTAGGTCATTTAGGACATTTTAAGGTCCAATATAAAAAATAAAAGAAGAAAAAAACGGATATTTTTTGGCAAGAACCCTCAAATTAGGTCAAATTTTACACAGTTGTTCATATAAAAGCTTGAGCAATCTGACAAATAACACTAAGGATCGATAATTGTTGCTTTCCAAGTGTTCCTATTTCATTGAATTTGAGAGGGAAATGCGTAGTTTAAGGGTTGTAACAAAGACATTCAAATAAAATAGACCCATCAAGTCATTCATAAATCGCTTTGAAACGCGATCAGTCGTTAGATTTAGGGAAAACCATTGTCCTCTCCATTGACAACGCTGCATCAGGCAAGACCAAGCATCCTCCACCTCACATATGCTCCATCCACCTTACGTTTACCAGCTCGATTCTACTAAAGCGGCAACTCCGACGACAAATAATGAATGAGGCAGCGTAGTACACGTTTATATCGGTGACGCGATGCGAGGTTGTCACATTGTGTAGGTTTCATTTCCAATATATACTGGAAAATTAAAAGAATTATTTTTTTGGTCAAAATATCATATATTTAATCTGACATTTCGACCAAAAAATGAGGAATACATATCTACCATAACATGTACACTTGTGTTTAAAAAAACGGGGGCATTACGTACCCAAATTTGAAATACGTGTCCCCTTTTGTCATGAACAGATGTGTACCTACACATTATGAATTATTTATTGAATTGAAATTGTGAAAATTTTTTTCTTTGCTTTTAATACTTTTTTGCAAAAATTAAACATTTTTTTTCTTATTTTTCCCAATAAAGTTTATTTAAATTCATATTTAATTAAATTGAAATAAGGTGTAAGGTCCATGTTTTACAAAGCAAAACAGAGAATTTGCATAATTGCGGGTAAATGATAAAAAAGTTACAAAAATAATATATTTGTAAAACATTACGTGTAGTATAAATTATTTACCTTATGTCTGATCGCAACTGTGGTAAACATAATGTCTCTATTTTAGTTATGCCTTAAACCAATTTCTCCGAAACATTTTTAGTTTGTCCTCTACATGATGCAATGTTGCCGACACAGTCTGTTATTCAAGCTGAAAAAATTGAACGCCACACTCTTACCGAGGTCGCAACAATACGAGAGTGTCAGACAACTGGTAGCCGAAAGAGGCGAGTTTCTCGGCAACTGTTTTAACATTATGGAACACCTCAAGGGAGATATGAGAAAATACGTAAGATTTTTAAATAATAGTAGTTTACATAACAAGCACGGTATGATGGGCACTAAACTCGAAGATGAAGTTTGAGACGCGAGCCGCAGGCGTCTTAATTTATCTGGGCATGTAATGACTATAACATGCGAGTTAGTGAAATTAACTCTGTATTTCGGACTTCCATTGTCTATATTTTATTTCTACACAACGTTTCGATCAGTACAATCTCTGATCGTTTTCAGGTGCAAACTACAATCTATTCCTAAGGCTACGTACTTATATACTATGGGAAATCACTCAACCGTGCAGTTTAAGAAGTTGGCTCCGCCCAAGGAGGGGCTTCCAAATATTTGGAATTTCAACACTTGGTTTACTGAAAATACCCTGATTCTGCCCAATAAAGGCAGCTTCAAGGAATTTTCGTTTCTTCAAGTGTGACTCCTTGTGCAAAACCTTTGCTTCTGTCCACTTCATTCGGTGTTGTTTTGACCATGCGAGTTCGGCAATTCCTGATTTCGTTATTTCACCTCTTTGGGTATTTGTCTGATGTTCCTTAAGCCTAACAGATAGCGGTCTTTTTGTTTCACCTATGTATGATTCACTACACTCACAAGGAACTTGGTAAATGCATTCCTTATTTTGTTTGTTCTCCGGTTTTGTTTTACTAAGAAGGCTTCGAATTGTATTATGAGATTTAAAAGCCGTTTTTATATTAAAGTTGGTCGCTGCTCTTCGAATTTCCTCTGATACTCCTTTAATGTCTGAAATTGTAAGGAATGCATTTGCCTGGTTTTGGTCTTGTCTCTGTCCTATTTGTTGAAATTTAGAAATAGTATTTTTTATAAGTTTAAGGCTGTAACCATTCTGCCACAGATCCTTCTTAATGTTTCTTACTTCGATTTCCAAGTCATGAGAATTATTACAAATTTGAACGGCAATATTATACAAAGTTCTTATTATGCTTCGATTGGTTCTAGCAGAATGATTTGAACCTTGATTTAAATATTGTCCTGTGTGAGTGGGTTTACGATAGACTGTTGTTCTGATGTCGCTTTCTACTCGTTTGACAAGTACATCAAGAAAAGGAATTTGACAATTTTGCTCCAACTCCATTGTGAATTTAATGGTGGGTCTTATGTTATTTAGGTGGTGAAGAAATTCTAAAAGTTGTTGGCCATTCCCGGTCTATCTTTGACCTGAAAATAAGAGTTATGCAGACAACACTCCAAAAACTCCATAACTCCCTCCAGTGGCAGACTGGTACGTTCATAAAGGGATTCATCATCAGCCAGTCTCTGTCTAATAATATCTAGCGATTCCTTTATCGGGACATTGGTGTATAGAGTGCGAGTTAGTGTACTGTGCTTTACCTACGACCAATCAAAATGTCATCATAAATATCAGAAATTGTTAAAAATATCAAACGCGAATACTCATAAGTCAACAACCTTCATAACCTGAAGTTTAAATGACGTTCTATCTAAAACGTCAAAACAAATAAGGTTACGAAAAGACTTTTCATATATCTTTTTAAAAACAAGGTTTTTTTCTTAAAAATGCGTAATATCTCAATTTAACGGGACTTATTGTTAGTTAGGTACTAAAATTATATTTTATCCAACGTTTTATCTACCGACGGTTCTGTTTCATTGACCTCACTTTTTTTAGCAGGTTCCTTCTTTCCCGCTCAAAAGTATAAATTTTAATGTTGCTGTTATTTCCTTTTTTCATTTGGTTTTTTGCTTTATTCTGCTCACATACCATATCACGTTCCCCACGTTTTTGTTTAAATTCGATGGGTATGATTGTTTATGTTTACCTATCACACAGTGCTGTCACTTAATTGGTGGCCACTTACTTCTAGTATGCCTCTGATGTCTTTTTTCTACGAGTGTGCGGAAAGTGTACGAAAAAGTACTTTTGTGCATCACTTTTCCGCACTAGTGCGGAAAAGTAAAAATATTCAAAATTAGTATATATGTACAAATAGCGAAAATTATAACTGACTCGTACATAAAGTGACTTTTCCGCCCTTGCAATAGCGAGCGGAAAATTAACATTTTCAGCATTAGTTGGGAAATATACTATTGTCTTGACTATAACCATCTATTGTTTTTTAAACATTAACCTAAGTAACACAGCATGCTGTAAATAAGCTGAAATAACGTTCCGGCAGCAAAAACAGTAACAATAATGCTTTTGGTCTTCTGCTACAACGTTTTTGGCCTATAACAACGTCTATGGCAGCTGAAAATACAGCATTTTTGCACAAGGAGGCATTGTTGTTGAAAATTTAAGTTCCCTGACAAAAAAATGTATTTAAAAATAACAATTAAATCAAAACGTCTGCCAACATAAAAGATTAAAGATTGAAGACGCCTAAAGTAAATGTATGTTTTAACAAACTATCAATCAAAAACGCGCATTTTATGGACTTCCCAACAGTAAATTGCAACACTGTACTAAGGCCCGTTTAATGACGAAATCTGTCATGATACTCGTTAAACTACACGCATTTCAAAAATTTGAGATAAGTTCTTTTTCATAAAATTTTTATTTTTTTTTAGTTTAGTCGAAGTTTAATTCATTTTGAAAGATTTTCAGACTTGAGTATATTTATGTAACAAAAGATTATTTTTTCACAAATCTTTGCCCGCCCGTGCAGCCAAGCAACTTTGCATTTTTTTGAACAATAAATCTAAAACAAAAGCAAATCTTGGTCTTATTGTTGTGGGCTCACAGTCTCAGCCTCGCGATAGAGGGCGCTTATTCTCAAATGGTAAACAAACATTTAAAACCGGTGCATTTTAATAAAAATAGCATTAGCGTACGACAAATAAAATGCCCTTGCCATTTTGACATTTTTTTAGATCTAGATTAGTTTCAGCTTTTAGGTATAAGTTTTACCTTTAAAAGTTGATTATCTAGATGATATAACTATAGAAGTTATTTTGAACGTAAATGTAGTAGTCAAGCAATTTTAACAGTCAAAATTACCGATTAAATGAAGCCCAGGTATTTTAAAGCAAGTGGAGAGCTGAACTAACTTTGCTGCATCGACTTGGCTTTATTTTGTCAAAGCTGTGTTACTTGAGAAGTTAAGCATAAATGGCGAGCTTTTGCAGACTCAAACTCCCTATATCTGAAAAGAAAGCTCCCTCTAGAGAGTCCAAAGTTTCAGAGAATAATGACATTTATCTACCAACCGATGTGATTATTCTTTTTCATATAATTGAAAATAGGTGATAGATTTTAAGACAAGTTAAACTATAGGATTAGTAAGGCACTTAAAGGGAAACATAGGCAGGTATCCCGAGCATTTAGGCGCAGGAAGCTTAAGCCAATGACCACGGGATGGAACCTTCGTTTTCGGGTCAACATATAATAATACAGTAAAACGATAAGGA
Organism: Oxystoma pomonae; assembly: GCA_963921995.1. Classification (NCBI taxonomy): domain Eukaryota; kingdom Metazoa; phylum Arthropoda; class Insecta; order Coleoptera; family Brentidae; genus Oxystoma; species Oxystoma pomonae. The sequence goes on along the minus strand of OY998169.1, from coordinate 82,710,984 downwards.
ACACCAAACTTTTATGAAAATTGTCCACTATAGAGAGGTTTTGCCATAAAATTGCACTTGTTTTGGAAAACTTTTAATATGTTATAAATATTAGATTTACTCGCTTTAAACTTCCCGATTATTGTTTTCACATTAGTCCAGAATTTTTCACTTTCCTCGATAATAACAACCTTCTCCTTTTAAAGACAGCCGTTTTCTCTTTTTGCTACATTTTTGATTAACTGATCTAAAGAAAATGAAAACACACAAAAAAAAAAACACTTTTGTTCTTTAATCTTAAAATAGTTTTTCGTATTTAAAGGTAATTTCGATTCCTTGAGCCACAGATGCCTTAAATTAATAAGATTGATCTTCTGTACATTGCAACACTGTCGAAGGCTGAGAGATCTACAGGTCACTGAAGCATACAAATAAATAATGTTAAAAAAGTAACCTTAGTTTGTAGTACATTTGAGAAAATTAAAATGCTTATTACAATCAATCGCTATTATTACTCTAGCTATTACAGAAAAATCACCTAACCACATAACCACAAACAATAGTCAGTACTAGAGGCCCTGTATACGATATTTGACAGTTGTTGTTTTACAAGAGGTAAGCAACTGGATTTGACAGTTGCTAGGGAAATGTTTAAAAACAAATTGTGTGTTGGCACAACACCGTTCTTAACTAAAAAGCCTACTTCCTCAGTGCCTTTTAGCCTAATGTGGCTGCCATTTTTAACCAAATTGATAAGTAAAACATGGATTTTCTGTCAGTTTGGTGTCAATATGGCACCGATCATAGACCAAAGGATACTAAAACTAGTTGAGAACGGTGTTGGTTGGCAATGATTGTTGGTAACCACTGACAATAAATAATTTTGACACTGTCACATTTTTGATTAAGGCTTAAAAATGGAATTTTGCTGTATCAAAAACTGTAAAAACACGTGCCTCGACGAATTTGTATTGTTCCGTTGTCCAACGGAGAAAGAAACTCAGGAAAAGTGGAAAGAAAACATGCATTTACCAAGCTGGAAAATCAATAAAAATAGCCGAATTTGCGAGTTAAGTGAGCTACAAGCAGTAGGTACAAACATACGCGTTTAGCATGTACTTTGTTAATAAATAACACATTATGTTTCCGTGTTTTATTGTAAGAAAAAGAGTAACAAAAATCGTATACAGAGCCTCTAGTCAGTACCTACTCTATTTGGCGCTTGTTCTTTGCGCGGTTATTTAAAAACAACATTTTTCTAAAAGTAGCATCTGTTATAAAATTAAAAGGATAAAGTAGCATTCTTTCTTCTTTTTCCTGTTTTTTTTTTACTATTCTTAAAACTACGTCGATTCCAGATCAAGATCCATCTAAATTTTGAAAATAGATATTATTTACTTTTAATAGGTAGTTTCCTAGGTAATTTCCTATGCCCTCAATTTAGATAGGTACCTGAAAAAACTTGTGGTGCTTTACCACTTCAAACGATTTTCCGATTTAAATAATTATAAAGTGCCATCGATTAAGCCTAACTTGTCACTCAATGTTAATGTAAATTTGTTATTTTTAGGCATGGGTAGAAGTTTCAGAAACATATCTTGATTGGGGAAAAGAGTTGGAGAAAATTAGTAAACAAAAATACTTTCTGCAGAACACTTTACCCACACTTGACAAAAATCAAGAGGCAATGAAGTTATATTTCAGGTAAAATTCTTATAGCCATACTAGGTTTGAATACGACTCTTTTTAACCCTGTGTGAGTGTTATAATTGACCTATGTCTGTGTCTGAGGGTCTTTGCGCATCTGGCTTTAAAACCAGTAAACCGATTTCGATGCTGTTTGGAGCCTATCCTTTAGGTAGTGTTCAATAAAAACAGGCTAACTGATTCCAGTGATAATACGCCTTCTACACACATTCCAAGCAGCATTTGGACGTTATCTTACGTTATGCAGACGTAGCGAATTAATGACCGACGTCAGCTATCAACGTCGTTTCGACTTCAACTTTCTGTCGATCCTTTTTTATGCCGAAATGGATTGATTCACGTCCCCTCGAAGTCAATATAACGTCAGTAAATGAACCTTATTAGGGATGAGCTTTCGCCAATTGCCAACGTTGTTTAACGCTTGATTTTCTCCACTTAAAATTACTCACCATTGCCGACGAGTTACGTCACAGTATGCGACGTCGACGGGTCGTTCAATACACTGACTCACCCTTAACAAGGATGGTTTAGTGACTTAAATTTTGACTTTAAATAACGTCACATTACGTCAGATTTAGTTGGAAGTCAGATAAATGCTGCTTGGGGCAGATGTTCGGGTTAAACTTCTGATCCGTGCATCCGATTATAATGAATTTTTTTTTCAAACTTCCTAATTTTGCTTGTTTTTTTTTAGAGTTTATGACAAGTATATCGTCGCAAACGAAAAGTTGCCAAATACTGAAAAACAAAAATATGCTATGTTTATCGTGAACATGGCCAGTTTCGGCATGTTTCCGGTGACAAATGTTGATGTGGTGTTTAAGTATTACGACAAGGTATATATAAGTACAAAGTTTGAAGTTATCTGGAGATTCTGGAAAACCTGGAAATGTCATGGATAATTTTTTGTGCTTCAAAAAGGGAAATTGTCATGGACTCTTTTAAAATTCACACAAAGTCATGGAAAAGTCATGAAATCTTGTAAACAGTCATGTAATACCTGGACAAATCTTATTTTTATTAAAAAAGTGAGCTCAGCTAACCTAACCCACTATTTTATGTTTCACAATAAAACATTTGAAAGAACTTGTCAAAGAATTCTGTTAAGTCATTAATTTTTGTCACCAGTATTCAAAACGTGTAAAAAGTAGCATTTAAAATGTGAATTTTTTCAAAAGTTCCAATTTTTCAATCTGATCTGATGATTATGAAGAGAACCTAGGAAAGTCAGGAAGACAATATTTAAACGTATCGATATACCTAACGCATTTAAAACCAAAAACTACATTTATACAGAAATGTTTATGCTATGTTTGGAACAAGGCCCACTTTTATGATGGAATCTATACCTTGTATATAAATTTTATTTTCCATTTTTAGATGTACGAGACCTACAATGAAGTAATCGAGAAAACCATCGACTACTTTAAGGTGGAGCCACTTGTCGGTCCCGGATTGGTTTTTTCCGCCATAAAGGCTCGTTATTTGACGGTTTTAGAGAGACGCGGAGCGGTCGATCTGAAAACCTTAGAAGCCAAAGATATTCTGGTAAGAAAACAAAACGATTTTTTTTTATAGTGACGAGAAATCTTTATAGACACCGGCCTCTGGTGGTCCTCCGAATGTGCCCGATTCATCCTCTCTTGAGGACGCCTACGGACTAACAAAAGTAATTCTCTCCTTATGCCTGTTTTACACTGATTATTTACCTTATGCATTCGATAAAAAATCGTCCGCTTAGGGCCGTTATTCTTGAATTTAAGAGAAAGGAGTGCTCCCAGGAAATATACCTGATTGGCCGAAATCTTATTTTTTGTCACGTTTCTGTCAGTTTTGTCATTAATGGCATTAATTGTGAGCGATTTTACTCTCCTGCCTTATACTAGCAAACTGATACCTTGTAAAAACTGATAAGCCCTCGGATAACAATCAGATAAAATTCGATAAATAATCTACAACATACCCGTCAAGATGGGAAAATAATCAGAAAATCTGTCCTCAGATATGTTGCATTGAAACACTGCGGACTGATGTAATATTTTTGGATCTCTGTTTGATATATGTAAAAAAGTCATATCGTTGATTGTTTCAACTGTTACTTCAAATTGACAACAAATTATTTGACATGCGAACTGTTGACAACAAGGAAACAAAGGAAACGTTTTCAGAGGCAAAAATGACGTCAGTCCGGTCATCAAAAAATTGGACTAATAATTGTGAGTTTCAAAAAATTGGTCCGGTTGAATTTTGAATAGTGTAGAACAAGTTTGAAGTCAAATTTTTTACAGATTTCAAAAGCACTGTCATCAGTAGGGTGCCAAACCGTAGGTAAAGGGTAAAGGAAGCATTTAATTTTTTTTAGAGTTTGACCAGAAGATTTGCAAATCTAAATTCGGTGAAAGGGTTAGCGGGAACAATCCTGATTTTTTCCATTGAGTACGTCAGTAAAAGCAACGAGTACGACTTTTTCATTTACGTTAGGCCGTTTGTAGATTGTGTGCCGCCCAACAAAAATAACGAACTGTAAGTATTGAGATGCTGGTGGTGGAATGTTCATTAACAGCGCTTTTCTCCAACGGGTTGCTATCAAGTCTCTGTTGAAGCGCTCTTTTTTCCTCTGTCAATTTTTTTCATGTCAAAGTTTTGAAAACGAAATCGAATATTATGTCTAATCCATAGCTTCACTTCCTGCCGCTCACTTCTATTTCCCTCTTTATCAAATAGAGAGAGATAGAAAAAAAAATACTTTTTGCTTGCCCAACTTTTTTTATATTTATATATAATATATTTAAACTAATTTTCTTTCGCCAAATTTGGTTTATTTAAAAAAGAAAATAAAGGCCTAGCGGCATTGCAAAGTTTATTGTATTAGTGAAAGTCGGTAAAGCCAGCGCCACCTAGTTTTTTTTTAGATGGCGCTGGTAAGACCGTCGTTTTCTACGGTCACAGCATCATTTCTGCTAGATTTTTAAAATCTTAGCATGTTCGTAAAGGCATTTGGAAGATCGTTAAAGTAAGCTTGGTATTGCTTATGTTAACTTTGGAGTTGAAACTCGCCCCTCGAAAGGAGTGTGCCCTAGAAAAAATTCCAATGTTACCTAAATGTATCTTCCTTAAATATAAAATCGACATGTCTGATGATTTTTTGAAATTGAACTTTTTATATCCTAAAAGACCTCTGTATATATGTAGGTAAATACCAACCGCCACCTAGAGGAGAAATTTACAAGAGAAAAATGTTGTATGTGGCGCTGGGTATACAACAATTAAAGTTTTTCTAACTCCCGTTGTACGCCTTTTTCACACATTGTGACGCAAAACCATATATTTATAAACTTAATATACACGGCATTGCAATGCATCCCCGTGAAAACTTTTGTGAGCAAATCCAGGAGTTATGTTGTTCCAGGACGCTATGAAAATTTTTGAAATTTCAGCCGTTTTACGCATACGCGATATCCTTCAGTGCGATGGCCGATGGCATATGAATGTCGTGTTTCACGTTGCCAGTAGTGTTTACCAGAGACAACTTAATAACTTACGGAGACTAACAGAAAGATAGGGCCTCGCAGGAACTACGTTCCTATAGCGCATTGCGGCGGAGAGTGAAAATAATGCTTGTATTAAGTAAACACCTACCTTGCCCCGTCCATCTCTTTCTATATGATCATAAAAGAAAGACAGAACATGTTCAATTTCACACCATTTTAATTTAGTACCTGCCGGTTTCTGCCACCGCTTGTCAAAGTCTGTCAAGCCTGGCAAGCGTTTTTTTTTTAGATTTTCAGAAGTGAGTTATTTTAATCAGCTTTGGTTCGAAATCGCGCGAGTTTATGAGATTAGTTATATAGTGTATTAACAAGTTATTGTTGGGGTTCAGATTTTTGCGAACCAGATCCCTGAAGAAAATATTGTGATGATTTATAAAGAGTTAAGCAAGAAGATAATAGGTTAAAATATAACCAATAAAAAAGAGATATAGGTTAAAACATTTATAAAATCTGTAAGACTTTTATACTGGGATTTTTTCCCAATTAATAAAAGAAAATAACATAATAAAATGTTGTTACCTTTAATATTTGATAATATTCGTCAACATAGTTATAACCCCCTCCTCCAATTTTAGATTTTTAAAGGGTCCAAAAAACTTTTTGTAAGCTAAAGAAAGTTTTTTAGCTGCATGGAACAGTACAAAGCTGGTTAAGGTTTGTATAGAGCTAAAACTTTTTGCGAATGCATTGCTTTTTAAACACTAAAAAGTATGGAAAAACGGCGCCTGTTCTAGTACTTTCTCTGGTGTTTACTTTTCAAAAACCAAGCAGTTTCCGTTTTCTTTTACGTAAAAATATGTGCCGCCCAAAATAAAAATGTAACCTTATAGCGCTTTTAATCGCATTTTAATGATGGAAAAATTAATAAGATGTGAAAATGCCAAGGCAGATGTTTTCTCTGGATGATACCAAAAAAATTTTTTACAGATATTTGTTTTTCTCTGTATAAATAACTTTATTTTCTACAGGGTTCCTAAGATTTTCCTTAGGGATAGGATTTCAATAAATCAAACAGAAATGGCATAGAAAGTTCTGCGCGCACAAAAGAAACAGATATATTGAGCAATGGTGCCAGTTTGTTATTATCTCCGGACTGCTTTCATGAGAAAAAATTGTCGCCACTCTTTCATTGTGAGCATAAATCATAGTTGCAATAATAACCGTTGACAAGATGACTGCAAATTCCACTAGATGGCGGCCACACCATGAGATGATCGAGGAAAAACTAACCACAGCTTTTTCTTGCTTAAAAGAGGCGGCAGGGTCCATTATTTACGATACTGAGCGATAAACTCCTCACGAGTTTGTTAACATTAGAAAGAAATATCTTCGCTTTTAATTAAATTTCTTTCCATTCTGTTCTACTAGTGACATCTATCTGGAAACGGCCAAACCATGCAGCTAGCACTAGCAGCCAAAGAAATCAATAAACGGCGCTGTTTTTCCTGCAGAGCTTTTTGATTGCGATATTATTGATTTTAAATAAAGCGGGATCAGTTTTCCTAAAACGGGGGATCTTGGTTTCGAGTGAGAAGATAAAGGGCGCCGCAGGCAAAAATTTTTCAATTAAATTAGCCGAACGCAAAAATGTTAGAAAAACAAAGCACGAAATAAAAATGGCGCCGCTTACAATTTTTTTTCAAAAATTACGTATTTTCGGGAACGCAAAGAAATAGGTCTAAAGAGTATAATTTTTAAGAAAAAAATATCAATTTTCTCGCCCTCCTCCACTGGGACTACAGGGGCGGTGCACAAATTACGTGATGGTCATGGGGGGAGGGGGTTACAAAACGTTACGTAGGGGGAGGGGGGTTTTCGACAGCGTTTGCATTTGTGTGAAACTAAGAAAATTTGGAATGAAAATAAGTGAAGTTTTTTTTTTTTGGGGGGGTAGTGGTCTTGAAATCGTTACGTTATATTAGGGGAGTGGCGTACCAAACCGTTACAAAACATTACATAGGGAGGGGGTCAAAAATTGGTAAAATCACCGTTACGTATTTTGTGCACGGACCCACATCTGACTGTTCCTCCTTTTTGATTTCGAATCAAAGTGCAAAACCCGGGTTGGACGTTCGAAGGCGTCAACCCGTCCTATTTGCTTGATAAAGGTTCTTCTACGGAAATCTCTCAGTCGATTTCTCCGGCCGTGTATGAACGCTTTAGGTTACGCATTTGCATGTATCTGAGTCCCCAGCCTGTAAACAGTGCGTAAGGACAATAGTTACAAAATGAAAAGCCGAAAAATATTTTTTTTTACGATATCTTTCATCAGTTTGGTATTAAAGTCGAGCAAAAACAATTTTTATTCCAGTCCTAAAGGTATGAATATGGAAAACATTAGAAAACAACAACCTGGAATGGATTTACTACGTGTAAGATGTAGTGACAACATCGCCCCATGCCCATCCTTTTCTGCCTAATGTGCTTTTCCGTTTGTCTGCGTCTTATACACGGCTGCTTGGCCCCCTAAGGATTTGCTTAGGAACCCTGTATAAATGCCTGCCATAAACATAGAAGATAAAGTAAAATCACAGTACACTATAGTGTGTGTACTATGAGTAAAAATAACATCAATCCAACGCACTTGCGCAAAACGGTCGCATATATTTATTTTCATGGCCAACTTGACCATGATATGTTGCTAACAAAATTGCCACTTTATAAGTATATGCCCTTAACTAATGTAGATGGCGTTATTGTCGTTTTAAATCGCTTCTTTATAGTCCATGTGTTGAACCTTTTTGAAGACTTTGAACTTTTTTGTTGTTAGATTGGCGAAAACTAGAGCGTCCATTCCGGCCGCAGTCAAACACGACTCAGTCCTGTATTTTCTCAACCGTCTGATCGAAGGTTCCGCTGCTCCGGAACTTAGACCGAAGCATCAGAAGAAAACCAAACCACCTGGCAAAGGTCAGTAGGTCTTATAGTGATTTCACAAGTGTCATTTGCCTGATGATTTTTATGCTATGTACCTACTTTGTTTTTCAGCACTGCCAGCGGCTCTCGAGGTAGAAACCACCTCCAAAAAAAGAGATCGTCGTGCCGATCCAAAGGACAGCAGCACTCCCTCAACCGGCAAGACTCCTCAAAAAGGCGCTAAAGCCCGTGGGAAAAAACAGCAACAAAAATTGACTCAGTCCACCGAGAGCGGATCTTCTGATATGTCAATCCACGACACGTCAGATGAGTCTGACGAGTTTACGTCTGGGTTGGAGAATTTAACATTAGAAAAATAGATACTATTGGTATATTATTATCCAAAAAAGTAAAATTAATCGGGTTATTAAAGTTACCAAAGTTCTTATTTGGCTGGTTTGTCAATGACATGTTAGCCCTGGGTTAGAGTAACCCTTTAGTTAAACTTTGACTATTTTATAAACACTTTGTTTTTTCTTGAAAAATTTTAGATTTTTAAGTTAAATTAATCGATTTATTTAAGTTATTAAAATTTAAATTTCAAAATATTTATTTAGTGTTTGATCGATTTACTACCGAAGTTCGCATTTGTTTGTAGGATATTTGTTTATCTTCCAATTTATTTTTTTAATAAACACTGATTAAAATCACATTAACTGATTGCATGCTGTTCTGTCGATTTCGATCACTTTTCCCAGTATGCCCACCAATCTGATTGCATTCACTTTAATCATAGCGACAATTGAAGGAAATATCGTTGCGTGCGCCAGTTTGCTCAGATCAGTTTTAACCTAACCTCAATTAAAGGTTAACAAAAATTGTTTTGGATTTTGTTATTATTAATCAGTTTTGATCTAGTAGAAAGTAAAATTTACTCGGTTTTCTTAAGCCAGATTCCGAACGTTGTGGCACAGGTAAGAAAAAAAATACAAGAGAGTAAAAAATGTGACAAAAAAATTGTTTTATTTTACATTTTCAAAGAGTTTCTCACTAGAGAAATTTCTGTTATATTGAATTGAAGTTAGCAAACTGATCTGATACAGGGTGTCCACAGAATTTTTCGAAAAAAATCTCTGAGGCTGGATAGACTGGAAACATCTATGCTAAATGTATAAATATGATATCACTTGCATCTTTTAAAAATGTCTTTTTTAAAACTTTAATCACAATTTCTGGCTCACTCTTCAAACCAAAATTGTGTATATTCGCCACGACAACAACAAATTAAAATTTTATTAACATCTGTGAAACATAATTTGCCTTATCATTATTAAGAAAAGTAAAAAAAACAAAAGGTTAAATTTTTCTATAAAACTGGATATAATTTAACTATGTGTCCATTTTTAAACAATACACATTAATCTTACAGTCGCGCTAGATTTTTATAAACAAAATGTACAAATTAAATAACATTTTACAATCGTAATAATAATATAAATCATTGTGCCTCCATCTCACTGTACAGTGACAATGATATTTAATTAATGAAAAAATTATATTTAAAAATTACAAAAAAAATGGTAGAAAAAACCGCGTTGCAAGCAGTTTTTGGAGAAAAATAAGCATATAAATATGGCTAATTTACAAAGCAATGGAAAGTTGATTTTTTCAGCGTTTTTGCAAAATAAAATTAATTTTAATATTATAAAAAAAGGAAACGACAATATCGCGAATTGTTCCAACATTCGACGATATTTGACTTTTAGACTAATTTGAAAACAACAATAAGAAAAACGTAAAAATTAAATGACCAAATTCAAAAAAAGTTTGCAAACACAATTTTTTTCACCAGACAGATTCTATTTACATAGTTATTTATAAAAGTAAAGCTTTATGTTTGTTTAAAATAAATTAAATTTTTTTCAACGAAAATTCGAAAGATCCGATTTATAGAAATTTATTGCCAGGTTAAATAAAACAACAAAATTTCCAAATTTCCGTCGAAAAGATAAAAACGATATAAAAAAATTGCAACAACGTCAAAAATAAACAATGTATGTACACTGAGTAAATAAAACTTTTTTAAAGTTTTCCTGCAGGGACGTTTCACAGAAAATGATCACTTCCTGTAAATATTGAATAAAAACAGATTTGTTCGTAAGAGGTAATTATTAACTTAATTCATACAAGGCGTTTCAACAAAAAGGTAATAAGAGCAAGGTATTTCTTTAAAAGTTTTTTTGGATTTTTTTTACAAAAAAAAAACAAAATTGACTCACAAAATTATAAAATAAATTTTGTGAATAGAGAAAAAAATTAGAACCCTTAGATTAAAAAAAAACAAGATATCTGGTCCAACGAAAAGTCCTTGGCAAATAATAACCACTGTTTATTTACAAATAAAATCACAACAAAACAAAGGTGAGAAATATCGATTATTTTTCTATCCTTTTAAACGACGTTAGAAGCATAGGGACAGAGAATTCTGTCCCAACCACTGTAGGTCGTGATTGGCTTGTGGGCGGGGAAAGTCGGCAGAGCGCAGACGGTTGGATGATATTTTTATTGACATAAGCTTTTTCGTGTTATTTATTTTAAAATATCAGGATGTTTTAAGCAGTTTGGAAGTCGTTTTAAAACTACATTTGGTCAAAAAACGTTTTTAGTGTGTTTTTTTAACAGTAGGAGAACATTTTAGTGCATTTAAAGTGATATTTTGGAACAAATCGTCCAATGTTTTGAAAACAAAGGGAGAGCAAATGAAATCAGTCACAGGCGGTACATGCCGGTAGGTACACAGAAAATAAAAAAAAGTTTTCACGTTTTCTTTTTAATTGTCAAAATTTAAAATACTTTTGATGAAATAGTTAATGCCCAATGCGTCAAATGAGATATTTTTCAACGTTTTTATAAGGTTTTTTTCGAGGTTTTTTTTTATAAAGACGATAAAATAAAGCATACTTTTGATGAAGTAGCTAATACGCAAATGAGATATTTTCGAAGGTTTTTTTTTATAAAGACTATAAAATAAAGGTAGGTAAAGTCCTTAAACAAACCTGCAAACAACAATAAAAGTTAATTCACATGTGTTCAGGTTTGTAAGAATATTGAATTCCTACCTCTTATCAGAATATTAAGGTTGATTTATACTGCCGCCGTGGTCATCTGCGCTCGCCCTTCGAATTGATATTTAAATCTTTTTGTCTATCCTAGATGTCTGTATACCCCTCGATTTACCCTAAGCATTATTGACTTGTACTGAAGAAGTCAATTTAAGTAAGTTTCTGCTAATGACCAGAAAAAATAACAAAATTAACAAACACAATAACATAATTTTTAGCTAGTAGATAATATTACATTTTTTTTTTAAATTTTATCGTGTTGAAAATTGAAATTGATATAAATCATATACAAACTTTGTAATAAATTTATTTTGTATAAAATTATAATACAAATTATTATATTATTTTTAGGAAGCTTCCAAAGCTCAAATTGCCAGAATTATTTTTTGCATGTTTTTTTAAATTATTTTGCAGATTTCATATAGTAACATTTAAATAATAGAATCCATGTGTAAATTTATATTTAAGTAGGTAGGTACGCAACTTGTCTGTTTACTGTAAACAACAGAAAGGTAAACATTGTTCCATATAATAATATAACCAAAGTCTCCGTAAGTGTCAGGTATCTTGTCTCTTTTTAATCTAAGTTAGAACCCAATTTTTTTTTCATGAACAAGATTAGGAAGTCCACCGTTTAACATACTATCCCCATTCCTCCCTCCTCAGGAACTGACATTTCTAACCTCAAAAAAACTCCCAAAAAAGTTTTTCTTGGATAACTCCAAACGGTGACACACTGTCTATCAATAACTAAATAGTGATAGTGTAGCTCAAACCACTCCTACCAAAAAAATTGAAAAAATTCAAGCAAAAATGATGCCAATTTGAACAATTTCTGGCATATTCCTTTTTAGCATTTTCATCAAGACTTTTTAACCTACGAGTACCAAACTTGGCAGAGTTGAGAGAGAGAAAATTAAAATTAGTAGTCCGATTTTCTTAATTAGAAAATTTCAAAATGTACCAAAACTCTTTGATACGCCACTGTTACTGACATATACAAAAAAAGGTCCCGCTTTTCACTGGATCTTATATTAGATAAAACTACATTTCCAACGATACCTTCCCTTTGTAATTGCTGCTTCTAGTATTAACATAAGAATTTTTTAAAATCATAATTTTTTATATTTTTTTTTAGTAAATTTCTTACATGAAAGAGTCAATACCAATTACGACTTTAAAAAAATTCTTATTTTATTACCAGAAGCAGCAAATACAAGCGGAAGGTGTGGTTGGAAATTCAATTTTATCTAGTATAATATCCAGTGAAAAGCGGGGCCTTTTTTTGTATTTGTCAATAACAGTGGCGTATTAAAGAGTTTTGGGACATTTTGAAATTTTCTAATTGAGAAAATCGGATTACGCCACTGGAAAAATTTAAGTTTCTGATGTAATTTAGGTCATTAATCTTAGATCAATTTTGAAAAATTAATATAATAATACCTCAAAATCCCTTGTCGTTGAATTCCTTGTACGTTTATCCTTTTAACAAATGGCCTAGCGGTATATTTAATACTTAAAAAATTTACGTTAGAGAGGGGAGACAAAAAAAAACTATACATATTCATATTATACACGCACACACACGCCGTTAAAAACAATAAAAAAATAAAATATTTCATTTATAAAAATATGAATAAAAAAAATCTCTTCTTAAGTAAACCACAAAATGTAAACCCTTGCCGACTTTTTTAGTGCTGTTTTTAATATAGGGTGGAGGTAAGAATTGTTTTTTCAAAAAAGTTGAAAAACACGTCAAGAGAGATTTTTTATTATCTTTGATGGGTTCTCCCAACATTTTCCATGTTGTAATGACCAATTTTCTTGAAAACTACAGACAATTTCCTTTTCAATAATAACCTATCCAAGATAGATATAAAACTTACCCAAGATATTATCATCTCAATCTGTCTGGGCCCTAATTCTTGAGCAGGGAACGACATAGATTTGTGTCGAATGATCCTGCGTCGAACTCATTTCGTATTCTTGAGCAGTGATCGCTCATTCCATTCTATCAAAAATTGGGTGTTCGCGCTCCCCGACTCCAAAGCTATGGATCGGTCCCATTTCTCAGGCAAGCATGTGCGTAAAATGTAATTTTTCAATCCAAAATTTCGAAGAGGTTTGAAGAAAACGCATCTTTTTTTCGATGGAGGGGATCATTCCCTCGGATTGATCCTTTTTCTTGAGGGATCGTTTTTTCTCTCGAGATTCAAGAATTAGGCCCCTGTAAACCCTAAATCTCAGTTGATCAGCCCAATTTTTTGAAAAAAATAAAATTCTCCACCCTGTATATACTATGTATACATGTTGGTCAGTTTCAGTTTGGTTTCAGTCTCGGCCAATACCGTTCTCAACTAAAAAGCCAGTTAACTTCTACCGCCTCAGTGCCCTTTAGCATATTGTGGCTGCCATTTTTATAACCAAACTGACAAGTAAAACATGGATTTTCTGTTAGTTTGGTGTCAATGTGTCACCCATCATAGGCCAAAGGATACTAAAACGAAAATGAGTTAACTGGCTTTTTAGTTGAGAACGGTGTTGACTCGGCAATAAAACGTCAAAAATGACGTACGACAGGTGTAAATGTCAAAACGTTTTCCGATCGATCTGAAACCTGTCTTAAAAACATCTCAGAATATTAATCTCAAAACAGTATTCAAAACAAACTCATGTATACATAGTAACTACTTGCTGGGTTTATATGATAAATTCTTAGATTCTCTTCTTAATCTAAGGATAAATTGAATCTGTGTGGACGTCATTTTATCTTCTTGTTTATAGCCATGAAAAAGATGCAATGATTTCCATATGGATTCAATCACTTCATGCAAACTTAGCTTTATTTCATTGATCTCGCTATAAATAATGAGAAAATAAGGCCGCAAAAGCAGTATTTTGAGTTGTTTCTTTTCCGTGGTTCCCAGGCAAGAGAAAAACAAATTGTTCTGGGTTAAGGATTAATACAGCTTTTAATTATGTAATGAAAAACATTCAAAAACTCGTATTGTTCTGAGGTTTCTTTTTGCCTTGCAAGCCCGAAAAACAACTAAAAATTAACCGTTTTTACCACCTTACTGTCATTTTCTCCAACACAAATTAAAAATCTGTACAAATAGATTTTTTTTTACTAAAAATGGCTTAATCACAATACTTCCCTACAACATAACAACAAACAATTGGATTAAATTGCACCCCAAGCCATTTGTTTTGTATATTTGTTTGTCGGTACTCGAAAAATAATGTAACAATTACTTTATGGGTTTTAGTTACGTATGGTTGGATTTTTGACGTTTTAAGGAGCAAAGTACAAAAATATTTGACACAAATACTGAATACAAATCGCAATAAATTTTAGTTAAAAATTAAAAATTTATGGCAATGTGACATTATTTTTTCGAGAACGTATCAAATCCACAAAAAATTGTGTCTCTTATTTTAATAAAACAAATCTTGGCAACACAATATACTCGACAATATACTCATTTTTAATGAATTTATAATATAAATTAATTCTTTCACTACTAATTTACTTATTTTAAAACCATAATATTCACAAAATTACTGGTAACGCTATTTACAAAAATAATAATCAATCTGTCTTGAAGGGCTTCATATTTTCTAGAAGCCCTGTATGTATCACGAATTTTGATTTTTCTTCAATAAAGGTTATACATACCGGGCATCTAATATTTTCTAAGTAGAGAGTCCAAACAAAAACGTTTGACGCAATTTTGATCAATCCTATAATTTTTTTTTTGTAAAACTGAGATAAGAAAGATATTAAAAAGCTTAGCCCTGGTTCTACTTCGCCATTTTTTGTATATATCGACAAAAATTATTTAAATAGTAGTGCAATTTTCACGTCTGTCTCTGTCTATACCGTGTAAAATGAGAGGCAAAATAGATGCCGGTATATTGTGAACCGCGTTCAAATACGAAAGGATTCGGTCAGGATGCCAAAGGGTCTGAAGCACCGAAATTGTTTTGCTCATAAATCCGTCCTAAGTACGGTTATGTCCCCTTGCTACAACATTCTAACCGAGCCGCGTTCGAGCTAAGGCAGTTAAGCTCTTTTTGGGCGGGGACACAACCCCCTCAAATAAAGTAGGCCTTTTACATATAAATTAACGTAATTTAAATGAAAAGAATTTCTTAGATTTTAGTCATCTGCATTGCATCCATAACCTTTTTTTAATGTTTCATAGTACGGTAAGCAAAGCGATTTTCCATAAGACATAATGCTAATAAAAATGAAAATTTTGGGAAAGAGAGCATATAAATCTAAATAGAGAGGACCCGACCAGGAAGTCGACGCGATTCACAGCGTGTTTTTTATTGTTAGCTGAATGCGCCAGGATGAACCGGGGTAATATTTATGTAAAATTAAAACGGCAATAATCCTGCGCGTTAAAATGAATATCGATTTATCACTGGCGTACATACTTATATTTATATTTAATGCAATTTTAAATGAATTTGTTGCTAAGGGAGCTGACAGAAAGTTTTTATTGTATATATTTTTCAAGCCTTTATTACTTGTAATAATTAAGGAAAAAGCAGAGAGCATATAATTTAGGTTTTCTCCGGTAAAAAACAAGTATTTTTTTGGTCTCATATGATAAATTTCCTTGGATATTCCTTCAATGGTTCTGTTCTCCTAATCCAAAAGAGGCGATTGTGACGTAACCGTGTCAATTGCTATCATGGGGAGTCTTCTCCAAAAGGGAGAGACAAAGAAATTTTTTTCACAAACTTAACACCCGATTGATTTTTTTTAAATTTGACCGCCGAATATGAACCTTGTCAAAGAGTAATGTTTAATTTAAAATAAAAGAAAAAAACTGGCGCCGCAGGGCAACATTTTTGGGGAAGTAATTTCGTCGGAGGGGGTCGATTGCCTCCCTCTGTATTCGACACTTGTGATTGTACCGGCACGGGTCTGTTGTCTGCAGCGCAACGCGGGCGATCGATATGACGGATAGTTTCCAACACGCAACTCGTCCAAAAAATACGCAAATTGACCATGTGTGTCCTCTCTATTTAGATTTATATGCTCTCTGACAAAGTGACTATTTCATAGAGTAATCCGTTCTGAATCGAGGAGAAACGAGCATTTTGCCGAAATATACTCTCTCTCAGTTCAGCCTGAAGATGGGTTCAGATCGGCTTGAGAAACGACAGTTGCGCTATCTGGTTTGAGAGAGATGACGTTATCTGTAATTACACCGGTGCCACAGAGATAGATAGAGGGACATTTCCACGTTTAATTGGGAATTTTGAGCTTATTAGCCATCCGTTACATGGCAATTTACTAAAGCCTTATCAAAATTTTAGAAGGATGCAGGCTTTTGGGGCTAGTTGCACCTAAGCTCGAGCGCGACTCCGGTACGCCCCATGAAATGAAAGCAAAAAACGACTAATTTTGACAATATTTAACCCCTTATACCTCATAACTAAAGATAAAAAAAATATTACTAGACAACCTTTATTTAAAGTCTTGCCTGTCAAACAAGACCAGAGAAAAATTAATTTAGCTAAAAGAGAGGTTTCGACAACAAAAAAAAAAACAATTTTTTAAATTTGCTATGTTACTTGACTAATAGTGAGCGAAGCTTAAACAATATCATATTTCTTTTTCACTTTACAAAAAATACGACATTTTATATAATTGACTTTGTACAAGGGAAACCAACCTTTTTCATTTATTGATCGTTAAAAAATGTCAAAACCAGCGCCATCAAGAGGAAAAATTTTTCTGTTGTGCAAAAAAAATATGCTCTAGATGGCGTTGTCAAAACTTTATATTACAGTTACAGTTTAAGAACGACAAGGCTCGGATTTTCGGATTAATGTACACATAATAAAAAGATTTTTTAAATCAACTTTATACATAAATAATCTCAATCAATTTAATTTGACTAAATCATAATTTATAAAAAAATTTGGGCTAGAAAATGTCATTAGGAAAAGATGCCATTTTCTTTTAGGGGAATAAAATTTTTGTGGAAGGGCCTTAAACCAGGGCCAACTTGTTAAAGCAAAATGAAAACATTAAGCACAGACGAAACAGACACTTTGTTGGTTGCGTTGTGTTTTAAAAAAATAGTTCAAATGCGACAACCCTGTAAAGGGTCTTTAATTTAAAAAAGTATAATAGAACCTCTCCAGCAAAAAAAAATTGGCCGAAAAACATTTTCAAACTTATCGTTTCTCCAGCCCTGAGTATGAAAAGAACTAACTTACGTTATGCATCTATTTAACTAGGTGTGTGATGTTAGCAACCAGTGCTTCAACCTGTACATAAGTCTGATTATTATAGAATATAATTTATTTGGACGCCCACGGTTTATCAGAATGTGTGAAATCAAACCCGTTAAATAAAAGAAATTTCAATCATAAAATCATTCACTAAACTGATTTTTCAACTAAACCTTATTTCTTCAAACCCATTCAATAACAAATTCGAAATTTATAAGACCCTCTTTTAATCGAGCCATTGTTCATCAAACTGATTCAATATCAAACTCGTAATTTGTAAAACCCATTTTTAATAAAGGCCGGAATTCGTCAAACCATTATTTTTCAAAACCGGAATTTGTAAAACACGTTGTTTAGTAGAAAATTTTTGCTAAATTGATTGCGCATTCGCCAATAATACATGAACCGGAGGCGTGCACGAGGGTGGCGCGGCGTTTCGATGCATTTGTCGCTGCTACGCGCGTATAATTGTACAGGTAACGTTCAATAGTTTGTGTATAGATGTCACTTGCATTCCAGTTAAGAACAATAGTGACATTTATACACAAAGTATTGAACACTACCTGTGAATACTTCTAGCCAAGTGTGTGCACATAGAACGACAAATGCATCGAAACGCCCCGCCACGTGCGTGTAGGCCTTCCGTTCATGTATTATTGGCAAATGCGCAATCAATTTAGCAAAAATTTACTGATAAACAACGGGTTTTACGAATTCCGGTTTAAAAAAATAATGGTTTGACAAATTCCGGATTTTATTAAAAATGGGTTTTACAAATTACGAGTTTTATATTGAATGAATTTGATGAACAAGGGTTTGATTAAAATCGGGTCTTATAAATTGTTATAAAATAAGGTTCGGATAAAAAACTGGTTTGACAAATTGAAGTTTTTATGGTGAATCGTTCTACGATGAAAATTTTTATTAAATACTGTCTGATAAATTCCTGGTTTGATAAACCATAGGCGTTCATTTATTTTCGTCCTAAATTACATATAAATTAAAAATAAAAAACAATCGGGCTGTACCGGCGCTTTTTAACAGCAACAAATGGAGGTTAGCAAGTTTACTGCTGCTCTTTAAACAATGAATGGTGTTCTAGTTTTTGAGTAGAGATGAGTTTGTGTTTGCAAATTTTTTGTTGGCAATCATATTAAATATGAGATACTAATATGACCCAAGGATTTGGTCAACCTGCGTTATGTTATCACATAGAACCTATAAAATCAATCAAGATCAAAATTAGGATAAAATACTGAACCACAACCTACCCCCAAGATAGACCAAAATATGCCACAAAAGAAAGTCAGAAAAACAAAACAAAAAATAAAATTGGGGAAAGCCTGGCAAACAGAGGTACAAAAAATATTCTGCTCATGTGTAAAACGAAAGCCACCTGTGGGGTAAAAAAATTAGAAGAACCAGAAAAGTTAAAAGAAAAAGACATGGTGTAAAGAGACGTCTTATGATGTGCTTATATTTTTAAATGTAGAGGGATTTCCACTACAGGAATATATATAAGTGGAGCCGTTATAGTATCACATAGTTAATGGTTTAAATCTTGACTTTCCGTCAAAAATTTACCACAGAAATTAATATTTCAACTTTGTTGTTAAAACCGAGCGAGCCCTAGCACAGCCCTTTTTTACCTATCACCCATTCTCTCGCGCATAGCCTCTCGAATAATTAGTTAAATAACCTACCTATATGTAAAGGGCACACTTTCATCACCTAACCTCGCAATCTTTATTTAATGGTGCAGGCGCCGGGTCCGGCTGCAACGCTAGGGGATCTGGAATGGCCAAGGGGTCGGCCTCGGCCAGGGGGGGAGGCGACGGGGTGCCCGACGGGATGGGGATGATCAGAGGTGGCGGCTGACCCGGCTGGGTGGCTTGATCCTCGTCGGTTTTGCTGGAACCGGGCTCCGACGAGGGTTTCATTACGTAACCGGAACCCACGCCTAAACGCGACAATTTTAACTTGATCGGAGTGAGTCTGGGAGGTTCCACGTCGTCGGGAACCTCCGGGTTCGTCCGTGATCGCGTCGTATCGACGTCACTAGTCCGTACTTCACTTTTTATCGATTTACTACTGAAGCGGATGATCAGTTTGGTCGGCGCGTCGGAAATGATTCGCATTTCGCGTTCTTTTCTCTTTTCCTTCTTCTTCTTGTGTTTTTCCTTCCTCTCTTTATGTTTGTGTTTGTCCACCTTTAGATCGGCCATGATTTGTTTTCGGTACTCCATACTTTGTCGTTTCAAATCATCCAGAGAAGGTTTCGTGACGGGCGTTGAGGGAATCCTCTTTTTCGGCGGCCTTAACGTTCTCTCTTCGGTTGGTTTTTCGGCCTCCGAAGTGACGCTGTTGTTGCCAAATTTAATCTTTAACTTGGGCGCGGTCGGCTTGGTGGCCGGCCTGCCTCTTCGCTTATTCGCGTTGCTGTCGAAACTGTTCGAAGTGCTGCTGCCGACCGAACCTCGTCTTTCGAGTCGGTTGAAGTCGTCGTCGAGGGACAGATCGAGCTGGCGCAGTTCTCTCGCTAGAGGGCGCGACTTTTTGTGTTGTTTAATCTCGTAGTGGTCGTCGTTCGTTCTGTAGTCCTGGTAGTCTTCTTTTGTCGGAATACTGGTCATGGAAGATATTGCCTGGAAATAACAACGTAAAAATAAAGTATAAGTACAAAGTGAAATGGTTCCTAAGCTAAGAGGGAGGACTGGCCTCATCAGACCTTTTCTTGGACGCCCTGATGTTAGAGCCTTCAGGTAGAAAATGAAAAATTTGGCATGTGACCTTCTTGTTAGGTAGGTTGTGTCCCACCCAAAATGAGAAAACGACCCTTCTTCTGGTCGCCTACAACCAGATCCAGGGAGCAAGTCGCTTGGGGAAGGGAAGGAATGACACAATAAGCCTTTCAGATTGCCCAAGTAGCATTTGGACGTCACACTACGTCCTCTACTCGTTGGCTTAAAAACTCCGAGGTTGGCAAGCGGACTAAAAATCTCAGTCCATACGACCCCAATTCGACCTAAATGGGGAATACAAATTCGGGTCGGCTCGACGTCGCTAATTGTAATTCAATGGTATAGTAGTTTACCTATGAGGACGTGATAAAACGTCCGCCAGCTTATGTAATTTAATATTATTTAATTAATTACCTAATGTGGTACTTGTTTAGTAAATTTTAAGCGAAGAAATATAAATTAACGAATCATCACAAAAAATAAATGGCCACCTTTTTATTTCATTAACAATAAAAGTTACGTTATTAAAAAGGGCACTTTACCAAGTAATCTAGACCGAAATATTTCTGCGAGGGCCACTTAACTGACAAAGTTGGACAAGATGGAGCGAAAAATATTTTCCCCCCCCCCCTTCCAATTAGCACAAAATAACAAAAAGAAAAAAATATCTAAAAAAATATATTTTTTGAAAGCACTATTTCGGCTGTAATTAATACTAAAATCACTCAAGAATAATACTAAACGCATCTTTAAGGCATTATTAAGTCTCTTTTATTGTTTCTTTTCTATAGAAAAACAAGAAAAATTTTTTTGTCAATAATGGCTGCCCAAGCTTGTAACTCCAAAATGGCCGAATTTGGGCTGGTATAGTACTTTTACCAATTTATCATCTATTTGGACAAGGACACCGATTTGCAGCCCTAATTTTATCCAAATCTAACCAGCCAAGGTTAAACTACGTAATATGATCAAACGTTCGGAATCCGCCTCCATTCTTCATTGGCCATGTAACCAAAACTGACTTAAAAGAAGAATGACAGTTCAGCTGAACATAACCTAGAAAAATACTTTCCGTTTTTCCTTGTTTTTTCCTTAAAAACATGGATTATTTTAAAATTGTATTTATTAAAGCACTGAATGAGCTCGAACCTATCTCTCAGATGTGGGAGAAGGATAACAATTGTTGGTTCCCCATCAAAAAAAGTGTGAGTGACCCCACTAATGCTTCAGATAAAGTGGATTAGAAGAAATATAAATATAAGTGCGAGCTGAAGGTCCATCAGATTTTTGATTGGCAGAAAGCCAACAAATTGTGCAATTTGATGTCCCAGATGCAAAATTGTAGGTTAAAAATTCTTCTTTTTCTTACTTCCTTTTTTGGTAGGTATCCAAATAAGGGCCCTGAAATGCGACGTCGATTAAAGTAACAAGGCCGACGATGTTGGCAAATATTTGTACAAATTATGTTGCCTCTTTTCACGTCGTTTAACGTTCGCATATGCGTGCCTGACTACGTAAACTTCGGATTTTATTACAAAAGACGTTTTGTGTTTCTTATTAGTAGACAACTTTATTTTGTACCTAATACGACGTCACTTTATGACAGATTAGGTTGGAAGACGGATAAATGCTACTTGGTTGACGTGTCGCTGGAGAGTAAATTTCAGTGCGTTGCTTTCATACAGATTCGGCCTTAGGAGGTTTTCCCTCCACAAAAAACTACATGATTACTTTTTATAGAAAAAGGACTAATTCCTTCGTATTCCGAATACAGAAAGGGCGTGTATTATTTCTTATTAAATAGTAACATTGCAGTGGAGCAGCTGTGTTTTAGAGTAGAACAAGGTGTTCAAAACTTCGATCACAATTTTTGTTGTGATTACTATATCCTATTCCGGTTTAGTATTTTCTAAAATAATATAATCTTCAAAAAATAACATATTATACATAAAATTTCAAATTTGATATGCATACTTAACTTCTCACTCGAATGGTTGTAATAGAAAACACGGGTTATAAAAACCCGCGATCTTTGGTAGATTCAGATATAAAGAACGACCTTGGAAGGAAAAAAAAACATTTCACTCACCTTAGGAATAGTAATAGTAGTTCGGTTGACTGTGGGCAAAGCGGGTACCACGCTGAACCCAGTCCCGCTAGCCGCTTCGTCGAAAGTGTCTTGAGAACCCGAGATGTACTGTTTGAGCAGTTCCTTCTTTCGCATCCGCCTGAGGCTCGAGGTACCGCCGCCTGAAGACATGCCTGTAACATATGAAAAAATCGCTATTAGTATTGGGACAGAAATTGTCAAAATACTTTCATTTTAGTTACAGAAAAACTCTCTTCTTCTTAAAACAGGAATAAATAGTTCTTAAAAGCAAAACTTGCAGTGCTAAAATTTATCTTTCTCCCGCATTTATTTATTTTTGCTTTTACTAACTTACGGATTGACCCGAGCTGATTCTGTAAAGCTTTACAGACAATAAAACGTAACATGACACACGATTAAGAGCGTTTCTCTTTTCATGCACTAGTGCGCATCAAGGGTACCTATGTCCTTTTCTGGCTTGTATCAATATAAAAGATAGATATACACTTATGCGCGATGATGGATGCAGCAGAAGGAAATCGCTGTAAATACCTATACTGGCGCTACTGATCGCATTCGCAGTAGGCGTGTTAACATTCGAAAGAGTAATGCTGGCTTCGACCGCGGGCGGCGGCAGAGGTGCCACCGTCGACGTGTAGTTGGCTATCGGTCCCTTAATCTTGACCTTGAGCTGATTGCGGTCATCGGACAGCGACACCTTGATGTTGTTGCTGCTGCTGCTGTTGCTGTTCTCTTCTTTTGGCGGAGGCGGTTCGGGTTTTTTGGCCGTCAAGGCGGAGTGCAACTCTTTTTCGAAGTCCTCGTCTATGTCTTCGTGCAGTTGCGTTTCTGCGGTCCCTACGGAAACGAAAATATATTATTTCGGACCACAATTGTTGTTCACAACTTTTCAATGGGTGATATTCAAAATCGATCGAAACTAAAATTCTTTTCCTCTCAAAATAGTATTTTTATCAAAAATTAAAGAAAACTATGTTTATATCGTTTAGCCAGCCCTCTATTTTTAGTTCCCACGTTGAGACTGAAAAAAAATCTGGATACCCTTAAAAATAAAACTACCTGATGCAAACGCGCTCAACAAATGATGCTCGTTGTACGACGGGTGGTCGAAGCTGGTGCTGTTATTGTACGTTCGCATGTCGACAGGGCCCGGTAAAACGGGAGTAACATCTGGGAACACTCGGGGCGGATCGCTCTCGACGCTCTTGGATTTCGACTCTTCTATCGGACTTGGTGGCCTTGAAAACGAAAAAAAAAAATGTTTTTAAACAGCGATTCAATGGCCATGCGAGTGGGTTGAAAGAAAAGAGGTGCAGCACTTGCGTCAACTCCGGAACAAAAGCACTTCAAAACCTTTCTGAATAAACCAGACAAACGTAGAGCAAAGCAGCTATACAGGCCAGTGCCGACTCAACCAACACATGAATAGATTTCGGGTGAGCAATACACGGATTTGTAGATTCTGTGGAGGAGAGGGGGAAATGCTGGTACATATCCTATGCCACTACGTAGGACTAATGAGAACAAGGGCGAAAATATTTGGACAACAAGAATCGAGCAAGCTAGAACAGCTTTCATAAAAGTAAAATCAGTTTTGTGCAGTCGCGATCTTAATACCCGTTTGCTTCGTCATTATGCGTTTAACGTTTTATTTTACGGCGAAAGGCATGGACACTCACTGACGCCAGTGCAAAAAGTTGAAGGCATTCGAGATGTGGTGTTATGGCGGATGTTCTACTCAGAATGATAACCCAATGAGCATTTTCAGAAACCTCTGGTGACAAAAATTATATAAATTGGTGCCTGTAATATTCTTATGAACTCACTGTTCTTACAACAAAAAAACAATTTTAATTTATAACAAAACAAACAAGATTTTGTAGGTTAATTTTGTGACATCAAAAGGTTCGTTTTTGCGACTTTAAAAGGTGCGTTTTTGCGACATCAAATTAATTACATCAATCTGAGAGAGATAAGAGATCCAAATCTTCTTGAGATAGTTTTCGATGACAGATATCGGGACCGAATGCATTCTACACCCGATTCCGAGCAGCGTTTCCCATGCGCGGCCACCCTGACTCAAAAAACTCATCACGTGGACCGACATAAACTTGTATAGGCAAATCTCGCTTAGACCACTTGATCCGTGTTTTGATTCGGGGAGCCCACGCATAACAAACCCATAGATGGGAACCGGGTTTTAGAAAACGAGAACAATATAGTAACCGTGTTAAGTTCCCAAAAATGCACCGTGAAACTTCGAGTGCATACAGTGCGCACGGCTGATCGGCGACAATTGTGAACACATCACCTTACGACTCGACGGAACGCAGCCTCAAGTTCCGTTTCTGCGAGTTTGACATAGTTACTATTATCCTCTTTTTCTAAATGCATTTGTCTGAGAGAGATCTAACCAGAGATATGAAATAAACACTTCTATTTCTATGGATCCAGCATACCAGGGAAATACCTGCCTGTACACCCTTCGACACCGCAATCTAACTATCTTCTTCAGATAGTTACCTCTGACAGTTATGCGGGGTTGAAGGGTGTGCAGGAGGGTATTTTTCCTGTGTAGTATGCTGGATCTCTCTCAGACGAATACATTTAGGAAAAGAGAACAATGGTAACTTTTATTTATTGTTAAGCTCGCAGAAACGGACCTTCAGTGTTCAACAGTGCGCCATCTGCAGCCTTTTGTTCCAACTAGCATCATCTTTTAAAACGTTGATAAAATAGTGTTGAAAGAGGTAAACAGTGGTATAATTGTATTGTTTTTTTTTATAGAATTGTCGTAAATTTTCGCCATTTTGGATTCCATCAATAGGTTTTTGACCAAAATAAAAACGTTGTTTATGGGGTTTCAACATGTGTTTTAATCGAAATATTGCTTGTTTAGGGTAAAGAACAAAATACAAAATTCAATATTTTTCCCAGAAAGCAAAAACATGTGAAAAAAACAGTATTATTTAAATGAATATTTTTTTCCCGTTTTCTCAAGTATTTTTGGAGCCCATGAAAATTTTGTGACTGTATTCGAAAACTATACAGTACACACGGGGCCGCAGCTGATTATCAGAGTAGGATGACTGGGAAAACAGTTTTTATTTAAGCTATAGTATATAAATATTCATATTCCTGCTTCAACTTATCTCACTTCCATTTTAATTTATTTTAGAAGATTGGTAAACACCATTTTATAAATTTTTTATTTTAAAAAGAAAAAGAAAGATGGAAAATTTATATTTCTAAATCGATAAAAACCTTTAATTTGTTATGTAGTGTTGTTAGAACAGTTGTAAAACCTTCTTAAAATAATATCTAGACTTGACGGTTCAAAGGAATTTTTATAGAATCTATATGTTGTTTTTCTATCCATTACTATGTAACATAAATTTTTATAAGCTGGTGTTGGTCAGTTGTTTTTTACTCATTTAAGAGATATATTAGAGTTATAAAATTATCACCAACACTAAATAATATAAGTTTTGGTTATTTTATGAAGGTTTTATATTATTTGCTGTAACTTCTATATAGACAAAAATGCTCATTGGGAAAGACTTTAGAATTTTTTTGGCCAGAGAGAAATAATAAGTACGAACCCTTAAAACTAATAATAGATGGAAAAATGAAAGAAAAAAAAGTCGAATTTTATGGTAAAAAAATTTTAGACAATATTATGTTAGTACAGCGAAACTTTTTATAGGAGAGCAGTGGATAAGGTACAAAAAGCGCTTATCACAGCCAACGTTCGAAGAGAACAAGGTACTTCAAGAAGAATTTAAAAGGGGGGGGGGTGCCGTTTAACCTACCTTAAGTCCCTAAGATGTTCTGCATTAAATCGACTACCCTTGTGCGTGTACTGCGTCGGGCTGGAAAACTTGGGGCTCTTCGGCGAGTTGTAGTCGTAACGCTTGTTGTCGTGCACGTCTATCGACTTGCGCCGCTCCCTCATCGACTTGAGGTCGGTCATGTTGTCGTTAGAAATGTCGTCGTCGAAATCTAAGTCGTAGACAGTACCGACCAGCTTGTTGTGTATCGTGTTGGTGTCGATGTATCCGTAGTCGTTGTGATGACCACCTCGACCTCTGCCTCGACCACGACCTGAAGAAAAAAAATAACATACACTTCCGGCCACATAAAATGCGTACAGCAGAAGTTAGCTGCAGGTCTGTTGAATTTAAGTTTTGCTAATCTCGTTGCTTATTGTAACTGACTTTGACGTTTTCGAATTACAGGTTAGATCTTTTGACATTGTAAACATAAAAATAAGGACTTTACTGAAAGACTAATACAGACCGCTTCAAGCTACTGCGAACATAGGGCGGAAGAAGTCTAATTTGCCAGTGTACGTACATGCAGAGACACCGCACGCCTATCAGTGAAGCAACCAACACTCAGGCTTCCGATCGCCATTCGCTGCCGTTCGCCTTGTATTTAGTACGCCTCTAACCACGGTGCTGTGTGGAGCGTAATCAATGAAACCGGAATTTGGTCAATAAATACGCAAATTTTTATAACGTAATTTTCTTATTTTTTGTCACTGATAAATAAGAGCGTTTTATTGTCAACTGCTCAGATTTATCAGTGACGACGTGTTACAATAAAAATAATAAGGAGAAACAAAATAAAAGCAAGTTCTCAAAATAAAATAATACATTCTAAAAACCAAAAAGATTCTCCCAGTCAAAAAAAAATTAAAGCAAATGTTCGAAAAGTCCTCCTTGCTCGGCTAGACAATATCCGAGCCTACTATAAAAACCCCTTCTAACGTTTCCAAGCATGTTAGGGGTGATAATTTGAAAAGCTTCTTCAAAAACAGATAGAAGTCATTAGGAGCAAGATCGGGAGATCGAGCTGGCCATAAAATAGTTCCCCGTGTACTTATAACCCGATTAGGAAATACATTATCAAGATATTCCCTAACAAGGCCAACATTGTGAGCGGAACAACCATCTTGTTGAAACCATGTTTCACCAAATCTTACACCTAACAACTGCCTAGCAGTTGGAATAATGTGCTGCTGCAGTAGATCCAAGTATCTAGGACCATTCAAATTGCAATTGCCGTTAATAAAAAATGGTCCAATTACGTGTTCCCCTACAATACCCCCCCCCCCAAACATTTAGTTTTTGGGGATACTGTGTTCTTACGTCAAAATATAAATGCAAATTTTCCCTCGACCAATATCGAACGTGTGTTGGGTTATGACGATTTGACCATTTGACCATCTGCACTTTTTCGGCAACTTCGTAGACATCCATTTTTAGTTTTAAAAATGTATTATTTCAATTAAGAACTTACCCATCTGTTTCTCGAGCAAGGCAGAAATAAAACAAAATAATAAAAACAAAATGAATTTCCGAAAGATAACACTGTAGCGTGCTTCGAATCCACCTCGGTCGTACGGCACGGAGAGTAAATTGGACTTGATTCCCTCTATATTCGCAGTAGCTTGAAACGGTCTGTATACAAACAAACAATTTTTTTTAATTATTCAACATTTTATTGTAAAAACTTATTCTTAAAGCTCATTATGGACGAAATAAGGCCACAATTATGCGAATAATAAAAAAGTATCAAGAAGAAGGAACTGTTTGGCAAAAGGAAAGCAATAACTTAATCATAGTCAGCGCACCTCTGTAGGATCGGTAAATTTGAGTAATCTAAGTCTTTTCAGACAACCAAAAATGTTCAAAATCAAAGAGAAATTATTAAAAAAACTACGTAAATTAAAAAAAAAAAAACAAGAAAATGTTTCTTCAGTAGCGTGTCATTACCCCGTCAGCCTCGATAATATTTGCCAATCTTCGTGGCATGGAATCTGCTAAATTTTAAAATAAATTTGGATTAGAAACAATGACTTCGTCGTACCCTCGGACTATGAGCTCCATTAAGAATTTCTGGGGCCAATATTAATTCGTGTTAACTTTTTTGCATAAGGCCCCACATATTTTCCATAGGATTGGCGTCAGAAGTTTTTACCGGCCATGGCAAAACCTCGATGTTATTTTGCTGAAACCACTGTTTGGAAATGCGTGCGGTATGGATAGGACGGTTATTCTGTTAATACACAAAACCTTCTAGATGAAAAATGGTTGCTTCTGGAAGCATAATATTTCTCATCATATCAACATAAACCTCAACCGTAAATCTTCCATGGATTCTAAAAAGAACATGGGGCTGTCCTCCCGCCGATATCCAACTCCACACGTTCACGGAAAATCTTTCAGCCCGGTCTTCGTTCCCAGCAATATATTTTTTGAGATAGCGTGTTCGTGGCGGGCGATATACCAAAATTTGTTTGCTGTCATTGTGGGACTAAAATATTTTTTCATCCGTGAAGACCACTTATTGTTGCCAACATTCTTCTTCTTGTAGTAAATAGTTAAGTGCAAAAATAAACCTGACTTGCTTCTTTTCCGCACTAAGTAAGATTTTCTTGGCAGCAACGCGACATCTAAGCCTAGAATGGCTTATCCGTCTGCGCGTCGTTCTTATGGATCCAGGAAAATGTGCCTCAATTTTCGCCTCTGGGGTCATCGCAAATGGCTGATCCTGCTGAGGTGTACTGACTTGGGTCCAGCCAGTGCCTCGCCTTCGTCGAACAGTTCCTTCTTCTTGATACTTTCTTTTTATTCTTACAATTTTAACCTTGTTTCGTCCACAACGGGCCGCTACTCTTTGAACCAACCAATCAGCGTCTAATTTTGCTAAAATTTGGGCTTTTTCGAATTCGTTTAGTTAGGGCATTTTTAAATAAGCATATGACAAAAACAAAATCTGACGGTGACATTTTTTGTCAATTTGAAATAATTACTGAGTTGCGAGACCCATAATACACTATATAAAATCGGCGTATGCATTTTATGTGGCCGAAAGTGTACACTTTGCGCCACATAGAAAGCTTACAGCTGAAGTTAGCAGTTTGCGTGTTGGATTTGTTCAAACGGTTGTATTTAGCAAGTCTCTGGCGGACCGCCCTTTGTGTCAATTTTGAAGGATCTGTTGGACTTAAACAATAAAGATAATCCGAAATTTTTTGTTTTAATTTTTACAGGTTTTTGGGTATTTTGTTTTCGTTTTATTAAGAAAGAATAGATTGAAAGCGCAAAATAATAAAGATGTACGAAACGTGAAGCTCAAGTTCTTAAGGCCAAATCCCATGTAACAAAGGACAAAACTTATAAATTCTTATAGATTTTCTCCAAGAAGTGGTGCCTAAATATACACAATACAAATAAAGTTATTTACTTATCAACAAACTGGAACACAGAAGGAAAATACACAATCTTAAATCGTAATAAGCATTTTTGGATTTGATTCATACTGTTTTTTTTGTTAATCGAATTTATACTTTCTACGTTAACTTACCTTTACCCCTCGAAGCTGCCTGCGTTTTACCCGGCGCCCCTCTGCCGCCGCCTTTCTTGTGATCGCCCCTACCCCTTCCGGGAGCTTTCTGGGCGGCTTCCTGTTGTCTGGGACTTTTTCCGGGACTCTTTCCCGCCGGCGATTTGTTCATCATCTGTGTGATCACCCTTGCTGAGATGCGAGTTGGTTTAGAGGGCGATTTTTTGCCTGCATAATTAATTTTGATTTCATCAAGAAAACATTTGAGTTAAAAGTATGGTGCACAAAAGTATTATCATAAAAAGTATACCTAACTTCTTCAACAGACATTTAAAAAAGTGCTTCATTTATAAATTTGAAAAGTTTTTAGTTATTTAGTTATATCTAACAGTGAAACGATAGGGTTGGATAATGGGACATTGTAGTTACCTGTCGAGCTGTTATTCGACTTCAAAGACGTACTGGGCGAAGGCAGAGTGGTGGTACTCGTAGGGGTGGTTCCGCTTAACACCGGCAAGGGTACCACTTCGTCGGCGAAAGGCTGTTGCACCATTGTCGTCGGCGTCAGAGATTGGTCCGTGTTCGAACTTAATTGGTCCTGAAGATCCTGAAACATCGACAACAGACATGGAAATCAGTCGATTTTCGACGAGTGCGTATCCAAATTTTAGCAACAACCATAGATGCAGCCATTTTTATAATCGCTTCCCCTGAAACTCTCCTTCGATTGCCATAACTAAACCAACCAACCTATCTGTAATTCGGTTACAGACTTCGCTCGCGTTCATTTTCGCTTATTTTGATTTTGGCTACAAAAGCGACTGTTTTTTTTTTGCATTTTTTCGGTTTTTTTTTTACTTTATTTTTTTATGGACTTTGACTTCGTATTATGAATTCTGCCTTTAGGGCCTTGTCTTACTCCATAAAGGGGTGCAAGAGCATAAAATGTCTGATACTGGATGAGAAGATTTCAATTCATATGTATTAACCTGTGTTACAGTTGTTTGCACTTAAAAAAAGTAAGCTTAGGTTGCCGAATGTCACATAGCTATCATCAAAATGATCGACCAACAAATCTCAACGTCTCCTCCCATGGTGCCATCTATACCACAACCACTGTTCGTGAAATGATTTTAATAATTTTACCTGTTCCGCCACTTTAGGCGCCGCCCCCTCCGACATATTAACCATGGCGGCAGTGAGTTCCATGTTCTGCTGAGAAGTGGTGAAGGCGGCGGTACACGGCAGAGGGAAGGCCATCGCGTCTTCCATGGGCTTTGACAGAGCCGGCATGAGGGTGGAATTCGTAAAAGGAGCGCCGAATTGCGGAGGCATCGATGGGAACATCCCTGCGGACCCGGGAATACCTTAAAAATAAGATTTTTTTTAATTTTAAATAGTTTCATGCAAAAACATTTAAAATCCCTCACAACCTCCAACATAAATGTGAATTTTTCTAAAAACTACCCCCATTTGCTCCTCCCCTGAAGTGATTTCTTTTTACTTGAAGGAACTGAAATTAACTAGTGCCTCATCTACATCTACACACCGGTTCAGAACTTACACCCGATTATATTTGTCATCATATCTCAACTTGTCCTATTTTTAACGAATATAGCTAAGAACATTCCCTAAAGGATAGGATCCAAATAGAAAAAAAACCCATGGAAATCGGTTTACTGGTTCGAGAGCCGCATGCGTATAGATACACACAAACAGAAGTCAAACTGTGTGAAACCTATAAAGAAAAGAATCAACGAGGAACTGTTCAAGGACCCAGTAAATCTTGTTCAACACAACACGGACGCCGCTGATGTAAACAAATTGGCCAAGGAGGTCAGGAAGCTCCAGATCAAAACCGTGGTCAGCATGGACGGTCCAACCGAAACAGATCTGACTGAAGAGCACCTGCTCGAAGTCCTTGCTCCACCTAGGCAGGAAACATGTTAGACCAGCAACAGGGCTACTAACAGGATACTGTGGCTTTAACAAGCACCTAGAGACGCTGGGAATCGCCGGAGACTCAGAGAGTCGATGTTGTATGGAGGATGAGAATCGTCCTTGTATGTGATGCTGAAGTGTCCGTCTCTGGCCAGGTCAAGAGAGTTGCACCTTGGGAACTATCTGTTGGTCCCTGGCGATGTAATAAGGTTGCAGACCAGCGCTAGTTTTTTAATTGTCCATTGGCATTAACACATTATAATTGCTTACCTGGAACTTGGCTCCCAGACCCGAAAGGTATTTGGGCGTTCATGTCCGGAGGGGCGAAGAGAGTGACAGGAGGCACAAATTGAGAGGACTGGTCTGGGAACGAGGCCCCGTAGTTGTCCATCAAAGGAGGGTACGGGGGAACTTGACTGGTTAAAGATGGCACTTGACCTGGTAGGCCAGATGAAATGTCCAGCGATGAGTGATTAACCACGCGGACCTCTTGTTGACGCCTGAAAGTGAAAGAATTTTGCTGTATTATTTAAAACATTGTACATTAGATATTGTCTAGAAACAGCCCCAATACCGATTACACTAATCAACACCAAAAAAAAAATCGTTAAAACTATGTGGTACATTTTGTAGTTAAAATTAGAATTTGGTAGTTATTTACGTTTTTTTTAGGTATAAGTTTAATTAGTTATTAGACACTTAAAGTAAATATTTCAACGCATCGGTATCGGTATACCTAACAAAGCCAAAATACACTACATTTTTGACTTGATCATGCCATGTTTCGAACGTTACCCGCTTTTTTAACGGGTGCGATGACAGAACACCTGATTCCACTCATTGCACACGGAGGAATGTACGTAACGTTACGGACCCACAAACGTACACAAGGATTTCAATCAGCAGTTCTGTCATCGCATCCTTCAAAAAAGCGGGCATCGTTCGAAACATCGCATAAACAAGTCAAAAATGTAGTGTATTTTGGCTTTATTTCGAACGCATTAGGTATACCGATACCGATGCGTCGAAATATTCACTTTAAGTGTCAATTGTGTAGGATTATGTCAGTAGTAGTGTGGTTAGTTTACTATAAAAAAAGGTTCTTTATGGCGAGTCGGTACGGTTCCATCAAGATATAGCTGTTAATGTAAAACAATAGCAAGGAACATGCGATGCTGGCAGACTACTGCTGGTTGTTAATCAGGAAACCCCAACCGACAAATCAACAAAATGAAAAACGAAGGCTTTTTGTTCCAAATCTATCCCTATCGAAATGTTAAAAGTTACAAAATAGATATTGATATATCATAAAATTGTGACGTGATGAAAAATTTAGAGGCTTTTTAAGGCAATACAGCCTAAGCCACAACAACTTACCGCTTCCTATAACTAAATTCGATCTTACCAAAAACTCTGAAGTATATTTAATTTATCACTTGAAATTAAAGGCATAGCTGACTACAAATATTTTAGGCTTAGTCTTACAATATTTTTAGCGGTTTTTTTTGCTTCTTACCTGTTTTCTTCCTCCTCCTTTCTTGAACTCCGCGAGCTGTCACTGCCGCTGGAGCTCGTACTCGACCTTCGCTTAGGCATGACCTCAAACTCCGCCCACTTTCTCTGAGGATGAATGTCGGGATATGGACTCTGCATACAGTCCATGGAGGCGGTGTCGTGCAGCGGGGTCTGCGGAGGCTGGAGGGGCGTTTGAGGAGGCATCATGGGCATGCTGATTTGTGTGGGCGTAGTGGATCGTTCTTTGGTCGTGAGCGTTTGGGCGACCGGCATTGAGGAGACCTGCAATTTGAATAAAACAAATTTGGTAGTATTTATTTAGTACATCAAAACATTTTTTAATCAAATTTTAAGTTGTAAAACAGATTAGGCTTATACCTGAGTGATTGGTGGCATCTGATCTAGATTCGTAATAGAGTCCAACATTTGGTTTCCGTGCTGGGTATTTTGAAATTGTTGCGTCATAAAAGAGGTGTTACCACTAAACAGTGGCTGTTGATCGTTGAAAGTACCACTAGGCGGTACCCATCTTTCGTCCCCTAAAAAACGTAATAAAATATATCAATTATTATATATACCGGAAACAATCATAATACAAGTCATAATGGAAACCACTGAAACTGCCACAATTTGTCAATTTACCGGGTGGCCCAAAAAAAAACCGGAATTACTTTAAATGGCTATAGCTTTGTTAGTTCTTTACCGATTTTAACGAGTGATACGCCATCTTAAAATCAAAGATGGTGGACATTGTCAAAATGAAGCACATATTTCAACTCGTTTCTTTTTAAGGAATCCACTTAAATAAAATTAAAAAATTAACACTATTCAAAAGTCTTGTCTCTACCAAGGCGATCGACATATCGCTTATTAAAATCGTTTAAGTACTTTAGGATTTATGCCCAAAAGTTTGGGAGAAGTTCCAGTGCTCTATGAATATATTCATATCGCCGCAACTGTTTTATTTCTTAACGGATTTTAATGAGTGATAGCTCGTTTGATCAAGAATTAAATTTTCCTGCGACGACAAAAAAAATTGTCAATCATTTTTGGATTCAAGATGGCGGATCTTATGAGAAAATCATAATTAATCTCATTTAAGTCTTAGTCTCTTTTAAAGGGATCGACATATCGCGTACTTTAGTATTTACACCTAAAAATTTGAGAGAAGTTTTATTGCTCTTTATGCGAATAATGCATATATTCATATCACCGCAACTTTTGTACTTCTTATATAACCGATTCTAAATTCTTTAAATCGGACCTCTCCTTATTTGTCAGCACGAATGTGATTTAGTGGAAATAGCACCACTCTTTTTGATATTTTAAGGGTCACTTTGACCCTAAATTTAGACGACAAACAATTTATTTTTAAATTTTCCAATGGTATTTTTTTAATTTTTCGTAACCGATGCCAGGAAAAAGCTTCTAAAAACCTGCAAAATGAGTCATATTTATACCAATATTGGACAAAAAATTCCATTTCTATTGGAAATTTCATCATCATCAAAAAATTTTTAAGCCAAAAGTATCTCTGAATCTGACCATTTTTTTTTTTTGAATACTATACTATAATTTATTCCAAGTACCTTGTATGGGCGCTCCATGTACCATAGGCTGAGGTTGAGTAACAGGTACTTGTTTCATAGGGTCTAATGCTAAATTTTGCTCCGAATAAGGGTAGTTGTTGTGGGATTTTTGACCGTGTTCATTAGCGTCTTGAGGTTTGAAGGCATGATCCGAGGTGAAGTCGGCTGAAAATGTCAATTATTATTATTTTTAGTTCGTTCAGAAGCTGACGTTAACGTCAAATTTGTCGCATCAGACCTCTGTTTCTTTTCCATTCAGTGCCAGTATTTCTATCTTGCTTTCTTTGGCCTTCCTTCGGCAAAACTCGCTGCGTTAAGAATTTTAGTAAAAAATGCTTTCTAACAATACCTTCACTAAGGGATAAATTAAATTATCCGTTCATGAGATATTTGCAGTTAATGCAGAAAACATGAATTAATAATTTTTTATCATTAATCAGGGACTTTTCTCTCGCCACCTGGTAATGGATCAAAATCATCAATTCATCTTCTCAAATATCATATTAACTGCAAATATATCATAAACGGATGAATTAAGTGAGTGGTATTGTTGGAAAGACCTTTTCTCAAAATTCTTAAGATAGAAAATACTATAGGGTATATTCAAAAATAAGGACCGTTTGGGCTTACTCTGTAAACTATAAAACTCATTTTTGACAATTGTTAGGTTAAAAATTAAAAAATATCTTTTATATATTGAATGCTTTTTGTTTGAACCTTTCTAGCACCAACAATAAAAAACTTTCCCTTAGGGAAGGTTTATAGCGAAAGACCCTGTACGGATTTAAAGTGGTGTGGTTATTATGAATCCAATGGGAATCTACGGACCAAAAACACTTTCATTTACTTTCAAAACAAAAAATTGGCGGAGGCGGCAGACTTCAGCATAGTTATATCAGCGCCACCTAGACGAAACATTTTTTTTCCTAAACCACCACTTTTTGACCATGACATTAACAGTTCCACGTTTAAATGTCAAACTGCCATATTATAAATTGGTCTGAAAATGCTTAACATCAAAAACCAACTAACTACCTGTTTTTTGCGTTGGCAATTCGCCCAACCCTTGCTCGCCCTCCATACCGATCAGGGACGGTTTCGCCGCATCCTTCTCCAAAGCAGGTTCCTCTGGCACCCCGTTGTTGGGCACCACTTGTTCCCTGTCGCTCTCTATCTCATTGCTGCCACACTCGTCTGTTTCGCCGCTTGTGGATTTTTTCGACAAACCCATTCTCAGTTTTTCCACCTAGAACAATCATTTACTTTCTTAATGCGGGCCTCTTAGAACTCTTTAGTATAAGATAATTCAAAATTCAGTATCGAGATTTTAAGAGCATATATTTTAGTTCAAAATAAGACTTACACAACTACTACTCCCAATGACCATTTTTGTCTATATAGAAGTTACAGCAAATAATATAAAACTTTCATAAAATAACCAAAAGTTATATTATTTAGTGTTGGTGATAATTTTATAACTCTAATATATCTCTTAAATGAGTAAAAAAGACTTGAAAAACAACTGACCAATACCAGCTTATAAAAATGTATGGTACATAGTAATGGATAGAAAAACAACATATAGATTTTATAAAACTTCCTTGTGAACCCTCAAGTCTAGGTTTTACAATTGTTCTAACAACACTACATAACAAATTAAAGGTTTTTATCGATTTAGAAATATAAATTTTCCATCTTTTTTCCCTTTGCTTGGTATGTATTATTCTTTTTCTCCTATAAAAAAAACAATACAATTATACCACTGTTTACCTCGTTCAACACTACTTTATCAACGTTTTAAAACATGATGCTAGTTGGACCAAAAGGCTGCAGATGGCGCAGTGTTAAACACTGAAGGTCCGTTTCTGCGAGCTTAACATAGTTACCATTGTCGCCTGCACACCATTCAACCCCGCATAACTGTCAGAGGTAACTATCTCAAGAAGATAGTTAGATTGCGGTGTCGAAGGGTGTACAGGCGGGTATTTCCCTGGTATGCTGGATCTCTCTCAGAGAAATGCATTTAGAAAAAGAGGACAATAGTAACTATGTTAAACTCGCAGAAACGGACCTTGAGGCTGCGTTCCGTCGCGTCGTAAGGTGATGTGTTCACAATTGTCGCCGACCAGCCATGCGCACTGTATGCACTCGAAGTTTGTTTTTGCGGACTTAACACGGTTACTATTATGTTCTCTTTCTAAAACTCGGTTCCCATCTATGGGTTTCTTATGCATGGGCCTTCAAATCAAAACACGCATCACGTAGTCTAAGCGAAATTTTCCTACACAAGTTCATGTCGGTCCACGTGATGAGTTTTTTGAGTCAAGGTGGCCGTGCATGGGAAACGCTGGTCGGAATTGGGTGTAATCTCGAGAAGATTTGGATCTCTTATCTCTCTCAGATTGATGTAAGTAAAACCAGATAATGATGGTATGGTATCTCGCAAAAACGCGCCTTTTGATGTCACAAAATTAACCTTACTCCTGTGGGTATACGAAAAAATCTTGTTTGTTTTGTTATTATAATTTCCAAAATAAATTAAAATTGTTTTTTTTTTTTGGTAAAAACAGTGGGATTATAACCACTATATAAAGATATTAATAAAAACATTATAGAAAGAAACCTTATGGGCAAAAAAATATTATAGGCACCAATTTATATAATTATTGTATGTGAGTTCCCAAGTTTATCTTATATAAATTTGTTGTTGGTTACTTACGTTTTTATAAGTGGGTTGATAGCAACATTTTAAAAACCAATCTATATATCTTTAATTGATAGTTACTTGCGGTTTTATAGATGGGTTAACAGAAAGATTTCAAACACTGATTTATACAACTTTTGTCACTGATGACTTTAATTTTTATAAAGATGTTCGTGGAAATATTGTTAACGCCAGTTTTATTTTACCTTAAGGTACCATCAATTTAGAGCCTTTAATAAAACAAATATACAAACTCAATTCCTGTAGGAAACCTCTAAATACCTTAGAGCATTAATGGAATCCCCTTTATAATAATTATATAAATTTTTGTCACCAGAGGTTCCTGAAAATGCTCATTGGGCTACTACTACTACTACTACAAACACTTCACACAAAGTATTATGGGGCGAAAAAAAGATTGACCCCTGAAAAAATATCTCCTTGTAGATTATTACAATCACTCGACATGCTGGATGATGTAAGCCCTAAAATACAATCTATATTTTAAATTTAATCGAAATATCTGAAAAACTGCAAGAGCTATAAAGAGAAAACTAAAAAAATCTTAGTGTGTGCGGACACATATTATGTTTATAGGAAAAAAATCTTATTTTGATCTCAAAAATGCGCCCTTAAAATGTTGATACGGAATTTTAAAACCCTTTGTACCAGACGGTTTAACCACTAAAGAGACCGCATAAAAATCCCGAGGCAAATCACACATCTAGGCTCAAATTTCTAGGCTCAGTTTCCATAATTATTCGTTATTTTATTTCCTATAATTATGTAATATTTCAATAATAATAATAATAATATTTCAATAATGATCTTGTTCAGACAATTTTTCGTGAGATTGTTGTTATTAAGGATTGGTGCGACTCTAATGGACTTTTGTTTAACTTTAGCAAAACTCAAGTGCTTGGGTTCCGCATTAATATTGAGGATATTGATTGTGGCCACTTCTCCATCAAAAGCTCTAAAAGCACTAAATTTCTTGGGCTACTGCTGGATGCTGACCTCAAATTCCAAAATCATATCCTTAATTTAAACAAGAGGCTTGCATCTGGCTGCTACTGCGTACATGCAGTGGCAACCAACTTGGGTACATCAAATGCCCGGATGGTTTTCTTCTCAGTTGTGCAATCTCATCTTTCTTATGGTCTACCAGTTTGGGGTTGCTGCAGCCAGCAATTGTTCGAATCTGTTTTTAAACTTCAAAAACGTGCTATACGTTACATTGCAAGGGCCTCTCCTAGAGATCACTGTAGGCCACTTTTCATCAGTTATGAAATTCTTACACTTCCATGCCTGTTTTATATTAGAGACTGCAAGTTTAATACATAAGCACATTGCTGCATTCCCAGTTCATCAGACAGCTTATTGGAATCGCCGATCCCATGACATTCCTCTTCCAATACCAAATTCCTCTCTAGTCCAGAATTCCATTATATATAATAGTGTAAAGGTCATACCCCGAAATTTTAAAATCATAACTAATCCATCAAAGTTTCGCAAAACCTTAAAAGAAACACTAGTAAAACAGGCTTTCTACTCGCTTGATGAATATTTTAATTTTTCTTTTAGTTAAGGGATCTCTTATCAATTACCAGTTATTTGGTCGCTTTGTTACCTTCATCTTATGGTTTCCATTGGACGAAGGCGACGGTTGTAACCTTTGTCTGCTTATATATGAACAAAAATCTATTTTATTGTACTTAAATAAGTTAATAATTTTAAACACATCTCTTATTGTTTTTTTTTCTAATATGTTAAAATTTTAGCTTTGCTTAACTATTTTGTTCTTGTTTCTTTCTTTGTACGCATGTGTGTATTATTGTATACTGTTTTAAATTTTAATATGTTAAAAAATTCGTTCTATTTTAATTTCCTGACAATCAAGAAAAATATTGACTTGAATCTATTTTAAATGTTAAATTGTTAAATGTTAAATTTTTGTTATGACTTTAATTAATAGAGGATAGTTAGCTATTTTATATTTGCCATTTACTTCTATTTTAATAAGAAAGAAAAATTTTTATATTTTTGTTTTAAAAGGTAGCTTTTTTTTAAAAAAAATATATTATTAAAATTATATATTTGCAGGCATGCTAGTCGCATAACTTTTATTAGGTGCTTATAGATATTAGATTTAACTCTTTGGCTTTGTCAACAAGATTGTATTTTTTTAGACAATAAAGCATGGTTACTACTTACTACTACTACTACATAAAAACGATACATAGTTATTGATTTGTCGTAGCACATTTTGTCATCTTAGATGCGACCGATTTTTGTGTATTTTGCTATTGTTATATTTTTAAGACTTACGAAAATGCATAAGAAGTGTACGTTAGGTAAAAAGTCGCCGCAACTATCTTTTCACATGTTACATATTGCTTCAGAACGCGGCTCTACAATGTAGCCATCCGCAATTTCTTTGATACTAACCAGGTTGAGCGTTTCCCTAGCGCTATCCTCGCGCGTGTCCTCCCTTATCGAGTTGTTGAGCACCGGGCCATAGGAGGTCAGCGGTTGGTTTTTCGTCACCTCGTCGTCTTTGTTCAGATCGAAGCCGTCGTCGAAATCGAAGTCTGCCAGCAGGTCGCGGTCTTCTTTGTGAGACCTGAATAAACCGAGAAATGGGTGGATTTATAGCGATTGTTTACCTCATTCATTTAAAAAGCGGGCTGATTTTCGCAACAGTTAAAACTGATATTTCCATACTTCGTAAATAATCTACAAAGTAACCCTGAAGATGGGACCATTTTTTATGTTTTTCCGACTAACATCAACCTCAAGATTTGATAGAAAGGAGTACTCTCGCAGATAATAATAAAACGATAATGCAAACGAGTCTTAGCAGCAGACGTAGCGAATAGATACCCGATGCACGATGTCATTCAGCAGGTACTAACCGACGTCAGCCAGCAGGAACTGAAAACGCCTCGAAGTCAGTAAATGAACCTTATTTATTAGGGATGAGCTTTAGCCAATTGCCAACGTTAACATTTGATATCCTCCACTTAAAATTACTCACCATTGCCCACGGATAAACGTAAAATTGTACTTATAAAGTATATTATATCGCCTTTTTGCAAATACCCAAAAATAGACGAAAGCTTGTTTATTGATACATTTGATAAATATGCTTCCAAAAAAGGCGATCGCCTCGAGAATTCTTTAATATAAAGTAAAAAAAAATATTTTTTTTTGTATTTTGTTTAATTTGTTTTAAAAGTGGTCCTGTGTGAGTTCAAGTCCTACACTATTATTAATTTTGAATGGCATTTTCCAATTTAGATCAAAATTTGCAAAACAAAAAATGTTTTCGCGATGGATGATAGACGCCAAGTCAAGTTGTTTATAATAGCGAGTTTAATCGACTTCTTATTTTGCAACATGGACTAAATGTCACTAAAACTAAATTCTTAAGTTCAAACAACGTAGGGAAATCCTACGTCCGAATGCCCGAAAGGCAGCCAACGTCTTCGATTGGTAGGTCAGTCGCACAGATAACCTTACTTTTGTTGTCTTTTAGAAAATAAGCGAAATGTTTTCCCAATCGTTTTCCTTGTTTTCAGGAAAATGGTTCACGAAAATGCAGACAGATTACCACCCCCTATTACACCATGGCTAAGCCTATAAAAATGTACTGGTGCCATCCATCCTCCCTGTCAAAACTGGCCTCAATGGAATCGTATTGTAAACAGTATAGCGACCTGAACCCACGATAACACTACAGATAATAATCTCTGCAAGGATGCCCCCTCAATATCTGAAGAGAAAAATGTTTGATTTCTTTCTATACGACGAATGTTTAAATTTACGTTTATTAGGCATAATAAAATTTCGTCCAAAAAAGAACGCTACAAAAGTAAGGTAGGATATTAATATCAAAGTAGGTTAGAAAACCTAACGAAAATTAGTTCAAACAGTGGAACGTAAAGTAGGTAAATAGAGCACAACGTAACTTTAGGGCATTTTCTATCGACCACTAAAACACGTAATCGATTCCGACGACGATTGGACATTGGGCAGGACAACTAATTTCACGTTATAGAAACCAACATAAGACCAACGTTGGGAAATCAAGAGTTATGCCGTAGTATACGATAGAGACCAACGTGAGCAGACGTTGGGAAATCAGTAGAAAGTTACGTCACAGTATGCGATGTCAACGGGTTGTTCAGTACACTGACTTTACGCTAAACAACCTTAGTTTGTACCTGAAGACGATCAGAGATTGTACTGATCGAAACGTCGTGTATAAATAAAATATAGACGACGTCGTTTACCAAATAATGAAGTAGTGACTTATGACCTGAATCACAAACCGAAAACCTAGATTTTGTTATATATATCTTTCTTTTTTGGTTCTGGTTAACATTATTTTGACAGGCAATTCTAAAACTATGGAGTCATCTGAGTCAAATCGTAAGGATTGGTAGAAAACTACCTATATCATCTCTAAAAAATAACAAACATTTTAGAGGTTATGTTAACAACCGATGATCTGAGCCAGAACCGGGTTGCAACCATGACGTCATGGTTTTAAAAAAAGCTCCAGTTTTGATCCTGGTTCAACCATAACCAGGACCATTCTAAAAAGAAAACAACGCCTTATGATAAATTTGGGATATGGTTGTTAAATTACAATTTTTTTTTTGTCAAAAAAGATGACTAAAGAGCGAGAGAGAATGTGGATTTTTTTAAATATTTTGAACCAAATCTAGGGGAAAAAAGTCTTGAACGTAACACTTCGGCAAAAACCTGAAAAGATTAAGCCATTATAACAATACATACCTAGGCGAAAATATCGATCTCTGATGATTCTGCAACACTTCAATGTGCCTCGTGGCGTTTCTGGTTTCGACGTCTTGCTCGCCCAAGATCGACTTGCCGTCCAAACAGTCGTCCAAAGACTTTTGAAACAACTGCTCACTTTCTTTTTGCTTCTGACTTTGCACGTGCTCATCGACTATCTTGTCTGCCACTGAAATCTCTTCGCTTATCTTCGACGGCTTCAACGTAGATCGCTTGTTCTCTTTGGTGTCGCTGTGAAGCTTTTCTGCGAATATGTCGTCTATGCTTCGGCTTTTCGACGGGGACTTTTTGTTGGCCGTCTTCTTGTCCACTTGCTCTTTCAGCTCTTTGTTCGGCTGTTTTATAATCGATTCCGATTTCTTGACTAGCTTTTCCGGCGATCTGTCTTTCTCTTGTATCTCTTTGGCTTTTTCTTTCTCTTGTAGCTCTCTGGCTTTTTCTTTCTCTTGTAGCTCTCTGGCTTTTTCTTGCATCTCCCTGGCTTTTTCTTTCTCTTGTAGCTCTCTGGCTTTTTCTTGCATCTCTCTGGCTTTTTCTTTCTCTTGTAGCTCTCTGGCTTTTTCTTGCATCTCTCTGGCTTTTTCTTTCTCTTGGATTTCTCTGGCTTTTTCTTTCTCTTGCATCTCTATGATTCTTTCTTTCTCTTTTATTTCCCGAATTTTTTCTTTTTCTTGTAATTCTCTCAATCTTTCTTTCTCTTGTATTTCTTTGAGTCTTTCTTCCTCTTCTCTGGCCTTTTCCTTTTCCTGTTTTTCTTTTTCTAGTTTTTCCCTATTTCGTTTTTCTTTGTCAAGCTTTTCTCTGGCTTTTTCCTTAGCTTGTCTTTCTTTAGCTTTTTCCTGGTTAGATTTTGCCCTAAGTCTTTCTGGTGATTTCTTTTTGTCATTTTTGTTATCTTTCTCACTAAAAAGTTTATCAAGGGTCGCCTTCGATTTGTTTCCGTCTTTGGTAGTAACTTTCCTTTCTGTGATCTCCTTCTCCATGTCAATCTAAAAAAAATTTTTTTTAAGGTTAACTCTAAATAAATGGGGGCCAGAACATCACCCTGCTAACCTCGTAATGTGAGGTCAAGACAGAAATATAGATAGATACAGGGAGTCAAAAATTTGGTTTTGAACCAACGCAAAAAAAGGAAGTTTCTTAAAATGGTATAGCATAACCAGGCAGAGAAATGCATCAAAAATAAAACTAAAAAAAAACATTAGGGGCATAAAAAATCCTGTAAATATGGTGGTCACTGACCTCTTTCCGGACCGGCAGATTCTCTTTTAGCTTTTTCTCAGTTTTCTCTCGCGCAGCGAGTAACTTGGCTGCGGGCTCATTGGCCTTTTTAGCCTCTCCAGATTTATGAACAGCTTCCTCCTTGGGCTTTTGAGTGTCTGCAGTTTTTCTGCTTTCGCTAAAGTAGAACGTTTAAAATAATATCATATTATTAACCATGGAAAATGTTATTAAACGTCTAAAACGCAATTTAAGTAATAGTTTCCGAATATAAAAAGTAAGGTGCAATATTCAAACAACAAAAACATAAAATTAAGTTTTTAATAGATTTAGGGGTACTGAGCTTATTATCCGTAAATTTCTGTCTGAGTTATGAAGAAAAACCAAACTCAGTGACTGACATGACACAAAATGAAATATTTTTCCATTGCTGCATCATGTAATACCAATTAAGGGACTTTAAGCTTTAAACATTGTAA
Source organism: Oxystoma pomonae (assembly GCA_963921995.1). Lineage (NCBI taxonomy): Eukaryota > Metazoa > Arthropoda > Insecta > Coleoptera > Brentidae > Oxystoma > Oxystoma pomonae. The sequence goes on along the minus strand of OY998169.1, from coordinate 82,667,031 downwards.
AAAGAAACTTTCAACTGTTTTCATTTATTTCCCAAGTCAATTATTGTGCTTTTCTAATGCGGTACTTACCTAGTTTTATGTAAAGGTTCTTCCTGAGCTGTTGCATTTGCAGTTGGTTTTCCTTGGGACTTTCTGAGGTTCTTCGGCCGTTCGCTTTCGGAATGGGTCCGCTGTTGTGGTTGCTCGTCAGACGAATCTCGTGACCGGACATTAGAGTCTCCGATCCGATCACCTAAGAAGAAAAACAATTAAATCGACTGAGATGTTGCACATTTTTTGAAAATACGATTTTAAAAATCTAGACACAAAAAAAATAAACAGCAAATTAAGAGGAGCAAAGATTCCCTCAAAAAAGGCAATGGTCAACCGTAGACATGGTGCTCATCTAACAGAAAAAAATGCATTTAGTCTCAACTCGTTTATAAAATCTGAAACTGCGAAAATACATGTGACTTCATTTTTCTTTGACAAGAGTTATTTTGGTGAAATTATAATTCCATGTAGCTATTTTTGAGATCAGGGATAAGAAAACAATCAAAACAAGAATAGCAACACAGAAGTTTTTAGTTGCTGTGAAGGTCTTAGACTGAGATGTTGCACATTTTTTGAAAATACGATTTTAAAAATCTAGACACAAAAAAAAATAAACAGCAAATTAAGAGGAGCAAAGATTCCCTCAAAAAAGGCAATGGTCAACCGTAGACATGGTGCTCATCTAACAGAAAAAAATGCATTTAGTCTCAACTCGTTTATAAAATCTGAAACTGCGAAAATACATGTGACTTCATTTTTCTTTGACAAGAGTTATTTTGGTGAAATTATAATAATTCCATGTAGCTATTTTTGAGATCAGGGATAAGAAAACAATCAAAACAAGAATAGCAACACAGAAGTTTTTAGTTGCTGTGAAGGTCTTAGACTGAGATGTTGCACATTTTTTGAAAATACGATTTTAAAAATCTAGACACAAAAAAAATAAACAGCAAATTAAGAGAAGCAAAGATTCCCTCAAAAAAGGCAATGGTCAACCGTAGACATGGTGCTCATCTAACAGAAAAAAATGCATTTAGTCTCAACTCGTTTATAAAATCTGAAACTGCGAAAATACATGTGACTTCATTTTTCTTTGACAAGAGTTATTTTGGTGAAATTATAATAATTCCATGTAGCTATTTTTGAGATCAGGGATAAGAAAACAATCAAAACAAGAATAGCAACACAGAAGTTTTTAGTTGCTGTGAAGGTCTTAGACTGAGATGTTGCACATTTTTTGAAAATACGATTTTAAAAATCTAGACACAAAAAAAATAAACAGCAAATTAAGAGGAGCAAAGATTCCCTCAAAAAAGGCAATGGTCAACCGTAGACATGGTGCTCATCTAACAGAAAAAAATGCATTTAGTCTCAACTCGTTTATAAAATCTGAAACTGCGAAAATACATGTGACTTCATTTTTCTTTGACAAGAGTTATTTTGGTGAAATTATAATAATTCCATGTAGCTATTTTTGAGATCAGGGATAAGAAAACAATCAAAACAAGAATAGCAACACAGAAGTTTTGAGTTGCTGTGAAGGTCTTAGGCTTAAGTAAAAAGATTACCTACACCAAAAAATAAGATAGTGGCTACGGATCTGCGTTTTTGGATATTTGATTAAAAGTGCTGCAACCGAAAAAATCATATTTTTGTTTTTTCAAATCCTTGAACTTAGGTAGGCGTTTACCAAAATGTTTTTATATATTTTATAAATCTTTCCTTGACAATGTGGGTATGACGAAACGCGTTGTGAATAAAACAATAAAATTTTAGAATCTAAAATATAAGTTTTTAATTTTGGTAGAGCAAGGACCCTCCTCCTTCTGTTTAATTAAACAAGATGTTCCACACGCCAGAATTTAAAACCTTTATAAAAAATCATAATTTTCAAACTCTAAAGATTTCCATCCAAGAGTAAAATTCGTAATCCTCTACACCAAAAACCACTGTAACATCGTAACTATTATTATCTGATCAAAAATTCGTTTTCCTCGACCCCAAAAACCTCTATTTGAATTGCATTTTGAACGAAATCGGAGATTAGATAGTAACAACCCAACCTCTTCAGCCCCATCAAAGAGGAGGGGGGACTGTCAACTTCATAACATCACTCCCTTAATAACCTTCTCCTCCAAATCTTAAAACTGCTTATTCATAGCAGCTTTGGTTAAAAAGTTATGAATTTTTAAATATATATAAACCCTCTCTAATCCCCTTAACGACCTCCCCCACCAACGTATTTTAAATTATATTGTATTGTCACCGGAACTTTAAACGCACATCAAATTTGAAGTTGATCGGATTTGCAGAAGTTAGTCAAAATTGTCAAAATTGACTTGCAAGATCTGTGCCAAACTTACTAATATAGATTCGAAGTTAAATAAAAGCGTGTAAAAAAAGGGGTTTAGGTTCACTGGTTTTAGTGTAATATTTAGGCCCTGACAATCATATAAGAAGATATATTTTTTAAATCCTACAATATTAACGTTCTATGATCTTATAAAAAAACTATTTCAAGTATTTTTTTTCAATTCAATTCATCCCCAAGAAAATTTAATCTAGCCATAAAAGTAAACACTTTAAAACTTCAAGGTGCCTGTTAGAAATAACTAAATTTATTAAACAAAATCTTTAGTTCTGTCTCTTTGTTTGTTATTGAACTTTGGTTTTTTGTCTAGTTTTTGAGAAGAAAGCTTACCAGATGCTTGCGAAACTCGCCTAGACCCACGTCCTCTCGCAGCCCTGGCCTGTCGACCTCGTCTAGCGGGCTGTTCCTCTCTTTTAGGAGGAGACGCAGGTAGTTTCTTATCTCCGCTCGGTTTTCGAGAAGAGCGACCTCTTTGCTGTTGTTGACTTGTTGTTGTGGCGGTTGTTGTGGTTCCAGAGGCGCCCAGCCCAACAACGGCGGCGGCGTCGACTCGCGACTGATCGGACGAATGTTGTTGTTCCTGTTGGAAAAGCATAAAATCAAATTTTCCCCCGTTAAAACCAAACTTGAGGGGATGTATTATAGAGGTAATGTAAGCAAGCTTAAAAACTAAAGGATTCCCTCGAGGATTCCAAGATGATGCCAACATCTCATTTTTTTTTCCATTTCTTAGGGCTTTGTGAAAAAACACATGAGAAACCTTAGGAGGAGCAATGAGACAAAATTATATTAGTACCACGGACAGTTTGCTATTCTCCCAATCATTTTATTTTACGGCGTATTTTGAGTTATTACTTTATTATTACTTTAAATTACAAAATTTAGTGACATTTTTGTGCTTTCCCGAATTTATTGGTGCATGTCTTGCAAAAAAAAGTGCGGAAAAATGCGTTAAGCTAGAAAAACTAAATCCAAACAATCTAAACATTAAAGATCGACAAACCCAAGTAAATCTTGACTTTTAAACTAAGTAGCTTGTTTAAATTAAATCAATGGGTATGTCTTAAACTTTATGAATTGTTTTAAAAGGACCATCAACCAAACAGAATAAAATGAAACAAATCCTGAAAATGTTTAAACTTTTATATATCTATGGGTCACAATCATCATGCTCATCATCATCATCATTCCTTCAAGATCTCTGAAAAAATTCCCCTAGTTTCCCTGTTCATCCAGCAAAAATTTAAAGATTCATGTGCCTGATACTCACCTAAACTCGCAAAAAGTTCAACTGACTGAAAATGTGAAAAAATCTGCCCTAACCCAAGGAACTAGAAATAATGTTGTAAAGATTCAATAACAGGGTTCGAACGAAAAACCGATCTTCAATTTCCAGGTAGTTTCTTAAGAAATTTCCAGGTTTAAAAAAAATATATTAAAAAAAGGATGAAACGGTAAAACCAGAGGAAAATGTGAAAACTAATAAATTTTAATATATGTAAAAAAAAAGAAAACACGGAACAAAGCTGCATGCATCCTAGCATCGGCGGATCTAGTATCAATTTTTAAATTTGGTGCCAAACGCATCAAGCCTTAAACGACCCGAGAGCGAAAATTTTGAGAACTGAATTTTTTTACACAAATTGAAAAAAATTAAATCCTTAAATAACTAACATGAAGGAATTTCCCCGATATTCCGTGATCTAATTCAAATATAATTTTCCCTAGTCAAATAGAATTTTCCCCGACTTTGCCTGACCACTATTAATTTTTCTGACTTTCTAACTTTTGCCTGCTCACTTACCTTAGATTGTGCTGATGCGGCGCCCCCCATAGAGGAGATCCTTCTCTGCTGCACAGCAGCGGCAGGTCCTTTTCGCGCTCTTGATGGACTGGCGTCATTTGAAGCGCCGCTGCTGCTTGCGTCGCTGTCGCCGCTGGAGTCCGAGCTAGAGGCGGAGGAGCTGCTGGGCGCCGCCCGTTTTGCGGGTGGGGCCCTCGGGGTGTCAGTCCGTTGGGCCCCGGACTTGGGCGCCTTGTCAAGAAAGGGCCAGTCCTCGGCACCCTGACTACTCCGCTTATTAGCCGGTGGCTCCTGCTGCGACTCGGCGCGCTGCTGCTGTTTCTGCGCAGGCGCGGTCGACGCGGGGGCTGTCGCCTGGCTCTCCGATGGCGGGGGCTGTTGTTGCTGCTGGGAGGGGGCCTAAAATTAAACGGCTTTAAAAATAAAGACAAAATTAGCTTTCGAGATCTGCTAGGTATCTGGCAGCGAAAACACTGATCTGTATGATATGAGGGACAAATACAAATGACTTATTTCAAGAACACATAAAAAACTGAGCTGTATGATGAGATATGAAAGACAAGTGGGGTGTTGTTGTTCCTGGGAGGGGGCGGTAGCAAAAATAATGATTTGTATGATATGTATAAAACCTTAACTGTATGTGTATATTTTCTAGAACTACTCAACATAACGGTTTCATCAGTAATTCATAGGGACTGGAACAAATACACATGAGTTATCGGGGGAAAACAGGCAAAACACTGAGCTATATGATTTGATGTAAGAAACAAATAATAAATGACCTAGAAAGAACAGCAAAAAATTTAAGCTGTAGGATGCTGATGATATGAGAGACAAACAAATAATTTGACACCCATTTGTTTTATTTTTTATTGTTTGCTGTTTTTGACACTGTATGACACCTTTGAGAGACAGGCCTCTCCTCTATTCCTGTTTTAGTGACCTTCGATCCAGATCGGCGGCCATTTTGACATTTAAGTCATGTAACAAGTGTCAACAATAGCGTCTGTTTTGTCGCATCGCCGTAGCTTATTATATACTACGTTTATACGCACCTAAAATCTCTTTTATATAAGGACGGTTTTAAATAAAATCGCTTTCTGCAACAGGAGATTCAGTTTAAAAAGAAAACAAATAAAACAATTAAGTACCAGATTTTTCGGCAAAACCATGGTTGAGTATTTCTTTAGGTTGGAAGCAATGTTCTAAAGTGTTTATAACGACCCTAAAATGGGTTTTAAAGCAATAAGCAGCTTTCTTAAATCGCTTTAAACTAAAATCGATTTGGTGCTTAAAACGGTTTCAGTGGTGTTTGTACGACAAAATTTTCAAACCGCCCTTATATAAAAGCGCGAAGAGGACGCCGTATAAACAAAGTAATACTGGAAACAAAGCCACCAAATTGGGCAAACATTTTGAGAATTCTTGCGTTTTTCAATGTTTTAGCACACGACATCAAGGAAAATAATTGGAAAATAGCATAACAAAGACTCAGTAGGCAAAAATTAAAACATTAGGTAACTAATAAACAAAACCTTACAAAAGGTTTTTGTATAGGAAAATACTTTCCTGAATTTGGCACTGACTAAACGGTTTTTATATGGAGAAATAAAATTACTCAAATTTTCGTTGACATCATTTAAATATACATAAATATGGTGTGGAAAATACTGTACCTGAGTTGACTTCTGAGGCTGTTGTTCCTCCTCGGAATCCGAACTTGAACTACTGCTCGAGTCGCTGGAACTACCACTTGAAGTAGACGAACTACTGCTGCTGGTACGCGTGGAATGTGTGGAAGACTTGCGTTTACTTTCAGCCACCTTGGCTGGTTGCTGCTTTACGGTTGACGTCGTTTCCGAAGGTTCTTTCTTGCTGGATTCTTGTTGCTTTTGCTTCGGTTCGGGCGGTTGGTCTTCTTTCTTTTTGCTCTGAAAGTGAAGTAGTTTTTAATCAGAACCAGGTTTTCATTACTGATACAACCAATCACTAGTAAAAATAAAGTTAAAAGGCAAGAATATATAAGTACTATTTCTTTTAAGCTTTTATATTTCTGTAGATGCTCTCACTTTCTATCAGCATGGGCCACAATTACTGTTACACAATTCTTTAGTACTCCCACACTATGTTTACTGCTCCTCTGTTTTATTCCTGCTACAACAGAATGAGCTGGATAGGCTACAGAAACTCCAGAACAGGGCAATGAGATGTATTCTCAAAGCCCCCAAAAGAACACAAATTAAAGAATTACTTAAGAGGCTTGATTGGTTGCCAATTATTTTTTTTTTTTTGAATTTCAAACATTGGTTCTTATCTTTAAAATAAAAAACAAAGAACGCACCAGCTTACTTACTGGAACAAGTAGGATTTAATGCTGAAATTCGTGATTATAACACACGATCAAGAAATGATTTCCGCTTGCCCAGGTTCCATAAAAGTTCAACACAAAACACAGTTTTTTATAGAGGTTTAAATCTATTTAATCAATTGCCGAATTAAATAAAAAATACTTCATCAATTTTATCTTTTAAGACCAGCCTAAAAAAAAATTAAAAATAATTTAGCTTCGCAGTAATCTTATAATTAATTTGTGATATTTTCTAGTTTCTGTTGATTGTTTGTGTTTTTCTTATTTATTTTGTATAGTTTGTTATTATTGTCATTTTAAATTATATTACTAGTCACACTTTTTATTATTCGGTTTTTAGATTTGGTGTTAAGTTTGGGTCTTGTGTTGTTGTATTTTATATTTTAACATTTCGTTAATTTGACTTTTAAACTATTTTTAATTTGATATATTAAACCACCTACTATCACAATTCTTTTTTTTAACCTTTTAATAATTTAGATCTAGTTTTATTTTACCGCTTGACTGTTTGTATATACTTTTCTACTTACCTGCACTTTTAGCTTTTATAATATTACTTTATAAGTTTTTATTGTTGGTTGACTGTTTGTTTGTTTGTTGTTTGTCTGATTGGTTCTTTAGGTTCCTTTTCATTTATCCTCTGTATTGTTTTAATATCCTATTATCTTTATGTTTCTATATTTTTATCACGTGTGTTACTGTTTAGATTTTTATACAAATATTTTTAATTACCTACTAGTTTGTTTGCATAGTTTTCCACTTGTTACTCTTAAATATGTGATTGTTTAGTTGATTGTTTTTTATTATTACTTATACTAACTGTTTCTAATTAGTTATTTATCCATTAATTATTAATATTTGTTCAACTTTGGAATAGTTATTGAAATGTAGAATTGAATTGAATTAGTTATATTGACTAAATAAAGGATTATTATTAAAAAATACCCATTCAATTTTTTTTATCCAGACCGAAATAATGGTTTTTTTTTGCCGCCGGTCTCCGTAGCGCACTGGGTAGCATATCTACGCACGAAGAACCCGGGTTCGAATCCCGGCTAGGTGCATGGATATTTTGAATATAAAAAAACATTTTTGCACATTTTTCCAAAAGTACGAAAACATGTAACACATTTTATTTGGCTAACCGGCTTTTAAAGTCTACTAGATCTAGGGATTATTATAGCAAACTTATAGAAATTCAAAAAGTTTTTTAATTGCTGTAAAGAGTTTAAGTGTGCGATCAAGTTGGTAAAATAGGGGTAAGTAAAAATATTACCCAATTTTTAAGGTTTGTTTAAACACAAAAAAAAACAAGGTAGTGGTTAAGGATCCGCCCATCAAATGTTTGAAAATGTACACAATTTAGCTCAAAGGGTAATATTCGAACCACGAAAATCGAATAAGAAGAAAAACTAGAGCAAAAAAATCAAGATTTCTTTTTCCATTTTAAACCACAATTATATTTTACTTTATAACTCAGAAAGCCTTCAGTTTAAAAAAAGACTTAACAACTAATAAATTCCCAAATGTAAAATGGTATTTAAAACATACCTTAGGAGATTCGGTGAGATCTTTCTTAGCCGCTTCTGAGGGCGAACTATCAGGTACAGTAGTGTTAACGGTCTTCCCAAGACCACTTTTGATGCCTTCCGCTGCCTTTTTCGCGGCCTGCCTTTGAGGTACGAACGCCGCAAGAAACTCGACGGAAGCTTCAACATCTGCGGTTTTTGGTTCGGGCTTCTTTTTGGCTTCTTTCTCCTTTTCGGGTTCTTTTTCCTTGATGGTATCTCTGTTGGCAGCCCCTCGGGTAAGTTTCGGTTTGAGCGGTTTTTTCTCGTCTTTTTTCGGAGGGGTAGGTTCCTTCTCTTCTTTTTCCACCTTGCTCGGACTTTCTTCTTCTTTCTTCTTGTTTTCTGATGGTTTTTTGACTGGTTTCTCTTCCACCTGACGTACGGAAAAATTATAATTAGGAACTTGTTGGATCGGTCGTTTAAGGTAAAGCTATAAGAGTAATTACTATAATGACAACTACGCGTGCGCATTAGAAAGTTTTTAACGAGGGAAATAATATAATTCCTTATTGACGACGGAATACTGTGAAGTGCCTTTGCTTGTGTTGGGTTGGATTGGCAAGATACAAGCATTAACCCGGCCCAAGGGCACCCAGAGCCCCTTCTCAGAATCCCACTTGGATAATTCTCAACAATTGCGTCCAAGTCGCGGGAGTGGACCCGACTAAATAAGTCGTTGACTAAATCCTGTTGGGGAACATCATACCGCACCCCCCTGGAGATAGGGAGCCCTGAGGTGAAAGCAACTCTGGCTCGCTCTCGACTTCTCTTAGTGGTGGATCGGCGACGGATGTGGGAGCCTTGGCTTAAACGCCAGGGCCGCGTAGACGAGGCACCACAATAAAAACATTCGTTAAGGAACCAGGCGCACCCTGTTGTATACAGCCCTTTTCCCGAAGTGCTGGGGATGTGATTCTAGCCGGTTTACTTGTCTGTGAGGGAACTCCAGAAGAACCCTCCGACAACCAGGAGGTAACACAGGAAACCAAACAGGTACCCAGTGAAACCTTCTTTGTTTCCCTTTTTAGCTTGGACTAACCATATAATAATGATTGTCAACAAACTGTGTTTGTGTGCTTAGTTGTTCTGAGTTTAACATTTTATATTTATGTAGACAAATGGACACTGATCTTTGTGTAAAAAATTGAAGGAAATCGAGATGGTGTGCTATCGTAAAATGCTGAGTACATAACGTGGATGTTTTGCTCATGTTAGATAAGGATCTTGAAGCTTTATTCACCATTAAAAGACGTAAACTTGAACGTTTTGGCCGTATTTTGAGAAATTACAATTATGAACTCTAAAAATTAATATTCTAAGGAAAAATTGATGGCAAAAGTCTGGGTCGTAGACGAATATCATTGCTTAAAAATCTTATAAGAATTTAAAAAGGCAGTATAAGCAGATATAAGGTGCAGATCACGCTGATAATAGCCAACGTTAAAAAAGAGTATGGCACTAAAGAAAAAGAACTTTTGCTGTTATTTTATGTACAAAATTATATCCCCCTTCTTCTAAAATAACAGTTTTAAAAATTTCTTCCAATGCAGTTTAAATTTACATAACCACAGACTTGGACCTGTATAATCCAGAAAAAAGAAGATAATTCCAAAATTTTGTTAAATAGTAAAATCTTTTTCAAATTATGCACACAAATAAAAGAGACTAAGTTTACTAAATAAAATCAACTTTCACCCCAAAAAAAAATTGAGAGAGATACGTTAGCGAAAAATAGTCCCCTACCTTGGCTGCACTCTCTTCTTGTGCGACAAACTGCTCTTTCCCCCTAGACGTCAGTTTGTTCATATTTTCGGCAGCCTTCTTAGCCGCCTGTCGCTGAGGTACGAAAGTAGGAAGATCTGAGGACACTTTGTTGATTTTCTCTTCGTCTGTTTTGACTTTTTTCTTGTTTTCCGCGCCAGTTTTGCTCGGACTCTTCGAGGTGCTCGGTTTTAGGGTGAAGTCTTTCATAGAAGCCTAAAAATAGTATGACAGTTAAGCATAGAATTTCATAACTAACTAGAGATGATGTTTTTTAACATAAAATGGCATATAGTGCATTTTCCCTAAAGAGTAGTCTTTCAAAATTCCAATACAAAGCATATATTTCGGTCATACGTTCCCTTCTTTTCTCAGCACATGTGTGATTTAGTCAAAAAGATCCTCTTTTTGCTGTTTTAAATTTTAATAAGTAAAATTACGACTGCAAAATTTACTTCGCCTCTAAGACAACAACCTGTATTACTGTGATTTTTCCTCAACATTTTTTATTTCCAAAGTTTTCTTTCTGACACATAGAGGGCGCTTCAGACACAGACAAACAAAAGCATTATGAGCATTTATGCAGATGTGTACACGTGTCCCGAAAGTTGGTAAAAAGTATCCTCTGGGCAAATTCACCTTCAGGAAAAAAAAATAATTACTTATTTTATCCCACCAAATTACCTTGATTTTTGTCCCCACTTTGGTAAAAAGGCGGGAAGTTTCCCTCTTTTTTTGACCTCCCAGTTTTTCATAAGAAAAAATTACTAGCTTAATTCGGGAATATTTTACCAAATTTTAACCAAAAATGTTACTTGGGTAGCCAACCGGCCAACCGGAATATCGCCAGTGACTTCATCGGGTTTTTGAAACCAACCTTGCTAATTCAGCTCTTATCAAAACTGCTTTTAGGACAAAATTTACTTCGCCTCTAAGACAACAAACGTTTTTTTTTTTAATATTGTTTTATTTGATAGACAAAAATTAGAACTAGGGTACTTTTTTCATTTACCAGCTGGACCAAAATAAGACAAAACATGAAATTAAATTAATTCATTATCTTTAAAACAACCAACATTAACAAAAAACTCTTCCGTTAAGATAGTAAAATCTTGGGCAAAAAGTAACTCTGAATCAGCCCGTTTTTGAGTGCTAAAACATTGACAGAAGACCAATCAGGTGCGTTTCTGATTCCCGGGAGAACTGCCTTTCCCGGAATTGAAGAATACACGCCCAAGAAGAAGAGGGAGCTTGGTAAATTTTGGACAAAAAAACCTACCTTAGTCCTAACCATTTTGCCAGAATCGTTGGTGGCGTTCGAGGATTTGTCATCTTTCCCCGACCCATCCGTACTCGAGTCCTCGCTGTCCGAATATATAGAGGGGATTTCTTTCTTCTGGTTATTGTCGGATTTCTTGAGGTTTTTGGCGAACGACATTGACAGGCCGTCGCTGTCAGTGTCAGAGTCGCCTATCTCCTTCATAACCTAAATATAAAAAAATTAAGTTTTTGCACAAAAAAGTTAACTCGTGTTTGTTCTTTTTGCGTAAAACTTAATATGTATTAACGGAGAAAAATAAAGTCTCGGTTAAAAAATCTAAAAGTGTGAAAATACATGTGACTTCACTAATCGTCTATTCAACGCCTACTAGATTGGGGATCGGATCATGACAAGTTATTATTTTTGGAGTTTTTCGCTGTGTATGCTGTTTTCGTTGGCTTGTTGCGATGTTAAAAAAGAAGGCTCAAGTTATGAATTACCCTATATTCTAGCAATGTCTATTTACCTGACTGAGCCTGGACTGATTCCTCCGCGTCGGCCGAATATCATCCTCGCTGCTGCTGTCTAGCCGGCCCTTGACCACCGCCGATATTGATGATTGTCTTTTTTTACTCGAAATTGATTTTCTACAAAAAAAGGAACTAACAGTTGTTTTCAGAAAAGTTTTCGGATAACCATTTTTAAATGGGTCATTCTTATTTATTCAGGGTTCCCACCAAATTCCAAATTCCCTGACTTTTCCAGATTTTCCCTGACCATTTTTTAAAAAATTCCAGGTATTTTTTGCTTGTGTATGTAGATACAAAGTAAATTTAGATAAATTTAGACTTTTACCATGACAATTTTTGACGGCCCAGATTTAGCAGGTATTTATATTATAGAGATAAAAAGGTAAAAAGCAGATAAATAAGACGAGTAACTTTGTTCGAAACTTTATTTGAAGACAAAAATCACAGGAACCGAATTCGTTAAATCCTAAAAACAAATCAGGTACTTAACAGTATTAAAAATAAAAGACTAATTTGCCTAGTTCTACCCGAGGTTCTACAACCGTTTTTTTGGTTAATCTAGCAAGTTATAAAACTAAATTGCACAAAGTGTTAATATATATGCACATGTGCATATGCACACGAAAAAGAAGACAGCATAAGCCGCATTGCGTCAAAATTCAAGACAGAACAAACACAGGAAATATACCAGAAACCAATTACTGAAGAATAAAAGAACCGCAATGGGGCTACAATATACACGAGCTCTGGAAGAACATCCAAGAAACAGTAACTAGGGTGACTAGTCAAGTTCTCGACAAAAAGATAAAACAAAGAAGGAAGTACAAAAAAAGAAGTTAAAAAACCTCCAAATCAGTTACTTCAACCGAAAAGAAACCAAAAAACAAAAGATCAAAAGATCTTGGGTGGAAATAATTCAAACTTGGATGAGCATCCCACGTGGGATGCTCATCCAAGTTTGAATTTTTGTTATTTCCACCCAAGATCTTTTGATCTTTTGTTTTTTTTTTTAAAGAAGGAAGTATTTTGATGACGACTGTAGAAGAGCGACGGAAAGACGAAATATGACCAGGAAAAAAATGCTTCAACACCCAAGAGCATCTAATAGAAGAGTATAAACAACAAGTTCTGCAGCACGTAGAATGATATAAAGCAAAAAGAGAGACCACTATCTAAATATAAAAAGAGAAATGGACAGAATAAAAGAATAATTTCAGGGAATATCAAAGCACAAAACATGATACCAACCCATAACCATAAACTTCCTCTAATAAACAACGGACAACTGATAACCAACGAAAGAGAGATCCTAACCACATGGAAGAACTACTTTTGCGAACTACTCAACAAAGAGGTAAGCATAGACCAGATTTTCACCGTTAGATAAATAATTAATAAATGCTGGGAATTTGACAGGGAACTTTACCAGATGTTTATTGATTTCAAACAGGCATTTGACATATTATGTAGAGCAAAGTTGAGGGAAACAATGCAGGAACTGAGCTTTTAAAAGCTTATATCCCTGGTAAAAATGTGTACGGAGGATACAAAGTGTAAGATAAGGGTGGAACAGAGCTACTCTGATTTTTTTGGTATCAACAATGGGCTTAAGCAGGGTGCTCTCTTTCACCCCAACTCTTCAACATAGCATTAGAAGATGCAATTAGGAAAGCCAAGAATGAGACACCAACAGCTATATTCCACCAGGAAGGATCCAACCTACTACTGGCCTTCACAGAGTATGTGGACATAATTGGCAACATCAGGATTAATCTTAAAGACTCTTTGCACCACAATATTTCTGCATCCATAACTGATTGATTAATAAAAAAAGATTACAAAAAAGGAGTAGAACCCTTTTTGGCAGTGGAAGCAGTTTCTGTGGAGGTTCCTCCACTTCCAGTAGTTGGTGTAGATGTAGGTCCAATGTCATTTTTGACCCAGACTGATAGTGTATCAGTTTTAAAGCTTACATTATGCTTATCTTAGTCTAAATTAAAAACTGTTTTTTTTTCGACATTTCAGATTCTTGCTCTTAAAAAAATTCAAAATTCTCGAAATCTCGCATCGTAGTTGCACCCCACATCATTTAAAGAGTACGAATAAATACATTACATGAAAAAAATTGTCGGATCAGAAAAAACGCGCTAGACTACACTTGAAAGTTGTAATAGAAGATAGCGCGATTTGTGCTTTTGTGCTTAGAACAAGGAGGAATAATACCAGGTGATATTTATTATTTCGAAATGAAAAGCAAATCTTTAATAAACGCAATCTGCCACCCTGCTTTCCTCTCTTTTCTATTGCTCTTGGATTTTAGGTGAACTGGAACTGATTGAGCGCGAAACAGATGTTGAGTTTTTATACGAGGTGAGCAGAGAAGAAGAAAGAAGAAAAAATAGGTTGAGAAAGAGAAATTCCAGGTTTTGTGTGCAAATTCACTGACTTTTGAGGATTTTTTGGTCATTCCCTGACTTTTCCAGGTTTTCCAGGTCAGTGGGAACCCTGTTATTTATTTATTCAAGTATCAACAGCATTGCCACTTACAGATACTCGCTTAAGTCTAATACATGCAAATATAATTTAACCATAAGAAATAAATCAAAATTTTATAAGTAACATTTACATTGGTTTAAATTTAAAATTAGTCGCTTAAATTCGAGAAGTTTTTCTGTCAAAAAGGAGATAAACAATTAAATGAAATAAAATTGAAACAACAAGAAAAAAGAAATAAATATAAAACATGTAACAGTTAATAAATAATAGACAAACTTGGTATGTAACACACAATAATAAAATAATAATAAAAGAGAAGAAACAATATACAATAAATGACTAATTGACTAGATCTTAATTAATTTTATATGAATAATTTTTTTTAAAGATTTAAAACACACTGAGTCAATGTCTACCTCTGCTGCATAAATATTAAAAAGGTTACATAACATATAGATTGGGTACGCAAGATAGAATAGATTTTTGTTTGTAGCATTTATTCTACTAACTGCAAAGGGTAATTGTTCAAGAATGTTGGGACAATCAATGCTATTTTTGAGAATCTTAAACATTTTACATAAATACATTTTGGTTCTACTTTTATTTAAAGAAAGTCTGTTAAAAACGCCTAGCAATGTCACAACCACGCTGTGGGTAAATGCCATATTTACGAAACAACATACATTTACGAAATTTTCTTTGCACACCTTCCAATATATTGATCCAAATATTATACTGCGGAGACCATATAATACTTCCATACTCTATTATTGGCAAAACCAGACTAAAAAACAAGTGAAGGCCTACATCTACACTAAAATTTTTACTGTTTCTTGAAGTAAAACCTGCAATTTTTTGAGTACTGTCGATTTCAGTAATAATGTATACGCACGAACAGGTGTTTTCGCCTTGTTTTGAAAAAATAAAAAACGGCCAAAGGGAATATCGCAAGTGACGTCATCCGCTTTACTTTGGGTTTTTAAAACCAACCTTTCAAAACTGCTTTTAGGGTAAAATTCGGACCCCGTCAGTTAAATAAGAAGAAAAACTGGAGCAGTAAATTGTTATACTAATTGGAATGAGCTGATTCCAAATCTGCAACTAGATTTTATTCTAGCGTGTTTGGTTAATATGCTAAAATATATTTCTTTTTTAATGCTATATTACTACAGATAATTACCTGGGCGTAGGAACTTTCTTTTTCTCCGGGACTTTGTCGTCTTCGGAGCTGGTCTGCAACCGGTTCTCCTTGTTGTCCTTGGGCTTGTTGTCCTCGCTGCCGCTCGCGCTCGACATGCTGCTGTCGTATAAGCTGCCGCTGCGCCGTTTGGAAGCCCCGTTGAAGTACATCTTTTTGTAGGGATTGTTCTAAACGCGAAAATAACAGGTTTTACAACTAGCCTCTAAATAGTATAATATACATTCAGGGATAAAAAGACACTTTAATCAGTTTATACGCTATCTTTTGCACTTTTGGTCCTTTTTCGTTATAAAATCCTTAGAAATTATATTGTTTGACATTCAGGTGCTCTACTAAAAGCAAAATCTTAAAAAACAGTTTGGTGGTAGGTTTATTGAAATTCTCCCAGCAAACACATCTGTTACATTAAGATAGTATTTACTTTTAAAAAGTTTTCATAAAATTTACACAATATTTACATAACATAACTTATGTTTCTTTAATTACATTATATTTACGTGATGGAAATGCAGGTCATGGAAGTTACTTTTTACCTTGTTGTGACACTAGAAGTATATAAATATTATAATCACAATATGACTTTAATTTTACATAAATTTTACATTAAAATATGTAATATTTATATAACATTTATGTTTTAAATTTATATAGTAGTTACATAAAGAGTACGTTATTTACTTGACGTCAAGTTTACCTTGATGATAATTGTAAGATATATAAATATTATGTAAACAAATTTTCCCCAATCTTTTGTTGCCATGTATTATTTACCTTATTTTATTTACATAAATAGTAGGGAACTTATGTAACAAAGTAACAAAGTAATCATGTGTTATAACTTTTATGTAATATTTACGTAACTTTTGGCTGGGCTGTAATCGGTTACCATGGAGAACTTAAATGCATTGAAAAAGGTTTTTCGAAGGTAAATTAAAAATTGAATTTCGAACATTTCCTCAAAAACAAAAACGCAGGCTCAAGTTTTGCACTAGTGGTGTTCAACAATGGAAATAGGGTGCGAAATGATGATGAAAAGATCTGAAGAAGGAATCATGAAACGTTGACACATATGCAAAAGACAGCCAACTGTCTTCACTCAGAACGAAAATTCGCAATTTTTAGATTTACCAGAAAAATCAAAGCAAAATGTTATCAAAAACTAGTAAGTCTTGTTAAAGACTGGTCTAGGAGAAACCTTAAGGTGAAACATGCTACCTGGCATATTTTCTAAAGAAATCAAAGATTTGTTGTTTTTACTTTTTATCGCTATTTTTACTTTTCATCTCTCTTTTTTACTTTTTATCCCTGTTTTCAATTTCAGGGATAAAAAGTGACCTTTAACACTGATAGAAATAAAAAAAGGAGGATTCCAGAGGGTAAAAAGGCATGACAAAAGGAAGGGACATCTCCTTATCCCTTCTACACGTTTTCTAGCTAAGGGCACAACACACAAATATGCACCTACCTTAACATCCTTAAATAGTCCATTGACAGTACGCTCGTCGCCAGAATTGGTGGGACTTTTAACGCCTGCTATCCTGGCCAGGATAGTCTCAAAATCGTTAGTGTGGTCTTCGGCATCATTATGAGAGTATAACCTGACAGAAAATAATTGAATTACAAATTTGTCATTATTTTTTTACCTCATCACACTTATAAAGGAGAGATGAGAGTCGGATTTTTGGTAATTTCTTGAAAACTAACGCCAATGGCTCGTAGAACACCAACAGTCAGTAAAAACTAAAAAAAAATTCCCAACATCAAGCGAGTATGATACTAAAAATCTAGATATACCATAGATTTGATAGCTCACAAAGCATATATTATATATTCTTGCAAAAGTGCGATTTTTTCTAATTTCGATTATATTTGTCATTGTATTTCAAATTCCTTGAACTACTTATCCTATTTCTATGGAAGAGAAATAGGAATACTCCCTAAAAGACAGGCTCCAAACAGAAAAAAAACCGCATCAAAATCGGTTCACTAGTTCGAAAGCTACATGCGCAAAGACACAAAGCTGCTACTGCTGCTATATCTTCTTATTGGCGCTATCTCTTCGTGAGATAATCTGCCAGCTCAAGTGGTAAAACCCAGGATTTTCTGACACAAGTTACCTGAGTCCTATAAAAACACTTCCTTCCTTTTTTTTAATTTTTCTTCTGTTTTTCTTTTGTTTTGTCTTTACTTTTTTTTAATTTATTTTTTTTTTAAAACTGGGATAGAAGAGGAAAGGAATAGGATTTTGTTAGTTCTTTGGTTTCTGTATTGGATATATCCAAGAATCGGTGAGCATACTGATTTTTTGTTTTTTAAGTTACTTAGCACCTACACACATCGGTATAACGGCATTACCTGTCATAAATCGAAGGACCATGGTTAGCCTCCACGACTGCATTGACAACCGTCGTTGGCAGCGTGTTTGAAGATTCCAGCACGGCCACTTGTTTGTGAAAGGTCTGTTCGCGCATGCGAAAAAAGCTAAAAACAAAAATATACATAGTACATTAAATAATTTTATAATACTTTTAACGTGGGTTTATACGCTTTTTAGTATCATACAATTAACAAAGAAGTTAGTATAAGTGCAAATGTTTTAATGGGTGATAAAAAAACCTGCAAAAAAATGCGTGCCTTCGGAAAAACATCTGGCAATAATTTAAGGATATTACAAGTCACAATTACATACCTCCGACTCAGTTTCTCCCGACGACTGACCATATAGCATAGATTTCGCACCCGTTCGAGATCTTGCCGAAGCTGCACGAAGCTCTTCATCTTCTCCAAGTCCGCCTGTTCGCGCTTATGCGACAATACGTCAACGTCATCTGTCCTGGGCGGCAGCAGAGGCTTATTGTTTAACGATTTTCGTTTTAGTTTCCAGTAGTTGTAGATGTACTGTAACGCTTCGTTATCTAGAACAGAGTACAAAATATTAAATCCTAAGACTGACCTTACTTTTTTGTTTCCTTTCCTTATTTCAGCATCCACAGTGATTTTGACTTAAAACCTCAGATTAATAAAAAAAATGAGATATAACAGTAAACAATATTACCCCGATCAACCAGCCACAATGTTTATTTCCCAAAAAATACATGGTTGCCAATTTACCGCGGGGTTTCCCTAGAAACAAAACAATTCATAAACTTCTTGAAGCTCTTTTGATAATATTATTGATTATTTGACATATTTTTATATAGGATAATTTTTCTTATGCTAATAACTTAATTCTTAGTCCTAATTTTTAGTCTCAATAATTAACTTTTTTTAATTTTTAATAAGTAGAATTTCGAGATTTATAAAAAAGAACACAAGCCGGCAACGTTTTTTCGACGAGACGCGAATAAATGCCGACATGTTTGGTTGCAGCTGACGGCGTTGTTGTTAACGGGGGTTTGTGTTGTTCGGTGATTTTTGAATTTTATTGTGACTATTTGTGAAAAAAGAACTGTATCAAGCTATTTTGAGGACCAACAAAATGGCTTACCATTGCCTGGTATGCAATAAAAGCGGATATTCCAGCCCAGAACTAATATTTCGGAGGTAAGAAAGATCCTGTCATTTTACGTTAGTCATGAGCGTAGTATGAGGTAAAAAACTGCGTAAAAAGCTTATGATTATACTATTAATACATCAAAAATCTAAGACTAATACTAATCTTTTTTAAGAAACAAAAGTACCAGATAATTTTGATCCTTTTGCAGCATGTAAAATATTTATTTATTATAATTTATACATATCAAGAGAAGACAATAAGACCAAGTGCTGATAGTCAGGTACTGGGGCAGGTATTTTTTGTATTTTAATGGGTACCTGGGTACTTTCTATAATGTGAATAAAACCGTTTTGGAGATATTTACTCTGAGCCAATCTTATTTTTATTTTCATTAATATTTATTATTTATTTTTTTGCCTTTTGACTCCTGTTTCCTGAAAAACTACTAGTAATTTTTTACCTCTTCCTTAAATTTTCCTTGTGTTCTGTATTCAGAAAATAACATGCAGCCAATGTGTAAAGAATAAAATTTGTTGCCTTAAAATTTTCATAATTAAAATCACAAAAAGTTCTCTTAATTTGATAAATAAAGTTTATATTCCACTAAAGAAAACTAAAAGAGACATTATTATCATAGTGAAAAAAACGCTTAATAAGCCGTTTATTAGCGTGTTTTTTTTTGGACAAAAACGTTATAAAACGGGTTATTAACCGTTTTTTTTGCTATGAAAATATTTTTTTTTACTTTTGTTTTGTGGGATACTGCACAATTAAAAAAATATATAACAGCCATCTTGAATAATTGACCTAAAAATCATTTCAAGTGCTCTTTGGTAAACTTTTGATCTGTTCGTAAATACCTACATTCCTCAAACTAAACTTTATCCTTGAATAAATCTATTTTTTGTGGTTATGCAAGTTCTGGCAGTTATTGCTCTATCTCTTTTCTGTTTATATAATCGTCCAGAAGGGTGTTGGATTGTAAACATTAGAGGATTTCAATAGGGAATGTTTGGTCTCTCTTTAGTTATTAGTCTGAGCTTAAAACATTATGTAAATATGTATAAGGCTTATTGCAAGCAATGCACTTTCTATGCTTTTCATTCTCTTAACAAAAATAGGTCACAATTAAAACTCCTTCCATATTTTTTTTGATATAAGCAAGAGTTTGCAAACTTAAACAGCGCCATTTTTGATCAGCTCACCAAAAAGTTCAAAATTCTTAATGGATAACTTTAAACCCCTGCATTGTTTTAGTAAATAATTGGCAATAAAAAATCATCCATTTCTTTCTAGCTTTATTCTATGAACTTTGACAATAAAAAAAGATGAACTAAACGAATCGAACTAACCCAAAACATCAAACGCGCAAACCCGCTCGAACGCCTGCTCGGTATGGCATCGGCCGTTATCGATTTGAATCCCGAATTTCGATTCTTTACTAGGCCGGTCAAGAAATATTAGTTCTTAACAATAGAATTTCTATGAGCTTTTAGGTACTTTTTTGAAAAAGTAATACCTTTAAGTAGGTACCAGCTTGAAAAAGTGTATTAAATATGTAGCGAGAGTGGGCACTGTTATTTGACTACTTTTTGTAATGTTATTTATTACATAATTTAATTATGTATATGCAGCGCACTACAAATTTTAATGTACTGTGCCGCATTTATTTACCTACGTGATGACACTTTATTTTCTTTGAATAAAGTTTTTTGAATTGAAATTTAATTGAATTTTAACCGTAACTAAAATCGTGTTTTTGATGAAGATACAAAAAAATGTAGACTTTAAATAGTTAAAAGTGTATTACGCTAGAAACTTGTTTTTTTCCTCACCTATAGTATGTTGCATGGTAATGTCTTTGATTGTGACGTGTTTGTAAAACTCCGATTCAATTTCTTGTAGTCGCGCGGCTCGCGCTTGATTCTTCTCCTCGTTGGTCATGTCTTTCCGTTTTTTCCGTTTCTCGTCGTCCGCCTCGGACCCAGAGCAGACGCTTTTTTCGGATTTCTTGCACGATTTGCTGTGCTTTTCGCAATACGACCTAAAATGAGAAAAAAAATCAGTTAAGAAATATTGTTACATCAGCGGTCGACCCGCGTCGCGGCGTCATCCTCGAAATGTCAAATAAAAAGTAGCCTATGTTTCAATCCAGGTGACACCCATTCTTCTAAGGAAATTTTCAAAATTCCCTGATTTCCCTGATTTTTTCCGGTTTCCCAGACAATTTTTAAATTTTTTCCCTGACCATAAGTTTTGTAGTGACTGTCTTTGTGAGCGGTTACAGTTTCTGTTTAAGGTTGAAAGATAGTAGCCTATGTTTCAATCCAGGTGACATCCAAATTACTTTATTTTATTTTATATATTTCAACGGCAGAGCCACTTTACAAAATATTTTACAATAGAATTTTAAATTAACAAACAAGATGCAGACATTAAATTATTACTAGGTAACTAAAATAACAAATGAATAGAAGTAGTACCGATAATTAACAACGAAATAATGCACAACAAAATCTCACAAAAATCAAAAAAATTTTATCACAAAAATTAAATCAGTCTTGTAGTATCTTCCTAATTTTAGTACGAGGATTGCCAGAGAATGGGTCAAGCTCATGATTATTATAGAATCTTAAAGTGCGTGTAAGGGGGGAAAAATAACCATAATTGCTACGATGGAAAGGTATGCGAAACATTGGGGAATTATTTCTTCTTTGAATGGTATTAAATTCAATTGACTGAAGAACAGAAGAGCAAAAGTATACCCCATTAAGGATCTTATAGAAGGTTAATACATCAGCACAAATCAATATTAAAAATATTGGTGATTATAGTATAGTTTATTTCGAAGTTGTTTACAATATTGATATTAGCTCTAAATGCCAAAGTTCTCAGAAACCTTTTTTGAACAGATTCAAATTTATTTATGTGACATGCATAGTACGGAGACCATATGACCGAGGCATACTCCAACAACGAACGAACTAGAAAACAATAAAGCGTTTTTAAACAATAAGGTGACAATTGATCAGTATTACGAGTGATAAAACCAAGGTTTCGCATACTCCAGTTTATAATGTCATCAATATGAGGCAAGAAGGTCAGTTTACTATCAAACAGAACACCCAGGTTCCTAACAGTGGTTACTTTTTTTAAAGTGGTTTCATTTATAGAATATTGACTTTCTATCAAGTTGTTCAATCTACCAAAAGATATACACATACATTTTTTACATTTAACTCGAGACCATTACCAACACACCATAAACTAACATTCTCAAGATCTCTTTGCAGCATAAGGGTATCTAGATAAGACTAAATAATTCTATAAAGTTTGAAATCGTCGGCAAATACCAAGTGGGACGAGTCCACAATTACATCACTAAGATCTCTAATGAATAAATTAAAAGACAGGGCTTTGTGGAACACCAGACAGCACCTCAATTCCACCAGATACATAATTGCCGACCCGAACCAACTACCAGTTAAAAGACTGTGGGAAAAATTTACTAGAGTCTCACCCAATCCCATAGCCCCAAGTTTACTAACCATATGCCTATGACTCACTCTGTCAAACGCCTTTGAGAAGTCAGTGTAGACACTGTCCACCTGCTTAGACCCCTCAAAGGCACTCAACAGATCTGTCTGGCAGTTGAGAAGATTGGTAACTGTCGATCTACCACGAGCAAACCCATGCTGAGGTTTAAAATTATGGTGGAAGGTAGTAGGTGTCGGCTTTTACTTGTGTGTGAAAAAAAATTATATTTAAAAGCAAGGGCGCGAATCCTTTGGCGGGTGTAGCCTCAATTCTATATTTGTAAACAAAATGTCGTCTGAAAATTATACTAGAAATCGCATTTTTTTACGTTTTAAATGTTGTAGATAAAAAATTTTTGCAGTTTAAGAGAGAAAATTTTGACATTTTTCACGTTTTTTACAAAATATTTAAAAAAAAAGGGGGGGTTCTGTTAGCTGCCAAGGGGGTGGAGCTCGAATCTAGTCTCAATTGTAGATATGTTGCAAATTCATGAAAATCATAATAAAAATTAAATTACTTACACATTGTAACAGTTAATAACCTTATAGCTTTGCAGGAAACAAATTTGAAATTTGTTTATACGGGCTTCGCAAAGTGCTTTAATATAAGAACGGTTTGAAAATTTTGTCGTATAAGCACCACTAAAACCGTTTTGAACACTACATCGATTTTATTTTAAAGCGATTTAAGAAAGTGCTTTATCGCTTTAAAACCGATTTTAGAGTCGCTATAAGCACTTTAAAAACGCTTTAGCGAATTGCTTCCAAAAATCTGTTGTTAACTTAGTTGTTTCATAAATTAAAAGTTTTGTCCAAAAAAATAAATAATTTGAACAACTTGAGAAAACATTTATTTGAAAACTAATCTTTGAAATTACCATATACACTAGAACTAGAACGATGATGAAAAAACTGATGAACTTTTTTCATTCTACTCCGGTCAAATCTCATGCTTGTAGAACAATTTGGTGGGTTTTTTCCGTAGGAAATGGACTAAAGTAGTAATGGGACACCCAACCTGATATTGCACACTAACAAAAAAACTTGCACAGAATAAAATCTACATGTAGACTATCCGATATGGATGATCAGCCTCGGTCAGGCAGTCACATACCACATAGAATTTCCTGAAAGTTACCGCAATTTGCTTCCGCTACGTGCCTGTATACCATACGGCAACGTAGTAATTCCCTAAAGTTTCCACGACTTCAAAGTTAGGTACCAAATACCACACCGCTATGTCGCAACCACGTTCCTGATACGTCGAGGAGGCGCTTTTTTATATGATGGATGGATTTAACTTAACTTACTTAGTTTATTGCTCACAATACTTTACAATATGTAAAACCTAGCAACATTATCAGTGGGATTTACTAAGATCTAAAATAGTACCCCCCACAGGTCTAAATATTTACACCTGTGGGAGGCACTAAATTTTAAAACCAATTTTCAAAAAACACTTACCCATACAGAAAAGACACAAAGTTATTGATTATTTTGTATTTTTATTGCTAAATACCTCTGAAAAACTGCTTTTTTCTCAAAATAAATCCCATATTTTAGAAGAAAATGCCCTAAAACTATTTTTTTTTGACAGGTTTCAAAATGGCAAATGGTGAATAGGCCAAAATTTTCGCACATAATAGCTTCATAATCTGTGTTTGAGGTTATAAAATTGGTGATTTTTTAGACCACCTCTGAGGGGTGGTTTCAATTTATAACCCCCAGAAAGGATTGTTTGGTGGCAATTGGTAATGAGTTCGTTCATAATTTCCCTAAGTAACCGTTTTCACAAGAATTAATTTACCTTATTTAATATCCCAAATTGTTCATTAATCAATAAAACACCTCCAATTTTGTTTGTTGAAATCGTTTTCAGCAGAAAAAATATATTTATGAGGGCACTACGAGGCAAAACAAACACAAGTGAAGGTCACTGATTATGCACGAAAAATATACCAAACAAGAACACCCAAAACAACTATATTAATTTATTTACAAACTGAAATTAAAACATTGAGGTTATCTAAAAGCTCAGTCAAGAAAACTTTCCTTACTCAAAGCCCACTCATTTTAAAGCTGTAGCTTTCATCAGTAGAGGTTGGTGCAAGCAAAGGTGAAAGATCTGAACTCATGTTTGTGATTGAACGCAGCGCTAATATTTTTAAACTGACATTTCGACAGTGACAGAAATGTGTGTAATTTGCATTAAATTTTTTTAATACATTTCATAAATAAAAACACCTTAGAAATAAATACAAAATTAATCTACTCCTTATTTTATTATTACCCATCTAAATCTTTGTGTGACATCAGGTATTAATTGGAAAAATTAATTAACAAGGGTAAGTTTTCATTAGAGTGACATATAACCCCAATTTTAATTTGTTCTACAGAGTGTTTACTATTTAAACCCCGCGTGGGTTTAAATTTTTTAGTTTTCTTTTTTTCTAAATTGAGACTTTCTTCTTAAATCCAACAAAAGTTTGTGTTAAGATGATTATTCAATAAACAAATTTATTAAAATTCTTTTTATGAATCAAATTATGTCGGTTTAAAGTGCTTAAAACCAGAAATTTCACTTAAACTTAGGACCGTTCTAAAATAGACTAAACCCTTTTAGTAAATCCCACCGCAAATATTTTAAATTAAAAAAAAAATACAGAGAATATCTTTAAACTAAATATTAAAATACATTGATTATTATTATTAACTACCTAAATAAATCGGAAAGTATAAAAACAATTTTCAAGGGCATATCCCTTAACTGCTTTTTTAAAATTTGGAATATTTTGAATATTTTTAATTTGCATTGGTAAGGATCTGTATTCTTTGATAGCCCGATAGACGGCATCTTTCTCAAAGAATGTAGAGGAGTGATGAGGTATAGCCAATTCTAATGCCTGCCTGGTTCTTATAATCATATCCTCAGAATGGTTATTTTGATTGAGAGGGAAAACAAATGAACAATAAAAATATTCATTGCATAAGGCGAGGAGCCTCAGAACAGAATGCCATATGATAGTCTGCTTTGTATAATAGAAAAATAATAAATTTTTAAGCATTACAGGCTAATAACGTCCCGCAGTCTAGGAAATAGAGCACATGTACTCGAAATTTTAGATTTTGGAGTGTTGTATGCTGTTCCCAGCTTAATATATCATCCACTTGAATTTGATGGAACTGGTTGTAGGGATAGTTTTTTGTTCCAGTTGGACATAGAGATGATGAAGTATTTTTTCGTTTGCTGAAAGTTGCTAGTCCAATTTTGTCTTTGTTCAAAACAAGCGAGTTATCACTACACCATTGAGACATGAGATTGGCAACCTCCGAACATCCTTTTGAGAGAGTCTGTATTGATTCCCTAACTACCACATAAGAATAGTCGACAGCGAACTGGGCAGGCATACCTTTGTAGGGATGAAGAGGATTGGTGGCATCAGGCCGAAAATTGACCCCTGGGCAACACCAGTACTGATGTTGCCCTAATCTGAGAAATATTCATCACCATTTCTGCAAATGGAGATGATTTGTTTTCGGTGGTCCATGTAGGACATGTGCAGGTCAAGTGCAATTCCTCTGATGCCACACAATTCCAGATAGTTACATAGTATTTTATGGTCTATTGTGTCAAAGGCTTTCGATAGGTCGAAGTACAATGATGCTACTTTGTTACCTTTGTCAAGTTCTTTTGTAATGTAGTCCAATGTAACAAATCTTTCTTGGTACTAAACTACATTTTACAGACTAATATTTGGCATTGCTAAGACTGACAGTGACAGCAAACGCATTTGTTTTAAAAACTAGTCATGGCTTACTAGAGCACAGTAACTATAAGCAGTATATTTACCTATTTACCGGCGTCATTGCTCTAAAATAATACCTAATTTTTAGCATATTGATATCGATTACATTATCAGGTATATTTTTAAAAAAATACTTAACTAACTGATTGAGGCACTATTCATCAATCCCCAACCGACTCCTTAATTCTAGCGCTTACTTATCTTCCACGCCAAATAATAATCTGTAAAATGTAGTTTAGTGCTTTCGGTACTTCCCATGTAACTAAAATTACAAAGAATGTTTTTGATAACTTGCCTGATGGCATTAGAGTAACGGAATATTTTTCCTTTAATCAATGCTGATGGTTACTTTTAATCACTTAATATGCACATAACCAATATATATAAATTCTCTAAAGTGAATACTTTTGTGATGACCTCGACACACTAAAATATCACCTATAATAAAAAACGGTTGTGCGCATACATACTGATGCCAACACCCACTGAATCTTGTTAGAAAACTCACAAAAATCTTATTAATCAAACCTGACGAATATACCAAAATTTCATTAAATTCTACAATCAACCAAAATGCCATGTATTCCGTGGGTTCTTTAAAGTAATTTCCTAGTTAGGCGTTCAACGTCGGCTACTTTAATGTTGCTTAAATTTATTGAGGCAAATAATTAATGAATAAAGTCGGAAAGTCGGAGCAACGGGAACTTGGTATTGTCCCATGGTGGTAAGGAATACTGTCAAACGACACTATAAAAGAATACGACTAAGAAGTCGTGTTGGGGGGTAATTATAACGTAAGGTGCAATTTTACGCGATACTGGAGAGTATTCCAAACTTATAAGTTCCAAATTTTTGTTCTGATGACCACACTACTACTATAGGAAAGTAGCGAAGCCTTTACCCATGTATCTGTTACTACAAATGTTAGTTCTGAGAGAACTTAACATCTTCTGGAAAAGGAAACTATCTAGAAGAGAGGTTTCCTGAAAACACTAACAAAAAGGCTGTCCAAATTTAAATGTTACTCACCTCAATTTGACCCCGTCGTCGGCATTTTCGTCCTCGATAATCGCTCTCATTTCCAGGCCGTGCTTGAACGCGCAGGTCACGTGATACGCGGTCTTACAAGTCTTTACCGAGCACTGTATGCACGCGCCCACCCGTTCCCTGCACAGCACGCATATCAGCGCCCATCGGCTCGACGGTATGCTCGAGATTTTCGTGATCGGTTCCATTTTCTCGACGCACCCGATGCTCACTTCGGGAATCCAGAGAGCGCACGAAACGTGGGCCCATTTTTGTCCTAAGTGAGAAAAGACAATGGTGGCATTAAGTCATGGTAGGTAATGTCCCAAGGAGTACCTCACCATTGAGACTTGGTATATGTGTTTTTAATGTCCAGTAAGGCAACTTCTTGCACAAGCATATTATGAACTTTTTTCTAATGTTATGAACTAAATATTGAACGTTTAATAAGGTAACCATTAGAAAACTTTTACAATGTTAGATACTCTTAAAAAACTTTGCACTTGAATACCTAACAAAAGATAATAAACACAAAGTAACTCCATTTTTCTCAAATATAATCAGACCACTGCTAAACCACCACTCCTCTGGCTAATTTTTCGGCAGGTATTGAATTACAAACAGCACGTCTGTCGCGTGCTGGTCAAAATTTTATCTCTCTGCGCACAGAACCCTGATACCTCACTGTGAAATAAATCCAGAACGATCTAAGAATCCTTTCTTTCCTCCTGTCTTTCAGTTTGTCGACTAGTTTCGACCTTATTGAGGCTCCCTAGGTCAATGTAGTTTCCAGAAATCTTCGAGTTGTTAGAGAATTCTGGAACCCCACATTGTCCTAAGGAGACCAAGTAAGGTCGAAATTGGTCTACAAATTGGGAGACAGAAAGAAAGAAAAGATTCTTGGATTGCACTGAACATTTTTTAAATTTGTTTTACAGTGAGATATATATGTCAATGCATTAGCCAGGGGAGGAGTTGTTCGACAGTCGTCTGATTCTACTGGAGGGAATATCAAACCTCAATCTCTATGAATCTACTTCATTTAAAAAAAATTAGTCTGACTTTTTTTTTGAAAGTAATCCTTTTTTTTCCTTTTCGGAAAGCAGTCGCTTTAACAAAGTCATTATTTTTAGGGGCCAGCTTCAAGCGCTCTTCTGCTACATTTAACATTTTATATGTCTGTTAGAAATAAAATAATTGTAAGAAAAAAAACCGTAAAAATATCTTTTTTTAAAGTCATCCGTGCGAATTCTGAAGAAAAATTACTTTTTATGAACTTTTACTCTTTTTTAAAGAAAATATGAACTTTTTATGAACCTGGATGAACCTTAATAAACCTAGTCCGAACGCTGCACAAAAAAATTTTCGGGGCGTCTTTTTCGGACCCCTTCAAACTTATCCGAGTTATCACTTAAAGGGGTTCTCCAAGTCTAGAAATGAACTTCGTTTTTTGATATCACTTCTAGTAATCGAGATATTCAATTTTGAAAGTTAGAGTAGAGTAGAGTAGTTTATTTATGCTATCAAAAAATAAATAATAAATACATGGCCCCTAGGTACCTAATTCAAAACTTTAAAAACATTAAAAATTGAAATAGTTAAGAACAATGTACAAATGGATATTAGACAAATACATTACATATTCAAAAGACATAGTTACATATTTAAAAACACTTATAGTTCCAAGACAGCCATTTGATTTACTCTGTTGCACCACTGTGAAAAATACTTCTTTTAAGTTACTAGTAAATCGCTAAAGTTATCGTTTAATACTTCCCCAATTGAGTAAAAAACCTTAGATTTTAGGTACTTTTTTAGTGTAATTTGAAAAGTCTTGGGAGACAGTTCACGTATTTCTGGTAGTAATTTGTTAAAGACTTGAGGACCATAGTAAGAAATTCCAGTTCTGGTTTTTTCCAGTCTATGGTATTCATGATGTATTTTTCTTGCATTTCTAGTTGTAGGTCTGTTAAATTATTTACTACATATTTCAATGAATACAAAATAAATAAAGAGGGCAATGTTACTATACCCAAATTTAAATATTTTCCCTACAGTCTTCCCTGTAGCCCTTTCCATCGACTAATCCAAATACCCTATAACTGGATGTCGCGTGACCCCAAGCCAAAACTGCATAGGAAATTTTACCTTGGACATAAGCATGAAATACATTCAAAAGAACCTTTTTTGATAGTTTTTTTGATAAATTATATAGCAAATAAGCTCCAGAACATAATTATTTAGTTAGTTGCTCAGTGTGTTTTTCCCAAGGTAACTTGGGGTCAAGATTGACCCCGAGATATCTGACAGTCTCAAGATTGGGTACATCCAGTAGTTTTTTGTTCATTGAGGCTAAGATGATTTTTTCAACACCATTCTTTCGTTTTTGACTGCACCTCTTCCAGGTTTCTTACTAGATCAAGTAATATTTCAGCAGCGTTTGTGTCATCAGCAAAATTTAGGTAACTCTGGATCTGTGCTGGTTAAATCGTCAATTTCATTTATATAAATAATGAATAACGACGGCCCCTGCACAGAACCCTGAGGTACCCCAAAATCCATGTCAGTTAGATCTGACCTGTTTTTTCCTATAGTTACATATTGTTTCCTCTCACCAAGATAAGAGTCAATCATACTTTTACTCGGTAAATCAAAACCATAAATGTTCAGTTTGTGTATAAGTAGTCTGGGTGAGATGCAGTTGAACGCTTGTGTAAAATCGCAAAATAAAACTCATGTGTATTCTTTTCTTTCAAAGCTTTGATTTATTATTTTTACTAGCGTCAACTGTACCTCTAGAGGACCTAAAACCAAACTGGAATTTATTAAATAAATTATTTGTTTCAAAATATGTTGTTATTTGTGATTTTTTGTAGTACCTTACGAACAACAGGCATAATTGAAATGGGCCTATAGTTGGAAGGGTCATTTTTACAGCCCTTTTTATAAACCGGGACTACTCTAGAGCACTTAAAACTGATAGGATAAATCGACCGCAATATACATTCATTAAAAAGGATCGCGAGAGGTAAAAGCGGGTAAAAGTTAAATCACACCACTATTTCTTCATTAATTTTGGAGCTTTATCAAACCTTTTGGGTAATGATACTGACATAAGTTAACAAATACAATATGTCACTGTCATATGTGACACTTAACCTTTAAAGATAAGGCGTATGATAGATTAAAAAAGGAGGAACAGTACTTATATTTAAACGTATAATGACGAAATAGTGGCAGGACTTAACTTTCAAAATTGAATATCTCGATAACTAGAAGTGATATCAAAAAACAAATTTTCCCAAGCAGCATTTGGACGTTATCTTACGTTGCGCATACGTTCCTCTGGAGAAACGTGACGTCGGCTAGCGACGTCGTTTCTACTGCCTGACGACCCTCATTCGCACCTAAATGGGTAATACAGATTCGGGTCGCCTCGACGTCACTGATCCTGACTAGCTTTACCAATTGCCAACGTTATTTTATGTTTAATTTTTCTCATCTAGAATTAGTTACTAAACAAGAACGTAAATTATGTTTGGTTTTGTTCCGACTATCTAAAATATATAAAGTTTTTGTAAAATAATAAAAATGGATGCGTTTTTTTTAAGGCGGATCCTGATGTCTATAGGTATACATGAATAATATAAAATTCTTTTATTTACTTTTAAAGCCCCTTACACATAAAAGTTTGTAAACGAAAGACCGTTTATTGATAAATGTGATTAAGATACTTCGAAAAAAACCGGGCGCCCTGAAAATTTGAAAGATCTAAGAAAATTAAATGTTTCCAAATATTTGTTTAAAAATAATGTTGTTAGTATTGTTGTAAAAATGATCTGATCCCCCAAAACCTTATTTTATTAATTATACTACATGAAACTCTAATTTAGACAATCTAAAAATTTTAGACTATGAGACTATATGAAAAGCAAAAAATTAATTTACAATGGCCGACAGACGCCAACCTGTTCACAATGGCGAATTTTTGTGTCCTACTTAATCTGAACTAACATTATACCAAGTAGGACCGGGTCTCCAAGTTAAGTCGTGAAACATGACTAAAGTTACGAAACCCGTCGGTTTGCAAACGTATTACGACGTATTAAAACCGCACAGTTGCCATTATGTACGAATTTAATGTTGCCATCGGACTGCGTACGTCTTGCACGGAGTATGTAATATTAACCTAATCAATGTATTAGAATCTGAAGTCGTTTTTAGTAGATCAATCACACCGCTAACTGTCAAATATCACCCTAACCTCACAGTTTTGGCGGTTTTATTTATTCTTGTTTGTGGTCGTACCTCGTTATCCCGACATGAGTTATTACTTCAAAATTATTTATATAAAAAAATTAAGAGATCAAGCCCATTTCCTGCATGTTGAAGGAAAATGGGATATGCAGGTTCCCTCCAGCAAAGAAAGATATTCAATTAAATGTTTGGATGGTCGTTTTGGCATTTTCAAGAGCATGAGCACTTCCCAATGAGCATTTTCAGAAACTTCTGGTGACAGATATTTATATAATTATTATAAAGAGGGTTCCATTGATACTCTAGGGTATTTAGAAGTGTCCTACAAGAATTGAGTTTGTATATTTGTTTTATTAAAGGCTCTAAATTGATGGTACCCTAAAGTAACATAAAACTGGCGTTAACAATAATTCCAGGGACATCTTTATAAAAATTAAAGTCATTGGTAACAAATGTTATATAAATTGGTGTTAACAATGTTTCCACCAACATATTTATAAAAATATAAGTCATCAGTGACAAAAGTTATATAAATTGGTGTTTGAAATCTTTGTCAACCCACCTATAAAACCGTAAGTAACTATCAATTAAAGATATATAATAGATTGGTTTTTAAAATGTTGCTATCAACCCATTTATAAAACTTAATAAACCAACAACAAATTTATATAAGACAAGATTGAAAATATTTCGAGAAACACTTATAAAAACTTGGGAACTCACACACAATAGTTATATAAATTGGTGTCTGTAATATTCTTATGAACTCATTCATAAACCTTTTTTGCCCATAAGGTTTTTTCTATAATGTTGTTATTAATTTCTTTATATAGTGATTATAATTTTTAGAACAAAAAAAAAACAATTTTAATTTATTTTGGCAATTATAAAAACAAAACAAACAAGATTTTTTAAGGTTAATTTTGTGACATCAAAAGGCGCGTTTTTGCGACCTCAAAAGGAGCGTTTTTGCGACCTCAAAAGGAGCGTTTTTGCGACATCAAAAGGCGCGTTTTTGCGAGATACCATACCATTATTATCTTGTTTTAATTACATCAATCTGAGAGAGATAAGAGATCCAAATCTTCTTGAGTTGCCGATGACAGATATCGGGATCGAATGCATTTTACACCTGATTCCCACCAGCGTTTCCCATGCGCAGTCACCCTGACTCAAAAAACTCATCACGTGGTCCGACATGAAGTTGTATAGGCAAATCTCGCTTAGACCACGTGATACGTGTTTTGATTCGGGGGACCCACGAATGAGAAACGCATAGATGGGAACCGTGTTTTAGAAAAAGAGAACAATATAGTAACCGTGTTAAGGTCGCAAAAACGCACCGTGAAACGTCGAGCGCATACGCTGATACTACTGGTCGGCGGCAAATGTGAACACCCCGGAAAATACTCGCCTGTACACCCTTCGAACCCGCAATCTAACTATATTCTTGAGATAGTTACCTCTGACAGTTATGTGGGCTTGAAATGTGTGGAGGCGGGTATTTTTCCTCGTATTTGTAGTATGCTGGATCTCTCGAACAATGGTAACTATGTTAAGCTCGCAGAAACGGACCATCAGTGTTCATCACTGCGCCATCTGCAGCCCTTTGTTCCAAGTAGCATCATTTTTTAAAAGGGTCATAAAATAGTGTTGAAGAGGTAAACAGTGGTATAGTTGTATTGTTTTTTTTATAGAATTGTCGGAAATTTTCGCCATTTTGGATTACAAAAATAGGTTTTTGGCCTAAATAAAAACGTTATTTATGGGGTTTCAACATGTGATTTCAATCGAAATATTGCTTGTTAGGGTTAAGAACAACATACAAAATTCAATGTTTGTCCCAGAAAGAAAAAAACGCGTATGAAAAAAAAAACTGATATTTAAATGAATATTTTTTTCCCGTTTTCTCAAGTATTTTTGGAGCCCATGAAATTTACGTGAGTGTATTCGAAAACTATACAGTACACACGGGACCTCAGCTGATTTTCAGAGTACGATGACTTGAAAAACAGCTTTTATTTGACTATAGTATATAAATATTCATATTCCTGCTTATCTCACTTTCATTTTTATTTATTTTAGAAGATTGCTAAACACCATTTTATAAATTTTTTTATTGTAAAAAGAAAAAGAATAATACATAACAAGCAAAGGGAAGAAAGATGGAAAATTTATATTTCTGAATCCATAAAAACCTTTAATTTGTTATGTAGTGTTGTTATAACAGTTGTAAAACCTTTTTATAATAATCTCTATACTTGAGGGCTCATAAGGAAGTTTTATAAACTCTATATGTTGTTTTTCTATCCATTACTATGTACCATAAATTTTTATAAGCTGGTGTTGAACAGTTGTTTTTCAAGTCTTTTTTACTCATTTAAGAGATATATTAGAGTTATAAAATTATCACCAACACTAAATAATATAACTTTTGGTTATTTTATGAAGGTTTTATATTATTTGCTGTAACTTTTATATAGACAAAAATGCTTATTGGGTTTAAACTAGTAATAAGCTGATCCTGAATCCAAAAAATCCAAAATTTTCAAAAAAGTTAATTTTGAACCAGAGAAATAAAAATGGGACGTCGGTTTTAAATTTCGATGACAGGCAGACGTCGTTATCCGGTACGTTTAAATTTCTTACGCACTGAAGACGTCGGCTTTGCTGTTAAAACGTAAGTCGCTTTTGCCGACGTCGGCATATCGTTGGGTTCTGTAACGGATAACTAAGAACGTCGCTTTTACCTCTAAAGCAACGTTGGACACAAACGTCCTTGATCACAAACTTAATTCTACCCGAAATTGACGTCATATTAAGACGCATTTGTTTGGAAGTCAGATTTTTGCTGCTTGGGTTACTTCTAGAATTGGCATTGATTCTACTACAAAATAAACCACACTTTAACTGACGACGGCTAAAGGAATTTCCCGAATTTTTTTGTCGGACAAGATTAGCATTTGATCTTGAAAAAATCATCT
The DNA here is from genome assembly GCA_963921995.1 of Oxystoma pomonae. NCBI lineage: Eukaryota > Metazoa > Arthropoda > Insecta > Coleoptera > Brentidae > Oxystoma > Oxystoma pomonae. The sequence goes on along the minus strand of OY998169.1, from coordinate 82,632,530 downwards.
GTCAGGCTGAAGGCACAATTAAAAATAGAAGTTACTAGATACTAGCGACAGAATTTCAAAGCCGTTAAATCAATGCTACAAGTTAAACTAAAACTACTAAATACAAGCTACTAGTGACTGATACAAAATACCAAAGTTTTGGTATTTACTATCTTGTAATTTGATCTCTTAACAAAAATCGCGCAAGAGGATAACCTCAACAAAAGCACATCCAAGATGTAGACCTGTATATTTTTAGGGTATTTTGGAGTTTTTTGACACATCATGTAAAAGAAAACCCTTTACAGTCAGATGGCGAGAGAAAAAAATTATCCTTTGTTTGGTACACAGGAAAAGGGACTCATGGACACTTCATGAAAAAATGCATATTTTTACAGTTTTATAGCCTCATACTTCCAAAACTGGATAAAGCGAGCCAACGCAAAAAATGTCTTAATTAAAATTTATGTTACATGAAAAGAATATCCTTAAACTTGCTCTCCTGTAAAAAAGGAAATATGTTGATGAGCCCCCTTTACTGTGTACCCTTCATATGAAATGACTCTTTTAATTTTTTTATAAACCAAGACTGACTGCATGAACATGATCAAAAAAAGCCTGAAAATTACCTGATCTAGTACACTTCATGGCCCCTCCCTTGTTGGGACACAACACACATTCGGGCTTGATGCCTAGGTTACATGTGCAGCACAACCATTGCCCCTCCGGTATTCGGGTGATGCCGTAACACGCCTGGTGGACGCAGATGTTGCAACTGTCGCAGAACACCATCTCGTTGCCGTCTTCGGAATCAGGCGACCGACATACGTCGCAAATCACTGTTTCGTCGTATTCTATGCCTGGATAGAAATTAAATAAAATTTAAGTAAATTATAACAAGAAGGGCGCCTTTTAAGCGATATCTTGCTTTGTAAAGGGATGGAATGTAAGACGTCTGTTTTTAGATAGAAATATTTCCTTTCGCACACAAGTTTTATGTAATTTTTGCATTACTAAACTGCACTTAAAAAAACGTGAGGATTGCCGCTTATCAAAATGAGTTCAGGATTGGTTTACAAAAAATAAACTGGTTCTAAACGCTGATACCAACCAGACCTCATTCTAAATTCTCTGGACTGCTGCTGACAATTAAACACAGAAGCTAAATGGAACTGTCATTGTCAGTGTCAAAAAAACTACCTATGCTTCAGATCAAAGCAGAGAAACAGAGACATTCCGGATTTCGTGCCTTAAAATGTTTCCACTCAAAGTCTGTCCACACACATGAAGTTTCTTGGGATTTACATAGACCAAGATCTTGATTGAGTCGAACGGCTTTCCAATGTTTGCAAAAAAGTTAATTCATCATGTTACTCCTTAAGAATACTGTCTAACTATTTAAGCTTAGATCACTTAAAAACGGTATATTATGCAAACCTGTACTCAATTTTAAAATATGGTATCGTTTTTTGGGGAGAAAGTACAGGCCCGAATCGTGCATTTGTCGCGAAGAAAAGGGCAGTAACAATCATTTTAAAATTAAGAGAATTTCATTCATGACGAGGAGCTTTTACAAAAACTTGGTTTCCTTACACTTCATGGAGTATACATATATAAATGACTTCTCTTTCTTTACTGAAATAGGGAAAAACTTACCAAATTTGATGCTCAATGTAACATCTCGACAAGATACCTAGGGCTAAACTTTCCCCTACATAGATTAAAATCTACAGAAAAAGGCCCTACCTATTGTTGTATCAAATTTTTCAATAAGTTACCAAATAATATTAAACTGGCAGCAAGCCTAAAAATATTAAAAAAAAAATGTGCTTATAGATATAGAACCATACACAGACAGTACAAGAATTTCTTGACCATAGACTTATCTATTTCCCTCTCCTGCACCTATGTTTGTAACAAAGTATCTTACCTAATCCTTCCTCGTTTTTGAGTATGCTTTGAATCTTGTCCCAACAGCACAACTCAAAACTCTCTATGACTCGTTCGAGTTGGTCTTCGGAAATCGGGCTCAGACAACTGTTGGCTCGTTCGGCATTGGTCACCCTACAGGGTAAAAACCAAAAATAAAAGTTATCAAATAATACCTCTTTTTTTCTTGATAAAACAGAAACAAATGTGATATTTTGTTTTATAGTATAGTTGAGAAGGGGAGGCAGATGTACGGACTCAGCCCTTCATGCAGTTGTGCAAAAGGCAGAAAAGGTACTACAGCACAAAGGATATGCACTAATGGTGTTCTTCGATGTGGAAGGAGCCTTCAACAAGGCAAGAACATGGATTATAAATCCGCGTTAATAAAGAGGGAAGCACAGCTTAGGAGAGTCCAAGGTGAAGGTGGATGTGACGGGAGACTGCCCCCAGGGTAGCTGCTTGTGTCCCCACTCGTGGTGCCTAATAATGAATGATCTACTGAATCGACTTATGCAGGAGATGGCGGTAAGAATCATAGAAGACGGGTACAGACAGAACGGTCTTTCAGACAATCCTGAAAAGACCGAGATGATCCTATTTACCAGAAAGAGAAAACTAGAGGGATTCAGAGCTTCCATAATGTATGGCAGATCCCTAACTTTGGTAACACAACTCAGTGGAGCGAGCATGTTGCCAGAATAACCGTTAAAGTCCACATTGTGGCAGTTACGCCGAGTGGTCGGTCGAACCTGGGGCATTATCATATAATCTTTAAAGCAAGGATCCAATACGGACCAGTGGTCTGGTGGCCCGGTGTAGAGAAGCTGACCATATCCAAAAAGCTCACGAGCCTACAAGGGCTCTTCTGCAGAGGGATAACCGGCACAATAAGGACGACCCCTCGCTTCCAACTTGGATCAAGGAGGCAATGGCGACTCACCTGCGATTAAGGGACCAGGGACTATGGAAGGGCAGGGAGGAAAAAGAGGGCCATCTGGCGGACGAGGGACTTTAGACGAGATTTGCCCCTCCTAAGACGGCCAGTGAAAGCAACGCGTAAACCATGGAGGTTCGATAAAAAGTACAAGGTCCCAATACCCTAGTAGCAAAATGACTATCGCAACGTCGTGAAGATGTCGTTTCGACCATATGACGTTGTGATAGTCATTTTCCTACTAGGGTACCAGAACGGAATGAGTGGTAAAGGGAAAAATTCCGAACGGAATTAAGCAGGGAGACGACGGTTTGCTACATGGATGGCTCTAAACTGTCAGCCCGGCAGACAACAGGCGCAGGAGTGTACACGAAAAGCCTAGAAGTTCAGAAAAGTTATCCACTTGGAGAAAACAACAGCAACCCTACCGGAGGTCAGGAATGGCAGGAGGAATATATACATATGCTTCGACAGCCAGGCTGCCGTCAAGGCCCTAAGTTCACCCAAAATAGTCAGTAGTCTGGTGGAGGAGTGAGCTGAAGCACTGCAAACACTGGCTCAAGGCAAGAGGGTAACACTGATGTGGGTCCCAGGTCATAAGGGAATACCAGGGAACGAGAAAGCAGACGAACTTGCCAGACTAGGGTCCGAAACCCAATACATTGGACTTCTTCTGGGAATAACAGGGAAACAGCTACAGAGTGAACTAAAGACGTTATAAAAAAAACTATCACTAATTCATTTAAAATATCATGTCATTGAAATACATAATTAAAAGTTAAAAATTGCCGAATCGTGTACGGTTCTAGACTTATTAGAATCGTTTTTATGGATTTTTTTAAAGCTTATACAGGTATACTTGAGAAGGGGATGGCTTAGGCAGGTATAGTTGAGAAGGCCATCCAACTATACCTACTTAAGCCATTCCCTTCCCAACTATACCTGCCGAAGTCATCCCCTTCTCAACAATACCTGCCTAAGCTGTACCCTTCTCAAATATACATGCCTAAACCTTCTCCTTTTCAAATATATCTGCCTAAATCATCTCCTTCTCAAATATACCTGCCTAAGCCATATACTTCTTCCCCAAAATTTTTGACCCTTAAACTTCCCAACATACAGCCTTGAAAAAGAACTTCTTAACTTTCTCATGTCAACCTCTTAACAATTTCGGACACCTCAGCCTATCTTGATCTAAATTCGTTAATAAACATTGGGTTAAGGAATAAAACATACTCCAAAGAAACATTTGGTTTCGGAAAAAAAATTGTAATGCAATTTTAAAACACCTAAACTAAGTAAGTAAATTCATATTAGGAAGATATTACATACCTGAGCCATTCCATGTCAATCTCATCTAGGTCGTATGCACATGCGGCCTCGGCTTGAGCAGGCGCATTTGAAAAATGGTGTTGTTCGGTAGAAAAATTTTCATCTTTTGTAATGCGGACATATTTATTTTTCGGCCTGCAAAAAATACCACAACTTATTTAGCCAACAGATTGTATTTGGGTTAAAGTAAACATGATATTTTTGTAAGTTTAATTTTTTACAAAATTCTGATTTTTTCAGCAATGGTAACCATGCATGAATTTTTTTAGGCACGACTTTTTCAGTGGATGCTTCGGGAAAGCAAAAGTGGCGCGTTATTGACTATCGGAAATTAAACGAAGTCACAGTAGAAGACAAGTATCCATTGCCAAACATTTCGGACTTATTAAATCAATAAATTATTAGCAGCATGTATTGCGGAAGTATTGTCGTGGAAATAAAGAAAAATTCGAATGAGAAAAAAAAACAACGAGTAGAAAAACCCGGAAAAACCTACTTATACTTACAATCTAAAATCTTTCTGCATCTTCAACGATTTACACCGAGTTACGCTGACTATCGGCTCCGGTAAGGAGTCGGGATTGACGGGGACCTGGACACCCCTCTCCCACTCTTGCTTCCACTGGTCCACTATCACCCAGTACTCGTCGTGTGCTAGTGGTTCTGAATCTGGTAGTTTCATGGCACTAATTAAATACGAAAAATTAGCTCTTCTTGAAACAGTGCATCCAACAAAATTGAAAAGGAGAAAAGGAATATGGGGTATTTTGAAAATACGATTTTTTAAATTTAGACACAAAAATAAATAACCCCTGTTTCTACTTCTTTTGTAACATGCATCTATAAAGTCTCGACTCGTTTAAGAAATCCAAAATTGAGAAAATATAAGTGACTTTAGATTTTATTTGGCTAACCATCTACTTGATGTAGGGATTGGATCATTACAACTTATTGTTCATTACAACTTATTGTTTCTTAGGTTTTTCACCAGTTTTGTTGTTGTTTTCATTAGCTTGCGACTGAATAAAAAGTGGTATAATTTTATTTTGTAGACAAGTTCGAAACGTTTCTTGTTGCTGTGAAAATTTAAGTGTATAATTAAGTTGGTATAGAAGTAAGTAAAAATATTTCCTACATTTTTTAGGGAGCATCTAAACACCAATCACATCAAATGTTTGGAGAATTTGTTAAAATTGCTGCAGCCAAAAAATCATGTTTTTCATACTCTAAAGCTGGGTTTTAGGTTTATACAGATGTAAAATAAAAATTGACTTTGGGTTTTTGAAACCAACCAAACCAACCGATGTGACGATTTTAAACTAAAAAAAAAGGGATAGGAGTAGGGGCACAATTCCACTCAAAACTGCTTTTAAGGTAATATTCAGGCCCCATAATAAAAAAAAAATGGAAGTTTTTTTTTCAAAAACTCCTTTGTAAATCAGTCGTTAAAAAATGTTTTTGCACATTAAAAAGATAAGTTCCACCCTTACCTGATCAGATCTTTTCTAAACAGTTCGGCAGGTGCTTCAGTGGTGGTTCGGTTGTAGATGGTTTTCAAATCGTTGGGCCTGGTTGACGGCCAAGAGCCCTGAGACGATTGGGCGGCTGCGGCGGCCAGGGCGGCCGTCTCCTCTTCCTCGGCCGCCGTCCGCTATTGGGAAAAAAATTAAAACTCAAAATTTCACATGCTTTCCTACAAAATTGTATCTGCCTTTAAGTTTCTAAGTATAGCCAGCATTTTCTCAAGGTTACTAGTAACTTGTCTATGTCCTCTTAAATCCTACTTATCAGATTTATTAAGTGATTTTATATTCTTTTTGCCAATTAAGCAAGTCAATGTTTATTAACTTGGTTACGCTTGTACAGGGTGTTTGTTTATAACTGGAACACTTAGTATCTTTTTTATTACTGAAAATAAAGAGTAGCTTTGAATTCAAAAATTTCTTGGCAAATTGCAACGAACTTAAGCGCTATAACAACTTTTTTTTGTTCCCCTTGGTATACAGGGTGTGGCAATAAAGCTAATTTTCTTAAATAGAATACCCAGTATATTTTTAAATTTTTCAAAAAATTAGCTTTACAAAAATAACAAACACTATTGAACTATCTTTTGTAGTTTCTGAGATATTTGCGTTTAAAATTTTAATAGAATACATTAGAAACAACCAAACAACCATCTGATCAAGCTACATTGCCTTCAATCATTTTTTTTTCAAGGCCACTAGATTTTTAAGTTTATATTGTTAAAATAAAGAAATACACTCATGGCCCACTTGGTATCTTGATCAGTTGGTCATTTCCAATATATTTTCATTTTGACAATTATTAAAACTTAAACGCAAATATCTCAGGAACTACAAAAGATATTGAAATAGTGTTTGTTATTTTTGTAAAGCTAATTTTTAAAAAAATTCAAAAACGTAAAAATATACTGGGTGTTCTATTTAAAAAAATTGTCTTTATTGCCACACACTGTATACCAAGGGCAACAAAAAAAAGTTGCGATAGCACATAAGTTCATTGTAATTTGCCAAGAAATTTTTGAATTTAGACCTACCCTTTATTTTCAATAATAAAAAAGATACTGAGTGTTCCAGTTATAAACAAACACCCTGTACATAGTTATAAAATTATTAATCAGCTATCAGTTTGCAACTCTTATTAGTTTTTTTTTTGTTGCTTTGCATGTATTTTTAAAGAAGTGGCCAAATAAAAGAAAAAAAATGGCTGCCATGGCAGTATGTATTTGAAATTGGAAATAATTTATTACCTAAATGGTCTATCATCTCCAAAAAAAATCTGTTTGACCCATAATAATTTAAAAAATCCAAAATGCTGAATCACAATTTAAAAAAAGCCACACTTTAAATAAACGGGTTTGTAGAAGTATAAAATTTAAATTATATTTATTATAAAAAGGTAATAAGTAAATATCATTTAAAAAAAGTAATAATAAAAACGAATAATAATAATTAGAATAAACTAATTGGTGCACCAAGTAGTACTCCCCCCCACTTCAAATGGGAAAAATCCAACTCTTATACACCATGTTAAGGGTTAAAAAATATGTTTTTATAAAGTTAAATCAGCAATTCATAATTAACTTTTCTTATTATTTACAAAAAAAAAGATCTTTATGATTGTCCTGGAATTTTTTTTACTACCTATTATTGACTTCTTATTGTCCTAGTAACTTTTTACCTAACAAACTCAACATCTAAGTAAATTTTATCATTTTTATTATGGGATTTTAAATATCTTAATCTAAAAACATGTCACATGTAAATCAATCTGTTAAAAATATATCAACAAAATGCTTGTATGATAATAATTTTTTTAAGGAACTCATGAGATAAACAAAATAAATGGTACCTGTTAAGGGAATCCCAGGACATTACTACATTAAAAATAATTCTATATTTAAAGTGGGATACCTATTATAAATTTTATCACAATTTATTGGTTTTATAAATTCTGATTTTTGGGCAACTTTTGTTTGTTTCCTTGATACAAAAAAAAAAATTGTGGTGTAATTTTAATATAGCACTTGCCAACAAAAACTGAACACCTTAAAGTTGTTTACTTTGCAAGCATTTAGTCTGTACTTAGATATGGGATAATATTTTTTCAAGGGCGTTGAGGATTTATAGCACAAAAAGGGCACTCTGCCCCAAGTTTTACATACAAAAAGGAGATCTTGTGAAGAAGCATTTAGAGAATAAGTTATTCTTTCAATGGAATATGCATCTATCAGATTCAAAGATTTTACTATTTTTTTTTTATTATTGTGTGTTATGTTTTTTCTGGGGGTTGTCCACTTTAGCAGTACTGGCAGTATTTGGCAGCACTTGCATTACTGCAGTTCTTGGCAAAACTAGTAGTAGGTAGAGATACTGACAATAAATCCCTATAATTTTGGCAGTAGGTGTATGTATGTTAGAAAGTTATTAGCACGGTTTTAACATAGCTTTTTATTATTTTCTTTTATTTCTTTCCTTAAATGTAATGTTACTAAAACGATTTTACTAGATAATATTAATTTATTAAATAGGCTATACAATATTTTAATAAAACCAGCCCGTAGGTATCGATATAAATATCTGATATTTTATCTTATTTTATATTGTTCTAGACAAAAATTACGCACAAATCTTATTTTTTTTTACTTTTTAGATTTTTGTTAGCAAGTCAAGCACTGATTTTAAAGAATTTTGCTCCTTTTGCAGATAGAAATTGTATAAAAAAATAGATGATAATTATGATATGTGACTTTATGTAGATTTTTTTATTTAAGTATTAGGTTTACTCTTAAGTTTTGCTTTGTCAATAGGTGTGCACTTGGACAATAAAGCATGTTTTCTTTCTTTCTTTCAATTTTTATTTGACATTTCACTTACTAACTTGAATTATGAGCATTCCAACAAGTTATCACAAGATAATTTTTTTTTTTTTTTTTGAGGGATGAAGTTTTTTGGGGGTAGCTTCAAAGGGTATAATGGGGGAAAGCTCAAAAACAATAGGGGTCTGCATGTCAACACAAGCAATTGTTATGTAAAATTTTGTTATGATTGGTGTAGGGGTTTTTAATTAGAGTTGCTACAAATTAAAGAGATTCCTAGAGATTTATCATTATTTTAAAAATGCAATTTTTAAATAAATTAGCAAAAAAAAAATGTATACCTACCCTTGCCAAATATTGAAGATGTTAACTTACCTTGCGCCTTTTAGCCGGTACTGAGCCATCGTCAGATCGATTAGGCCTTTTTACTCTCTGTGACATTTCACTATTAGTATGCAGGCTGATTTTTCCACTCGGCACCCTAAAGAAAACAAAATCCAAAGATTAACAACAACAAACTTTTGACAAAAGTTTAAGTGTTCTTAAATGAATTGGAACTATGCCTTCTGTGTTATTTAAATATTTAAAACTAATAATTTAGAAAAAAAAAATTTATGTCTGATATGCCACAAACCTTTCTTTTTATTTTACTAATAATTTAGTTTTACTTAATATCAAACTTTTTAATATTTATTTAGTTGTTTAATACACATTCTACAAAACAAAATTCTAAATAATACACTAAAATTAAATATTTAAAGTAAATAATAATATTAAAACTCTTACAATTTGCAAGACAAAACAATAATAAACAGCCTACAATAACAATTGGTTGATTCTGTTTTTTTAAACCACTTAGTGTGATATTAAAGAGATCTAAAAGTCATTATGCAGTTTTGACCACAGTTAGTTCTGTGTGCAGGCTGAAAAATAGCTGCCTCTATTGGGTTCTTCTTCCAGGTACCAGAAGCCCAATTTCTATCAGTAATTCTGGGGAATTGATCATATTCTGGAGAATTTGGTATAGAAATATGAGCTGTGCTTATTTTGTCGGTTCTAAAGACTGTTTCATATTCGAGGTTCTGATAAGGAAATCTTAGTTTATAAAGTAAGTATTTGGTGAATTTATTTTGAACTCTTTCTACCCTTCTAATGTGACAATCATAGTTAAGAGGTTCAGATTAAACTACAGTATTTAAGCTTATATCGACAGACTGTGATGAAGGCAGATGATGGACTTTGTATCGTAAGGTGATACCCAATTCTTTAAAGGTTTGACTGATTCAAGATCTGTGTTGTTAATGGTATATCTTAAGTGTATGGGATATTATTTGCAGAGTTGAGTTTTAATAAGAATAAACAGAATAAAAACTGACAAGGTTCTTTTAAATCTTAAAAATAAATATATATCTAATGCCCAACCAGTTTTAGATTAAACATAAAAAACTCCATCCAGGCTTATAAAAATATTATGATAGATAGAACTTTGTAATTTTCAAAAGAATTTATGGTCACATAGAACTTCGAAATTTTGACACTTGGGTAACTTTTTTGAAATTTTAATTTGATTTATTTATTGATACACTGCTTAATAGGTCCAAAATACCCAATTACAAAGCAGGAAAAAGTACACAATTAGCTAAAACTAATTACATTAAGGTATCTACTTAATCAAAGTTTACAAAAAATGTATATAAAAGTCATAGTCTATGAAACACTTACAAAAAAAAATATAAAATCAAACAATAAAAAACACTGAAAAAACCTAATAAAATCACAGATTAGATAAAGGCAGGACAGGAGGAAAATTATGTACTATCTGGAGTCACTGAAATAAAATATCTGCGAATTCTAGCGATTGAGGTATTAAATATATCTATTTCCCTGTTATGGATATTATGAGTTCTACAGATAACATGAAGTGGAGAAAAAAGTAATTTGTTTGTTCGAGCTCTTGGGAGAGAAAAAGTAAGATTTTGGCGTGATGATAGACGTGGAACAAGAAAGTTGACTTTGTTTAATATATCAGGACAATCTATCTGGTTATGAATTATCTTGAATAGAAAGACTTGAGAGAAATATGTTCTTCTGTCAGCAAGGGATTGAAATTTGAACATTTCCAGCAAATTTGCCTCTGAGTAACTTGAGGGGGATACAGTAATTTTAAAAATCTTCGTTGAACTCTTTCTAGATCTTCAATATGTGTGTTATATTCAGGTGACCAAACTACCAAGGCATATTCTAATTTCGACCTGATAAAAGAGTAAAATAGAGTTATAAGAGTGTTAATGTTTTGAAATTCACGACTTAGTCTAGCAATAAATCCGAAGCTTTTGGTAGTTTCGGAGGATATGGTTTCATAGTGCTTTGTGAATGAAAGTTTGCTGTCAAAGATCTCGAAATGAGTCAGGCCTGGATAAGATTGTTTGGTTTACTGAATAATTATATATAATGGGGTTTGTTTTTAAACTGAAAGGGAGTACTTGACATTTGTCGATGTTCATGGACAGTTTATTAAGGTTACACCAAGCAATGAGAGTGTCCAGGTCCTCTTGAAGCTTTAAACAGTCACTTATTGAGTTTATAAGGAAAAGAAGCTTTAAATCATCAGCATATAAAAGAACCATTGACTTAAGCTTAAGAGTCACATTGTTAATGAATATATCAAACAGTAAAGGGCCCAAAACGGACCCTTGAGGTACTCCTGAGGAAGGGACATATTCCTCAGAGTAAATTCCATTTACTGAGACAAACTGCAATCGATCAGAGAGCCATGATCTCAAAAGTTTTATAAGATTGTCAGAGAATCCAAATAATTCAAGTTTGGATAATAATATTTGATGATCTAACTTGTCAAAGGCCTTAGATAGGTCTGTGTAAATGACATCTAATTGGGAGGAGCTATCTAATGCTTCAGAAATAGTTTGAGTAGTAATTACAAGGTTAGTTGTTGTTGAGTGTCCCTTAAAAAATCCATGCTGAAGAGGAGAAATTCTGTTTTTGACAAGGTGGAAGATTCTATTGTGCACCAGTATTTCAAGACATTTTAAGAAGTTATTGATGATTGTAATTGGTCTATAATTAGCGATATTTGTTTTGTCAGATTTCTTGTAGATGGGACTAACTTTGGAGCATTTCCATACACTAGGAATAGATTGAGTGATGAGGCAGAGGTTATAGAGATACGTGAGTGGTCTGGCAAGCACATTAGAACAGTCCCTTAAAAGGAACGATGGCAACAAGCCACTAGTTATCTTATTTTTTGCATATTTTAGAGTTAATGTGACTTCGTCTTCAGAGAAAGATTTTATATCAATGATCGGAAATTTTATTTTTGATCTATCATTGGACATGCACTTTTGGTCACTTTTTGGATTGAATGACTTATGAAGAAGATTTATAATAAAGTACAAAAAATTGAATCGCTATATCTTCATTCCCTTTGCTGTCAAGACATTAGATACTTGGGGTGAGGAGGCTAAGGGTCTGGTTTCAGAGATTGCATCAAAAATCTCATCTGACTAGTCTCGGAGCTTCATCACTCAAAAAATAAACCTGGCAATTCAAAGAGGTAATGTGGCCTTGGTGATGGGCACTATTGGGGAGGACCGGAGGATTGGATAAGATTTTTAATCTATAGCTTTTTTTTTATGCTTGTGTTCATCAAATTTTTATTTTTTTATTTAACTTTATAATGTTTTTAGTTATATATAATGTTATTATACCTAACAAAATTTAGACAAATAAAGACAAATTTAAGGTATCCTTGGGCCAAAAAAAAAATGTCAAAAAACTGTAGATAGAATCTTGTAATTCAAGGATGATAAAATGTGCTATAAATCGAATTTAAAAAGAGGTCACACAAATGGGCTACTTGAGAATTTATCTTTAAGCAATATTTATATGTATTAGGCATTAAAATTCAATTAAAATTCAAGTAAATGGCCCTTTAGCAAGCTTAATAAGAGTGGAAATCATTTTGTTTTAGGTCTAAATGAAACTGCATACATAACATTTCTGTCAAGACTATGAATCAAAAATAATTTCTTATGTTCATCAATATATCATTTTAACAGAAAGATTCACAAAAAGGATTATTTTGTGTAAAATTAACTTAGTATTTTACTTAACCATACTAAATTAGTTGATTAGTATGTTTTCATATCATACTCAATATGTATCAAAAATCAAGTATTTTGTTCTTTCATATATCATGCTCTTTGGCAAAACAGAGAACATGCTCTACGAAAGAAAAAGAAGACAGTCTTTTCAATATGTATTGAGTATGATGTGAAAACATACCAAATATATTTAGCTTATGTGATGTATTGAAAAATATAGGTTTTATTTTTTGAATATATCTGGTTCAGCCTAGAATTCTTTAAGAATTACAAATTTTCTACTATCATAATTTTGGGACCCTCTAGAATAGGGGCAAAATTCAATACATATAAGTGAGACAAAAGGCCACCCACACCGATTGATACTATCAGCCATTCTAACAGAGAAAGGCTTCTTCCAAAATTACTATTAATTAAACTAGGAAAAAGATGCATCATGTGTTCCTAGCTTAAGACCCCTAAGGATACACCGAGTTATATGCTTTAAACCCTCTTAAAGGTGGCTGTCAATTTAACATTTTGTAAACATAATATCTCCAAGAATAGGGCATATAAATGAATGATTTTGTGTCTTTGCAAATAATTGATCAAATTACTGTATTTTTGTGTCAATAGCATAACCCAAGAAACTAGGATCAAAGCTGTATTGAAACAACCAGCCAACAGGGGTACCCCAGTGTGTTGTCTATGCTTATGTTTCACTAGTGTTTTACGGCTTAATTTTTGCATCTCCGTGACAAAGTCAGACTCTACTAGGGTTGTAACGCTGGTTAATCCATGTTTTCGATTGTTTTTTAAAAGGATAAGGGGGTAGAAGGACCAAAAAAACAGATTGTCAAGCATCAAAGGTGGCTGCTCCCATCTCTATACGTTTGTAAACATTCGCTTTTGCACCCCGCACTGGCACCACTCCGCGCACTTCTCGGGTACCACTTATCGATAAATAGAAAATTTGTTTACCATTCTATGTGGTTCTCTCATGGCCTGATTGGATTTTTCAAAGGATTTTAATTAAAATCGACTCCATTAGAAGGACTCCATTAAAGCCTAACAACATTGACATTTAATGCGCATTGCCGGATCAATTCCCCATCTTGTAAGTAGACCACAAACCTTATAACCAAAAATTTTTGGTTATAAGGTTTGTGAAGTAGACTGAAAAAAAAGAAAAATCCGACCTAGATTTCACAAATAGCATTCAAATAGAAAAACTTTATCATTGTGTTAATAAAACTAACATATCCTGTATCTACATTTTTCTGCATAACGTTCCTATTTTTTTTTTAATTAGAACATAAAACAAAAATACCCTGTTTTTATTAAAACGGAAAATCTACTACAAAACAGAAGATTGGGCAACAGTGGCGATTGACAAGGTAGATGGCGCCAGGCTTGCGCGATCGTCGACGTGCGAGCAGCCCCTAGCGCTGTCTCTTTCTTACCCCCGTAATTTTTTCGCCCCTTGGGGGGCGGATCGATAAAAGGCAAAGCCAATTATCAAACAAATGTTGGTTTCGCAGTGCCCGTGCGAAAAATCTCAAAACAATCCGTTTTCCACCTTTTCTGATAGCGAAAATTTCACGATGTTATTGCTTCATCTCTTTCTACTGCAATCATGTCCCCATTCCCCCCTGTTTTCAACCCATTTTTTTATAATAACATGAACCAAATTAATAAAAACATTAATAATTACAATTTAAACTCTAGCTTGGCCCGCTCTTTAAATTTTTAACAAAACTTTTTGTTTTCCATATTTTATGCCGAGGACAGGTCTCGCAAAAAGAAAAGAAAGGAAAAATTTTTGGCGCCACGCAAAATGCAAAATGTGACAAAATAAATTGGTATCACGTGACCCACAGTGTAATCGTCTCAGTCACTGAACTTATCCAAGTCCCCCCATTATGTTTTTTTCACGTATTGGCGACATGCTCGTCAGGTGATAGAAAATCAACCAGTGTGACTACATGGACAAATTGTCATACATTTTTTAAGAGGTCAAAAAAAGCACAATTATTTTATTTTAATTAAATTATCATATTTTTGCCACTATGAGAAAACGAAAACACCATACCATATTTACTCTTCTTTCTTTCGAGGTCAATGTTTTTGCATGATTGCAGCAACTACAGAAAATAAAAAAAGTAGGAACAACGGGTTGTCGAAATGAAACATTGTAGTAATTGTAAAAAAGTCCATTTCGCGAATCCTGTTTTATTTTTTTTGGTTCGGTACCAAAAAATTGCTTCGAAGTGAATTCGAATTGCATGTAAATTGAGCGGTAGTAGTTTGAACACTCTTTTACATAAAAAAAGCCATTGGGCCATTCAAAAACCACCACCTAACCTCACTTTTTTGGCGTTTTCTTGTCAAATTCCGCCGTTTTCCTGAATATTTTTGAGCAGGAAATTCAGAAAATGGTGATAATTAATTCGTTTAGATATCCAGAATCCAATATCCGTCATGAGCAGCGAGATGTCAGGGCGATTCTGGACAAGAAAGACCTAGGTTTGGGGACTCTTTTTGTTAGCGAAAGGTAGCGATAAACACACTATTTATTCTCAAACTATCGTAGCTCAAGTTTGAATAAATAGTATGTTTTCATATCATATTCGATATGTATCGAAAATCAAGCATCTTGTTCTTTCATATATCATGCTATTTGTCATATCGAGTATGATGTGAAAACATACTAACAGCAGTATTGAAAAACTCAGAAAAACGCTTTTTTTGGTAATTATGCAGTATAGGGTTTTCTGCCATTTTTGATTTTTTATGAAAAATTCTTTATGGGTAGGACCCCAAATCCGCCTGCGCCCGATTTTGGTAATTATGCAGTATACGGTTTTCTGCCATTTTGATTTTTTTTTGAAAAATTCTTTATGGGGGCACCTTCTAGGGTCCCTAGGACCCCAAATCCGTCTGCGCCGGTTGGTTTTTTTTTTTATTTTTTTTTTGGTTTTTTTTAATTTTTTTTCACTAAAACAAACCAAACCAACACAGTCCAACCCAACCTAATCCAAACCAACCCAAAACAATTAAAAAAACACTTTACAACCCCCCCTGGGCACCCTTTTTTCTCGTTAAAAAAAAAAAATCGGGCGCAGGCGGATTTGGGGTCCTAGGGACCCTAGAAGGTGCCCCCATAAAGATTTTTTCAAAAAAAATCAAAAATGGCAGAAAACTGTATACTGCATAATTACCCCGATTTTTTTTTTTAAGAGAAAAAAGGGTGCCCGGGGGGGTTGTAATGCATTTTTTTGATGGTCTTGGGTTGGGTTGGATTAGGTGGGGTTGGACTGTGTTGGATTGGGTTGTTTTAGTGAACAAAATTAAAACATAAAAAAAACAACCGGCGCAGGTGGATTTGCAGTCCTAGGGACCCTACTAGGTGCCCCCATAAAGAATTTTTATAAAAAATCAAAAATGGCAGAAAACCGTATACTGCATAATTACCCTTTTTTTTAATAATATATCTCATCTCATATATTTCATTTTGGAACTTCTAGCACAGATCTAGTTTTAATATTAATTCGATCAGTAGCTGAATGAGATGTCTTTTAGTCCTTCTGTATAATAATAACTTACATATTCTTTTTTTACCCAGTACCCTCTGCTGGCAAGAAAAAGAAAATACAGGTTTTTCTATTGGATATCCCGACATCACTTTACATGCTGTTTCAAAAGATCAAACTGTATACCCAAGAGAATGCATATTTATCATTGTTGATGGCAAAATTGTATTGCCTGGTAAGTTTTATATGAAAACTTAACACAACAAAAATTATAATACTTCAAAATTTTTTCTTACAATTGTGAATTCTTTAGGAGATGAACAAAACCATGCAATAAATGATGAAGATGAGAGTAGTGGGGATGAACAGGATAATGAAGTGTCAGAATTGCTTTTGGTGCCATCAGAAGAAAATGCCAATGCTGTCAAAAATATTTATGAGGCTTTAAAGATTTGCCAAGTAGGTGAAAAATATGCTTTTTTGGTTGAATCCTACTAAGAGAAAAATCCTTATTTCTAGCTAGTCAGACAAATTGTTCTGTGTGATATACAGTGTTCCAAATTTGAAGCCCACCATGGGAATCTCCTAAATGGTAGGACATACAAAAAAAGGTTTAAATTAGGGCAAAGTTGCGCAATTTGATGCTTTGGTCAAAACTAAAAAAAAAAAGTTTAAAAAATCCAGATACTTCCAAAGATAGGTGAAAGAACCATAAAGTTTTTATTTTTCTCTGCCCTTATTTTTAAAGCTGTCAAAAAGGCTCAAAACTTTCTACATTCACTTTTTTAAGATCTACTAAATTAAATTACAGGCCTGTTTTTGAAATTTGACATTTTGAGTGTGACAGGAGCACAGTCAAGTTTATTTTTTCTTATGGACAGGGGCTTTTTTCTTTTGCTGTTTGGTTAATGAAATATAACAGATAATCTTTTGCAACCTATCATTAGTACAAATTCAATTTTTACTTTTAACTTACTTAAGATATTTTAGGAACTCACTTACACATATTCTTGTTTACAGTTTATAAATACTACTTACTGGCATAATTATATGTTAGTTAAAATCTAAAAATATTAATTATTAAGTAAAAAAACTTTTTTTTTAAATGTAAAAAAAGGTACTGTAATTGGGGTGTTTCCAAAATATCTTGAGTAAGTTAACAGCAAAAATTGAATTTGGGCTGATGATGGTCAAATAACCCAAAACGTCAGGTGCCTTGTGAGAATAAGGTTGCAAAATATTATCTGTCATCATTTATGAACCAAACAGCAGCGAAAAAAAGCATATTATGTCCACAAGAAAAAATTAACTTGACAGTGCTCCTGTCACACTGATATGTCAAATCTCAAAAACAGAAATTTCATTAGGTAGATCTTAAAGTTTTTTGACAGCTTTTAGAAAAATAAAAACTAAAAATGATTTCGTTTTTTTTGCCTACCTCCAGAACTACCCAGAATTTGGGAACTTTTTTCAGTTTTGGGCAAAGAATCAAACTGCGCAACTTTTCCCTAATTTAAACCTTGGAACAACCCTGTATAGTGTCCCAGCAAACACAAATCGTCCGCATTGAATCCGGCCAATGTCGACAACGTCGGCAGTGTGTCGGCATCGGCGACTACACGCTGGCCCGATGTTGGACAGATTGCGATTTTCAGTTTTCGGTCAATAATTGGCAACTGACAGAGGTCCACATTACTAGAGTCAACTTTAGGACCGACCTGGTCCGATTGGAACTTTGTTTAACCGGTCGAAAATCGGCAACTGATGATGGCCCGATTTACTATAGTCAACTTTATGCCGACGCCCACTTTATCTGCTTTAGGGCCGACGACGGTCCGATTGGAACTTTGTTTAATCGGACGAGAATCGGCATCTGGCGATGGCCCGATTTACTATAGTTGATATTGTGCCAACGCCAGCCTTATCTGCTTTAGGGCCAATGATGGTCCAATTGGAACCTTTTTTAATCGGTCGAGAATCGGCAACTGACGATGGCCTGATTTACTATAGTCGACTTTATGCCGACGCCCACTTTACCTGCTTTAGGGCCGACGACGGTCCGATTGGAACTTTGTTTAATCGGACGAGAATCGGCAACTGACGATGGCACAATTCACTATAGTCGACATTATGCCAACGCAAACCTTATCTGCTTTAGAGCCGATGATGGTCCCATTGGAACTTTGTTTAATCGGTCGAGAATCGGCAACTGACGATGGCCTGATTTACTATAGTCGACTTTATGCCGACCATCACTATCTGCTTTAGGGTTGATGATGGTCCGATTTGAACTTTGTTTGATTGGTCGAGAATCGGCAACTGACGATGGTCCGATTACATCAGCTTAAAAATACTTAATAGTTTCTTCTTAGTATGTAGATATGGCGCTAATGTCAGTATGTTCCCTGTACAGCGGAAGATAATATTATTTATATAATGAGCAAAGATATTTCAAAACTAGAATGTGAACTTGCCAAGATGGTGGTACTTATCTACAAGAATCACCTCTTTTGCTACTTAAACCAGTCTTGACTGGTTAAGCACCCGCATTATCGAAACTTTGTAGTTTGCCAATGTCGGATTGTGTCTAGCAACCACTGACGTACCTTCGTCAATCACCGACGTCGTGCCGCTTTGAGAGGCTGATGTGAGGCCTTATTATCCACCCATTATCGGACCTTTGTGGTTTGCCATTGTCGGGCCGCTTTAAGCTACCACCGACGGACCTTCGTCAAACGCCGACGTTGGACCGCTTTAGGAAACCAATGTCGGACTTGAATAGTTTACCGTTGTCGGGCCGAGACCAGCTTGCCTACGTTAGACCGACCAAATTAAGCAGCTTTAGGGGCGGATGGTCAGTACCATGTAGTTAAACCATATCGGACCTTAATCGTATGGCGACGGTATGCCGATGTCAGCAAAAAGTAAAATTTACCATTGGTCCGACGGCGGGCTACAGTCTAACGCTGCGTCGGCAAACATACATTGGGCCTACATCGCAAAGCGGACAAAAATACTGCTGGTCCGATGTCGTAAATCGACGTCGTGCCGATGACGGCAAATTCGGCAATCGACATCGGGCCGACGAAGGCCCGAGGGAACCGTGTTTTCTGGGGTTTTTTTTGGCAAAACAATGGTTTTATTTTAGGAGTTGAATCCAGATCCAGATGACATGGAAGATGATGATGACAATTTATATGCAGATGCTGAGGATATTGAGGAGGATGAGGAGGAGGGTCATTATCATGTGAATGAGATAGGAGCTGGAGATGCAGGTACTTATCTTTACTTCACCTATTCATTTATTTTGTACAGGCAGGCAATCACTGGTTAAGAGTCCTCTGGCACTATTCTGATTTCAGAATCTCAAAAACTATCAATGTCAAAGAAGATTTCATGATAATTTCCCTGTGGTGTTGCCCCTGTGTTTGATTCCAGTAGTTTCTGTGTCTATTAATTTACCAAATTCTCTCTGCAGATATTGAAGACATCTCACGAAGAATGGAAGGAAACACAGTCAACATAAACTATGCCCACAGCAATGGAAACAATGCTGAAGATGAGGAGTTTGAAGATGCAGATTAAGAAATTTCTTAAAGATGTTTTAAATTTATTTCACAGGGCTCATAACTGGTATCATCTTGTGATATTACTTGTTAGTTTTGATAGCAGTAAGAACTTGTCCAAAAAATTCAAGCTGTTTTTAAAAAAAAATCCCTTAAAATGAATGATAAAAGATATTACAAAAAATGATAGTAGGACTGAAGTTTTAGAAATGAATGTTTTGACAACTATTCGCAATTGAAAAAGAAAATATATAACAAAACATGTTATATAATCTTAAAGATCATATTTTATAACTGCCCATTTTATTTTTGAATGTTTAGAACTTATTTATTTATTTTCTCTTACTCTGCTACGTGTTAAACAGTTAGGAGTCCTAATTTTTGCTTATGGCTTGTCTTATATAACTTACAATAACTACCCATTAGATGTTAGATCTATTTTGTAATCCGAACTTTTTATATAAAGTTTGCACGATTTTTTTAAAACAGTGGTATTTTAATAAATTGTGCACAAAACTTTTTTTTTTAAAGATCCATGCCTAGAACTAGGATTAATTCAATCCATCAAACAAACCTTTGTATTATATTTTTAGTACTGTAAAATTACCGATTGTTTTTGTGCACTACCCTTCACTCTTTTTCCTGCAAACTCGGGGCCCTTCAAAAAACTTCTATCGATTGTTGTGTAGGTGCAGTGTAGTAAATATTTAAAAAAGTTTTGTGACTGGACCTTACTGCGCAGCAGCAGGAGACATCGGAATAGGTATGCAAATGAGCACCAAACATGGCGGCAGATCGAAATTTGGGTAAAGCTTACACAACTTAAATTTTTAAAAAAATACTAATTCAAGTCCAAGTAGACGATTTTATCATTACAAGAAAGCAGACTTACAGTCGCTAAACTCATATGTCACTCTAGTTTTCATGACTGGGTAAGCAAGCCAGAGACATAGACAAAAGGTGGATGGACTTCAAAGACATCTTACTGCAGGCCATAGTTGTCAATACCATGTAGACAGATAAAGGCAAATGCAGAAGCTGTTTTTTATAATGGCCATGTGAGGGCTCTAAAAAGAAAATGGAGACATGCACACAAATACAGAAAGAAGGGGCATTTTCACCTGCACAGATATAGCGAAGTACGTAGAAAACTAAACAAAGAAAAATATAATGCTCAAAAAGACTACTTGTTGAACTTATTCGATCAAAATAATAAATCTTATCAATGGAAAAAGCTATATAATTATATCTCATCAAAAAAGGCACTGATAATGTACGTACATTCTGATGAAATTATTGTTTCGCTAAGTACTGACAGAATCACTAATGAATCAGAACTGTTTAGCTTTACCAGGAATGATATATTTAAAGTGTTTAAAGAAATGTGAATGTGTAGTTTTTTAGACGGTCCTGATGGGTTGTGTAGTAGTTTACTTATGTTGGCTTTTAAGAGTATTATTCCTTACCTAAAAAGTCACCATAATTACGGTACATAAATCTGGCAAAAAAGGTGATCCAACCAATTATAGGCCTAGTCTCAATATGCAGCAAAATTTTTGAACAGTTGATATGTAATTAGGACAGGGTACAGCTTGATCAATATATGGGTTCCGCCCCTCTTAATAATGTGGCCCTTCTAACGTTCACACAAAGAATAACTAGGTCTCTCGAGAATAATTACCAAGTTGATACTATCGCATTAGACTTTCCAAAGGCATTCTATGTCGTTCCCTATGAAAAATTAATGGACAAAGTATCCAAATTAAACATAGACAAGTGAGTTATATGGTTTCAAAATTTTCTGCAGGGTAGGATGGTAGATGGGGCCCTTTCAGCGGAGAAAGAGGTAACATCTGATGTCCCGGAAGGAAGCGTCATAGGCCTCCTGGCTTTCCTCTTTTTTATAAACGATGTGCCCTTGTTCGGGGAGTCCAACATGTTTCTGTTTGCGGATGACTGTTTGATTTTTCGGGAAATTAGAGACTGGCAGGATGTTCTAACTCTACGGAGGGATCTGCTTGCGATTGAGACTTGGGCGAATTCCAATGGAATGAGGTTAAATGTTTCCAAAAGTGGCAAAAAGAAAATAAGATTGCGGATGTAGAATTAGTTGATCATCTTAAGTATTTAGGAGAACATTTGACCTCAAATCTCCATTGGGAATTTTACAACTCAAAACTAGTCAAAGATGCCTATGAATATTGAGCTTTGTAATGCAAAATTTAAAGAGTGCCTCTAGGGACTCGGGCAAAAGCTTTCCTCACATATATTAGGCCCAGTCTGGAATATTGCTCATCCGTCTGGCATCCATATCAAATAGGGCTACAAGCCGAACTAGAAAAGGTCCAGCGTAAAGCTGCGAGATGGGTATATCTAGATTTCAGGTGGGATTTCAGTCCAAGCCACTTAAATGGTCTACTTTACTTAATCGTAGGAAACACTTTTTAAGGGTTATGATCTACAAAGTTCAGACGAATCTTCCTTCCTTGCGGTACCTTAAGAGCGTGCTGTAACCACCTCTCTATATTGGTAGACACGATTATCGCTTTGAAGCGAATCCATTAATCTTTAAAAAAATTACAGGACTTCACTCACCATTAAGTGTGGGAGTGAGACTCGAACAAATTAGAGAAGTCTTATTTTTTGAGGACGGGCTTCCCCGTCTCCCCTTATTCAAGAAAAAGTTACTTAGGTGCTAAATGTTTGTAATTCTGAGTAAATAAACAAATAAAATAAAATAATTGACTTTCGTAACTAAAGATCTTTTGAAGGTAAACCAAATTTAGGCTCTAGTTGGTCCTCCTGCCTTTCATACTCTGAGCTATGGATTAAAAAATTTTAATTTAATTTTACAGAACAAAACACATTTATTTTTGAAAACGCATATAAATCCAGTATTTGCCATTTTCGTTTCAAAACCCAACAAATAATATAAATCGATTTTCACTAAAATAACATTTCTTCGGTGGGGAAGCTACTCGTTTCGAAAACTCGTAAATTTCTATCACTTTTTCGGCCTTCTGGAACAAAATTCGGCCCGTTTTTTTTCTTCAAAAACCAAAAAAAATCGTGTTTTTCAGAAACACTATCTGACTTTCTTCGGACCGAATATCAGGTCGGCATCGGGTGCACCTTTGGGGTGTTGATACTTTTTTCTTTCTCTGTTTAAATTTTGCGTCGAGGGTCTGGATTGTTGGCTAATCGATTCCTGGTAGTCCTCCTCTTCGAATCTAAAAAGTGTACAGCATAGTATTAATTTTAGGGTAACCAGTGTCATATTTTTTTTTACTTCTGCATTTTTTCAAAGAATTTTATTTGTATTAGAACTTCAGGTAGGCAACCAAATCCCCCTTGTGCTGGACGACAGAAGAAGAAAAATAAATTCAGTTCAATTTTATTTCTCAATTGTGTAAAAAAAAACAGTTGTTGTTTTACCAGAGGTAAGCAACTCGATTTGGCAGTTGCTAGGGAAATGTTGATAATTTTTATGTGTGTTGGCAACCATTGGGAATAAATAATTTTGTCACTGTCACATTTTTGATTAATAAACGTAGGTACATCAAATTTTAGATTTGATTATTTATATGCGGTTTAAAAATCTAATATTGCGGTATAATGGTAAAGCCATGATGACCCTTAAAATAATTTTCTTAAATACCTGTTAAATTATTTTTAGATACACTTTAGTAGGACACGTTTTTTGGTAAATCTAAAGACTGTAAAGGACTTTGATTGAAAGAAAATAATACCGCCTTATGTTTTACACACTTTACGCTTAAAAAATTATAATTTTTGCTGTTTTTTTGGATAAAAATTTTTAGTAAACAATTGCCTTAAATTATGTCCATCTTTCTCTAAAATACTTTTTTATAGCCTGCTGTCTCTCTTCAACAACATTAAATATTTTTGCAAGTCACTAAATTATCTCACCATCTACCTCTAAAATTCTGCCCTCTCTTTCTAAATATTTTTTATTTTAACAGAGAAAAAATGTTTTTTGACAGTGCTTTTTTTGAACGCCTAAAAAACAGTGAAAACTTGAAAAATGTAAGTGTTCTATTCTAGAAATCGAAACTTTGGAAAGAAAGCGTCAAAAAAAGGGGAATATCATGGCATAAAAATGTGAAAAACATAGTAAAAAATTGCTTCATCAAAAACTACCCCTTAAATTATGCTAAAATATTTTCAAAATATTTTTTGAAACTGTAAGATACTGTAAATATACTCGCGCCTACGAAAAAAAAACTAGAAAGAGAGGACAATATGAGTTGCACACCTCTGATAAAAAAAAACAACTGTCAAATGTATAGAAGACCTAAATCACCATATCTTACTTAAAATATTTTAGTATATTTAGAGTTGTCTTAAGAAATCTCCTTTTGTGCACTGCGAAGTAAGATACGTTAGTTAGCTGAGTTTCAAAGTTTTACTGGAGTTTCACAGTTTTTTCAGTAATTGTAATAGATGGTATAAAAAATATTATCTGCTAAATATTTTTAAACAAATCGCAGAAATTACTAGAGCGAAAAAATCAGAGAATAAATAATTTGAAAAGAAAAAGATAACAGCGACAATTTTTTGATCTCATTTTTCTCTCTTTTAAAAATATTCCAGAATGACCACATCTTAATGGATTATGTAGAGGGTTTGTCAGAATAATTTAAAAGTAAAAGCAAATTAATTTTTTTATTTAGGATCAAATATATAACAAAAAATTGGTGATAACTGACGGGACATCAAAAACGGACAGAGAAAAATCATGGACTAAGTGCTTTTCCTCTCAAACTAAAAGTAGTTTTTAAGTGTTTCAAAATATACTTTTATTCCCTAGATATAATAAAATGGTATGATATTATTTTTCTTTGCTTGCCTTGATTTTTAGTTAATTGTAATTTTGTTTGCCTATATTTTGGCTAGTGGCTGTCATTTTATGATTTGAAGAAAAGTTATTACATTCTAACGAATGTACACGTTTACTGATACCCCAGACACTTCTTCGTACCTCTCTGTGATATTCAAAGTAAGCCTTTTCACTCTCTCCTTCTCTTCCTTTTGCGCCAATTCCTGATCCTTGAGGTTCTGAGCGAGTTCCGAATCGACATCGGCTTGAAATTGTTTGTATTGTTGCTTGTTTCCCTTGCGCACCATAAGAACAAAACCGATTTTCTGCGACTCGGCCTCGGTATTTGACTCCTAAGTAAATGAAATCAAATTCAAAGAGTGGGCATTAAAAACTGGTGCGTACCTGTGTCAAACATTAGTGTGGGCCCGAGTGTGGGCCACTATTTTTCTCTGAGACCTACATCATTTATGAACATAGAAACGTATCACTTGCTAAAATCGGTGAAGAATTAAGGCTGCAAGGTACCTTTGTTCTTGGTGTGATTTGGTATGTATTGTTTAAATTAAACTCAGTCTTACTTTGGCTATAATTTTTCAGAGGCAAAACTGATTGTTTCAAGAAAGCCAATATACATTAGGGTTTAAAAATTCAACGTCAAATTTTACGTTTTTGAAAATCCTAAGATGGCACATGTTCAAGTTGTTTTTTTAGCAAAAATAGGCTTGATATTGGCTTAATTTAATAATCACCAATTTTCAAGAGTCATCCAATTTCTTAGGTTCAAGATAGATGCATAACAAAAATTCATAAAAGATGAATTTTTAAGAAACAACACTTTTGACAATAGGATATCGATAATTCTGTATTCTTTAAAAAATATTTTTTGGTTCTATCTTGATTTTACGTTTTCTGATAAATTTTGCCCCCTCCCCTTACTTGCAACTGCTCGTAGCTCTTCTTAGCGTTGCTCTTGAGGACGACCGGGACTGAAATGTCCACGTTGCCAGCTTTGACAGGTTCCCTCATCCGTTCTTGAATGTTTTCGGACACCATTTTGTCGAGCGCGTTGAGAAACTCGTCGTCCTCGGGGCAGTCCATCTTTTTCGGACCCTTGGGGATGGCCAGCGATTCCGAAACTTGGTCGGCCTCCGCCTCGCTGGTTTCCAAGCCGTCTGAGAAGAAAAATATTTTACTAGCATTTTAATGCATTCGAATTCCTTCTATTCATTATTTATATTATTAAAAAATAAATGGCGACAGCAAGCACGCGTATATCCGTCCAAACAACCTTTAAAAGATTTTTTTTGTAATTTTTAACCATATTTACTTCACTTACGAAACTAGCGACACACGTTTTTACATAAACGTGTGTCACTAGTTTCGTAAGTTAAATTTTTTTAAAAAGTTCAACCTCCCTTCCTAACCTCTTTCGAACCCCCACCACCATCATAAAGTAATAGCTCAATAAAAACATTTTTGACGATACCAATAGCTTCCATACTGGTATGGATGGCATAAAAAAACAAAATTAAATTAATTTTAAATCAGAGTAGGTATAGGCAGTGGCGCACCCAAAATGATGTTTTGGGGAAGTGGGCTTGAATTAATTTTATAGTACTTGATAAACAGGGTACGTTTTGTAAAACTTACCATATTTATAATTTCTAAAATAAATGTAATATAAAAAAAATTAAAAATACCGATTTTGGAAAAACAGTGAAGAATTTTTAAGGTAATTTTCGATTTGTTTTATTTATTTAGATAGGGAACATGGGTACCGTATTACCTTATTTTGAAGTTGTTTGAATTGCGATTTAAAAGCGATTTTGTTGATGTTTTCCAAGTTTTTTTAAGAAACATCAGTCTATTTTTCCATCCACAAATTTTTTGTGGGAGTAAATTTTACCCCTTAGAGACGGTGCATAACCCAAAAACTGCTTGTATATCACATTATTATAAAAAAAAGTTTTTCAAAAACTAATACAGTTTCAGTGGTTTACTAATTATTTTTATTGTTATTGTGTAAGAAATGTTACACAAATAGGACTACTTTAATCAAATTAGCCTTAGATTAATGGTTCTTTTCTATTATTATTGAAGATTTAAATTATTATGACTGGCTGAGTTTACCTAATAATACTAAGCATCAGATATTTTTTCAGTGGGTTTAGGCCCCGAAGCCCCCCCTGTGGTGCCCCAATGTTATAGGATGGTCATGTAAAAACAGGGCTGTTTTAATTTTGGAATAACTTGTTTGATTTATATCGCACAAACACGCCTATGGGCATGTTTGATGGTCAAAACAAAATTTCAAAATTCTCAAAGAATTATATTTTATAAAAATTCACAAACAATTAGTTCTTAGAATGAATTTTAATTTTTATAAGGTAAAGGAACTAGAAAGAAACAAAATACAGGATCAGGGTTCGTACAGAAAAAAACATAGCTGAATTTCCTGACTTCCCGGTTTTCCCTACCATTTTATGATAAAAAACGACCGCAAAACTTATTATGACAATGATTTTATTGATTTCTTGATTAATTAATTTAAAAAGATCAATTATCTTCCGGTTGTGTTTTTTTCGTGACTTTTTCAAATTCCCTGACTTTTCTCGGTTTTCCAGTTTCGTACGAACCCTGAACGTGTTTCTGTGCCATAACATGACCCTCGTAATACTCTGGATGCATACCTTCATCGTCAGACCCTTGCGTCCTATCCCCTGTTTCGTCCTCGGTCGCGGTATCATCAGTGGTGGGCCCGAACGCGCCCTCCGACACTTCTTCGTCGTTAAAGTCTTCATTGTCCGTCTCTTGGATTGTGTCGAGGGTGTCGTCATCTGTTTTCTGGGCTTTTTCCGCCAACAAATTTTCTGAACAAGTAAAATTAAAAAATTGTAAAAGCCCCCGACAACCTCCAAAATGAGAGAGTATTATTTGAATATCTAGAAAGATTTACCATTGATCTGATCTAAAAACTATCCCCATACGCTCCGTCCTTGAAGTGATTTTTTTACCTGACCGAATTGAAATAAACTAGTGCATATATATAAACTAGATACACTAAATTTCATCATAATCGGATAAACGGTTTAGAAGTTGTACCCGAATATATTTTTCATAAATTTCTTGACATCTGTGTGTAGAAAGTGTATTATCTCTGGAACTACTTAGCCACTCAAGTGGAGTGAGCATGTTGAAAGAATAACCGTTAAGGTCCAGGCAACATTGTGGCAGTCGCGCCGAGTGGTCGGTCGCACCTGGGGTATTAGCCCGAGGATCCTACACTGGATATACACGGCCATTATAAGACCACGAATCCAATACGGATCAGTGGTCTGGTGGCCCGCTGTAGAGAAGCTGACCACCATCCAGAGGAATAACCGGCGCAATGAAGACGAACCCCATCCACGCCCTGGAAACCATCTTGGGTCTCTCCTTGCTTCCAACTTAGATTAAGGAGGCGATGGCGACGCACCTGCGATTAGGAGACCAGGGAATATGGAAGGGCAGGGAGCTAAGAGTGGGCCATCTGTGAAAACACCTTAAACCAGAACGGAATGCAAAGGCAAAGGGCATAATTCCGAACTGAATTAAGCAGAGAGGCGACAGTCTGCTACACGAATGGCTCTAAACTCAGTCAGCCAGGCAGACAACAGGCGCAGGAGTGTACATGAAAAGCCTATAAGTTCAGAGAAGTTATCCACTTGGAGAACACGCTACGGTATTTCAAGCGGAGGTATATGCCATTATTATGGCGGCAACCCTACCGGAGGTTAAAAATGGCAGGAGGGACATAAACATATGCTCCGATATTCAGGCTGCCCTCAAGGCTCTAAGTGCACCCAAAATAGTCAGTAGTCTGGTGGAGGAGTGCGCTGAAGCACTGCAAACACTGGCTCAAGACTAGAGGGTAACACTGATCATACATCACATACATTGGACCGGAACCTCTTGTGGGAATAACAAGGAAACAGATAGAGTGAGCTCAACAAATGGGCGAATAATGAAGACGTCTTGGAGGCAAGAGCAGCAGAAGTTGGGATTTCCCACGATAGAGGCAGAAGAACTGCGCTGCGAAGACAGGGAGGCCCGGAGAGAGAGTTGGAGCGGAAGTAGGGGCATAGGGGTTAAAAAACGGGGTATGGCAGAAAGGGCCCATGAAGAGGTCTAATTGTCAGGCCCACGTGCCGCCCTATACTACTACTACTAGCCTATTTGTATTAAACATATCTAAGAACCCTCCCTAAAAGATAGGCTCCAAACAGAAAAAACCGCATCGAAATCGGTTCATTGGTTCGAGAGCTACATGCGCACACACTTCGGCTCAAAGATTAAAAATAAACAATAACACCTTTTAAAAACCTATAAAATTAAAGCCTTTAAAATTAAAGTAAAAAAATATTTGTTAGAAAAACAATAGATTTAATTTTTAGAGCTTTATGTGCGCATATATTGTAAATCTTTACTATCAGATGTTACCGGGTAGCCCTTTCGATATAGTGCAAATAAAAGGTTTGGGCGGTTGAGTATGAGTAGCCCTAGGCTAGACTTCGCCACTATTCCCTTTGTCTGTACTCAGTTATACTTTTTGTTTCAATAAAGACGATTTCAATTCAATTCAATTCAATTTTATTCCGAGGCGAACAGTTTCTAGCCCGACCAGAGGTTGGGCTACAATTTGTCGAGGGATGTAAAGACACTTCAGTCCCATGGTTTATACTATGCACTTTAGGAAAAGAATAACGAAAAAAAAAATAAAATTTTTGAAAAACCACTTAACGGTAATCTTATGACAAAGCAATGCCGATTTCAGTGTCTGGCGGTTGAGGTCCCTATAGGGATTAAAAGTATTTTTTTTATTTATATATTTCATATAACTATGAGATATTATAATGGCCCAAGGGGTGCAAAATGTGTAACGAAAATAACTTTGAAAAACAAAGAAGAAAATTCAAAATCGCGGTTGGATTTGGTACTGTTTGGGCCAGGTCAAAGGCGAAAAATCTACTGCACATGCACTAACAAAACCATGCCAGATAATACAAAAAAAATCAACGTTGTCCTATGTACCATGAAAGATAAATTGAAAGGATCTTATGTTACTTTAAATGTACTTTAACTACAATATAATTTCCCTTTTAGAGCTTTTTAAACGCATTGGGGTCGTTCAAAAGTAAAATTTATTCGATTTGATGAAGAAACTAGTAGAAAAATGCACAAAAACAACATCAACATTTTTTGCTCTGGAAATTTTTGAACCACTCGGCATTATCAAACAGTTTACATTTTTGTTTATGTTAAAACAAAAAAGAAGTTAAAAAACAAAAGATCTTGGGTGGAAATAACGAAAATTGAAACTTGGATGAGCATCCCACAAGGAACACACAAAGGACCAAAGCGAAAAGAGAAATGATTAAACGATGTTTCGCCCTGGGTAACCAGCGTGGGCTCATTAGTGGTTTCACTGGTCACCCTTCATCATACATCATACACTTTGATTTCCAACTTTGAATCACTCACAAATAGGCATCGTTCCGCACTGGTACTTGGCGTGTTAATATTTCCACGCCAGGAGGAATCCGTATCAGGTAACTTGGATAAGTACCAGTGCGGAACGATGCCTATTTGTGAGTGATTCAAAGTTGGAAATCAAAGTGTATGATGGTGTTTAATGATGTATGGTGGAGGGTGACCAGTGAAACCACTGATGAGCCCACGCTGGTTACCCAGGGCGAAACATCATTTAATTATTTCTCTTTTCGCTTTGGTCCTTTGTGTGTGCCTTTTAGGATGCTCATTCAAGTTTGAATTTTTGTTATTTCCACCCAAGATCTTTTGATCTTTTGTTTTTTTTTTGTTTATGTTATTGTGGTGTTTTCGTGTTTTAAAATTTTGTGGCGTTATTTTCTGTGATTAGTAGTCTTAGACTACTAGTCCAGGGCATGGAATACCTATAAGAGCACTTGTTTGCCCAATTTTTATGCAAAAACAAGTCCAATAATACCTACCAAGTAAGTTTTCTTTGAAGAAAGCCATATATTGACCTAAACTCTATAATTATAACAAAAAAGAAGTAAAAAAAAACTCAAAATCAGTTACTTCAACCGAAAAGAAACTAAAGAACAAAAGATCTTGGGTGGAAATAACGAAAATACTTGGATGAGCATCCCACAAGACACACACAAAAGATCAAAGCGAAAAGAGAAATGATTAAACGATGTTTCGCCCTGGGTGACCAGCGTGGGCTCATTAGTGGTTTCACTGGTCACCCTTCATCATACATCATACACTTTGATTTCCAACTTTGAATCACTCACAAATAGGCATCGTTCCGCACTGGTACTTGGCGTGTTAATATTTCCACGCCAGGAGGAATCCGTATCAGGTAACTTGGATAAGTACCAGTGCGGAACAATGCCTATTTGTGAGTGATTCAAAGTTGGAAATCAAAGTGTATGATGGTGTTTAATGATGTATGGTGGAGGGTGACCAGTGAAACCACTGATGAGCCCACGCTGGTTACCCAGGGCGAAACATCATTTAATTATTTCTCTTTTCGCTTTGGTCCTTTGTGTGTGCCTTTTAGGATGCTCATTCAAGTTTGAATTTTTGTTATTTCCACCCAAGATCTTTTGATCTTTTGTTTTTTTTTTGTTTACGTTATTGTGGTGTTTTCGTGTTTTAAAATTTTGTGGCGTTATTTTCTGTGATTAGTCTTAGACTACTAGTCCAGGGCATGGAATACCTACAAGAGCACTTGTTTGCCCAATTTTTATGCAAAAACAAGTCCAATAATACCTAGCAAGTAAGTTTTCTTTGAAGAAAGCCATATATTGACCTAAACTCTATAATTATAAAAAAAAACGAAGTTAAAAAAATCTCAAAATCAATTACTTCAACCGAAAAGAAACTAAAAAACAAAAGATCTTGGGTGGAAATAACGAAAATTCAAACTTGAATGAGCATCCCACAAGAAACACACAAAAGATCAAAGCGAAAAGAGAAATGATTAAACGATGTTTCGTCCTGGGTAACCAGCGTGGGCTCATCAGTAGTTTCACTGGTCACCCTCCACTATACATCATTAAACACCATCATACACTCTGATACGAATTGGTCCTGGCCTGTTAATATTTCCAGTAGGATTATGTTAAAAAAACCTCAAAATCAGTTACTTCAACCGAAAAGAAACTAAAAAACAAAAGATCAAAAGATCTTGGGTGGAAATAACGAAAATTCAAACAAGGAACAAACAAAAAATCAAAGAGAAAAGAGAAATGATTAAACGATGTTTCGCCCTGGGTAACCATCATACACTTTTTTTTCTATAATTATACTCACCAATTAGGCCTCAAAGATCCTGGTTTTTGTCTTCTATTCTTGTTTTGTCCATGTTTACATCTAGAGGAATCCAATTTTCTATTGATACGAAATTACGGGAAACACTAGACAACACTTTTAATTTTTTTTACAGTAGTTTCCATTCTATTAATAAATTTTCCAAAAGCAAACAAAAATTATTAAAAATAACATAAATTTTCAATTGCTTTCACTAGTAGACTGTCAGCCTCTGGATTATTTCCAGGCTAACTTGAAGAGTTATTATCGGCACGCCTTCTTCTTGGGAAATGCAAAGGCAGGGCCGTTATAGTATCTCATAGTTATATATTTTATGCACTTTAGGGATTAAATAGAGAGAGATTCTTTTTAAAGACTAAAGTGGCACTTTTAATCTCTAAGGGATTATAAAAGAAAGGAATCCCTAAGGGATTAAAAAAAAATTAATCCCAAAAGGGATTAAAAAAAAATGTAGTCTCTCAGTCTAGGGATTATAAGTAAATTTAATCCCTCAGGGATTAAAAAAAAATTAATCCCTGGGAAATTATAATTAAATTTATCGCAAGTCAAGCCAAACATCAATTGCTCTTGGCCAAGATTTCATTCTTAGTACCCTTTCTTGTAGTCGACGAACCATTTGGCTTAGAAATAACGTGATTTTAACCATGTCTGTATGTATGTATTCAAAACTGGTGGTTAGCTCTCTACCGAAGGCTGGACCATGCATTGCGGCCTTAAATGGGCCTATTGTGCCCAGGTATCCACTGAGATTTTAAAGATCGCAATTTATACACATACGGTCGGGCTACAAACCTTTCTCCGCGAGATTAAAAGTAGCACTTTAGTCCCTAGGTTTATATTGTACTATTATTTTTATCCCTGCCACTGCATCAATGACACTTTTAGTCCCTAAAGTAGATAAATTTTAATTTTTCGTTGTGAAGGCAGCTTACCAATTCCCAAAGCAGTCCTGATATTGTTAACCTCGGTCTGAGCTTGCTCGTAACTTTGGCACAGCTTCAGCTTCGGCCTTAGAATGCTCAGGGTTTCCTTAAAAATGTGGTCCAACGTCGGCGGAAAGGCCTCCTTGAGCAGCTCCTTTTTGTGCCAATAGTACATTTGCAGGAAAATCAAATAGTAGTCGAGTTTACGTTTGCTACTGCCGCTACTAAAATACGTGCCTAAAGAGGGGCGGAAAATTAATGCGGGGCACTTTTTCTTGATTTGATAGAAAAATTCGGTAGAAACGAGTACTCGCTCGCAGATTTCTACCAATCGCAAAGCTAGAAGCTGTCATGAGTGCCTTGAAAGCCAATCAAAGACGAACTTGCAACGTCTTTCTATCGGGAGCACCCTACACTGCTTTGCATACTAGCACTAGCACAAATTATCTTATACTCTGTGGTGCTACTAGAGATGTTTCTATCGAAAGGTGGGGAGTTGAGTCGTGTTTTTTAATGACTTTCGCACAACTCTTATTATATATAAATGTCGTCACTTTTGGCGAATTCTGGGAAGAACCTGATCTCTTTATGGCAATTTTAAAAAGGGGAAAAATATCATATACATATTAAAAAAAATATAGGTGAAAATTAAAATTCTTTAACTAATCTATAAAAAAATCCAGGCTTTTACGCGAAAGCAAAAAAATAATAATGAATAAAGAAGTTGTAGACCTTTTCCCAAAATGTAAACTTTTGAGAAACCCTTCGTAGCTCGAAAATGGTTTGACATATCAATATGCAGTTTACTCATTTTACCTTTTCTTGAAAATCGGGACTCGCAGGAACAGTCTCAAAACTTACCACAAGTTTCCAGTAAAATACAAGCGACTCTGATTCTAAAAAGATGGTCGGGTGGGTCGAGTGGGGAAGGCTCATTGGGATCCATCGATACCCCAAACGATATAAGCGAATACAGGACCTAAAGCCAAACAAAAAAAAAAGTCCTTTAAAAAATCGACTTGTTTAGTGCACTGGATCAAATTTAATAGATCGAAAATAATAGGCAATTTTTCACGTCTAACCCTTTCCATA
Organism: Oxystoma pomonae; assembly: GCA_963921995.1. Lineage (NCBI taxonomy): Eukaryota > Metazoa > Arthropoda > Insecta > Coleoptera > Brentidae > Oxystoma > Oxystoma pomonae. Next base: position 82,598,598 of record OY998169.1, on the reverse strand, counting down.
CCCTGTAGAATAGAGTCTTAAAACGAATTTCCGAGCTCTCGACCCATTTGATTCGTATTCGAACGCAGTTCACAACATACCGGCATGTCCTCTTCCTCTCATTCTACAAGGTAGAAAAGGAGAAAAATATAAAAATTGCCTATTATTTAGTACACAAAAGTACTCGTATGCGAATATTTTCGTGTAGGTGTAGGAAAAAACAGCCCCTGAAGCGATCGAGAGCAGTACTTTAGGGTCAGTCCATATCAAGTCAACCAGGGTATTTTACCACACCATCTCCGATGTTGATGATTTTTAGTATACATGTTTTTCCTACCAAAAAACTGGAAAATCCAAAATTTCAGACTTTTTTGACCAGTTGTTTATTTTGAATTAATTTTTGAAAATCGAAAAAGTCACTTATTTGTCCTTAACATGTGCGCACAAAATTAGGAATATCCAAAGAACCACTTATAATAGAAAAGTATGAGAATATTGCAACATATATTGAAAAAAAAAATAAAAAAAAAAATTTTTCATTTTTTTTTTGAAAAATTTCAAAAAGGCCATTTTTAATTTTTTTCAAAAAATTATATTATTTTCTTTAAAGTGTTATTAAACTATTCACAAAATTTTGAGATGGACAAATCATGGGTTCAATGTGAAAAAATTTATTAAAAATGTCACATGCATGAAAAATCGCCTATAAATAGACAATGCATTTTGGTAATTAGAAGAATATAATGGGGTTTAAAGCGATATTATAAAAATATTTAACAATATTTTATTTAATAAAAAATTATATCCTACGTTTCATTCTGTATCAGTAATCAGATTAACATTGCCTCCCATTGTAATATTTACTTACAAAACCTCTTTTCCACCGGAGACGTACTATTGGATGTTCCAATTCTTAGGAAAATATGCCTGTATAAACCTGCCAATACTTTTGTGAAATACTGCCTGTTTATTCATGTTTAACATTAAGGACACACCTCCTTCATTTTATTGGTCTGTTTAGGTACATTGTGGGGATTTGCTGACATGAAAATTCCTGCATAAATTGATTTTAAATTTTTGGCAAGTATCTTCCTGATACAGCTCCAAATAATCGATACATAATAGTTCGACTGAAGGTTTATCAGAAGTCATCTCTGTGTAATTTTAAAAGTTTCAACTATGGGTAAGGCAAGTGGATGGACTAAATATAAAGTAAAGTGCTGTGATCCACTAGAGTTAAAAATCAAGCATTTTGGGAAATTAAGAAATGTGACCAAGTGGATGTGCAGTTACAAAAATGTCAAAATGGGAATGAAAATCTGTGATGGTTGTAGACTAAAGCTTTCAAAGGAGTTTAAGGCATCTGAAGAAGATGAGGCAGGGTAAGTAACAAATAGTATTTTTTAATATAAAATTAATAAACTAAACCAATTGCGTCAAGTACGGAGTGGAAAAATCTCATGGCATTATTTTGCATGGCATTTTGAGAATACAGACATTATGTACAAATTTCTTGGCATTATGTACACATTTTGGGTCAGCTGTTACCCCCTTTTTAAGTTCTTATAAAAAACTAACTTTTTAAATTTTTTTAGAGCCAGTCAAGTTCCAGAAAATGATCCAGATTTTCAAGATCCTGCTGAATCATTTACTCTTTTAAACAAGTCATTGGAGCTTCTTGGTGTGTCGCCGATTAAAAGAAAAAATGTATGCAAAGAAAAAATTGATATTGTACAGCATTTCCATTTGCGAAAGCATTTACAAAGGAATCAGATTCAACGCTAGTAAAGGAATGCCAGAGTGACGAAAGTGAAATGATTAAGCAGTTAAAGGATAAATTTTTAAAAACCGAAAAGAGGAGTGAGAAAATACTAGTTTTATCATGTTTACCTCAAAGTTGGAGTAGAAAGAAGATTGAAGAAGAATTTGGAGTTTCTCAATATTTGGCCAGAGCTGTAAAACAGTTAGTTAAGCACAATGGGATATTATGTTCTCCTAACCCCAAACCGGGAAAGACCCTTAGTGATAGAGTGGCCCAAATAGTGGTAGATTTTTACCAAAGGGATGACATTAGCAGGACCACGCCAGGTAAAAAAGATTATGTTGTTATCAGAAAATATGGAGCTGAAAAAGAATATGTACAAAAAAAATTAGTCTTAGCTAATTTAAAAGAAATTTATGCATTGTTTAAAACTGAGTACCCCAATGAAAAAATTGGGTTTTCAAAATTTTGTGAACTGCGACCCAAAAACTGTATACTGGCAGGAAAAAGTGGGACTCATACTGTATACATCAAAATATAAAACTAATGCTCAATGGCTCCAAATTAAATAAGCTATATGATGAAAATAACAGGCCTCTTGCAATATCTTATCATGATTGCCTTTATAAACTAATGTGTAATCCACCTTCAGTGGACTGTTTTTTAAGCAATAGATGCAAGCAATGTCCTGGAGTAGAACAGTTTAAAAATACGTTAATAGAAAAATTTGAGGAAGAATTAATTGATGAGGTCTCATTTAAAAAGTGGGTCTCAGTAGATAGGTGTACTATGGAAACCGTTGTTAAGAAAAGTGATGATTTTGTCCAGGAATTTACTGATGATCTTGTAAAACTTAAATCACATTCTTTTATTGCAAAAATTCAAAAAGATAGATACAATGAAATAAAAATTAACCTTAAACCTGGAGAGTCTTTGATCACTTGCGACTTTGCGGAAAATTATTCCTTTGTTATGCAAGATGAAGTCCAGTCTTATCATTGGACTAACAGCCAGGCAACCCTCCACCCTTTTGCCATTTATTTTCTAAGTGATGGTAAACTGCACAACCTGAATTATGTGTTTATTTCGGAAAGCTTGACACATAATACAATTGCATTTCATTTATTTTTAAAAAAATTAATGCCTGATTTAAAAATCAAAATACCAGGACTTAACAAAATTTTTTATTTTTCGGATGGATGTGCTGCGCAGTACAAAAACAAAAAGAATTTTCTGAATATATGCCTGCATAAAAAAGATTTTGGTGTTGAAGCAGAGTGGCATTATTTTGCCACCTTGCATGGCAAAAGTGCCTGCGATGGCTTGGGAGGAACTGTTAAAAGACTTGCTGCCAAAGCCAGTTTGCAGAGGCCCTATGACAATCAAATAATGACACCTCTACAATTGTTTACTTGGTGTGAAGAAAACATATCTGGCATTGATTTTAAATATTGCACAGAAGCAGATTATACAAATCATGAAATAATTTTGAATAAAAGATTTGCGGAAGTCTTAACAATACCGGGGACACAAAAAATTCATGCTGTAATTCCTCTTACAGAAAGCACGTTTTTGGCAAAACAGTTTTCTACATGCTTAGAGGTCGAAACACATAATCTTTTTAAAGGTGGAAGCATTATTTTGCAAAATATCGAGTCAGGGTTTGTCACTGTAGAATATGACAGTGCTTGGTGGCTGGCTTGTGTCTTGGGGAAAAATAATGAGAGCGGAGAACTGAAAGTAAGCTTTCTTCATCCACGAGGACCTGCCTCATCATTTTTTTACCCAACACCTCAAGATATTTTAATTATTAAACCAGAAAGTCTTATAAAAAAAGTTGAACCCAACACTGCTACTGGCAGAACTTACAATGTCAGCAAAAAAGAAATGTCAGATTCATCAGAAATTCTTAAAAGAAAGTTAAAAAAATAAATTTAAGGTATATAGTTAGTCTTAGTGTTTTCTGTCTAATTTTTATCAACGAAGTAGAAAAGTTTATTTATTTCTTTTGCGAGTTTAAAATAAAATAATTTGTAGATAAAGCCTCTGGGTATTTTTTAAAACCTGTATCCATCCAACAAATTTATTTATTTTAATATCCAGTGCACTATTGGTGCTCCTAAAATATGTTTATTTTTTTAAATGCATGATTTTTAATGTACTTAATATTTTTGATATTTTTTTTGACATTGAACCCATCATTTCTCCATCATAAAATTTTGTGAATAATTAAGTAACACTTTGACCAAAATTATATATTTTTTTCAAAAAAATTAAAAATGGCCTTTTTGAATTTTTCAATTTTTTTTTTTCAATTTTTTATTTTCAATTTTTTTTTTGTTAAAATTATGTTGTGATATTTCATAAAAAAGAGCTTCAAAATGACTTTAAAATGAGCCATTTATTACTTTCCTAGTGTAAGTGGTTCTCGAGATATTGCTAGTTTTGTACATTCTTGTTAAGGTCAAAATGCTGACTTTTTTATTTTGAAAAATTAAAAAAAAACTACGAATCAAAAAAATCTAAAAATTTGCATTTTCAACTTTTATGGTAAGAAGAAAATATATACCAAAAATCATCAAAATTGGAATTGGTCGCGTAAAATTTTTGTGATTTTTTGGTTGATTTGATATGGAATGACCCTTTATGTATCTCTCTTGCGAAGAGATATTTTGCTGCCTAGTGGGAGAGTGCTCGGTCTATGGGGATCCCACAAAAAAGCCGAATTTACAAAAACCGAAACACAATTGAACAGAAAATAAAACGTCCGAAACGAAATATGAACGAAAGTAAAATTTACGAATATAATTTTATAGAATTTTGATTTACTCGATCCTTAAAAGACACGAATATAATTTAACCTATTATAATTTTCCCGAACCTTAAAATATCAGAATTACAAAAGTATCGAAAATAATTTTCTAGAAACGAAAAACACCCGAACCACAAATTGACACAAAATAATATGCCCGATCCTTAAATGAGCAGAACCACAATCCATCCGAATCGCTATTGGGCATGCGTCAAATTTAAATCTTTAGAGCTCCGTAGGACCTGAATTGCGGCGTTGACAAGTTTCTCTATTTGGAAGATGACACGGGAATTTTTTTTTATTAAATGATTTTATTTAACTTCACAGTTTCTGGCTGTCTAACTGTCTATCAAATCTTGCGATTCATTTTTGACACAATTCCCGTGACCCGATTTTAATATTATGACAAAATTTTGGGGTGGGGGTTGTTGAGGGATGTAAAGGGGGTAAATTAATACAATATCACAACTTACTTCGACTCTTCCCTGCCGTAAGCCTGGCACTAGCAATTGAATTCGTGGCTATCGGTTCAAATCATTTTCGGACAGATTGGGGTTCTTGAATTTTCGTTAAAAATATTTTCTGACATTTTGTGTTATAAAAATATGTTTCGTTTAAATTTAATTCTAAGCATATATTTTCTAGCGATTTGACTTTCCCGATATTTCATGTTCGAGACAATTTTTTTCGGACCAATTATTTTCTTTTCTTTTAAATTCTGACAAATTATGTTTTTCTCAAATATGGTTTCGGTTTTTTTCATAAGGTTTTTTATAGGGACCCGGTCTATGCAAGTGTAAGATGCCGAGTGCTGGGAGCCCCAGCACTCACCCTGGAAGAACTGCATTCTCTGAAATGGACAGATATACTGGACTTTTAAAAAGAACGGGTAGACCAGGAAAGAAATGTTAGAGTAAGAACCTCCTATAGAAATATAAATTTCTTTTGGTTTAATAAAGATTTCTATCTATAAAAAAAAATGCAAGAGTGCGGGAAGTGGCGCTAGTGGAAAGATAGGGGAAGGCACGCGGTAGGGTAAAAAGGCAACGATCCACTCCATTTTTACTACTAGTATAGTGGGTGTTTTTTTTTAATCATTAGAAAGCAAAAAACTTTTCTATTTTTTTTTCAAGTTAGATTCTTAAACTATATATTTTTATTCCTTTTGCTTATTTCTGAGTAGGTAAAACTGGTTTATTCTTTTTGATTATTTTTAAGTAGGTAAACTTTTACAGATTTAACAAGAGCCTGTACCATTTTTTTTTTAATACATACAGAAAAACATGACTATTTATTCATTCACCAGACCAACCCAACCCCAAGACTTTCTTCGCACAGTACACTACTCGGTTGATCAGAGATTTGTTTGGTACTTTCTTTAAATCGTTTATGTTACTATTTTCTGTGCTAGTTTATTTATTTACTTATTGGTACCAAGAGTCATTTTGTCACTTTCTTAACCTTTGTAAAGTTTGGTCTGTAATTATTTTTAATGTAAATAGTTGTCTATTTAAAAAAAAATACATTTGACAATCTAGAACATATTGCCCTGGTAAGCAATCCATGTTTATTTTGCTCACCTTAAAAACATCAGCACTCTCCACCATCCTGTAATTATACAGTTCTCCCAAATACTTCACCATAGCCACCCGCCTCTGATTATACTTGGGCAGATTCACTTCCATCCCCAGTCTAATGTCTTCTAAAACTCCATCTACCACTTTGGTGCCGACTTCTTCTTGGTAGGAGACCAAACCGGCCAGTAGGTTGGCCAAACACCTAAAAGCAGTCACCGTTATACTTCGACAAAGAAACAAAAAACAATCAATATTTGCTGCTTGATGTTACTCCCACTATTTAATTCTATTCTATGGTGGCCGGACTTTACCTAATGTTAAAATATTTCATATTCTGCGCGCCTGTCAAACATTTTACCGCATACGCTGCCAAATCGTCGTCAGTCCAGTCCAGTTTTCTCATAAGTCTCATAATTTTATCTGTATTGTTCTTCTGTAAATCCAAGTACAAGATTTTTCGAATGAACTGGTGTATTACTGGCCTCTCTTTTTGGGCAACCGCCACGACCTCCGGCGGATTTACGTAGTAGTAGGCGTTCTCTAAAAAAAGAAATGAATGAAAGTTTGGTCTATGCAGCGCCCTCTATCTGGCCTAAGGCTGGACTTCCATAGGCTTTTTTTCCGCGCGTATTTTGAAATTAGACCTTGTCTATCAGTGAGTGAAATAGTGACGGAACTATTGGCACCTTCACCATAACTTGAAATCTGCGCGGAAAATCTGCTAATGGAAGGCTGGCCTTAGTGATTTTTACCTATTTGTGCGACGTATCTCGAATCCAACGTCATGACAGTCTTCTTTCGCATCATTTGTTCCAAATAGACCTTGGTCCTTTGATGTGAATCGGGACTGCAGTACAAAAACCTGCCGCATACCTCTAATAAATTGCAGACCATTTCGATGTGGTGATGTGAAAAATCGTTTAATAAAACTTTTAAACAGTACATGGCTTCCAGTTTTGAATATAATTTGAATTTGACAAGTTCGCCGATGAACCTGGAATGTAATAAATAATAGAATAATAGTCATAGTATTTAAAAATGGCAAATCTTTATGCGCATGTCAATAGCATAATTGCAGACACGCTGGAAGATCTGCAAGCGTATCCCAAATATTTTAAAGATGTTAGACAAAATTTACAGTTTTTTTCACTGACTGTAAAACCAGCTTTTGCTATATGATCAAATACGCTTCTTATAAGGTCTAAATGTGTATCAAAATCAGGGCTAATCAAAATTATATCATCTAAACTGAAATAACCCTCGTCCCGGAATGGTAAAAGGAGTAAGTTCTCGTGAAGATTCTTTTACACCTACCTGCCAATATGCTGAATGAATGTCCATTAAACTAATATATTTAGCACCACTTAAACGGTCCAAAATAGAAGAAATATAATGAATGGGGTAAGCATATTTTATTGTTACATGATTTAATTTTCCATAATCTACAAAAAACCTATATTTTCCATCTGACTTTGGAACAAGCAACACAGGTGATGACCAAGCACTTTTAGAAAATTCGATTATATCCATTTCTAACATCATATTCAACTATTCATCGATAATTTTTTGTTTAAACGGAGAAAGAATTTCATGTTTTAAGAGAATTGCCAAACGACTAGATTGATCTGAATATAAAGAACTTTCTTCAATAACACCACTTGATATGACTATCGCCTTCTTCCAAAAATATTGGAAATAAATTATCATCAATGTAATACCAACAATCTCTTTTAATGTCTGGCAAAATATCCATAGCTTTAAAGAAGTCTACACCAAGTATCAATGTATGTGGAAACTTTCCCTTCACACTTATAGGAACATCCACTACTGCTTCAACTAAAACTTATTGACCCGTAGCAACTTGACATTTAGAATGAACTGATTTGTCAATAAATAATCCAAGCTTCTTGAAAATTTTCAAACCAGGTTCACCTGCAACAGTTGCTGACGCGCCAGAATCTAACAACGTTAATACAGAACGTACAAAAATTGTTACTTCCAAAGAAGATCGTTTATCTCCAGTTACATTAACAAGAATCTTTAAATACATTAGATAGTAACCCGCCCCAACGTTTCCCGAACAATTTTGGCAATTGCGTAAAATCACTCCTGGTTTATTACATCGAAAACATTTCCAGGTTCTCCTATCAGGACCCTGATGCACTTTATGACCCTGTTTACTACACCGAAAGCAAACAACGTTAGAATTTACCGCACCCCTTTGTTGACCACTTGTAGAAGGTTGAGATCATACTACATTAACTTGTTGAGTATTATTCCTAATTGGACGTTAATATGCCAATTGAGGTTCCTGAATAAATTTGAAATTGACAGAAGACAGATTAAACTGTTCTACTCTCGAACCTAAATCTTCAACCTCACGAGCAAGTTTTAAAAGATCATCAATCGTCTCAATTGATTGTAAGACTAAAGCTTTTTGGACATTCGTTCGTTCTCGAATATGATCTACTTTTTTTATTCTCGGTATATGACTCCTCTAATTTTCCAAATAAACCTAAGCTAGTAGCGGACCATTATGATCGAAACGAAGCCATAATTGTGCGAATAAAAAAAAGAATTGTTCAGCGAAAGAAAGGCGCTGGCTGGACCAAAGTTACCACACCTCAGTAAGTGATCAATTTGCTAGAAGAACATCATTTGTCATGGCGCTACAAGTACAGTTTCCTGGATTTCTGACAACGACTTGCACACGGAGTCGGTCTAGGCCAGGATGTAGCGTTGCGGCTAAAAAGGTAAAACTAAGTGAAGAAAAGCAAAGTGGTGAACTTGTTTCGTCCATAATGAGCTTTGTAAGATTATTTTCCATAATAAAGTTGTTTTCTTTTTATTCATTGGTATAGTAAAATTAAAACTAAAATAGTCCAAATATATTGGACACTTAAAGTTAATTTTCGGTTTTACGAATACGCTTTTTATGTGGCGCAAAGTGTTCTTGAAGAAAAAGAAACAAATTATACTAAGAAATTCATCTGTCAATTAGGGGATGTAGGGTGTCAGTTATTGGTCGTCGGCCAGAAAGAGCTGCAATGTCTGTAACATCTGTGGTAACACCTAACTATAGACGCCTCACAAGTGGTATTGGAGGTTTCGCAGTGACTTTCATGTTGGTTTGTGGGTGAGACCTCCAGGAGTACCTGGATAACTTGATGCCTTAGTTTGAAGCCTATATATCACATTTTATGATCGGTAGGAGTTTTGATCTCTTTGTAGATACGTGAGAATAAAATTTCTATCTAGCTTGGACACAGGAAGCAGGGCAGTGCTGGATGCTGACCACCACCTATGCAATCTAACATCTAGAGGACGTAAGTAACAACTTACCTCACAACCTTCACCTTGGTTTCTATGTTAATTTGGTCCTTTTTCTTGACATGGTACTTGAAATCCTGCCGGAGCATTTGACATAGGTCGTTGCTGACTTCCGGCAGAGCCGGATAGAGAATGGCCACGAAACGAGAGTAGAAGGGCAGTAAATCTAACCTAGAAGTAAAATTAAAAATTTTGAAACCCTGAACAACCAGGCGAATTTTTTTTTAAACTATCCTAATGCTATATTTACCTAGTCCTGTTAACACCAAACAACGCTTTGACCAGTTTCCTTCTATTATGCTTGTTGTTCAGAGTGACCAAAAAGTCGATTGCGGCATTGTCGATCATTTCACGGTTGACGCAGTTGGGCAGATTGTTCAGGAACGCTTCCAGAACAATTTTGTTACTAGCGTTCGTGGAGGTCGCGTCTTCGATATCGTCTTCCGGGGGAGGGGGCAGCTCTTCCGATTTACCTTTAAGGACACAAACACGAGTTAGGTACAACATTGCCAGAAGGTAAAACGATTGTGCTTCTCAGTCAATAGGGGGTGGCACTTACTGAACTAAGGGCTGTTTTCAGGGCTTCCAACCAAATTTTCAAATAAAATTGACGAAAGTTACTTTGCATTTAAAAACAAGTGACTAAAAAGTCATTTTTAAAAAAAGTGACCTTTTGTAGGAAAAAAAGTGACAATCTTTTATTGAAATAAATGTTTGAAAATACTAACTGTTTATTTACCCTATTGACTTTCATAAAATAAATTATTTGGTTTTATTTACGTACTGTCCATTACTTAAAAAGTTTTTGTCCGATTTCAAAAATTTTAACAATTCTAAAAAATCTTTAGAATTTAATGCCAAGATGGCGGACGTTTTTTATAGGTATTAGCAATTAGGCCAATTTGAGCGAATGCAGCTCTTCTTCCTCTATTGTGGGAAATCCCCACTTAAGCTGTCTTGATCTGGCATATGCATCGCACTCTGCTATTAAGTGCTGCGCTGATTCCTCTTCGAGCCCGCAAGGGAGACACACGGGATCTCCTGCTACTCTCATTTACGTCAGATGTTTATTCAGCCGAATGTGCTCAGTCAGCATCCCTGTCAGCATTCCAATGTCCTGTCGAATCTTGTCTAAGAGCCATTTAGTGCTGGCTACATTCGGACCATCCATGAATAGCTTGGACTGTCTGCACTCTGACTCATGCCTCCGGGACGTCTTCAGTTCATCGTTCGCCCATTTGTTGAGCTCACTCTGTATCTGTTTCCTTGTTATTCCCAGAAGAGGGTCCGGTCCAATGTATTGTGTTTCGGTCCCTAGTCTGGCAAGTTCTTCCGCTTTTTCATTCCCTGGTATTCCCTCATGACCTGGGACCCACATCAGTGTTACCCTCTTGTCTTGAGCCAGTGTCATTCCTAACCTCCGGTAGGTTGCTCTGCTTAAAACACCATAGCGTGTTCTCCAAGTGGATAACTTTTCCGAACTTTTGGGCTTTCCGCGTACACTCCTGCGCCTGTTGTTTGCCTGGCTGACAGTTTAGAGTCATCCGTGTAGCAGACCGTCGCCTCTCTGTTTAATTCCGTTCGGAATTCTTCCCTTTGCCACGCATTCTGTTCTGATATTGTGACTTTGTACTTTTTATCGAACCTCCATGGTTTAACCGGTGCCTTCACTGGCAGTCTTAGGAGAGGCAACTCTTTCGTCGCCAGTCCCTCGACCGCCAGATGGCCCACTCTTTCCTCCCTGCCCTTCCATAGTCCCTGGTTCCTTAATCGCAAGTGCTTCGCCATCGCCTCCTTCTTGATCCAAGTTGGAAGCGAGGGGAGACCCAAGATGGTTCCCAGGACGTGGATGGGATTTGTCCTCATTGCGCCGGTTATTCCTCTGCAGAAGAGCCCTTGTAGACTTGTGAGCTTTTTGGATACGGTCAGCTTCTCTACAGCGGGCCACCAGACCACTGATCCGTATTGGTCTTATAATGGCCGTGTATATCCAGTGTAGGATCCTCGGGCTAATGCCCCAAGTTCGACCGACCACTCGGCGCAACTGCCACATTGTTGCCTGGACTTTAACAGTCATTCTGGCAACATGCTCTCTCCACTTGAGTCCCTTGTCCAGCGGGACTCCCAAATACTTAAGTTGTGATACCAAAGTAGAGGGTCTGCCGTACATTATGGGCGCTCTAAATCCCTCTATTTTTCTCTTTCTGGTATATTTTAGCTTAACTTTCGTCTAATAAAAAAACGCCCTAATTAATATACTTACTATTTTCGTCCTCCTCCTCAGGAAGATCGGAATCCAGCACCTCCTCGGTGACGGTTTCGGTTGGTGGAGGCGCCTCTTTCTTCAGGTACGCAGTCGGTAGAAAAACCGTCAATTCGGGCAGGTCGCAGTAGAATTTTTGAGTTTCGATGTCGCACCAAATGTTTTCCAAGATAGTAGCGTTTTCTTCGAAGTCAGCGCCCGAACCGGTAACTATCATACTCTGTAAAACAATATAAAATGCAAAAAAAACTCAAGTTTTTTCTTCTTATTCGATTGTCAGAGTGCGAATATTACCCTAAAAGCAGCTTTGAACTGAATTTTTCCTTTTGTTTTCCCTTTTGTTTAAAAAACTCAAAATAAAGCGAGTGACGTCATTCGCGATATCCCGGTTGGCTAAACGCCCTGAGGCCCGTGAAAGCTGTCAAACTGATTTCTGATCATACATGAAAAATACGACTTTTAAAAAAATAATCCGTTGTTTTCCTTTTACGTAAAACTTATTATTAACGGAAAAAAATTTAACAGAGTTATTATACTGAAACTACTTTTTTGGATTTTTCGCTATGGCCTTGATGAAGCTAAAATATTTTTAGAGCTTTTGTTGAGTGGTTGCGTGCACATATATTAAAATTATTTTTAACACTGTTTTCGGCCTAGTATGCCATCATCAGACTTTACAAGAAAATGACTGCTGGCCAAGCTCACATAAATGTACTCGTCTTTTTTATAAATTTTAGACGTATAAGTCCCAATTTTAAAGTATTTGTAAAAGTCCAATGAGTGGAGCATTAACTGTTGAAGTCTGATGATGGCATACTAGGCCGAAAACATGTTCACAATTTAAAAATAAATTTAATAAATTCCACAAAATATAAAAATTCTTCTGATTAAAATATTTTTGTTAAATACCTCTTAAAATATTTTTGGATGTGCTAAAATATTTTAATGTAGGACACTTTCCGCACTTGTTAGGTAAATAACTATTACAGAGAAAAAATATTTTTTCGCAGTACTTTTTTTAAACGGTAAAAAAACAATAAAATCTTGAAAAAAGTGGGTTTTTTTATTCTACGAATGGACATTTTGGAAAAAAAGAACTATAAAATGTGGCTAAAATTATGATTTAAAAATGTGAAAAACCTACAAAAATCCCAAAAACAAAAACGTTGCCGCTTAAATATGCTAAAAACTGTTAGGCCTTAAAGTAAACTAACTCCTGCATAAAGTAATTTTAGTGAACTTATAATAAGTCTTTAAGTTTCTGTAAAGGTTTTAAGTGCGTTATTAAGTTGGTAAAATAGGGATTAAGAAGAATATTACTTACGTTGTTTTACGGTGCGTTTAAACACCAAAAAAAAAACGAATCCGCCCATCGAGTGTTTGGAGATTAGAACTAGGTTTATTACAGTATATCAATTTGATAGCTTTCACGGGTCTCAACGCAATTCAATTTAATTTATTGTTTAAAAGGCATATTACAAAATTCTTCCTATAACAAGGGTCTGTTATCTATAGGTACAGTAACAATCTGTGTATTTTATTTGATGTTAACAATAGATGAAAATAAACTTTTAAAAAAAAATTAGGTAAATCTAAGAACACCTGCCCTTACCAAGCCCTAAGCTTATGGAAGAAACATTTTACTGCCTAGCTACATGGCATAGAAAGTAAAGAAATAAAACATTGTCTTATATCGTTACCCTACAGTTATATTATTAGTAAACTATGTCCGTTTAGCCTATGTGAAAAAGTAACAAAACAAAGTATAATGACGCTTCCGCAAGTAGTAAAAAAAGGTAAAATACTACTCATTTCTAAGAAATGATCTGAGTTTTAATATGGTTGTTAGTCCAGCACAAATATCTCTGGCAGCCTGTAGAGTTGGATGGTTAAGTGGGTTGATTAACAAGTCCGGGTTAGGAAAGAATTTATGAATTTGTCTTGGATATGCTTGTACACTTGATTTAAAAAAAAAACTCATACATGCATTTTTTCCTATGCCACAAAATTTAGCTTTCCATTAGTGTATACACACACTACCAGCTTAGTACGCCTGACAGCTTAAAATTCAGTGTGACATCCTTAAAAATGCCACAGATATCAACATTTACAAAAGTTCAAATTATCACTCAAGATATAGAAGACGGATGGTCTATAAGAAGAGCGGCCACCCATTTTGAAGTTGATAAAATGACGATAATGCGATGGAAAAAGCGCTGGATTGAAAATAATTCTACGGATAGGAAAGATGGATCAGGACGACCAAACGTAAGTTCTGAAGTGCAAGATGAGCGACTTATTGACCATCTCAGACAAAATCCTTTTTTAACGTCGGTTGAAGCAGCTAATGTAACATTATTTCCGGGTTCTTTAGCAACAGTAAATAGAAGAGTAACGAAATCAGAAGTCTCTTGTCGAGTTGCTGCAAAGAAGCCTTTTCTAACAGAAGAACAAAAACAGGCCAAAGTGATTTTTGCACTGAACAACGTTCTTCGTGATAATGACTTCTGGGAGAGGGTGGTTTTCACTGACGAAAAAATTTTTCAATCATCTTCAAGCAGCAGGAGAATTTTAGTTTATCGTCCACCAAACTGTAAACATCTGGGGCTGGTTTAGTGCTAGAGGTTTGGGTTTTTTTTGGAGAATCGAAGGAAGATTCAATAGTGAACGATATATTGAAATCCTTGGAAACGTTATGCTACCATCTGTACAGGCTTTATATGAAAATAATGACTTCGTTTATCAGCAGGACAACTGTCCAGTACAAACGGCTAATGTTGTTCGCCAATGGTTTCAGAATAATAATATAGAAACACTTCCTTGGCCAGCCAACAGCCCTGACCTTAACCCAATGGAAAATATATGGGGTCGAATCGTTAAAATAATATACCAAAGAAGAAGTTAAGCGATGCTATTTATCGCGCATTGGATCAGCTCTCAGAAGACCATCAGTATTTTCAAAATTTAACCTTTTCAATGCCCAGACGTTTGCAGCTTGTAATAGAGAAAAATGGTGACCCTATTAAATACTAAATGATTTATTTTAGTTTTTTTTTAAGTTAGAATAATTAGTATTAAGTTTACCATCGTTTTTGTCCTAATCCAAGTTTCCTATTCGTCGAATTGTTTTCAATCCAGCGCTGTTTCCATCGTATTATTGTTATTTTATCAACTCCAAAATGGGTTACCACCCTCTTTATAGAACAGCCTTCGTCCGTTACTCGAGTGATAATTTGATATTGTTCAATAAAGGCTTTACTAAAACATTATTTTTGCTGATTTTTTAGTATTATGCAAAATTTAGTATAAAAATAAGGTTGCCTTTAATTTAAGTAAAAAAATATTTTCAGTTTTAGAGACCTTTTTTAAACAATGACAAGTTGTCGTACTTTTGAAGTTTTTAGGCATTTTTGCTGGTAGTCCGTATATATTATACACTTTTAGAAAGGTCAATTTTGTGACTGCATGCAAGTGTACAGGGAACATATAAATATTATGTGAAACAACGTTTTATTTTCATGAAAGTTACAAATACTACAAACTTCAGTGTGATTGATGCGGTAGGTATACCATTTGAGGTAAACCTAGAGTAGTGGTTATTAGCAAGTCGAAGTTGGGCTAAAATTTTTGTTAGATTTAAAGGTGAATGAAAGCCACAACGCGTTTAGCAAACCACGATATAGCGAGTGACGTCACCCGCTGGGTTTTTGAAACCAACCTTGTGGCTTGAAGATTTCAAACGAAAAAAGGGGGTCACGTAGGGGCACAATTCTGCTCAAAAATGCTCAATAAAACCCAAAGGTCTCATCAAAAACACACAAAAAATACCTCTTCGGTTTTTGGCAAAGTCTGCACCTTCAAAACTGGCATGTCCTCGTCCAAAATTTCTGCAAAACTTTGAGTATTCGCCAATAACTTATCATACGCTAATTGTAGACTTTCCAGCTTCTCCTTTCTCTCTTGACTAAGTTCCCCTGAAAAACACAATATATTTTCTTTTTTATTTATTTTAAAGAAACAACATTCACAAAAAACGGATACATCATACAAGTGCTAGGCAGACACGACCGATTTATCGCGAGCTGCGTGCCGAATACCCTGTCGTAAACCGCGTATTTTCTATCAGCGTTGCTGTTTAGTTTCACGGGGTGTTTTGAGATTATTTACAAAATTTAGTGATTATTTTGTTTAGTAAACTTTTATTATACCGGGTTATGCGTTTAACTACGCAACATAGAGATTTTATGCAATGAAAAACTATTAGTAGGTACTGTACATTGCTAAATAATAAAACCAGTCAGTATGGAAACCACTGATATTGTCAGGAAGCTAAAAATTATTATTGTACTTCGACCTTTTTCCTCGGATCACGTGATTAAAAGGTAATAACCCGGTTCACGCTAGATGGCGCTACGTTTCAAGAGTAGAGAACTTTGCTTCTCCTTGGTCCCAACCATACTCACTGATCTATGGTAGGGACACGCTCATTCCTGTTTTAGCGCTGATGGCGAAAACGTGAGTTAAAAAATAATTGTGCTTAAAAATGAGTAAGAAAAGGAAAAGTGATTACGATTCAGACGATTCAGACTCCTCAGTAACCTCATCGGAAGAGGAAAATATTGAAAGAGAAATATATAAACTGCAAAATAGACTAAAATTAATAAAAAAAGTGATTATAAACTGGGGATTTCCTAGGAAAATCAAGGAAAACCTAATGGGGGTTCTCTTAAAGGCTCCATATGGTGAGTGGCTGTTTGGGCCAAATTTAAAAGAAAACCTGGATGAAGCGAAATTGCTTGAGAAGAATACCTATTCTTTAATGGAGGCTCCAATAAGACGTCAGCCTTTAAACTTAAAGAGCCCGCTGTACCGCAAGACACCTCAGAGAACATATCAGACTCAGGGCATCCAGCCGCAAAGAACTTTCCAGCCTCAAGGAGCACAGGTATCTCAGAGGGCCCTTCAGACCCAAGGGGGCGGGCAAAAAATACCAGGGTATCAGACAAGGAAAACAAAGATTCCATCTCGCTCTCCTTACCCATACCAGAACAAGAAAAGGGGCAAACCAACAGACCTGAGGAAGGAGAACAGGACAAAATAGAGGTAATTAAACTGGCTGGGAGGTTATCTAAATTTAAAGCAGTATGGGAAAAATATTGTAGTGATCAGATAGTACTATCCTGGATCAAGGGCTACAAAATTCCTGTTACTCAAAAGATAACCCAACCTTACGCCCCAAACGAGCCGATGTGGTCTCTGTCTGAAAAATTAAAAATGTGTGATTCGACAAAACATCTATTAGATATTGGGGCCATCATTCAATGTGAGCCATGTGAGGGGCAATTTGTCTCTAGCATTTTCTTGCAGCCAAAGTCCAATGGTACATATAGGTTTATATTAAATTTGAAAAAATTTAATGAGTTTGTACACACCCAGCACTTCAAACTGGAAGATAGAAAACTTGCCTCTAATTTAATTTACAAAAATTGCTATATGACAACGATTGACTTGAAAGAGGCATATTTCTTAATATCTATTAACAAAAAAGATAGAAAATACTTAAGGTTCTATTTTGAATCTCAATTGTATGAATTCACATGTGTACCATTTGGACTATGTAGTGCACCCTGGTTATTCACCAAGCTAATGAGACCAATTTTAAGTCATCTTAGGGGGTTAGGTTTGCTTTTGGTAAATTACCTTGATGATTATTTTTTGATCTCATCTTCAGTTGAAGAGGGCATAAAAAATACAAACATAACATGTGATCTCTTGACTTCCGTAGGGTTTATAATTAATTACGAAAAATGTTCTTTGATTCCTAAAACAGAATGTAAATTTTTGGGATTCATATTTAATTCTGTAAGAATGGGTCTTGGGTTGCCAACTGATAAATGGACTAAAGTAAAACTTTATTTGCAGAAGTTTTTAGATCTAGAAAAATGTAAAATAAGGGAGTTTTCAAGACTATGTGGATTATTGGTGTCAATTTGTCCGGCAATTCCTTATGGGACTGTATACACGAAAAAATTTGAGAGGTCAAGATTTTTAGCTCTTCGGGGAAGTAAGGACAACTATGATGTTGACATGAATATTCCACAGTACTTAAAACCGGAAATACACTGGTGGTTAAAAAGTCTCCAAAAACCTTTTTGTAGTTTGCCGCAATACAAATTTAAAGTAGAAATATTTTCGGATGCTACGCCTACTGCTTGGGGCATATTCTGTGGAAATGTGACTTCCAGGGGATTCTGGAGTAGCCAGGAGATGGGGGAGCACATTAATTATAAAGAACTTCTTGCTGCTTTCATTGGATTAAGATGCTTTGCAAAGGACTTAAGCCAATGCGAAATTCTTTTACGCATTGATAACACCACTGCAATAGCCTATGTCAATAAAATGGGGGGGGTTCAATATAAAAACTTAAACATGCTTGCAAGGCAAATATGGGAGTGGTGTGAGACAAAAAACATTTGGGTCCATGCATCATACATACGCTCTTCAGAAAACCGAGAAGCTGATTTACAATCTCGGATCACTAACAATGGAACAGAATGGGCCTTGGCTAACTGGGCATATTCATAAATAATACAGAACTTTGGCTCCCCTGAAATAGATCTTTTTGCAGACAGAAATAATAAAAAATGTAAAAAGTTTATTTCATGGTTTCCAGATCCAGAAGCATTCCTAGTGGATGCTTTCACTGTTTCATGGAAAGATTATTTCTTCTACGCATTTCCTCCATTTAGCTTACTCCCCAGAGTCCTTAAGAAAATTATCACAGACAAGGCCCAGGGAATAGTCGTAGCACCATATTGGCCAGGGGCTGCTTGGTATCCACTTTTAGAAAAGCTATCAATTTCTGAGAGGTTAGTTTTAGATCCAAACCCAAATTTATTATATTCTTCTATTGACAGGTCGCTGCATCCCCTGCGGAGCAGTCTTTCCCTGGTGGTCTTGGTGTTATCAGGGAAGCATACAGACTAAAGGGGATACCAGGTGATGCTATTGAAATTCTGATAGCCTTCTTAACAAAATCCACAGTTAAGCAATACAACTCTGCATTGAGGTCTTGGTGGCACCATTGTCAAAAGTATAAAATCAGTTTGTATAAAGCATCTGTCCCAGAGCTACTTAAATTTTTCATGGAATGTTATAATAAAGGGAATAGCTATGGCACATTAAACAACATTAGGGCAGCTATTTCTTTGATAATGAACACAAATGTAATGGTGGACGGGAGTATAAAACGATTTTTTAAAGGGGTGTTGAATTTAAGGCCGCTTAAACCAAAGTATACCACCACCTGGGATCCTGAAATAGTATTTAAATATCTGGACTCATTTTATCCTCATGAGAACCTTTCATTTAGAGACTTGTCATTTAAACTTATAACCTTAATGGCTTTATATACGGCACACAGAGTTCAAACATTTGCTCTAATAAAGATTGAAAACGTGGAAATTACAGGCGACCTTTGTCAAATTAAAATTCCGGATAGAATAAAAACCACTAACCGTAACAGGTTGCAGCCATTCTTTCAACTGGAAAGACATAATGACCCTAAAAGGTGCATAGTTGATACCTTAAGGAATTATTTGGAGGCAAGTAATACATTAAGAGGGGATATTAACAACCTTTTTATAACTTTTAAAAAAACCGTATAAAGCCGCCTCCTCGCAAACATTGTCCAGATGGATAAAAGGGGTTCTAGGCAAAAGTGGCCTGAACACAAAAGAATTTACGGCACATAGCACGAGGCATACCTCCACCTCGGCGGCCTATCGGAAGGGGGTCGATATAAAAGTTATTAAAGAAACGGCAGGGTGGACTGAAAACTCAAATAGTTTTTCTTTTTACTATAACAAACCTTTAGCAGTATCAAAAAATAATACATTAGGAGGCAGTACAGACTAATCAAGTCAGTGCAATTTTAAGTGTGGACAAGATGCATTAAATAGCTATTATTTCAGAATAGGTTGTTAATTACTTAGAATAAGAAAATTCGGTGTTACTTTTGTTCTAATCTACTGATAAATAAAAAAAAAAAAATATAAAGAAATATTTTATTCATTTTAGTTGGGGAGCAAAAAATACAAAGAAGCATATTGATTATTAAAAGTAATTTTTAAGCACATGTTACAACTAATTAAAAATCTTTGAACATCTACCTTTTAATCACGTGATCCGAGGAAAAAGGTCGAAGTACAATTAATAGATCAAACGAACTTACCTTAAGTGATGTTCGATCTTAATTGTATGTAGACCTTTTTCCGAGGATCACACTCCCTCTCTTTACTATTACTTCTTAAAATTACCCTCCCAAAAATTAGTTGTAACAGCTTTAAAGAATGAGCGTGTCCCTACCATAGATCAGTGAGTATGGTTGAGACCAAGGAGAAGCAAAGTTCTCTACTCTTGAAACGTAGCGCCATCTAGCGTGAACCGGGTTATTACCTTTTAATCACGTGATCCTCGGAAAAAGGTCTACATACAATTAAGATCGAACATCACTTAAGGTAAGTTCGTTTGATCTATTAATTATTCCGGAATTAATTTAAGGAATATAGCAGACCATTATTCAGCTGCGTTTTCTAACCGCCCAATCCTGTGTTTAGGAAGAAACATTTTAAAAAGTACAAGGAGGAAAATACAACAGCTAATCCCTATGTTGCGGAAGTAAACGCATAACCCGATATATGACGTGCCAAAAAAACCGCACTTGTTTATTAGTTATTTACCTAACAAGTGCGGAAAGTGCAAGCCGGCAAGGGCAGCAAAGACACTTTATGCGAGTGTTAGGTACACGATTTTACCTATAAGCCCCAAAAAAGAAATATAAATATCTGTATTTTAATTTTCTGAAATAAAGTAATCACTTTACCGCAAGGAGTGCGGTAAAGTGCCGTAACGTTAACTTTACTGATTTCCGCACGCAAATTAGTGCGATAAAGTACACTTTACCGCACGCGAGTAGATAAATGATTATAACTTATTTAATTTAATAATATATAATAATATTGAGGTTTTTGAAAGCCAAGACATCAAAATTTATAGACTTATTTTTTATTAACAATTAAGTATTTTTGACCCCCTAGATATTTTTTTCTGTGCGACACTGTATTAAATCTTAAATATTGGTTACAAAGCCACATTTTTTTGAAGCATATCTATGTAACATTTTAAAAAGTCTACCAAGGAATAAGGTTAAAAGAGTTTGCCGGCAAAACCGGCCACAAAAACGGCATAGATTTGACAACACTGCTTTGCTATTTTTTTGAAAGATCATCGCTAATACCGTTTCGAGTGAAATCGTGCAGCGTTAAGAACACGGTACGAACACCATATGTGAGAAAAATTATAACTTATTAGGAACGTAACCATTTATTAATGCTTCTTTAAAAGGTTTTGATGCTCGGCTTCATGTTTCATGGATTGCAATGTCTCAACATCAAAAAAATTACAAATTTTCGTATTATTTTTGTCACTTGGCATGTATCAATTTATTGGCCGAATGTTCCATTAAACAAGTAGCCGGTGGCTATGCGGGACCTGAATTCCAATACTCCAATCGAAATCACTTCAGTTTCCTTGGGCCTACTAAATTACGTGACCTTGGCGTTTCAGAATTCCGGCAGAATATTGCTTACAAAGAAAAAAAACATAACTTTTTTGTTATCAGATAATAGAATTTATAAAAATCTACAACCGTATCCAAAAAATGTTTAAAACTTTGGTGTATTTTTTTCAAAAAATAATAAAATCCAAAAATTTCTGTTACAGATTTCTGTATCGACGAGGCTAAAGAAAAATCCAGGTAAGATTTTTGACTATTGTTAGCCTTGTTTATTTTATTTAGAAAATGAGAGTCCAGCCAAAAAGTGTCTGGATACGGTTGTGAGGAATTCAAAAATAAACATTCCTGCCAAATTTCAACAGATTCAGATGTTTTATTTAAAATAGAACCATTATCTAAAATAGACCCATCAAGTCATTCATAAATTGCTTTGAAACGCGATGAGTCGTTAGATTTAGGGAAAACCCAAATACGTTTAACTAAAATGAATTTAGGCTTTTTAAAAATCACTGATACACATAAAGTTTTTTTTTGGGGGGGGGACAAAAATGCCTATTATTTTTTAAACAGGCTTGCCATCTTGGATTTTAAGTACATGTCAGTTTTGCCACTAGTTTTATAAATTTTGAAACCCGTGTTGCAATTTAGATGTCAATGATAACAAAACAAAATTATGATTGTTTTCCACAAACCAAAACTACACTTTTTTGCACTCTACACGCGTTTCGCTAACAACGTTAGCATCATCAGGAGACGATAAACAATGAACTAAATTAATCTACGCTCTATCTTATATACAATCCTTTAGTGGGCGGAGATAAGACTAATAATTTGTGATTGATCACGATTTTTAATCCTATCTCCCCTCAACCAAAGAATAAAGTGTACTAAACGGGATGGGTCCTCTATCTTTATTTAAACTATTTCTGGATTTAATGATTTCCATACTTTCATATGCATTCAAAAGTCTTTTGTTTGGTACACTTTTTAGAAGTTTTAGGTTATCTAATGTGAATCTATGATTGTTTTCAAAAGCATGCTCGGCCACACTTGACTTTTCTGTTCTTCCGTATTTTAAGTGTGCTAAGTGTTCTTTAAAACGTGTTTGAATAGAGCGTCTCGTTTGGCCAACATATTTTTTGTCACAATCCATGCAACTGATTTCGTAAATTCCACTTTTTTCTAGAACTGTAGTTTTATCCTTGGGATTTCCTAGTAAGCTTCTTATTGTGACACAATAAAATACGGAAGAACAGAAAAGTCAAGTGTGGCCGAGCATGCTTTTGAAAACAATCATAGATTCACATTAGATAACCTAAAACTTCTAAAAAGTGTACCAAACAAAAGACTTTTGAATGCATATGAAAGTATGGAAATCATTAAATCCAGAAATAGTTTAAATAAAGATAGAGGACCCATCCCGTTTAGTACACTTTATTCTTTGGTTGAGGGGAGATAGGATTAAAAATCGTGATCAATCACAAATTATTAGTCTTATCTCCGCCCACTAAAGGATTGTATATAAGATAGAGCGTAGATTAATTTAGTTCATTGTTTATCGTCTCCTGATGATGCTAACGTTGTTAGCGAAACGCGCGTCGAGTGCAAAAAAGTGTAGTTTTGGTTTGTGGAAAACAATCATAATTTTGTTTTAGTGCAACCAAAGGTTCCAAATTTCCAACATAGATGTCAATGATGCCAGGAAAGTATCTATATTTCTGGAAAATAAGCAAACGCATTATCTAACGTTTATTTTGTAAAATTTTGACATTTTTCTTCTCAAAATTGTGCATCTCCTAATTATCCTTGTTGAGATGCTTGCATAAATTCAAATAAGTCTTTAAGTAACCCCCTAAAGTTGCGCTGCCAAAGGCAAAAAGTGGGTTTTAAGAACCGAAACTCCCTTTTAAACTGAATACATTATGAATCAGTGTGTCTGTCTGTTTGTAGATGTCAAAGTAACTTTTTCCTGGATAGTAGGTAAACGTATTTTCTCGAGGGGTGAACAACTGAAGAAAATATGTACACCTCCTGTCGGTGCTTGGGGTACTGCCTAATGGTGCCCAAGTACTGCCTAGTTCTGCCTAAGTACTACCTAGTCCTGCCTAAGTACTAGCTAGTTCTGTCTAACGACTACCTAGTCCTTCCTAAAGACTGGCTAGTCCTGTCCAAGTACTGACTAGTCTCGCCCAAAGTACTGCTCAAGTAATGCTTACATTTGTTTACCACTTGCATTTTCTTACCTTTATTTTGTAAAATTTTGACGTTTTGCTTCTCAAAATTTTGCATTTCCTGATGATCCTTAATCAGATGCTTGCTCAAACTCAAATAATAATCTTTGAGTAAGCCTCTAACGTTGTGCTGCTTTTCCGGGGGCAAAAAGGTGCTCTTGGGAACGGAAAGCTCATATTTGCCGGACAGCCGTCGCATTTTTCTCGGGACAAGACCTGCATAATCGTCTCCACAGTGTTTACAAAAGCTCAAAATTATCGAAACGTTAAAATGCTCTTCCTTGTCCATGTTGACCAGGGTGGTAAGGACACTGCCGAGCAAAGAAAACGCGTTTTTGTTGCTGAAAACACCCAATTGCACTAATTCAGCGTAAAACCTAAAATGAAGATTACATTGGTTAAGGTAGCAAGCCAAGCTGAGAAATAATAGATATATTTACAACTACTGGCTGAAATAGTGCTTTTTTACGAATATTCGTGTAAAGAACGAGGGCCAGCGATTGCCTTAAAAGGGCGAGTTAAAAAAAGGACAGTTTAGCCGCGACTTTTAAACAATAATTTTTATATAACTCTAAAATATCAAAAAAAAAAAGAAAAACCAATGACGGGACACCATATTTATGCTGCAAATTATAGAAAAGAAACCGATAGAGCAGTTGGACAGAGAGGCAACAAGGACGGCATTATATAATAAACATTTGCACGCGGGTTTTTCACCGCCTCCTACGATTTCAAATTACACATCTGTCGTCACCTAAAGTCAACAACTAATTAAACAAAATTTTACAGAGTTCTGTAAAAAACTATGCTTTTTAAGGAAGCTGATGACTTGCCTGATGAGCAAGAAATCAAATGTTTTTAATTTTAAAGAATTTCTATTGTATACTTAACACGTTAAAGACAGGCTCCAAATTTAAATCACTTACTCCTGGACTGGACTAATTTTTTGGGGTATTTAGACAAAAGGGTTTTATAAATTAACTTTTGTATGTGTGTTTGTGTTAAGTAGCAAAAAGGTCACAAAATAATTACTTATTGATAATTAAGTCCTAATAGAAAAAAGTAAAATTAATATCAGCTCTTTCCTAAGTATTTTACAACAAACTAAATTAACTAACTGAAAAAAGAGATGAAAAAAACAAGAAAATGAGAAAATGTAGGAAAACAAAACAAAAATACCTTGTATTGGATACAAGGTATCCTACTGAACCAACTGCCCTACCACCCTTCACCAACCTGTATCAGCCTGTTTTGCTTATATGGAATTTAAATTTGATGAGAAAATTAAGTTTGATATTTTGGACTTGAACATATTGATAGGTAATGACAGTAGATCCATACTAGTATCCGTGTTCAGGCTTTTGAACCAATAGCAGGATCGGTAGGGTGGACCTTTCCTGGGAAGATTTGTGTTACAAGCTTCAAGGTAAAAATGACGGTGCCTGCGTGTGTTGTGTTGTTGTGCAATGTGTTCATTAACAGTTAATTTCTTGTCAACAATGACACCAAGATCCTTTACTGAGTTATAATCTGGAAGAGGTGAACCACCCAACACATAGTCAAAGTTAATTTCTTGGTGTATATTAGATATGGTAATTTTTTTACATTTGGAGACTTTTAGATCTAGGTTATTATTTTTACACCAACTAGAGAGTTTTTAAATCTTCCTGCAAAAGCAAACAGTCATTTTTACAACGTATAATTTTATTTTCATATCATCTGCAAAGAGTAAGCATTCACTATTTAAAGATGAATTAATGTCATTAATGAATAAGGAAAATATCAAGAGAGCAAAATTACTTCCTTGAGGGGCACCGCTGGAAGCAAGTTATTGATTTGACAGAAACCCATTGTACTCAACAAATTGTACTCTACCATTTAGGTAACTAATAAAAAGTTAACCAAGTTAGCTTCTAAACCAAGATAATAAGCTTTTAACTTGACAGAACAATTTTTCTTAGATAAAGATGTCGAATGCCTTTGAAACGTTGAACAGGATGGATATTGGGCGGTAGTTTTCGATATTATTTATATCGCCGCTTTTAATGACACACACCTTTGCCTTTTTCCAAATATTAGGATAGGTGTTTGATTGAAGAGAGCGAGTAAATATAGTGTGCAATGGTTTAATCAGAACTTGAGCACAGTCGCGCAATAAAAAAGAGGGGACTCTGTCCGGACCTGCTGTTCCTATAGTTCTAATATTATGATGGGAATTTGGAACCTCTGGTTGCACTAAAACAAACAAACATAAACATAAACAATTGTTTATCGTCTCCTGATGATGCTAACGTTGTTAGCGAAACGCGCGTCGAGTGCAAAAAAGTGTAGTTTTGGTTTGTGGAAAACAATCATAACTTTGTTTTAGTGCAACCAAAGGTTCCAAATTCCCAACATAATATTAGAACTATAGGAACAGCAGGTCTGGACAGAGTCCCCTCTTTTTTATTGCGCGACTGTGCTCAAGTTCTGATTAAACAATTGTTTATCGTCTCCTGATGATGCTAACGTTGTTAGCGAAACGCGCGTCGAGTGCAAAAAAGTGTAGTTTTGGTTTGTGGAAAACAATCATAACTTTGTTATAGTTCTAATCTTTAAAAATAAGTTTTAAACTAAAAAAAACCTGTACATCAAATTGGTACACATGATCTGATTTTAAATAAAACTGGGTTAAGTTTACCTAAGGGTTTTCCACAGACCACAGGTACCATTTTGGGCCATGACCATATTCTAAGCATTTTTCTCAATCCAAGGCCATTTTTTGTTTGCCAGGGACCTGACCTTCTAAACAGAGCCACATGAGTTGGAATAAGTACATCAACAGTGCCCAATTAGGTTCACATAGTCATGTAGTGTACAGAAAACAGAGTGTGCATTAATATGGGGCACATGTCATCAATGTGTTAATTTTTATTCAAATACTTTAAATTTGAGATTGCATGAACAAAAAGCTAACTATGACCATTTAACCCTTTCAGATGGTTCAATAAAATTTTTCAATAAAACAGGGGACAAAAAATATAAAATAAGCTATAGAGTAGTTTAATAGCTATGAAAAATATTTTTAATGGCAAAACCACCACTAAATATAGTACTTGCTTTGGTCCAAAGCTACTAACTTGTTTAAAAAGAGAAAATTTCAAAATTTTATTTTCAAAATTAATTTAAATATTAGCCTAAAATTTGAATATAAGAAAATTACTAAAAACTCGATTTTGTTTGATGATGTAATGTAATTTGCAGTGCTACGGTTTGTAAGTAGCTAGCGACTCCAACCAACAAAAGCCATTTTTGGAAAAGACCTTTAGAGAATGAACAGTAGACCATAACTGAAAGATTTAAATATTTTTTGAAACTATAATTTTTTAAAGATTCCACTGCAAAATTGCTTTTAAATAGCCTACTGCTAGCTATAAAGAAATCCTTAAATCTGGCCAAATTTAAGTATTCCTTGGCCTGAAAGACAATCTTATACATTTACAGACAATATAACTTTATCTTTTCAACTAGTCAAATGACTATACCTTAAATCAACTCTTAACTTGCTAGGGTTCTGGATCTTGTCAGTAATTTTAACTGGTAAGATTTTCTGCCAATTTTCAAATAAGTGCTGTGAAAAGTCAACATAATTTTGATGCAAAACACTGCAAAGTTTTATGGCTGCAGGTACATCTGTCATTTTCAGTTTTGTTTCAACAAGGGCCGTGGCAATTTCCGAGATGTATTTTGACAGATTCAAGCCTGCCATGTCTTTTAGATAGGAGTCCACCTAAAAAAACATATATAGAGTTGCTGCTAATAACAGCTGATTAAGAAAAAAAAGTAAAATTCTGAATAAAAAAAGTGAGTTAGTCATAATGTGGCAAGTAATTTATTCTTCAAAAAGGCTAACCTGTGCTGATGTAAAATTTTTAATTTTCTTGACAAAGGCAGTGTTCTTTTTTAAGCTAGAATCCAGTTTGCTAAGCTGGGAATCGCTGGGTCTACTGTTTACAGCATTCTGGTTTGCAGTTCTAAGTTTTTGCTTTAGCTGAATCTTTTCCTCTACTTCTTTGATAAATATTCTCAGCTCTTCAATTTCATTTTCTAAAAGAAAGACAAAACTGCCTGCAAAACAATTTGTTTAATGCATAAATAAAAATAAAGGTTCACATTCTCCATTTGTTTCTTTAATTTAAAAAAGTTTCTAATTTAATTTCGACACATTTGTAATAAATCTCTAGGGTTTTAATGCAGCTATTAGCTGGTACGTTGCCCACTAAAAACATGCCTTTTTACAACCGTATTAAGTTCGGTACAAAACGACCTTTAAACAATTTACCTTGATCTGTCGAATCTTCTTTAGTTTCGTCGTCTGGCTCGGTACCTTCGGATACAGTCATTTTGATCTTTATTTATTCAATAAGTTTTCTTGTTGAAAAAGCGAAACACTCAAAATTCAAGAAAAACAATTTTTATATTGTTTTTAAAAACACTCGAGTTCAAGGTTAATGTGCACTCTTCTGTTAATTTGACGGTGGGTCTTTTGGCCATTTCAGAATAAGTACACACAAAAGTGGAAATGATTTTTTGATAGTGGATTTGAACTACTTTGTGATTGTTTTGGTTCTTTATTTTTTTTTCAGAAGTTTAGTTTTGGGAGCACAGGAAAAAGAAAAAATGTCGGATAAAGCCAAGCTCCAACCAAAAAACATTCCTAAGGATGGTCAAGTGATTCTTGCTATCATGAAGGAAATGGGCATAACTGAATACGAGCCGAAGACTATTGTCCAACTTACAGAGTTTGTTTATAGGCGAGTATAGTTTTAAAGCCCTATTTATAGCCCTCTATGAAAAATATAAATTATATCATGTTAAGGCTGGTTTATACTTAATTTCCTCTTCTGTAACTTTTGCTGAATCTGTTTCCTTTAACAATTATCATTGTATGAACAAAAATCATGTCTTCAGATGTTGGTGTTCATACTTGTTCCTTAAGCCTTAAGAAATGACCTTGTTAAACAATATTTAACTTTACGGAATAAGAAACAGAAAAATTGTGTTGGGCAAGTGCAGCTGGGGGGCTATTCCAGTGGCTCATACCGATATCGTTACGTAGCGAATTCGTTATCGCGGCAACACCGCGGTTTGTTTTGTTGTTTCACAATGGCCGCGGCCGTGTCAATTCAACTTTGACAACTAAACTCGCACAAAAATATAAGTTTTGATTTGATTGAGAAAAAATAACATGATTTCTTCTGCGATGGTTGCAGACCTCGGGAAACAAAATACTTTTTATAATTCCTGCTGCCTAGTTTCTCCTGTGATCTTGTGTTCTCCAACCACCCGAATGGAAGACGAAAATAAGTTCACACCATATTTGGAGCCCACAAAGAACGGCACAGTAAGTAAAACTAGCTTTTGTTATGGGGAAATATTTGTTTTACTTATCCCAAACTTGTACATCACTGCTATTTTAAGCTGGTTTTATATTTTATACTCTTCTGTAAAGGGAATCGCAAGCCCTTATGATAGAATATAGATAAGCATGGCCCAACTAGTTGAGTTTATCACCCACTTAAATTAAAGTCAGGCTTGGCAAGAATGTGATACATTGAGATAGTTTATTTAAAATGAAAACTACTGACTTAGATTCTTGCAGTTCACCAAAGAAAAAATAACTATTTAAAGCTGAGATCAGATTTTGGATAAGTACTATTTTGATAAAACTTAAAGTGTATACTTCTTTTTAGGTATAACATGCTAGGGTATGTGAATAGAGCTATATGTAAGAATCATTCTAGTAGGATAGTACCACACAAGACCACAACTCGGGCCACAAATTAACTATGGATAGATTCAAGTAAGACACAGACCAAGGCACTAAATGAAACTAGACAAAGATTCGATGTTCAATAGACATAGTGAAACTAACTTTCAGAAGAAACTGATGCAATATACATGTATGCTAAATGTTATTTGTTCTCCCATTAAAAAATAATAAGATAACTTTTAATGAATTAAAAAGTTGTGTAAAATATAGTACAGAAATAAAATTTTATTATTTAATTCTGTTAGGCCACATTTGTTTAAATCAAAAAATTTAAATGTCACTTAAGTGATAGTTATAGAACATTGGACCTATTGTAACCACGATTTTAGAACTTTTTCAAAAAAATTCGCAGATTTTTTGGGGGAGTCATCGAAAAAGTGTGGGCCACTATATATTATTTTAAGTTATTGCAAACTTTTTAAAATAAGGCAGAGTTTTTTTTCAAGAGCCTTTAGATTGGTTTGGTGGGGTAAGTTAAGTACAGTATTAAGTTATTTCAAGCTCTGATTGCTATAAAAAAGAATTGATGAAGATGTTTTAAAAAATTGGACTGATGTGATTTAATATTTACCTAAATGATATTTCTTCATTATTTTACATCCATTTTTAAATTACCTAAATGATATTTATTCCCACACACACACATAGCATAGCTTGATATTTATATAGCAGTTGGCTAATTAAGCAAATTATTTTAATTTTTAATACCTGAGTAATATAATTTAAGAAACCTACTTAGTACCTACTTCAAATAAAGGGCCTTAAATGTATGCTGCATTTTTAAATTAACTCTAAAGTTTTACTGACTGACATGGCAAGTTTTTTACAATGAATTTAGATAAATTTATTTTTTTGGCTAGATTAATACTTTATACTAGTTTTTAATTTAATATTACCAATTTATTATATTACAAAGAAAAAATTGATTTGAGTTGATTGTGTCACTCTTAACATTGCTATTAAAAAATAATAAAATTTGGGATAAAAAAACTGATTTATTTTACTTATTGGTTTAAATGTTAATTAGAATTACAAATTGTTTTCTAATATTTCAATAATTGGTGGTTTGCATCTTTTCTTTCATCAGCTTGGGCACTGCTAACCTGAAACAAAAAATAAGATGTATTTCAAAATGTAAGCCAGTGAAATGGCTACTTAAGATTGAAAGCTTTCAGGTTTGGTTTATAAAATCAATCAATTACACCAATAGTAACTTTTAATCACCTCACCCTTTGAACAAGAGTATAATCCGACTTATTAGACTTACATCGACTATATCTCACCAATTTTTTGGCCACCAGTTTTATTGCTGCCTGCCAATTTAGATTCTTTTAGAAAAGTACGGACCAAGTTTTACATTCTACTTTGAAAATTTTATTATTGACTATCTTTTGTTTACCCCACATCTTAATATTTAAGGTAAAGTAGAAACTTAAGTGATGGTCAATGCTTGTGTGAATTTGGTCCAACGCACTTTGATTTAGAAACTAAGGGAGAGGATAGAACAACTTTCTGGCTAAGGTCGTAAAAAAACTTGCCTGTTAAAAAAAAAACGATATGAATTTGGCCCTTGTATATATTATTTAGAAAAAGTAATGTAAACTGTCGATCAAAAAAACTATCAAGATAGTGAATAATAATTAAAAACCTTGGGAAAACAAAGGGAACAAGTTCAGAAAATCTAACAAGTTGGGATCCAAGTGGAAAAAGACTTAAGTTTTTCTTGTAAATTAACGAAATAAGTGTGGCTTATCCCCTAGTTACCCCAAGATCTTTAATTGTTATTTAATGTTTTTTTAAAAATATCCTGTGGACATAAAATTACAGCAATAAAGAAGTGGAAATTTATGTTTTTCTTTTTAATGTGAAGGTAGCTTACCATATGTGTTTTGTCCTGCTCAAATGTTTAGTTGCGTAGGTGGGGTGGGGTGCTGCCTGCTTAAATGTATTCATCATACATCTTAATAATTACGAGAAATCATTGATCTGTAATTAAATTTAATTTAATCAGCTAACCAGTTAGTTCACTTGAATTAATGCTTCAGACAATAGCAATACCATGTGCTATTTTTTTTTTGTTTTTTTTTTCCCAATATTTTTCCAATTTTGTGCCAAATTTAAAGTTAATCTTCTCATCTAGGCCTGAATCAAAATGAATGAATGACCTTTCAATACAAGGAAAAAAATGAGCTAACTTTTTCATGTAAAAAGTTTAGATTTTTATAACATATTTTAGGTACTGTATTATCAATTTTACTTATTCTTTTTATTAGTGACATCCATAAAATCTGCATAAAATATGTAACGTGAATTAAATAATCCAATTTTTTAAACGTTATCTAACAAAAATGCATAAGATTTGTTATATAGGTGTATATGGTTACCCAGTGGCGTCCCAAAGGAAGGGGGAGTCGAGGTAAAAACCCTCTGATACCGGTTAAAAAAACGAAATTATCTGAAATTGTCCCAATAAAATGATTTCTGAGTAAAATTACAATTTATTATTATTAAATTTTTTAAACTTTACTAATTTTGTGTGATGATGGGTTAAATAATTTACTGATAAGAACTAGTAAACTTTGTAAAACAGTAGATAAAAACTAAAAGAGTTTTTAAGACAGGAATTTGATCAACAGTAGAGAGTTTGAAAAGTTAAAAGTTTTATGCATTTTGATTTTGACAAAGGTGAGAAACTTGGTCTTAAAATTATGTAGAAACGCAAAGGTTAAATATTTAAAAATGACTATTTATTACTGACATAATTGCGAAACTTAAAATAATGTTTCATCAAAAACCACAATACTCTACTTTTACACAAAAATATTATATTTACACAAATTTTTTTGTTTACTAGATTTAAGTAAACATTTTATAAACTCAGAATCTAAAACCGAGAGGCCAACACCTCCAATAGGTGTACGAAAATTCGATAATACCTGACAATACTTGACTGTATGGGACAAAATCTTAGGATAGTTTGCATTACTTGACAATAGGTGTACCTACAAATTTAAAATCAGGTGTTGGAATTGAAAACTTACCAAAACTGATTTCTATGGATAATTTATCAATATACATTGAGCAGCTACGGTAAGTGTTTATTCCCAAACTTCATAATTTATTTTCTCTCTTATTAGCACTACAGCATGGGTCCTGCTCTTGGAGATTTTCAACAGTTGACCTAAAAAAAGAACAGTAAATTACATTACATTAAAACATTAAAACTTTGAAAACCTTAAAAAAAGAAAATGTGTACATCAAAATTTGTTTTAGCAAAATCAATTTGAATATATGAAAGTTAGGTACATGACTCTTATCTGTCTGTCAGAGGGAGGGAGTTCAAAAGATCTACTATCCTGTGCAAATAAAATAATTGAAGAAGGGGGGACAGTATGAGAAGGGTTGCTAAATTTTTACTTGATCGTGCATAGCAGTTCAGAATCAGCCGCCTCTCTTCAACTAGGTACTCAATGCGGTCTGTTGTAAGTACTATTATTTATACAAGGCATAATATTTAGTAATTTGGCTATAAAATCAAAAAATATAAACATAAACTGTCCAAATAAATAATATTTGATTTTTTCTCGATATATAGGTAGATATTAGTTGATGTCAGATTTTTTTTTATAAAAAGTCAGTGTAATAACCTTGGATCAAACAAATCCTGCATTCTTGAATTTCCAACTTTTTTTTCTTATAATGTATGAATATTTTGTAAAATTATTTTTCGGTTTTCTGGCCACTGGCTCACGTCTTTTCAAAATGTATAAACTGAACTTAAAACGGACCTACTATATCTTTTTGTTTACATTATGTAAGTAGTGTTCTTTAAGCACCAAAAAGAACAGAATAGAATATAAGATAAAGTAAATATAAGTACTTACCCAAACAAAAAATCTGGAGGCACTTCCACACAAGGCCCATGAGGATTTTTCTTCACAGAGAACGTGGCTTTTCCAAACAAAATTCAATAACGATTGACCACCATCACATTGTGATCAGATTTTTAGTCCATATTGCGTGCAAAAATGCGTGAAAATTATTATTTTCCCGAAATTTCGCCGCAACAAAAATCTAAACAAACTTGACTGACTGTTGGTATTTGACAGTTGTTTTAGGAAAGTATTGCTGGTTGCGTGCCATTTAAGCCTTCTTTTTAATTAATAATAAACGATGTTGCCGTAACAGTGAAAATAATGGCGATAGCGATCGTTATCTCATAACGATAGCCCACTGGAATTGCCCCCCTGGCAAAATAGGTGTTGACATTTGACACACGCAGTAGGTGTTACAGAAATTGATATTGAACATTTAATAGATATGATGAAAGTTTCCACATTCGTGGAATGAGAACACCAAATTTTGTGTAGACAAGGCCAAAATCAAGCATGTGCCTGTCATTAGTCTCAACATTAATGGCTAAAGTTAAGGAAAAGGAATTTTAGCATGAACCAGCTTTTTACTTAAGGAAAAAGAAAGGGTAAGTTATGGAAAAAGAATTTAAGCATGAACCAGCCTTTAAAATTAATCGGTTTTAGATATGCTACCTCAATTTTGGAAGAAGCAAGAATGTACACTAACAACAGAACAGAAGCTAATTCCAAACACAAAACTCTGGATGTAGATGACATAAAATTGGGTAAGTATTCTTTCCACCAAACATAATCGCAAAATTTATATATTTTATTCATTACTGATTTTTATTGTATTGTAGCCTTGCAATTAACTGCAGAAACCTCTTTCACCACTCCTCCCCCTCGTGAGGTAATCTTAGAGTGTGCCTCCCAGAAAAACTACACAACTTTACCAGCTGTAAAACCTCACTGTGGTCTAAGGTTACCTCCAGACCGTTACTGTCTCTCTTCTTGCAATTATACACTAAAAAGTGCATTGAAAAAAGCCCCACTGAAAAATTTTGGACCCGGACCCAACCCTGTAGCCAAAATGATGCAAAAGCAGAATATTTCCTTTGTGAAACGTAATAATCAGAGTATTGTGAAACAAACTGTCACAATACCCAAGCCCTTGACCAAAGTGACAAGCAATCCTATGCAACAAATTGGAAAGCCCAAAATCCAGATTACCCAAAACATTCAGATTCAATCACCTCTGGTTAGTATGGGGGAAAATTCTCTGAAGAGAAAGAGAGAAGTTGAAGATATGATGTAAAAGATTTAAAAGAATTTAAATTACTTTTGATAGAAGGTAAGTTTTTGTTTTAGAGAAAGGTGTTTTAGGTTTTTAATAAATCAGTTTTGTGTATTATTTAAAACTGTTTAATTAGGCCATAAATACAATTATTTGTGCTTTGTAACTGCATACTTTTTCCTTATTTACAAGCTACCCACCTGTATACTCTTTGAGTTCAACATATAGCATAATCGGAAAATTAAATTAATGAATTGATAGCTAAACAAGAATAGAAAAAAAATGTTTTTTTACATAATAATAGTTTTTTTTCCTCTGGTTTTATCAGGTTGCAGGCACTTACTAACTAGGTGAGTATATCAATCGGTTGTGCCCTTTTAAAAGATGTGTTGTTAATGATAGATGATAGATAAATTATGAGAAAAACATAAAATGTTAAATTATTTCCATCTAATGAACAGTTGCACCAACGTATTTAAGGATGCCTTAAGCTAAGTGATAAAATGAGTTTTACTAAATGAAGTATATGCCACTTAGCTTAAGGGTTCCCTAAATACTGAGGAGTAACTGGGCGTAAATCCCCCCCCAGACAAATAGAGGATATAGCACAGTATTTTTTTTTACTATTTATCTAGTATTTTACTATAATTACAAAGTACCTACCACTAAATTTATATAAAAAGTTATACTCCAATTCACTTTTCACTCTAATTTGTTTGTAATAGAGGTGTGGTACTGATGAACAGTAATCTCCTGATGTTTTTAACGTTCTTAACACAAAACCGCTGTCCCATAAAAAAACAACTGTTTTCCTATAAGAATACTGCTATCATAAATAAAAAATTTGACTAAATGAAAATGGAATCCTTTACAAAAAAAAAGTAATATTTTCTAAAAGTGCCTTTTTCCCTTTATTCATTTCCATGTTGCAGGTTGATCATTTCAGCCATTCCATAAATATGTCAACCGCAGGTTAAATTGGTTTATTTATTTCATATAAAAATTCACTATACAGGGTGTCCTCAAAATCCGAGTCCACCCTAATATCTCCAGAACCAAAAGAGACAGAGAAGTAAAATTTCACATAATTAGATGGTTTTCAGAAGAGTATCTTTTTGGATGGAGTATTGAGATAATTGTGCCGCCATTCATTAAGGGGGTGGATCTAGGGCGGAGACAATACTTTTTTTAAATGAAATACCCTGTATATTTTCTAAAATTTGAATAGAGCTTTTCATTATGTTTCCAAAAATACCTAATATATGTTAGCTTTTTCTCTAACGGTTTTTAAATAAAATGACAATAACTTAAATAAGAGTAATGATTTAGACAAAGAATCACCAAATATCGGTTTTCTTGTTTAGCTCATTGGTATTATGGAGATGATTTTCCCATTTTACTTAAAAACTCTTAGAGAAAAAAGTAGCATATTAGGGGTTCTTGAAACAGAAGGAAAAGTGCCATTTAAATTTCTCAAAATATACAGGGTATCTTATTTAAAAAAAAGTATCGTCGTCGCCCTAGAGCGCTTCCTTAATGACGATGAGATACTTTTTTGTAAACTATTTAATTAATTATGTGCCATTTTACTTCTCTGCCTCGCTTGGTTTTGCAGATATTAGAGTGGACTCGAATTTTTAGGACACCCTGGTAGCGTTTACATCTGGACCTGAGTATAAAAAGGGCCAAACTCCATTTTTCGTGTTTTTAGTAATCGTTAGTTAAAGTTCCGTTCTTATTTGTATGTATATGAAAGAAAGACCAAAATTAATAGAACTAGATCGAAGGAGTATGGCCTTTTTTCTACCTGTAGTTTTGAATGTGCTTATTTCAGTGATGGTATTTTAACTCGATATGGGTAAAAATGGAGATTGGCCCTTTTTATATTCAAGTCCAGATATATTATCTACAAACAACCCCCCGCTTCTTAATTATTTAACTCCAAAACGTCGTTTTAGTTTAGATCTTTGGCTAACATAAGCAAAATATGAGTATTGACAGTGGAAAAACCCTAAAAAACATAAAGGTATAACTTTGAATGTCTTTGATAAAAACAATTAATTTTAAGAGGCTGCAATTTGACAGTTGCGTTTGTTTTACATATGCCATTAATTTTTATTTATGTCGTCGAAGCTTGTGGTGTGCTGTGAAATTTTTTTAATTGTAAAAAAGTTAAGGGTTTCAATAAAAAGACATGGTATAACTTCTGTTGTGCACTATTTAATTTATTATTCAATCATAGAAAGGCCATTTTGTGGAACTCAAATCGAGACTTTTTATTTTTTGCTATTTCCTTGGAGCATTGGTCTATTCAATGCTCCCAGGCTAGTTCAGATCTCACATACAATAAATACTATTTACTACAAATAGAAAAAATACAAAAAACGCTTCTTATTTGTGCAACCTCCGTTGTATGAATTCGCAATGCTCCTAAGTATAATTTACCAATGAAAGAATAAATGTAATATTTTTATTTGGTTAACTATTTGATGTAGTTCTATTATTCATTGCCAAATTCAGTTACATGGTAAAAGTTGGTACCTATATTTGAATTCACTTATAACAACGAGGATATTAGCTTATATCCTCGTTGCTTATAAGGGAACTATGCAAAACGTAACCTCCATTGGCATGGAATAGCTGATTTATAAAATTTCCCTTGGGAAAAGTTTTTTTCTATTGGATTTAGGAACACAAAAATAATTTAATATTTCTACATTTTAAGGCACTGCTGTCAAATTTGACATTGTTTTACGAAATATACATTTTACTATTAGTTTAAAAAAACAAATTTAATAGATCTGGCCCTGTTCATTCAATGTCAAAATCTTGTGATGACAAAAAAAGGCAGACACAGAACAGTGCTTGGCTAGCTCAAATTATTTAGATTATTAAACAACTGCTCGTAGTTTCATCCAAGACATATCAAAGGGGAAGTGAAGTATTTTGACTATCAGGATTATCATTAAACGACAAGTTAATTTTTCCAATGTTTAATTCCAGTTAGTAAACCAGTTGCAGAGTTATACCTAATAAATGTTATAAAATAATTTAATTATAATTTTTATATTATAATTTAATAAAATAGGCTTTTATTTTCAGTTTACTAGTTATTTAGTATATCCATTGGCCAAAGAGTTTACATTTTTGATTTTAAGATATATTCATTTAAACATTTATATATAATTTTAAGCTGTAAAAAAATGTTAGTAAATCATGGATAGTATAGTATAATCTCTTATCTGCTATTGGTTTTCACTGAAAGAATCTAGTAGTCTATAGTGGATTAATCTGCTATTCACTGCCAAGATTTTGTCAAAATTTCCATGATTTTGCAGCAGTGCTTAAAATGTAGGATTATTCTCCTCTTATTGACAGCTTTTTAGATTTTCTTTTCAATTCCCAAAAGCAAAAAATTTTTCCTAAGGGAAAGTTTACAAATGATCACCCTGTACTTTTAAATAAAATCTTCAGATCAGTTACTAAAAATCGAGATAGAGGCAAAAGAATTTAGATATTTTATCTTTAAGAAGAAGAAAAGGTCACTTAATAAACTCCACACAATTTTAAATCTGGACCTTTGAACAGCTGAGTGACAGTTTCTTCGAGAGGTCTATCGACAACACAATTTTTTGTTATTTAAAAAAAAAAGACTAAAAAATGTCAGCTCTTTCACTGTCATATTTGTTGCACACTATCCCACAAATTGTTACTGTCACTACTTTTGCTGTCGCTCCGTTCAATTTCGACCTGAGTCAGCAGCTCTTTTAACCGGCAGTTCTGCAGGAACAGCGCCATTGCATGGTAGTACCTATAACAAGTAAAATTAAAAATTGACGAAACATTTATCTCTAGATTGTACTTAGCCTATTTTTATCAAACAGCTAAGAACTCTAAAGGATAGGCTCAAAACAGAAAAAAAAAATAAAAAACATCAATGAATAGCGAGCTTTCCCTCAATTAACATTACCTTTTTTGAGGGAAAGCTCGCTATTCATATATTTTTTTATTTATTCACCCTCACTAAATCCCTTTTTTAATTTATCAACTCCAGAGCTTAGGATATCTGTAAAGATAATTATATCTGTCTCCGTAGAGACACTTAATTTTCCTTCAAATTGAAGGTACATCTGCCGATTCTGCAATTTGAGAAAGGGTTGTCTTTTACATGAATCCTGTGTCAGATTTTTTCATCATCATTTCATCTCGTAATTCCTAGCACCGTACTCATGAGCACCACAAGTGCAAAATCCGGATCTACGGTTACCATTACCTTTTTTGAGGGAAAACTCGCTATTCATTGATTTTTTTTTAATTTATTCACCCTCACTAAATCCCTTTTTTAATTTATCAACTCTAAAAAAAAAACATTAAAATCGGTTTTCGGGTTCGAGAGTTACATGCGCACACACAGGCATAGGGGTCTTTGTTTAAATGTAGACAAAACTAACATTCTCGCTTTTAAGTGTGATTTTCAGAATGTACAATTGGGTGAGGATCTTCTACAAAAACAAAATGTATCTAAATTTCTAGATGTACATATTGACAGCTGAGATTTGATGAACATATCTTTAAATGCAGTAAAAAACTTTCTTATGGGTGCTTCGCAGTGAGATCTAAGTTAGTAGTTAATATGGCTAGATCTGTATATTTCTCACTCTTTGAATCACACTTGAGATACGGCTTACCGTTTTGGAGATCTTCAGTCATTTGCTAATCACCCTCAGATGCGCTACCTCTGTTAAAAAATTCAGAAAGGATTTAAGGGAGATTCTTTTAAACTTACCTTTTTACTCGCTTTCTGAATTTTATGACATTCAGTTATAAACTTGCTGCTTTTAATGTGTTTTTTTTTAGTCCACCATACCATTATAGTATGGGGGACTATTAAAATCGTGAAATTTTGACTTTTCTTAATTTTATCAAAAATGAGTTACTAAGGTTCCAAAACACCTTAATCGAAGAAAAAAAAAGTTGTCTGTTGGTCTGTCTGTATACACTATAACTCAAGAACGCCCTAATCAATTTTAACGAAATTTAGTACAAAAATCCTCTATCGGCTGACCATGAACGGATTAACTTTTGGGTAGAGCGGTGGGGGGTTGAAGGGGAATAAAATATTTTTAAAAAAATCTAACTTTGGAACAAAAGCAAGTAGCAATATACGGTTTTCAGATTTAAGTTTCCATGAATATAGACTACAAATTTTTTTTATAAAGTCCAATGCGTGGGATCTGTAGTTTCCGAGTTATTTGAAAAAACGTTGAAATTTATAAAAAAATCATAACTTTAGAAGTAAAGCAGCTATTGATATGCGGTTTTCAGATTTTGGTTTTCGTAAATATTACCCAAAAATTTTGTTCAAAGGTTCAAATCTTTCAAAGCTACAGTTTTCCAGATATTTTTATTTCCTTTCAACATAAAATAATTGATTGTATGGTGGACTATCCGTGCTTTCTAGCACCAATTTTTTATAAATTATTTCAATGACTTGATATTTTTATTTATTTTTGTATGTTTATGTATTTTTTTCTTTTTACTGTTGTAGTATTATCCCCTTTATAATGATTGTTGATGCAACTATGTTATGTTTCGGTTTGCTCCTTTTTAATCATAGTAAAGTGGGTACTTTTATTATTAGTAATCTACCAATTTATTTAAAACCGCTTATTAATGTAGACACAAATTTCATTGTTGGACATTGTGCTTATAATATTAAGGTAATTACTTACATTCTAGCTAAAATGAGCTTAAATAAGGTATTTTCTTTATGTCTTACTTATTTTATATTTTTTTATTTCTTTTAGTTTTTAGCCTGCTTTGTCGACAGAATTTTTGTTCTTGACGATAAAGTATTTTTTTTTTTATTGATTGATAGGGGTCAAACTTATAATACCCCCTCCCCCCAAAAAAAAAATGTACGAATTCCTACGATTTTCGAACGACTGCGGGACTTCCTTTAGTGAGGCTGCTTTAAGAGACTGTGAGACGACCTAACTGACTGCGAAAGTATGCGTTAAAAGACCAAATCTTTAAATTTTACTCTCATTATCATAAAATTTGATTTCTAAAAACTGATTTCTAAGTGTGAAAAAATTGATCCAATATAATTTGGAATAAAGTTTATTATTTAACAAAATCACATATTTTTAGGTCAAGAAAGAATTACTCGCTAT
Organism: Oxystoma pomonae; assembly: GCA_963921995.1. Taxonomy (NCBI): domain Eukaryota; kingdom Metazoa; phylum Arthropoda; class Insecta; order Coleoptera; family Brentidae; genus Oxystoma; species Oxystoma pomonae. The sequence continues at coordinate 82,557,931 of OY998169.1, read as the reverse complement.
TTGTTGGTTTTCAGTCTTTCTTATTCGTCCTAACACTCTCACTCCCAAATTTTTTCTCTTTTTCGCTTCCATTTGCCGGGAAGAATTTTTGAAAAGTAGGAACGTAGTTAAGCCAAAGGTTTTCTTATTTACATATTTCCTCGGTATTGCAACGTATAAAGCAAACAATGTTATTTTAAAATACTGTGAGTGTGCTTTTTAACATTTAAAAAATTATCCTTTTGAGGTTTAATCCCTAAAATTAAATATTTTTGTCTTATGGAAGTATTTTTTAAGAGTAAGTGTAAATTAATTATATAAGATAGTTTATTCTATGATAACTTTCCATTAGCCATTTTGTAATTTCTGTTTTAATTAAGTAATATGAGTTTGATCTTAGAATAAGTAGCAAATCATTAAACATTTTTGGTCCAACACAATAGATATGGCTTTGGCAAACCGAGTGTCTAGGGTTTTGTAGTATTATATCATTTTGTATGCAGTTCTAGTATTGACATTATGATTTATACTTTGTTTATAATCCGTATTTTTTAACATATACCTCATTATTGACTTATGAAAAGTGGATTGGGGGTTAATAATTGACTTTATTTTAATACTACTTTGTGTGTGTATTTAAAGAGCCTAATTTTTATTATCCACTTGCAGTTTATTCATGATGGTCGGACAGCACCTCCATACTACCAATCCATAATTAATTTACTCTATGAGGGCATAATAAACTGTTTTAAATATTTTAAATGGTAATAAGTTTCTTAGCTAGGTAATATAGTTTCCTGCTCCTTCCAAGTAAAATTTTTGTCGATTGGTATTCCTAAATATTTTCAGTTGCATTTTCTTTCTATGGACTGATCGCAGGGGCAATGCTGGCCCAACTCACAATTTGACTTGTGTAGTTTAAGGCTACAAATGTCAGAGAGTGATCTCAGCGACAACGAGAGTTTGGTAGCCGAGGTGGGTATTCTCTATCTACGATTTTATGGATAACATTAATGCCACTCTGGCAAGGCAATCCACATGATTTATTTTTTTAAAAATGGTAAAAATTTAATCTTTAAAACTTTGAGAAATGTGCCATTTTTAAAAAGATTTTTGCGGTATTACTCTCTGGGATGTATATGAAAGATTTTGTTTGATTAGGGTGGGTTGAACTCTCTGGGGGGGGTTTATACCCAACACCCCCCCCCTGACTAAGCCAATGAAATTTGGCGGTGCCTATAATGCTGCTTTTTTAACCAGAATGCGATTTTTTTAATGCCTAGGTATATAGGTACCCCTGTGTAATTTAAAACATCTGTTAGCTTAATACATATAACTATGAGATATAATGGCCCGAGGATCGCAAAATGTGTAACAATAATTGCTTTGAAAAACAATGAAAAGAATAATGTCAAAACAAAAAAATTTGAAAATAAAGGGTGGGCCAAAAAATCTTTTTCTATAACTTTTCATCGAATCGGTCGATTTTAAAATGTTTTGACTTTTTGGAAAGACAAAACACGAGACTTTTCCGATCCGGTCCAAAATTTGACTTTCCTAAAAATCCGTGGGGCACTGGAGAAAATCTAAGTCATTGTTCAATTCAATTCAATTAAATCGGTTAAGAAATAAAAAAATACGGACTTTTATACTGAGTGGAGTTGTTTGCTGTAACTTTAGATAGAAGTATAAGACTTTTATGTTGTGGTTAAAAATTTAACAATCCATGATGGCGGACATTTTTAAATAATGGGTAATTTTACTAATAGTTTGCACCCGAAAACGATCAGAGATTGTACTGATCGAAACGTCGTGTATAATTTACAAAATATAGACAATGGAAGTCCGAAACACAGAGTTAATTTCATTAACGAACCGTGTCAAGGCATCAAAGAGGCCCATCGAAGTTTGCCTCAAAGAAACAGTACCAATGCTTTTAATAAATGGCGTAACAATTTGCGTACTGTCTTAAGAACACATGGGGATCAGCTTAGAAAATCTGAGTAGCCCGATCTAGATTATTATACGTTAACTAATGGTTATTTTTATTTAGATGTATAAGTAAAATTTATAAAAAATATAAGTGTTTGATGATTAATAACAAAGTAAACTCAGCTTAAGCGCGGCCAAATAACCAATACATGTCACTCTAGCTCACAATTTTTATTGAAAACGCTGGAAATGATGACAGTAACTTGTTTACTTCTTAACTGGTTTAAGCAAGTGATACCTCCATATACCTAGCAGAGATGGGAGATAGAATGGCATTGATTTTGTTGTTACTTTTTTTTTAAAGTGTGTTAAAGCTGTCCGCCATCTTGGATGTTCGAAAAATGTCAAAGCCGCAAGCTTTGTTCACCCAAAAATGTAAAAATGTTTAAAATCAAGTAATCCGATCAAAAGTTAAAGCAAATGCAAAAACTGCGATTTTTTTTGCAAATGACAATGTCTAGTCAAAAACCACTTATTTCAGAGGTTTATAGTTTTCATATATCTTAAACTATTTAATTAAGTAATGCCTTGGTATAGAAAGCATACATAAGGCTTTTGTCGCAATTACTTAGATTTTCTCCAGTGCCGCACGTATTTTTTTGCAAGGGGAGGGGGTGAATTAATATTCAAAACGGTCCGCCATCTTGGATTTTTTCGAAATGTCAAATTTTGAACCGGATCTTGTCTTTCAAAAAAGTTTTAAAAAAATTGAAATCGACCCAACTTGCAATTTTTAGTTGTGCAAGTTGTAAAAATTAGAATTTTACTAATTTTAAACGTTGTTTTACAGATAAAGAATAGTGATCATGGCGACGGTCGACAACGTCGACTATTATACGACGCTTAAACGTTTATCACAACTTCAGTCGCCATCACAACTATTTATGACCGTCTATTGTACTAACAGTTATTCCTTAGTTGTGAAGGCGCCGACTACAAACCGGTGTGTGTTAAACCAAAAATTGATCAATTTACTCCACGTTTTCTGGCCGGTTTGTTGGAGACGCGGGCGCGCCTGTTTTCATCTAACCAATTTTTCTGTTATGTTTGCAACAAACCAATTTTGGAGCACTGCTTTCTGTCATACAAACGTCAATTAATTCAGTAAAAGTAACTAAGAAGTGTTTTGTAAAGTTTCTATTAGTTTTGTTTGAACATTTTGCACTATGAAAAGGAACAAATGGTATAAATATTCTTCGATATTTTGACATGTGACAGCTGTCATTGAAGGTGATTCCCCAGTGTGTAGGAAAAATAGAGGAAGGTCCTGTGTAAACAACAAGGACGGAAATTGAGGCGTGTTCGCGTCTTTTAAGTTAGGGGATCCGTTCAAAACATAGTTAAGTAGTTAAAGCAGTCGAGACACGGGACTCCTTTGGTTGTCATAGAAACTAATAAGTGCCGCCATGATTGATTGTTAAAACCATTGTATGCTAATTTGTAAACAAACATTAAAAATTATTTTTTTGCTTTTTTCTACAATAAACTAAGATCTTTTTGCATATAAAAATCCGTATTTTGTTCTTAGGAATCCTAAGCAACATCTTTAGAGGATTTTCGAAGCGATTTTTAAATCATGATTTTTTTTTAATTTCATAAAATCATCTTAATCAAGGGCGCGCTTGATTTTTAGAGCTACGAACTGTACATTTGACAGTAAACTACCGTCTGTTTATATATTTTGGCATTGGTTCGCATCTTATGATGATGCAAAACATGATATATGACACAGAATGTCATTTTATTTTAATAATATTATGGTGTTAGAAATAGTTTAATTTGTAGTCGAATAGTGTATTTATCATTTTACGTAATGAATAATATTTTGAACAAATAATTGTGCTCCAAAACCCATTGAACTATTCCTTCAACTGTAGTCGCGATCGCGACGTTGACTCAACCAAAAAATCATCCACCAAATTGGTGCAAAAGTGGGTGGTGTTTGAGTAAAACTAAACGTTGCGACGCAACGTTGGCACGCGGTGCACAACGTTGAGACGTCGACAAATTGCTAGTTGGGGAGCTATTCGATCAAAAGTTATAGCAAATTTAAAAGTGGCCAAAGGCAAAAAACCTACTGCGCATACTTGACGCAGGCTGCTCACGCCCAGAAGAGTTTTTGACTCTGCATTTTTTTCAGGCTAACTTGATTAGGAGTTATTATTGCTACTCCTTTTTCAGGGAAATGCAAGGGTAAGGCCGTTATACCATCTCATAGTTATATGGTTTAGAGTGAATAGTTTACAAGTAATTAAACAATACACATTTAATTGTTACCCTGGCAACTGCCACGTTTCGTTATGTGTCCCGGCTGGCACTTGATAGAGCTGCTTTCTTACACTGTTGCAGCGGTTGTAGAGTTCCTGCATCATTTTTGGCGGTACCAAAGTGTCTGCCTGACCCGAGATGAACAGGGTCGGTGTGCGGATGTGTTTTACTTTTTGGAATGAGAGATACTGCAAATGAATGAATAAACAAGTGAAGTTTAAAATAAACTATCTCTAAAATTCATTGTTTGTAATGAGCGAAAATTTTAAAAAAGTTATGATTTAATCAATTAAAAAATATTTTTATTTAAAAAAAGTCTACTAATTAAACAGTTTCGCGAACAGTGTACAATAACCACTTATAATTAATTGCTACTTGTCTAAAGTTGCGCAATTTGCCACTTTGCATAAAACCAAAAAAAAAAATTACAAATTTCGGGTAGTTCCAGAATCATTAGGGTAACATAGGACCGTACCTGGCGTATGAAGCATAACATAAACAACTGGGTGTGGTTGTTAATGTTATGCTTCATATGCCAGATACGGTCCTATTTTACCCTGATGATTCATAACAAGGATGAAACAGGCCTGTAGGTTTCTGGACTATCCATTAGATCTTGGAGGCCTGGTCGTAATGAATTGAAAAGCAAAATGTGTGTCCGATATGCCACGAACCTTTCTTTTTATTTATTTTTCACGGACAATAAATTAATTTTTTTAAAATTTTAATTGGCTTTCTTTTGCGCGGGGTGATTGTTGCTGAGCCTTAATATAAGGCGACGTAGTATAAACTCCAATTGGGGGGTGGAGTTGCTGCGAACGTTGTATTTGGAACGGTCTTCTTTCAGTAACCGGTACCGTTTCGCAGGTTTCTTTTTTTTGTCCTGCTCGTAAATTTCATTCTTATTGATATTTGTATCCTTTAACGTTTTGCTATTCGCTTTATTTCGATAGGCGGCGCGCTGCATATAGCCATCCAACATCCCGCGTTGTTTGATGACGAAAGTTGTTTAAATTCGCTGCGTGTGGTTGTTTATGTTATGCTTCATACGCCAGCTACGGTCCTATGTTGCCCTGATGATTCCTAACAAGGATGAAACAGGCCTGTAGGTTTCTTTCTATCCATTAGCTCTTGGAGGCCTGGTCGTAATGAATTGAAAAGCAAAATATGTGTCCGATATGCCACGAACCTTCCTTTTCATTTATTTTTCACGGACCATAAATTATTTTTTTTTATATTTTTAAAATATTAGGTAAAGTTATTTGGTTATAACAAAATATCTTGAGTAAGTTAAAAGCAAAAATTAAATTTGTGCTGATGATGGTCAGTAAACACAAAACGTCAGGTGACTTTTCAAAATAAGGTTGCAAAATGTTATCTGTCATCTTTTATGAACCAAATGGCAGGAGAAAAAAAGGATGTGTCCATAAGAAAAAACTCCGGAACTATCCGGAATTTGTAAACTTTTTTTTTAGTTTTGAGCAAAGTATCAAATTGCGCAACTTTGCCGTAATTTAAACCTTTTCGTAATCAAGCTACTTGATTACGCTTAATTATTATACAATACAATCCAATTTAAAAAATTGAAATTTACTGCAGAGACAAGTAAAATTAAAAATTGTTAAAAACCCAACAACAACTCTCATGCAGTTATGTTCTTGCAAAAAAATATATTTGTGTAGAAAGGGAATTTATTATCTTTGGAACTACTAGCCTATTTGTATCCAACAAAGCTAAGAACACTCCCAGAAGATAGGCTCCAAATAAAAAAAAGCCTTCGAGCTTTTTTCACGCAGAAAAACTAATAAGTAACTCTCAAAATGGCTACCTGAAGGGGAGATCTGTGGAAACAGCTATCTTTGATTTTATGAATGATATCCTGAATGCTTTTGAAGAGGGAAATATGTAGATGGGTATCTTCCTGGACCTGTCAAAGGCTTTTGACAGCTTGGACCACAAAATTCTGCTTACAAAGTTGGAGAATTATGGAATATGAGGCCTTGCCTTAGAATGGATTTGTTCATAATAGCTTACTAAAAGACGGCATTGTGCTTATTGAAGCAAATCGAGAACAGTATTCCTCGGAAGAGGGTGAGATACTTCTAGGGTTTGCCTAAGGAAGCGTCATAGGCTCATTACTATCTATTTTCTATATTAACAACCTAGCTGATGAAATACTGGATGCAAATCCGACTTAGCCAACTTCTCATTGTGGGCCAAATACTTGTTGGAGTTTGTTGGCATGTCCACGGAACGCCTAAGGGCAGCACAAGACAGGTTCACTAAAAATAGACTAGTACTCAACAATGATAAAACAAATTATCTGTGTTTCAGCACCAAGCAAAAAAATAAAGACATCCCCGAAAAGATCATTTTAGATGGACAAGAAAAACAACTTTTAAACCACACAAAATTTTTAGGCATTTACATAGATCAAAATCTAGACTGGATAAAACAACTGTCAAATGTGTGCAATAAGGTCAATTCTTATACCTATACATTAAGAATATTATCAAAGTTATTAGGTCACCCAAAAAACATTACTATGCAAATAATTATTCCACACTAAAATACGGAATAATTTTCTGGGGTGGAAGCACAGAAAAAAAGCAATCAGAATAATGCTAAACCTGCGCAGATTTCACTCTTGTCGAGAGCAATTCAAAAAACTTGGTCTTCTAACGCTAAAAGTTAGCCAAATTTGAGCCTCAATGTGTCATTCCTACAAAATATCCAGGACTTAACTTTCTCATCCACAACAAAATAACACAGCAACTGAAGAAGGTCCTACCTATTCGTGCAAAAAATTCTTCAATAAAATGCCTAATAAAATTAAATTGGAAAATAATTTTAACACCTTCAAAAAAAAACTATAAAAAATTTATTAATAGAGCTAGAGCCTACTGTGCAAGAATTTCTTGAACATAGAGTCTGATTTTAAATTGTTTGTCTCTAAATATTTTTATAGGTACCTTTGTAAATTGTTGGGAATCATATATTCATAAGAATTTATGTAATGCTAAAAGTTATAGTTATTAGAAAAAAATCACTTATAAACAAAGTTAAATACTTTTTAATCATGTAGTAGGTAAATACCTCAGACTAATAACTTACATTTTTTCTTGAGATGAAGAGGAGCATGAGGAAGACGTGGCCACTCTCTCTCTTTCTCTTCCTTGGGATAAAACGGGTTACACCTTTGTTTGACGCATTTATACCCAGTTGTACTTCTTTTTTGTAGTTTAGGACTTTTTATAAATAAAGTCATTTATTTTTGAATTTTGAATTTGAATTTGAAATCACACACAAACACACCTATGGTCCAATAAGTGTTGCAAATTGTGTAACAATAATAATAAAGAAAATAACGTAAAAATTAGGGTTGGCCCTGGGCCAGGCCAAAGATGCATGCCTATCTGCGCCCAGAAGTTTTTGGTTCTGCATTGTTTCCAGACCACTTTGATTGGGAGAGAGTTATTATTTAGTGTAGGGGCATATGTCGCTAATTTCTATCCCATGTGATTTTGAATGAAGGAGTTTTGTGACTATGTGGGATTGATAGCTCCTTAGTCACACAATCAAGTGTTACCGGGTGTTTTCTTTGTATCCGTGTAAAAGAAGTTAATATGACGTCATCTTTCAAGATGGCGGCCAAAAATCATAAAAGATACAACCGGGGCATGATTATACTCGATTCCATATAACTCGAGAACGGGGATTAAAAAAAATTCACTTTTAAGGTCATCCGATCTTAAGTAACCTTGAAAATCTTAATAATTCGAGGTTTTTTCAGTCCAACTTCATATGTACCTCAAACTATTAGGCATATATGCCAAATTTTATCCTTAGAGGTTAATGCAGTTTCGAGCTTCATGACCTAGAAAAATACCCCAGTAAAATTAACAAATTGCAAAAATAACATACTGATTCGTTCGCGTTATTCATCAACTATTAAAGCGAAGAGAAGCAAATTTGGTAAGACAGAAAAGAAGGGCAAGTCCAACAAAATTGTTAAAAAAATTTGGTTCAGCTATGACGCGTTTCAATATGGCAGCTGATATATCAAAATGACGACCTATAACCACATTTTATTTTATCAAATTTCGTAAAAAAGCAAAAATGACAAGTTGGCCATCAATTCTTGTTGAATTGTCACCGCTTACTACGAAAAAAAAGTTAAGTTGATGCATGACCTTGTTTTACTTCGAAAATAGTACAAGTCAAAAACCAGCTTTTTGTGATGTTTTTTCTAATCTACCACTACGCAAAAACATCTTAGCCATAAACAAACATTTCATTTTAAACCTCCCTACCATTTTTTTTTGATATGGCTTACCAGATGTTTATGCTATACCCCGGTAAAAATGACCTATATGCCTGTCGTTTTTATTAAGTTTCTACAGGGATGCGGTGGAACATGAATGTGTGACTAAATAGCTGTTAAATCCGCATCCTTGAATTTTATTATGAATGTTAATAAACAAGCCCTACTGGCATAATTAGAATTTTTTATGCATTTTCGATCGCCATTTTGGAAAATGGTATTTAAAACCACTGGTCTAGTATATGGTAATATATACCTAACTTCTGGTAACTCTCTTATAGGTTATTTAAATGACTTTGTTCGCTAGACACGTGATTAGAACATAAAATTCACAGTTCCGAAAGTTAATAAAAACGACAGGCATATAGGTCATTTTTACCGGGGTATAGCATAAACATCTGGGAAGCCACATTAAAAAAAATGGTAGGGAGGTTTAAAATGAAGTGTTTATTTATGGCCAAGATGTTAATTTTATCTCCGGCACTTAAAGTTTTTGCGTAGGGGTAAATTGGAAAAAACATCACAAAGAGCTGGTTTTTCAGTTATTTTCAAGGTCAATCAAGGTCATGCATCAACTAAACTTTTTCTTCATAGTAAGCGGCGATAAGTCAACATGAATTAATGGCCACCTTGTCGTTTTTGCTTTTTTCCGAAATTGGATAAAGTAAAATGTGGTCATAGGTCATATTGAAACGCCTCATAGCTGAACCAAATTTTTTTAAACAATATTGTAACGATTGGCCGAAATAGGGAATAAGGTCGTTAATAATCCTCGAATATATTTTTAAAATAAAACTATCAAGGTTTTATTTAGAAGATTGATAAACCGAAAACACAGTTAGCGGGCCAAGGTTTACTCAACAATCTTTTGTATCGGAAAAAGTCACGATAAAGAGATTGGGGGGAAAGCCTGCCTGCTTACTGATCGGAAAATCAATCGGGGACTCGGTTTTTGGCAATGTGCTAAGCAACAACTATTCCTCGGGCGAACCCGATAAAGTGGGTCCACTCGGCGGCCAAACTACCATACCAGTGGGTGTGGCAGTTTGGACTCGTTTTTCAAGTGCAAACTCGTAAAGAGCTCTTTTTCGGCCAAGAAAATTATTACGAAAGTCCGCGAAAGCGAAAGGGAACCGGAACCGAAAGGGGTACCCATCTTGAGTCGAACGGAAAAAAGGGTCAAAGAGTCGAGCGTTAACGGGCAGACCGAGCAGCCCAGAGTCAATTGGGCACCGCAGAATTTGTACATTAACGTAAGTCAAAGTGTGTAACGTCAAATCCTCATCCCTCTGTTTCACGTAGGGCCACTCAGACCGCCCCTTAGTGTTCTTGTAAGTTTAATTAATAAATAAACTGACTTTGTGGTCCTGTAAGTTAAACCCTCGTATCCATTTTGTCTCTAGTCAAAGAAGTGGCACTCTTAGGGGAGATCCTGTATCTCGACCCCCTAGGCAATCGCCCGGTTTGAGCCAACAATGTTGATCCAACCCGGCCGTTAAAAGTGAAAACTTATAACGAATTTTAGACAGGATAGAGTTAAGGGTAGAAATTAATCACCCCTTAGCCCTATTTTACTGTGACAATATTGTTCGACTTGACCTTCTTATCTTTCTTACCAAATTTGGTTCTCTTTGCTTTAATAGTATGTTATTTTTGCAATATGTTATTTTACTGGGGTATTTTTCAAGGTCATGAAGCTTCAAACTGAATCAAACTCTAAGGATCGAGTTTGCCGTATATGCCTAATAGTTTAAGGTAGATTTAAAGTTGAACTGACAAAACCTCAAATTATTAAGATTTTATGAAGAGAAAATAGCAAAAATCGTTTTTTGTGATTTTAAAGATCATTTCAGGTCAGATGACCTCAAAAGTAATTTTTTTGGAATCCTCGTTCTCGAATTATATAGAATCGGGTATAATCATGCCTCGGTTGTGAAAGTTGTATTTTTTATGATTTTTGGCCGCCATCTTGAAAGATGACGGCATATCAACCCCTTCTACATGGATGCGAACAAAACACCCGGAAACACTCGATTGTGTGACTAAAGAGCTATTAATCCCACATGGTCACAAAACTCCTTAATTCAAAATCCCACGGACTTACAAATACCCCTTCACTAATTGCTATTAAAGCTTATAACATTTTTTTTTCGTATTCTTGTGGTTTAACAGAGTTAAGAGGAGTTTAAAATAATTTAACTAGATACTTATGATAACACTCCAAATTTACAAATATAAGACAGATTACAGAACAATATTTGACCATGCAAGAGATTCTTTTTCTATCTATTTTTTAAAATACAGATAATTGCCATGCTAAAAAATCTTGATTTGATAAATAAAATAATTGATCTTTAAAAACTAATGGCAAGTGATAAAGTGTAAAGTCCAATATGAATCAGTAGTTAAAAAAATAATAAAAATTAAGTAGTGACTATTAATATTTAGTGTACCCTGAGGTGTCCCTACTTTAAAAAAAAAATAAAATTTAGGTATTTTCCTACCTTATTTTTATAAAAGAAAATGGGCAAATAATTCAGAATCCTCCAACCTAGTAAAACTCGGGCCATTTCTGGAATACTTGTAAAGGTATTCTCAACAATAAGACACCAAACTCTATTGGTATAATTTTCTCTTATTGCTAGATCTATTGCCACAGCTCCTCCTAAAATACAGACAAAAATTGACACCAAAAATAAGTGCTTATGTAAAAAATTTCACCTCTGACTAATTTGGAAAAATGTCTAGAAATATTTATGTAAACATAAATAAATAATAAACCTTTTAACAGCTGCATTCATTCCAAAGTCATCATTTTAATGAGGATTTTTACATTTAAATTTACAATTAACTTATCAAAACATACCCAAAGACCTGCCAAAAAGTACTACTTCAGAATGGTTCACATCATTCCTGCTAAACAAATAATCCAAACTTGCTCTAGCATCTGCATAAAGTCCGTCCTCAGATGGGTATCCTTCTGAGAGCCCATATCCTCTATACTCGACTAACAAAATATTGCAATGTAACTGGTGATATAGCCCGGCACAATTCTGCAATCTGTGACCCATATTTCCTGCATTACCATGGAAATAAACTATGGTAGGAGAAAATCTTTGCTTTTCTTTAGGCTGATTTATAAAATACATGTGGATGGTTGTGCCATCTGGACAGCGGTGGTTTATACTTTCAAAAGGGAGACCAAACATTGATGGTATGGGAATGTAAACTCTGGAGTGGCTAGGAAGCTCTGGGGAGTATAGCAGGTTATCTTGAACTTGGTATAAAATACCTAAAATAAAAGAAACCATGGAGAAAATGTACACTGCCATTAATTAAATTAATGTTTTATATTCAACAATTCTTATTGATCCTTCTTTTCATGCTTACCAGTAATAGCGAAAGCTAGTAGCCCTATTGCAAATATACCACCATACATGTAATACAGTAAACAACAAAAAACCAACACCAGTCCACTGTATGCCCACACCTTTAAAACCATTTTAAGAAGCATAGCTCCAATGGTTGCAAGAGGGACATAGTTGCCCATTATTGTAGGTAGGATAAAGAGTTTTTGGGGAGCTGTTAAGAGTATTTTAAAGCAAATTTTAGAAACTTCTTTTTGAGAAAGATGTTTGTATTTTTTATATCATATCTATTTTTTTGATATCCTGGGGCAGTGTCTTTCTGGTAATGGAACAGTCTTTAATTCAAATATCTCAAGAAATTTCTTTTGACACTTTTTCTAGTCAGTTCTTTTGGCCTTTTTCTATTTTTTTCACCTTTTCCAAATTTTTAAAATTTTATTTCAAAGCTGGGCGCGGACAGCTTAATTTATCAACTTATACTTTTTATCAAGTCATTTTTTCGCAATCATTTATTTTATCACAAAAGAAACTTTTTGTAAAATTTTAAAATAAGTACGAATTTTGACGTTTTGTTGTCTATATTTTTGTTGACAATTTGCAGAGAACCGTAGGTTTGTTCATTAGTAGTTCGTATGGTCGAAGGCAATTTTTCAATCCTCCATGGAGTCATGGCTAATTGGCCACTAATTGAGGAGGGATAAGTCAAATTTGACAAATGCTGGCAGTTCTTTAAAAGTAAGTGAGTGGTGTGTCACGCAAATAGAAAGAAAAATAAAGGAAATGACATTATTCATATGCAATATGCTTAAAATAAACAGTGAAAATCAAAGATAAAAAAATGCCTGGAATACTTAGATAATCAATCTCAAAATAATGAAATTGCTTGATTAAAAAAGCAGGGAAGTAAAACAAAAAATTGAGATGAGTTCTAGAATTAGGTAGGTGTTTTGCCTTTCATATTTGATTGCTCTAAAATGTAAATAAAAAATCGGAAACGGACAGTTAGGTCGATTTTATCAATTACATAATGGCTTGTTTAAGGTCTGTTAAACCAATATGTTTAAGGGTTGGTTTATAATATGGAACCGAAAGATTTATACAAATTATTTATAGGTAGTTTTCAGCAACAGGGAGCTAGTTTTGCTCAGATATCCTGTATGTATGACATATTTTTATGAAAGAGAGAGGGAAGGATGGAATACCAGTCCTCTATACTCTTGCATTGCTTAAAGAGAGAGTTGTAAAATTGAAAAAAAAAAACAAAAATACTTTTTTAACATATTATTTTTCTGTACCATTTTTCTTTATTTGGACTTTGAAACTAGAATCGAGGTAAGCCTATATTTATAAAAGAGTTTTCGTGTAATGCCAATGCATTGCTGACATTTTGATAAGAAAATAATATAACCAAAAAATGTCAGTTTCAATGCCTTTGAAGGGGTTGTTGCATCTCTTCTTCATTAAATGTCATACATAAAGGGTCTCTAGTTTTGCTGTTGTAAGATTTAGCCTGTTAGACCAAACCTACCTTACTTAACACTAGAACCTATTTAATTGTATTGTGGTGACTTTTTAGGGAAAATGTACAACATCTATTTACATGTTTTTGTGAGGTTGTACCACCCAGTGAGAATGAAAAGAATCCATGGATTATCCAACAATATCCTGAAAAATACAAAGATACTGTAGTTTTAAGGGAAGTTGCCAAGTTTGCTTATCCATACAAGTTTGAAAAGTAAGTTAGTAGATTTTATTGCTGAACTTAATATTTTAATGATCACAATATAATTTTAAATCTTGTAGGGGTCATTCCATATCAAATCAACCAAAAAATAATACAAATTTTACTTGACCCTCTCCGATTTTGATAATTTTTGGTACACATTTTCTACCTACCAAAAAACTCAAATTCGCAAAATTCTATATTTTTTTTACCAGTACTTTTTTTGTAATTAATTTTTGAAAATTAAAAAAATCCCTAATTTGGTCTTGTATATACAAAAAATTTAATATCTTAGGAACCACTTAAGCTAGCAAAATGAGTGATGGCTCGTTTTAAAGCTATTTAAAATACCTTTCGAATGATCTAGCACAATGCATAAATTTTTGAAAAAAAAATTATGAAAAATCTCAAAAAGGCCATTTTTGATTTTTTTCAAAAAAATATATTATTTTATTCAGACCTTTACCTAGTTATCTTACAAATTTCATGATGGAGAAATAAGGGGTTCATTGGCAAAAAAAAATTGAAAATGTTGTTACCTTAAAATTACTAAAATTTTTTAGATCTCTGTATTTCCTTATTTAATAATTAAAACATAACATTAAGATTTTTCGTATATTAAACGCATTTAACAAGTAAAATAAAAATATGCACAATAAATATATATATACAATATATATACAACTTCTAATAAGAAATACAAAATATTATATTATACAACTACATCTTTTTGTCTAATTGTCTTTTAAGAACTTGTGAGGACTCCATCATTTCTTTTTTGTTAAGTTTATATGTTCTACCAGTAGCAGTAATAGGTTCGACTTTTTTTCCAGACTTTCGGGTTTTACTATTAAAATATCCGGATTACTTGGGTAGAAAAACGAGGCTGCAGGGCCTTTTGGATGAAGGAAGCTTACTTTTAGCTGTCCAGTCTCAATATTTTTTCCCAAAATACATGCTAACCACCATTCTTTATCATATTCCACAGTAACAAAACTTGACTCTGATTTTCTGTTTCTAAACTTTCCGAAAAAAATGTTGCTATAAAAAAGCTTTCTGTATAGGGAATTATAGCGCGAATTTTTTGGGTACCAGGTATGGTTAGTACATCAGTGAACCTTTTATTCAATAATTTATCATGGTTGACATATTCATCCTCAGCGTAATATTTAAAATTAATGCCAGTAATGTTTTCTTGCCACCAGGTAAACAACTGAATGGGTGTCATTATTTGGTCACTGTATGGCCCGTAATGTCATTCTGCTTCGATTCCAAAATCTTTTTTATGGAGACACACATTAAGATTTTTTTTTTAATTTTTATATTGAGCTGCCTCAGGGGTGGTGCAAATATTAACAAGAATAAACAGGTACTGTAAGTGGATTATTTAAGCAGGAATGGCAAATTCTCAATTTACACATATTATGGGCGAATTATCAAACTGTGGTATACTTGTGGTATATTATACATAGGTAAGAATGTTTGTGTAATGAGTTTTTTATTATTTTTTTTGGTCATGAACCCATCATTTCTTTTTTTTCTAACTATTTGGGATAACTAGCTAAAACTCGAACAAAAAAAAATATTTTTGTGAAAAAAATCAAAAATGGCCCTTTTGAGATTTTTAAAAAAAAATATTTGAGTGGTTCCTAAGATATAAATTTTTTTGTATATACATATCAAGACCAAATTAAGAATTTTTTTAATTTTCAAAAATTAATTACAAAAAAGTACTGGTAAAAAAAAATAAAAATTTTTGGGAATTTGAGTTTTTTGGTGGGTAGAAAATGTGTACCAAAAGTCATCAAAATCGAAGAAGGTCTGGTAAAATACCCTGGTTGATTTGATATGGAATGACCCGTAAGCTATTTCTAAACTTTCTTTTATCTTGTGCCAAAAATTTGGCTCTGAAGATTAACCATAAACACTTATTTAATTTTTAGCAAAGTAATTCAGCACTACTCTTTTGTCTTGACTGATTCAGATTCGAAATGGACATTTGGGTTCTGCAGGCATGACCCAAAGTTTCAAACTGCCATTGTAGTGTTGAGCTATTTACCATGGCACCAGGCTTTTTATAAGTAAGATACAAACTTTTGTTCTTATTTGGCTGTGCTTTAACATTTTTCTATTCTATTTTTCTATATTCTATAAGCAATAAAAGATTCTATAAGCTTTAACAGTTTTCATTTAAAAAATAATGTCCATTTAGGAGTTACATTAAAAAGAAAATTATGACAATGAACATAAATTTTTTTTAAAAAATGTATAAAACATAATTTTTACACTTCTTGGGTGGTGAGGATCAGGTGGAAATTTGCTATTGTGTATTACATATAGGCATATAAGTAAAAGTATATTATTAATATTTCTTATGTCAAATACTTGGGTAAATTTTTTTTTACCTGCTTGACAGTTTTTTCCTATTTTTGGCTTTTCTATTTGTTTTTTAAATTATATAATTATCTACTTCAAAATACAGGTCATCAGTATCAGTAGAGCACATTAGAAAAACGGTTCATTTTTTTAGTAATTATTTGTTAATTACTGTGTTTTTGTAAGATAAAAACTATTTTTAATATTTTATAAGAATATAATACGCTTTGGTATAGAGATACAAGATACTTAGAGGGGCAACAGCCTGTATAAAGACACAATTGCAGTACCGGAACCATTTTGTTCTGCAATATTGAAGCTGCAGGATAAAAAGCGACTAAAAAGCATCCATTTCACATGACATTTTTTACAGATTTTTAGACAACACTGCAGTATTAATGCACAGTACCAGAACGGAAGATCTAGGCGAATTTTTAGCAGCTGTGTACAACGCAAAAATTGGAGAACCAGGGCGAAAGTTTAATATCCCTTTTAACAGGGGCCAAAGTGTAAGTTCTCAAAAATTTACAGTGGGATTTACTAAGATCTAAAATAGTACTCCCCAGAAGTCTAAATATTTACACCTGTGTGGGGTACTAAATTTTAAAACCCATTTTCAAAAAACACTTACCCATACAGAAAAGACACAAGGTTATTGATTATTTTGTATTATTATTGCAAAATACCATTGAAAAACTGCTTTTTTCTAAAAATATACCATATTTTAGGAGAAAATGCCCTAAAACTAATTTTTTTTGACATGCTTCAAAATGGTATATGTCGAATACGCCAAAAATTTGGCACATAATAGCTTCATCATCTGTGTTTGAGGTTATAAAGTTGGTGATTTTTTAGACCACCTCTGGGGGGGTGGTTTAAATTTATAGCTCCCAGAAAGGATTGTTTTGTGGCAATTGGTAATAAGTTCATTTAAAATTTCTCTAAGTAACCGTTGTTACAAGAAGTAATTTACCTTATTTAATATCCCAAGTTGTTTATTAATAAGGTGACCAACTCCTAAAGGGGCAAAACCGGGACACTGCGGCCATTCAATGAACATTGAACTACTAGAACGAGTCTGGTCTGTCTGGTTACATTGGTTGTTTGAGTGCAACATCTACAGTGGGGAAAGGGGAGAAAGAAATCTATGTTGCCAATTTTAGTAACAAAATTATGCAACAAAAAACTTATTAAATTTGGATTAAGTTTTGACGCTTATTTATTAACTAATTAATGAGGTTTAAGATATATGTTAAAAGCTAATATACACAATATATAATATTCACAACCTATTTAAAACTTTCGACGTTTTTTGAAAATTTAACATGTATTTTCCTTAAACATCTTCTTTTGTAGTCAACAAGGCAACATTGATTGTTTGTTGTGGTTTCTCGATTTTTCTTGAAATGTCATTATTGTTTTAAAAGTGAAAGTTTTTTTCATATTTTTGTAAAAAGTCTGTGGCGAAAAATGGTTCCGAAGTTTATTATTATATGCAAGTTGAAACAGAAGCCGGGGAACCGCAGTATTTCGTTTCAAAAGTACGTTAAATTAAAATATTAACTAAATATTACGTTAGAATTCGTCATATTTGGCCATTCTTGGTAAACAAAGGCAGGAAATCTGTGTTGCCGGCTTGTCATTAATTTCAGTGTGAATAGGGATTTTCATAGCACCTTTTTCTTATTTTTATAGTTGTACATCCTACTTGAATACATTTTTAGTTTTTTTTTTATAGAAACAGATTTTTATTACTATATCTAAACCCATTTCATTAAACGGAACTAAAAATTATTAAAAGTATTTTAAATAATATTAATAACAGGGGAAAACGTATTAGGTTAACATGACAACAATGGGATGAAGATGTTGAACTCAAACACCCTGCCCTAGGTCTGAAAAAAAGCTCCTTCGAGTAGTTTAATGTTCTAAGGTATTGTATATCATGTATTTTGTCTTATATGCACCCCTAATAATATTAAGATGTATTTTCGAAAAAAACTTATTAAAGAAAAATAATTTAAGTAAGGTTTCAATTTAAATTTATAGATGGCAGGGAACATCCGCTTTGTAATTGCAGTGTTTTTAAAGTTACAAAATACAGTGGTTTCAAAACCGGGGCGAACCGGAACTTTTGCTGAAAAATCGGGACTATCCGGGACGGATTTTTTCCCCGGGACAAATGGTTAAAAATCGGGATTGTCCCGGCCAAACCGGGACGGTTGGTCACCTTACCTACGAGGTAAAAGAAACATAAGTGAAGGGCACTGATTATGCACGAAAAATATACCAAACGAAACAACTATATTAGTTTATTTACAAACTGAAAGTAAAACATTCAGGTTATCTAAAAGCTCAGTCAAAATAACTTTCCTTACTCAAAGCCCACTCATTTTAAAGCTGTAGCTTTCATCAGTAGAGGTTGGTGGATCCGAACTCGCTGTTTGTGATTGAACGCAGCGTTAATATCTTTAAACTGACATTTCGAAAGTGACAGAAATGAAAAAAGCTTGCATTTAAGTTTTTTAATACATTTTAAAAATAAAAACACCTTTTAAATAAATACAAAATTAATCTATTCTTTATTAATTATCAACTAATTTTCTTTAATTATTAGATTATATCTACTTTTAATTTTATTAGACTTATTATTATTATATGTAAAAATTTTAGGGTACCATATCACAAATGTTTATTTAAAATGGTGCCTATCTTACTAACTAAATGTGTAAAATGATTCTAAAACCTGTTGTTTGTAAACCAATATTTTCAGTAACAATAAAAATTTTCATTCATTAAAAAAAAAAAATCAAATTATTTTATTATCACCCATCTAAATCGTTGTGTGACATCAAGTATTAATTGGAAAAATCAATTATCAAGGGTAAGTTTTAATTAGAGTGACATATAACCTCAATTTTAACTTGTTCTACAGAGTGTTTACTATTTAAAACCCGCGTGGGTTTCAATTTTTAAATTTTCTTTTCTTCTAAATTGAAACTTTCTTCTTAAATCCAACAAAAGGTTGTGTTAAGATAATTATTCAATAAAAAAATTTATTAAAATTCTTATAATTCAACCTGTGTCCAAGACGCAAGGAGGGTTGGTTTAAAATGCTTAAAACCAAAAATTTCACTTAAACTTAGGACCGTTCTAAAATAGACTTAACCCTTTTAGTAAATCCCACCGTTAAAGTTTTTGTTTGTAGTTTTTTTTTTGTTTGAATATGGTAAAAAATGACTTAATTGTTAATAAACATATTTAATTTAAAATCGTGTTTATTTTTGTTTTTTAGACATTTACAATAGACGTTCCCAGACCGTTTGAACTGCCAAGTATACCAGAAAATGTAAGTAAAATTTTTATATTAAACCAAAATCTTGTGGCTGATTGTTTGTGTGTCCTAATTTTGCAAGTAACTTACAACACAGTGAAAAAAAAGTTAAATTATATATTACTTATATAAAACTTCTTAATTGTCACAAAATATATTATTATGTCAAAGGGACTTTTGTAGCCCAAAACTATACCAAAAAAGGTTAAAAAACTAAATTCTGTTTCTCTACTCTTTTTTTTTATTGTTTCATATTCCTCTTACACACAAGCTAATCATGTCCAAAAAGTAAATGGTGGTTATTTTTTAAAAGCGTTTTTTTGCTAAATATTTGATCAATTTTCCTTTTAAACAGACTAATTTTCTTCATTTATTCACATACTAAACATTACTAAATAAACATCCATCTTAAGTAGTGAATATATTTGACTTAATGCAATAATTATTCATGTGGTGTAAATATAATATGAATTCCTATTAGATCCGTTAGAGCATCTTTAAATTATTGAGATCAAAGTTTATTAAAAAATGATGATAAACAGAAAGTTTTTAAAATACAGGGCTTAAAAAAGAATATTTTGTTTGTCTCAAGTCTTCACAAGAAGAGATTTTGCAAAATTTTGAGTTTTGCCAACATTTCTGGATATATACAGGGTGGATTCTTTAAACGGAACGGTGCTTTAGCGGGTTAGAATTTGGTTTTACAAAAAAATTCAAAAACACATCAACTGAGATTTTTAATTTTCTTTAATCATGCTATCTTGGATTTTTTTTATGTCATTTTGTTTACGAGGTATGGCAAAAAAATATTTTTTTTCTAAATAGGATATCCTGTATAGTTTGACATCTTTGAATTTTAAAAAAAATTATATTTTTGACAATACCACACACTAATACTCTATCTCTTATGGTTTCCAAGATAGAGGCATTTAAACTTGCATGGAATGGTTGTCTATGCCTTGTTTTACGGGGAATATTTGAATGAATATCGAAGTTTTCCATACAGATTTAGATGAAAATATCTTGATTATTGTAAAATATAGATCCTAGTGTGTAGTATTGCTAAAGAGAGAATTGTTGTCATGTAAAAACAAAAAAAAATTGAACTACCCTTCTAATGGTATCTTAAAAGCCTGCAATGTGCAAAATTTTGTTAATTTTTTATTGATCTTGTCCTTTTTACAGAAAATACAGGTACTCTAATATCAAGACTTTTTAGCATAAATTATTGTGTTTCTTCTTTGCATAATTCTTTATGTGAATAAGTAATCGCTCCTCTATTGTTATAATTTGTACAGTCTAGAAAAGAATTGAAAACATATGGGTGCTGCCTATTTTCTTTTACGGTTTTGTTAAAGGACCCACAACCCATTCTTAATCTTCTTCTTTAAGTGCCATGCTCTCTTCGAACGTTGGCTATCATCAGCGCGACCTGGAGCCTGTCCACTGCTTTTCGGAAAAGTGTCGTTGTACTAACACCATACCATTTTCTAAGATTTTTAAGCCATGATATCCGTCTACGACCTGGACCTCTTTTGCCTTCAATTTTGCCTTCTATTATCAATTTTAAAAGTTTATATTTGTCATTTCTCAAAATATGGCCAAAATATTTAAGTTTTCGTTTTTTGATGATAAAGAAAACTTCAACTTCTTTATTTATTCTCAGGAGAACATCCAAATTAGTTACTCGCTCTATCCAAGATATCCTTAGTATTCTACGATAACATCACATCTCGAATGCCTTCAACTTTTTTCACATGGCCTCACTCAGTGCCCATGCTTCCATGCCATAATATAAGATGCTAAAAACATAACACCGGAGCACACGAATTCGGAGAGTGATAAAAGATGATCTGGCCTGTTCAATTCTTGCACGAACTTCTTGCATGTTGACATGACAACCCAAGTATTTGTATGAATCCACGCGTTCGACTTGCTGCCCATTTACTTCTAACATGCCTCGGATGTTCTTTTCCTTGGATATGACCATCCATCTTGTTTTTCCAACATTTAAGTTAAGCCTTAATTGCGAACTTTTGGCAGCAATTTGATTCAACAACTCTTGCAGGCCTTCCAGCATGTCTGTTATTATGACAGTGTCGTCGGCATATCGCAGTTATGAAGTGCATTCTCTATTACTTTGTTACTATAGATATTAAACAACAGCGGAGACAATATACAACCTTGGCAAGCTCCTCTCTTCGGACAGTTGGGCATCAACCTTTATTTGAGCAGTCTGATTCCAGTATAGATTAGCGATTATCTTTAGATCTCGGTCATCTAGACCAACTTCTTTTAGCGATCCTATGAGCTTTTCGTATTGCACTCGATCAAATAATGCTTTCTCATAATCTATGAAACATGCATATACTGGCACCGACACATCCCTAGCCCGCTGAACTAAGACTTGAACCCACCACGAAATCCAAACTGCGTGTCGCCCATAAAGGATTCGTAGTAGGATAATATTTAGATATATTTTTAAAATATGGCTCATTAGGATGATTAGACGGTAATCACTACACTTCTTTGCTGAATGTTTAGCGAATCTTCGCTTTTTATTATCTTTAAAACCTCAGTGTATACTTCGTCTTGCCCTACCGCTTTTAGCTGAAGATATTGCGTGTTTTACTTCCTTTGGTGTTATATCTATGCCTTGGTTCTTTTAGTTTTTCTTTTGTATCCGGTATGATTTTATCCTGATTGCCCACAAGGATTCCAGCTTGTCTTTTATTAAATAATCCGGCCGCTTCCTTTATGCGTTTATGTAAATTAAAAGTGTCATGTTTAGCATCTAGATCTTCAATTTCTTGACATTGCTGTGTTATCCAGTCTTGTTTTGCTGACCTTATCTTGTTTTTTATTGCTGCTTTCTTTTTATTTCTTGTTTCATCCTTGCCGAAGAGTGTTGTGCTTTCGACTATGGCACTTTTAACATTTTCCCAGACCATTTCTGCATCTTGTTCGGTAGACTCATTAATATCTTTTAAGCTTTTTGTTAAGTTCTACTTTTAAGTTTAGTTGCTATCATGTTATCTTAAAGTTCGTCCAACCTGAGTCTGGGTTTGTTGGACAGAACTGAAAAAGACGATCCCCACGATCATTTGATGTACCAAGACTGTAACTTCCAACAATGTCTTCTCTTGGGGCGTTTCCAAGTTTTGCGTTGAAGTCCCCCTTAACAATGGTGAGTTCTGTCTGAACTTGGTCGTAGAATGCCTCTACGTCATCATCTGAATATTTACTGGTTGGAGCGTATACTTGAATAATATTGAAATTCTTAATATCGACTGAAAATTCGATAGAAAGGAGTACTCTCTGGCAGATTTCCTCCAATCGAAAAACTACGAGTTGTCGCCAGTTGCGCGAAAGCCAATAAACACGACCCGACTCGCCACATTTGGACACACTATGATCCAGGCCGAGCAGGCCGTGTTTTATTGGTTTTCAGGTGATTTGTGATAGTCTCAACTGGGTCAGTATTCTTGAAAAAGTGGGAAGGGAGTTTATGATGATGATTGCCATGATGATTCATTTGTGAGTGTGCCAGTCTGGCACTGTCCATCGCGACGACTAGCGACATTGTGACTCGCTTTTGACATTGTTTGTTGCTGCAGAATATTCAGTCCCTTAAAGACCCAAATAACACACATTGTACACATTAGAATTTATGACCAAAGTAAAGCTGTGAAAACGTTTTGTCAGCACCTTTTGGTTGTAAATTAGCTTGCTTAGTTTTTGTAATACCTTTTGCTTTCATAATGTAAGCGCAACCCATTTTGATGACCATACTGGTATCAAAGCAAAAGTTTGCTCAAAAATACGATTCTTTGGGCAGAAAAATATGCAGAATGTTGGCTATACATTAAAGCCAAACTTTGTAGCTTTTTTAAATCAGTTCTGACACCAATCAAAACTAAATTGGGACAATAAAGTTGTAAAAACAGAAAATAATATTTTTGGCTATAAAGTTGTTCGGCTTGCTTCGCGAACAAAGCCCCGCCCCTTATTTATATTAAGTAGAAAAAATAGTGAAAACATTATTTGCTAAAGTGCATCAATATTAGCTGTCGAATTAGGTCGCGTTGTTAGTTTCAATGGCGGCCATTACACGAAAACAACCTTAAAAGAAAACATTACTTCA
Source organism: Oxystoma pomonae (assembly GCA_963921995.1). Classification (NCBI taxonomy): domain Eukaryota; kingdom Metazoa; phylum Arthropoda; class Insecta; order Coleoptera; family Brentidae; genus Oxystoma; species Oxystoma pomonae. The sequence continues at coordinate 82,534,423 of OY998169.1, read as the reverse complement.
AAATCAAAAAATCTATAAAAAGAGTAGATTTTTGAAACTAAAACTACTTTTAAGGTAGAGATAAATATTTTTTGGTTATTTTGACTCCAATCCAAAAACAAAAAACATGTAACCTAAAAATTAAATTAAAATTTTTTTTTAAATATTTTTAATATGTGAAGCGCGCATGTGTTGGTGAGGTTTCGTGATAAATATTATCAGTAAACTGGCCTTCGCATGTCAATTTGGTCCATGGATGAAGCCACGAATCCGATATTAAGTTAATACATCCATACTTGATTTTTCAAAACCGCATCAATCATTTATTTGTACGTATAAAAATCTATTTTTGTTTTTTCTGCCATTTTTTCTTTGGGTTTTGTAAGAAATGTTTTTTTTTTTAAATTAACTGAAAAAGCTATATCGGTTGCAAAAAGTGCTGCAATGGTCATTGCAGTGACCAAAAAATGGGGCGACCACGTTTTATCAAAACTTTTAAGACGTTGTGACAGACAACAGCACTTACAAGACTTACCACAGATACCTTGGCACGTCCATAGAGACACAGTACTGCCTTTTGCTTTACTTTCTCCAAATGCGCATTCCATGTAATTGTTTTATCGAGGGCCACCCCTAGATATTTTACTTCACTTGCTAATTGGATTGTTTCACCGTTTAGTACCGGAGGAACGAGGAAGTCAAGTTTCCTTTTTTCGGTGAACGATGTAATGATGATTTTGCTAGGGTTTACCTGTTCCCTGTTGCACCAGTCATTTACTGTGTCACCAGTGAAACCACTGATGAGCTCACGCTGGTTACCCAAAGCGAAACATCGTTTAATCATTTCTCTTTTCACTTTGGTCCTTTGTTTGTTCCTTGTGGGATGCTCATCCAAGTTTGAATTTTCGTTATTTCCACCCAAGATCTTTTGTTTTTTTGGTTTCTTTTCGGTTGAAGTAACTGATTTGGAGGTTTTTTTAACTTCTTTTTTGTTTTAATTGCCTTAGGAGCATAATCCTATTGGAAATATTAACACGCCAGGACGAATCAGTATCAGGTAACTTGGATAAGTACCAGTGTCGAACGATGCCTATTTGTGAGTGATTCAAGATTGGAAATCAAAGTGTATGATGGTGTTTAATGATGTATGGGGAGGGTGACCAGTGAAAACACTGATGAGCTCACGCTGGTTACCCAGAGCGAAACATCGTTTAATCATTTCTCTTTTCACTTGGGTCCTTTGTGTGTTCCTTGTGGGATACTCATCCAAGTTTGAATTTTCGTTATTTCCACCCAAGATCTTTTGATCTTTTGTTTTTTTGGATTCTTTTCGGTTGAAGTAACTGATTTGGAGGTTTTTTTTAACTTCTTTTTTGTTTTAATTGACTTAGGAGCATTATCCTATAGGAAACATTAACACGCCAGGACGAATCCGTATCAGGTAACTTGGATAAGTACCAGTGCGGAACGATGCCTATTTGTGAGTGATTCAAGATTGGAAATCATAGTGTATGATGGTGTTTAATGATGTATGGGGAGGGTGACCAGTGAAACCACTGATGAGCTCACGCTGGTTACCCAGAGCGAAACATCGTTTAATCATTTCTCTTTTCACTTTGATCCTTTGTGTGTTCCTTGTGGGATGCTCATCCAAGTTTGAATTTCCGTTATTTCCACCCAAGATCTTTTGATCTTTTGTGTCTAGATGGACCTCTCTGGAATATTTTTTACCACGACTACTATGTCGTCAGCAATGCCTTGTGCAATTACGTCTATCAGTTGTAGACTCGCAAGGAGGTCGTCCACTAGGAACGACCAGGGGCGACAGAACACCCCCCTGAGGGCAGCCTCTTGCGGCCCTAAATCTAACAACTTCGTTGTTTATGGTCGTGTCGATTACTCAATTTTCTACCGTGGTTTTTATGAATCCAGCGATAGTGGATTCAATCCCCCTAGCGGACACTGCCTCAAAAAGGGAGAAGGCAGTACTTACATATCGCCTGGTCTGGACCAACCGATATTTCTGAAACGTGCGCACATTTACTTTCACAAAAATTTCGGGGAGTACTTTCTAGGTGAGATTTCAAGAATACTGGCCCTGAGTTCCCAAACTTTTCCGTGGGATGTCACTGAAATTGGTTTAGAAAGAAGAAGTTTATTCACTTGCCATTGCTAAATGGTGCTTTCTTGGAGTTAAAGTCCTTATCCGAATTTTATTCATCTCTTTTTTCTATTGCCTTTAACTTTGTCAAAAATTAGCCCAATTTCAAGTTCCATGACCTTCATTAACCTAGCGACCCCACTCCAAGAAAATCAAAATTTACTTATGCCATAATTATGTGCTAATTTCGTCCCCAATCAAAAAATGTTGTGCTTCTCTGGTTTCTGAGAAAATCTAAAAAGAAAATGGGGTAACTAGATTAATATTAACTTAGCAACCCCATCAGGAAATATGGTTCCAAACTAAATATTTTTGGTTTTAACATTATGTGCTAATTATGTGCTTCAAGAATATACAGGGTTCCTAAGCAAATCCTTAGGGGGCCAAGCAGCCGTGTATAAGACGCAGACAAACGGAAAAGCACATTAGGCAGAAAAGGATGGGCATGGGGCGATGTTGTCACTACATCTTACACGTAGTAAATCCATTCCAGGTTGTTGTTTTCTAATGTTTTCCATTTTCATACCTTTAGGGCTGGAATAAAAATTGTTTTTGCTCGACTTTAATACCAAACTGATGAAAGATATCGTAAAAAAAAATATTTTCATTTTGTAACCATTGTCCTTACGCACTGTTTACAGGCTGGGGACTGCGATACATGCAAATGCCTAACCTAAAGCGTTCATACACGGCCGGAGAAATCGACTGAGATATTTCCGTAGAAACTTTTTCAAGCAAATAGGACGGGTTGATGCCTTCGAACGTCCAACCCGGGTTTTGCACTTTGATTCGAAATCAAAAATGAGGAAGTCAGATGTGGGGCCGTGCACAAATTACGTAACGGTGATTTTACCAATTTTTGACCCCCTCCCTATGGAATGTTTTGTAACGGTTTGGCACACCACTCCCCTAATATTACGTAACGATTTCAAGACCACTACCCCCCCCCAAAAAAAAAACTTTTCACTTATTTTCATTCCAAGTTTCACACAAATGCAAACGCTGTCGAAAACCCCCTCCCCCCTACGTAACGTTTTGTAACCCCCCTCCCTCCTATGACCATTACGTAGTTTGTGCACGGCCCCTGTAGTCCCAGTGGAGGAGGGCGAGAAAATTGATATTTTTTTCTTAAAAATTATACTCTTTAGACCTATTTCTTTGCGTTCCCGAAATTACGTAATTTTTGAAAAAAAATTGTAAACGGCGCCATTTTTATTTCGTGCTTTGATTTTCTAACATTTTTGCGTTCGGTTAATATAATTGAAAAAATTTTGCCTGCGGCGCCCTTCATCTTCTCACTCGAAACCAAGATCCCCGTTTTAGGAAAACTGATCCCGTCTCTGTTTCTAAATTTTTTCGAATAAAAGTAGAGTATCACCATGCGGGAAATAATTTTTTTCTACGGTATGACGAAAATTTCGAGAAAGTTGAAGAAAAAAAATAAAAAAAAGTGGCAGAGCTCAAGTTTTTCGTAAAAAAAACGTTTTTTGTAAAGAAACAGAGCAAAATAAATCTTTTCACCCCTTTTTGGGTGTTACAAATATTGGCAGCCCCTTATTTTTCGCTTTTACCCTCCCGCTAGTTTTGAAGAATTGGTTCGCTACATGTTTCGAGATGATGTCATAAAACACCTCGAAAATATCAAATTTAGTGTTTTAAAATCAATAATATCGCAAGCAAACGGTTCTGCAGGAAAAACAGCGCCGTTTATTGATTTCTTTGGCTGCTTTAGCTGCATGGTTTGACCGTTTCCGGATAGGTCACTAGTAGAACAGAATGGAAAGAAATTTAATTAAAAGCGAAGATATTTCTTTCTAATGTTAACAACCTCACGAGTTTATCGCTCAGTATCGTAAATAATGGACCTCCTTTAAGCAAGAAAAAGCTGTGGTTTGGACCTGAAAACATCTAATTTTTAATTAGTTGTTCATCTCATGGTGTGGCCGCCATCTAGCGGAATTTGCAGACATCTTGTCAACGGTTATTATTGCAACTATGATTTATGCTCACAATGAAAGAGTGGCGACAATTTTTTCTCATGAAAGCAGTCCGGAGATAATAACAAACTGGCACTATTGCTCAATATATCTGTTTCTTTTGTGCGCGCAGAACTTTCTATGCCATTTCTGTTTGATTTATTGAAATCCTATCCCTGAGGAAAATCTTAGGAACCCTGTATAAGAATATAAAAAGAGTTTTTCATTTTAAATTATGTTTTTTTAAAAAAAAAAAAAAAAAAAGTGGGTTAATATTAACTTAGCAACCCCACATGTTTAGGTATCACAGAATTTTAAAATTTCAAAGACCAGTATTATTTGCAAATTATGTGCTAATTTCGTCCATGATCAGAAAATTTTGTACTTGTCTGGTTTCCGAGAAAATCAATAAAAAGTGTATTACATTACATCATTTGTAATAACCTGGCAGTTGCAATCTGAAGTACCATTCCAAAGTAAAAATATATTATTACAAAATTATGTGATCCATGAATATATGTAAGAAAAATCCGAATTATTCGTTTTTATCGTAGGTTTTTTAGTGGAGTCATTAACCTAGCTAACCCACTTTCTTTTTTGATTTTCTCGGAAACCAGACGAGTACAAAATTTTCTCATCATGGAAGAAATTAGCACATAATATGCAGATAATACTGGTTTTTGAAATTTTTAAATTCCGTGATACCTAAACATGTGGGGTCGCTAAGTTAATATTAACCTAGCTACCCCATCCCTATTTTTTAAAAAACATAATTTAAAATGAAAAATTCCATTTTTTTGCTTATATATTCGTGGAGCACATAATTTTAAAACCAAAAATTTTTAGTTTGGCGCCATATTTCCTAGTGGGGTTGCTAAGTTAATATTAACCTAGCTACCCCATTTTCTTTTTCGATTTTCTCAGAAACCAGAGGAGTATAAAATTTTTCGATTAAGGACGAAATTAGCACATAATTACGGTGCGATTAAATATTGGTTTTCTTGAGATGGGGTCGCTAGGTTAATGGAGATAGTTCCATGGAGATAAGAAACTCAACTTTAAAAAAAAATCTAAAGTCGTTATTTAAACCAGCGCTTGTAAAAAAAGCACTATTTTAGCCACTAGTTGTGAAAACTACTATTTTCGTAAATTCTTGGTGAAAACTGGTGGAAATTGCTTAATTTTTGGGCAAGAATAATTAGATTTTTTTCAATATTACTATTTTCCGCTATTTCTCTTTAATTTTGGTTAAAAAACGGACAGATATCTTTTTTTGCACCCGTGATCATAAAAAAGTTTTTTACATCGGAAACCAAAAAAACCATCTTTAGTTATCTGCAGACAGTTACTAAAATCATGTTTTTAATGAAGGTATAAAAGAAATCATTTAAACACATCGTCAAAATATCAAACTGTCAAAGTCGCAACAATAAACGTCACCGAGTAAAAACTTCGCTATGGAAACTATTGTTGTTTCATTTACCACGGCCTTCATTTTAAATAGTGGAAAGATGGTCTGTTGCGAGAAGTGCTCTTCGTTCGAGATTTTTAAAAGTATTTTCCTGTTTTTCTTCTTAAACCAACGCTTGTAAAAAAAGCACTATTTTAGCCACCAGTTGTGAAAACTACTATTTTAATACCGCTGTTCTCACTGCTACATTTATCTTTTCTTCAGCGAAACCTCACGGAATATTTCAACGCAGTGGACGCGAACAACATGATGATAGTATTCGCGTCGATGCTCTTCGAACGGCGGATAATCTTCACGTCGAAACAGTTGAAACGGCTCAGCGCGTGCGTACAGTCGGCGAACGATGTCATCTACCCGATGAGCTGGCAACACATCTTTATTCCGGTGTTGCCGATGAGCTTAGTGGAGTACCTGATGGCGCCGATGCCGTTTTTGATCGGCGTGCCTGAAGAGGTCATGAAGGTGCGAAACCAGTTAATAGTTAATGTCTCTATGCGTTTTAGAAGAGGTTCTATAATTTTTTTGTTTGTGAAAATGTTTATTTAGTTTAAAATCTTTTTAATAGGGTTTATCGTGAAACATTTTATGATGCAAACAATTCCAAAAAGAAACTAAACAAGATATAAAAAAATCGCGGGACTTTGATGTCCTGTAACAAAGAATTTTTGACCCCCATATTATTTCACTTTTTAGTCCACCATACCAATGTGGTATGGGGGACTATTAAATCGTGAAATTTTGACTTCTTAATTTTATCAAAAGTGAGTTACTAAGATTCCAAAACACCTTAATCGATGAAAAAAAAATTGTCTGTTGCCTGTCTGTATACACGATAACTCAAGAACGCCTTAATCGATTTTAACGAAATTTGGTACAAAAATCCTCCATCGGCTGACCATGAACTGATTAACTTTTGGGTAGGGTGGTGGGGGGTTAATAAATATTTTTAAAAATTGTAACTTTGGAACGAAAGCAAGTAGCGTTATACGGCTTTCAGATTTAAGTTTCCATGGATATAGACTACAAATTTTGTTATAAAGTCCAAATTCGTGGGAGCTTTAGTTTCCGAGTTATTTGAAAAAACGTTAAAATATATTTTAAAAATCATAACTTTAGAATTAAGCAGTAAGATTTTGGTTTTCATAAATTTTGTTATAATGTTCAAATCTTTCAAAGCTACAGTTTTCGAGATATTTTCATTCCCTTTCAACATAAAATAATTGATTATATGGTAGACTATCCGTGCTTTCTAGCACCAATTTTTTTTCTTGTTTTGGCCTCCCCTGCCATACATTTTATGCCCCGAATATAAGTAAGTATTTCTCCACTTTTTTAAAACTAACCACCACCCTTGTGTTTAGTAGTTACAGAGATATTTTTGTTCATCCCATCATCGTTAAAACTGTTTAAAACTGCCTTAAAATGATCAACAAGTTACACAGGTACATTATTTATTTATGTTTTATTTGGGCATTTCCTGTATATCCTATAACCTATCAATTTCGTGCATTTTTGTTTCATGCCGTCACCCAACTATTATCTGTTGTTTCCTTTAGTTTATGTACCACTGAACTTAGTAACCTTGAATTAGGATTGGCTTAGAACTTAGAACTAAATAATAATAAAAATCAGTGATTTATTTTGATTTCGTCGGTTAGAGCGTCATTTTTTTAAATTCTTATTAGGTAATCAGAGTAGTATGATGCAATGAGCTAATTAATCCCAAGAAAAAATTAGCTGAGTTCTTATTTAAATGAAAAACCGTCCAACAAAGCTTATAGGCAAAATTTTTTGTAATATTTCGACTATTCTTTGCTTGTATTTCTGTATTTGACTCCTTTCTATTACAGTGCCACTACCATATAATTATGAGGTACTATAAAGTCCCTGTCCTTGCATATAAGTTAAGGAAATTTGTTCAAAAATATGCTGGGTAAATTCCTAAAGAAAATTGTTCATTTTTCAGTGGTTTTTAAATAAGATAAAAAATTTGGATACACACACGCAAGTCCTAACTAGAATCTAAGTACTTATCTGACGTTTATTATTTTCAAATTTTTTTTTTTTGATTCTTTTTTTAAAGTATCTGTCTGTTGTTATACAACTGACTGACTTTGACTGATGTATATTTCAAATATTAACTTGACAGTTTGGTGCGTCGATAGTAAAATATTAAGTATAAAGATCTTTTGACTGACTTTAAGAAAAAATACATTAGAAACCCAAAGAACATCAATGCTATTTTTTAATTTATTTAAAAAAAACCTTTTTGAAAATCTTGATTTAAAATTGGAAGCAAAACTGTATTTATATCAACTGATATGCTAGCTATGCATTCATCTTCATTAAGATAGATGCAAGCTGCTTCTTTGATTTTTCGTTTTTTTGGTTAGAAATTGATCTAAGAGTATTTGATTTTTAAAAAATTGTTTTAATATTATAATCATTAGCGATTTGTTTAATTTTTTCCGAACTACCTGGTATAAAAGGAATTATTAAATTTATTGGTTGGACTTTAGACACTTAAAGTAAATATTCAAACGCATCGGTATTCGTATACCTAACGCGTTCGAAACAAAGCCAAAATGCACTCCATTTCTGACCTGTTTATGCCATGTCTCTATCGATGCCCGCTTTTTTGACGGGTGCGATGACAGAATAGCTGATTCCACTCGTTGCGTACGGAGGGATGTACGTATCGTTACAGACCCATGAACGTGCGCAACGATTTCAGCAGTTCTGTCATCGCATCCTTCAAAAAGCGGGCATCGCATAAACAAGTCATAAAAGTAGCGTATTTTGGCTAGATTTCGAACGCGTTAGGTATACGGATACCGCTGCGTTGAAATATTTACTTTAAGTGTCTATTATTATGTCTACGTTCGTGTTGTCTTAGAAATTCGATTTGAAGAGAATTTTCGATGAAGTTATTTGGATACGAATTTTTAATTAGGACCTCATTTATTATTTGTTTTTCTTGTAAAAATGTGTTATTGTCCGAACAAATTATTTTAGCTCTATCGTATAGACTTTATTACTGCTTTTTTAACCGATGAGCAATGATTTGAGTTAAAACTTAGATATCTATTTGTATGTGTTGGTTTTCTCTAAACTGAGGTTTGTAATGTATTTAGTTTGTTTATTAAAAAGTCTAAAATTGAAATTTTGTTATCGTTTTCTACTTCTAAAGTAAATTTTATTGTTGGTTCTTTACCGTTTATAAAATTAAGAAAAACATTAAGTTTATTTAAATCGTGTGGCCAAATACTAAAAATATCATCTATATAAAACGAAAAATTTTCTTTAGGAATTTACGCAGTGGGTTTTAACATATTTTTGAAAAAATTTCCTTAACTTAGTGGCGAAAAACTGAAAAAAAGTAGTTTCGACACTGTCCTTGCATCTTCCGAAAAAAAGCCGTAGCGATAATAACTCCCAATCCAGCTAGCCTGGAAAAATGCAGAGCCAAGAACTCTTCTGGCTGCAAGTAGACTGCGTTAGACTTCGATTTTTCCAGCGAGCCAATAAAGTTCTCTTGGTTCTTTGATAAACTCGGGGTAATGCCCGCGCAGCGGTAGGCCATTTTCGGCGGGCGACCGCACACATGGAGAGGTTTCATATTCGTTTTAGAACAATGTTTTCAAAAACATATTTTTGAAAGATAAACATAACCTCGACTGATTTTCTCTCAGAAAACGTAAAAATACTCTTCTGCCCCACTGCGGCCCTTGTTGACAAAACACCTGCAGTTGCCATGGTATCGGGGGCATAAGGATAGTTGGGGGCTTAAGGTTAGAGGGCGCTTTGCTTATTTTGGCCTTGTCCAGGGCCAACTCTGATTTTTCATTATTTTCTTTGTTTTTTAAAGTATCTCATAGTTATATGACCACTACCAACATAGGACAGTCAGATGTTTAATAATTTCTTGAAAAGATTACTAAAAATCTGACTGCCCCACAGTTGATCGATGCAATGCTTTTTTATGGACATTAAGAAAAAATTGAAACTAACATTTTTGTTACTATTGTGTGTACTTAGTTTGTTGCTCATATAGCATGGTTTAATTAAATCATAAGCAATGAATTATTTAATCTTTGTCCTTTTTGCTGTGCATTGTTTTATAAGAGCAAATCCTTTAAACACTTAATAGCCATTTGGCTTACCATTTTTTTCAAATTTTTTAATTTATTTTCTATATTTCAAAACGTTTCTTAAGACCCTACTTATTTTGTTTTTTTTTTATATTTTTAATATTTTTTTTTTCTATTTTTCTATACCTACATCAAAATTTCAAACATTTAAGTATGCACAATTTTGTTTCATTATTTTTGCATTCTTTAAAAACCAAAACGGCCAAAAGCACTAAATATTCCTATGTGCTCTCCCCTGTTGTTAAAAATTGTAATTGAATCTAGCGAGTTACAAATTATGATTTTAATAATTTGATTTCTTGATAGCAGTCACAAATGCAAGAAATTTAGATGAGATGAGAGTAGAGAAATGAGTTGTTAAAAATTGTAATTGAATCTAGCGAGTTACAAATTATGATTTTAATAATTTGATTTCTTGATAGCAGTTACAAATGGAAAAAATTTAGATGAGATGAGACAAGATAGTTTCTAAACTAAACACATAATTTATGTATTAATTCAAAATTCATCAGTGGCGCACCACGTAAAATTTTAGGGGGAAAAGAAGAGCTTGAATCTCACTATCAGTCAGTATGTTTGGATTACTTAAGCCCTAAACAGTAGCCTATGTTTCAAATTTGTTGCAAATATCTGAAAAACTGGAAATAAGGAAAAAACTAAAAAAATTGTGAAAAGTTAACGCTTAGTAACAAAGTATTTGCGGACATGCTCATGGAAAAAAATGTTCTTATTTTGACCTGAAAAATTCGTGCCTAAAATCTTTGCACTGAATTTTAAAACACCCTGAGGGGTCGCCAAAATGGCCACCAGGGAGATGCCACTTGCGTCCTTTGAGATCAAGGCAACCCGAATTCCCTGGAGATTCAATAAGAGTATTCTGGCAGAGTGAGAACGTCTACCAACAGTTCGAAAGGAACGCTGTGATATGCTACACCGATGGTTCCAAGCTTTTGGAGAGGCAGACAACAGGGGCAGGGGTCTACGTGCAAGACCGAGAAGTTTAAATGAGCTACCCGCTCGGAGAGCAAGCTACGGTCTTCCAAGCCGAGGTATACGCCATTATAATGGCGGCAACACTAGAAGGGGTTCGCAATGGTCTGGAGGAGCATGTGTACATATGCTCCGAGAGCCAACAGGTACGTAATAAGGTCGTAATTCCCGATAGGGAATTCTGGCAGAGTGAGAACCTCCACCAACAGTTCGAAAGGAACGCTGTGATATGCTACACCGATGGCTCCAAGCTTTTGGAGAGGCAGACAACAGGGGCAGGGGTCTACGTGCAAGACCGAGAAGTTTAAATGAGCTACTCGCTCGGAGAGCAAGCTACGGTCTTCCAAGCCGAGGTATACGCCATTATAATGGCGGCAACACTAGAAGGTGTTCGCAATGGTCTGGAGGAGCATGTGTACATATGCTCCGACAGTCAAGAGGTACGTAATAAGGTCGTAATTCGTAATTCCCGATAGGGAATTCTGGCAGAGTGAGAATCTCCACCAACAGTTCGAAAGGAACGCTGTGATATGCTACACCGACGGCTCCAAGCTTTTGAAGAGGCAAACAACAGGGGCAGGGGTCTACGTGGAAGACCGAGAAGTTTAAATGAGCTACCTGCTCGGAGAGCGGAGGAGAAATTCCGGCACCTCATTGTGGAATGCGATGCATACCTAAGGATGAGGCATCAGGTACGCGGAAAACCGAACCTGGATGCAGAGGACCTACGAGCTCTCAAGTGGGCCAAAGTACTGGACTTCGTGAAGAGAACAGGAAGGCCCGGGGAGCCCACTACCGTAAAAGCCTCGGTACAAGCGGTATAGGTGGTGGATTAGTAGTACTACTACTAAAACACTCTATATACCCGTATAATTCAATTTTGACATGATCCGTCATGCCAAATTTTGACATAGTGTAATTTTTTTCTCAAAATTGACTATAATGTTTTTTTTATTAATTAAACTCAATATTACAACTACAAGGTGAAAAGTTTCAAAGTTAAGGTAAATGTCCAAAATTCCCTATACCTCGATCCACACCACGATCCCTATAGTGATGTAGTCCTTACTCTTTATTACTTTTTTATTCCGAAAAATATGGTTTACCTTTGAAGGATTGTGGTTTTGGTTAACTGATTGATAAAAATACATTTCTTATTCAAATTCCATTTTAAAGATTGTCATTCTGTTTTAGAAAGTCCACAGACAGGAAATAGGCGACATTGTTTTATTAAACGCAGATACGAACGAAATAGAATCTCCGTACGATGACCTAAATAGTTTACCTCAAGACGTAGTAAGTATACTTATAACATTTTTTTGCCTGATAAGGTACTACAAGTTGTAAACGTATATTCTTCAGATGAACTTTAACTGTTTTTAAATGAATGCACGCAGCAGATTATTTTAATAGAAGTTTTTGATTTATTAAAATAATCGGCTAAGAGGGTGTCCACAACCTGGAAAGTCAGGGAAAAGTCAGGGAGCTTAAAAATGGTCAGGGAAAGTCCGGGAAAGTTTCGATGTGTGTCAGGGAATCTTTCCCAATGAGAGTAATTTGATGGGATTTTTCACAGTGTTCTAGTGAATAAACTATTTTGGTCTTTTTAATTTCAGGAAAAAAGCAAACATTAAAATATATCTTAATTTTTATGTTTGCTTCCTACTTATTCAGAAGCAAACTGTTTGAGTAAAATCACTTGAATTTTATAGTGATTTTATTACATTACATTCTAAAAAAATTGTACTTTTTTGAAGGACTAAACATGTTAAAAATATAAACGATCACCCTGTACAAATGTCCTAATACCTGCATGTGATATATTTTTTTAGGTAAATTCCCTAAGAAAACAGCTTCGTAATAAATCCACCTTGCTAGGAGACACCATTCCCAGAGCCTTTTTAAGAGCCCTGGTGCAGCTCATAGGGGGCTACAATGAGGCGCTAAAATTTGAGCCCGGCAAAAGCGTCACTTTTGACAGCGAGAAGTTTATCGAAACCAGGCCAGTTTCTTTGCAGCCTTTTATGAAGCAAATGTTGCAATTGCAGATATTTCAACAGGCAAGTGAAAAATTGCCCCACGTTCTTATCCTCAGCCCTATAGTACTTAGATGTGGCAAGAAATGTAGAACATATAAGAAATGGATATCATATCACAATCAGCGCCACCTAGAGGAAAAAAATCTAAAAAAAATTTCCGCCAGGTGGCGCTGTTCCAACCAACCGAGTCAAAAACACCGGGCGCTTTATGCGTTTGACAGTTTTACATATAGACAGCAAAAAATTAAAAATTGGGTTAGTTGTAGGTCCCATTTATTTTTATTATTTGTTATACTTTGGTTTGGACGCATATAAAATAGCAAAGGCGTCCAGCTGTGCTCTTAGTTTATTGGTTTATTCGTAACGTCATCCTAATCTTAGAACAAAATGCTTAAACCCATTTCTTAGCCCGGCTATTTAAAATGTCATTCAAAATTTGCCAACACTATTTCTGTTCATATCCTCTTCCAGTGCCCTCTATACAAGTTTATAAACAAAGCATTTCTTTCTTTCTGTTTACATTTTTCTCATATCTTTCTCTTTCTACAACTCGCCAGCTGTTTGGCAGGTCTGATAGACACTAAGACTTAGACTAGATGTATAGATCGAGGGCGCTCGAATGCAAATACCAGTATCCCGCTTTTATCGTCTTACATAATGGTCAAGCCATAATGACCCTTAAAATAATTTTCTTAAATACCTGTTAAATTATTTTTAGATGTGCTAAAATGCACTTTAGTAGGACACGTTTTTTGATAAATTTAAAGACTAAAGAATTTTGATTGAAAAAAATTAATACCACCTTATGTTTTACATACTTTACAAATGTCAATTTTTGCTGTTGTCAAAAAACAACAAAATAAAGATCATATGCACGACACCACTAAAGATGACAGACAGCTGACATAACAGAAATTTTTAGTAAGAATTTGCCTTAAATTATGTCCATCTTTCTCTAAAATACTTTTGTATAGCCTGCTGTCTCTTCAACAACCTTAAGAATTTTTGCACGTCACTAAATTATCTCTCCATCTACCTCTAAAATTCTGCCCTCTCTCTCTAAATATTTTTCATTTTAACAGAGAGAAAATGTTTTTTGGCAGTACTTTTTTTGAACGCCTAAATGACAGTAAAAATTTGAGAGTTTTATTCTAAAAGTCGAAACTTTGGAAAGAAAGCTTTAAAACAACGTATTAAAAAATTGCTTCATCAAAAACGTTACCCCTTAAATTATGCTAACACGCCCGAAGTGGCAATTTTGTAAGCAACGTATCATGATCAAGTAGGCCATGAAAATAAACATATTTGTTTGTTTTGATTTTTGATTCCGAAAGTGGTGTGTTTTTTCAGTTTTTACACACACACTATACTGTATTGTGATTTTACTTTAACTTCTATGTTTATAACGGGCATTTATACTTTCACCCGTGTTTTTATTTGGTTTGTGGTGCGGCTTTCTGCAATCGGCATTGCCGAAAGAAAAATAAAAGTTATTTATACAAAGAAAAACAAAAAATACCTGTAAAATTTTTGGTTAGGTAGATTACATTTTTATTTTGGGCGGCACATATATTTACGTAAAAAACGAAAACTGCTTGGTTTTTGAAAAGTAAATAGTACTTCTGTCAACGTGAAACATGACATTCATATGCCGTCGGCCATCGCAGTAAAGGGCATCACGCATGCGTAAAACGGTTGAAATTTAAATAATGTTCATAGCCTCCTGGATTTATATGATTAATCTTACTTACAAAAATTTTCACGGTGATGCTTTGCAGTATTTTACTTCAACATTTTTGATTTGTGCTATGAATTTAAATAATAAAAAAATAAATGTATAGCACATTCTATGGCAGGAAAACACGTAAACCAATGTTTATATTTTAAATAAAGATAAGCTCCTCTTAGTTTGCACACTGATTACAAGTTTTAATTTTGAATAAGGGATCACATCCTCTGAGTACTTTTAATTTTATTATTCTTATTATGGTTGTGTAGTTTTCTTTTGTGAATTATTTCAGTTGGGTGTTTTGAGCTTATGGAAAATATGTAGGTATTCAAAGTCATTTTTTGTGGTGTAAATTTACATCTAAATTTAAATTTTCTGATTGCGTGCCTTTACTTTACTATTTTTGATTTTGATTCTTTTTATTTATTTATTACATTTCTGCAATGGATACGAAAATTTTTCCAGAATAAATATTGTGAATTGTCCATATAAATCTTGGCAATCTTATGTTTGTGGCATATTCATATTTACTGAAACCATTTTTTTAGATTTTCGAGTTCTTTTTGAGTTAGTGGCGAGAAACCATAGTATCAGTAAAAGGGTGTCATCAGTTTTAGTGCAAATATTTTAAGAGAGAAACAAAGGGTTGTTTTATCTTTTAAGATGCGAATAATTTTTGAAGAAAAATTTTTTTTATCTACCTTTATGAAAAACACCCATTTGCTTTTTTCATATAACTATGAGAAACTAATGATACTATAATGGCCAAATTTTAACTTATGTCAGTTTCACTGTCACTGTCGTCATTAAAGTCTATGATAATTTTTTCTCTGGGTAGCAGATCTATATTTAAATATGATTTTTCTATTTTGTGGACATGAGCTACGTAATTTTCCCAGCGTTTACTTAAAATATTCGGTTCCGCCGACCTAATTAAAGGCACCACAGAAGAATTTAAAGTTGGCGAAACATTATTTCTTTTAACCGCTGCTTTTAGCTCATGCCATATGTGTTCAAACAAAGTATCACAATAGTATTGTTTTTGTAGCTATCCTCATTATTTTCTAACACGTAGTCCTGAATGGTAAGTTTTGTGTCATTTGATCATGGAACTTTATTTAGGCTTCGACTGTGGTAGCTCGCATCACAATTACACTATTTGGAGGTATATTGGGTAACAGTTTATTCTTGAACCAGTCTTCAAATAATTCTGCTGTGGTATCGTCATTGTAGTCAGTATGGCAATCCTTTATATTTTTGGCTGATAAGTTCAACGCATTTAGTATAAACCCATTTTTTGTTCGAGCATGAATTATTGTGATACGGTTTCCCTTATGGAGCTTTAGTTGTGCAGTAACCATACGAATCTACCCAACCTTTACCTTGAACTTCATGGGTGTCAAACCAAGTTTCATCAAGATAAACAATATCCCTTATTACTTTCTCTATACTCATTTTTTTAAACGGGCCGATTCCATAATCACTTGACGTTTATTATTATTTTTTATTTTAAAACCGTTTTTTCGATCGAATTAGCCTGCCTTCTAGCTAACTCGTGCTACTCCGCTTCATACTGCGATTTACCTTAATCTTACAAAATGCAGGTAGACTACTAAATAGACTACCTGCAAGACCTGGGGCTTGAACCCGGCATCTCCTGCTTGAAAGTTGCGGCATTAACCCCGACACCAAGCAGGCGGCTTGTTTTTAGTTAGGATTAAGGTCTAATATTAAAAAAAAAATCGAATAAAAGATGTTTATTTTTAGAAATGAGTGTACTTTTTTAAAAAACACAAAAAAATAAAGTGAAGCCCATTTGTGAGGTGCAACTTTACTGTACTTCCTTTTCCCTTTGTGATGTGAAACATCGCGAAAAGCCGCGGGTCGACCGCTAATATAAATATAAATATGTGTTTTTGAAACACTAAAAGATAATAAATTCGCATCGCACAATTCTTTAATCAGACTTAGGTCGTCTTGTACTGTAACAGCAAGCCTTTCAGCATCAACATCATGCCACAAGAATGTGTTGTCATCCGCAAAACTGGTGATTTTTCCATTTATAGAAAGATTCGATATGTCATTTACAAAAATTAGGAATAATAGAGGTCCAAGAAGATCTATTCTTAGAATCCTTGCGGAACACCCACATTTAATTTTTGTGAGCTGGAGGTTACATTGTTCAACATGACAGACTGTGAACGCTCGGATAAATATGATTTAAACCACTTACCTCTCAAGCTTCCTCAGCAGTGTTGATCCATGCAGTCAAAGGCCTTTGATAGATCATAGAACACTGTTGCAACCCATTCACCTGTATTAAGGTTAATATAAAGCTGTTCAAGCAAATTAAAAATGGCATCTTTCGGGCCTACGTTAGCTCGAAAACCGATAAAAATAATAAGATTTTTTAATTTTTAGTTCATAGAAGAAAGATTAACAATGCTGAACACGGGACGTGGATTTTCGGACGAGTTCGAGTTCGAATTGGCGAAATACAGTTCGGCCAAAGAATCGAAGCTGAAACAACAGTACAAAGATTGGACGAGTTCGATGAAAAAAGAGGGATCGGCATTTTTTAAGACCGTTAAAGAAAAGGTACAAAAGGGTGAAAGGAAAAGTGTGTTTTATGTTGATATTAACGACTAGATACCCCAAACAGGAAGGTTTTAATTGAGAATGTTTTCTTTTGCATGTGCTCAAAACTGGGCCCAGATTCCGTTTTTGGAAATCGATTAAATCGAGTCGGCCATCGTTATTTTTAACACGGCGACAAATGGAAAATGGAATCTGGGCCCTGGATTATAATCTTTCGAGCAATATTTAGAAAAATATTTGTTTGTTTTGACATCTGACATTTAACAGTAATGATTTCATGTCGTTGGTCTATCGAAAAACAAATAAACGCGGTGGAAAGTAGCTTTTACACCGATCTCTGGAGCGACTGATGCCAACATTTGTTGGATTCGATTGGTTGAATTTCTCAAAGTTATTATGACAGACCTTCTATATGGGGTGCCACTTTTTATGTTAATTTTTTTATTCATTTTGTTTTGTTTTATGCCACGTATATTTACTCTACGAGTAATGTTAATATTTTATGTTGTCCTTCGTTAAGGTTTAGGTGTAGTTAGATATTTTGCAAGGCTGTGAATTTTATGCAAAATTAAATAGTTGTAGGTTAAGGTTCTGTAAACATGTTTAATATCAGTAGTTTAGATGCCAGAGGTGACACAAACTCAATTTCGGTGACAAGGACAAAAATTAAATAAAATTCAGGGCGGATTCATATTTAAAATTTTTGCTATGCAAAATTTATTTTTTGTTACACTGTGATTTTTTAAATAATTTTTCGCAACATGTCGAAAAACCCAAAACATGCGGCAACATCGCACGTCCCAGTTGGTTATTTATGTATTAGGCCTTGCACAGTCGTATGACATGTCATTATTTTTACCGATCGATATCGATAACTATCATATAACTATACTTAATTTCAAATTCAATCGGACCAGTTTTTTGACGCTGACAATGACAATTCCCTTTATGATGGCTCCATTTATTTTCTGTGTACAAATGTCAGCCGCCATATTGAAATTGGTCAGGAGAATTTGGAATATAGTACGTCGTATTTGTATCGACTTCTGGCTTAACATAACCTGTCATAATTTGTGTTACAAGACCACTTGATGTAGGTATTAAGAAAAAGACATAGATACTTAAATATTAGCTAGTTAATAGGTACTTTTAGCTATTTTTTAAACTCATCCGTATACTTATACCTAACACGTTCAAAACAGCCAAATTATTAAAAATTATTCGTGCCAATTTTCGAACGAGACACGATTTTATGGTGGAGGCGATGAGCAAACAGCTGACTGCAATTGCTGCAAAGTTACGTCTATTCCGACGTACGCAACGAGTGCAGTCAGCTATTCTACTATCGCATCGATCAGAAAATCGGGCCCCGTTCGAAACATGGCATAAACAAGTCAAAAATGTAGGCTTTGTTTCGAATGCGTGAGGTTTCAGTATACCGATATCTTTAAATAATAGCTAAATAGCGATCTATAATATGTCATAGACAATTACTTAAAAAACAGCTTTAAATATTTACAACGAAGCAATGTTAAAAGTCCGCAATTGGTACTTAATCAAATAACTATATAAACATTAAAATTAGTTTGATTTTTTTTTAATTTGTTTTTTTTTTGTTGCCGTAGTTTTAGCACCTTTTGTTTGATTGAACACGTTCGAGGGTAGGATTCAGATCTTTTAATAAATGACCGAAAATATCTTGTTTTAGGCCAATCCAGCTATGAAATCGGCAGTCAAAACGGTAAGTAAGCAAAGGGCACAGTAAAATTTTCTCCATCTAGGCCTACTTAATTGAAATTTTAATAGATGGGAAACTGTCAAAGTTGTCATCTTATCTCGTTAACAAAATAAGCTGCCTCTTTTTAAGTACTTTAACAAAATAAACTCTCATTTTCAGGTTAAAGACGGGGGAAAAGGAATGAAAAGCGCCTACAAAGGTATCAAATCGAAACTGAAGGACGGCAATTTGTCAAACAACGGCGAAAGTGTCAAACCTCGTTCCGCGCCCAATTCCCCCACCGGGAAGAGGAGGGGCCTAGCCGGCCTCACCATGCCCGTGGCCACTTATCGGAAGGACGCGACGTTGGCCATAAAAAATGCCAATTTACAAAGGTTTGTGTGATTCTTTTTGACACAATACATGACCAATTCATGGTTTTAATTGTCTTAAGATATAGACAAATTGTTGGGTACGAGCTGTGAACTGAACACTTCTGTCAATAAAATATTCAGATAGTTTTCCTGCAGTTCTTAAGATTAGTAACTTGGTGTTAGTCTTTACAAAATATACCTTCGAAGTTCGAAAAAATATAAAATATTGGGTTCGCTGAGGTTTGATTTGTATATATTTTTTGCATGAATTATATAATTAGTGACGCGTTTTTTTGTTTTAATCAATAGGTCTTACAGTCCTTTGAGTCCCAGCTCGCACCCGGCCACCCCCGACATGTTGGACTCAGCTCGTAGCGGCAGCCCCATCGATATACCCCGCACTGGCGATCTTGTCAACGAATTGCAAGACTTGTTAAAACTGAGGCTAGAAACGCCGCCCGTGGATAGATCGGTAAGCCGCTAAAATTTGATTTTTTTGATGACAAATTATCGGCGCTCCCACCATTGTTAACTAGTTTTTTAAATCGTTTTTTCTGAGCTTTGAATTAGGGGTTTTGCGCTGCTTAACAGAGGTAATTGGGTGTTACGTTAAAAGCTGTGATTTTTTTATGACAAATTATCGGGGTTCCCACCGATATTAGGTATCTTAGTTTTTTAAATTTCTTGTTTTTGAGCTTTGAACTGGGGGTTTTCCGCTGCTTATCAGAGGTGATTGGTGTTTTTTCAAAATTATCATCTGGTGTTGGAAACATTGACTAGCACCAGCGTCCTTTCAGACCATTTTGCACCAGCTTGGCAACGATTTTCTCGCTTTTGCTTACAGCTAAAACCGGTTCGAAGTATGGAGAACATCAAAAGGACCGGCAGTCTTCTGGGAAGTCCCGAAAAGTGGCCCTCTCCACCTCGACCTTTGCCCTATTCCCAATTTTCCACCCCTTCCAATAGGCCCAATCCTATAGAAACCAGCCAAAACAGTAGGTTCTTCCCCGATAATCATCTCTTCTCTTCCTCGAATAACGCCCGAGGCGACACTCAAATCCTCCTGCAGTCCCCGTTGGAGGAGGCGTTCCTGTCCCCTCCTTTGGTGCCGCCAAGACCTTCCCATCTGTACCAAACAGAACAGCAAGCGTTCTTCGGCGGTACCGGCACTTTTGTGGTCAGCGGCGGGCAGAACGAGAACGGAGTACCGTTGTTTTATAAAATTGATAAAAATCAGGTTGATGTGGTAAAACTATCGCCGCCCAAGCAGTGCTCGCCGGCTAGGCGGAAGGTAAGTAAGCAGTTCTATACAGTTAGATTGATACTAAATCGGTTATCGTTATATTATAGTCCTAAAAAATTTAAGTAAAGTGAAACCATAGGTAGGAGAAAATAGATACCGCCTGCTACCTTCGCGAACGTTTAGATCGGCAACCTAACCTCTATTGCAAACAGCTGTTCACTTTAATGTTTGTTTTTTTAGTTTCTTTAGTTCAGTAACAAAAAATAACATAACTTACGTATAAAACGAAATTTCTCATCCAATAATAGCCCCTAGAAAACGGAACCCCAAAGGCATAATTCCCAAGACAAACTTAAAGTCTATAAACCATTACATGTGCTTAACTAGAAATAAAGTAAAAAAAGTAAAAAAAAAACAGATAATATGAATTATTTTTTTGAGTAAAATGAAAGATTCTTTTTACAAGATTATTCATGACGAAAACCACTGCCAAAATAAATCGAAAATCACTAAAGAGGGAAATATAAGTCAGCGGCAAGGAGTTGAAATGTGGAAGTTCAAAATACCTGTTTTTTGGGAACATTTGAAATTTTTCTAAAAATAATTTACATATACACCCCCAAATTTTAATAGGTTACAATGTATGTTTTTCTTTCATAGACAAAAGAAGATTCAGAGGACCTGATTCGACTAGACTCGGCGTCCGACTTAGACGACTTCGATCCCCTCAAATCTCCCTCCTCAAACTCCTCGTACTCAACTCCCACGCACCAAGTGTCCCCTCTCTGCGTCTCAAACCCTCTTTATAATTCCTCATACGAGAATCATCTTATCAAAGCCAACGGAAGTGTAGGTATGTACAGGGGTATCCATTATAAATATAACCCTCCTATATCTCGTTTGTTTATGACATAAAAACTGAAAAAAATGGGATAATACAAGGTCTTTTCTTTTTTTCTTCCGGCTGTTAACGGTTTTCTAAATTCTCGAAATAATCAGTTTTTAATAATACCAAACATGCTAGTGTAATGATTATGGTTTTCAAGATATACGAAAAATAGAGAAAAAAATTAGAACCCAAATTTTTTTTATTAACAAGCTTAGGAAGGTCCACAGTTTAACATACTAAAAGTCCCTATTCCTACCCCCTCGGGAACTGTCATTTCTAACCTCCAAAAAAGCGTTTTTCTTGGATAACTCCTAAACGGTGACAACACTGTCAAAAGTGAAAAATTGGAAAAATGTTGCAAATTTAATTCTCTATCAATAAGTAAATAGTGATAGTGTAGCTTAAACCACTCTTTCTACCAGAAAAATTGAGAAAACCCAAGCAAAAATGATGCCAATATGAACAATTTTTTGCATTTTCCTTTTTAGCATTTTCATCAAAATTCAACCTATGAGTACCAAACATGGCAAAGTTGATCTAAGAACAATGACCTAAATTATATCAGAAAATTAAATTTTTCCAGTGGCGTAGTCCGATTTTCTTAACTACAATGCTAAAATGAGTTAATCGGATAAACCGTACAAACAAAATTAATAAAATTTGGCCCAGCGAAGGCTTTTAATGCCTCCAAGCCAAGAAATTATTTGCATAGTTTCAAAATTTTTTCTTTGTTTTTATTCGGTTTTTTTAAATTCTTCATAATTTTTTAGGGGCAAAAAGGCTTTTTTAAAATAATTAAAAACTGGTTAAAAACTCAGGTATCAGAAAAACTCAAGAAAAACCTTTTTTGCGTCTTTGCCAAATTTTTAAATGAAACATTTTTTATTTTAGGCAACAGGTTTAACAGCGGAGATCAAGAATTGTTGCAAGAGTACGGCATAAATTTCGACTTTTCCGGTTACCAGAACTGCCAGAACCCCAATAGGAATTTCGATCCGTTTAGCAGTAGTAATAGTGGTCAAAGTGGGGCGCAGAATAAGGGTCAGTGGACTAAATTCGAATAAACACCGGTTAATAATTTACACGGTCAAAGCCTACTTGATTGTAGTTTAAACCTATAACATCGCCTAGTCTATATGGGGTCACTGCACATAGAAACCTAGCGCCTCCACCAGGCTTTAGAATGCAGTGACCCTACTTCTATACATCTAGCAGGGCCACAGCCATTCCATGCCAACGGAGGTTACATTTTGCACAGTTTTCTTACAAGTAAATTCAAATATGGGTACAAACTGAATTTGTCAATGAATAATAAAACTTCATCAAATAGTTAACCAAATAAAAATGGTATGGTTAGGAGCAGTGTGAATTTGCATAATGGAGGTTACACAAAAAATAAGCGATTTTTCTGATGTGATCTGAAATAGCAAGGAATAAAAATTATTATTTGAATTTGACAAAATGCAGCATCTGATTTAATAATAAACTAAATAGTGCACAACGGAGGTTACAAAATTTCTTTAAAATGTTATTAAACTTGACACTACCATAGTGACTTTTTATTTGAAATAAATAAATCGATTTAACCTCCCGTTGACATATTCATGGAATAGCTGGCCAGTTAGGGGTGACATTTTTCTTTTGTATGGCAGCGATCCACTCCTCACAGCTGATCGATCAAAATGTAAACAATGCAAATGTCAGTTCAGTGTTTTGGTTTGGAAAATTTTAAAAAGCGTTTTTCGGCAATTTCGAAAACTTTGCCAGTTTTTTTGTATCCTGCTTTTCCAAAAAGGTTCATGTCACAATAATAAACAATAATTTGCAAATTAAAATGGTTTTCTTTTTGCAGCAACAAAATAGAACCCATCTATACAACACCGAAGCGACGACGATTAAATAGTCCCACAAAAAGGGGCGCAAAAAAAAAGTCAAACCATAACATTGAACTGATTTCGGCTTATCACGGGCCTGGTTGATGTTGGTCCTAAAATTTCTCAGGAGTATAATATTGTTTAAATTTTAGATAATTGTTAATATTTGAATATGTATTTAATCAAAAGCCTGTTATTTTTATGAATTTATGAAATTCGAAATTGTAGTTAAATTTTCAGATCGATATTGCTATGACGTCACATCAGCTGACACGAACCGAAAAAATCGATATACAAGCGCTGACCTTCTGTCTGGAGTACAATCCCGAAATTTACAAAAATATCTATAAATTTAAACAATCCAGGTCTATTTCTTTTGCTTATACTTCCGGAAAATTTTAGAACCAAGGTCAAACAGGACCGTGATAATTCTAAATCGTCTCAGGCTAGCACAAGAGCAAAATTTCTCATCTTGGTTGCCCTGCCTGATTATAGCCTGAGGACCGTCTGTCAAACTTGTCAAACAGATGTGAGGAAGAGAGTGATAGCAAAATGTAAACAGAGAATGAGAGAAGTGCTTTGTTTACAAACATTCCTATAAATAAGGCGCATATAATTTGCATATGGTTCTCAGGCTAGATGGATAGAGGGCGCTGCCTATAAAGTAAAGATCGGCCTACTAAGAATATCAGACGATCAAGCAATCCTTTAAGGTGTCAATTCGAGTAGAAAGTTTGTTTATATTGTTAAGTAAATATTTTTTATTTTTTCTAACTTATGCATCACATTTAAAATCTTGTCAGTTATAAAAGAGGACCCGTCACCATATTTTTATACTACTTTTCAAACAAGCACTGTATTGAATGCGACGTCCTTTTGTTTTGAGTCCAGTAACATATCTACGCAATTTCTACGGCCAGCAATTAGATTGGATTTTTCATGTTTACAATTTTTTGTTTGAGAAGTTATATAAAACTGTATGGACGGAAAAGTCCATATATAATTTTATTTTCTTTCTTACTAGGGTCATGTGATTAAAAGGTAATAGTTTTTTCTGCTAGTTGGCGCTAAAACATGTTTTTAACCTAAATAATAGCGTTTTCGATCTATGTCCAAAAAATCGCTCCGGAGCGATGCGTTATCAATTCAAAAAAGATTTCTATTTAAGAACGGATCACACCCACGCTGAGATTTGCAATCTTGACGGATCAAGAAGTTGGATGAATACAATAGACATAACCTTACTTTGTTATTCTTAGTTCCTTTAATTTTTATACGTTTATGGGCATCTTTTTTGAAAAAAAATGGACAGAAATTCGATTTTATGAACATTACATCTTCAATTTGCCTAAAAAAGGGCAAAAATTATGAATTTGGTGCAAAAAGTGGTGCCCGAATATACAAAGTGATAAAGTAAAGCTTCGTGTGTTGAAGTACACTACTAAAAAGCCTTTCCATGAAGTCTAGGGGGCCCCACGAAAATATATCCCAAAAAGTTAAAATCCACATTCGGCAAAGTCATAGAAACTCAAGGAAAAAAAAAGTGGTCATGGAAAGTCATGGAACTCACTCAAAAGTCTGGAAAGTCATGGAAATTTCCCGATAAGAGTATCGGAATTGCTTCATATGCTCTTTCAGGGTATTAAAAATGCCCTTTGCAGCTAACCCAACACACTTTTTTCTACTATTTCATTAAAACGTGAAAAAGATCAAAATTTCAATTTTTTTCTTGTTTAATTTTAACACCGTTCAAAACGTATAGAAAATTATTTTCGTCAAATTTTGTGAAAAAAATTCGCCTGCAGCGCGTTTATCCAACATTTATCACGTGATTTTGGCAATCAATCTATAATTGACACTATAGGGTCGCGATTCTTCAAAAACCGTCAGAAAATCTCGCCCTTGCCAAAAATCTGACGATTTTTAAACGTAATATACACTAACTGCTTTTTTGTCAGGACTTATTTGCCAATATTCCTTAAAATTTAGTTTCTTAATACTATTCCAGTAAATAAAAAATATGTCAATTTAAATTTTTTTAGGCAGCTTTTGTGAAAAACCCTATTTTTTATTAAAAAAATGTATGTTATGAAGCTTATTTTTGTCTGTAAAACTTTTAACATATACAAAACCATAGATAGCCATTGAATATGTGGCTGTAACTGTTCAGAAAAATCACACAAATTCCTTTCACATGGTGAGAATTTTCGACACTCGCCCTTACAAAAAATATTTTTACACATAATGCTTTTTTATCAGGAATATTTGCTAATATTTCTTAAAATTTAGTTTCTTAATACTATTCTAGTAAATAAACAATATGTCAGTTTTAATTGTTGTAGGCTGTTTTTCTGAAAACCCTGTTTTTTATTTAAAAATGTATGTTATTAAGCTTATTTTTATGTGTAAACAAACCTTTAAAACTTTTAACATACAAAACCGTAGATAGCCATGGAATATTTCGCTGTCAATGTTCAGAAAAGTCAAACAAATTCTGTCTTTCCTTTTACATGGTGAGAATTTTCGATACATTTTGACGTTTATTGGTATGCGTAGTAACAATTAAGCTCCGCCATAAACTAGTCCTGCAGAATATCTTTAAAATATTAAATTTACAAAATGTTATTAAAAAAATGACGCAGTTTCTTTTACAACGTTAGGATAAATATGAATGACGCTGTTTTTATTTTAAATGAAGCGATAAGTAAAAATCGCCTCTTTCCAGAATTCTGACGGCTGAGATTTTCTGTCGTTTCTGAAGAATCGCGACCTTTTTGACGTTTATTGGTACGCATAGTAAAACTAGTCCTGCAGAATATCTTTAAAATAATAAATTTACAAAATGTTATTAAAAAAATTACGCAGTGTCTCTTACAACGTTGGGATAAATATTAAGGGCCCTGTGTTTTTTATTTTAAATGAGGCAATGAGTAAAAATCAAAACTTTCCAGAATTGTGACGGGTGAGATTTTCTGTCGTTTCTGAATGCCAATGCGAAATATATTTTACAAAAATCGTCAAAAAAATCATTTTTCAAAAATTTTCTGCATAATTTTTAGAATAATGTCCTGAAGATTTTTGAGAGAGAGGTTTGATCAGTTGTAGTTTTTTTTTAACAACATGGAAAGTCATGGATTTTTTCGAAAAATTCTGTGGACATCCTGTAAAAAAAACAAACAACAGATTTGTGACGCACTGCTCTGGACGAGGGTGACTTGAGAGCAATGTAGATCTAAAACTCTATAAATGTCAAAACCTGGCAAATTTTATTTTTGAATTTTTTAGTTGTTATTATTATTGCTAATTGATGCATTTGTCCCCCTGTGAGTGGTGGGGATACCTCAAGAATTAAAGTACGCAAGCATGTCCAAATTCAAAGTTGTTTTTTTTTTACTTTTTTTATACAAGAAAATTTAGTCGATTTTTCTTTGTTAGGTAGTTTGGAAAAGTGCTGTTTATATTTTTATTATTTTACATAATTTATATTTTTAACAAGAATGTACTCGCAATAGCAATTTATAGTAGCTTTTAAGATATAAATGTTTTTTTTTATGATTGATATTTTAAAAATCTTTAATGACTAGGTAACAGGGTGAATTGAACAAAAATGGAAAGGAATTTTTACTAGTCTTGTATTATTGTTTTTGAATTTTTTACCACTGACTAATAAAATGATAAATCCTGCCTAAAAATGTAAAAAAAATCATATCTCAGTTTATTTTTAAGATGAAAATAAGAATCTTACGCTTTTTTTCTACATTAAGTTCCCCAGTAAAAACAAGCACAATTTTAAAATAAATGTTACAAAAAAGTAAGTTTTGTGACGTCACAAAATATTTGCAGACCAGCTGGAAGAGAAATAAAATTTGTTTGTATGGTTTACAGAGTGCGTCAATTAACAAAAGCTCCCATGGACAGCTGGCTGCAAATTAACATTATTTTTGTCCATATTGCTAAATGCTGAATAAGTTTAGCTATGAACGTACTTTAAAACGTATCTAAAATAGTTTTATCTTAAACAAAGACAGACACCTAAAAATTCATTCGATATTGTTTTCAAAAAAAAAAAAAATATATTGTAAGTGTATAGCCTTAGCTGTGATATGAAAATGATTATTTTAGGATATATACTGAAATTTTTAATATCTATTAATTTGTTTTGTTTACACATATTTAATAAAAATTAATTAAAAACACACATTTAGTTTATCTCCCTATCAAAAAAAGGTTAACAATTTAAAAAAAAAAAAAACAGAACTTGTTGGGAATACATATTTTATTATATTGCTTAGTACGTAAATACTTGAAGATCACTTTACTGTAATAAATAAATTATAAAAAGAGTTAAAAAATTAATTTAAATTAACAACGAGAAATGCTTAACAGGAAGTTTCATCAGAATTTCATGAAGGTATTCTGGGCGGCCATATTTGTTCGCGTAGCATCGTTGCAAATATTCGGTAAAATGTTACAAACGAGTCGCTAAGTGGGCACTAAAAAACCACCAAGCTGGTAACTTCACAAGGCAAAGCAATCTTTTTACTGTATGACGAAGTTTGTAATATTCTGTTACCAAAATTTGTGGCAGCACTGTTACGCGTACCAACAAGACCACACAGAATATCGGAAATTGTGCAACCTCCGAGTTTGACAAGTTGGGTTGCCAAGGAACTAATAGCGAATTTCACTACTTTCCTCGGTGCAGAATTATTCGAGCTGTGTGCTCTTGTATGTTTCAGTAGCTCTAGTTCAAAATTGTACTATAGATTGCACGGTGCTTGCTTGTCCTTGGGCTCGACCAGAGAAAATACAAAAGTGCGACGAAGTAGAACCTTTAAGGCCGAAATAGATTTGACAACACTGCATTGCACTGCACTGCGTAGAATATCGGAAACGAAAAAACGGAACCTGTCATTTCCGAAATAAAATAAACTCGGCTAATAATACTCAAAAATCTTACTTGGCTTTTTTTCAGTCTCGTCGCGTCGGCCGATAATACAGAAATCTGTAAAAACAATTTTTGGATTTTTTTTCTTTTTTGAAAAATATATATCAAATTTTGAAAAATCCTTTCGATACGGTTGTAGATTTTAATATATTTTATTATCTGATAACAAAAGGGTTATGGTTTTTTTCTGCGAGATTCTGCCGGAATTCTGAAAATGCCAAGGTCACGTAATTTGGTAAACCCAGGGAAACTGGGTAAGTTCGATTGGAGTTCAGGTTCCGCATAGCCACCGACCACTTATCTTGTGGAACAGTCGGCCAATAAATTGACACATGTCAAGTGATAACAAGAAACATTAAATAAATGGTTACTTTCCAAAAATAAATCCTAATAAGTTATAATTTTCCTCACATAGGGTGTTCGCACCGTGTTCTAAACACTGCACGATCCCACTCGAAAATATTATTGATCTTTAAAAAAACCAGCAAAGCAGTGTTGTCAAATCTATGTCGTTTTTGCGGCCTTAAAAACCACAGCTCTGAAAAGCTCGAATTTTCTAACCCCTGAAGCAGCTACTGAAATATGAAATCAAACTGTACGCGGGCAGCTCGAGTATAGTGAAAGACGCCTAACTAATTGGACCGCGGCCTGTGTGGGCTTGTAAAACACAAGAGCTCACAGCTCGAATAATTCTGCGCCGCGGCTGGTTGTGAAATTCGCTATCAGTTTAGTTGAAATTGATAATTAGATTTTGTTATTTGTCTTATGGAGATACTGATTTTTGACATCATAACCAATTTTTTTTTGTAATTAGCGAAGTCATTTTAAAAAGTGAAAAAATTAAAAATAAAAAAGTTTGGTTGTGATGTCAAAAATCATTGTTTTCAATAGTGAAACACAAAAATCTACTTAATTTCATTTTTTTTTGTTGAGAGCTTTGTTTTAGTTTAATGGTAACCCTTTTTGTCAACCTCGGAAAAGAACTTTTAGCCCCCTAATGTTTTGGTTTAATACAGAGCAGACTAATAACCGGTTTCCACCTAGTGATTTCCAAAAAACATCACGTGACACATTTTTAGTCTCAGGGTGAGCACCCCTAGGTAGTAACTGGGTGAGTGCAATAGAATTACTTACATTTTTTTTTAATTTTCACCTATTTATTAAATACGTTATTCCATCAATTTCAAAGCCCCCAACGCTGCTTCCAGCCTTTCCAGCTCCGCATTGGTTTGGGCTAACTTCTCGCTGTTGGAGATCCGTACCTCTTCGGGTACTTTCGTACCATAGTCTGGCACGTTCATAGCCTGCTCCAGCTTCTTTTGCGTGCCGTGAAGGAATTCCAATTTTTTCTGGATCTTGGTGATTTCTTTTGTTGGCTCGATCAACCCTAGAATAAAAATGTGAAAAACATAGTAAAAATTGCTTAAATAAAAACGTTACCCCTTAAATTATAAAACAAAGTTACGATTGTTTTCCACAAACCAAAACTACACTTTTTTGCACTCGACGCGCGTTTCGCTAACAACGTTAGCATCATCAGGAGACGATAAACAATGAACTAAATTAATCTACGCTCTATCTTATATACAATCCTTTAGTGGGCGGAGATAAGACTAATAATTTGTGATTGATCACGATTTTTAATCCTATCTCCCCTCAACCAAAGAATAAAGTGTACTAAACGGGATGGGTCCTCTATCTTTATTTAAACTATTTCTGGATTTAATGGTTTCCATACTTTCATATGCATTCAGAAGTCTTTTGTTTGGTACACTTTTTAGAAGTTTTAGGTTATCTAATGTGAATCTATGATTGTTTTCAAAAGCATGCTCGGCCACACTTGACTTTTCTGTTCTTCCGTATTTTAAGTGTGCTAAGTGTTCTTTAAAACTTGAATAGAGCGTCTCGTTTGGCCAACATATTTTTTGTCACAATCCATGCAACTAATTTCGTAAATTCCACTTTTTTCTAGAACTGTAGTTTTATCCTTGGGATTTCCTAGTAAGCTTCTTATTATGTTACCGTGTTATTAAATACTTTTTGTAATCCTTTCGTATAATTAGGATTATAAGGAATTGATACAAATTTTGAGTCGCAGGTATCTTTTTGTCTGAAAAAAGTGGAATTCCGAAAGGTCTTTTGAAAAGAATGTCTATTTATCAGCTTATTTATTAAGCCTTCGTCGTAACCGTTCTCGCCAGCTATATTCCTAATCCTATTATTTTCTGCTTCAAATCTTTCTTTGTTTAAGGGGAAATTTACTAATCTATATGTTAAAAAGTGCAAACTTGCAAGCTTATGTTGTAAGTAATGAAAAGGGTCATTTGGAATATATCTGTTGGTGGCCGTGCCTTTTCTGTATAGGTCAAAGTCCAATTTATTTTTATTTCTTATAACTAAAGTGTCTAGAAATGGCAGTGTACCGTTGTTCTCTGTTTCATAAGTAAATTTAATTGTGGGAAATTTGTTATTTATTTTTACCATAAAATTTTCAACACTAGTTACTCTAGTGTTGAATACTGCAAACACATCGTCTACATACCTAAACCATACTCTGGGGAAATACTCAAATTCTTTACTTATATCTGATTCAAATTTGCTCATAAAGAGGTTTGCGATAAAAGGTGATAAACTATTACCCATTGTGGTTCCTTCTAATTGCTGATAGTAGTTATTTTTATATTGAAAGTAATTTTGATTCATGCAGAGTTTTGTTAAAGATAGGTATTCTAAAGTCTGTTTGTCTTCTAGATTGTTTTTTCTTAGTAGTTCCTCCAGGTATTGTAAGGTATTGGGGATCGGCACACTAGGGAACAACGAACTAACATCAAACGAGATTAAAATTTCACCTTCTTGGAGTGAAATATCTTTAACTTTGTTGATAAATTCAAGGGAATTTTGAACAGAAAAACCTTTTTCCTTTATCGGTAAATTTTCAAACTCGTTTGCTAGCCATTTCGAAATGTTGTAAGTAGGTGATCCTACAGCAGAAACTATAGGTCTAACCGATTTTCCAGGCTTGTGGATTTTCGGAAGACAATACAGTTTCGGCATAGTGGGATTGCTTACTTTTAGCTTATATTTAATATTGTCAGTAATAATATTGTTACATTTTTTAATTGTGTTTTTTACTTCGTTAATCATTTTTGGTAAGGGGTTCTTTGGGACTTGTTTGTAGGGTCCATTTTTTATTAGGTTATCTACCCTTTCGAAATAATCTGTTTTATCTAATATAACAAGTTTATTACTCTTGTCAGCCTTTTTTAATTGTTTTATTGTGATTCAATGTACTATTTTTATTGTTTTTAATGATGTTTTGAGATATCTGATATCGGCAAGCATCTCGCACATAGCCCTTTGTACCTTCTGAAAGATTGTATATTGAACTTTCAATATTTGCAATAATATCACTTAAATTATCTTTTTGTGGGGGCAGTTTGAGAGGAAAGGTTTTCTACAATGTTTGCGATTTCCTTCGACTTTTTTGGTTTTGGTTCAGAACGTTTTAACTTTTGTAGCTTTTTATTAAGTGAAGACATCTTCTTCGTTAATTTTTTCTCAATTACTACAAACATATGTCTTTGGAAATCGCACCATTCTTCAAAGTTCTTATCACTAAGTCTAAATGTCAACTTTTTAAACAGTCGGTATGCCTCAAGCTCAAACATACTTCGTTTTGCGTACAAATTTCTGTTTTCTAAATCTAATCATTTCTGTTTTGCAAACAGGGCTACATTTGAAGAAACTGTAGATTTCGGCAACTTTACTTGAACAAAGTTTGGAAAAACTTTGAATTTTTTGCAAGATTTTAGAAACCAAATATCTGTACCAACTAGCCTAATCTTAGTACTAAACTTACGATATAAATTATGCTAAAATATTTTAAGCCTTAAATTACTATCATAGCTTGACAACTCGTAAAATATTTGAAATTTTCTTTGACATGGTTTTTGTCCCGTCAGTAATCACACTACGCACCAATTTATTTTAGAAGGTAGAAAATATTAAATTATTATTTTTAGTTGAGCTACAGGTGGATTTTTCGTTGGGTTCATATATAAATAATTGAAATTCATTCATTACAAACCTTTTAAGAGCAGATGAACTTCGCATTTGTCCGATACGGTAATTATAGTGCAACCTTCTGGGGGTTTTTCGTTGACGGCCGTTTTCGAGCAGTAGGCGAGCGTTTGGAGAGCCGGTGCGTATTTATTAAGAACGATAGTTGTGAGAGGGTCGTTGGATTGTATGTATACTAAAAAAACAATTAATATATATATATTATTCAAAACAACAATTTTATGTACAAGAAGTGACTAAAACAATACATTTTAGTCTTGATGTATCATTATAATCATCACAATTGGCGCGTACAACTGATGTTAACCCAGCAGTGCACCTGGTTACAATTGGTACAATAAAATAACAGCAGAAATAAAAAATATAGGGAATAAAATACAAGAGCCTGGACTTACAAAAATTATAAATTGCAAAATTTTTCACCTGCGGCGCTGTAGCACCTTTCCTTGTATCAATTATGGTCAAATTTTTACTTCAAATTAAGTTTTTTTTCGAGGGGGATTTCACTGGCCATTTTTTGTATATATGTTCGCATTGTTTGACAAAATGTAAAAAATATGAAAAAATTAATAATAATGTAAGAAAATGCAGAAAATGCAAAAAAAATGTGAAAAAATAATGTAAAAAATGCGAAATAATGCCGTATTATTTCATCAAAATTTGTATATATATTGCGGCTAGTGAAATCCCCCTCGTTTTTTTAAATTATATATCCTTAACCCCCCTCCCCCCCCCGAAATCAATTTCTGGGTGCGTCAACTATGATGGAGAACATTTACGCGAACCAGAATGGCTACCCAGAGTATTGTCAATTAATAGCACTAACCCATAATTCAGCGTAGAAAATCAAAAAATTCTCCTTGCCCCTTTCTTTGGGATCAATCGAGGGATCAACGGAGCTGGAGAATGGATTTAGATAGCTAATCGCGATTAAACAGCTAAGGTGCATTTAGGGGCGAGTACAACTTATTTCAAATTTTTGGGGGCCACATTCACCATATTCATTCACATGAAATACCAGAACATTTAGGATGACTAAAACCAAATATTTGTAAAACTTACCCTCGGTTTTTGTCTTATTCGGCAAATTGTAGTCGCTCCTGGCTGATCTGATAGCCTTAGCCACTTTCTGAATAAAATCCACGTTGTTCTCAACCTCCTCTTTTATGTAAGAAACTTCTTCGTTCGGGAAACGTTCAACACAAATGCTGGCCACTTTCTCTACCAATTCTGAGAAAAAAGTATTAAATTATAAACACCTTATTTGGTATTTTAAAAAGCAAATTGCCAAAAAATAAAAAAGTAGGATTAAATTTTTGAAAAAATGTTGAACAGATGTCGGTTTTTTACTTTGTTTTGGGGTCAACTGTGCTCGACTTAAAACTCCAAGAAACACGAGATAAATGAGGATTATATGCGTCTGATAAAAGTAAATAAATATTATAATGTTAAAGATACGGACATTAGTTGCACCGGGATAACCTGTATGAATCTGCTGATTCTCTTTGAAGGTTTTTAGAGCATACCAGTCAATGGCTAAATGGAAAACACAAAAAAAAACCCAACAAACGCTGCGTTCAAAGCTCTTTTTGAATTACAATTATTTAACCGTGGTGGTAAAATGGTGCATATGGACATTAGAATGTTAAGCAGAAAAAATACTGGGTGTCTCTGTTTTCACTTTGGCACAGCCCATTATAAAGTAAGGCTGGCACCACGCGTTCTATCATAATACTGCCTGACCGTTTGTTTGAAGTTTTGAGAGGATACCAATTAATTTTAGACTTTTACTATTGTCACAAGTTTTAGAACACTCTGTATAAATTTGATCTCACTTGCCCTCTCTACTTAAAAATTATTGCAATAAAAAGAGTTGAGGCTTTTAAAAAATCTGTTGGTTAAACTTTAATCACGATTTCTAGGTCACTCGTTTTTCGCGAGCTCTAGGACTATTAATTATTAGAAACTTATCTCTAATACCCATCTTGCTGTGGTTGAAGTATAGTCCGTCGTAAATCGACCTTTCCAAAACTCTTTCTGGGATTATTATTAATTAGAAACGTACCTTTTGGCCTGGGTAACCTCTGATAAAGCTCTTCAGTGATAAAAGGCATGAATGGTGACAAAAGCCTTAGTCCAATGTGTAGAGCTCTGTACAGAGTCACCATGGCTGCCTGTTTAGATTTCTCATCTCCCGATTGGAAAACTGGCTTGAGATATTCCTAAGAAAAAGAAAGAAAAAAGGAATAAATTTCACGTTACGTAAAATTTGTTTTTAACCCCCGAAGCGAATGCAAAAAAAGAGTGAAAAGTGTTTTTTTCCGTTTGAAGCTTATCCTTTAGGATTAGTTCTTAGCTATGTTTGATAAAAATAGGCTAAGTAGTTCCAGAGATAACACGCTTCCTACACACAGATTTCAAAGAATTTGGGATACCACGTTTACCCGATTATTCATTATGATAAAATTTGGTGTGTAAATGTAGATCAGACACTAGTATATTTTATAGTTCCATCAGGTAAAAGAAATTACTTCAAAGGCAGATTGATTTACAGGTAGGTAACTTACCAAATAAACGTCACACAAATCGTACAGCCAAAGATTGTAAATGGCTGTCGTAGCTTGTACAAAATCGTAGTTTTCAAAACCTGAATTGACATCTTTGACAGTTGAACCGGCTCTGCTTAACATCCACAGGTCCATAAGGCTTTCGTCTCCTAAAAAAATTATTAAAAATTGATTAAAATCTATTTTTTTTACAATCAAGCGAATCGAGTCTTAAGATAGTTTTTGCCTTACCTGACAAACGCTGATGCGAAGGAGCAACGAAATCGGCAGGGAAATAGGTAAGAGCGAAGCGAGTGGCGTTCCAAATTTTGTTGCAGAAAAATCTGTAACAAAATTGATCAAATTACACCTCAAACTACAAACACTGTGGGGAAAGGGAGGATTTTTACAAAGATTAGTTGCTCACTGATATTAAAGAAGATTTTGCCATTTTCTGACCAAAATCTGCCCTCTAATGAGAATCTTAAAAACTAAATTGCATTTATTCAGAGCATTTGGAACTTTGACAAGATTACCGGCAATATTCAAACTAAAAATTTAAATTTTTTCAGTCTACATTGCTTCGCAGGCAAAGTTCTCTGCAAAGGTTATTCTTGTCAACCCAATACTGTAGTGTAGAAAATTGCCGGGACTGACATATTCCGAAGAGTTCATTACAGAACTCTACAGAAAGAGGGTCGGGAAACTCATGGAGCTCACCAGGCATGAGATCCGGACTATGGCTGATCTATACAGACCGCTTCAAGCTACTGCGAACATAGGGGGAATCAAGTCCAATTTACTCTCCGTGCCGTACGACCGAGGTGGATTCGAAGCACGCTGCAGTGTTATCTTTTGGAAATTCATTTTGTTTTTATTATTTTTTTTTATTTCTGCCTTGCTCGAGAAACAGATGGGTAAGTTCTTAATTGAAATAATACATTTTTAAAACCAAAAATGGATGTCTACGAAGTTGCCGAAAAAGTGCAGATGGTCAAATGGTCAAATCGTCATAACCCAACACACGTTCGATATTGGTCGAGGGAAAATTTGCATTTGTATTTTGACGTAAGAACACAGTATCCCCAAAAACTAAATGTTTGGGGGGGGGGTATTATAGGGGAACACGTAATTGGGCCATTTTTTATTAACGGCAATTTCAATTTGAATGGTCCTAGATACTTGGATCTACTGCAGCAGCACATTATTCCAACTGCTAGGCAGTTGTTAGGTGTAAGATTTGGTGAAACATGGTTTCAACAAGATGGTTGTTCCGCTCACAATATTGGTCTCTTATATCTTGATAATGTATTTCCTAATCGGGTTATAAGTACACGGGGAACTATTTTATGGCCAGCTCGATCTTCCGATCTTGCTCCTAATGACTTCTATCTGTTTTTGAAGAAGCTTTTCAAATTATCACCCCTAACATGCTTGGAAACGTTAGAAGGGGTTTTTATAGTAGGCTCGGATATTGTCTAGCCGAGCAAGGAGGACTTTTCGAACATTTGCTTTAATTTTTTTTTGACTGGGAGAATCTTTTTGGTTTTTAGAATGTATTATTTTATTTTGAGAACTTGCTTTTATTTTGTTTCTCCTTATTATTTTCATTGTAACACGTCGTCACCGATAAATCTGAGCAGTTGACAATAAAACGCTCTTATTTATCAGTGACAAAAAATAAGAAAATTACGTTATAAAAATTTGCGTATTTATTGACCAAATTCCGGTTTCATTGACTACGCTCCACACAGCACCGTGGTTAGAGGCGTACTAAATACCAAAGGAAAGTCATGCAAGTGGTGATCGCAAGCCTGAGTATTGGTTGCTTCACTGATAGGCATGCGGTGTCTCTGCATGTACGTACACTGGCAAATTAGACTTCTTCCGCCCTATGTTCGCAGTAGCTTGAAGCGGTCTGTATACCGGAAATTGCAAGCTGAGAGTACCAATGCACAGAATGGGTTTACGCGAGCTTCACCAAAGCAAGTTGGAAGCCTTTAAGGGGCTAAAAATACTCTAGCAAAAAACAATCTTAAAAGATCAATACAACTGTTTTCTCATACACATACCTGTATCCCTGTATCCTTAATATATCCAAATTAATGTCCCTACCAGAACACATAGCGCACAGCGCGAATCTTAAAGCGTCGGTACCGCATTCTGGAATACCCTCCGGAAAATCTTGTTTTTGTCCTTGTTTCGCCTTTTCTATCTCTTTTGGATCTATAAACAAAATTAAATTAAAGAAATTAAAAAAATCACTTTTTCCCGGTTTTCCTTGACTTTTTCCCGTTTATTTCTGACCAATATTCAAGATTTTCCGATACTCATATTTTTTTTAAATTTTTGGTATTTTTTCCCTTTGACCTTTTTTTAATTATTTCTTGCCTTTTCTCCTTCTGTCAACCTTCAACTTATTTCTTGTATCGTGTAGAATTATGCAACCTTATGTACAAAATAGTTGATACTTTTTTGGGCCAAATCGTTAGATATTCTTGACCAAAAGTCGCACACTTTTTTCTTTTAAAACCTGTTTAAAATAAAATCCGGCCCAAAAAAGTGTCAACGGTTTAGTTCATAAGGTTCTATAACTATCTTTGTGGCATTAAACAATGATTTAACTTTACCTAAGTTGCTGTCAATTAGTTGCATTTGAAGATCCTCTAAGGAGATGCCGGTTATAACGTCCATAGGATCGATGACGTTTCCTAACGATTTTGACATTTTACGGCCATGGGCGTCTCTGATGATCGGGTGAAGATATACTTCCCTAAAATTGATAAATAATAGCGGTTTCCATTGGTAAAACTAAAGCTAACGCAAAAAAAAATCCACTCACTTAAAAGGTAACTTGCCCAACAATTTTTGTCCCATGAACACCATTCTGGCCACCCAAAAGAACAAAATGTCGTGTCCGGTCTCCAAAAGCGACGTGGGATAAAATACTTGCAGTTCTTCACTCTCGTCGGGCCAACCTTAATAACAACAAACAATTCTTCTTTACGATTTTTTTTTACATTTTACGGCATGGGCGTTGTTTAAACAGATGTTCATTTTACTTTACCTCCGATCAAGATAGGAATCCTAATGCTAACAAACAACACTATCGTTTTCCTGCCTTCTGGCCTGCTCTGTGTATAAATGGTGAATGCGCCAGGTTAAGCCGTGCCGCGAATTCTTATTAAGGATTCCCATCTGGATCGGTTATATAAATCTCCTGACCCTCATATTTCCGTGAAAAACTCTGATTAGTCAAGCAACTTTAGCTAATTCATGCTTTCTACTTTAGTTCTTTTTCATGGGATTAAGAGAGAGAGAGAGAGAGAAATTTATAAATTATTTTTTTCTGTACTCACCGAAAATGGAAAAAGGAAACAGCGCTGACGAGAACCAGGTATCTAAAACGTCCTCGTCTTGCCTTAGAGAGATTTCCTCTGGTTTTAGGTTGAATTTTTTTGAAGCCTTTTCTAGCGCCTCGGATTCGGTATGGGCTGCAACCCAGTTTTTGTCTTCAGTCTAGGAAAAACAATGCTATGGTACACAGAAAGAATTAAGCGGTGTTCCCTTCATATTTGAGGGGGAATGCTTCACCAGTAAACATGACAAGTGATTTTTAAGGGTACCCAAGAGCGTGTACGGTAAAAAACGGAAAGAATAATTTATTCACAAAAAGTCGACAACAGTATAGGGTTTTTAGTCCGAGCAAGTAAAAAATAAAACTCAGAATCGTCACTAAAAATTAAGGTTAACGAAATTTCCTATTGAGTAAGCTAT
This sequence comes from Oxystoma pomonae, assembly GCA_963921995.1. NCBI lineage: Eukaryota > Metazoa > Arthropoda > Insecta > Coleoptera > Brentidae > Oxystoma > Oxystoma pomonae. The sequence goes on along the minus strand of OY998169.1, from coordinate 82,495,881 downwards.
TTAATGCTTTCACGTGTTAATCCGTTTTTGAATTACAACAAAGAAAGCTAAAACTGCATTTTTACCTCAGATACGGGCTGACCGTTTTTCTTCAAAGTCACAAAATAAGCCGGTATCCTATGCCCCCACCAGAGCTGTCTTGAAATGCACCAATCTCTGATGCCCTCCATCCAGTGGTTCCAGGTTTTGACGTGTTGCTCCGGGATGATTTTCAGTTCCTTCGACTCTACCGCTTGAACGGCTTTTTGGGCCATTTCAGTACAGCTCACATACCTTTGATAAACATTAAGTCATTAAAGGACATAAGTATGCACCAAATCTACTTAATTAAGGTTACAAGTTAATCATGATTAAATAATGTGATGAACTTTTTTTAGTAAACCGTGATTAAAAACAGGAAAAATGCTGCATACAGACAAATATTTTTTTCAAAATATGCTCTAAAATCTTACCATTGTGGTTTCAGCATTGGTTCGACAACATCTTTGCTCCTACTACAAATCGGTACCACCATGGGATTGTTCTTGGTTTCCACATACAGTCCTTTTGCTTTGAGGTCTTCAATTATTTGTTTACGTACATGGAACCTTTTCATACCCTAAAAAATGAAGAAAAAAAAATCAGAAGAATATCTCTCCTACTAATCAGGATCAAAACCGATTTTCAATTTCCAGGTCTTTCCAAGTTTTCCAGGTTATGCCTTGCTAAATTTCCGGGTAAAAAAAAGATGAAACAGCGAAGGCAGAATAATTAAAAAAGTAATAAATTTTAATAATTGGTAAAAAATGAAAGGCAATTACTCGTGGTTTTTAAAAAAATCGTTATAAACTCATTCTTTACACACAGTATAGAGAGAACACAGAGATGGTAATACGAAAAAAATGTACCTTTTAAACAAACTGCTAAAAAAAACATTTTGTGACACAAATGATTACATAAAAAATTTCTTAACATAAACAGGGGCGACCGAAGCTTTTTTTTTTAAGGGGGCGGTTTATTAGGTGTTCCAGTTATTTATCCTTGGACTAATCTTGTCTTGATTTTAGATTTGATGCCAAGAGTGTGCCAAGTGTAAAAAAGATGCCATCTTTTACATTTTTTAAATGTTGACAAAAATTAACAATCAATAATTTAATATCGGTATAGGCAGGTATTTTTTTGCATATTAAACGATCTCTTTTACGTTTATTGTGAAACATTTAAAAAAAAGTGGATTGGGTTAGCTGCCAAAGATGGGTAATTGGCTTTTGAAGAGATTCATAGACTTATGCCAAAATTTTGAGAAAATTATACCAAAAGGTTATATTTTAAGGCTTGGAATGCTGTTGAAACAAATTACTTAAAATTAAACTAAAATTGTACCAATCGACGGTAAAGAGACGCGCCTCAGGCAGAAATTTTTGATATTAAACCAAAAATTATCCAAAAATTTTGATCTTTTTAGTGTTTGAAATTAGGTTGTGAAATAACTTCACACCGTAGCAAGGCAGACAAAAAATAACAAAATAAAATAAAGTTTTTAAGGTGAAATATTTATCGAAATGATTTTTTCAGGTTATGTCACATAATGATAGTTTATCCAGGTTTTCTTTTTCCAGGTGTGTATGTGTTTGTTCCTCAATCAGGCAAAAACGGATAAACCAATTTGATGAATGAATTTGAACTTGACAACTTTTTATTTGACGTTTCGCTCAATGACAGCTGTCAAATGACATTATCTTTGGATATCGCAGGCAACGCCAAATAGGTAAGCTGTAAGTTGAGTGCAGTCTCCAGAGTGAAGATTATTCATATTAAGAGGGGAAGGGAAGGTTCTATTAATTCTTCCCAAATTTTACGGGATATCAAATAAAATTTGTGAAGAAATAATAGGACTTTCCCTTTCCCTCTTAATATTAATAAATTGTGCTGTCGGATAGTGGTGCTCCTAGCAACATCAGAAAGCAAAGACAGAGAATATGTTCTTTAAGAGTATAGTTTTTGCAAACTCTTCAAATTAGATATGTGGGGAATCTGTCCATCCAAAACACAGATTCCAGTCTTCTGTCCTCTCCTCTTTTCCGTACTTCTATTCTAGATTTCTACAACTGACTGACTTTGTATGACAACAGATATTTTAAAAAAAGAATCGAAAAAAAATTTGAAAAGAATAAACTCCTTTGATAACGGCAGTAGAATTTCTGCCGAAACGTCAGATAAGTACTTAGATTCTAGTTAGGATTTGCGTGTGTGTAGGCAAATTTTTTATCTTATTTAAGAACCACTGACAAACGAACAAATTTTTTTCTTTAGGAATTTACGCAGTGGGTTTTAACATATTTTTGAAAAAATTTCCTTAACTTAGTAGCGAAAAACCCAAAAAAAGTAGTTTCGACATTATGAATCCGCCACAAACATATAGATTGTATTTAAAATACTCACTGTAAACTTCCCATAATCTCCTACAACAGTGCCCTCATCATCAAAAATTGTAATAAAAGGCAAATTATGCCTTTTGCCGACCTCGTAGTCGTTAGGATCGTGAGCGGGGGTGATTTTTACCACGCCCGTGCCAAAATCTAGTTCTACGAAGTCATCGGTGATGATCGGCAGCTTTCGGTCGCAGAAGGGGTGGGTTACGAACTAAAAATGTTCGAAATAAAATATTTAGACCTTCGATAAAATTGAGTCTATAATTGTATCAAAGGAGGAGGTCTACCTTTCCATGTAAATGCTTGTATCTGTCATCGTTGGGATGTACAGCAATAGCAGTATCTCCGAGCATAGTTTCTACACGGGTGGTGGCCACCACCAGTTTCTCCCCCGTGCCTTCTACCTGGTAGGCAAAATGTACCAGAACACCAAATTCGATCTTTTCCTCGTAACCTGGCACGGAGAGGAAAGTTCTGCCTGGTAACTCCACTTTATCCACCTGAAAAATCAGAAATTGTTTATTACGTTTATTTAAAGTGCGAATTCATCGACGTACTATATTGATGTGCGAAATAGTATATTACGCATAACATGTGCAGAAAGTGACAAACTTCACACGAGTGTTTCTAAGGAACCAAAGTGTGTGAAATTTATCATTCTTACATGTGGTCGTAGGCAAAAAAATCTGCTATTCAACAGTGTTTATCAAAATCTAACTTTTGAATAAAAACATATGAATATATTCTAAAATTAAAGAAAAAAAATAAATAAAAAAGTTATTAACCTTTAAAAAAAATGTCACAATTTGTATGGGCCACCCCATATTTTTAATAAAAGTTCAAAATCCTAAGATTTTGATAATCTGATAATTTTGCAGGGAAAGTTTTTATTCACCTCAATATCAGAAATAGCCGACTTCAGTGTACAAGACCAGTTGACCAGTCTATTCGACCTATAGATTGTCCCGTCTTCCTGAAGTCGGATAAATGCTTCCATGACGGCCTTGCACATTTTGGGGTCCATCGTAAAGGCGGCGCGGTCCCAGTCATAAGAGGAACCCAACATTTTTAATTGGTGGTAGATGCGGACACCTTTTCTGAAAAACAAAAAAAATGTTTAAAACGAGAGGTTCGTGGCATCTGACATAGGACTGTACTGGGACATAGGACTGTACCTGACGTATGAAGCATAAAATAAGCAATCACACCCAGCGAATTTAAATAAGGTGACCTACTCCTAAAGGGGCAAAACCGGAACACTTCGGCCATTCAATGTATTGTATCCCACATAGCAAAAAAATATTGCGCGTATATCCAGCATATATACAAAAACGGAGACGGATATTGCCCTGGATATCACCGAGATATTCACCCGACGTGCATAGGACCTCCAAAAAAGATCCAATTTAAATCCAGGGGTACCCATTAGGTAACGTCCACTGAATATACGTTATAAGTATATTCTGAACATGTATTAATTACTCTACAAAAATATTCGAGTTATATTTTTATTACACCAAATTTGATGTTCTACGCATGGTGTATCCATTATGGTATATATTTATATATATCGATATGTCGATATCCATCACGATATACAAAATGTATATTTTTCAAAATTTGAGTTGATATATAAAAATGCTATATCCACAAAAGTATATTCTTTTCGTATCCATAATGTTTTATTTTAAAATATTAACTTATATTCGATTAAAAAATATAAGGCTTGTGATACAAAAAACATATTTTTAGGATGTACGATAGCGCATATACACTGAATATACAGTAAATATCCGTTAATGTTTCCTTTTTTTGAAACGAATCATGTTTTTTTCTGATATATATATAAAATATACATGTAAGATACAAAACGTATATCCTAATTTTAAATATATTTGTAATATACAATATCCAACGCTTGCTATGTGGGATGTCATGTATTTTTTCTTATATGCACCCCTAATAATATTAAAATGTATTTTCCAAAATACTTATTAAAGAAAACTAATTTAAGTAAGGTTTCAATTCAAAATTATAGATAGCAGAGAACATCCGCTTTTTTAATTGCAGTGATTTTAAAGTTACAAAATACAGTGGTTTCAAAACCGGGGCGAACCGGAACTTTCGCTGAAAAATCGGGACTATCCGGGACGGATTTTTTCCCCGGGACAAATGGTTAAAAATCGGGACTGTCTCGGTCAAACCGGGACGGTTGGTCACCTTAATTTAAACAACTTTCGTCATGAAACAATGCGGGATGTTGGTCTGGCTATATGCAGCCTGTCGAAATAAAGGGAAAAGCAAAATGTTAAAGGATGCAAATATAAATAAGAATGATGATGAATGCGAGCAGGACATAAAAAGCGGAACTTGCCAAAATGTACAGGTTACTGAAAAAAGACCGTTCAAAACACAACGTTCGCAGCAAATCTACCCCCAATTGGAGTTTATACTATGTCGCCTTGTATTAAGGCTCAGCAACAATCACTCCGGAGGAGGCTTGTTGCGCAAAACCTTTCTTTTTATTTATTTTTCACGGACAAGAAATCTAATTTTCTTAAAAAAAAAAAATTGTTGTTTTTGGAAGCAATTCATTCAGAGGTGTGAGCCTCTATCATGAAATTTTTTTCCCTAATCGTTTTGCTCTAAGAGTGTAGTATTTGCAATTCTTTAAATCAGATTTGCCCAAAGTAAAGGTATTGGTCATCTGTTTTCCCTTTTTCAGCACAAGGGGGCCTTAATGAAAAGAGTACCTCTTTTTTTTGTTGGTTTAAGTTTTAATAAGTAAAACAACCCTTGCACTTGCAAGGGTTGCTTTGGCGTTAAATTTACACGGCATTTTTTTAAATATTGTTTTTTTAAAGATGAAGCTACTTTTTTCATTTTTTGTTTCCGGTGCCAGGTCAGGACTGGTAAAAAGGGTCAAATTGTGAGAAAAATGTGTCATATTTACACCAAAAAATTTAGTTCAGATTTTATTTATAGGAATTACTTCAAGAAATATAAAACTGTATTAAAAATCTTCAAACTAAGCTAAAAATAGACTTTACTCAAAATGCATAAGGACAATTCGTATCATACCAAACCTAATTTGCCTCACTTTATGTGGAGATAACTTAAGAGGGTCATTCCTAAAAATAGGTACAAACAGGTGTTTTCGCCTTGTTTCAACGATGTTTTAAATTCTTCAGACAACACTGCCTAGAATGTACAAACCATTTTTTTCACACATAAACATCAATTCCGTGTACGTAACCACTTGTATCAATTCATTAGTTTTTTATACAATTTTTAAAATAAAATATTTTAGATGAGGATATCACACATATTTATAAAACATCAAAATAAATGTATCCATACTATAGTATTACTTCCGTGGACAACACAATAATCCAATAAATTTCAGAAATGTTGACAATTATGTGCTTATAGTTGATATGTTATAATGCACATTCGTCCCAATGCCGTCGAAAAAAATGTTAAGAAAACAAAAAAAGTTTTATTTTTTATGTCGTCATGGTGCAAAATGTGGCTTTTGTTGAAATCAGGAAACCTAGCCTAACCTTTTTCATTCTGTAAATAAATATTGACTAGGTGTAAATAGTCGACAGCAGTATATTTTTAAAACTGAAGAATTATGTAGTATTAAAAATCTTTTCTAAATAGATACTTTTAGGTTTTTGCAGTATAACTTATGTTACCGTTGTTTTACTTTTTGTCCATTCCGTGGACATTTTTGTCACTTTCGTGGGCATTACTTAATTCAAATTAAAAAAAAAGGAATATAAACTGAAACTGTTCTTCATTTCAACTTTTTTCACACAAATAAGCTTAATTTATTCAGTAATCTGAAAATATTTTATTTTAATTGGACTTCTTAATTCTTCTTTTTGTTAAAAAACCTATAAAACATTTTTTACAATCTTAATCAAACAATACATAAAAAGGATTTATATCAAAGAATTTTATGAAAATAAAAAAGTGCAAAAAACAAAAAAAATATTAATCCAGAAAATGTATTTAGAAAATGTACATTATTTTAAGATCGAGCCAAGATAAGCCTAAATAAGTTAAATATTAAATGGAAGATATATCGATTTAGGGCTTAAAGCACAGTCACTGGCTACAAGCATTGTTTTATACAATGCTACAAGGAAGATTTGGTTGACCATGTCATACAAAAAAATAAAGATGTGAAAAAATGCAAAAATTATTCATAAAAGATGGCAACTTTCTTTAAAATCACAAACATTTAAGGCAAACTTCAAAAATTTGTAATTTTTTATTAAATTTATGACACGGTCGCCCTAAAGTAGCATAATCCACTGAGGGTCTATTGTAGCTCACTTTTGACGTTTTTTAACACCTAACTATGCTTGGATGTCAACAAAATATTATTTCAGGCAATAACACTACATTAATTTATACTACAGGGACCTAGGGACTAAAGTGGTACTATTTCTACGGAGACGAAAAATTTGTATCATGAGAGAAGCAAGAGCTACGACTGGAGCTAAGATTCGCTGAGGAATAGAAATACATTTTAGTGTTTTTATGAAAATTTTTACCAAAAAATTTAACCATGTCATTTTTAGTCGATTTATTAAAATATGTACCGCAAATGAGGGACTAAAATGCGTTTTTGTAACATAACTTACTCCTCTTTCCATTGCCACACTTTCTTGATGAAGTTCTCTCGGCCAATGTCGTGACGGTTCTTTTTTTCTTCCCGCCACAATTTTTTCTCGACCACCACTTGAGTTGCGATACCGGCGTGGTCGCAACCAGGATTCCATAGTGTTATAAAACCATTCATTCGTCTCCTATGGGAGAAGATTATAAGGATCAGGATTCCCAACAGCAGACAAGCAAAATAAAGTAAAGTAAAGTAGTTTATTGATGTTAATATACAATAAAGTATTTACACATACCAAAAAAAATAGAAACTTTTTAGGTCATTATTGTATCATACATACTTAATTAATACAGAGTGTTATATGTTAATTAACTATCATTTATATAAAATTTATATAAATGTCAACAAGTACATAAAATTTCAAACTGCATGTATAAAAATGTAAAAGTTAAAAAAAATAAAAAATTTAAAAACATTTCAATTTAATAGATGTTAATAAGACAAACAAAAGTTTATTAAACTGTACATAAAACAACATATTTGGCAACATTTGAAAGGGAGGAGAAAGAAATAAAATCTAACATTATTTAAGGAACTCTTGTGTACACCATAAAATGCTTTAGATAAAAGATGTTTCTTAACTGCATTTTTAAATGAGTTATATGGCAGAATTCTTATTTCTATTGACAATTTATTAAACAGTTTCACAGCCATAATAATAATAATAGGGACCTAACATTAAAAATTGGGGTCGTTTTAGATTCTTTCCTTTAAAAAAGGGGACCAAATTAGGCCTATTTTTAATATATAGAAAAATACTAGCAAAAGGTTACCTTAATAGCAGTCTAGCACTTTTGCCAAGCATTTTTAACCATGTCCGTAATTGTTTTTTTTTGTAGGAAGTACAAAACATTCTGAAAATAAATACCAAGTGCAGGGTAATTCACCAATTTTGCAAAAATAGGGACTTTTTAGAGGATTAGGAGCCTGTTTGAAACCCTGAAGAATTAGAATCAGGGTAATTTATAAGCTGAGACTTGTTTTTTCAAGTTTAGAGTTTGTTTTTAATATTTAAACAACAAACATTCCTGGTCCTACTGCAGGTGTTCTTAATTGTGGTTCTTTGTTTTCTCTCTGAAAGATGGTTTGTAGAAAGCTTCAACACAGTCCCCCTCACCTCATTGGATACTCGAGTTTTTAACAAAATTCTATTGGAGACTGTGTCAAAAGCCTTGATCAAGATTATTTGGTAAAACACTCATCAGTACAAAAAACCGCGTGGGACCCAAATTGACTTTCTGATAATAGATAGCTTTCAGTTAATAAGGAAGTCCAAACTCATTAATCATCCTGTTTTATAGTGTTTAAAAACTATCACAATAACAAATACATTGTCAGTTTTAATAAATCAAATCCTAAGTATAATTTAACAGAAAACTAAAAAAAAAATGGTGGTGATATATTCAAAATAAAAGAAAAATAACCAAAAATATTTATTAAGCCAGAGATGAATATAGTTTATTTCCATCCCTGATTAAACCTATCATTTAGACCAATGCATAGTCCTACTTACCATCTGATTATGGAATCTTGAATAGCATTAGTCAAAGCATGACCTAAATGCAGAGATCCAGTCACATTTGGAGGTGGGATTACAATGACAAACTTTTTCTTAGGATCCAAGGATGTTCTCTAAAATATTCAAAAAATTAACAAGACATTTTTTTTTTATAAAAAAAAGTTATTAGGAAGAAATTAACCTTACCCCATATTCTGGTTTGAAAAATCCTTGCTTTTCCCACCATCCATACCAAGCTGCTTCCACATATTTTGGGCTGTATGCATCAGGTAGTCCACAGCTTACTTCCTTCTTTTCACCTTCTTTGGTTAAGATATCATAAGTTGCTGCTCCCTTTACTTCTTTTTTTTTCTCTTTTTTCTGATAAAATAAATAATTTGGGAAACAACAGAAAACAAATTTTTTTTTAAATTAATAATAAAAGTAAACTAATTTTAGCATTTTTAAAAACTGCAACCAAACATGTATTAAAATGCAACAAAAAATAAACTAATGAAAACAAATAATGGTACCTACATACTGCAACACAGGCAATGTAGGTATATGTGTCAAAGGCAAAGGCAATTTTGGAGTGTAGTTTCTTGTGTTTTCAAAAACAGAAGTAGTAACTAACCTGTCTCTTTTAAGTGAGGGTACTTAGGGTTTTAATTCATAACAACCCTTTATAATTCTGAAGTGTTAGTATGATTGTAGGTAAATAAGGTGCTGCATGTCAGTTTTAAGTGCTTTTGTCATCCAAATATTATACTTCTACCATCAAACACGCTTCTTTTTCTTACCTCTACATCCTTTTTTGGAGCCGTGGTCTGCTGTTTTTCCAACTTTTGCTTTAACTTGTCCAACTTGGCCTGTTTTTTTGCCTCTTTCTCAAGTTGTTTCGCCGTTTTTGGAGGCTCTCCTTCGCCGTTAATGATTGCATGTTGGGCCTCGTCTGCCATGGCAACTAATGATCAATATTTTAAATAAATAAAGCCAATTCTTTTCGTGCAATATGGAAAAACTGCAAAAAATTGCACACGAGTTGCATCATCTAACCTCAAAACGGACCATCAGCTGTAGTAGTTCAAACACAGGAAAAAAACATATCTTTCCTTTTTTACAAGGGGGATTTGAAAAGTGCGATGCTGAATCTTTCAAAGCTCGATTAAAGCGCTATTCGTTTTCCAAAGAACCAATGGCAAAGCCCCATGGGATTGCCTGTTGTTCGTTTTAAAAACCCTTTTTTTATCACACATCACAATATTTTGTTAGGTAATCCGGCTTGTCCGGAGGCGTAGTATGCCGTGTCAATGACCCTAATCTAGGGAAATTAACCGCTGTAATGTTGGTGAAAAATCCCACCAAAAATGTTTCTTCCCCTCGCCCCTCGCACTTGTCAGACTGACATCTAAACATTTTTGTTGTTTTTGAATTTATAAATTGGAAGAAAGTGGCCAAGAAATCGTAAGAAATTCGCGTTTATAAATGTGGTTAATTAATTTTTTAAGGACTCACCATGTCTACCCGGTCGCAGCTAACCAAGGATTTAAATGGTGAGAAAACTTGGTCACTTTTTCACTGAAAAAATTGAAAAATTAATGGTCTGTTTACACACATTCGTCAAGTATTAGTCAGGGGAGTGCCTGTCTACAGAAAAAAGATGATTAATTTGCCTCTAATTTGCGTTTTTTTTAACGTTTCCGGTTAATAAATAATCAAGACAAACAAGAGCAATGATTGTTCAAATGTCCTAGTTGCCTTTCATAATTTCTTTAGAACATTTATCACCACTTTGAGTTGTCTTAAAAATGACCCACTAACATTAATAAAGTCTAAGACTACCTACAAACTACCACAGATGTACCAAAGGGCCAGTTCATTCAAATCAGCCTTGAGGAATGACTGCCTATCATTTCTATGTTGCCTTGAAATAAAAATCAAGTCATTAGAAAAAAAAACCTCACAAAAACATTCCCAAAACCTTGACAAAATGCTTTTGAGAAGTTCAAAATCTGGACTCTAGCCTAAACAAACCGGAATGACCCTATTGTTTTCTTAATTGATGATCACCAAGATGCCATAAAGACAATTTCTTTAAAAAAATAACCTACTGACCCTCAATTAAATGCAAATAAATTGAATTAAGTACATGATAGGCATGACTAATTGTTACTATGAATATTTTTGTTTACCATTTTAAGGCAAGTTAATCAAATTGATTAGTGTTCTAGTGCTTAAAAAAGCAGCAGACTTTTTTATTGTCACCTGAAAAAAATAATAATTTCTTATGTTTTGTCCCTTTAATTTTAAATGTTGTTCAAGAACAGGTATTCTTGTGTTGTTGTCTAATAACTTTGTGCACATTTATCATGGAATTGACCATTAATTTTATTTTTACTGAAAACATCAAGGCCAAGCACAAGGCTAAAATTACCCCTATTTTGGGTCACACTCACAGGCTTTGTAACTGACTGAGTAACATACTTTAAACCATCATCCAGTACAATCTGAAAATACAAAAAAAATAAGGTCTGATCTTTTTTTTTACAGAAAGCATAAAATCTACAGTCGGAAACAAAGTAAAAATCCTTTTTAAAAATGTGGTTCGATTGGAAACCAAAGGAGACAAGACTGAAAACAGGGTTTTGGTAAGTACAATTACGATTTCCTGCTTATATTTATTGTTTTTTTTAGTCATTTCCTGTTAAAAATCGTTTTCCTTTGAAAAAAAATATGAAAAATCGATAGTTGTAGAGTTTTAAATTTCAGCGCGAAAATTTGGGGATTTTTTTCGCTGTTGGCACTCTGAACTACAGTGCGCCAGCTAATTTAAGCTACCCTTTATGTGAACGTGTAGACCAGAAAAAGTTTTTTTGTTGTGTTGGGTTGGGTTTGGTCTTGGTTGACTTGGTCCCAGACTTTCTTGCAGAATTTATTGAATATTCCACTTTTTTCGTTTTTTTAGACTTTTGTCTAAGATATGTCGTCTGGCCTGCGCCAATGATTTTGTCTTGGACGACTGTAGTTTAAATGCCCACTGCCAAGAAAACAGCTGATTGGCATTTCTGATGTTTCTTTTCTTAAAAATTTAATAAACACATTTTTGTTTAAATAACTAAAAATACAAAAAGAACACGAAAATAATTTGTAATAAAATCACAAAAAAAATCATTCTCTAGAAGTGAAGTGACAAAAAAGCCACCAAAATGCCGAGGGCTGAAGTGGGCAGTATAAAGTACCTTGCCAACAAAATGAAGGCAAAGGGACTGCAGAAGCTGCGATGGTACTGCCAGATGTGTCAAAAACAATGCCGAGATGAAAACGGTTTCAAATGCCACACCATGTCTGAATCACATCAAAGACAACTTTTACTATTCAGTGACAATTCACAAAAGTATATTGACGACTTTTCATTGGACTTTGCCAAGGGATATCTCGGTATTTTAAAGCGACAGTTTGGCACCAAAAGAGTCAACTCTAACAAGGTATATCAAGAATATATTGCAGATCGGGATCATATCCATATGAATGGTACTAAATGGGTCACACTCACAGGCTTTGTAAAATGGCTAGGCAAAACTGGACAGTGTGTTGTTGATGAGACTGAAAAAGGCTGGTTTGTAACCTACATAGACAGAAGCCCAGAAACAGTTGCAGAAAACGAGAAAAAGAAGAAAAAACAAAAAATGGATAAAAATGATGAAGAAAAGACAATGGAGTTCATAGAAAAACAGGTTCAAGCTGCTCTGGAGGCATGTGGTCCAGTCCCTGAGCCTGTCTTCACTGAATTAGTGCGGGAAAATGAAGAGGAACCTCTAAAACTTGACATACAACTGAAAGCTGAGAAAAAATTTGTGCCTGTACTTAAGCGATCTTTGGATGCACCTGGTAGCAGCTCAGAAAGCTTAAAAAAATATAAAAGTGAGCACAAACCAGAAACCAAAAAAAAAACAGCACTGGATGAAATAAAAGAATTGGAAGAAAAATTAAAAGAAAAGCAAAACAGAAAAGATTATTGGTTAACAGAAAACATAATAGTAAAAGTCATGACCAAATCTTTAGGGGGGGAGTATTACAAACAAAAAGGTGTTGTGAGAGAAGTAAAAGACAAGTACTCTGCCATTGTAAAACTTCTAGACAGTGGAAAAAAGTTAAAACTGGATCAAGAACATTTAGAAACTGTCATTCCTGCCATTGGAAAACTGTTAAAAGTTGTTAATGGAGCCTACAGAGGAGAAACAGCTACATTAGTGTCATTAGATGAGAAGAACTTTTGTGTAACTATTGAGATAGCAACAGGACTATTAAAAGGGAGGAAGGTTAAGGGGGTTCAGTATGAAGATATTTGTAAATTGAATGACAGTTAATATTTAAGTAGAATAGACTTAATTTGAATATATGATTAAATAAAAGTAATAATAAATTCGTATAAAAATTATAATTTTAATTTTTTTGTTTCGGCTTTAAATCCATAGCTTGAATGTTGCAAATTTTATTTTTTTATCTATGGTCACCCGAGTGGTCACCAGTGTAGCTATTCTTGAAATCAGGGAGAAAACAATTATCTCCCTGAAATGCACAGATCCTATTGGTCGATGGCACCGATTCCCTCGAAAATGACACTGATAACATGACTTCATGAAATTTGTTTCTACTGGTTTTTAGTGACAGAAATAAAAGATGCCAATTTCTATTAAAATATTGTCATTTGTGGGAGAAATCAGTGGCATAGAACAATGAGAACTGCATTTGTGAGGAATTATATTCTTAGAAAGATAAAATATGACTTACTTATATCTACCACCCTCCATAGTACAGTCAAAGATTGTCTGACATTTATGCTGAACTCTCAGGTTCAGCCTGAAACTGCTTAGAGTAAAATGGCAAAAAAGGGGTGACTGATTTTTTAATACTGGGTTATATGTCATGTTTGACAGTGACCTAATCATTCCCACCAGCTAAACAACCTGCCAAGTTTTTATTGTTATTGACTTAAAAATGTTACTTTTAAAATGACCATACCACCTTCCTAACACCTTCATTTGCATAATATGTCAGCCTAAATTAAATTACACTAATGCATAACATTTATCAGATAATTTTGATTTAAGCTTTATTTCTTACAAAAATAGCTCTCCTCCTTGGGGATCAGGCTATTTCGCCAATATTAAAAAGGGCTTTTTTTTGAACTCCATTAACCTAGTGACCCCACCCCAAGAAAATCTAATTTTAGTTATGCCATAATTATGTGTTAATTTCGTCCCCAATCAAAAAAATTTGTGTTCTTGTGGTTTCTGAGAAAATTGAAAAAGAAAATGGGGTAGCTAGATTAATATTATCTTAGCAACCCCACCAGGAAATATGGCGCCAAAGTAAAAATTTTTGGTATTAAAATTATGTGCTGCACGAATATATAAGAAAAAAATCGAATTTTTGATTTTAAATTATGTTTAAAAAAAAAGGGTGGAATAGTCAGGTTAGTATTAACTTAGTGACCCCACCATTATCTGCATATTTCGTCTTCAATCAATAAAAAGGATATCACATTATATTATTATTAATATCCTAGCATTCGCAATCTGAAAAACGATTCCAAAGTGACAATTTATGATTCCAAAATTATGTGCTCCATGAATATGTACAAGAAACTCTACCCTAAAATGCGGTTCTAAAATTTTAGAAAGTATATACCCAAATTATGTGATCTATGATTATATAAGAAAAAATCAAATTCTTCATTTTAAATGATGTTTTTTTTTAAAAAAAAGGGTGGGGTTGCTAAGTTAATATTAACCTCGCTAACCCACTTTCTTTGTCGATTTTCTCAGAAACCAGACCAGACTCATCATGGACGAAATTAGCACATAATATGCAGATAATACTGTTTTTTTTTTAAATTTTAAGTTCTGTGATGACCTAGCTACCCCATCTTTTTTTTTTAAAAAAAAAACAGCATAATTTAAAATGAGAAATTCGATTTTTTTTCTCATATATTCGTGGAGCACATAATTTTAAAACCAAAAATTTTTAATTTGGCCACATATTTCCTGGTGGGGTTACTAAGTTAATATTTACCTAGCTACCCCATTTTCTTTTTCGATTTTCTCAGAAACCAGAGGTGCACAACATTTTTTGATTGGGGACGAAATTAGCACATAATAATGGTGTGACTAAATTTTGATTTTCTTGAGGTGGGGTCGCTAGGAAGATTTTTAGACAATTTCATGCAAAATTATAGAAAATTTTTAAGCACTTGTGTAATTACCCCTGACAACTTTTTTTTGTTTTGAAAAGTTTTTGGGTTTCCTCCCAGTTTTTTCCCTTTTCTAGTAAAAAATAATTTGCGGATCTACGAAATTTAATTTTTACCATTACACTTTGGTTATTATTGAGAAAATAAAATAACGAATGCAACAATTTTCAGGTGTTCTCACCATGTCGAATATTATTGCTCACAGCCAAGGTGCCAACAAAAGTAAGTATTCTTTTTATCTATACATATAATAAATCTCTAGAAAGACCACTTCAGTACACTGAATATTTTTATAGATCAGAAAAATCGCTACTGAACGGATTGAGACGGGAGTTTAACTTCTGGATTCCTTGGAGTCCTGGGAGGGACATAGGCTTTATTTTATTAAAATCGGTTCACGGAAACATAAGTTGTGATTATTTTGGGCAAAAAAAAGGACAAAAAGACGGGTCTTTATCTAGGTATTAATATTACTATTTTTGTAGCAATATTTTCCAAAAACCTGCCAACAGAGTAGGGTGCCAATAAAAATAAACCCAAAATTGACGTAAAAAACTGATGTTTCAATTCAATTGAAATGTAATTGTAGAAAAATGCAAACAAATTTTTTAAGACTGTTAAGCAATATTCCCAAGGGTTAGGGTAAAATTCTGACGATTTTGCATTTAACGAATTTTTCCAATTACCTATTTTACGCGATTTGGCAAAAAATATTTTTCTTTTTTTTGTTGTTTTTTGCATGTTTTCGCGTTTTTTCTAATGATTTCGTATTTTTTAAAGGCAACTTTTCCATGCATCAAATTTTCTATTAACAGGTTAAAAGAAGATACAGGCAGATTATTGTGTCTTTTTTTCACCTCTGTTATTAGAAAATTTGATGCATGTAAAAGTTGCATAGTGAGAACTGGGCTTAAGAGAAATTTAATTTATGAAAACTTTGTCTTACGAACAAACACGAGTTGGGGACAACATTTTGCAAAAGATAAAATAATTTTGTTTCCTAATAATTAGTAAGTCGATGGGGCCGATGGACACCAAATATTTTAGAAACACGTTTGATGCCATCGGTGAATCCACCAATGAATTTAAAGACATGCCCTGTCTGCAAACGATTCGTTAGGTACCGATCTACGGACGTTAAAGTTTCAATATGAATCCTTAAAAGTTTTATTTAAATTTATAGCGAATTAGCAAAAATGGTTTTAGCGAGGGGTCAACAGCTGGCTAAAAATTTGTACACCTACTGTCAGGGACTGAATTGAATTGTCCAATATTGTATCCAGTATTTTCTAGTATTTTCAAGTATTGTCCAGTATAGTCTAGTATTGTTCAGTATTGTCTCCAGTACTGTCTCCAATTGTTCAGTATTGTCAGGTATTGTTAAAGTATTGTCAACGATTTGTACACCTACTTTCTGCAGCTGATGACCCCTCGGGGTCAACAGCTGGCTAAAAATTTGTACACCTACTGTTAAGAACTGAAATATGTCTCCAATATTTCGCTCGTATTGTCCTGTATTGTTAAAGTATTGTCAACGATTTGTACACCTACTATCTGCAGCTGATGACCCCTCGGGGTCAACAGCTGGCCAAAAATTTGTACACCTACTGTCAAGAACTGCAATATTGTCAATTATTGTCCGGGATTGTTAAGTAATGTCCAGTATTGTTAAGTATTGTCTAGTATTTTCAAGAGTATTGTCCACTGTTGTCTAGTATTGTCCAGTAGTGTCTCCAGTATTGTTCAGTATTGTCTCCAGTGCTTTTCAGTATTGTCAGGTATTGTCCTACTGTCTGCAGCTGATGACCCCTCGGATTTTAGTTGCTTTTCTTGATAACAATTTTCAGATGCGAAAAGTCTACTAGAGTCAAAAAAGTTTCTATACATCAGTAAACTTTTTTTTATACTGGGACTTTCCATCCAGTATAGGATCAATGCCGAGTGTTGGCCAAGTTTTTGCAAAGTTAACGACAAACACAAAATATCCATGCACCTAGCCGGGACTCAAACCCGAGACCTTCCGTGCGGCAGGCCGATACGCTACTCAATGCGCTATGGAGGCTTGAAAACTACGACCTTAAGTTTTTGATACTGAATTTTGAAACACCCTGTATTGTAAAAAACTCCGAACACTTTTAAGGTCGACCACCACTTCCATTACCTGGAAATTCAGGCGGTGGAGAGCAAGCGGGGCAATCAGCTGAGTTTGACAGTCAACGACAAGGTGTACTCGTTCCTGATTGGCGAGGATTCCACTTGCAGCACCGAGGTCGACAATATGATCGGCGCTCTGAACAACGCCATCAGAAATATTTTTCCCACTGTGCCGTTACAACATATTATTAGAAAGGTAAGTTAAGGGGATGAAAATGATCTAAGTAGGATATTCGATGGGTTGGCCACAGAAGATATAAACTTGTCCAATACGCCCAGTGGCGGTCCCAGGGGGGGGGGGCGATCGCCCCCCCTTTGCTCCAGAGAAAAGTAGACAACAAAAATGTGGTGAAGTCTTTGGAGAAAAAATACAAAACACAAATTCTTGAACTTTTATTGGAAGAAGTCAGTATTATGAAACAATATTGTTCAGAAGTAGGCAAAAGCTTAAATCAAAACATATACGATAACGTTTTCGAGGCAATGAACAAGTGTGGCGATATTTTTCCGTTGATAAAAACATTCTTGGATGTTTGTCAGTAAGTAATGCTTCGTTAGAAAGAAACCTCTGCCTCAGAAGATTGAAAATATAAGTACTTAAAAACACTATGACGGAAAATTGTCTGACGGTCTTAGCGTTCTGCATATCAACAGACATTGAAATTGACATTGAGCGAGTCATTGCCTGGTTTGCCCAAAAAAACTGGAAATGAACTTTTTTTTTGAGATGTATTTGAGATATGCAATACAGAAAAGGTAATTTTTCAACTTAAAAAGCTTTTTAGACCTCAAGAAAAAGTATTTAGTTATTTGGGTTTGTTTGTGGTTAGTATATGTTTTTATAACTAAAAAAATTATACGTAGTTACTCAAGCGCGGATTTCAGGGGGGTAGGTACGAAAATATTTAGAAAATCAAAATTAGGGCATAAATTGCGGCGCTGTAACAAGTTTGAGATTTACGGTATTAGTCTATTCAGTTTATTCAATGCTTCAAGGTATTAGTTTAATTTTGTGTTAACAATGGCATCTGTAGTGTCACTTTCTAAAAAATTTTCACCTGCTGCGCTTTGATATTTACAATTTTATTTTAATTTTAAATCAGTGCAATTTTCTTTAAAATTTTCGCCTGCGGCGCTATAATACGTTGATATTTACTATTTTAGTTTAATTTGCAATTTCAAAAATTGCAGATATATTTAAGGCCAAATACGCGCTTGTAGTTACTAAGTTTTGTTTGCATATATTGATATCTTTCTAATAAATTCTATTCTTTTGTTCTAGTTTTTTTTTGTATCGAAACCGCCCCCCCCTTTTCAAATGGCTGAGACCGCCACTGAATACGCCCTCTACACTCACAAATAATTTAGTAATAGTTTCACTACAGATTTTAAAGAAAAAAAACTACAATTGGCAACGCCATTTTCCATAATTTTTGTCCAGGCACAACTAAACATTAGAATTGGGTTGCTGCTTTTCCCACTAATTTTCTCTAAATAAAACTCCGTTTTTCGCCAAGATCGAAGTCATTCCCAACACGCGACTTCAACAGCTGAGAGATCTCGAAGCCATAGCGAGCAGCAGACGCGAAGTGGGTCCGTGCGGCGGCTTTTCGAATCAGTACTCCGCCTACTGCGACTACTACGGAATGACGTACAGGGAGGAGGTGGCCTGGGACATCGACAACATCTACGTGGCCTTGAACACTAGAGAGCTCAATTTGAAGGATTTCGAGTATTTGGATCAGAAGTAAGTATAAAACCGAATCCTTCAGGATGCAGCGCCACCTAGAGGAGAATTTTTTTCTCTTGTATTAGTCCGGGCACTCAAGTTTGCCTGCCATTAACAGTTATCCGCTCTTTGCAGCTTGCTGATCGATCAAAATGTAAACATGGCAAATATCAGTACAATGTTTTGACTTGGAACATTTTTAAAAAGAGAAAACACTTCTCGTTTAGATGGCACTGCCCAATTATAAACGAGGATAAGAGGGTAAAAGTCTAATTTGATTTCTTGTTTTCAGGGACCTCGTTCCCATAATAAGCGCCCTAGAGTACAACACGTGGTTCACGCGACTGCGCGCGAATCAACTGAAGCTGTCACACGACAATACCGATAAACTCTTTCACGTTCTACGTAAATCTCTAAACTTAGGTAGGTCACAAAGTTCACTAATTAACTAAGCGCTAATTAATTTTTATGTTTACTTTAATATTGGTGTAATTAGCTTTCTTTTTTTTTCAGAGTAATTTTAAAACGTGTATCGGTAAACCGAAACAGAATTGAACAGAAAAGAAAACGTCTGAAACGAAATATGAACGGAAGTAAAACACAGTATAATTTTATAGAATTTTCATTTACTCGATCCTTAAAAGATACGAACATAATTTAACCGATTATAATTTTCCCGAACCCTAAAATATCAGAATTACAAAAGTATCGAAAATAATTTTCTAGAAACGAAAAACACCCGAACTACAAATTGATAGAAAATAATATGCCCGATCCTTAAATGAGCGGAAGATTTAGATAGAAATTTCTCGAGAAATTTAACTTCACAGTTTCTGGCTGTCTAACTGTTTATCAAATCTTGCCATTCATTTTTGACACACTTCCCGTGAACTTGGAACAATAATGTAGGTCCGATGACAATACAATATTATGAAATTTGGGGGTAGGGGGTGGTTGAGAGATGTAAAGGGGGTAAATTAATACAATATCACAACTTACTTTGACTCTTCCTTGCCGTAAGGCTGGCAACGTAGCAATTGAATGCGTGGCTATCGGTTCAAATCACGACACATCATGGGTTCAAATAATTTTCGGACAGATTGGGGTTCTTGAAGTTTGTTGTTCGGCCATGTTTCTATTAAATTATATTCAAAATTTTGTGTTTCTATAAAAATATGTTTCGTTTAAATTTAATTCTATGCATATATTTTCTAGCTATTTGATTTTCCCGTCATTTCATTTTCGGCCAAATTTGGTTTCGTTTTTTTTTTTTTGAGCAAAAAGGAATTTGTAACGAGCTATGTTTTTGGGCCAATATGTTTAGAAGGCCTTTTGCTTTAAGAAACCGTTGCGTTAGGTACTTCATGAAATATGGAGGGATTGAAAGGTACCAAAATCAGAATTTTGCAAATATATCAAAAACTAAGGATTTTAGTGAAAAAAGCAATGTTATCAGGTATGATGTATCAGGCTATAAAATCGGATTAAAATGAAAGATCCAGATACAATAGGTACTAATAATAATTAGAAATCCCAAATACTTAAGTAATATTCTTGTCATGAATTTTTCTAAAGTCACGCGACAATAAATAAATAGAAGTTAGAAATACTACACAAATAAAAAACAATTAAAGTAAACATGCAACTAGGCGCAAGTACCAACCATTATTTTAAAATGCGTGAAAAACATATTAAAAAACATAGCTGTTACCAATTTTTTACTTTTAAACACTCTTTTTGCTTGTACTATTGGCATCAGTGCTGTTGATACGTGTTTCAATAAATAAGTAAATAAATCTAGAAAGGTGTAAGGAAAAATGACACAAAGTATCAACTCTTCCAAATGCTTCCAATCTTATGTAACCTAAATCTATGAAGACCTTATTAATTTAATTATTTTTTTTAGATGGTCTGTTTTTGGACAATTTAGGCTTAAAAGCTGATTTCGTCAACAAACTATCAAATACTTTAAAGTTTAATCCGGCCACTGCTTTGAACACTGTGGACTTATCGTGCAATCCGATCGAAGATAAAGGTAAGTCACACAAATTGTACTTTTTATATCTAAAAAATTTGATTACACATATTATTATAACTTAGTTTAAATTGTAATTGTTACCAATGCATATCAATTTGGTAAAAATAAATCCGTCAAACTGACAGGTAGCCCTTTCAACCATCACTTGCATTTCTCTGCAGCAGCCTACAACACAAAAAGGCATAAAGCGCTTTTTCCGCTCGCTAGCAGCCAAAGCGCCCACATTTCTCTGCAGACACACAATGGCTTTTTGGTAAATGCTTTAAAAAATTTGATTTAGTTAGTCACCACCCATGTTTTAGAAAGATTATTGAGAATGAATAGCATAAAATGATAGATGATGATGATCAAGAATGTTTTAAGTTTTTTCTTTATAACTTTGGTAGTTTTTGAGATATTTAGATCAAATTTTAAACATGTGTTATGTTTTAGGGCTTACATCATCTAGCTTGTCGAGTAATTATTTGGCCTACAGGGAGATTTTTTTCAGGGGTCAAGCCATTTTTCGCCTCAAGAACTTTTTTGTGGTGCGCCACTGATGAATTCTAAAATACGAAATGAATTCTTTGTTTTTTTTAGAAACTTTTTTGTCCCCTGTCGGTTTTTCGCATCTGCAACTAAAAAAAAATTAAAATAATTTTTCGTAATTGGCTGGATTAAATTAAAATTTTTAACGAAAGGGGGGAACCTATTATGAAACTTTAAGGCTCTCTTTCCTTAAAATTTTTATACTAAATTTTAAAACACCCTGTACAGCAATTCCGTTAAGTTTTCGTCAAATCTTTAGAACAAATAAATTTTCTTCAAAGGATTATCAAACCTGTCAAAAAATTAATTTTGCCTAGCTCGACCGACAATTTTAATAACATAACAGGAAGAGACTAATTTTTTGAATATCAAATTGATTCCTTACCCAATTCAAGGCATAGTTAACAGTGTCCTTAAAATAAAGTTCTGGTACTCTCCCAGTGTCCTTAAAAATTCAGTTTTTATTCCTTGGTGTTGATCTTATAGCGTAATCCATTTTAAACCCCATTTTGGTTTTGTTTTCTGTATTTAAAAAATCTCGAGTCGCCACCCCATGGGATTTTGAATGAAGGAGTTTTGTGACTATGTGGAATTGATAGCTCTTTAGTCACACCATCGAGTGTTACCAGGTGTTTTGTTCGCATGCGTGTAGAAGGGGTTGCTATGACGTCATCTTTTAAGATGGCGTGCAAAAATCATTAAAAATACAACTTTCGCAACCGGGGAATGATTATACTCGATTCCATATAATTCGAGAACGAGGATTCCAAAAAATTCACTTTTAAGGTCATCGGACCTTAAATGACCTTGGAGTTTGATGCAGTTTGAAGCTTCATGACCTTGAAAAATACGCCAGTAACATTAAGATATTGCAAAAATAATATACTAAAGGGCACTATTTATTAACTATTAAAGCGAAGAGGACCAAATTTGCTAAGAGAGATAAGAAAGTCCCAACAATATTGTTAAAAAAAATTTGGTTTAGCTATGACGCATTTTAATATGGCGGCTGATATATCAAAATGGCGACCTATAACCACATTTTATTTTATCCAATTTCGTAAAAAAGCAAAAACAAGGTGGCCATTAATTCTTGTTGACTTATCGCCGCTTACTATGAAAAAAAAGTTTAGTTGATGCATGACCTTGATTGACCTTGAAATAACATGTACGAATTAAAAACCAGCTTTTTTTGTTTTTTCCGATTTACCACTACGCAAAAAATTTAAGTGCCGGAGATGAAATTTACATCTTCTACCATTTTTTTTTGATATGGCGTCCCAGATGTTTATGCTATACCCCGGTAAAAATGACCTATATGCATGTCGTTTTTATTAAGTTTCGGAACTGTGAATTTTATGTTCTACTCATTTGTCTAGCCAACAAATTCATTTAAATAACCTAGAAGAGAGTTAGCAAAAGTTAGATATATATTTTGTTCATATTCGTATCCCTCCTGCATCATTTATGTTAATTTCGTGGGATATGGGATTTGGCCGTAGAATAAGACAATTTTTTTGTTTGGGACGTTTCGCCTCTATATTGAAGCTTTTTCAACCTGTCTATTTCTACGGCCAAATCCCATAACCCACGAAATTAACGTAAAAGTTAGATATACCATATACTGGACCAGTGTTTCTAGATGCCATTTTCCAAAATGACGGTCGAAAAAGCATAAAAAAATTCTAATTATGCCAGTAGGGTATGACTACACTTGTTTATTAACATTCATAATAAAATTGAAGGATCAGGATTTAATAGCTATTTAGTCACACATTCATGTGCCACCGCATCCCTGTAGAAGTTCCGAAACTTAATAAAAACGACAGGCATATAGGTCATTTATACTGCGGGAGGGGACATAAACTGGGAACCCACATCAAAAAAAATTGTAGGGAGTTTTAAAATGAGGTGTTTGGAAATTGGAAAAAACCTCACAAAAAGCTGGTTTTTGATAGTAAGCGGCGACAATTTAACAAGAATTGATGGCCACCTTGTCATTTTTGCTTTTTTACAAAAGAATATATCAGCTGCCACATAGAAACGCGTCATAGCTGATCCAAATTTTTTTTAACAATATTGTTGGACTTACCCTTCTTTTATGTCTTACCAAATTTGGTCCTCGTCGCTTTAATAGTTGAAAATAGCGCCCTTTAGTGTATTATTTAGTCAATGGGTTAATTTAATTTACTGGAGTATTTTTCAAGGTCATGAAACTTCAAACTGAATCATCAAGGTGACCTGCCACTTTTTGTTTATGTTCTAGTTTATTTGTACGCTCTTTTGGATTTTTTGAATAGTTAAAAAAAACTGGATAAAGCTCGCACTACTTTAGTAACTATTTTCAGGTGCCTCGTACCTGGGGCAGTGCATTAGCCGACTGAATAAAGGTTGCGTGCATTTAAACTTGTCACACTGCGGCCTGAGCTCGAAGGGTGTCAACAATATGTCGAAAGCACTGTGTGATCACGCCAGCAACCTAACCACATTGACCTACCTCAATCTGAGTGGAAATAGCCTTAAGGATGATATTAGCGTAAGTGTATCCTTGAGGATTGAGATATTTTAGGCCACCTTGTGAAACGTAATCTTATTTAATAACAGACATCTTACGATCTTGCCCCTCTTTATGGATTAAGACATTCTTTAAAAAAACATAACACGTGTTTAACTAAAATTAAAGTCATCAAAAGTACTCAAAATAAATAAAGGGCAAATAAAAACGCAAAACAAACATAAAAATGACGCTTTTGTAACCAAAATAAGCCAGCCGAACCACAAATACGTGTAGATAAGATAAAGAATTGGCTAAAATAAAGCAAACGCAACGTTTGCATAAAGTATAACACACATAAAATTACCTCTAAGCACCTTATGTGTCTGAGGTGCGCCCCTCGATTATTAGTTGTACAACTAATAATCTACTGAGATCTGTACCTTTTTGACTTTATAACATCTATACGTTTTAAAGCCGCAGTAGGCTTCAAAGATTACGCCACTACTAACAAGTGGATCGGACGAAAGGATTCCCGAAGCTCAGTCGGTAGAGCGTTAGACTGATACTCTAGAGGTACCGAGTTCAAATCCTGGTCGAGGAAAAGCTTTTTGCCTATTTATTCCCTCACCCTCTACGCCACAAATTTTTTCTGTAATAATAATTCTCCTCTTTACATAAACCTCATTGGGTGTCTTTAAAAGCATAGCTTTTGTGAGGAAGGATTGGCATACTACAGTCAACTGCCATAGGCTGGGGATATACACAGTTGGTACTGTTAAAGCATTATGATTAAATGATAGCAAACCCCCAAACCCAACAGACTTACTCGCTGCACTACTGCCGTGCCTTTCCTTATTTTAAGGTATAATTCATAGTTTTATAATTATGTGTTTATGTATTCACTTATACATCTTTTTTTCTCTTTGTTTCAGAATTTACATAACTTTTTATCTCAGCCGAATGCTCTACAACACATAGATATTTCTTGTACTGATATTTACTTAGAGAATGTAAGTATCAACTAAAGCTTGTTTTTTTAAACTTTAATCACTTTAAAATGTTATAAAAACATGGTTAAATAAAACCGTGCAAAATTTAAAAAAGGCGGTCAGCTGGGATATTAGTGACCACAGTTTTAAAGACGAAAAAAACCCTTACTCAAAAATTGTAATTAGGATGTGGGCCCATTTTTATGCCACTTATATCATGTTCCGATTTTATTTTAATTAGCAAAGCTGATTTTTATTTCTTTTTCAGCTTTTTGGTGCTTTAGTCAAAGGTTGTACCACGAATTTGGTACACCTGAACGTATCTAGGAACCCCTTTAGTAGTAAGAAGAGCAAAGAAGCTCCGATTTCTTTGAAACAGTTTTTTAGCATGACATTGAATCTTAAACATTTGAACATGTCGCACTGTAAGTTGCCGCAAGAGGCTTTAAAGTAAGTGTTAATGTGTTATTTATCTACAAATAATAACCCTTTTAAGAGTCTTTTATAAAGAAAAAGGGTCCGATTTAGAGGTTTTACTTTACTTTATCTTAACAAAGAAATTTTTTGATAATTTTAAAGATAATGATTGATATATATTATGAAGAAATCAGAAAATCTCGCTTTTACAAAAAATCTCACGATTTTAAACACCAGTTTACACTAGAGGCCCTCTTTCTAGTTTTTTCATATTTGCATGTAAAACCGATTTTATGAAGTTTTGTCAACTGCCAAATCGAGTTGCTTGCCTGTGGTATACAATCAATTATTTTATGCTGAAAATAAATGAAAATATCTCAAACACTGTAGCTTTGAAAGATTTGAACCTTATAACAAAATTTTTAGGTAATATTTACGAAAACCAAAATCTGAAAACCGCACATCAATAGCTGCTTTACTTCTAAAGTTATGATTTTTTATAACAAAATTTTGTAGTCCTTAAATCTAAAACCGTATATCGCTACTTGCTTTTGTTCCAAAGTTACAATTTTTTTAAATAATTTATCCTCCTTTTTCCCCCTTCAACCCTCCACCACCCTACCCAAAAGTTAATCAGTTCAGGGTCAGCCGATAGAGGATTTCTGTAGCAAATTTCGTTAAAATCAATTAAGGCGTTCTTGAGTTATCGTGTATACAGACAACTGACCGACAGACTACTTAGTAACTCATTTTTGATAAAATTAAGAAAAGTCAAAATTTAACGATTTTAATAGTCCCCCATACCATATTGGACTAAAAGAATCTAAAAAAATATGCCAATTTTAATTTTTGTAGGCAGTTTTTGTGAAGAACTCTTTTTAGTCCATCATACCAATATGGTATGGGGAACTATTAAAATCGTGAAATTTTGACTTTTCTTAAAATGAGTTGCTAAGAATCCAAAACACCTTAATCGACGAAAAAAAAAGTTGTCTGTTCTCTGTCTGTATACACGATAATTAAAGAACGCCTTAAGAGAAGGGAACCCCACTATATAGAATAACCACAATATGGCAACGTTTGTTTGAAAAATTAACATTTAGGTTATTTTATCCATCACTGACAAAGTCGCACTGAAAATGTCTGCCAGATTAGTTGAAACCTTCAGAAATAAGGATACTTTATTCACAAAGTTTCCAGCCACTATCACGTTAAGTAAACTGATAATCAGGGTTTTATTTATTTTTGTTTATGGCTGAAATAAAAATGCAGACAAACCAAGTGAATTTGAAATAAGAAATTCGCTTAAAAATTAAAGTTTTACATCTAGAAAATAAAATCAAAATTTAGTGTTTCAGATACCTTAATAACCAAATGAAGAATACTAGAGAAATAAGATTTTGCATACAAGCCTAAAATTTCACTTCCAAATGCGCTACAGAGAGCTTTTTTAGAAAAAAACTTTATTTAAAAAAAAAATAAATTCCAAATTAAGATTTATCATATTGGGCTCTGTTGCGCAATTGGGAGTCACACAATTAGTATGTATGCAAAATTTCAGCACTCTAGCACTTTTTGTTTGGCCAGGATTTCCCGAATACGATTTGCCCTGGGGGTCCTGGCCCTTATTCGATTTTAACGAAATTGGTACAAGAATCCTCTATCGGCTGACCATGAACTGATTAATTTTTGGGTAGAGTGGTGGGGGTATAAAATAATTTAAAAAATTCTAACTACAAATTTTGTTATAAAGTCCAAATTCGTGGGAGTAAATTAAAAAAATCATAAGATTTTGGTTTTTGTAAATATTACCCAAAAATTTTGTTATAAGTTTTAAATCTTTTAAAGCTACAGTTTTTGAGATATTTTCATTTCCTTCATAATTTAATTGATTGTATGGTGGACTATCCGTGCTTTCTAGCACCAATTTTTTTAATTAATATTCTTTCAGTTTTCTCTTTGTGGAATCGCGTCTTTTTTAACCGGCTGAAATATTGAAACTGAAATAAATAAATAGTCCTGCAGAATATCTTTAAAATATAAAGTTTACAAAATGTTATTAAAAAAATTACGAAGTTTCTCTTACAACATGCTTTTATTTTAGTAAAAATCACCACTTTCCAGAATTGTGACGGGGTGAGATTTTCTGTCGTTTCTGAACCTGAACCTGAACCTTTTTGCTCGTTTTTAGTTATTTAGGGTCAAAGTATTCCTTGCAAGCTCAATTTTACTTATTAAAATTTAACCAGCAAAAAGTGGGGTGCCTTTTTCGTTAAATCACACTCCTGCTGAAAAAAAGAGAGGACATGTGACCGAAATCTGTGGTTTATATAGGCAGATTTACAGGGGTTTTCAAACTGGGCACTTTGGGGGATTTGAGGTGCTTGCAGAGGAACTAAAAGAGATTTGCAAACATTTTTTGCACCATAAAAGCAAAAGGTTTTTACACAGAAAACCAAAAAAAAATTTTTTTGAGAAATTCCCTGTAGCTCGAAAACGTTTAAACATGTCAGTATGTGGTTTTCTTCTTTAAACTTTTCTTTCTAAAATCGAGCCTCGCAACTAAGGATCATCTCTCCTAAAAGTACCTCAAGCCCCTCAACAATCTTTGCTCACACCAACATGTGAAATTGGTGGAGTGCCCCTTTAAGCCAAAATGATAAAATCTTCACTCTTCTGACCGGTGTCAGTGAGTGCACCACAACTTACCAATAGAATAGGCCATTGGACAAAGATTTTTCTACATTTTGTTGATAAGTTTCTTCTCTTTTTTTTAGAAATTTATTGTTGGGACTGGCTTGTAACGAATTTACCAAAGAAATGAGTTTAGATATAAGCAATAATGGTTTAGGAAGTCAGGGTGCACACGTGTTGGAATCGTGTGTCCACGGAGTCCGGTGTATTTCTAGTCTTGATATTTCTGAAAATAGTAAGTACGTTTTTTACACTCACTATTTGCCAAGTATCCGGAAACGGAGTCGAAATGGCTTTTTTTGGAAAAAAAATACTCCATTTTTTCTTATTTAATTGTCGGGCTACGAATATTAAACTAAAAGCAGTTTTGAGCGGAGTCGTGCTCCTACTTTTCCTCCGCTTTTCTTCATTTGAAATTGTCAAATCGGAAGGATGCCATGGTTTTCTCAGAGGAAAGCGGGTGACGTTACTCGCAATATCCTGGTTGGACGGTTCTTATTTTATTTGCTGAGTAAACCCAGCTTTATGGTAGTATAACGTAGCTTTTTGGGGTGGGTGAGCCGGAGATCGGGAGCGCTTAGGTGAACCAAGAGTCCCTCTATACATTTGACAGTTATTTTTTGATTTTTTTTGGTTAGTAAAATATGTCAAGCTTTGACAAAAAAAAAACAAAAACAAACGGTGAATACACACGGTAGATATTAAAAATGTTAATAATAGGTAAAATATAAAGACTCCTATCATCTATATTTTTGTTTCTCTTTTTCTTACGATAAAACATGGAAACATAATGTGTTATTTATTAACGAAGTACATGCTAAATGCGCATGTTTGTAACTACTACTTGTGGCTCACTTACCTCGCAAATTCGCCTATTTTTAATAATGTTCCAGCTTGGTAAATGTATGTTTTTTTTTTCACTTTTCCCGATTTTCTTTGTCTGTTGGACAACGGAACAATACAAATTCTTCGAGGCACGTATTTTTACAGTTTTTGATACAGCAAAATTCCATTTTTAAACCTGACGTTTCTTAATCAAAAATCTGACAGTGACAAAGTTATTTATTGTCAGGGGTTACCAACTATCATTGCCAACACACAATTTCAAACATTTCCCTAGCAACTGTCAAATCCAGTTACTCACCTCTGGTAAAACAATAACCTTTTTTTGGTTGTTTAAACGCACATTAAAAAACGTATGAAATATTTTTGCTGACCTCTTTTTTACCAACTTGATCGCGCATTTAAAACCTTCATAGCAACTAAAAAATTTCTGGAATTATAAGTTCACTAAAATAACTTCAAAAACACTAATATTATACCACTTTGCAGTCAATCGCAAGCAAATAAAAACAAAAATGGCGCAAAACGTGAAAAATAATAATTTGTTATGATCCTAGTTAATTTGTTGTCTAGAATTTTTGTAATAAAGGTAATTAAGAAGAAAAAAAAAGTTTCGGAAAATGAGCTCTCTACAGATAAGCTAAAGTAGCAAAAAAATGTTCCCCGTGCAAACAAAAATGATGTGTTCAAGAATGCTTGCAAAAATTTGTGAATAAATAGGTACTTTAAGTCCTGGTTACCAAATTTGTTGATTTTTCAGGCATGGATTCCGATTTATGTAACGTAGTATTAGCCATAAGCAAAAACAAATCGCTGAAGCACCTAAACATGGGGCGCAGCATGAAAAAGCACATGGCCCTGATTATGGACTCGGTGGTGCAAATTATACAGGACGACGAGTGTTTGTTGCAGTCTTTAGTCATTCCGGATTGTAGGTAAGAGCAGACCTAAGCAAAAATAGACACATTTAAACAAGTAAAACAAAAAAAACTACCCTGATTTGCTCCGCCTCTGAAGTGATTTTTTTACCAGGCGTATTACCTCCACAACTACTTAGTCTATTTTTACTGCACATAGCTAAGAACACTGAAGGATAGGGTTCCCAAGCAGCATTTGGACGTTATCTTACGTTAAGCATACGTTGTCCTTGAGAAACGCGACGTCGGCTAGCGACGTCGTTTCGACTGCCTGACGACCATCATTCGCACCTAAATCGGTAATACAGATTCGGGTCGCCTCGACGTCATTGATCCTGACTACCTTTACCAATTGTTTTGTTTCGACTACCTAAAATAGATAAAGTTTTTGTAAAAGAATAAAAATGGATGATACATGAATAATATATAATTATTTTGTTTACTTTTAAAGCACCTTACACATAAACGTTTGTAAACGAAAGGCCGTTTATTGATAAATGTGATTAAGATACCGGGCGCCCTGAAAATTTTAAAGATCTAACAAAAAAAGAATTAAAAAAATTGTTGTAAAAATGATCTAACATTCCCCCAAAAGCTTATTTTATTAGTTATACTACTAGGCACTCTCTAATTTTAGACTAACTCTAAAAAGGAAAAAAATAATTTCCAATGGCCGACAGGCGCCAACCTTAATCTGAACTAAGATTATACCAAGTCGGACCGGGTTTCCAAGTTAAGTCGTCAAGCATAACTTAAGTTACGAAACCCGTCGGTTCGCAAACGTATTACGACGTATTAAAACCGTACGTCCGCCATGATGTACCAATTTAATGTTGCCATCGGCCTGCGTACGTTTTAGAATCGCATGTCTTACACGGAGTATGTAATATTAACCACACACCCTGTGTCACCCTAACCTCACAGTTTCGGCGGTTTTATTTATTCTTGTTTGTGGTCGTGCCTCGTTATCTCGACATGAGTGATTGCTTTAAAATTATTTATATAAACAAATTAAAAGAGATTGGGCCCCATCCATTCAACACATGTGGGAGGAAAATGGGATATGCTGCTTCTCTACAGCAAAGAAAGATATCCAATCGGATGTTTGAATGGTGGTTTTGGCATTTTCAAGAGCACTTGCAACTAGCAATAAGCAGATCCTGGATCCAAAAATTCAAAGAAAAAAAATGAAAACTTGTTAGGTTAAAATTTTCAAAAAAGTTAAGTTAGAACCAGAGAGATAAAAATATTTGTTTAAGTTGGAACGTCGGTTGACGTAGGCCAGTTCCAACGAGCTACAGGTTTTAAATTTCAAGGGCAGGTAGACGTCGCTATCCGTCACGTTTAAATTTCCTACGTACTGAGGACGTCGGCTTGACAGTAAAATCGTACGTCGCTTTGGCCGACGTCGGCATATTGTTTGGTTTTGTAACGGATAACTAAGAACGTCGCTTTTACCTCAAAAACAACGTTGGGCACAAACGTCCTTGATCACAACCTTAATTCTACTCGAAATTGACGCCAAATTAAGACCCATTTGGTTGGAAGTAAGATTTTTGTTGCCTGGGTTCAAATACAAAAAAGCCGCTACGAGAGCTACCTGCGCACAAACACACAGACATTGGAATCAAAACTATAACACACACCCCTTTTTATTTTTTTTTATAAACTCACAGGTCAAACCATTTGGCCTACAGTTATGAAAATTTAAGGACATATTGGGTTTGTGACGTAGGCGCTCGGTAAGAAAGGATTTTTGAAAATTTTACTCCTAAAGGGCTAAAAATAGGGCTTGAAATTTTAAAGAGGTTTTCTATATCTCGGAACCGAAAAGGCGCAGAGGTCTGAAAATTGTTGTATACTAATAAGTAAATACGTGTTTTGGCGTTTTTCGAAATTTGAACTGGGGGTGGTGTCTTAGCGATTTTCTACCAACTCCCTATTAATAGGAAGGATATTCCCCCATATTTGATAAAAATTTTGATCTGTTAGAATATGGTTTGTGGGGTATCAAACTGAAGGAAATGAAGTCCGGAATCGAAAAGTGTTTTTTTTTTATATTAATTTTTGCAATTTTATCACCCTCCCTCTAAATTTTGGGATATCAAATTGAAGAAAATAGAGCCCAGAATAAAAAAAAATAATTTTTTCAATAATTTATGCATATTTGATAAAAATATTGACCCGCTAAAATATAGGTTGTTTCAATTTTTTATTAATTCCGCTGCTAGCAACGCAGCGGGTGAAATTCTAGTCGCGTTATAAGTTCATAAGTCATTAATTACCGCCTTCGTTTATTCGCTCGAGGAGATGAGCCTGTGGAGCTTGAGCAGAGGTCAGCTGATCATCGAGCTCACAGAGTTTAAAACAAAAAACGGACGGGTTTTGGAGCGTACAGAGTTTACAACATAACCATTAATTTTAATTTGCCAAAGAAGCATCTTTTTTATAAAAACATCTTGTGAAAAAATGAATAAACGAAGCCTAAAGATAACAAACAGCGCGCGATCATACAAAGTAAGGTCAGAATTTTTACAAGCTCGATGTGCTCGTTCAAGAAGCTTGGAGTGAAAAGAGTAGCTTAGTTTCTCGCTCGATAAATAAACGAACACAAAAAGAGCGCACGGTTTGCTCGATTTTGAAATAGCCAAACGGAATTTTGTGATATAGTGCGGACAGGGGGCACAAATTGAATAAACGAACGCAGTAAGTGTATCCAGACACATAACACCTATTAAATTTAAATTTTTTACTTTTTTTAGGTTAAGATCTGACTTGTTCAATCTTCTGAACGCTTTAGGTGATAATAAATCGTTAGAACTATTAGATATAAGTGGCAACTTGATAGGCGATTCGGGCGCTCGACTTTTGGCGAAAGCGCTTCAGATCAACACCAAGCTCAAAACAATCATTTTGGATAGGAATAGTATCTCTATGCAGGGGTTCAACGACATAGCGTATGCCCTTGAAAGCAATAGGTAAGACAAAAGAAAAACTTGGGATTGTATGTCCTTTGCACTTTGTAATTTTGTTTTGCGTTTTCAGAACTGTGCAATATATCCCGTTCCCCATTTTCGACATAACCCCTTGCATGAAGGCTTCCCAAGAAAGAACTGATATTCTTATGAGAAAAATTCAAGACGCGTTGAACAGGAACGTGTCTGAAAAACAACAATCTCTTAACATCAGCCCTATGCAACCCGGATTTCTGCTGACCTCGAAAATGCAGGCTTTAGACAGGCAAGTCATGAGTCATGTTTTCTCACTGTTTCTCTAGGCGTTGTTGAAAGAGAAATGGCTTCCAAAGTCTTAAGTTTATTAAAATCGGTTTAAATTTAATTTAACAGGGTGCTCACCGAACTATAAACCATAACTAACTTCAAAAGATTTAAAAACCGCGAGACGATGCATTTTTAGGTTTGATAAACACAAGTGACATATTTTTAGTATTGTGTGGTGCATTTTTAGCACTATAATTATCTGACTTTTGGCGTTTTTTAAGTAAAAACCCCTGACTTATCCTAACAAGCTCCTTGTTTAAATAGTACATAGCAAAGGCCCCTTGAATTAGCAAGTGATACATTTTTATTTTCGGCAGCTTTTAGAGAAAAATGTTTGTTTCAGCGGATCACAAAAAAAAAGTTTTATAAGGAGTGAAAAATTGTAATTTTTTTGAAATTGTCCACCATCTTGAATTTTTCTTATTCAGGTTGGTTCAGCAAACCCAAGAAGCGATCAGAAATTTCACCGCCGACTCAATATCGTCGAACAACGACGTCAACCACGCGACTGACGTTATTCAGGACGCGGACAATTGCAAGCAACTGTTGGTGAGGTTGCAGGAGGTCGCGCAACATCGCAAAGACAACCATCCAGTAGAAGAAAAGTTGCACCAGGTGTCGATGGAAGTTTACAATAGCGTCTGCGATTATATTCAGGTAACAAAGTACAGTAATGCTAAACAAAAATTAAACTAGTGCTTTTTTACGAACGTTGGTTTACTGTTTTTTATACCTTCATCATTAGAGTATGAAATGACAGAGTATGGTGCTGAGGTCCTGTATACAATTTTTGACAGTTCTTGTTTTACCGGAGGTGAGCAACTCTATTTGGCAATTTTTTGTTTGCAATTAAATCATTTTGATTATAACAACAGGGCCACAATAGACCTTTTAGGTCGCAGTGAAGGGTGCATCATTGCACCACTCATAACAAACCTAACCTATCATAACAACAATGGTTATCCAAAAATGAATTCAATTGTGTATCAAACGGCACTGATGGCGAATCTTCTAAAATATTTCTGTGTTTCAACACCCTATCTTTTAAGTCGGTAATTAAGCTATCTAAAAAGGTGAAGAATTACATATAGAGCTTTCTGTATTTATTACCATTTATTGGTCTATCTAATCTGTCTAGAATGTTATAAATGGGGCTACTTTGATCATATTATATTAATGATTATTTAAGATTTAAATAGACTGAGTTGATCTAATAATTCTAAGTCTCAGATATTTTTTCAGTGGACTTGAGGAGGAGGGCTTAAGCCCATGAGTTGGCATTGTGCCACTACCTTCTTCAATTACGGAGGCAGTGATTATTCCCTCCCTGTCAACTTAACTTTTATGTAGTTGTGAATTTTTATAAGGTTACTTTCAAAAATATTACAATTCTGCGACTGCTTTGACGTTTGGTTTTACAGTTTTGACATGCAAAGCTGTCACAAAATTCAGTAGCAATGAAATTAAAAAAAGTTTATAAAACAAAAAAGTTAAAACGCTATTATCTCCTAGGTGGTAACAGACAAAATGTTAAAATGCTGCAAAGACCAGTGCCCTTACGTCCTACACGATCAGCAAACCATCGAAGACATCAAAAAAGAATGCAAGAAAAAGAAACCTATCCCACTGGACGTTGTTACCAGCTGTATCAAACACCAGGCTGGAACGGACATTATGAATAGGGTTCGGTAAGTAGATGGAATTTTAAAAACTTATGCTAATAATGTTTGTAAAATGGTTTAACGATCCTATTGTTAATTTTTTTGGAGGTGTAGGTTTGTGGGAGGATCTTATTAATGAAACGTCCTTTTTTTGAAATGCCAACGTTTCGCAAAATTTATTTTCGACGTTTCATTAATAGGATCCCTCAACCCATAAACGTATACTTAAAAAAAAGCTAATAATGGTACCCAACTTATTTCAATTTCAATTTATTTTTGTTCAAAAAATGCACATTTTTATTAACAGGTCAGAAAAAAATAAGACTACATGTACACTTCCGGCCATATAAAATGCGTACAGCAGAAGTTAGCTGGAGGTCTGTTGAATTTAAGTTTTGCTAATTGCGTTGCTTATTGCAACTTTGACGTTCTCGAATTACAGGTTAGATCTTTTGACATTGTAAACACAAAAATAAGGAGACTGGCCACACTTTACTATGCTTTACAGTTTCTTCTTGATACTTTCTTCTTATTCTTACAATTGTAGCCTTGTTTCGTCCATAATGGGCCGCTACTCTTCGAACCGACCAACCACCATCTAATTTTGCCAAAATTTGGCCTTTTTCGAATTCGTTTAGTTGGGGCATTTTTTAATATAAGCGTTTGACAACAAAACCTGACGGTGACATTTTTTGTCAATTTGAAATACCTAAAAGTTTACCGAGTTGCGAGGCCCACAATATACTATTTGAATTCGGCGTACGCATTTTATGTGGTAGGAAGTGTAACTAAACTAATTTTAAAAAAATATTAATCATGACCATTCACCATATTGACGGAAAAGACAGAAACAAACACTAGAGACATTGTACAGAATTTCGAATTTTTGATTTAATATTGCTTAGAAAAAACTGCTAAATTTTTTTTTTATTGTAGTTTAATATATCCTTTAAGCTATATAGGCATACATCTATCAAAAAGCTTTTAATAAACATTTTAAATTGCTTAAGACGCAAAATTTTTATTTCAGAAGGCAGAACAGTTGTATTTCCAAAAAGTTGTTTTTTTTTTCAATTCGGTGTTTTGGTAGTGTTTTATTTTTTTTTTTTATTTCTGGTGTCATGCTCGTGTAGGTCTCTTTTCACCCTACATAATTTACTGAATATTATTTCTCCGAAGAGATTTAGTATTTTTTGCTCTCTGAATAAAGACCTGCAGGATTCATCTCTACTTTTTGCCCCCTGATATTATCCTAATTGCAGTTTTTTCTTTAATAAGCACCCTCTGTAATAGATTATCTGCAGCATTTCCCCAACCAATAATGCCATGTTATGATGACTTATCTTATGCAGAGTTGAATAAATGGTGCTAGCAAGCACATATCGTCCTCCATACAACTACTTTTTTCAATATCTCTAAAAGTAAAGCCCTGACGAAATTTTATTAAAAATATAATTCTTCATCCAGATGTAAAAACCGTGTTTTTTGTGCACAAGTCCGAGAGGACTTTTTCTTCAACCCCTCACCCGAGGGGTTGTCCACCTTGGCAGTAGATGTACAAATTTTTCGCAGTAGTGACAGTAGATGTACATATTTTGAGGGGGTGGATAACCCCTCGCCCTCACCCCCATAAACAACATTAGCTTATTCCCAGAGAAGAATTTTTGGACCAAAATTGATGAAAATCGGTTTAGCAACTCATTTTTATTAAAAAAGTTTTATCTACAACCTTATCAGAAAATGACATTTTCGACCCGCATATGAGGGGCGACAATGCCACTTTACCGCGCTAGGAAGTTTTACATATTTTACCTCCCTCCGGAAGTTTTATTTACTTAATCCGCGAAGGAAAAGACACTTTCCTCCGTTGGTAGGTAAATAACTATTTTTCCCGATCCCGAGATTTAAAATTCAAACTAAAAATACTTTAAACTGAAAACATGGACTTATCAATTTTTTAATTTTATTTTTTATTATTAAGGTGCCATTACTCGAGTATTTATGATTATATATATTTTTTTTTCATTTATATTCCCTGTAATAAACTTGAGTAGTTGGTTATAGGAATAAAGACAAATAAAAAAAAAATGAAAATAACGGAAAATAATTATATATTTTTTTAAAGTCTTAATCATAAATATTAATAATACCGCCATGATGGTAATTTAAGGCCTAAAGTATTGTAGCCTACATTAAGCCGTGAAAGTTTTTGTTTAACCAACCATTTTACTCACTTTTTATAGTTTTCTATCCAAAATGTCGATTCTTGAAATAAAAAACTAATTTTTTTCAATTTTTCAGTGTTTTTTTAGCGTTTTAATTTTTTAGTAAAAGTTTTTACCCAGTATTTTAGATGTGGAGCGAGATAATTTAGAGAAGGACAAAGTATTTTAGGGAAAGACTGCTTTAAATTGTCAAAAGGGCAACTAAAAATTTCGGCACAGCATTCTTTAATTAACAGTTTCCTGAAAATTTGTTTTACCAGGTTGGTGAGTCGAGTGTCCAAGAAAAAAAAAAGTTTGTTGCCAAATTATAGAGATTTTATCTTAAAAGTAAATTTATTTTACAATGTTTACTAAGTTTGAACTAAAAATATATATAAAAAGAAGGCTTTTGTGAATAACTTTGTTAAAAAACTTAATAATAATAACTTCAATTATTAGAAATGTATTTATGAGTGGCATAATTATAATATCAAAAATTCCAGGAAAAATTGATTCAGCGTTATGGCAACATTGTAAAATATCTTTTCCTGCAATGCAAATAATCTTTATTTTACAATTTTCATCAAAAAAAGGTAGACTTCTTGTTTTTAAATGCTCAAAGGGTATTTTAAAGCCTTAAACTAGTATACTGACTTTTTTCTTTTAAGTATCAGGTTCAAAGTCTTTAAAATTACTGAAAAACGTGCCCATTCCCTAAAATATTTTAACACATTTAAAAATATTTTACAGGTATTTAACTAAAATATTGTAATGTTCATCATGACTGCACCATAACCCTAAAATATTTATTAACTCTGATTGTTTTGAAACCACTGTTGTAACCACAAACATATCCTTTCCAAATTTTCTTTTAAATTTTGGTCACTAACGCTGGTCAATTCATGAACAATGTCTTCTTTGTAGGAATTTTTGGCTTCATCCAAAATGACTTGAAATATTTCACAGTCCACATTGTCTTCTAGTTTTTTGCCAGTGTAGCCTCTACTTGTCAATCTATTATAAAAAAAATATATTTTAAGCTCGATTAACTTAATTTCTAAAAATATTTTTTGGTTTTTGACATTGCTACTATCATTTTTAAAAACATTTTTTTCCTAACCTGTCATAGAGTGTTGTATTGTCAACTGTCAACACAAAAACTGCATCAAACCATCTTTCAGGGAAAAATTCGCAACTGTGGTAATCAACAATATTGCCTCCTTGACACATTGTTTCTTCCAACGAGTCTAGTAACTTATCTTCATCCAAAACTGGACAGTTATAAACATGGTCAAATTCTTCCAAGCAGTTGTTTTCTTTGGCTACTTTTGAGATTTCTATCCATTGCATGCCTAAAAGCAAAAAAAAAATATAATTTAATCTGGGGTTATACAGGCATATAAAAATTTACATTAAAATAAAAATTGAGCATATGGGGAACAGTATAGGCGTTTATACAGCAGAAATAAAAATAAAATAAAAAGATGAGCAACTTTTAACTTTTATTTTTATCTGAAAACGGACATAACCTTACTTTTATTTGTTGTTGTTTATATTATTTAAGAAACCAGTATGATGGAGTTTAGTTATTTTAGTTGAACGTCTTTGGTTATTTGAATTGTTATTGGTGTCAATCACTTTTGTTTACATGTGCAGAAGCTGTTTGCTGATTGGTTCAAAGTTATTTTTATTCTTGTTTTTATTTGGTTGTACAAACCAAAATTATTTCTAATTTTTATTTGTTACTTTCATTTTAATTTTTATTTGCATGTATAAACCCAGTTTTAATTTAAAATAAACCAAATAAAAATTCTTTGGACAACATGAGACTCCAATGCCAACTTTTAAAACGTATAAAACACGTTATAAACCTTTATGTTTACCTGTAAGTTCAGAAAGTTTGTGACAAAGCGTAGATTTTCCAACTCCTGGGGTCCCTGTGACCAATATATTGGGTGCCTCTCGTTTGGCATTGGGCAAACTAGGTGCGCATTCCATTTCTTCGTCATTCTCCATGATTTTCAATGGAGACAAATGGATAACCTTAACAGAAAAATGGAAATATTTTGTGAAATGTGCTCAAAACAATAATTTAACCTCACTCTTTTGACACTTCCCTTTTTTTATCGTCTGGGCACTGAGCCATTTTACGAGGGACAATAGAGAAGTTTGATGTAAATAACAAAAAGTTGTATACCAGAAGCATTTCAAAAGTTAACTTTTATTTTGCTAAATTATCAACAATAAGCTCCCTCATAAATCTATTTTGTTAATATTAACACTTTTTAGGGAGCTTAACCTAATGGTAGCCAACCAGCTAACGGAACAAGTCACAGACGAGGTGTATGAAGCCCTAATGAAGAGCTACAAAATTTTAGTAGGCGACGCGAGTGGTACACTTAGGATCGAGTCACCGCCCATGTATAGAAGGTCGAGATTGAGCAGTTCTGGAAGTTCCAAGGGCCATGGGACTAGCGATATATCGATTACGGACAGTACTAGTCACCAATCTGAACATTCGCCTATGGTAAGACTCTAACAAGAGGGTCTAATACTTGATTGTAGTTTTAACCTCTTTTACGACCGATTTCTCAATAGAGAGTTTACTCGAGCAACATAAGCTTGTAAAAATCTTTAAAAATCGAGTTAAAATGATATCCAGGGTAACCAGGGCTTCAAGGTGAGGGAAGTTACCGCACCTCAGGGTTAACCTAAAAAAATATTGGCTTAAAACTGATTTATAGCCCGAGTTAATTTAACTATCTGGTAGTTTATAAACTTAAGTTTATAAGTATATGGTTTAGGGTTTGTGACGGAAATTTCGACAACTAACGTTGTGGAATAAATGTTAACCATATTTAAAATAGCGACCGCACACGCCGAAAAATGAACTAAAACAAAGGTCGTTTACTGGTCAAAACAATTGAACATTGGGTATAAAAATATGACCTATTTTTATGGCAACTAAGCCCTAAAAGCACCTGACTATTTTAGGGTCAAGTTGGCGATGGCCAAGTGTCGCTGAAACTGTCTTATTTTATTATAATATTATAATTTTGTTATTTTCATGCAGTTACTGGAGTACCTCAACTTAGTAAGTAAAGAAGAGTGATTTTTTTTCTGGTAGCTTTTTATTTTTAGTCGCTATTCTTTTTAAACCATAAAGACGCACATTTTTTGTTTATAAAGGCGCACATTTTCCTGTTGAGCTTTCTTTATAAAATTTATTTATTTTTTTGGGTAAAAAAATTACCTGCAGATATTTTTGCGTGTGACAAATTGTAGCTTTTAGTCGGAATGTAAATGACGAAAATGCCACTTTCTCCCTACACCTCTTTATTTTTACTTTTGCGCGGTTAGTGTTTGCGCGGTAGGATTTACAATTTAAAGAAGTAACACTAGAAATCAAAACATGAAAAAATAAATTTAAAAAAAGTGAACTAAGATGTGAGATTATTTTCTGATATCTTGGTAATATTTTTTAATCTTGTTAAAAAATTTAAAAAAAACACGCTTTCATTTTCTTGTAAAACACGTATTTTTTGGGGAAGTTTCTTATATTTTTCTTTCGTACGACACAGCACACTTTTGTTTAAAAAAAGAGGGCATGACAAGGATGTTACCATTACCCAAATGATAAATACGTGTCCCCGTTTTGTATGTATGTAGTTCACGAATCGGCTTTGTGTGCAGGGTTCTTCAAATTAGGCACTTTTTGGGGGTTTAAGGCACTTGCAGGGGAGACAGAAAAAACTGACCCACACTTGCGAGGGTTAATTTTCAAGAGAAATTTAAAGGTGAAAACTGCATGTTGATTAAAAAATGGTTTTAACAGATATCTTCCTTAATTTAAGAGATAATTGAGTTCTGTAAAATCATGTCTGTGGCAACCTTTTTAGAAAAACACAATGGTCTTTTCGAAATTTTAATCCGACGTTTCGTTTCGTAGATACTATCATCAGGATCAAAAAGTTAAATACAGACCGAAATGTTTTACTTCATATTTTACTTTCTTTTTAAGTTTGTTTGATAATAAAATA
Source organism: Oxystoma pomonae (assembly GCA_963921995.1). NCBI lineage: Eukaryota > Metazoa > Arthropoda > Insecta > Coleoptera > Brentidae > Oxystoma > Oxystoma pomonae. Next base: position 82,455,031 of record OY998169.1, on the reverse strand, counting down.
TAATTTTTTTTTTGAATTTTCGATCTCGAAAAAAATCATCTTTAGTACATTTTCTTTTCTGGTACGGCCCTGTCCCATTTTAATATATTTTTTATGAGACCATTTATATTTAAATACTATATAGCAGACCTGGACAACCAAGATATATTATATGAACATACTGGGTGAACTGAAAAAAAAAACCGGAGAAATTGTTTTTTGCTATAACCTTACCAATATAAATTAAAAAAACTGTATGATAAGACAAATAAGAATTTTGAAAAAAAAAACATTTGCTTTGCCGCCATATTTAAATCCAGGATGGCGGAGAAAATCAAATGCCTACCTTTTTTAAACTTCTTTTTGGTATATGTTGACATTTTTTTTCTAAATACTTTGTTATGTTATGTCGAAAAGTATCAATTTTTAAAAAATTAAAATTGGTAAAGTTGTAGCAAAAAAGAATTTGTCCGGTTTTTTTCGTTCCATGGACCCGGTATGTGGATATAATATATCTTGGTTGTCCAGATCTACTATATAGTAGTTAAATAAATAATGGTCTAAAAAAAAAACCAAGTTAAAATGGGACAGAGTCGTACCAGAAAAAAAAATGCACTAAAGATGAATCGAAACTTAAAAAAAAAATGTATTATCAAACAAACTTAAAAAGAAACTAAAATATGACGTAAAACATTTTGACCCGTATTTAACTTTTTGATCCTGATGATGTTATCTACAAAACGAAACGTCGGATTAAAATTCCGAAAAGAACATTGTGTTTTTCTAAAAAGGTTGTCACAGACAAGTTTTTACAGACCTCAATTATCTCTTAAATTGAGGAAGATATCATCAATTGAAAAAACTACAAGTGACAGAATAAATCTGTTAATACCATTTTTTAAAGCTGAAGGCAGCAATGCGAAAACCGCATGTCTATCTTCAATAACAACAGAGTTTCCCATTGAATCCTATCGAAAATGGGACACCCTGTACAGTTTAATTATCCAAATGGCTTAAATAGACCCTTATCGAAGCGCGAACGTTTGATAATTGAAAGTAGTACCTCTGGCCAAATTGGTAATAAAAATTAACAAAAAAATCAAATTATCCAAAAAAAAAAATCAAACTTCCAACTTTGCACCCCTCGGAAACCGCTAGCCTATTTAATTCTGATGATGGTATCCTACGAAAATTCCAATAAAACCAAAAAGTGTTCCCTTTGAATAACAATTCGATCTGTTCGAGGTTTTTTTGAAAATCGTATTCTAACTACTCGAAAACGACTTGGTTTGGTTTTTGTTGGGACACCCTGTATTTAAAATATCACCGAGGTCCATTCTCCAATGCTTTGATGTTGTTAATAGTGAACTAAAGTAAATTTAACTCCTTAGGCTACGCCCCACATGTCGATCAAACGCAAAAGTCAGCACGGACGCAAGCTGCGGCCCAAGTCGGTGGTCGACAGTGTCGAAGGCCTTTCAGCTGACGACATTCCCAGCATGTTGCCAAGTCTAACCAACGCCCACAGCGAAGAAGAGGATTCGGTGACAGAGTTGCCGAACGCCGGTCACCATTTGCAACACTTGGTCAAGGGTATCTTTCTTAATAAAGGTTAGTGTGGTTTATTTCATTATTCACCGCCAATCTTCTATCAAATAATTGTAACAGCTGCCTATCTTATAAATCTATAGAACTTACTTTAAAATGTCGTATTTACCTTTAACTTTGGAAACTTTCTTGCAAAGTGTAAATTAATCTACAATTATTCATCTCTATTAAAAATATACCAAATATATATTCCGACGCGATCGTCTAACGCCATCATTTAAAGTTATAAAACAGCTTTTAAATTTTGCTGTCGTAGATTTTCCTGTATAAAAAATAAAACAAATATATATTCTCCTAAGGCAACAATAGAGAAAGAAGAAAAAGAAGTTAAAAAACCTCCGAATCAGTTACTTCAACCAAAAAGAATCTAAAAAGAAAAGGTCAAAAGATGGGTGGTAAAACAAAAATTTAAATTTTGATGAGTATTCCACAAGGAACACACAAAGGATCAAATCGAAAAGAGAAATAATTAAACGATGTTTCGTCCTGGGCAACCATCGTGGGCTCATCATTGGTTTTAATTATTTCTTTTTTCGCTTTGGTTCTTTGTGTTCTTTGTGGGATACTCATTCAATTTTGGTTTTTCCACCCAAGTTATTTCAATATTTTCTTTTTAGATTCTATTCGGTTGAAATAGCATATACCTATTGAAAATATTAACACGCCAGGACGAAGCTGTATCAAGTGACTTATTATAAGTACAAGTGACTTATTATAAGTACAAGTGCGGAATCTCGCCTATTTATGAGTCATTCAAAGCAACACCGTTCTCAACTAAAAAGCCAGTTAACTCCTACTGCCTCAGTGCCCTTTAGCCTACTGTGGCTGCCATTTACTTCACTGTCAGTTTAGTGTCAATATGGCAACGAACATAGGCCAAAGGATACTAAAACGAAAATGAGTTAACTGGCTTTTTAGTTGAGATGAATAATTTCTCTTTTTGCTTTAGTCCTTTGTGTGTCCCTTTTGGGGTACTCATTCAATTTTGAATTTTTGTTTTTCTACCCAAGATCTTTTCTTTGGAAATATATATTCGTTAGCCTACGCGAGCGTCTAACGCCATCATTTAAAACTATAAAACAAATAGCTTTTAAATGTTGCTCTCTATCTGTAAGTTTAAAAAGTTTGTGACAGCGTAGATTTTATAACTCTTGGGGTCCTCTCGTTCACGATTCTAACCAACGCCCACAGCCAAGAAGAAGATTCGGTGAACGAATTTCCGAACGCCGGGCACCATTTGCAACACTAGGGTAGTGTCGTCATTAATTTCATTAATTGTGAAATTTCCCTAATAACACTTAGTTCACAAATGTGACAACATTGTTTTGGTGGAACTTATAATTCTATAGAACAGGCTTTAAAAAGTCCAGTTTAGCTATAACTTTGAAAAGTTTCTGGCAGTATAAATCCACATTTATTCATCTCTATTAAAAATAAATCAAATATTATATTCGTTAGCCGACGCGAGCGTCCATCACCTAAACCTATAAAATAGCTTTTTTCTTGCTATCTATCTGTTAGTTCCGAAAGCGTAGATTTTCCAACTTCTGGGGCCCTTGTAACCAATAAAAATTGGTCACACTCGGTCCGTATTCTATTTCTGGCCCAAGTCGGTGGTAAGCTGTGGCATAGGCCTGTCGGCCGATGGTATTCACAGCATGTTGCCAAGTCACTCTTGGAATATTTACCCTAACTTTACCCTAAAGTCGGCACGATTTATGACATTAGAAATGGCAACGTCAGGACAAGAAGCCGATGGATCTGACTTTCCAATTAAATGAAGTGCTTTGAATTTTACCAGAAGAGAAAGCTTTAGGATTTTTGGTCTTCCCCACTAATTCTACCACTAACTGGTTTGAGACACAGTCCATATATCCTACAGTTGGGATTTTTTCTACGACAAAACGATAGCAAAAAACAAACTATACAAAATACAGCGGAATACCACAAGAATACGTATCGGGTGAGACTTGGAGGCTAGACTCAAGGCACGTGGTCTTGAGTCTAGCCTCATCCTTGTTAGGGATCATCTCGGTGCGCCATAAGTTTTTATAGGGGAAGACGAATTATCAAAACTTTTTCACGCAAGCCATGGACAAATGCTAAGCAAGCACACATTTTGCTTTCGCAAAAACTTTAAGTCATGTATTGTGTAAAGTTGATTGGCTACCATACTTGACATCATGAAGTGTTTCACCTATGTACCTGTCTACGTCATTATTATTGTAAATAATTTTTAAAACTATAAAAAAAGCCATAAAATTGAACCAACATTGAAAAAAAATTATTTCAGGACGACCAAGGAGGGCAAAAACTAGACAACCCACAAGACCAGTTGTTAAACCTCCAGATGTAACAGATTCAGTGTCACAGGTAAAAGAAAAACTAATTCAAGACAAGATTTGTTAAAATTTCTTAAACTTTTTCTCAAATAACTCTCTAACACGAGTCTATTTTTAGTTATTAGATTTATTATCCTTCCCTTCGAAATATCTGCAAAGCGAAAAAAAGATTTGTGTCGTAGGTTGTCGAGGGCTTTTAAATTTCTTAATTTTACTTGTTTCTACAGGATTTGGTCGAAGGACTCGACACTTTCTTCCGTCCTGGTTCGGTGACGCCCACGTCAGAAGAATGCCACTCTTTCCAAAACGACGGCAGTCCGAATCACGAATTTTCTTCGCCTCTTTTGAGCGACGATCGAAGGACACCCAAGCTTAGTAGAAATTCTCCGCTTTTAAAAGGTAAGGTTGACTGATCATGTTTTATAATTACTGATCAAATTCTTTCCGTTAACTCTTTTTTTTTATTCAAACTTGAAAATAAGTTTTTTTTTTGTAAAGAAGCCTCCGAGGACGCCTTTTTGACACAACACTTCATTACGACAGAAAACTGAAGAAAATAATAAAAATAACAAGCAATATAAGCAAAATATGTTCTTTGAAAATGTTGATCTAGTTTTTGGGGGAACGCCAATTTGGACGTTTGTAGAAGTAATATAAAAGACGATGAAGAAAAGAGAGGCAAAAAAAAACAACAACAATAAAATTAGGTTACATCACTTTAGTATTACTCAGCTGAGAAGCTCGAAGCAATTCTTGTCCCCTAGGAAAGAAGAATTAATATTTTGGAAGCAAAGGCCAAAATTTTGCTTAGAAAGGCATTTATAGGGCGATAAAAGTAGAGCATATTTAATAAGCAGATAAAATTCATTAATTCTTTTTTTTTTTAATATATAATTTGCATAAGCAATTGTACCAGATATACCTTTTTTTGATTATGGCTTGATTGTTTTCGAAACCGATTGGAAAACATTTAAAATTTGTAAAGAACATTGGGCTTTATTTCATTTCTTATAAGTTCATAGTGCTACCCTACTTTAAAAAGTTATATAAAAATCACTGATCACTAAATATATTTAAGACAATTTTTTAAGTAGTTTCGACATAAGTTGTTATCAAAAAACTTGCGAAAATTCCATTTTAAAATTTCAGGCCTAATGACTCCAACACCGAGATCTCGATCGAGCGACAACCTGGAAAAATGCTCGCCGTCTTTAACCAGGAAGAACACCAGCGAATCGCCTTTGACGCGAAGGATGACAGGTGACAGTTTGATCAGTCAGGAGAGCAGCGACGGTAGCTTGACCGCCGAGACGTCGTTTGACCATTCGCCTAGTAGTACTTTGTCAAAAGGTGGGTTTAAAACTTAGCTGAAAAACTTAAAGATATCCAATATTTACGGAGACTTTTAAGGTTATATTATTATATGGTCAAATGTTTACCTTTCTGGTTTTGACAGAAGTAGTAGTAGTAGATGGGCGGCCGTAGGCCTGGCAATTAAGCCGCATAATGAACTCTTTCTGCCATACTCCCCCCGTGCACCCCCGACTGATGCACGTGCCCCTTACGATGCAAGTTTTCTTTCTCTAAGAGGACTTAATTTTTGCCTGACGCCTCTTTGTCGAGGGCAGGGTTCTTTAGACTGCGTAGCAAGTATACACAGTGGACCGCCGGCGCTTTACACCCCCCCCCCCAAAGGGTGGTCCTGCTACATGTTAGACTTGGATCTAACATCGCTAGCCTCCCAGCAGAACTTGGTTGACGGTAGACTTTTCTCCCCAGCAGCCCGCCGTCATATAGGTTGACCCGAAAATCGAGGTCCCGGTTTCGCTGGTCGAGGTCGCCGTCGGAGACGCATTCCTTGGAGTGGTCCTGCTACCCGGAAGTCCTGCCGCCTCTGTCGACTTCCGCTACCAAATCTGTCAGAGTCCAGACGCGTCCCATAGAGTCCCGATTCGGAGAAGTCCAGGTCTCTTTTTTTTTGGGTCACCGGCTAGTCTCTTCTACCCAGTTTGGTGGGGTCCTCGGCCGCCCACCTTTGAGTCCCGCAAAGTTTTCGGTGCAGTGTCAACCGTGCCGCCTAGTTCTACCTCGTTTGTTGGTATTCTATGCACAACGCCGACTGCAGAGCTGCTGAGAAGTCGTCTCGAGTTGCATTCGGTGTTGTGTGAAGCAATTTGTACTTGCCGAGATCCGATCCTACGATATCTGTTCTGCAGGCTAAGACGCTATTCACTAGTCTACGGCGGCCCCGGTTTTGACAGTAAACAAAAGATTGACAAAATTCTTGACTATACATAGTAAACAAAACATGACTAATCTCTTCAAAAATATCACTTTAAGGTCGTAGTTACAATCTGGGGGATTGTTTTTAGCAACACTGTACGGGAAATCAATGTAACTATGTCGACCTGATTTTTTTTGCAAAATTTTACGTCATTGAATTTGTGTTCCATGGCAATGCGTAAACTTTATTTATATTTATCCACAGTGTGACACCAGAGATTTTTTAGCACGCGTTACTTATTTTGACGCTAAAAAAAAAGTAAAATACTAAAATAAAAGAAAACCAATTGCAGAATTACCTGCTAAAAAAACGCTACCTAACTACGGATTAAAGTAACTGGGCGTAATGTTTAAGGTTGCATTTACAGGTGCCTTTATAATTGAAATGGAATCCCTTCCGCTGATACCGACAACAGGTTAACTTAAAATCATGCAGATTTAAAAATCGGCTACTGGCGCTAGACGAAATAATCGTATTCTATTTTAAACAGGAGCGTCAACGACTAGCAAGAGTCGTTTCAACCTCTAAATGGAGCTTTACTGACCTGTTTTGTTAGTACTCAAGTATCCGTGTGTTTTTGAAACTGAGGTTCTAAAACCTATCCTTTGCACTCCAAGATTTCACTAGTACACTTGCACATAACAAACAAAAATAAAACAAAATTATGTTTGGTTATGGCCGCCGAATGTTTCTATGCGAATTCCTAGTAATCCCAGCGAGCCAGTAAAGTTCTCTTGGGCACTCGGGGTAATGCCAGCGCAGCGCTAGGCCTTTTTCGGCGGGCGACCGCACACGCGGAGTGGGTTCATATTTGTTTTAGAACAATGTTTTTAAAAACACATTTTTGAAAGATAACCCCGAATGGGTTTTCTGTCAGAAAACGTAAAAATACTTTTCTGTTTCACTGCGGCCCGGTTTAAAGTTAGTTGACAAAACACCTGCAGTTACCATGGAATCGTATAAAAATTTCGACTTCTAGAGTTCTCCTACCACACGGATTCTATAAAAATTCTATCTCAAAAATATGTAGTTCAAAGTTTATTTTTTATTGAATATGCACTTTAGGCTAACTGCGTGTTCTGGTTATCAAAAACGGTAAAGTATTATTAAAATGTTTAGAGTCTAAACACAAAGTCGTAAGTCATATTTTATTTCTCTAACAATAACTTACCTTAATGTTTTGCAGACGAATCGGAATCAAAACACCTAAAACCTTCGGTGGCACCCAAGCCTCGCCCGTGGTCGATGGTGAGTTCCGAAGCGAAATCGGGCGACCTTGCCTTGCTGAGCGACGGATCATCGCCGAACAACTCGACCGGGAACACTCCCGATTCGGCCGAGGCCCTGGATTGTTCCGAAGCCTCGTCTATGGATAGGAAATTGATGAAAGACGCGAAATTGAAGAAAGGAGGTAAGATTTTTATTTTTTCTACTAACCTGTCAGAATTTTCACGCCCGCCAACGAGGGAGGAGAATGGGCTTTACCTCCCTAGGGAGTTTTGCTTACTTTACCTCCCGTATAATTTTGGTTTATTAATTGTTAATTCATATGGATTTTTAATGTCCACAATTCGCATGTAATTTTTATCTCTTGGTATGTAAATAACTATTACATTCACATGTCATGGTGTTTCTTTTAGTAATAAGACATTTAAAGCATTTTTCACGACGTATCTTATTCAGGTGGAGACTATATGGAATAATTTAGGTAGCGGATTAGGTTGTTCTTTCAAAAAATTCTATTTTTTTAAGTTAATTATTTCAGTGGCGGTCCCAGGGGGGGGGCAGGGGGGCGATCGGCCCCCTTTGCTCCAGAAAAAAGTACACAACAAAGATGCTGGTGGTAATAACCTTGAAGTCTTTGGAGAAAAAACGAGAAATTGTAGAAACTTCCTTTAAAGACTTTCTAGAATCCCTCCACAATATTTTGGGACGGTTTGACCTTTAATTCGTCACACCAAGAAAACCATTGGAAATACAGAACAGTATTATAGAGTTTCTATTTATAAACAACTTTTAGACAAAATCAATTCGAACATAAAAAAGTATTTTTGACTTGAACATATTCATACCAAGTTTTATACAACATGAAGCCAAAATCAAGGCAAAATTAGCTAAAGTCGTTTCTAAATACTATAAACTGTTTGAGTAATCCAAAACACAAATTCTTCAACTTTGGGAGAAGTCAGTACCTATTTGGAAACAATATTGGTCAGAAGTAGGCAAAAGCTTAAATCAAAACATACCTGATAATATTTTCGGGGCAATGAACAAGTGTGGCAATATTTTTCCGTTGATAAGAACATTCTTGGATGTTTGCCAGTAAGTAATGCTTCGTCAGAAAGAAGCTTCTCATGCTTCAGATGATGGAAAACACAAGTACTTAAAAACACTATGACGGAAACTCGTCTGAAGGGCTTAGCGAAATTGACCGGTTTGCCCAAAAAAATCGCTTATGTTTGAGATATGCGATAAAAAGGTTATGTTTCACCAAAAAGCTTTTTAGACTTAGTAGTTAACCCACCCTTCCCTGGATTTAATTTTTTTATGAAAACATTTAGAAAACCAAAAGTAGGGCATAAATTGCGGCGCTATAACACCTTTGATATTTACTGTTAAAAATGGCATTTGTAGTGTCATTTTTTTTTTAAAATTTTCAGCTGCTGCGCTTTGAAACCATTGATATATTTACAATTTTAGTTTAATTTTAAATCAGAAAATGCATTATTTAGTGCAATTTTCTTTAAAATTTTCGCCTGAGGCGCTATAATACCGTTAAAATAAACGACTTAAAATCTGAGTACCCCCCCCCCTAGATTTGAGACCAAATCGGCGCTTGTAGTTACTAAGTTTTTTTTCCTCATTCTATTTTTTTTCGTATCCAAACCGCCCCCCCCCCCTTTTTAAATGGCTGGGACCGCCACTGGATATTTTATTACCGTTAGTTGTACTCTCACTTTCACAAAGATACTAAAGACTAAATAGGACACCCTGTATATTTTTACATTTTTGAAATGGTCTCAACATGTTTGATAAAAATGTTCATATATTTTTTTTAAATCCGTATAAAACTCATTAAATTCATATTTTTTAAAATTTTGACTATCAAAGGATACCAAAAAATTATACATGTCAGCATATTACTATACCTGCTATGCTAAATTCTCCGGACCAATTTTAATATGGCGGCTAACATTTACAGAAACTAAATGGAAATGTCATTGCCATTTTCCGAGCGATTTTCCAAAAAGTAGTTGATTGAATTTGAAATGAAGGCCACCCAGTATGTTTAGTTTAGTCAGGGTGTAACCTATAGGCTCTGCGACATCATTTATTGAGAATGAAAAAACTAAGCTATTGTGAAGAACAAAAAAGAAAACACTTGACGTGAACAATATGTTTTAGTGTCAGGTATACCCAGAAACATTCTAATCCACTGCCTACTTTATTCCATTTGAAGTATCCGCCCTCTGTATATTTATAGCTTATCAAACCACGGTTATAATAAGCTATCAAGTGGAAATTTAGCAATATCTGCCCAATATCATAATTTTATCATGTTTGCACAGATCCCATTTCATTAGTGCACTAGGCATACACAGTATTGCTTCTAACGCCAATTTTTTTACAGGTGTTCCTTGACAAAAAGTGACTTAGAAATACTATGCTTTGTTTAGGGACAGGGTGACAGTGTGGTGTTATTAAAAAAAAAATGCCAATTTTACAAATTAACTTTATGTTTTGGGTTATTTTATATATTTTTGTATTATTTTCTTTTCGTTTTTTTTTCATTTTTTTAAAATTTTTTTTTCGTTGCTTTTTTTGGTTGCTTTTCCGTCATTTACACGTTTATTTTTATTGTTTTCTCAAGGTATTTTGCAGAATTATTTTCCAGAGAGAGGGGACTTCAAGTTTTTGTCCCGGTACAAGGTAACTTTTATTTCTCTTTTGTTTTATGTTGCTTTTGCCCTCACTTTTTCATCATTTTCATTCTTTTTCAACTAAACATGCCTATTTACAACCAAAACTTCAACTTTATTAATCTTGCTTACGCGTTGTGTCCAAAAACTAATTGTACATTTTAAATATGAGTATATAAATTATATAAAACTGTAAAAAGATAATTTTAGCTAAGTTTTTTGTGAACAAAGTTTTAAAGATGGGGCAGAGTCCTTATTTAAAAATTACAATTAGCTTTTGGGCTCATTCAGGCACACCGCGCCGTGTTTGGTCGCTTTGCGTGTTTATTTAACCTTATACACTGGAGATAAAAAATGCAACAGCCTGTGGGGAGATAATTATATCAATTAATTTTAATTTCAATTAGGGAGGGTTTAAGCCCCCCCTTAAGAGCCCACTAAAAAAATATCTTAAAATTAGGTATTAAGTTAGGACGTAGGACAACATGTTTTAACGTTTATTAGTTTTACTGGCTTTTTTAAACGTTTTTTTGGTCTTGATGACCCAATTAAAGGTAAATTCGTCGTCCTGCATCTACACCTTCAGGATCTGCTGCTCTTACTACCTGTAAAACTGTATCTCTTTTTACTTTAAGGTTATATATACTTTGCAGACGTCGCGATAGAGTTTTATACTCCAAACATCTCCAACTAGAATCGGTTTCAACAAGAATTGCATTAGGGTCATTCCATATCAAATCAACCAAAAAATCACAAAAATTTTACGCGACCAATTCCAATTTTGATGATTTTTGGTATATATTTTCTTCTTACCATAAAAGTTGAAAATGCAAATTTTTAGATTTTTTTGATTCGTAGTTTTTTTTTTTAATTTTTCAAAATAAAAAAGTCAGCATTTTGACCTTAACAAGAATGTACAAAACTAGCAATATCTCGAGAACCACTTACACTAGGAAAGTAATAAATGGCTCATTTTAAAGTCATTTTGAAGCTCTTTTTTATGAAATATCACAACATAATTTTAACAAAAAAAAAAATTGGAAATAAAAAATTGAAAAAAAAAAATTGAAAAATTCAAAAAGGCCATTTTTAATTTTTTTGAAAAAAATATATAATTTTGGTCAAAGTGTTACTTAATTATCCACAAAATTTTATGATGGAGAAATGATGGGTTCAATGTCAAAAAAAATATCAAAAATATTAAGTACATTTTATAGGCGATTTTTCATGCATGTGACATTTTTAATAAATTTTTTCACATTGAACCCATGATTTGTCCATCTCAAAATTTTGTGAATAGTTTAATAACACTTTAAAGAAAATAATATAATTTTTTGAAAAAAATTAAAAATGGCCTTTTTGAAATTTTTCAAAAAAAAAATCAAAAATTTTTTTTTTTTATTTTTTTTTTCAATATTGGGAAATCAAGATAAGCAAAGCGCCCTCTAACCTAAAGCCCCCAACTATCCTAAAGCCCCCGATACCATGGCAACTGCAGGTGTTTTGTCAACAAGGCCCACAGTAGGCAGAAGGGTATTTTTACGTTTTCTGACAGAAAACCATTCGAGGTTATGTTTATCTTTCAAAAATATTTTTTCAAAAACGAATATGAAACCACTCCGCGTGTGCGGTCGCCCGCCGAAAATGGCCTAGCGCTGCGCGAGCATTACCCCGAGTTTATCAAAGAACCAAGAGAACTTTACTGGCTCGCTGGAATTACTAGGAATTCGCCTAGAAACATTCCGATAACTTCACATAATTTTGTTTTTATTTTGATTCAATTTTTTTTAAAATTTAAATTATTGCGGCATAAGTTATGTGCAAGTTTACTAGTGAAATCTTAGAGGCCTAAGGATATATTTTAGATCCCAACAGCAGTTTCAAAAACACACGGATACTTGAGTATTAACAAAACAGGTCAGTAAAGCTCCATTTACAGGTTGAAGAGACTCTTGCTAGTCGTTGATGCTCCTGTTTAAAATAGAATATGATTATTTCGTTTAGCGTCAGCAGCCGATTTTTAACCTGTTGTCCTTAAATCAGTGGCAACAGCTAGCAGGAGTGTTTCAAATTCAATTATAAATGCACTTGTAAATGCAACCTTAAACACTAAACCCAGTTACTTTAATATGTAGTTGGGTAGCGTTTTTTTAGCAAGTAATTGTGCAGTAAATGGTTTTTTTTTAATTTAGTATTTTACTCAGTTTTTTTTATGAAAAATATCTGTATGTAGGCACTAACTAGGGTCCCTAAAGAGTTAAAATTTATGATCGCTGGAATTGCTAAAAAGTGCTGGGTTGGTTTGAGTTCAGGATTTGGGTGGTTTAGTTCCCGCTTTAGTTAAAAAAAATGAAAAAAGTTTCATCACTGGTAAATTTGAACTTCCTAGGGGCTCAGGTAAGTGCTAAATAGGTATCTAAAGAAAACTGTTTACTACACTAATACCGTTTAGCCTTAATATATTAAGTGAGCAGCATGAAATAATACTGTAGAAAATTTTACTGATAAAAAGTTATTCTTAGGGTCAGTTTCTCAATAGCGGATTATCAGAAACTTAAAGTAACTCGCGCGCTATAAATCCCAGTTTCCTTGCTGTTTTTAAGCCAATATTTTTTTTAGGTTAACCCTGAGGCAATGTAACTTACCCTCACCTTGAAGCCCTGGTTATCCTGGAGTTAATTTTAACCTGATTTTTAAAGATTTTTACTAGGTTATGTTGCTTGAGTTAACACAAACTCGCTTTTGAGAAACCGGCCCTTAGTCTCTCTTGTTTTTTGAATAAAATAGGTTAGTGACTTGAAAATTGGAGAATATTAATCAGGAAAAATTCTTTAAAATATAAATAGTTGCTCACTCATCTTTCAAATAAATTAAATACACAGGATCAAATACTATGTGTATATGTCATAACTGGTGGTTAGTGAACACTTCTATGAAAGTTGAATCATGCACTGTGAACCTGCTTAGATTTTAAAACTCATAACACAGGAAAATAAAACTGCAGATTACAAAACTTGATTTTCTTTGGCTTGATACTTTTGTCTCTAACTTATAACTTAGATAACAAAACCAAACCTCTGCTTCTGTAACTAAAAAATTATTATGCAAAAAATCTTTTAAACAGTTTATAAACATGTGCCACTCAAGAGAAAATTTTTAAGAAATATTGGTTGTTCTCGCCTAAAGTGCAAAATATAGAAACAAAATTTAGAGATAGAATATTTCTTGTTATTTTTATTATTCTTTTAGGAGCTGTATATAACAACAAAACATATGGAGCAGTGGATACTTAGGCAACTACCTTAAATGAAAAAGAAGAAGATTCTAAAGTGCCACCACCCAGAGAAGAATAATAATCTATAAATTAAAAAGTCTACAATTTGTACCCAAACATACAGAGCAGTGGATATTTTGCCAACTAAAATGTATAGCAAAACAAGATGGTTCTATAGAGTCAACACCAAACAAAGAATAATAATCTATAAACTCAAAGTAAGTTTTTGCTTCTGATTTCAATTATATTTGGTGAAACTTCCTTAAATAAACAAAATTTATTATAGTCTAGATCCGATATCAAAAATTAATTTAACTCTTATTGTTTATTGCAAATTTCCTGGACCTATTTCTGGACATATTTTGATCCTCCCCTCATCTATTTCATTTCCATTAAAAAAAAAAGAAAAACTATACACAAAGAACAAAACAGAACAATTTTGAAGGGGGACACTCACAGATACTTTTTGGCTCTGTTGGAAATTTCACAGGGTAATTTTTATCTCTGGAATTTAAAAGGGGAAAGGTCTTTACTATTAATTATGTCAAAATTTTAAAAAGCTAGGATGACTGGTGTTTAAGATATTTGCTTTTAAATTTGGTATGGAATGAAGAAAAGGTTTGAACCTTTTCAGCGGATCAGTTTGACCACCAAAATTTAAAGGATAAAAGTAGGCTTATTTGGATGATATGTTTGAGAAAACAATCAGAAAAAAATCATGAAATGTTTATTCCCTTTTTTATTATGAAAAATGTAACTTTAAAACCAACGTTTTTTCCTGAATTTTGTGCAAGAAATTGTTTATTTGTCGCTCCTTGACAAATTTAAACTTAATATCTTGCATGTTTGTAAAGCAATTTAAACGATCTTCTAAATAAGATGTCATTCGAGCCACTTTTTTATATAATTTCTCCTGGAAAAACTCATATCCCTCAAGTCACCCCCAAAAAGCCTGTTTATGGAAAAAAATATATTAAAAAGTAATTTCTAGACTACTAAAATTGTATAATGTTTTTCAAGTGTTCACCTTTCACCAACTTCTGTTATGTTTTTGTTGAACATGAATTTGAATTATTTCAAGCATAAATCAAGGTGCCAATGGGCTTTTTTCCATGTTTGAAGGGAGCGCTTGATAATAAAGGTTTTTTGACGGATTTTGGTAGCTAAGGGGGTCTATTTTACAAATCCAAGTGATGAAACTCTGGCTCCTTTGGGAGAACTCCAAAAAATAAAACATAATATAGGCACCATAAGGGTTCTAAGAACAGATTTAACAGTAAACATTTTTTTAAATAAACACATCAAAAATGCACTATTTTTGTCGGAATATATATTTTTTTTGACACCCCAAATATTCCAGATGGCGATGACGGCGACTTAAAAGTACACACGTATAATACATTAACCTCAGAATTTTTGGAAACACTGATTCCATTTTTTAGAATAAACATTTTTTGGGAATAATATAATCAAGGTTCCTAGGGGCACAAAGAAAGGTAAATGACAAAAAAACTTGTGACCTCAATTAAGAAATTTTTGGATTAACTGAATTCATTTTTGGTGTAAAAAAAAATTTTAGGGGTAATTTAAGGGGCCTAAGGGTGAGTTTTAGGGGTAAAAACAACATACTATTGATAGAAAGACATCACTTTGGAGATTCTGGGGTTAACTAAATTCATTTTGGGGGTTAAACAGTTTTTAGGGGTAATGTAAGGAGCCTGAAAGGGCAACATAAAAAATTATTGGTGTAAAAGATATGTGATATATTAATTTAGGGGTCTTTTGGGTCTTCCAAAATTAATTTTGGTGTTCCAATTATTACAATAGGTATTCAGACGAGGATTTAGAGGTAGTTTAGGGAAATATATCGATTTGGATATTTTTAAGTCTTCTAAAGTTATATATATGTTAAGAGGTAATATAAGTTTGGGCTAGGTCCCAAAATTTTGTCCTAAGATCCTTTTATTGTCTCCAGATTTTTTTTTTATCCAAAGAATGATATCAGTGTATGTCTGTATTTGATCTGGTTTCTTCTAAAATGTTTGTGTCCCATCTTAAATATTTTGAGTTTTACAAGGGTATCAGAGTGGCATTAATCGGATTCATAAAATGTACAGCTGTACCAATTAAAATCAACTAAAAAAACTGAAATTAGTCAACCATGCATGCAAAATGTTTACTTTTAAAACTGCTACTAGAACCCTTAGATACTTCTAAGAATTTTTAAATCACATAAATGGATTAAGGGAACCCAAAAACCCCTGAATTGATGTATCAGATGCCTATATTTTGTTTTATTTTTTTTATTAGTTATTTTTAAAAAATGGTCACCACCTTGAATATCTGGATTCAAGTTTCCCAAAATCAGTAAAAAAATATCTGTTATCAAGCTCTTTCTTCAATTTTGTTGTTTTCTCTAAAGAAAATATTTTTTCAGTTCATACACATATACTTTTTTTTTTTAAATTTCAGAACCTAACCACATGAAGCCTGATATTTGAAACTACAGCTACTAGTTTGCGGTTCCAAAGAAGGAAAAAATAACATGTTATTCTTTTCTTTTTTAAGTTAGATTTAATTTAAATGATTATTAATAAGTATTTTTGAGATAAGTTTTTAAATTAATTTATTTAATTGCATAGGTTTTTATAATGTTGTGGCCATAATCACCTCAACAAGTTGAGCCATGTGTGCATTTAGTTTTACTTCCAAGGACCAGATGCCCACCGGTGGACATAAATCCTCCACTGTTTTGTAACCATCGGTAGGCATGCGGTCCTGAGACGTAAAACAGAAATGCCCACATGTGAGCATGGGCAATGTGTTAATAGGAGGGTGTCACATTCTAAACACCAAATACATTTAATTATGTTTTAAATGGAAATATTTATTACACTCCATTCCAAATTGCTGCAGACCAGTTTTTTGACACTGACAATGACAGTTCCATTTAGCTTCTGTGTTTAATTATCAGCCGCCATATTGAAATGGGTCCGGAGAATTTGGAATGAGGTGTATATGTAAAAATGTAATTTTTCAGCATATTTTTTAAAATTTTATTATATATAGTTAATTAAAATTGCTAAAAATATTTCTACGACACAAAAATGCTAAAGTATTCTACCCATATAGTTGTTATTGTTTTGTGAATAACTAAAATATATAAAAATTGTATTGTTCATTCTTGTAGTTTTCTTGCCTAAATTCCAAAATCTGAAAATAAAAAAAAATAGAGGTAAACATTTGTCTAATTTAGCTACAACGCTTTTTTTAGTACTAGTAAGGAGTACTTTAATAAATGTTCACTTACAACCAAAACAGAACTCCAAAAAAGAGAAAGTATTTCTGCAACCCTATCTATGCCGCAACCTTATCTTATGCATTTTTAACTACATTGGGCATTGGTAATTAGAGTTTTAATTAAAGGATCTTTTATTAGGAAATTAGAGATTTTTGGACCTGTAGGTATCTCTTTCAGAAGCTACACATTTCAAATTTTTAAACAATAAATGATTCACTAACAGAAAACACAAGTTTACATAAAAGATAGCAAGAGATGTAACATTACATTTGGTACCTACCTATATGCCAACAAAAATAAATAGGTAGTATTTCTGTGTGTGCAAGCATATTAAATATTAAGTTTTTGGATTTTATTTGAATTATTTATTTTTGAGTTTGCACAAGAAGTAATAATTTTGGGTAAGAGATTTAAATGAAAAAGGCATCAGTACATAAGGTCAATAACAGAGTTTGTACAGAAAACCTTTAATTGGATTCTCTGATGTCTCCCAGTTATTCCTAACCATTTGTAAAAAACTTATAATTTTTTCAAGAATTTTGTATAAAAGAAAACAGCTGCAAAATTTTAGTTTGACAAATTTCATGATTCTAATTTGTTTTTAAATCAATTTTTTCCAGATGGGCTTCCAGATTTTCCTTGTTTTTGTATATTTTTTTGTCAAATTTCCTGACCTTTCCAAAGAATAAATTTCTCAACTTTTCTCGGTTTTTCAGTTCCATACATACTCTGACTGATTAAAATTGTTACAATAAGAATTTAAGTTTTCAATTTTATATATATACCTTGAAGACAAGAAAAGCAGTGTCATTCCATCTTGATAGATTTCTTTCCTACAATAAGGCATGATTTAGGAAATCCCTGATACTGCAGCTAGTTTGCTTATTGCAAGGCTTATTGTATTCCTCATTGCATATTCTTTTCTACTGTTCACATAGGTGTTTTTTTTTGCAAGGTGGAGCAGCCTTATTAGTATTTTCAGGAACCCTCCCTCCTAGACAGTTTCCTCAGGCCAGTATGCTTAATCTTGAACAAACGTGAGGGGAATTTCGCTCACCTCACCTCTCGGTCCTTTATCTTGGACACCTTAAATTTACAAAAATATTCAGGTCCTAATTTTATTTTCAACTCTTAAAAAGTGCATAGAGTTAGGTATTAAAACTGGACTTTCTCTAGCTTTACTGTAGAGAAAACTTAGAAATAAGTAAATGAGCCAAAGTGAGCAAAATGTGCCTCACTATTTTTTTGTATAATGTTTTTATTCTTTACCTAATATTTTCACTATAGTCCGTGAGCCCAGGCCTATGAAAATTTATGACTACCTCACCGTTGAGACTTTGTATGTGTTCTTCAAGATGTTCTAAGGGGTATTTTTAGAGACCCCTCCAAACTTAACCCTTAACTGAGCCCTTAAGTTAAGGTCCTTTCAATGTTTAAATTAGATAATGTGACCATGGGGTCAGTCCATATCAAGTCGACCAGGGTATTTTACCACACCATCTCCGATGTTAATGATTTTTAGTATACATGTTTTTCCTACCAAAAAACTGGAAAATCCAAAATTTCAGACTTTTTTGACCAGTTGTTTATTTTGAATTAATTTTTGAAAATCGAAAAAGTCACTTATTTGTCCTTAACATGTGCGCACAAAATTAGGAATATCCAAAGAACCACTTATAATAGAAAAGTAGGTGAAGGTTCATTTTAAAGCTCTTATAAAGACCTTTCATATGAGAATATTGCATAACATATATTGAAAAAAAAAATAAAAAAAAAAATTTTTGATTTTTTTTTTTTGAAAAATTTCAAAAAGGCCATTTTTAATTTTTTTCAAAAAATTATATTATTTTCTTTAAAGTGTTATTAAACTATTCACAAAATTTTGAGATGGACAAATCATGGGTTCAATGTGAAAAAATTTATTAAAAATGTCACATGCATGAAAAATCGCCTATAAATAGACAATGCATTTTGGTAATTAGAAGAATATAATGGGGTTTAAAGCGATATTATAAAAATATTTAACAATATTTTATTTAATAAAAAATTATATCCTACGTTTCATTCTGTATCAGTAATCAGATTAACATTGCCCCCCATTGTAATATTTACTTACAAAACCTCTTTTCCACCGGAGACGTACTAAATATGCCTGTATAAACCTGCCAATACTTTTGTGAAATACTGCCTGTTTATTCCTGTTTAACATTAAGGACACACCTCCTTCATTTTATTGGTCTGTTTAGGTACATTGTGGGGATTTGCTGACATGAAAATTCCTGCATAAATTGATTTTAAATTTTTGGCAAGTATCTTCCTGATACAGCTCCAAATAATCGATACATAATAGTTCGACTGAAGGTTTATCAGAAGTCATCTCTGTGTAATTTTAAAAGTTTCAACTATGGGTGAGGCAAGTGGATGGACTAAATATAAAGTAAAGTGCTGTGATCCACTAGAGTTAAAAATCAAGCATTTTGGGAAATTAAAAAAATGTGACCAAGTGGATGTGCAGTTACAAAAATGTCAAAATAGGAATGAAAATCTGTGATGGTTGTAGACTAAAGCTTTCAAAGGAGTTTAAGGCATCTGAAGAAGATGAGGCAGGGTAAGTAACAAATAGTATTTTTTAATATAAAATTAATAAACTAAACCAATTGCGTCAAGTACGGAGTGGAAAAATCTCATGGCATTATTTTGCATGGCATTATTTTGCATGGCATTTTGAGAATACAGACATTATGTACAAATTTCTTGGCATTATGTACACATTTTGGGTCAGCTGTTACCCCCTTTTTAAGTTCTTATAAAAAACTAACTTTTTAAATTTTTTTAGACCCAGTCAAGTTCCAGAAAATGATCCAGATTTTCAAGATCCTGCTGAATCATTTACTCTTTTAAACAAGTCATTGGAGCTTCTTGGTGTGTCGCCGATTAAAAGAAAAAATGTATACAAAGAAAAAATTGATATTGTACAGCATACAATTGCGAAAGCATTTACAAAGGAATCAGATTCAACGCTAGTAAAGGAATGCCAGAGTGACGAAAGTGAAATGATTAAGCAGTTAAAGGACAAATTTTTAAAAACCGAAAAGAGGAGTGAGAAAATACTAGTTTTATCATGTTTACCTCAAAGTTGGAGTAGAAAGAAGATTGAAGAAGAATTTGGAGTTTCTCAATATTTGGCCAGAGCTGTAAAACAGTTAGTTAAGGACAATGGGATATTATGTTCTCCTAACCCCAAACCGGGAAAGACCCTTAGTGATAGAGTGGCCCAAATAGTGGTAGATTTTTACCAAAGGGATGACATTAGCAGGACCATGCCAGGTAAAAAAGATTATGTTGTTATCAGAAAATATGGAGCTGAAAAAGAATATGTACAAAAAAAATTAGTCTTAGCTAATTTAAAAGAAATGTATGCATTGTTTAAAACTGAGTACCCCAATGAAAAAATTGTGTTTTCAAAATTTTGTGAACTGCGACCCAAAAACTGTATACTGGCAGGAAAAAGTGGGACTCATACTGTATGTGTATGTACTATACATCAAAATATAAAACTAATGCTCAATGGCTCCAAATTAAATAAGCTATATGATGAAAATAACAGGCCTCTTGCAATATCTTATCATGATTGCCTTTATAAACTAATGTGTAATCCACCTTCAGTGGACTGTTTTTTAAGCAATAGATGCAAGCAATGTCCTGGAGTAGAACAGTTTAAAAATAAGTTAATAGAAAAATTTGAGGAAGAATTAATTGATCAGGTCTCATTTAAAAAGTGGGTCTCAGTAGATAGGTGTACTATGGAAACCGTTGTTAAGAAAAGTGATGATTTTGTCCAGGAATTTACTGATGATCTTGTAAAACTTAAATCACATTCTTTTATTGCAAAAATGCAAAAAGATAGATACAATGAAATAAAAATTAACCTTAAACCTGGAGAGTCTTTGATCACTTGCGACTTTGCGGAAAATTATTCATTTGTTATGCAAGATGAAGTCCAGTCTTATCATTGGAATAACAGCCAGGCAACCCTCCACCCTTTTGCCATTTATTTTCTAAGTGATGGTAAACTGCACAACCTGAATTATGTGTTTATTTCGGAAAGCTTGACACATAATACAATTGCATTTCATTTATTTTAAAAAAAATTAATGCCTGATTTAAAAATCAAAATACCAGGACTTAACAAAATTTTTTATTTTTCGGATGGATGTGCTGCGCAGTACAAAAACAAAAAGAATTTTCTGAATATATGCCTGCATAAAAAAGATTTTGGTGTTGAAGCAGAGTGGCATTATTTTGCCACCTCGCATGGCAAAAGTACCTGCGATGGCTTGGGAGGAACTGTTAAAAGACTTGCTGCCAAAGCCAGTTTGCAGAGGCCCTATGACAATCAAATAATGACACCTCTACAATTGTTTACTTGGTGTGAAGAAAACATATCTGGCATTGATTTTAAATATTGCACAGAAGCAGATTATACAAATCATGAAATAATTTTGAATAAAAGATTTGCGGAAGTCTTAACAATACCGGGGACACAAAAAATTCATGCTGTAATTCCTCTTACAGAAAGCACGTTTTTGGCAAAACAGTTTTCTACATGCTTAGAGGTCGAAACACATAATCTTTTTAAAGGTGGAAGCATTATTTTGCAAAATATCGAGTCAGGGTTTGTCACTGTAGAATATGACAGTGCTTGGTGGCTGGCTTGTGTCTTGGGGAAAAATAATGAGAGTGGAGAACTGAAAGTAAGCTTTCTTCATCCACGAGGACCTGCCTCATCATTTTTTTACCCAACACCTCAAGATATTTTAATTATTAAACCAGAAAGTCTTATAAAAAAAGTTGAACCCAACACTGCTACTGGCAGAACTTACAATGTCAGCAAAAAAGAAATGTCAGATTCATCAGAAATTCTTAAAAGAAAGTTAAAAAAATAAATTTAAGGTATATAGTTAGTCTTAGTGTTTTCTGTCTAATTTTTATCAACGAAGTAGAAAAGTTTGTTTATTTCTTTTGCGAGTTTAAAATAAAATAATTTGTAGATAAAGCCTCTGGGTATTTTTTAAAACCTGTATCCATCCAACAAATTTATTTATTTTAATATCCAGTGCACTATTGGTGCTCCTAAAATATGTTTAATTTTTTAAATGCATGATTTTTAATGTACTTAATATTTTTGATATTTTTTTTGACATTGAACCCATCATTTCTCCATCATAAAATTTTGTGGATAATTAAGTAACACTTTGACCAAAATTATATATTTTTTTCAAAAAAATTAAAAATGGCCTTTTTGAATTTTTCAATTTTTTTTTTCAATTTTTTATTTTCAATTTTTTTTTTTTGTTAAAATTATGTTGTGATATTTCATAAAAAAGAGCTTCAAAATAACTTTAAAATGAGCCATTTATTACTTTCCTAGTGTAAGTGGTTCTCGAGATATTGCTAGTTTTGTACATTCTTGTTAAGGTCAAAATGCTGACTTTTTTATTTTGAAAAATTAAAAAAAAAACTACGAATCAAAAAAATCTAAAAATTTGCATTTTCAACTTTTATGGTAAGAAGAAAATATATACCAAAAATCATCAAAATTGGAACTGGTCGCGTAAAATTTTTGTGATTTTTTGGTTGATTTGATATGGAATGACCCCATGTGTTTTAAATACTTATAAAGCAATCCTTGAAAAATCAGCTGTGAGGAGCTTAATTTAACTTTTCAATTCTATCAAGAGGGGCTTAATGACAAAATATATTTTTTTGACAAAATTTTTGTCCATTTCTTGTTAAAAAAGTTACAAATTTAAGTATATATATGTTTAAAATATCATCTGAGTGGACATAAAAAATAAATATTATGCAAAGTCCGGCAAGGTCTTAACAGTTTAAGTTATGGGCTGTGGGACTATTAATTTGTATGGTACCTAATTCCACATATGTTAGTGGTAGTCAAAAAGGAAAAACATACTTATTATATATAGGTACCTACATAAAATAACTTGTTTTGCAGAGGAATAAAGGCGTATTTAGAGTTCCGTAAGGCAAGTGGTATGAGGTAAGATGCAAGGAAAATAAACAATAACAAATGCATGCTGCTTTTACTGCATACCGCTTGTGGCTTATGGAACACTTACTTTGTTTATATAGGCCTCTTAAAGCGCTTTTATATAAGGATGGTTTGAAAATGTTGTCATATAAACACCACTAAAACCGATTTAAGCACTAAATTGATTTTATTTGGAAGCAGTTTATCACTCAAAAAAAGCCCATTCAACACCATTCTCAACTAAAAGGTCAGTTAAATTCTACGGCCTCAGTGCCCTTTAGCCTACTGTGGCTGCCATTTTTATAACCAAATTGACAAGTAAAACGTAGATTTTCTGTCAGTTTGGTGTCAATATGGCATTGATCATAGGCCAAGGATACTAAAATGAAAATGAGTTAACTGGTTGTTTTAGTTAAGAACAGTGTTGGCCCATTTTAGGGTCGTTATAAACACTTTAGTGCATTTCTTCTAACCTAAAGAAAATACTAAACCCTAGTCTTTCAAAAAATCTGTTGTTAATTAATTAATTAATTAATTATGTTGTTTTATTTGTTTTTTCTTTAAACTGACATTTAATGAAGGACATAACCCTCGAAGAAAGCTATTTTATTTAAAACCATCAATATATAAAAGCGCTTTTAGGTGCATATAAACGTAGTAACTGAGGACAGCAGCATATGCTTGCTATAGTTATGGAACTCTGAATACACCTTAAAAGAATCTAGAAGGAAGAAATTTCCTTAAACTAAAAATGAGTACCTAACAACGTTGCCTAGTCCCTTATAGTTATTTCAAGGGGTAATTATGCAGTATACAGTTTTCTGCCATTTTTGATTTTTTTTTTAAATTTTTTTTCACCAAAACAACCCAATCCAACACAGTCCAACCCAAAACAATGAAAAAAACATTACAACCCCCCTCCAGGCACCCTTTTTTCTCTAAAAAAAAAAAAAATCGGGCGCAGCCGGATTTGGGGCCCTAGGGACCCTAGTAGGTGCCCCCATAAAGAATTTTTCATAAAAAATAAAAAATGGCAGAAAACCGTATAGTGCATAATTACCTTCCAAGGAAAAACCAAGGAAAAAACCCTTATAAAGACAACAATACTTATTCAAAAAATGTATAGTCAACCCGAGGTCTTACCTTAAGAATTTGCTTCCTTTTATTTTTTCTTGATCCATTGCATATTTTCGGAGTCTTTAAGCACACCAAGAGGCAAATAATGTACTACATTAGCAAAAACCGAGGGACAAATAGAAAAACTTATTGTTTTTGCCTGAAAAATAAACAGGCAGTCACATGGACCTAAAGGTTTATTTGCGCGGTGGTACCGTACAGCGGCGGTAATGATGATGCAAGGCAATTTCGGGCTACAGCAACGAATCATGAGTTACACGGAAGCGAAAGTAAAAAAAACTTATGTGCTTTAGCAGCGCGGAATGCGAAATCAAAATAAGTAAACTATCGCCAAATTTTTGGCCCGGTGCAAAAAAAGCTCTGGTGTCCCACTGTGGACAAAAATAAATAAACTCTCCGCGTTGCCATGGAAAACAAATGCAATGACGTAAAGTTTTGCAAAAAAATCAGGTCGCCACGGTTAAATTGATTTCCCAATATGTTATGCAATATTCTCATATGAAAGGTCTTTATAAGAGCTTTAAAATGAACCTTCACCTACTTTTTTATTATAAGTGGTTCTTTGGATATTCCTAATTTTGTGCGCACATGTTAAGGACAAATAAGTGACTTTTTCGATTTTCAAAAATTAATTCAAAATAAACAACTGGTCAAAAAAGTCTGAAATTTTGGATTTTCCAGTTTTTTGGTAGGAAAAACATGTATACTAAAAATCATCAACATCGGAGATGGTGTGGTAAAATACCCTGGTTGACTTGATATGGACTGACCCATTAAGAATATCTTCCATCCACTGGGGATTCCTTAATTTTTCGTTTTAAACCCAGCCTCTTTAAAAAGTTTTTGAGATGTTGTAAACTAAGTATGATGCCATGATTTAGGAATAGAAAAGCTATAACTTCTTTATAGCTCTAGCCCTGATGAAAGTAACCGGATAGTATTTGTTTGGTACCATCTGTAAGCCAACAAGTTGCAAAATAAATATCACCAAAATCTAAAACAAATAAATATGGGTAAGTGTAATAAACAACAAATTTTTATACCAGTCATCTATGAAATCGTCACGTTTGTGAGCGTAAATAATTAAATACGTAAGAAAATTATAATTTACCTTTAATTGGACCATCAAAACCACAAAAACATGTTGTTGTACGTCCTAACCTCAAAAAACTTAAGTTTTTACGTCACAAACAGAAAATCTCTTTCTTGTGAAATATGATATGAAATTCTTCAGTTATGACGTCAGAAGTTGTAAATTTCTTACTCGTGGCGTCACAAATGCGAAGTCGGAAAACGATCTAAGACACAGATCATTTTTACCGATGCCTCGATGAGTAACGGAGCGCATGGAAAACCATTATTAATTATTTCAACTCAAATAAGCTTAATGACATTGTAATCAATTTATAAGGCCTTTAAGAGGAATACTTGTGACAACAATATATTTTTTAACTCAACTCTTCTTGGTGTTGCATTTTTTTTTTGATCTCCAGTGTATAAGTACCTTTCCATGAGAAACTGCAAATACGTTTTCAATACGATTTTCTTTTCTGCGTTTGCGAATTGAACGCGTTTTAAAAACCTTTTAAACTTTCGAGATTTGTCTGGGGCATTTCAAGGTTAGTTTTTGCGAATTTTACTTCTTTGGTTGTTGTTTTTAGAGCCAATAAGTTTTACACCACAAGAAGATTAAAATAAAGGTACTCTCGTGTGTCATCAGTTCAGTTCGATTCGACACCCACGTATCGTATCGTATTGAAAAGGTATTCAGTTCCACCAGCGATGAAAAAGTAGTAAATATAAGAAAAAGATCCACCTTGGACTGAAATCGCCACAAAAATAAGGGTTTACAGGGAACTCAGTATCGACGGGAAAATAGAATATATAGGGAAGGTAAGGTGTAAAGATGCGATTGACAGTTAGACAGCATAGAGCCAGACTATCTTGAGGCTCACCAATTAGAGCTGGCAAATTGTCCACAGGGACAGCGCCAATACTTACAAGAAGAAGAAGAAGCATAACGATTGGGGAAACGTCACTTTTTCTATGCTTTGACCCAAGGGGTTGACCACGGTCCCTAGAATAGGGGTTACGACGAGCTAAAAAAGGCTTAAAGCAACGCTTCTTGCGTATCTTGTAAATTCGTTAAGTAGTTGAGCAGAGTGCGCTCTCATTTGCTTTGTTTTTTATAAGATAACCTAATCATTGTCGTTTTTTATTTTTTTTATAATTCAAAAATGGAAGACATTCTTAATGTCTTTATTTATTTATGCCATCATCATCGAAATTCTCCGTGGAGAGGCTGCTCTCGAGAATAGAGCAGCCCGTTATGGAAGATTCAACTTTGACGAGGTGGCGAAACCTGAGTGTCTGACACTATTTAGGTTTGAAAAACACCACGTACATCAGCGCCTCGCTATATAGATGTCTGGGAATACCAGACATGATTATAGTAAACAACTTTTGATCTGGGGTTACGCATTTACGTACGATAGGCTACGTACGATAGGCTACGTACGATTAAAACTTACGCTACGTCGAGTTATGTGCTGTGGCTTATAATCCCTAATAGATACGGTCTAGTAACTTGGGCCCACTCTTCGACCCGATGACGACACAAAGATAGCAGCTGATTTTTGTCAGCCATTTAAAAATTGTAAGAAGGCTTGACAAATTAAATTAACTTTTTTTGTTTAAATGATTGATGCAAGACTAATTTTTTGCTTGTATCTTTTATTATAACTTTTTGTGTATCAGTAAATATAATTTAGTTTTGGCCTGCGTGCGTCGATCTTTCACCAAATAGAAATTAGATCATTCGTTGGTAATCGATTCCGTCAAGAAACTCATCAGATGAGTTGCGAGTTGGTTCGAGTTCGTAGTTCAGAAGTTAGGTTATGTAGTTGTTATTTTTCCTGTTTTGGAAGCTATTTTATTTTGTACTTGATTTTTGCCAGACATTTTTGGGAGAGTGATTATTTTGTTATTTAGAAGAAAAGACTTGTTGTGCATACTATACGCAATAAATCGAATTGCAAATTTAAAACTGTAAGATGCCCTGGTTTTTGGTTTTTTAATTATTGAATGATGAGTCTTATCACTAAAAAAACGCATAAATGCAGCTGCCTATGACGAAAATAATGTAAGTAATATTACAGGGTATTTAATAAGGGCCAGAAGAAAAGAAATGATAAACAAATACAATTTTTATTACAAAAATTAATGCAAAAATAGTATAACCCCAAATGTCACCCATCAAAAAAATCAATAAAGAAAGCAGCTGATATCTTCGTGTCGTCATCAGATGGGCGGAGCAAAAAAATTACTAGACCGTGCTGTTTATTCTAGAGACCGCAGGGGTTGACAACGGCTTTTCAAAATGGCGTATTTTATTGTTGTTTTCATAGCAATAATTTTCTTACATTTTTTTAAATTTTGAGTGATTTACGCTAGAGGCCCTGTATACGATTTTTGACAGTTATTGTTTTACCAGAGCAACACCGTTCTCAAGTAAAAAGCCACTTAACTCATTCTTAGTATCCTTTGGCCTATGATCGGCGCCATATTGACAGCAAACTGACAGAGAGTCCATGTTTTACTTGTCATTTTGGTTATAAAAATGGCAGCCGCAATAGGCTAAAGGGCACTGAGACGGTAGGAGCTAACTTGCTTTTGACCAGACGTGAGCAACTGGATTTGACAGTTGTTGGGAAATGTTTAAAATTGTGTGTTGGCAATGATAGTTAGTAACCCCTGACAATAAATAACTTTGTAACTGTCAGATTTTTGACTAAGAAATGTCAGGTTTAAAAATGGAATTTTGCTGTATAATGGTCAAGCCATGATGATAATTTAAGGCTTAAAATATTTTAGCATAATTTAAGGAGTAACGTTTTTTATGAAGCAGTTTTTTACTATGTTTTTCACATTTTTATGCCATGATATTGCTCACATTTTAAAGCTTTCTTTCCAATAATATACTCAAATTTTTCAAGTTTTCACTGTTTTTTAAGTGTTCAAAAAAAGTTCTGTTAAAATGAAAAATATTTAAGGTTGTTGAAGAGAGATAGCAAGCTCTAAGAAATGTATTTTAGAGAAAGATGGAAATAATTTAAGGCTAATGTTTACTAAAAATTTCTTTTATGTCATCTGTTTGTCACCTTGAGTGGTGTCGTGCATATGATTTTTATTTTTTAATTTTTATCCAAAAAACAGTTTAAATTTTAATGTTTCAAAGTGTAAAGTGTGTAAAACATAAGGTGGTATTAATTTCTTTTAACCAAAGTTCTTTACAATCTTTAAATATACCAAAAAACGTGTCCTACTAAAGTGTATTCTAGCACATCTAAAAATAATTTAACAGGTATTTAAGAAAATTATTTTAAGGGTCATCATGGCTTGACCATAAAAAACTGTAAAAATAGGTGCCTTGACGAATTTGTATTGTTCCATTGTCTAACGGAGAAAGAAACTCAGGAAAAGTGAAAAGAAAACATGCATTTACCAAGCTGGAAAATTAAAAAAATAGCCGAATTTGCGAGGTAAGTGAGCTATAAGCAGTAGTTACAAACATACGCATTTATCATGTACTTCGTTAATAAATACTATATTATGTTTCCATGTCTCATTGAGAGTGTAACAAGAATATAGAAAAGAGTAACAAAAATATATATCATAGGGTTCTTTATATTTTACCTATTATTTACATTTTTAATACCATGTGTTTGTTTTGCTTTTTTTTTGTCAAAGCTTAACATATTTTACTAACTAAAAAAAAATCAATCTTTCAAAAACTGTCTGGGGAAATTATAAAAAGAGACAACAAAACATCAGGCCATTTCATAAAATCCGTTTTACATGCAAATGTGAAAAAAAACTAGACAAGAGAGGGCAATATGAGTTGCCCACCTCTGGTAAAACCACAACTGTCAAATGTATAGAGGGCATCTAATTTACGCTAGCCAATGAGTTTAGAATTAAAAATAAAGACAATATATTACAATTGGTTTATTCTGACACAAAGACAGGAATTTAAACTCCAAATTAACCTTTAGGATACCTTATGAGTTCTTTGCAGAAAATACTTACTTTTTCTGGTATGGAGCAATTCATTAGATATTTTAGACATTTTAGACAAAAGACCCAAAGGCCAAAAAATTCCAGCTTTAAAAAGTAAACAAAAAAGTACGTTCATACGTCAAATCGGGCCAAAGATCAAATTTACCCAGGGAATATAAATTTACCTAACTCGTTCTCGTTCAAAATTTTCCACTTTTTCTTTGGTGATATCCATTCTCTATATGTTCGATTTTCCCTGTTCGAGCTCGCTCAGATCAACAACGTTCTCAACTAAAAAGCCAGTTAACTCCTACCGCCTCAATGCCCTTTAGCCTACTGTGGCTGCCATTTTTATAACCAAATTGACGTTTTCTTTTTGTCGCGGTTACGGTTAACCGTGGGTTAACCTTGGTCCTAAAATTTCCCAAAAGTATAAGCAAAAGAAGGAGACCTTGATTGTGTAATATCTTATCTGAATATTGTTTAAATTTACAGATAATTGTTTATGTTTACATGTGTATATAATCAAAAATTTGTAATTTTTATGAATTTCCGGATCATACTTAAATTTTCATATCAAAAATGCTATGACGTCATGTATTAGCTGACATGAACAGAAAAAATCGATGTAGACAGGGCATTCTGTCATGTTCGATGCCTTGAGAATCGGAATAGTTGCGGTTCTCAAGGTATGAATCTTCACAGGATGTGCTATTATCTTCACAGGATGTGATGTTACATCCATTTGTTCTGTTCATGTCAGCTAATAGATGACGTCATAGCATTTTTTATGTGAAAATTTAAGTATAATTCGGAAATTCATAAAATTAAAAAGTTTTGATTATATACACATGTAAACATAAACAATTATCTGTAAATTTAAACAATATTTAAAGATGTTACACAATCGAGGTCTCCTTCTTTTGCTTATACTTCTGGGAAATTTTAGGACCAAGGTTAACCGTAACCGCGACAAAAAGAAAACGGCACTGGATTTTCTGTCAGTTAAGTGTCAATATGGCACCGATCATAGGCCAATAGAGTTAACTGGCTTTTTAGTTGAGAACGGTGTTGCTCAGATGTAGACTTCTGGTTAAAAAAAAAACGGAGAAATGACGTGAAATGACAAGGGTGCAACGAACTAATAACCAGCCCCTAAGCTCTATTCTTGATTGCAGAATAAGGTGCAGCTTATGAGCAAAATATTGAGAAAGAGTGACAAGACCTAGTCCGGGCAAATTCGCAAAACTATTACTCTCTCTTTCTGTTAAAGGCGAACTTTGCCCAGAAGAGCTCCATTTCATGTTGTCCGCACAACTAAAGCATGTATTGAATACGGATGGGCCATTCCATGGTTATTAGTTCATTGTAAGGGTGTCATGATTAGAAAAATTATAAATACGTGTCCCCGTTTTTTATGAATAGAAATGTCCACGTAGTAAATGTAAACTGATATTTATAGGGGATGGCGTTCAATAGGCCAGGCCAATCATCGAGCAAGAGTCCCGAACGAAGGGACAACAATTTTAACTGTAGAAAAAAAGAAAATGCACACATTAGTAGGTGATAATTTGTGGTAAAGTTTTTTTCTAGAATATTAAATTATGGTGATAGATGAGATATTTGCGGGTTTGTACTAGTGGCTAACTAAGAAAAAAAAATCAAAAAAGAATAAGAGAATTATTTGGGAAGAAACTATTTGGTGCGAAAGCGTAGCTTTCAATGTAAGCGCGACCATTAATAAAGCTTTCTTCTGAAAATAAACTCGGATAAAGGCAAGTTTCTCAAAAGTCATTTAAAAATACTTTATCCGATACTTGTGGCGGGTATTAGCCCTAGGAGTAGCTGCTTAATACTAGTTTTCTGTTTCAAGCGGAAGTTAGCCCTTTGCAAGTTTTTAGATTTATTTCTCTAAGTGCCAACCTATAGATTTGTTTTAAATGAAGGCCAGTACCAAAAAACTGTACTCAGTACAAACCCACTCGTAAGAAAGTGATTTTCTAGTTTTTAGATGTGGTACGTAAGCGGGAAAAATTAGGGATATTAAGGAATTTCTTCCTTGTTGTATTTTTGTTACCTTGACTCGAATGATGAAACAAAAAATCAATTATGACTTCGACATTTTTCGATATTTTTTTAAACGTGTTTTTAAAATTTTTTAATGAGATTGTCCGAAGAATTTTTCGTATGACTGCCTATGCCAATTAAGAAGCTATAAATACGAATATGTAATTTTTCGACGAGCAATTTTGTTTTAATGTGCAATATTTGTATTTTCTTTAAAAGCGCCTGAAGAGGGGCACTTTTATAAAACTGGTTTGATTCTTGAAAGTTCGATTAAAAGTCTTATAAGTCGTACTGTTAAATCCATTCAGCTAGCAATAACATAGCTTTAAGTAATTTATAAGAATTAACCGAACTTTACTCCCACCAGATTATAGTTGGGTAGTTATTAAGGTTTGTTTTTACAAAAGGCGATTTCGGCAAGCTTTCCTCGGTATACCATTTGGTACCTGTGACGTCATAATAATGACGTGACATACCAGTTTCTTCCAAATTCGTTCGGTAGGCCAAGAGAAACCAGCCTTAACTAAACTTTTTGTTTGTTTTTGTGGTTATTTTCCTATTTAAGTGGTTTATTATGCTGAAGAAGATTTAACAAATGGTTGTGTCTATGGATCTTATTTGTGAACGTTTTATAGAAGATTTTGTTTTTTTCATCACCTATTGACCTCGCTGTTGACCCCTCCAACAAACGTAAACATCAGACATAAATATTCACCTTTGAGTAACCTATGGGATAACTCAGCGTTTTTGGTAAACGATATTCCATTTACGGAAAAAGCTACCCCGTATCGTTTAAATTCATTGGAACTGAAAACAACAAAAATTTCAAATCCAACTTATTTGTTTACATTACTAAAGCAGAACAAAATGAAAATAGGTGAACATGATAACACTATACCAAACGACAGATCCGTCCTACATTCCACGGTAGGCAATTTTACATACCAAAAAGGATGCCAGAGTCACGGTGACATCATCAACCATCAAACCATGTACCAAAGCTTGCCGAAATCGCCTAAAGTGACTCGCGTTCAGGCATTTAAATAGTTTAATTATAAAATCGCACGACTTTTTTAGACAAATTTCTTGTGATTAGAGACTGAATAAAGAATCGTTTTCTTGATTATTATGTACAGGGTGTCCCAAATTGGGAACTTTTGGAGGGTTTAAGGTACTTCCAGGCAAGATCAAATAAAACTGACTCCCACTTGCGAGACTCGATTTTCAAGCGAAGATCGAAGGTGAAAACCGCATCTTGATAGGTCAAGCCGTTTACAAGCAACGTGGGGGTTTTGAAAAGTCTGCATTTTGGGACGGGGTCTATAACTTCGTTATTACTGAAAATTTAGTTTTGATGTAAAGAGCTTTTTTATACTTTATTTTTGAATTTGTGATGAAATTTCCTTTTAATTAATATAGCATATATGATAGTTTGGTGGAGCCGTTTTTCAGATATTTAATATGTTGCATTTCTGTCTAGTATGTCATGACATAGTCAAACCATTCTGACAATGACTTATTGCATTACTGCCATGGCCTACTGTAATTAAAGATATTTCAATCCTTCTAATATGATATTTCTTGCTACATAGTAAAAATTAAGTAGGCTTTGCTTTTTGATAGTTTATCAATGATCTCGATTGTTTATTATTTGACAGGAGCTTGGTTATTTATGATGTTAGAAGGGACAGAGAATTACAGGAATTAAGGCTTCTCGGTAATAATAATAGATCAGTACGACGGCTACAAGCCGGTGATAAACTAAATACCTACTTTTTTTAAAGTAATAACGTTACATTGATTGAAATGAAAGCTTTGTAGTTTTAAAAAGTAGCCCATGACAGGAAGCAATTTTGACTTTTCTCATATTATGGCCTATTTACAGAAATTTGATGACATAAATGACTAACAAACGGCCCCACCAAACTATCACATATGCTACATTGTTTAAAAGGAAATTTCATCACAAATTTCAAAATTGAATAAAATATGGGATGTTCCAGAAGAAAAATACTAACTTTGGCTTATATCTTGGAAACCAAAGGCGGTGGAAAAAATCTGAACACACAGTTAAATTCTTCGTCAACAAGTCTATAAAAAAGCTCTTTACAAATTAAATTTTCAGTAGGAGCGAAGTTATAAACCCCCTCCCAAAATGCAGTCTTTTCAAAACCCCCCTGTAGCGTGTAAACGGCTTGACATATGAAGATGCGGTTTTTACAAAGACCTCTTTATGAGTTTTTACCTTCGAAATTCTCTTGAAAATCGAGCCTCGCAAATGGTGGTCAATTTTGTTCTATCTCGCCTGGAAGTACCTTAAACCCCCCAAAAGTGCCCAATTTGGGACACCCTGTACATTAATCGATTTTTCAAGGCCCTAAATGACATTGACAAGTTATTTTTAAAGAATTTTTAGAAGTAGTTCGTAGGATAATGTTGTTTGTACCTCTTCCAAGCAAAAACTTGTCTTTGTCATGCAATTAATTTTTTTGTCTTTTCTAAGGATGTTAAAGTTTTTTCAAGAAGTAACTAATAACAGAATCTAGAGACAACATTGCAAAAAAAAATCAGTACAGAATAGACAAATAAGTTCGTCAGTGCGACTAAAAGGCATGCGAATGCAAAAAAATTCTCTATTCTGTACTAAACCCGATTTAGAACTGAGTCGTGTAGTTTTTTTTTATTTAAAACATTTTTTTGGTGTGACACATATAAAGCTTTAACCTCAACCCGTATTCCATGGGGAAACTGCCTACGGAATATACTGCCCATCGACGTTACTGCCGCACTAAGCTCAAAGGGCGTAAGATGAATAACAACAATTTTTGTATAATTGTAATGCCATTGATATGGTAACAAATTCTACAACACAAGATGTCTAACTATACAATGAGCTTCAGGCTACTGCGAACATAGTGCCGTACGACCTAGGTGGATTCGAAGCACGCTGCAGTGTTATCTTTTGGAAATTTATTTGGTTTTTATTATTTTGTTTAATTTCTGCCTTGCTCGAGAAACAGATTGATAAGTTCTTAAGTGAAATAATACATTTTTAAAACTAAAAATGGATGTCTACGAAGTTGCCGAATAAGTACAGATAGTACAGACCGTTGAGACTTATTCAAGAACTTTTTTTGGGAATTTTGTAAATCGTCCAGAACCTAATTATCAACGATTCATAAGTTTATGCAGAATTTTTAAAAGTTTGGTTCTGTAGCACCAAGAAATCATAAAAAACCCACTGTTTTGAATGACGAGCAGGAAGTACGAGTTGTGATGATTTGCGCTGCAGTGGAGGAAAATCCAAAGTTAACTAGCCACCAAACTGCCGAAGCAGTTGATATGTCTTCAGCCACTGTCTTACGTGTTCTCAAAATAATGGTTATCATTCTTACAAAGCGTCAAAAACGCATCAATTTTTTCCCGAAGACAACTGTCGTCGTATGGAATTTTGCGAAACAATAATGGAAAGGGCTAATCGTGCTGAAAACTTTCTGAGATCTATCCTTTTCACAGATGAAAGCACTTTTCCATTATTGAATCGTCATAACCCAACACACGTTCGATATTGGTCGAGGGAAAATTTGCATTTGTATTTTTTTTTTAAATGTTTGGGGGGGGGTATTGTAGGGGAACACGTAATTGGGTCATTTTTTATTTACGGCAATTTGAATGGTCCTAGATACTTGGATCTACTACTACTAACATGCTTGGAAACGGGGTTTTTATAATAGGCTCGGATATTGTCTAGCCGAGCGAGGAGGACTTTCGAACACACATAGCACCGTGGTTAGAGGCGAACTAATAACAAAACGCGAACGGCGATCGGAAGCCTGAGTGTTGGTTGCTCCACTGATAGGTGTGCGGTGTCCCTGCATGTACGTACACTGGCAAATTGGACTTCTTCCGGCCTATGTTCGCAGTATCATGCAGCGGTTTGTATATTATTGGCCTTAAAATATTTTCGAAAAAAAAACAATTGCAGATATCTCTTTTATGTTTAACAAAATTGTCCTTATTGATATGCGATTAAAACAATAACACAAAATATTAGAAAAACTACCTATTTAGTAAGGAAATAAAAATAATGATATAATAAAATTGTCTTAAATGATGGTGGAGTCCGTGGGTTAGATGACTGTGTGGCAACGTTTCGATTTATATTAAACCTTTTTCAAGCCTCAATCTCCTGCTAGATGTTTTAACAGGGTTGCCACAAGAATCCCTAGATAAAATTCCCGACTTTTTCCCGAATTATTTTTAAAAAATCCTGATGTCATAGCGCTGCAGGCAATTTTTTGGTTTGGTGTGGGATCTGGTCTCAATTCTAGATTTTTTGCCAAAATCCTGTCATAAGTATGCTTATGTTATAGTGCCGTAAGTTTACAAGTTTTTCGTTTTTTGAATGCTGTTCATAAAAACTGTTAAATAAAATTGTAACAATTAATTACATTATAGTGAGCGCCAAAAGCAAATTTTGTTGAAACTTTTGGAGGTGCGACGGGAGGAGGGGCGATTGCCCACTGAAAAAAATTATCTGATATTGTGATTGAACCAAATAACATAGAGTGTAAAATTTTACAAAAAATAGTGTGTAATATTGTATATTTAAAATAAAAAAAACCCGTAAAATATGAAATATATATTATATTATTTACAAATTATAAATCGAAAGGTAGCGCTGCAGGAGAAAATTTCATTGAAATTTAATTTTTTTTTTATACTTTATACACTTCATCCATAGTTGAATCAAATCAAAATAAACATTTCCGGTGGGATTTACTAAAAGGGTTTAGTCTATTTTAGAACGGTCCTAAGTTTAAATGAAATTTCTGGTTTTTAAGCACTTTAAACCAACCATCCTTGAGTTTTGGATATAATTTAATTTATAAAGAGAATTTTAATAAATTTGTTTATTGAATAATCATCCTAACACAATCTTTTGTTGGATTCAAGAAGAAAGTTTCAATTTAGAAAAAAAGAAAATTAAAAATGTTCAACCCACGCGGGGTTTAAATAGTAAACACTATGTAGAACAAATTAAAATGGGGGTTATATGTCACTCTAATTAAAACTTACCCTTGTTAATTAATTTTTCCAATTAATACCTGATAAAAAACTTAAATGCAAATTTTGTTCACATTTCTGTCACTGTCGAAATGTCAGTTTAAAAATATTAGCGCTGCGTTCAATCACAAACAGCGAATTCGGATCTTTTACCTCTGCTTGCACCTTGGCTTGCACCAACCTCTAATGATGAAAGCTACTGCTTTAAAATGAGTGGGCTTTGAGTAAGAAAAGTTTTCTTGACTGAGCTTTTAGATAACGTCAATGTTTTAATTTCAGTTTTAAATAAATTAATATAGTTGTTTTGAGTTTTTTGTTTGGTATATTTTTCGTGCATAATCAGTGACCTTCACTTATGTTTGTTTTGCCTCGTAGTGCTCTCATAAATATATTTTTTGTGCTGAAAACGGGTTCAAAATATGGCGTTTTTCTGGACAAAATTGGAGGTGTTTTATTGATTAATGAACAACTTGGGATATTAAATAAGGTAAATTAATCCTTGTGAAAACGGTTACTTAGGGAAATTATGAACGAACTTATTATCAATTGCCACAAAACAATCCTTTCTGGGGGTTATAAACTTAAACCACCCCCCAGAGGTGGTCTAAAAAATCACCATTTTATAACCTCAAAAAAGATTATGAAGCTATTATGTGCCAAAATTTTGGTGTATTCACCATTTTCCATTTTGAAACCTGTCAAAACAAATTAGTTTTAGGGCATTTTCTTCTAAAATATGGTATTTATTTTGACAAAAAAGCAGTTTTTCAGTGGTATTTAGCAATAAAAATACAAAATAATCAATAACTTTGTGTCTTTTCTGTATGGTTAAGTGTTTTTTGAAAATTGGTTTTAAAATTTAGTGCCTCTCACAGCTGTAAATATTTAGACCTGTGAGGGGTACTATTTTAGATCTTAGTAAATCCCACTGTTCAGTTTTTAGGTCTCCACTTGGATGAAAACCTTAATTTTAAAAATGAGTTCTGAGTTCATCATATTTTATTTTTAAGAATTTGCGAACAGTTTTGAATATTTATAAATTAAAGATGGCCAAGTGGAATCTCGATTGAGATATAGTGTTGTTTTTTTTCCGGGATTCGAACCCGGGGGCTTTCTGTGCGGCAAGCAAATTCAAATTATATAGGTACAAAGGAGTCTCAACCAGGTCAAAAATATCTGAAAAAGTCAAGGATTCTAGCAAATTTCCCGACTTTTTCCCGGATTTCCCGGTTTTCAAGGATTGTGGCAACCCTGTTTAAGGTTATTGTCTTATTCACTATTATTTTCTTCTCCAGGAATTTGTGCAGTAAAAGGTATGCTTTTTTTGTAAAACAAAGGATATTTACAGATACCTTCTTTTTTGTTTTGTTTAGTATATGTTAGTTGCGGCTAGGAGGCTTAGAATAAAGGATTGTTTCACTAGATACCCCCAAATTTATGTTTAGAAATAAAATATTTGAGTATAACGTGCAAAATATATCGTAGAATAGCTATTATCTGATTTTTGATAAAATTTGCATTTACCCCCTTTGGGCTTGGTGCGGCAGTATAGTAGCACTCTCGGGACTCAGCATTTCAGCGATACCACTGTCATTAAAATCGGTGCAGCCGTTTGGTCTATATCGTGGCACATATAAACATACATACATACTCCATTTAACTCGAAAAACATTACTCCCGTGCCGCAGTCAATCGGGTAATAAAAGGATTGTGCTGCCCAACCAATAGATGGAGCCACGAGTTGAACTAATGAAACTTCGATGTCTCTACGTTTCTTTTGATTTTATAATATTTTTACAAACCAGGCAAAATCAGGCTTCCAAAGATTGATTAATTGAATAGTTGAAGATTTCCTTTCTTTCTGAAACTTGTGTGTAAAACTACTGTTCTCAGTAATCCACACAATGCTGGACAGAGCCAAAGAAAAGAAAAGCTGGTTTCATTTAAAGCGATAATTACATGAGATTACTTTAGTGATTTTCGATTTAGAATTTAGTCCCGGTTCTGGTTGACATTATTTTGCCAGAAATTTTAACTACGATTCTAAAACAATGACGTCATATACAGTCTTGTAAAGAAATCTTTGATTTTACTCAAAAGAATATCTATAATTTTACAATATTTTAAAGGTTATGTTTACAACCAAAGTACCAAACCAACCTCCCGGGCTGGTTCTAAAATTTCGTAACCGGGTTGCAACTGTGACGTCATTATTTTAAGTCGAAAGGACCGGTTCCGGTTCTGGTTCAACCAGAATCAAGACCAAATGTAAATCGAAAATCCTTTTTGCATTTGTTACTTCTTGAAAGTTTTTTCGCCTCCGATTGTTTATTTTTATTTCAAAAGGCAAATTTTTGTGCTGCTTTCTGAACCCTACCAGTAAGGTTTGGTAAGAAGTGCAAAAAATTTTCATAAATTTGAAATTTCTTCCTCTTAAACAAAGTCATTCCAAGTTTAAAAGTACCTATAAGATATAAAAACGAATAACTTTATTAAATGCAACAAGTTTTAAAATTTTGACAATTTATTGTAGACGTCTCCTATTAAATTAGTTTTTTTGTGATAGAAGTAACTTTCGTCTATTAACTTTTTGAAGATGATTATTTTACGGTTTTATGTAAATAGTATATAGTGTCGGATATATATTATTATTTATCTCCTGCAAAAAATTAATTCTATTGATTTATTTTAAAACAAAAAATATATGTACTCCCCAAACAATTTCGTATTTAATTTAGTCATGTATTGTTAAACCAATGAGTATAAACTAAATGGCGCTGAACAAAATCGGTAAATAGACTGCCTTAAGTTTGTATCCATTGGTCAAATGATTGTTTATTTGTTTGTGTATTCTCTATGCTTCCATTTTATGTAGTATTCTTTTTTTATAAATAAAATTATTATTACTTCTTTATTCTTTTTCTTAGTAGGTATTTGAGGCACTCGGCCATTTCAAGCAAATGTAATTTTATTAAAAAAAAAGAAAAACGCTTTAACAATCTACTGGTTTCTGTTATTGAAATAACTCCAAATCATAAAACCACTATAAAACTTTTTCTTGGTATGTAAAAAAGCCGAAATATAAAAACAGTTTCGGACCTAATGCAAATAATATTTTTTCAATTATTGTATTTTTTGTCCCGTCCAACCCAAAAGAAAAGCCTTACTGGTTCATGATTCACAATAATTTTTAACAAATATTAACAACATGCTTTTTCCTTTAATTCCAAGGCCTTTTGTTTAGTTTGGATAATCCATGGTAAAGCATTTTTCTAAAAGTTGAAATATATAAAAGTAAGAATTTTCTTGTCCCATTCAACCCAAAGTTCAAAGATTCACCCTAAAAGCTCTGGTCACAACTTATTGTTTTAAACTATTTTATTGCATAACCTATGGTTTTAGGGAATTATTTATTAGAAAATATAGTCATAATTTTAATCATATAGAAGCCACAGCTGGTTTTTCTAGTAATGGGTTACTTTTTTGTCCCGTCCGACCGCTTGAAATGGCCGTACTGTCACCAAAAAAGGCTGTTTTTTTCACTGACAACATAATTATTGAAATAACTCAATGAATTAACGACTTAAGGCAGGTTTACCCAATTCATAATTATGCTTAAGCAGTGCTAATTCTAATAAATTTATGCTTAAGGATAATAATTAGATAAATCTGCCATTACTTACATATTTTTTAAAAAATGGAATTATATACAGGAGTGCAATTCGGGTAGGTTGTACTTAAAATTAGGCGCATTTTGGCAAAACACCATCACACTATTTTGTCGTTTTCACCATACAAGCCTGAGTATATTATTATCCATGTGACCTAAAACATTAAGAAAATATTGACACCATCAGAAAGAGGACAAACTAAGTTCAAGTTTATCCAAAATGGCACTTTGAAAACAGCTCCGGTTTTTCAATTTACTAACTTATAAATCAGCAACATTTTATTCCTGGAATTCCCCGATTGAACGAACTTGTGAAGTTCGATCAAGGTCATTTCATATGAAATTAACTAAAAAAAAGGGAGGTTTTGGCAGACCATCTCCCCGATTTGGATAATTTTTGGTACATTTATTCTAACCATAAAGGGGATGAAAAATAACAAATTTGAAATTTTTTTGACCATTAGTTTTTTTAAATTAATTCTTGAACATCACAAAAACTACCAATTTTGCTCAAACATGTACTTAAAGAAATTGAAATATCTCGATAACTACTTAAACTTGGACGGTGGTTTATAGCTCGTTTTAAAGATATTTTACCTTTCGAATGATGTATCACATGATGTACTTTTTGTTTAAAGAAAAATTTGAAATAAAAAAAAAACTTTAATTTTTGAAAAAAAGCATTTTTTATTCTTTTTTATAAAAATTTGATTTGTTTCTGACTATTTCGCCAAACTATTTACAAAATTTCAAGAAGGGAGAAAAAAAATATTTTAAAAATTTTGATTTTTTTTTTTTAATTAGGTCATGTAATACTTCATTACAATGGTCTTTAAAATACCTTTAAAGACAATCAATTTTAACCAAATGTGCTGGTACACAAAAAGAGTAATATCTTGAGAACTGTATACCGTGCAAAAGCGAGTAATACACCTTGTTTTATAGGTATTTTAAAGCACGTTTTGATAAAGTATCACATAAGCTAATTTTTTTTGAAAAATTGTTTTCAAAATTTTTAAAATAATTTTTTTTGATAAACCCATCAAGTCTCCATCTTGAGATTTTGTAAACAGTTTGGCGAAATATCCAGAAACATTTTTCTTTTCAAAAAATTTTAAAAAAGTTTTTTTAATTTCAATTTTTTTTAAAAGAAAAATACATCATGTTATACATCATTCGAAAGGTATTTAAAATACCTTTAAAATGAGCTATAAACCACTGCCATAGTTTAAGTAGTTATCGAGATATTTTCATTTCTTTAGGTACATGTTTAAGCAAAATGGTAGCTTGTTTTGATTTTCAAAAATTAATAAAATTTAAATTTGGGATTTTTTATTCCCTTTACGGGTAGAATAAATGCACCAAAAATTATCGAAATCGGAGAGATGGTCTGCTAAACCTCTGGTTGATTTGATTTGAAATGACCCACCAGCAACATTTTATTCCTTTT
The DNA here is from genome assembly GCA_963921995.1 of Oxystoma pomonae. Classification (NCBI taxonomy): domain Eukaryota; kingdom Metazoa; phylum Arthropoda; class Insecta; order Coleoptera; family Brentidae; genus Oxystoma; species Oxystoma pomonae. The sequence goes on along the minus strand of OY998169.1, from coordinate 82,413,822 downwards.
GATAACTCCAAAGAAACTTTGACTGGAATTCCCCAATTAAACGAACTTGTGAAGTTCCATCATAATTATAACTAGGTAGCCCTTCATCATATAATTATGCTGATTGTAGTTGGCTTTTGTTGACCTTATTTCTGCTGCTTATTCTGCAGCAAAATTTATATATTTGATAAATGTTTATTTTGTTAAAAATATAGAAAAATAAACATTATTATGTAGGTGGAAGGTATTTTTTATTTTGCTCAAGAACCTTCAAAGATAAACCCAACATATTATGCCTAGATTTTTGAAACCAGAAAGAAAAGATCATCAAATTTACAGCAATTTACTACAAAGTAGTACTCAATATGAATAAAATTGTATAAAAGCATACTTTTTAAAAAAATTTAGAGGTTTTCTCAAAAAATCTGTTATCACAGACGTTTGGGATACACCGAATACCACATGTGATTCTTACCAAAAAGCCAGAACATGAAGTTAGAAAACCTTCTTTAACTAGTTCCCACACTCCACCATACTCTTCTTCGTCAACACTTTGGAAATTGGTAACATAGATATATATTATTCCAGCATTTACTATCATAAACCTAAAAACAAAACTATTTGCAATCAATCCATCAACGATTTGTAAAAAAATTACATAACTGAAAATAATATAGTTCAAATTTTACAGGATAAATGTCAAAAACGTAGTTTTGTAAAAATCCAAGATAAATATTTTTCACCCCCTATGAAACCTTTTTATTGCGCACCACTGCCTCAAAACATTTTTTTTCTGTAAGCTTCATGCTTTAGAAACATAGAAATGTATCACTTTTTAAAATCGGTGAGGAAATAAAGATTTTAGAAATAATTGGATAAACTTCTGTTTTTACTAAAAGATATCAACTTTAATGTGTGCCATATTGAAATTTACTAAAGTGTTAAATTTGACGTCGAATTTTTAAACTTTTAATGTATTCGCTTTTTTAAATGCTTAAGTTCATTAAAATTGGTTATTCAATTCAATACAAAAAATACTTTATTCAAGTATTCAAGTATATTTATTTCAGATTTTGTTAAATTACAATATATTTTAATACACTTACAAAATGTTTCCTCTATTAGTACAATGTTTTCCCTAACACCTAGATGACTTAACATCTGTATGTGTTACATTTAAACTGTTTTATTAATAAATTTTTATAAAGTGTTAATTATTTTTAGTGTTTGTTATTAGGTTGTTTGGCCTATGAACTAAGATTAACCTAACTCAGGTACATAATATCTAATAATATAAGAAAAAACTAAATAAATTTCACTATTAAATATTGCATTTGGAACTTAAACTTAAGCTGTAAAATTACAAATTTGCCTATTTAGATATTTACCATAAGTTTTCAAATCGTTGGTGGTTTTTATATGTAAAAGATTTATATTTTTTATTGAAGACTTTTCTTTTGCTTATACTTTTGAGCTTAGATGGAAGCTAATTGTAACATTTTTAGGCAAGGTAATAATTATTATTTTTCGGTAGTGATATGATTTTGTACATATAAGTACATGCAGATAGTATAAAAAGTTATTGAATGTCAGAGAATTCATTATAAAGCTGTTTGGTGGGATAAAGTGTATTCTTTTTAAAAATTACTTTCCAAGAAAGTGTCCCCTCTAATAGAAAATCAAACTCGATATGTTTTGTTTTCATTGGAATACACTGTAGTCCTCAAACCCTTGATATTGCTGTTTAGCTGAATTTCTGGAAAACTAAGAGATGATTTATTTTAGAGTAAGAGCATTTAATTAGCCTTTAATTACTGCCATACTTTTATGCCTTTAATTTTTCAAACATGTACTGCTAACTGCCCAGTAAAGTTAGCAGTTCAGCTCATAACTCAAAAACCATTAAGGGCCTCAAATTTAGGAGTAGGGCATTTAATTAGCCTTTAATTAGTACTATATCCTGGCATCTAAAATTTTTGTTTTGATATATGTACTGCTAACTTTACTAGGTAGTTGGCAGTGCAGCTAATAGGGACTAATTGTTACATAAAGTCGGCAAAGCCTGACTCGGCACTATTTTGGACAGTTCCGCACGAAGGTTAAATATATATATATGATGATATATGAACTGCTAACTTTACCGGGTACTTGGCAGTGCAGCTAATAACTCAAAAACCATAAGAGCCTTAAATTTAGGGCAATTAATAAGCCTTTAATTAGTACTACATCTTGCCATCTAAAATTTTTGTTTAAGTTGTATTTTAGATATATGTACTGCTAACTTTACTGGGTAGTTGGCAGTGCAGCTAATAAATCAAAAACTATAAGAGCCTTTAATTAGTACTACATCCGGGCATCTAAAATTTGCTGCTAATGTTACCTGGTAGTTGGCAGTGCAGCTAATAACTCGAAAACCATAAAAGCATTTAATTTGGGGATGGGTATTTAACTAGTCTTAAATGAGCCTTTTAAAATGACATAGTAAAATCTTTGCACTGCTGACTTTGTACTACTAACTTTACGAATGTAAAAAAATTACAACAAAAATAATATCAATATCTCCATGAAACAATGAAACAACATCAAAAATTTAGACATTACAATACACAAATAGACTAAATAATTAAAAGTGAATGACAGTTTTAAAAAAGACTAAAAAGTAAATAAAAGCCATAAACATCATAAAAACTAGATAAAAAGGATAAAAAAACAGTTAAATCTCTATCAAATTATAGCCAAAGTGAAGACTCCATTTTCCTTAATTTAAACAATAACAATAATTTCAGCAAATTATAATGTTTTTTCTGCCAGTGGCACACTGCTATTTTTTAAATTGTCAACTATTTTGAAATTTTAAGAAATGCCATTTTAGACACTTGTTCGGAAAAATATAAAGTATATTCTTTATAGTTATGTATTTCTTTTAAAAAATCGGACTATTGGTTAACTTATAGGCAATTCAAAAAGTCTCATTTTTTGTGGCCCACCGTATATACATATAATATTTATATTATTTATTACATAGTCGGGAGAATATATCTATAATTTATTTAAGAATTTAATTAGTAATTTATTTAAAACTTGGATTAGGCCAAGGGTAAAAGCTTTATATAATACTTACAACAAAAGGCCTAGAAATCCCTTCATAGGAATAAGTCCCCATACAATTCCAAGTAATATGCCAAGTATTTGTCTTGCCCAATAGATTACATCTAGAAATTCTTCCTAAAAATGTTGGGCATAACTTACACACTAAGATTATGTGCATATCATGAACTTCGGTAGTATTTTCATTTTGTACCATTTAGTGTGTCAAATTAATTTTACAAAAGATAGGAAAATGCTTAGCAACAAACATTTTGTTTATGGGTACTCCATACTTGAAAACAAAAATAGTTGACCAGAAGGTTTGTTTCTGAAATGATATACAGACCGCTTCAAGCTACTGCGAACATAGGGGGAATCAAGTCCAATTTACTCTCCGTGCTGTATGACCGAGGTGGATTCGAAGCACGCTGCAGTGTTATCTTTTGGAAATTCATTTTGTTTTTATTATTTTGTTTTATTTCTGCCTTGCTCGAGAAACAGATGGGTAAGTTCTTAATTGAAATAATACATTTTTAAAAACAAAAATGGATGTCTACGAAGTTGCCGAAAAAGTGCAGATGGTCAAATGGTCAAATCGTCATAACCCAACACACGTTCGATATTGGTCGAGGGAAAATTTGCATTTGTATTTTGACGTAAGAACACAGTATCCCAAAAACTAAATGTTTGGGGGGGGTATTATAGGGGAACACGTAATTGGGCCATTTTTTATTAACGGCAATTGCAATTTGAATTGGTCCTAGATACTTGGATCTACTGCAGCAGCACATTATTCCAACTGCTAGGCAGTTGTTAGGTGTAAGATTTGGTGAAACATGGTTTCAACAAGATGGTTGTTCCGCTCACAATGTTGGCCTTGTTAGGGAATATATTGATAATGTATTTCCTAATCGGGTTATAAGTACACGGGGAACTATTTTATGGCCAGCTCGATCTCCCGATCTTGCTCCTAATGACTTCTATCTGTTTTTGAAGAAGCTTGGAAACGTTAGAAGGGGTTTTTATAGTAGGCTCGGATATTGTCTAGCCGAGCAAGGAGGACTTTTCGAACATTTGCTTTAATTTTTTTTTGACTGGGAGAATCTTTTTGGTTTTTAGAATGTATTATTTTATTTTGAGAACTTGCTTTTATTTTGTTTCTCCTTATTATTTTCATTGTAACACGTCGTCACTGATAAATCTGAGCAGTTGACAATAAAACGCTCTTATTTATCAGTGACAAAAAATAAGAAAATTACGTTATAAAAATTTGCGTATTTATTGACCAAATTCCGGTTTCATTGACTACGCTCCACACAGCACCGTGGTTAGAGGCGTACTAAATACCAAAGGAAAGTCATGCAAGTGGTTATCGCAAACCTGAGTATTGGTTGCTTCACTGATAGGCGTGCGGTGTCTCTGCATGTACGTACACTGGCAAATTAGACTTCTTCCGCCCTATGTTCGCAGTAGCTTGAAGCGGTCTGTATGTAACAAAATGCTTCTGCCAGATATAACAAAAACCTTAAAATTTGTGAAAACAAATGAGCAACTGGGAAGTTCAGAGAATTTCACTCAAGTAAAACCTTCCTCTTTAAGTTTAAAGTAATTAGTTTAGATTTATTAAATATTTGATTGTAATTTTAAGAAATCTAAAATGTTAGGTATTTTAAAAATTGACTTTGAATGTTATTTTAAAAATGTGTGAATTATTATTTCTTTTTAAAAAATGTGTGACTGAATTGACTTATTGCTTTATACTTGTGTGACTTTTATTACTATTAGGTAGGTAGCATATCAGCCTGCAGCACGGAAGGTTTCGGGTCTGAATCCCACCTAGGTGAATGGATAATTTGTGTTTGTCTTTAACTTTGCAAAAAAACTTGAGACTAAAACGGGGCATTGATCCTATAATGGATGGAAAGTCCCAGTATATAAAAAAAATTACACTTAAGGTATTTACTTATTATAAGCATTTTTTTTATCACATTTTTTACCAAAAAAAATCTGGTAGGTTTGAGGGAGTAGGCTTAAATAGTCTCATCTTCACTCTGTTCTTTTTTGGTTTTTTTTTTTGTTTTCATTTAAATGAAGAGGGAAATAGAGTTTTAGGCAAAAGTCACAATTATGAATTTTTTTTGAAAGCTTCCGTTTTTGTTTATTTTAGAACAGAAGGTTTTCTGCTATTATTGATTTTTTTTTTAATTCTTTATGGGGGCACCTACTAGGGTCCCTAGGACCCCAAATCCGCCTGCACCAATTGGTTTTTTTTTCGATTTTTTTTAAAAATTTTTTTCACTAAAACAACCGAATCCAACACAGTCCAACCCAACCCAAAACAATCAAAAAAACACATTACAACCCCCCCGGGCAAAAAAAAAAAAAAAAAAAAAAAACGGGCGTAGACGGATTTGGGGTCCTAGAGACCCTTAAAGGTAATTATGCAGTATACGGTTTTCTGCCATTTTTGATTTTTTTTGAAAAATTCTTTATGGGGGCACCTTCTAGGGTCCCTAGGACCCCAAATCCGCCTGCGCCCGATTTTTTTTTTTTTTTTTAGTTTTAGTGAAAAAAAATAAAAAAAAAACAACCGGCGCAGACGGATTTGGGGTCCTAGGGACCCTAGAAGGTGCCCCCATAAAGAATTTTTCAAAAAAAATCAAAAATGGCAGAAAACTTTATACTGCATAATTACCCCCTTAAATGGCAGAAAACCGTATACTGCATAATTATCAAACTTTTTTATTGTCAACGTAAGACGTGTAACGTAAAGAAAACCAAGAGACCATAGAATCCCCTTAAAACCTAACCTAACTTACTTTATCTGGCCATTCCGAGTTGGATGTGAATGCTCTGGAAAAGGCCGAGCCTAATTTAGTATTTGCTGTTCCGTCTCTTTCGGTGATTTTTGTTTTTATACTCATTTTTATTGAGAATTTGTGAGATAAATTTCATTAAAAATCACCTTTTTCTAATAAAAAAAAAAATACTTTTCTACTTCTTTTTTTGGCAAGTTGGGCCAAAGAGCCAAACGGAAATCGTTTTGGCAAAGGCCGGAAAAAAGTGACTGATAATACGAGGGGAGATCAAAAAGTTTGAGAGTCAAAAGAGCGTGCAAATAAACTACTAGCGGACCAATTTCTTAACCATTGGTCAGCGGGAGGGGAGAGAGATGTTTGCAAACAAATCAATAAACTCTTGTGTCCAGAATGTTTCTATAATTTAATTAAATAATAATAAATCTTGCTAATTTAATTAATTGGTTGATGGTTAATTAATACGAAGTGGCGGTGATGGAGCTGCAGAACAATTTGCCTACTGGATGGGATTGCAAGGTGGACCCAAGGACTGGAAAACAGTAAGGCCCATTTATTATTATTAGTAATTTTAGTCTTTCGTCTTCCTTATCAAAATAAAGAGACATACATACGGAATTGGCACTAAATTTATGCTAAGCATAGAGTTGATTTTGGGGTTGTTTTATCATTTAAACATAATTAGGGATCTAATATGTTGTTCAATGCATTCTCCCCTGGACTAACTTTTTGTACCTATAAAAGATACCTGTAAGGATTAAATAACTCAGTAAATACCTACCATCCAACACCGTTCTCTACCATTGTACCAATTGTTTTTCCAGCTACTATGTGAACCATTACACCAAAACCACAACATGGGAAGACCCTAGAGGGAGATATAGACCTCTACAAGGGACACCAAAGCATTTTTCACATGTTCCTGTTGAGCATATACCCCTTCAGGTAGTAATATAATAGGAATAATATGCTTTCATATGTACAGGTAGTACATAATTTAACTGTGACTTTTATAGCAAAAGTTGCATTTTTTTGCAATGTTGTGTTAGCATTGGACAATGCAAATGTTTTTTTTATACCTTCATCAAAAACATGATTTTAGTAACTGTCTGCAGATAACTAAAGCATGACTTTTTTGGTTACCTATGCAAAAAAACTTTTTTTGATCACAGGTGCAAGAAAAGATTTTGCTGTGAAAAATAGTAATATTGAAAAAATCTAATTATTCTTGCCTAAAAATGAAGCCATTTCCGCCAGTTCTTACCGAGTATTTATGAAAAAATCATCAAATCATTTACCAGCCGCCTTGATTTATAGTGTAAAGATGGTGTGTTTTGCGAGAAGTGCTCTTTATTCGAGATTTTTAAAAGTATTTTCCTGTTTTTCTTGGATTTTTTGATAAAGTATTAAAAGAAATAGTGTTCACAATTCGTGGCTAAACTGTGCTTTTTTTTACTTGCGTTTTTAAATACCTCGCAGCGCTCATTATTTAAAACAACGCTTGTAAAAAAAAAACACTATTTTAGTCACTAGTTGTGAAAACTACTATTTTTTGTTTGGTGGATTTAAGATGTGTTCACATGCAACTAAATAAAGTATTTTTAAACAGTTTCCAAGTATTCTCAAAATCATTTGTGGGACTGATATAGAACTATTGCTTTTTTTTATTTTAATAGTTTTTGTCTGTTAAATAATCAAATATTTTAAAATTTATCAGAATTCATTAAATTTGATGTAGATCAGGCTTTACTATTATGGATACTGATGTCAAAAGGAGGTATCTTGGAGAATTACAGAAAATCGTCATTGTTTTCAATCTGTTTCTTTTTTTGTCATGCTGTTCATTTCATTTCCCAATGAAAAATTTAAATTTGCGGATATACTCTGGAGTTGATTATTTCCTGTAGCTATCAAAATTGTTGGCATCGGGGTGGCTGGTAATTTTCAACTTGCTGAAACTGCCTATGTAAACGCGTTTTTAAACCTTTTTACCATAATTAAATGTTTGGTGTTGGTTTGGTAAAATGACATCAAAATTTTCACCTCAATGTTGTGGAAAAGAATGCAACTAAATTGTGCTTTTTAAACATTATATACATATCTATTAGAAACTAAACCACTGTGCATGCTAGATGTGTTACATGTGTAAGGTTTCACCACACACACTTCTTTGAATCAAAAAGAAAAATAAAATAACTGTAACTTTAACTAATTAATTTATGATTTTTGTTTTCTGTAAAAAAATAATTTACTATAAAAAACCTTATTTCCACCTGCATTGCACATGTACTTTTTGTTTTATACTAAAATAGAATGGAAATAAAATAATTCACAACACAACCATATCAAAGTTAAAATGGGTAAGTACTAAGAACAGTTATATTTAATAAAAAAATGTTGTTTGTCTTTACCCTTCATGCTGCTTTCCTTGTGTGGATTTTACATCATTTGTACATGTAGCATGGATCACCTGTATTGGGTAGGAACTATGTGTATCCTAGCCATTCTCCACCAATTCAAGCTTTTCAAACGTCCAATGTCGCACAGGTAATAATATATCATGGTATCATTTTTTGTGTCTATTCTATGTTTTTTGTTATCTAGAGGTTAGGTATTTATTTGCCTTGTTGAGTGTAAAAGCTATAAGGGCAAATATTTTAAAAGAAGTTTATAATATATTATCTCATTTATGTACTACCCTAGGAAGTCGATTAGGGATCTAAACGCCTTTGTTTCCAAGATATTTTTTTAAGTTTAATATTGGAAAAAAATCACCAAAAATTTTTTTGATTTCATTTTTTTTTAAACTGACAGGTTAAGAAAGAAAGAAGAAGAAAGAAAAACATATTTATTCCCAAAAAACTCATTACAAGATATGCTCATCTAAGCAGTTAGCTAGTAGTACTTAATAATATTACTAAGTTCTACACTATACTAACAAATATAAAAAAAGTACAAAAAAAAAGGTTCCAATAATAAACAATATATAAATAAATACACATAACCACTTTTCCTAATCAGGAATGAAAAATTGGATCTTTCCCTTTAATATATTTTTAAATGTTTTAAAATTATAAGATTTAATGTTATTATCAAGTTGATTGTACATTATTACTCCTTTATAATAAATAGAATTTGACTGTTTTACTTTTAAATTTAAAAAATTTAGAAAAAAACAAAGACGGTATTTTTCTTTAAAATTTTGACAGCTAATTATTGTGTATGTACATTCTTTTATGCTCAATTATCACCTTTATAATTAGTATGTTTTCATATCATACTCAATACGTTTCGAAAATCATCTTGTTCTTTCATATATCACGCTCTTTGTCAGAGCAGAGAACATGCTTTATGAAAGAAACACAACACACACATATTAAGTACGATATGAAAACATACTAAATAATGTGTCACTTTACAAAATTTAATTTTTTCAAAATATTTGCATTCATACCTTTTACACTTTGTATGCTTCTTAACTTTTTATGGTTTACCAATACCTATATTATTTTTCTATATAGATCATGGGTCAGTCCATATCAAGTCAACCAGGGTATTTTACCACACCATCTCCGATGTTGATGATTTTTAGTATACATGTTTTTCCTACCAAAAAACTGGAAAATCCAAAATTTCAGACTTTTTTGACCAGTTGTTTATTTTGAATTAATTTTTGAAAATCGAAAAAGTCACTTATTTGTCCTTAACATGTGCGCACAAAATTAGGAATATCCAAAGAACCACTTATAATAGAAAAGTAGGTGAAGGTTCATTTTAAAGCTCTTATAAAGACCTTTCATATGAGAATATTGCATAACATATATTGAAAAAAAAATAAAAAAAAAAATTTTTGATTTTTTTTTTGAAAAATTTCAAAAAGGCCATTCTTAATTTTTTTCAAAAAATTATATTATTTTCTTTAAAGTGTTATTAAACTATTCACAAAATTTTGAGATGGACAAATCATGGGTTCAATGTGAAAAAATTTATTAAAAATGTCACATGCATGAAAAATCGCCTATAAAATGTACTTAATATTTTTGATATTTTTTTTGACATTGAACCCATCATTTCTCCATCATAAAATTTTGTGGATAATTAAGTAACACTTTGACCAAAATTATATATTTTTTTCAAAAAAATTAAAAATGGCCTTTTTGAATTTTTCAATTTTTTTTTTCAATTTTTTATTTCCAATTTTTTTTTTTGTTAAAATTATGTTGTGATATTTCATAAAAAAGAGCTTCAAAATGACTTTAAAATGAGCCATTTATTACTTTCCTAGTGTAAGTGGTTCTCGAGATATTGCTAGTTTTGTACATTCTTGTTAAGGTCAAAATGCTGACTTTTTTATTTTGAAAAATTAAAAAAAAAAAACTACGAATCAAAAAAATCTAAAAATTTGCATTTTCAACTTTTATGGTAAGAAGAAAATATATACCAAAAATCATCAAAATTGGAATTGGTCGCGTAAAATTTTTGTGATTTTTTGGTTGATTTGATATGGAATGACTCTAGGGTCAGTCCATATCAAGTCAACCAGGGTATTTTACCACACCATCTCCGATGTTGATGATTTTTAGTATACATGTTTTTCCTACCAAAAAACTGGAAAATCCAAAATTTCAGACTTTTTTGACCAGTTGTTTATTTTGAATTAGTTTTTGAAAATCGAAAAAGTCACTTATTTGTCCTTAACATGTGCGCACAAAATTAGGAATATCCAAAGAACCACTTATAATAGAAAAGTAGGTGAAGGTTCATTTTAAAGCTCTTATAAAGACCTTTCATATGAGAATATTGCATAACATATATTGAAAAAAAAAATAAAAAAAAAAATTTTTGATTTTTTTTTTGAAAAATTTCAAAAAGGCCATTTTTAATTTTTTTCAAAAAATTATATTATTTTCTTTAAAGTGTTATTAAACTATTCACAAAATTTTGAGATGGACAAATCATGGGTTCAATGTGAAAAAATTTATTAAAAATGTCACATGCATGAAAAATCGCCTATAAAATGTACTTAATATTTTTGATATTTTTTTTGACATTGAACCCATCATTTCTCCATCATAAAATTTTGTGGATAATTAAGTAACACTTTGACCAAAATTATATATTTTTTTCAAAAAAATTAAAAATGGCCTTTTTCAATTTTTCAATTTTTTTTTTTCAATTTTTTATTTCCAATTTTTTTTTTTGTTAAAATTATGTTGTGATATTTCATAAAAAAGAGCTTCAAAATGACTTTAAAATGAGCCATTTATTACTTTCCTAGTGTAAGTGGTTCTCGAGATATTGCTAGTTTTGTACATTCTTGTTAAGGTCAAAATGCTGACTTTTTTATTTTGAAAAATTAAAAAAAAAAAAACTACGAATCAAAAAAATCTAAAAATTTGCATTTTCAACTTTTATGGTAAGAAGAAAATATATACCAAAAATCATCAAAATTGGAATTGGTCGCGTAAAATTTTTGTGATTTTTTGGTTGATTTGATATGGAATGACCCTCATGAAATTAAGACCGAGTCAGTAAAAACAAGATATAATATATATATAATATATTTTTAATAATATATATATAATTTATTTGACAAAATAAAAACATTTTACAATAACAAATTCTTTCTTACAATAAATGACAAAAAGGACCTTTTCACGATTATTAAAAACCGATAACGAGAGTCCACAAAAATGTTAGACTCTTGCGAAAAGACCCTACACAAAAATTATATATATATATATATATATATATATATGTGGCTGCTAAACAAGAAATACTGTTTTTTTAAAAATAATTAGGGCAAAATATCACTGCAATCTTGTAATCTTTGGGCCTAAAACCCTAAAATTTTTTAAATGCTGTTAATAATTTAAAAAAAAAACATTTTTGTTTGTTGTTGTTTTTAAAGTAAACAACTCCAAAATGAAATATATTTTTTTTAAATTTACAATTTGTTTTTAAAGGAATTCATTGGTGCAACATTTTTTTATATCATTTACAATACAATTTATTACAAGAAAACAAAATTTAGATTATTGCTAAATTAAATGATTTGTCAGGTTTTATTGCACTTACTTACTGGTTGAAGAACCTAGAAGTAATTGAAAATTTTTTGACCGGAGACTCTAAACTCTTTTTAATTATAAAATATATGAATGAACTTAAAAAGTAGTAAATTTAAAAAGGGATTTGGCACTTGTGGTGCTCATCAGTACGGTGCTAGGAATTAGAAGATGAAATGATGATGGAAAAATATGACACAGGATTCATGTAAAAGACAACCATCTGTTAAATTGCAGAATCGGCAGATGTACCTTCATTTTGAAGGAAAATTAAGCGTCTCTACGGAGACAGATATAATTATCTTTACAGATATCCTAAGCTCTGGAGTTAATAAATTTAAAAAGAATTCCTAGCACCATACTGATAAGCACCATAAGTGCGAAATCCGGATCTACGGTTACCATTACCTTTTTGAGGGAAAGCTCGCTATTCATTGATTTTGCTAAAAAGTAGTCATGGTAAATTCTGTTTAATTATATTACTTCCTACTAATTATAAATGCGAAAGTTTGTGTGTATGTAGTATGTCCCTCAATCACGCCAAAACCGCTGAACCGATTTAGTAAAATATAATTTTCCCACATATAGGATATGAAATCAACACCTTACCGAAGCCCCCGGACGTTACGCGGCGCAAAAGTGCAAGATAGCTCTTTTTCAACGGCCACCACTATCATAGCTTCAGAGTCCGACGACTCGGCAGCCAAAATCAGCGCCATGTTTCCGACAGCTTCGGAAACTCATATCAAGTTGTTGCTGAAGAAGTAAGTTCAAATTTTGAACGGCGCAAATTTTTTTATATATGTCTGTTATTTAGTTATGAAAGACGTCTCAAAAACATTGCACAGAGATCTTGCAAAAATCGATGATATCAGGATACACTTAACACGGTATGACAATGCGCATGTCGGCGTGACGTCACTTTGTGACTCCGATACCACCACATGTGCAAGGAAAATGTATTAATTTTCCTTAATGTAATTTTGGGGCGCCGCGCGTTTAATTGTTTTTTGGCTGGAATGGATTGACTTGCGTTTATTTAAGTTGGGTTTTGTTCATTTAGTTTAAAAAGTAAAAAAAAAAATTAGCGGAAGAGCTCTGAGCAGTGTCTTAGTTTTTACAAAATGTGCCTTCTTCACAACATTTAAATACTATAATTTTCCTATCATTATTTTCGGGTCTCAAAAGATATTTTCTAACTTCAACTCCTTACTCGCCCCAACCCCAATCAAAATAACAGACAATTAACATTATATTTAAATAAAAAAAATAAAAACATTTTATTGTAGTAAAAATAAACTAAAAAAATTGGTTTAAGTTAACGATAACCATAAGATTTGTTCCTCTAATTTGTGCTCTGATTCACGTCTTCTTTTGGCAACCACCGGCGATTTTTCTTCATATTTTTGCTTGTGTACAGAACATGTTTAACTTCCAGGTAAATTTAAAGTAGGTTTTGTTGTGGAGGTATTTCGAAACAACTATCTTCGAAATGTTCTGAACAAATCCTATCTGGAAAAAAATTACAATTACCGATTATATGCCATTTTTAGCCTAATAATAGTAACGTAACGAAAATGTACCTACTTTATATAAAACAAAACTAGATTTTAAAAGAAAAACAAACATGTTGAACTAAAATAAACCATAACTCAAAATGGCCTTTCCTAAAATCATAGCCTAAAACATAAGGGTTAAAATAAATAATAAAAACTTACAATTGTTTGACTGTATTTTCTCGTTTATTTGGTAGGCAATTATCCATTTCATTTCTACATCATTTTATTTTCCCTTGGAAAGCTGAAGTACTTAATGTTTTTTTTTTAATTGTGTAATAATTTTTACATCGAAAAACAGCGCAGTTTGACATAATTATAAATAAATTTTGACACTTAAATAATCATTATCAAACAACAAAGTGGTACTTGCACAAAATGTGTGTTGTTACAACACCGTACTCAACTAAAAAGCCAGTTAACTCATTTTCGTTTTAGTATCCTTTAGCCTATGATCGGTGCCATATTGACATCAAACTGACAGAAAATCCAAGTTTTACTTGTCAATTTGGTTATAAAAATGGCAGCCACAATAGGCTAAAGGGCACTGAGGCGGTAGGAGTTAACAGGCTTTTTAGTTGAGAATGGTGTTGGTTGTTATCGTAGAAGTATATATGGGAGGGCAAGCGCATCGAGAATATTTCTGTTTTTTACGGTTTCAATTAAAACATGAGACAAATATATCAACTGAGTGAACTCATTTTGTCAATCGAGCAACTAATAAAACTTCAAATGTTGACGTCAGTTTATGAGTGCGCGGAAGGCGACGGAACTTGGAATAAATAGTAGCATACCATGTTAAGTGTATCGTGGATGATATTATAAAAATTTTAGAGGTTAAAATCTTTTTTTTATACCTTCATCACACACGATTTTGGTCGCACTCTCCGCAAATAACAAAACCATGGTTTTTTTTATTCCGAATGCAAAAAATATGTTTTTCTCGTTTTTTAGATTTTTTTATAAATATTTTATTTTTTAATTAATTTATATTTTATAAATATTTAAAAAAATTCGTTTAAACTTTGCTTTTATTACTCGCGTTTCTAAGTCATTTATAGTGCTAGCAACACGTTGTGAAAACTAGTTTAAACCATAACATACTTATTTTTATCACTAATTTTGTGGCTGTTTTATAACTAAATATATTGACCGTACTATTATGGACATTGGAAATTGTCTTTTTAAGAAGTTTTGAGAATTCCAAGCTGATAGAGCAAGTGTTCATAGTTTAAGTTATGATGGACAAGTTAACGTCACCATTTTTTACTAAGATGACCCATATAAACTCAATAAAATCAAAAAACGATAGTAACAGAATTAGGTGCTTTTTAGGTGCTAATTTGGTCCTCAAAATAAAAAAAAAGGCCTGCTAGGTTAACATTAAGCTATTTACCAAGATATTATAATCCTATAAATTTTGAAGCTTGTGCCATTTAAAAAGCTTAAACTTATTAAAATCGATCAATTTTTTCTTAGTAAGCTTGATTTTGCAGGTAAACTATGGTCTATTTAAAAATGACAAACTTCCTTATTTCTTGTCCGAATCCGAATCACACAAAAAAATATCTAGGGGGGCTAAAATGCCTACTTTTCTAATAGGTCCGCCATCTTGGATTTTTAGGAAATGTCAAGTTTGAAATTGGTCCTATAAATTTTGTATTAAAATCGGACAATTTCTTGTTATAATCATTTTAAAAAATGCGTCTTTTTTGGCACACCCTATATATAATTTTATTTCAAGTAAAAATCTTACCAGTTAACAAGGTAATTAATTGTCTTAAATCACCTTACAGGACATTCAAAATTTTCCACCTTTAAGGTGGTTTGCCGAGCCCTTGGACACAATTTAGATAATGCACATCTCAGCAAAAAGTGGTGAGAGTTACAACATCATATTTTTAATCTCGAACGCTTGTACTTTGATTGAATGAAACGCATTTCTTCTGTCCATCTACAGGTGTACTAATAATTTTTGTCATAAAGCTTTTAACTCACTGTTTTTTTTTATGAAGCAAGCTTGTTGCCAACATTACTAATAATAATTATTTGTAACATTTTGAAACATTGCAACCGTACAGTAACCATCAGACAGCCGGGATTTTTTTCAGTATAGCTAAAGGCTGATTAATTAATCAAAAAGACTAAGGGACCCTAACATTTAAATATTAAAATAATATGAAAATATGAAATAATTAAATTTCTCATGATATACATAGATACACTTCATACCAAATTCAATCAGACCAATGTTTTGACACTGTCATTAACAGTCCCACTAAGATTCTTTGTTTAAATATCAGCCGCCATATTGAAATTGTTTGGATTGGGTCCCTATAAAAAACCCGAAACCAAAAGCAGAAACATAATTATAATTTGTCAGAATTTAAAAGAAAAGAAAATAATTGGTCCTAAAAAAATGTCGGAAAAATCAAACCGCTAGGAAATATATGCAAAAATGTCATAAAATATTTTTAACGAAAATAATTTAATAGAAACATAATAATGCCGAACATGAAAATTCAATAACCCCAATCTGTCCGAAAATGATTTAAACCGATAGCCACGAATTCCATTGCTACGTTGCCAGGCTTACGGCAGGGCAGAGTCGAAGTAAGTTGTGATATTGCATTAACTCACCCCCAAGTTTTTTCATAATATTAAAATCGGTTCACGGAAAGTGTGTCAGAAATTAATCGCAAGATTTGATAGTTCGGCTGCCAGAAACTATGAATGCTAAATAAAATCGTTTAATACAAAAAATCCTCGTGTCATCTTCCAAATAGAGAAAATTGTCCAATCCAGGGCCTACGGCGTTCTAGAGATTTAAATTTGACGCATGCCCAATAGCGATTCGGATGGATTGTGGTTCTGCTCATTTAAGGACGGGCATATTATTTTTATTAATTTGTGGCGTTTTGCGTTTCTAGAAAATTATTTTCTATACTTTTGTAATTCTGATATTTTAAGGCCACAAAAACGGCATAAATTTGACAACACTGCTTTGCTGTTTTTAGGCCAATCTTTACCGGGCAGAATATCGGAAACGAGAAAACGGAATCTATTGAAATTTGGCAGGAATGTTTATTTTTGAATTCCTCACAACCGTATCCAGACAGTTTTTTGCTGGACTCTCTCATTCTAGAAATAAAATAAACGCGGCTAACAATAGTCAAAAATCTTACCTGGCTTTTTCTTTAGCCTCGTCGATAATACAGAAATCTGTAACAATAATTTTTGGTTTTTTTAATTTTTTGAAAAAAATACACCAAATTTTGAAAAATCCTTTGGATGCGGTTGTAGATTTTTATAAATCCTATTATCTGATAACAAAAAAGTTATGGTTTCTTTCTTTATAAGGGAGATTCTGCCGGAATTCTGAAACGCCAAGGTCACGTAATTTGGTAGGCCCAGGGGAACTGAGTGAGTTCGATTGGAGTATTGGAATTTAGGTTCCGCATAGCCTCTGGCCACTTGTCTAATCCATAAGCTTTTTTTCCGCGCGGATTTTGAAATTTGACCTTGTCTGTCAGTGAGTGAAACAGAACCCGTATCAGGCGACTTATAATAAGTACCATGCGGAACGATGCCTATTTGTAAGTGTTTCAGAGTTGGAAGTCAGAGTGTGCGATGGTGTTAAATGATGTCTGGATTGAGGGTGACTAGTGAATCCACTGACGAGCCCACGCTAGTCACCCCGGGCGAAACATCATTTAATTGTTTCCCTTTTCGCTTTGGACTTTTGTGTGTTCCTTGGTGGGACACCCGTCCAATTTTGAAATTTCGTTGTTTCCTCCCAAGATCTTTTGATCTTTTCTTTTTTAGTGACAGAACTATTGGCACCATCACCATAATTTGAAATCCGCGCGGAAAATCTGCTAATGGAAGGCTAGCCTCACATATGGTGTTCGCACCGTGTTCTGAACACTGCACGATCTCACTCGAAATATCATTAGTGATGCCAAAGCAGTGTTGTCAAATCTATTCCGTTTTTGTGGCCTTAAGGGAAACTTATAACCGGTTAAATTATATTCGTGTCTTTTAACGATCGAGTAAATTAAAATTCCATAAAATTATATTTGTATCCATTATTTCATGGGTTTTTTACTTTCGTTCAAATTTAGATTCGGACGTTTTATTTTCGAAAAAAATCAATGAATAGCGAGCTTTTCCTCAAAAAAGGTAATAGTAACCCTAGATCCGGATTTCGCACGTGTGGTGCTCATCAGTACGGTGCTAGGAATTAGGAGATGAAATGATGATGAAAAAATCTGACACAGGATTTTTTTTAGTTTTATTTTCTGTTCAATTGTGTTTCGGTTTTTGTAAATTCGGCTTTTTTGTGGGTTCCCCAGGGAATTTGAAATGAACAGTAGAGAGGGTAGAGAGATTTACTTTCCTATCTGAGTAGGCGCCTTTCGGTGGCCACTTGTTGTGTTTTTTTTTTGTAAGGTTTTCTCCACTTAAAAAATAAATAAAAAATATAGAGAGGGTATATTCTCTATCTACGGTTGGGTTCCCTGCTTGTTATGTGTAGCTTATATTAACATTCATTCGCAGCGCACTCATTTTGTTTGTCGCTCATCTAACCCATTTCTATAGGTATTTGAACCGCGAAGCGTTGGTGATTAGCGCCCTACAGGTCGAAAAACACCCTATAACGACCCCCGGGCCTTTTTCGACGCCCCCGCCACAGAGAAATCAGAACGGAATTGCGGCAGGTCAGTTATTTTTTTTTTCTAGACTCAAGAACTATTATCGACAAAAATTTAATATTGGGTCAAACCATATCAAATCATCCACGAAAAAGTTGGTTTCTGTTTTGACCCTCTCCGATTTTAATGATTTTTGCCACATTTATTCTCGAAAATACAAAATTTTAGAATTTTGAGACCGCTAGTTTTTATTTTATGGATATTTGAAAATAACAAAATTGTTAATTCTGGTCCTTGCAAGCCCCAACAAAAAGCTCAATAGGGTCAGTCCATATCAAGTCAACCAGGGTATTTTACCACACCATCTCCGATGTTGATGATTTTTAGTATACATGTTTTTCCTACCAAAAAACTGGAAAATCCAAAATTTCAGACTTTTTTGACCAGTTGTTTATTTTGAATTAATTTTTGAAAATCGAAAAAGTCACTTATTTGTCCTTAACATGTGCGCACAAAATTAGGAATATCCAAAGAACCACTTATAATAGAAAAGTAGGTGAAGGTTCATTTTAAAGCTCTTATAAAGACCTTTCATATGAGAATATTGCATAACATATATTGAAAAAAAAAAATAAAAAAAAATTTTTTTATTTTTTTTTGAAAAATTTCAAAAAGGCCATTTTTAATTTTTTTGAAAAAAATATATAATTTTGGTCAGAGTGTTACTTAATTATCCACAAAATTTTATGATGGAGAAATGATGGGTTCAATGTCAAAAAAAATATCAAAAATATTAAGTACATTAAAAATCATGCATTTAAAAAAATAAACATATTTTAGGAGCACCAATAGTGCACTGGATATTAAAATAAATAAATTTGTTTGATGGATACAGGTTTTAAAAAATACCCAGAGGCTTTATCTACAAATTATTTTATTTTAAACTTGCAAAAGAAATAAACAAACTTTTCTACTTCGTTGATAAAAATTAGACAGAAAACACTAAGACTAACTATAAACCTTAAATTTATTTTTTTAACTTTCTTTTAAGAATTTCTGATGAATCTGACATTTCTTTTTTGCTGACATTGTAAGTTCTGCCAGTAGCAGTGTTGGGTTCAACTTTTTTTATAAGACTTTCTGGTTTAATAATTAAAATATCTTGAGGTGTTGGGTAAAAAAATGATGAGGCAGGTCCTCGTGGATGAAGAAAGCTTACTTTCAGTTCTCCGCTCTCATTATTTTTCCCCAAGACACAAGCCAGCCACCAAGCACTGTCATATTCTACAGTGACAAACCCTGATTCGATATTTTGCAAAATAATGCTTCCACCTTTAAAAAGATTATGTGTTTCGACCCACCCTTTTGCCATTTATTTTCTAAGTGATGGTAAACTGCACAACCTGAATTATGTGTTTATTTCGGAAAGCTTGACACATAATACAATTGCATTTCATTTATTTTTAAAAAAATTAATGCCTGATTTAAAAATCAAAATACCAGGACTTAACAAAATTTTTTATTTTTCGGATGGATGTGCTGCGCAGTACAAAAACAAACAGAATTTTCTGAATATATGCCTGCATAAAAAAGATTTTGGTGTTGAAGCAGAGTGGCATTATTTTGCCACCTCGCATGGCAAAAGTGCCTGCGATGGCTTGGGAGGAACTGTTAAAAGACTTGCTGCCAAAGCCAGTTTGCAGAGGCCCTATGACAATCAAATAATGACACCTCTACAATTGTTTACTTGGTGTGAAGAAAACATATCTGGCATTGATTTTAAATATTGCACAGAAGCAGATTATACAAATCATGAAATAATTTTGAATAAAAAATTTGCGGAAGTCTTAACAATACCGGGGACACAAAAAATTCATGCTGTAATTCCTCTTACAGAAAGCACGTTTTTGGCAAAACAGTTTTCTACATGCTTAGAGGTCGAAACACATAATCTTTTTAAAGGTGGAAGCATTATTTTGCAAAATATCGAGTCAGGGTTTGTCACTGTAGAATATGACAGTGCTTGGTGGCTGGCTTGTGTCTTGGGGAAAAATAATGAGAGCGGAGAACTGAAAGTAAGCTTTCTTCATCCACGAGGACCTGCCTCATCATTTTTTTACCCAACACCTCAAGATATTTTAATTATTAAACCAGAAAGTCTTATAAAAAAAAGTTGAACCCAACACTGCTACTGGCAGAACTTACAATGTCAGCAAAAAAGAAATGTCAGATTCATCAGAAATTCTTAAAAGAAAGTTAAAAAAATAAATTTAAGGTATATAGTTAGTCTTAGTGTTTTCTGTCTAATTTTTATCAACGAAGTAGAAAAGTTTGTTTATTTCTTTTGCGAGTTTAAAATAAAATAATTTGTAGATAAAGCCTCTGGGTATTTTTTAAAACCTGTATCCATCCAACAAATTTATTTATTTTAATATCCAGTGCACTATTGGTGCTCCTAAAATATGTTTATTTTTTTAAATGCATGATTTTTTAATGTACTTAATATTTTTGATATTTTTTTTGACATTGAACCCATCATTTCTCCATCATAAAATTTTGTGGATAATTAAGTAACACTTTGACCAAAATTATATATTTTTTTCAAAAAAATTAAAAATGGCCTTTTTGAATTTTTCAATTTTTTTTTTCAATTTTTTATTTTCAATTTTTTTTTTGTTAAAATTATGTTGTGATATTTCATAAAAAAGAGCTTCAAAATGACTTTAAAATGAGCCATTTATTACTTTCCTAGTGTAAGTGGTTCTCGAGATATTGCTAGTTTTGTACATTCTTGTTAAGGTCAAAATGCTGACTTTTTTATTTTGAAAAATTAAAAAAAAAAAAACTACGAATCAAAAAAATCTAAAAATTTGCATTTTCAACTTTTATGGTAAGAAGAAAATATATACCAAAAATCATCAAAATTGGAATTGGTCGCGTAAAATTTTTGTGATTTTTTGGTTGATTTGATATGGAATGACCCAATATTTGTTTAACCTATACCTGGTGACCTTATAACTTTTTTATTTCTTATCCGATATTATTGGACAGTAGCTTGTGGAAAAGCCAATAAAATTTTCTTGAAAACGAAAAAACAATACGGCCACTTAACTAAAAAATAGATATTTTTTTTTCAAAATTAAAACGGTTTATTTCTTCATCCAAACAGGTCTGTTAGGCATAGTCTCAAGGACCGGTAGCCCGGTGCTGAAGGGAAACATGGCAACCGGGTCTCCCAGATTCACAGATCGATTTCAAAGCTCCCCCAGGCCCCATTCTTCGCCAAAATTAAAACTAAGGTCAATTACTAAATTCTAACTGATCAGCTCGCTGATCAGAGCTTAATTCTCGAAATAAATTTCTATACGAATTTCTCGGAAGTCTGACTTCTCTTCAGTGTGAAAAAGAAAGCCTTTCAAGAAAGTTGTATACGAATTGATTTCAAGAATTGGGTCCCATTTGTTGTCTTGTGCTAGTAGAAACTAGAGTTTTTTTGTGTTGGACATATATTTCTCCCCACTCCTAATAGCTATATAATGTCATTTTTGTAAGACCATTTTCTCATTTCGATATGCTTTTGCTCTTATGTTTTTTGTGCTATTCATATTTAATTATTAAAGGTGTGTCAAAACCTTTTTTTGTGTTTGTAATAACAAAAGGCAACAGCCAAAAAGATGACCTTTTGAATACTCCTTAGGTACAAAAAATTGTCTGAAAAATCCAATTTTATAGTCGATTTAACACATAATTGTTTTGACACAGCCCTTATACAGGGGGGTCCAAATTTAACGGATTTTGAAGATTTGGAGGTAGGTCCAGAGTTGTCACTAATAAATACTGCCACCATAAATGACAGATAAGTCAAAATATCAAGATTTTGGTAAACAAATCTTTACATTTTGAATTTCTGTCTGTCAAAGGGGGCAGAATTTATTAGTGGCAACTGTACCTACTAAGGACACTAATCCTAGAGCAAGCTCTAAAGGAAGCGAAGCGTGACATTATTTTGAAAGTTTGAGTTGTCATTTTTGATTTGTTTGCTCGCTTTTGTCAGGGGCGGCTCGTTTTTATTTTAAATATTTTAATGAATGATAACAGATTTTACTCTTAGTCCGGGTTCTCTGTATTTTGATAAAGAAGTAAAATGACAGGCATTCAAAAGTTGGGTAAAACCTCTGTAAAACCGGACAACAAAATTTTCAGATAGGTACTATTCACAGGAACTAAAATCTGGAAATATATATTGATATCTGCTTCTTTTCTTCAAAAATTATGTTTTAAAAAAAATATTTTAACACTTCTTTTAAATCTTTCAAAAACTATCGAAAACTAAAGTTTAGATTAGATTTTAATCTGACCTAATCCAACTGACCTAATCTAAACGAGTTTTTCCTATGAAAACCAGGTTGTAACTGAAATCGGGGTTTTACGGTAATATACAGGCGAATACTTGCCCCAAAAGAAGTACTTAAATTCTTACCATAAACTAAATAACTATATACCTATATCTTTAAAAAATGATTTTTTTTTACCAAGAATAGCTAAACTCGACTAAAGATCAACTTTCAGAACGCCATAATAATTTTTTTACTAATTTCGGATATAAAATGGGACACACAAGTTCACACACCAGGCACGCAAATACACAAGGAATCGAATTTATACGTCCACTTTATTAAGCACTATCGTCGGGGTAAAAATAGGTACTGTTATAAAACTTGCCTCACAAATCCTTAAATTATCGTGCTGCTTAAAGTCTTGTCCGAAGGCTTCTAGCCAAGCTCTCCTTCTATTGCTGTTTGATTTTAATTTTAATAGGTACTTGTAAGAGCTGAACTCCGTCGCAAGACTATTTTTTGCAACCTGGCATACAACGGGAATAAATAATAAAATTAAATGGTTTAATGAAAAAACTATTTACAATAATAACGAGCCGACGATGACAAAAGCGAGGCAAACAAATCAAAAATGACAACGCAAGTGTCAAAATAAATGTCAGGCATCGCTTCCTTTAGAGCTGGCTCTAGGATTAGTGTCCTTAGTACCTATCCGAAATCTCCGTCAAATTTAAACCACCCTGTACATGTTCACTCAAAATTTGTGCTTCACAAAAAATTCTCCTAGTTAAGTTCGTTCCCAATTCATTAAAACACACAGACACACTCACTTTTAGAAAGTGACATTTTAAAAATTTTTAGATTTATAGATTTTGTTGACCTGAGGGCCCTTATCTTGATTTGAAAGCAAATTTGATAGAAATAAAACTCTCTCGCAGCACAAAGCTAGAATCTGTCACAAACTTAATAAACACGACCCGAATAACCACATTTCGATTGAAATATCGCTACTAAGGGACAATTTCCGGTGAGACACAAATCTTGGGACACATACTGTATGCAAACTTAGATATTTTTGTGCATGTAGAGGCATGAGACTAAACATATTTCCATCGCGTTCTATTTATCTAACGTCAAGCAGTTGCAGGTACATGAAATCCATCTTCCCGAACGCGGACGAAACCGTCATTTTGGAAGTGTTGCAGAACAACGACGCGAGCATACAGAAAACCATGGAAAGCCTGAAAGAAATGGGCTACAGCAAGAAGGACACGGTCAAACCGGCAACGCCTAAAGTCGATTCGAAACTGGAAAAAAAGAGCGAGGGGGAAACGAGTCAGCAACAAGAAATGAAAGCCGAGCCAAATATTCTTAAAGTGAAGACTGCAGCGGAAAAGGAAAACAGTAAGCCCAATCTAGTTTCACTCTTTACAGCTGATTGATCAAAATGTAAACAATGCAAATGTCACTTCAATGTTGGAGATTAGAAAATTTAAAAAAATGGATTAAAAAAACATTGAACTGACATTTGCATTGTTTACATTTTGATCGATCAATTATGGAAAGTGAACCTGCTGTCAAAATTAGTGCCTTGGCTAGTATAAGAGAAAATTTTTCCTCTAGGTGGCGCTAGTTAAGGTCACAAACACAACCAATAGGTGGAGCCACATATTGAATTAATCTCTGTTTACGACTTAACTATCTTTAATTCCACAATTTTTGCTATTTTATTAAAAAGATTTATCAAATTTATCGAAATTATTAACCTTATCCACTGCAAAAATTGGAGAAAAACAAAACATTGTCATTAGAGTTACCTCTAGTCTACACAATACTGAGCAAGGGCAAAGGAAAGCCTGTGTTTTAGCCATTTTTAGACATTATTTGGTTTATTTTCCGAACAAGCAAAACTTGACAAATTGAGAGACTTTGACCCACATAACTATGAGCATGAGATAATATAACGGCCCTTCCCTTGCTTTTCCACAGAGGCTTTCAATTTGGAGTCTATCAACAACTTGAACTTTTCACTGTGACAAATCGGTTGTCATCCGTCCTGGGGTCCGGCGCACATAGCGAAAAATAAACTTTACCCCGGAGTATGTATCCTTGTGGTCGATAAGTTCGTAATTTTCGTTTTTTTTTTGTCTAGTAAAAAAAGATCTTCAAGAAAAATACCAAGACGTGGCGGAGCATCTCATCAACATAGCCTTGGAAAGTGTCAATTTCGACGCGGTCCGAGCCAATCAGATACTAGCTATAATGATTCAAGAGGACACAGTGGCGGAGAACAATAAGAAAAACTTGTAAGTAATGAATCAAAGATAATTTTCTCAATTTTCAGTACTGGTAATGTTCTACGTTTTCTCTTCAAGTAGCTTGAGTCATAGATTGGAAACGTATTGGCCAGCCGTTTTGATTTCTGTTGCGGTTTAAGTTAACACTATTAAAGCTGGTGTATCGAGCCCTTAGCTACAACAAAAAAAATGTTGAGTGTTCCAATACATTTTGTACCCGCTTGTACTATATCAAACGGTACCGATTATAAAATTCGCCCTCTGCCGCTCCAGATAGTAAGGTTTATCTTAAAAGGGAGCGACAATGGCTGGCGGTTTTTAATCTTTACCTTATAATAAATCTCTAGAAAGACCATTTCTGAACATTGAATATATTTTAAAAATTCTTAGTGGGGCTTCTAACCAAACGATATAGATTACAAAAATCCAGTTTTTACAATTTTTGTCTGTCTGTATTTTGTGTCTGCCTGTCTGTTCCAGCGTCATGCAAAAACTACTGGACCGATTTTGATGGGACTTTCACTGCTGCATTCCTTGAACTCTTGGGTGTGTAAATAGGATTTATTTCATCAAAATTATGACCATTTAAAGCAAGCAAAAATGGGTAAAATTACAAGCGAAGCTGCGGTGTCTAGCTGGTCCATAACTAAAACTTAAAATGTTTTGTTAGGGAAGAATCTCAAAAAATCGAAATTACGACGTCCACAAGCCAAAGTCAGAGCCAGAATCTACAAATTCCAATTTCTCAAAGCAGACAATCCATAAAATCCGTGTTGAAAAGTCAGAACGAGAGAAAAGATGAAACCGGCTACAGTAGGTGAGTGATATAAATAAACTGAAAATTTTTTTCCAGTACATTCATTGCCGTTAGGTAATAGCAATCTCTCTTACGCGCGGCGTATGATAACTTTCAATACAAAATGTCCGTAACCCGAACCCCGGCCACCTTGCCCTAAGACAATTTTGTATGTGGAGAGTCCTTAATTTGAAGCAAAAACTTTTGTTTTAAACATTCACAACAACAACTACTAACATTATAAATGCGAAAATTTGTGTGTATGTTTATTCCTCAGTCACGTGACCTGGATTCACACTTATTTGACATTTCATTCAATGACAGCTGACAAATAACATTAGATAGTTTTTGGTCATGCCAATTTACATCCCGATAACTTCGCCGACAACGATAACTTTAACACTATTCGACAGTTCAAAATAGCCTATTTGGTACAGGTTTTACGTCGACGCGACCGACGACGGTCCGGTTGTTGTTAAATTTATTGCATAAAAGAACGCTCAAACAGAAAAATACGCCTGCTTTTATTTAAATGCGTTTGAAGCAGTTACCCATTTAATTATACATAAAAGAACGCTCAAACAGAAAAACACGTTAAGTGTGTCTTTGGTGCTCAAGGCAGCGCCACCCGGTCCGAAATGGTGCGGAATTTAATAGAAGCTCGCCACGTACGTCATAATTCTTTCGTTAACCGTCCGTAGGATTGCGGCGTTTCACGGCAGCCCTTAACCATATATGACGTTCAAATGTCAACAGTGTCAAATAGCGTTAGTCGTCGGGCATTTTGGGCACGACCAAAAACTATCTACCTTTGGCTATCGCGGGCAACGCCTTGAGTAGGCCGCTAATTAATAAAATGTTTACACTTTTATGACAATGGCATTGACAGTTCCACTTAGTTTTTGTGTTGTGCATATGCCAGATCAAGGCAGCTGTAGTGGGGATTTCCCACGATAGAGGAAGAAGAGCTGCACTCGCTCGAATGGGCCGACATACTGAACTTCGTAAAGAAGACGGAGGCCCGGAGAGAGAGTTGCAGCGGAAGTACATAGGGGTAAGGAACGGGGTATGACAGAAAGGGCCCATGAAGAGGCCTAATTGCCAGGCCACGGGGCCGCCCCTATACTACTACTACTACTAGTTTTTCTGTTTAAATGCCATATTGAAATTGATCTGAAAAATTTTAAATTATCAAACCTAAGGTCACTGCATCCTGAAGCCTGGCACAGTTATCGTGATGTAGTAACCCTAATCAAACCCAGTTTCAGCGACAGGGATTAGTCAGGAAAAGTCAGGGGTTTTTACTTTAAAAAAAACCTAAAGGGAATTTTCAGCCTGGAATGATTTATCTTCGGTATACAGGGTTCGACAGTTCTCGTCTAGCATGGGTGTTCATAGGCACTGTAGAGTGAGTGAAGAGAAGTTGTCAAGCAAACAGTTTAGGAAAACTGATGCACTTTCTAGGTTTTATTAGCGTCACTAGAGGCGATTTCGGCAAGCTTTGGTACATGGTTTGGTACCCTGATTGGTCTGTCAAATGCTTACCAACCGATTTCGGATACAATACAATGATGACGCCACCGTGGCTCTGGTATCTTTTTTGGTATGTCAAATTGCATACCTTGGAATGTAACACGGTTCTGAGGTTTGGTATAGTGCTATCTCCCTCTATTTTCGTTTTGTCCTGCTTTAGAAATGTGAACAAATAAGTTGGATTTTAAATTTTTGTTGTTTTCAGTTGTAATGGATTTAAACGACCGATACGGGGTAACTTTTTTCCTAAATGGAATATCGCTTACTTTTACCGAAAACGATGAGTTAGCTCATAGGTTACTCAAAGGTGAATATTTCTGTCTGCTGTTTACGTTCCATCGCGATAAATCACCTCAAAAGACGAAGCCCAGAAGTCCAGAGTCTGGTTATAAATGTAAAATACCAAAAGCAAATCAGTTGATCCGTTACGTCACAATTTCCCTTACTTTGGTTAAAACCGAAATGCATTGGTAAATACCAATTAAGAATCATTCCAGGCTGAAAATCGCCTTTAAAACTCAGGATAATTAAATAAAAATGCACTACTTGCATTTTCTTATCCTTTGAAGGTAGCAAAAACAGAACACTAAAAATATGTCACTTGCGGTTTTCAAACTTAAAAATGCATCGATCGCGGTTTTTAAACCTTTTGAAGTTAGTTATGGTCTTTTAACCAAACATATCCAAATAGTGGCAGGATTTTTTTTTACAGTTTGGTCAGGAAACCTCAGGGACAGTCAGAATTTTTGAATGTGAAATTTTAGTAAGCATACTGCACCTAGAGGAGAAATTTCTTAGGCCTCATTAAAAACATGGCATAAAAAAGCCAAAAACATATAATCTATTTTATGTATATGTACGATATGTACCAATATTAATACGTTTAAATAAAATGCAAGTTGACTGCAGCCAGCTGTAAATCGGGCCTCGTTAAAAACATGGCATAAAAAAGCCAAAAATATATAGTATATTTTGGCTTTGTTTTAAACGCATTATGCAGCGGCGTCAATTGGGGAGGCAGGCGGCAATTGCCCCCCCCCCACCCTGAGGATCCGAACACAAAAATTTGCTGCAATAGGGCATCGCCGTTACACACCAAACCAGAGTTTTTTGTACTTCAGTGCAAAATGACCTTCCTTGATCGATGCTACCTCAACCTACTGCTAACTACAGTAGGTATTTTCTTGGTTTCGATTGTTCACAGAGAGGCCGCCATTGACAGGATTTCTTCCGCTTCCGCACCTAGCTAATAAGGACGAAACGGCGCGGCGTCGTCCTAGGTTCCACCCTCTGTGTGAGCAATGGAAATTGAGGAAGTTCATTTTGCACTGAAGTGCAAAAAACTCTTTTTTTCGTTAGATTTGTAGTGCCCCAGTCATCTTCCGTTTGTTTATTAATTTATTGTTTAGGTCTAGGCCTTTTTGTTTTTTTTATTGTATGTTTTACGAAAAGATTTGTTTTGTTTTTTATGTTTATTTGAACTATTTTGGTATCAATACAGTGTTTTTTTCGTTAATATTTTTTTTTCTAATTAGGTATGCCCCCCCCCCAAGGGAAATGTGAAATGACGACCCCGCCGTTATGTATACCAATATCAATATGTTTACATAAAATGCTTTTTCTGCCTATTATTTGAATAACAAGTTGACGTTTGTATTTTTTTTAGAATTCTTGATGAAGTAGATGGAAAGCTAAAATCTGTAAATTTGAGCAACACGGACGGTCACAATACCGCTTTGTCTAAAGGGCCGAATGAAAAATTACTTTTGTAAGTATAAGTGAAGTTGTTACTAATAAATTTTGCCCCCCCCCATAAATGTCAGGTAAGTCAAAGTATCAAGATTGGGGTAAACAAATCTTGACATTTTGACTTCCTGTCTATCAAAGAGGGCAGAATTTATTACTGACAACTGTACTTTCCAAGTGAATAACTTTTAGCTGGTGCACCCTTATAGATAGTAAACCAAAGGGTACTAAAATGATAGGATGTAACTACAGGATTTTCACAGGTCCTGTGTGATACCTCTTGGAATTTTATTAGCCTTTCTGGTTATGACAAAAAATGGCCGAATAGATGGCAGTAAGATTAATATTCAGAAAGAAAAAATATATTAGTTAAAGACCTCTTTTTTTTGTTTTAAATTATCATGACTTTTGTTCTCGTGAACCGAAGATGAAATAAAGTCTGTGTCCTGCTCAGTACTATTAAAAAAAATTCAATGTACAGAATATCACACAAAATAACAATTAGTAACGGCACTATTAGTACGGACACATTCCCCGGAATACATATAGACTAACATAACTTATTCTAACAATGGGTGAGGCGGAACTGTTAAAAGTAGAGTGGGCATTTATTTCCGCGATACGCGCACCTGCGCATTAGGTGACTAAGCATATATGTATATGTGTTATATTGTTTTAATAGAGTGCTATTCCTTAATTTGTTACTTTTTATTTGACATTTCGCTAAGTGACAGCTAGTTACAAAATAAAATCATTACATTTTTTCTAGGGAAAACTACGTGCAATGGCAAGGGCCAAACTCGACCTTTCGCAAGGGGACTCAGGGTTTGGCCAAAGGCCCCAATAAGAACCTCCTATCCGGCAAAATATACACGGCTTGTGGTCCCAATTCCGAGCTGCGAAAAGGGCCGAAGATGGGATTGGCGAAGGGAAGTATATTTTCACAAATGAAGGCGTTGGTGGTTGGCGAGAACAGAGTCAAATAGCAGTCTTTATGTGCAATACTGTAAGTTATATATATACCTTGGTCAGCGGCACCTAGAGGAGAATTTTTTCTCTTGTACTAGCTAGAGACCCTGTATGTTTGACATATTTTGATGAAAGAAAGACGTGGCAACCCCAGTCAAGTTTATTAAAAGGGATGGAAATATCAGTCCTCTATACTCTGGCATTGTTTAAACAGAGAAGCACCTGCCCTTGTTTATTCATAAGCGTGGGAAAATTTTAAAAAAATCGAAAATGTTTACTCTATTGATGAATCTAGAATCGAGGTAAACCTACATTGACGCATCCAAAATGCTTTCAGGCGTTGGATCCGGCGCTTATCGTAGCCGGGAAAATGTCAGGATTATACATAGTCTTGGCTACAATCTTTCAGGCGGAACTCTTCGCCATTGAAATGCGCGCACGATGGATGATATATCATAACTGGCACAACAGATCAATAAAGATACTCTCCGACAGTCAAGCGGCCCTTAAGGCTCTTGAATCCTATAGTTGCTCATCAAGAACCATTAGGAGATGCCAGGACACACTGAATGCCCCTGGGCGAATAAACATTGTGTCGCTGGTATGGATTCCGGGACATTCTGGGCATCGGGGAAATGAGACTGCCGAACACGATCAACACACTGCTTTCTCAAACTGGATGGAGAATAAGTTCCACCAATACTGGGTAGAATTGCCAGGACTGGTAAATTCTCCCCGAGAAACTCATTGAGTTGACCAGGCAGGAGATCCGGACAATGTTTGATCTCTATACCGGACAGTGCAGGCTGAAAGTAATGGGTATTAAGTGAGGACACCGAATGTAGGCTCTGATGAGACAGCCAGACATGTGCTATGTGAGTGTCCGGCCATTGCACGTCAACGTCAACTTATATTCGACAAGATCACTGTGCTCCACAAGTTTTTAGAGTTTGGGCATTTTTGTTGGATTTTTTAAATGGACATGGTTTGATGGTAATTGATATTTCTTAGTAAAAAAGTTCTATTCACTGTATTAACCTGTCATCATATCTTACTTCGCTTAGCGTTTCCTGGGTTGGTATGTAGGTTGTCTCTTGTTGTAGTAGTGTTGTTGGGCGCCCTGGTGTCTCATTGGGATTGTTGCTGGGGGCTTCCTCAACCGAGACGGGCCCTTCCAGATTTTTGAGAGGGTCGTTTTAGATTTATCCTTGGCCTTTTCTGACATATTGGAGAAAAGGAGTTTACCAATTTCCGTGTTTTTGGCCGCGTTTTTTGCTAGGGGTGTCTCCAACTGTTCTCTTTGAAAAATTCAAAGAATAGATCTGTAAGTTCTTTCTCAAGTCTGCAGCATCTTCCAGTAGACTTCCAGGTTCTTTTTTAAGGATTTTGTTGAGCATGACACCCAATGCGGATATTGCTACCCTCAATTGACTGCATAGCACTTCGGAATTTATCTTTTTGTGTTGTGTGATTTATTATGTCGCAGTTCTCTGGCACTGGGTATTTTTTTGATAGTTCATTTTTTTCCTCCTTTGATAGTCCTTTTTTTAACAGATTCACCCAGCGGGGTATAATAGCTTTATGTAAAAAGATTTTAACAGAGTGAGCTGTTTAAGGGTCTACGCCCACATAGTTGAGTACTTCATGGTCCTCCACACCATCAGCTTGATTGTTTAATGCAGCTTCCATCAGGTTAGATGGTGGTTGTCCTATTTGAACATCTGCAGTTGTGTCTTGGCTTTCTGTGGAAGTGGGCATTCTTTCGGATTTGTTTGGGTACCCTCTAGTCCATTTTTATTAAGAGGGTCGAAACTACTTTGTCCATTTTTATAAGAAGGGGCGAAACCTGCTTGCCCACTGTCACCAGTTTTTTTAGGAGGGATCACACCTCTGGAATTGTACGGTCTAGGTGGTTGACTCTGAGGCTCTTGTAAGGCTCTTTCGAGCGTTTTAATTCTTTCTTCTAAAGATCTCTCTCAGTGGCTCCTATGGGTCGGGCTGCTGCCTGTGTCAGAACTCTGGCTACTGCTACTACAAATCTTCGTTGCCGATCACGTTTACGTCCATCCTGTTAAAAGAAAACTGAGAATTGTCTCTAAATTAATAAAAATCAGATTAAATTCTTACCTTTGAGAAATTAATGTCCATCGGCGTCAACGTGAAGAGTAAAGATGAAGTTAGCAACGGATGTCTATCAGACAAGGCATGCCTGTGGCAGGCCGGAAATTACAAACATGTTTTGCTTTTAAAACCTTTAGAGCCGCTACTAGAATACCTCGTTAAATTATTCCTATAAAACGATTCAAATAATGTTGAAAATATAAAAAAATGCGTTTTTTCGGCAATTTTTAGAAGATTTATTTAGAGAGCATGAATCGAGCTTAAAGCAAAATAATAAATGTAGTACCTAATTATATAACACCGAAGCGTGGAACGAACCTTTTTAGAAACGCAGGAAAAAAAACTGACCAAAGTTCTCAAAATTGCATTTTGATCGATAAGCTATGAAGAGTGGATAGTCGTCAATGTCAGGCAAACCTGAGTGCCCAGACTAGTAGAAGAGAAAAAAAATTATTCCCTAGGTGGTCCTAACAGTATCTTCATTTTTATGGCCCACTTAATTCGTCTTTATGACAGCCGGTTTATCGAGGTTATAACCAAGTAAATGTTTTAAAAACAGGTTTTTCGTAAAATTGAATGAGTATTCTTCAAACACTTGTTTACAAACTTCGGGGACTTATTTTTTTAAATACATTTTAATACGAATTGCTCAGAAGTCTTCACTTCTTATCATTATAAAGAAGAAAGCTTTCCAAACAATTTATCTACGAATTGATTTTGAGAATTGGGTCCATGGGCATAGTATTATTATTTAATACTATTTAAAACCATGAAATTGCGGTATATCATTTAATTGTGTTGAGTTAAATAGATACTGTGTGTTTTAAAAATAATTTTAAGTGTTATTCTAATAGTATATTTTTGTCTGGTGAACTTTGTTTTCTTCTTAAAACGCTTGAACGCGTCTCATCATGGCTCTTCCCTTGGGTAACAATTTACTATGACACCGTCCGCGCTGACACAGTTACTACGTTTATACACACCTAAAACAGTTTTTATATAAGGACGGTTTTAAATAAAATTTAAAAAAAAAACAAATAAAACAACCATTATTGATAAGTGTTGAGTATATGTAGATGGGAAGCAATGCGCTCGGTTTTAATGTGTTTATATCGACCCTATAATCGGTTTTAAAGTCATAGACCACTTTCTTAAATTGTTTTAAAATAAAATCGATTTAGTGCTTAAAACGGTTTTAGTGATGTTTTTTAAACTGTCATATAAAAGCACTTTGGGAGGCCTGTATAAACAAGGTACGTGTGACAGTCGCGTAATATTTTTTTGTATTTATACTATACAATACAATTTATACTTTACATTTGTTGATAACTTATTTATTAATATTAGTTTTTTTTTCAACGTGTCGTATGTAAAAATTTATTAATTTACGGGGTATTTATACAACATGAATTTCGAAAATTTGCCGTTTTCGAGATAAAGACCTAAAGTTTAAAACAGCGTATCTGTGTGTTTGTTCTTCAATCACGCAAAACGGCTGAACTGATTTGAATGAAACTTGGTAAAAAGATAAAGTGTGATCTGGATTGAAACATAGGCTAATTTTTATTTGACATTTCGCTCAATGTGCGGGTCGAAGGCCAGTATACAATAAACCTTAAATTCAGTAGTGATGAGACGCGTTCAATATCCTTAATAGGTTCTTATTTTCTCGTAGTTGTTATTATAAATATCAAATTAAAAAAACAGTCCATAAAAATAGCATTTAAATTGTTAGGCCTATAATCCAAATACGTTTCTGTGCCCTTTATGGGGATGATATTCAGGGTGTCCCAAAAATCTTTTCCCCCCTGTAATTTGTGTTCCTTCAGTCTACTTATTTCTTCATAAATGATAGTTACCAAATTCTATTTTTCAAATTAGATATCCTGTAAGTATATCATAAAAAAATCATCGAGCTTTTCTTTTAGATTCCAAAAATAATGCTTATATCTTGAGTGATTTTCCAGTTAAATGAAAAATAAACTTTATTCATAAAAATAATCCCAAACGCTCTGCTTTTTGATAGTAGCTCTTCTCCATTTTTGAAAAAAAAGAGTACTTGCATAATGTGCGATGGAATTAGGAAAAAAAGCTCTATGAAATCTCTTTATAGTTTATATTCTTTGGTAGTAAATAGAAGTTAAGGTGAACCTAAATTTTGGCTTCTATTCCATTTTGCACACATATGCCGGAACTTGACTTCATACTAAATACTAGACATTTTAAGTTGTGTTTAGTTGTACGCGCACAGTTGGTCTAGAGAAGGGTCTTTAAAAAAATATATAAATTTTTGTTTTCGATACATCCCCAACTACTATTTACCGTAAAAAGTAAAATCCCCTATGCAGCCCTTTTCTGGGGGGCTATTTTTGGAAAATATTCTGAGAACCCTAAATAGCTACTACTACCTATTTCGACTTCATATCTGAATTCTCGCTGAAATTCTCTTACTTTACTAATTTTCGAGATATTGTTAAACTGTTGTCATTTTCAAATATTAATAAACTGTAAATAGGAATATGCAAACGTCAAATTGTTGTCTTTTTTTTTGTTTGCTATTAAACAACCCTTAAAATAAATTTCTAAGATACCCTTTAAAAATTTAATTTTTGACATTTTAAAAGCCAATATCTCGAAACCCAGTAAAGTAACCTTATGATATGGGGTACCATTGAAAAGAGAGTTTCAGCGAGAATTTAAATCTAAAGTCAAAATAGTGGCTATTTAAGATTTTCGGAATATTTTCCAAAAATAGCCCCCCATATTTTATTTTACTTTTTACGGTAAATGGTAGTTTGCGATGTATCGAAAACAAAAATGTATGTTTTTGTTTTAATATTTTTTTCTTAAAACCCTGCTCTAGACCAACTGTGCGCGTAGATGCGGAAAATAGCGCAAAATTTTTCATCTTTCTGGTCTTGCGTAATTTTTTACGTTAACAGTTAACTAACGTAGGCTATTTTATATTTAGTTTGGTTAGCAAAGACTCTTTTTTTAAATTTTACTGGGTGTCAATAAAATAATGTTTTTTTTTTGACAGAATAGAAGTCAGGCTTTAGGATCTCCTCAATATTAGATAATAATTGGTGCGGTGTAAAACTAAAATGTTTGGTGTTAAAAAGTAACGAATCAAAAAACTGAATCTGGCCGTCCCATTAACTTTAAAAAAATTGCCAAAGGGTTAATAATTTTATTGGCAATTTTTTCATTTGCGTATGTTTAAAAAAACCTGCACTGTTATATTATGTACAATCACTAAAAAGTTTTTTCCTAAAAACTGCAGTTTTTTTTTTAATAGCGACTTCAAAAAACTAACGATTTTACATTTAAACTCAAGGAGAGGCACAAAAACATTTTTCACCAGTTTACGCAACAGTGCCTTTTTTACGAGCGTAGCGACTGTTTTAAATATACGCCATAAAAAAGCACATTTTAGCCTCGAGTTTCAAATTCTTTTCATCTTACCTCACTGGCGGTCGCAGGGGGGGCGGTGGGGGCGATCGCCCTCCCGTTTTTTCGACAATTTATTTTTTTTCATAAACAGTAAAATTTTTGATAGTTTTTCAAAAATTTTCACCGCGCTATTGAGTCGAAAGTTACATTAATTTTAGAACTTTCGCATAAAACTTTTTCTTTTTTACAATATTTTGACCTGACACCCCCCCTCCCACTGGGGAAAGCTGCGACCACCACTGTATATCTTTACAAAAAAATAAAAAAAAACTTGAAAACATACCTACAAAAAAAACTGACAAAAACCACTGGACAGGTTAGGTGTATAGGGTACATGTTTTGTGTGAAGTCGTTTATTTATTGAACGTCAATAATAAATTAATCAAAAATACGTATAAGTGTGCTAACATTAGTACCCAGATAAATTCAAGCAGTGAATCGGTGTGATTTCCCAGTCACTGCTTAAATTTGTTTAACGTTAACGTTATTAAAACACATCATTTATGTTACCTCACTAAAAGATCTCTAAAAACTTAAAATATTGCATATTTTTTATCTGCAAAATATTTTTGTAAAATTTTAAAGCAATATTTTAGTCTACCTTAGTAGCCTTAGTATTGTAAATGATATAGAAAATAATTACCCTTATATATCTCTCTAATTAGGTTAGGTCTGTATAAGGTAGAGGCCCAGTATACAGGGTTCCTAAGATTTTCCTTAGGGATAGGATTTCAATAAATCAAACAGAAATGCCATAGAAAGTTCTGCGCGCACAAAAGAAACAGGTATATTGAGCAATGGTGCCAGTTTGTTATTATCTCCGGACTGCTTTCATGATAAAAAATTGTCGCCACTCTTTCATTGTGAGCATAAATCATAGTTGCAATAATAACCGTTGACAAGATGTCTGCAAATTCCGCTAGATGGCGGCCACACCACGAAAGTAAAAACAAAAGTGGAATGATAATATCCTGTAAATAAAATGACCGCTAAATGTACTTGATATTTGTGAGCCTAAATAAGTTGGTATTGACAAAATTCCCCTAACTCTGAGGCTAATAATAAAAAGGGTTATCGCACATCACTTATGGAAGGCAAAAAACTAGTCATTCTGGTTGTATAACAGCACTGAACAAATCAAAACACTAACACAAAACAGCAAAAAAAAACAAAACACTTTATTTTGACTAAAAAAACAACGGAGTAACATCCTAGTAACTTTTGTTTTTGTTCAAACAAGTGTGTGGCTAATAAAAAAAGTAGGCAAATATATATCATGTTTACAGGGGGACTTGAAAGCCATCTAAAAATTATATAACTTTACTTTTTCTATTAACAAAAATTAAAAAAAAAAACAAAATTTTAATATATTATGAAAAATTATGGTAAAAAATACCAATTACTGATTGTGGAAAAGATACACCAAAACCAAAAAAGAATGTCAAATCGATTCGATTGATGTGACTACGTTCTTTTAGGCTCATAACTGTCACCTGCATAAGGCGATCATTTTTATGAAATTTCTCAGGGGGTATTATCATTCCACTTTTGTTTTTACTTTCGTGGGCCACACATCTAATCTAATTAAAAATTATATGTTTTCAGGTCTAAACCACAGCTTTGTCTTGCTTAAAGGAGGCGGCAGGGTCCATTATTTACGATACTGAGCGATAAACTCGTGAGGTTGTTAACATTAGAAAGAAATATCCTCGCTTTTAATTAAATTTCTTTCCATTCTGTTCTACTAGTGACATCTATCCGGAAACGGCCAAACCATGCAGCTAGCACTAGCAGCCAAAGAAATCAATAAACGGCGCTGTTTTTCCTGCAGAGCTTTTTGCTTGCGATATTATTGATTTTAAATAAAGCTGGTCCTACACTACATTTGATATTTTCGAGGTGTTTTATGACATGATCTCGAAACATGTAGCGAACCAATTCTTCAAAACTAGCGGGAGGGTAAAAGCGAAAAATAAGGGGCTGTCAATATTTGTAACACCCAAAAAGGGGTGAAAAGATTTATTTTGCTCTGTTTCTTTACAAAAAACGTTTTTTTTACAAAAAACTTAAGCTCTGCCACTTTTTTTATTTTTTTCTTCAATTTTCTCGAAATTTTCGTCATACCGTCATACTCTACATTTATTCGAAAAAATTTAGAAACAGAGACGGAATCAGTTTTCCTAAAACGGAGGATCTCGCTTTTGAGTGAGAAGATAAAGGGCGCCGCAGGCAAAAATTTTTCAATAAAATTAGCCGAACGCAAAAATGTTAGAAAAACAAAGCACGAAATAAAAATGGCGCCGCTTACAATTTTTTTTCAAAAATTACGTAATTTCGGGAAGGCAAAGAAATAGGTCTAAAGAGTATAATTTTTAAGAAAAAAATATCAATTTTCTCGCCCTCCTCCACTGTGACTGCAGGAGCCGTGCACAAATTACGTAATGGTCATAGGGGGGGAGGGGGGTTACAAAACGTTACTTAGGGGGGAGGGGGGTTTTCGACAGCGTTTGCATTTGTGTGAAACTAAGAAAATTTGGAATGAACATAAGTGAAGTTTTTTTTTTTTTGGGGGGGGGGTAGTGGTCTTGAAATCGTTACGTAATATTAGGGGAGTGGCATGCCAAACCGCTACAAAACATTACATAGGGAGGGGGTCAAAAATTGGTAAAATCACCGTTACGTAATTTGTGCACGGCCCCACATCTGACTGTTCCTCCGTTTTGATTTCGAATCAAAGTGCAAAACCCGGGTTGGACGTTCGAAGGAGACGTCCTATTTGCTTGATAAAGCATGTATCTCAGTCCCCAGCCTGTAAACAGTGCGTAAGAACAATGGTTACAAAATGAAAAGCCGAAAAATATTTTTTTTTTACGATATCTTTCATCAGTTTGGTATTAAAGTCGAGCAAAAACAATTTTTATTCCAGTCCTAAAGGTATGAAAATGGAAAACATTAGAAAACAACAACCTGGAATGGATTTACTACGTGTAAGATGTAGTGACAACATCACCCCATGCCCATCCTTTTCTGCCTAATGTGCTTTTCCGTTTGTCTGCGTCTTATACACGGCTGCTTGGCCTCCTAAGGATTTGCTTAGGAACCCTGTATATGGGGAGTTCTAAGTACTGTCATCCCAAATAACAACATTAAAATTTTTAGTCAAATACTTTTTTCAAAAAAATTTAAAAAAATACTCAAACTAAAGGCCCCTCGGCCACGATATACTTAACGTGGTATGACATTGCGCATCTCGGCGTGACGTCACTGTTTGCCCGTTACCAACACATGTGGAGAAGGTATTAATTTTCCCCAATGTTATTTTGAGCCACGCTAAACAAAATTAGATTCTAAAACACAAAATATACCTAAAACATGAGTTTCAAAATAAATAATAAATATTCATTTTGC
Organism: Oxystoma pomonae; assembly: GCA_963921995.1. Taxonomy (NCBI): domain Eukaryota; kingdom Metazoa; phylum Arthropoda; class Insecta; order Coleoptera; family Brentidae; genus Oxystoma; species Oxystoma pomonae. The sequence continues at coordinate 82,375,004 of OY998169.1, read as the reverse complement.
CTTGAAATAATTATTATCAATCAACAAAGTGGTACGGGCACAAGTTGGGTGTTTCTATCATAGTAGCAGTCTCTTAATCAAATAATATTTATTTATTTTTTGTTACAGGATTCGCATGCACGGAAGCATGGGCCAGTTGGTTTAAGAGCGTTTAAATATTTTTTTTTTTTTGGAAAATTTGTTAATATTTCAATCAGGTTTAAAAAACGATTTTTAAACTTAGGGGTACCATGCTAGAACGAATGGCAGTACTTATAAATCTCCATGTATAAATGACAGCTAATTTTTTTATTTTCTATGCATTTGTGTAATTAATATTCTATTAGATTCAACATCTACTATATATTTTGTTATCAAATCAAAATCACTTATCCTCTAAAAGTAGAAAAGAGAGCAGTATGAATTGTTTTCCACCAACTACAGCTGTCATATTAAAATCTATACAATACAGAGCCTCTAGTCTTTCGTGAAGTAAGATGTAATTAATATTATATGTAGGCATTTAAAACTTAAATTTTCTATAGCCGTTTTTCCGTGTAATAAATCTAAAGTACTCATATTGTCAAATTGTAGTAAATATCTTTACTGAATGGCAATGTACTTGAACAACACTGATATAAATGCAGTTAGATTTTTAGTAATTTTTATAAAACTAACTTAAACTTTTATTTCCGAATCTGCTATAAAAGTTTAATTTTGTATATTTATAGCATTCTTCTCCTGACAAAAAAATAGTACAAAAAACAAGGTAGATGGCCTATAAAGCTACTTTAAGAAAGAATACTAACAAATATACTAATACTAAAAAACATGTCATGAACTATAAGGCTGGATCCACATGCATGCCTTATATGCATCTGTTTTGTACCACACATGATCAATTCCAGCCATATGCATGTGGATCCAGGCTAAAAGATAAAGAATATCAAGCAGAGTGTGGCATTGTTTAAGAAATGACTAAAAATCTTCTATGTTCATCATGGAAAATTGGCTTTTGTTTTGCATTATTGTACCTGTGCTTGAAATAAAATGTTTAAAAAAATTACATAAAAAGTTTTATTAACAAATAATACCTACTCATCACAATAACTTGTTAATCCATACAATATGAAGTTTTAAAAAAGATAACATCAAATTTGGTTTTGTTTTTAGGTGTTGTCTTAGTTCCTTAGACTAATTTTAAAATGTTGAAAAACACTGTTGCTTGTATGGTATCTATTGAAACTTACAGAATAACAAATTTACAATCTACAGGCTTCTACCAAGGAATGAGGCATATTTAAAAAGAAGAACTTAATTATAACCAATTACCTATTTTACAATTTTCTTAAAACCACCAGATATAGTCCCAAAATGTGCTATAAATAACTTTAATAAAAAAAGACCCTATATCTTATTTAAACTTCATCCTCATTTAAAAGCATGTTGGGTATGCCATTATTTATAGGAAATTTTCTCCCACTTTCAGGACAAATCAACTCTCCATTTATTATGTCAATTTCCATTAAAGCACGGTGGGCCTGTTTTAAAAATTCTTCATCATTTTCAAAGTTGTCTACCACTGCTTTTGGCAGGTCTTCAAGTTGTCCTATACTTTCTGCTGCAGTGTATAGAACAGGCCAGTCAACTTTGGGTATTATTCGGGAGATGAAGGCTGGGTTGAATTCTACCTCTGACACTCTAACATCTAAAGCCTAAAATATGACAACAACTGCTAAGGTCCAGTTCAAGATTGGAAATGCTCTTGCTGTTAAAACCTAGATTGACTAATAATAATCAGTACCGTTTTATAACAGGCAAGCTGGGTTTATACAGGAAAAAATAAAACTAAATTAAAAATTGATTTTTGAATGCAAATTTGCTCTGTATTCTTATGAATTGTAAAGATAAGTGTCAATTTTTGTTTAATTATTTTCTTTAGCTAGAATTTGGCACTGGCAACTTCTGTTTTCGAGTTTTTAAAGAATATTAATAATTAAAATTCACTGTAAAAACACAAGAATAAGATATTTTAAATGAAAAATATTATTATTATTAAAATCAATGGCAAAAACTAAAAATGCTACCTTAAAAATAATGTGACCTTAGCTACATCACAACATATTTTTTTTTTCAAGGGTCTCGAGGGGAAATCTTGCATAAGATGCCCATACTACTTTCCTGTCAAGAGTCATTTCTCCTTTACCAGGAGACCCTGGGTAGTGTCAGATTCCTACCAACTAAAACCTCTCTATTATGACTCCAACCTGCCTGGTGGCAAGCCACAGTCACTGCACTGCAGCCCCTACTGGCTTATTGTGCACCGTCACAACGCGTTAATAAGTGATAAACTCACCAAACTGAGATTTTTTCATAAGAGGTGCAAAAGGTCTCTAATAAGACTTGTGCATTACGTTGCTGGGTAATCCGGTAATTATGCAGTATATGGTTTTCTGCCATTTTTGATTTTTTTTGAAAAATTCTTTATGGGGGCACCTTCTAGGGTCCCTAGGACCCCAAATCCGTCTGCGCCGTTTGGTTTTTTTTTTTATTTTTTTTGGTTTTTTTTAATTTTTTTTCACTAAAACAAACCAAACCAACACAGCCCAACCCAACCTAATCCAAACCAACCCAAAACAATGAAAAAAACACTTTACAACCCCCCCTGGGCACCCTTTTTTCTCGTTAAAAAAAAAAAAAAAAATCGGGCGCAGGCGGATTTCGGGTCCTAGGGACCCTAGAAGGTGCCCCCATAAAGAATTTTTCAAAAAAAATCAAAAATGGCAGAAAACTGTATACTGCATAATTACCGGTAATCCTAGAGGCCCTCCGTATATTTGACAAAAAACCTCTAGGTAATCCCACCTTTATGAAATCCTACAAAAAATGCATTTTTAACCTAACTTTTTACACTTACGCTTATTGTCAAGGGATATCCGACTGTCACCCCTTTTAAGCACTTGGACGTGAGCATGTTATGCGTAAGAAGTTTCATTTTTTAAATACTCTTTAAATTCAGTGTTTTATTTTTGAAATGTTTTAATTTTTATCAAAAAAATGTACCAAACTTTTCCCTTTATAGAAATCATGTGTGTTTGAACTACCGCAAACTTCATCTTGTCCCCTTGGCCAAATAAGCCCTGTCTGCACTAGTTTTTCCTTAAATTAGGTTTAAAATAACACATAACTTAAGTGGTTAATAAGCCATTGTCCAGTGAGGAGCGGTTTTTACCGCGGTTATTCTTTTGATCATTGATTTTGAGATTAGGCTATGACGTAGTTCACAATAACCGTAACCCAACGGATCGTTCGCTTGGATGGAAAGGTCAAACTGACTGGTTGGAAAATTTTAGTAATAGCGCCAAAGGCAAGAATTTTCGGCTTAGGACCAACCCGACCTCTTAAGTTCAACGGTAACACCGGGTAGTATATAAATGGGGCGCAGCCCTATAATCCCGGAGTTGTTCGCCCCAGATGTTTTTCCAAACAAAACCTTAAATCACCTTTAAATTTGAAAATATACCCCTCTCCAAAACTAATGACCGGAACCATAACCTCCAGCAGCACCTCCCGAGCACAGTCATCTTTGGTCAAGACCAAAAGTAAAACAGATGCTGAGTTACGCCGCAATTCCCCTACTATTTTGGTTAAAACCGGTGTCGCTTATATGCATTGGTCTTGACCAAATATGACCGGTCATTATTGGTCAATGGCTTATAAATCACTTTAGGGTTTTTAAGCGTAACAAGCGTCTCTTTTTTAACGGGACAGTACCGTTTTCTGACCGTTATGTCTAGTTTACTATCCCAAAAAAAGTTGTCGAAAAGGGAAAATATTCCGTTTTTGTCTCTTATTTTAAATTAAAATCCATCGATTAATTAAGCTTTAATCTCCGTAACTTTAATTCATAGTGGATAAGCACAATTTTAGTGTTATAATACATAATTCAACAGTACCTAGCTGTTTATCGAAGGGTTTATAGGCATAGTGAATTAGGACAAATTTTAACAATTGACATACCAAATTAAAATTTGTCAAAAACAGGAAGAAAAAAACTGTTCCTTATTACCTAATTTTAATAGAGTAGATTCGATATTCTTCCTCTTTATTATATTTTTTAATATCAGTTGATTTTGAGATCAACCAATCAACATTCTTTCTTTATTTTTTTTATTTGGCATTTGTGATTTTTTTAAATTGATAGTACATAAAGTTAAAATCAATGGGAAGTATACCCAACTAATTTTTATGCAGAAGCATAATTTTAGTGCTAATTCTGTATGTCTGTCTCTTTATTAAGAAAGAATAAGAAAGACAGACATACAGAATTAGCACTAAATCAACAGCATAAAAATGTGCTTAGGTTATATGAAAAGTTGAATAAACCCGTGTTGGCTTAAACAGTTTCTTAAATACTGCCTGCGCAACCGGCATTAATACATTATTTGGTATTAGGGATATTTTGGAACGCTTAAAATTTTGACAACTTTGACAGCCGCTGTGGTAGTGTTTAACAACCACTCATCGATTTTACCAGAGTTTTTGGAACACATTAAAAACTGTCACTTGTAAAAAAATTTAGAGATGAGAAAAAATAAGAAACTTGGCTTAATTTTACGTAATAAGTGCTTTATATGTTGGAACCTGATATTTTATTATTTTTAAAATTAACTACGCCAAAGTTCTCTAAAACTAACCAGAAAAATAACCACAACCACAACAAAATGGATTCGTAGCTTACGGCAGTGGTAGTGGTTACGAAATGACGTTTAGCTATTGCGCAGACTCGGTAATTACCACAACCACTACGAAGTGTCAAATAAGCATTCCAAAATATCCCTATTATGTTCTGTGGTTGGTAGTCTGTGTTTGGGCCACTTTCTCATCTTTCACTTAAGTTCTAAATGCCATCTATCTTACAATCTGTCTTTTTCTTACTTTGATTTAAAAAAAGACAGCAAGCACTTAACTCTAAGTAATAACTTAATACCAAGTGAGAAGGTGGGCCATTATGTGGAAGCTAAACTATCCCCTTCTTTTTTTTTACAAATGCGTGCTTTCTCGCAAAAATTCGGTGCAAATGGGTCTTACTTTTTTATGATCTTTTCAAATCCCCCTCGTAAAACTTCCAAAATTTTTTCATCAAAATCCTATTTATTTCTTGTTTCATTTGAACTACTGAAAGTTGAAATTTAACCTCATTAATTATTTAGACTGCGATGTTTATAAAAATTTAAGAAAATATCGCAAAAAAATCCGAAAACAATGTCCCTAGTGGCTCTATTTTCTTCCTTAAGGATACCTCTTAGACGTGAGTACAATTTTATTAATTGTGTTATGTAACAGAAGAAATTTATAGAAAAAATGTCGTTTCTATAAAGGCCCGTTTAGAGTCATTTATGCTCGCAACTTGGATCAACCTAAGACAACGTCCGCATGTTTTTAGGGGGTAAAGTTGCGAGCATGAATTGAATGTTAAGGTTTCTTTATAATTTTGAACCTCCTAAATGTAAGTGCCTTGAAAGGTTAATTTTATCAAAAAAATCTTGCCTTAAGTTTTACGTCGTCATGTGCGTTTGCATACAATTAATAAAAATTATATTATTTTGAGTTATTCAGATTTTTTTGTGATTTATTTTATGACAATGATCATTTTCATTGTCCAACAGTTTAGTGCTAGTGGGTGCATAAAAACTAACCATTTTCTTTCCAGAAAACCATCAAAATTAACAGACGAAATGAGTATTGAAGTCTTTACCATGTTCACAAAGACTATACAAGATCTATTACGAGACGGCAAGACTGACCATGCCACTAAAGTATTCAATGATGTCCAGTATGCCAGGGCAGTTCAAGATAGCTCCTGGGACCTTATACCTGTGCTCACCGAACATCTGAATAGAACTACTCAACTTAACAATGGTGAAGTTTTTAAATGTGCAGAACACTTTATAAATATCATTGGCGAGCAGTCTAACCCTGAAGAAGCCTTGCTTCAGTTTCTCTCAGAGGTTGAAGAAGCTAAGGATGATGTAAACTTTGTGGTTCTTTTAAAGCCTCTGTTTAAGGTCATTCAACGAATTTCACCTAAAAAAGTGAATTCTTTGGCTTGGAGCTTCAATGCTATTCAAAGTTATCTAGCAAAATGTGAAGTTCCTGACTACAGTGGGTTTGAAGATAAGGAAAGGCTTCTAGTTGACAATAGTGAAGAAGTGAGAAGAATTGGAAGGCTTTATAATGAAGTTACAACATTCTATAACAAGGTTCTGGACAGGTTAACACTCAGCTATGAAGGGACTAGAGTTTTGTGCAAATTTTTGGTGCAGCTCCTTGGTAATCCTCTGTGCTACTTGAACATGGAAGAATATGGGAATGTCAAAACTGAATCAAGATGTTTAGCTGAAACCATTGTGAAAAAAGTGTTAGAAACTACATTTGATTTGTTTATTTTGACAGAAATGCGGTATAAAAGAGAGCATGATGAGTTTGTGAGGCCTGATGATCTAAGTTTGGCTAATTTGTTTTATTTGGTGTATCAAAAAAGGGTTTTATTAGAAAAATTACCAAAAGTTTATGATAATGTTTACATTTTCATTAATATGCTTCCTCTTGTGATAGTTTTATTGGAAAAAGATAACTTGCTCTTGATTGAAAGAGGTTTAAAACTCTCAGAGTGTGTCTTGCACTTGGTAAATAACCAAAAATTATCTTGCCTACTGTTGGATTCTAAGGACCACTGTAACTTTTGTAAAACCCTTACAAATATCATTGTATATCATTCTAGAAAAAATTTAAGAAAAACTGGCTTAGAGATTTTTCAAAATTACTTAAAGTTATTTGAAGTTCGAGGAGTGTATTTAATAATATTAAATCTCATGAAAATTTTAGACCATTCTGGGCTTACTGGTTATATTATTACATTTTACAAAAATTTATTAAGTATAGAATTTGCAGAAAATGAGCAAAATATATCTCCATTCTTCAAAGGTCACAAGCTGTTCAGAATTTTAAGAAAATTTTGTTATTTACCAGAAAATGAAAAGACTGATTTAATGAAACACTCTGATCAAATTATTTCAGCTCTAAATTTTTTGCGCTACTTGGCAATAAGAGATAAAAAAAATGTTACAAAAATTTGGGACTTTTTTCCACTGTTACATGACACATTTTTAGAGCCTTTAAGAAAAGCAATAGACCTTTCTAGAGCTCACTATGAATTAAAAATCAAGGAAATCACAGAAGACAAATTTAATGAAAATGAGGAAATTAATTCCGAGGCAAAGGTTTCTATAATCGTGGAAGGTATATGTTTACCAGAAATGAACAAAGAAGAAAAAATTAAAGCTTTAAATTCCTCACTCACAGCTTTTGATATAATGCAAAATATTTTAAGCAGGGTTCTGGAGTGTATTGAAAATGGAACAGATTAATTTTGTACCTACTTGTCAAATTCTTTTAAATAAATACAATTATTAGTTTCTAGTTATTTTATTCTCCTTTTCCTCCCCACCCTAATTTGTGAATACATGATATGACGATTGTACATTTTAAAAATTTTACCTGAGTAAAAAGCTTTTGGAAAAAGTACAATGTCTTTCTTTATGATCAAAGCAAGTTTCAAAGCATACTCACGGATAATCAGTTTGAAACAGTTTTATTTTAGCAAATAAACACCTAACACTTAATTCTAATTGTTGTCCACCCTCATTTTTGACCACCTTTTTAATGATTTCGACTACCGCACGTCTTAGTACTCGTGTTCTACCGTCAATTAGCTCCCTCTATCCTACTCTAACCTAGCCTTATTTTTCTTTCAAATTTTTGCACGCGTAATCAGTCTGGCACGTAATTTAAAAGTTTTATAACAAGTAATACAACATAATGACTAAAAAAATGGTGCAGCGATTTCTAATAGCATTTTCGATCTACGCTCAAAAACCGCTCCACCGGTGTATTGGATTAACAATCATATCGCAAAATACACAAATTAAAAATGTACACCTACAACGTTTAGATTTTATTTAAGATTTTTATTTAATAATGTTAACAAAGATACATTTTTCGCAAAAAATTTTGCCTGCGGCACAACTGGCGCTACACTTTAAAATATTTTGTTGCGGCAGCGCGGTGCAATTTCTGGTCCACTTCATATTACTTTTATTTTCATAAAATTTTCAATTGCATTGTCATTTTACATTCTTTTAAAGGTATTTAGCTATTTATTATTGATTAACGCTTTTTAAAGGCGCGTTATTATTGATGAACGCTTTTTAAAGGCGCGTTAATCAATTCCTTGCACCCTTCATGCCGTTACTCGCTAGCTTACTTACTAGCTAGCTCCCTTCGACGACGCGCGCGGTCATGTTTCGCCATAACTTGAGAACGGATTGACCTACAGCGATGAAACTTGGCACGAATGTCGAGCACTAATGGGAGATGAAGCCTATTGATTTTCAGAAAATCGGAAAAGTTCAAGTGTAGTTAAAATGGGAAAAAGTGTCGAAAATTTGCCTTTTTAAGGTGTACCTCCGATGTTCCGCTCCAAGTGTCCAGGAAGTTGACTAATCGTTTTCAAATTTTGCAGGAATTTGGGCTCAAGTGTAGGGACGAAACTTATTGAAAATGGGCCTAATCGGAGAAAGACAATTATTTCATTTTGAGACTTTTCTGAAGCCCCGCGGGGCCCCATTTTTCAAAAAGGTCTAAATTTAACGAAATTTCTGCCGTTTTTTAGAATATATCAAATCATTACTCAAAAAGTAGTTAACCGATTTAAACCAAATTTTGTACTAATATAAGGCCGAATCTGTGCTCGGTGACCGTTAAGTTGGTTTTTGAGGTTACTTTTTAATTTTTGAGTTTTAAAGATTTTTCGAAATTTATGTAAAATGGTTGCAGTCAAAAATACCCGATAAAGCGGTTTTTTTCATTTTTTCTTTAGAAAGGTCCAAAATAATTTCTAAACAAGGTCCAAAATAATTTCTAAACAAGTTTCGAGTACTCAAGGGCATACCGTTTTTGAGTTTAAGGGCAAAACATCCAAAAGCACGCAAAAAAAAATTTGCAGAAAAAATGAATTTTTACAAAAATCGCTATATCTCAAAAACGGCAAGCTCTAATTTTTTTACATAAGAATCCATCAAAAGTTTTAGCCGGTTTGTAGATGGCACTGACGTATTTCACTTAATATTTGTCAAAACGTGCCCGATTCCAAAGAAAAAACAATAAAATAAAGAAATTTTGAAATATTTTTAAAAATACATATGCCATGACATTGATAGTAATTGTGTAGAGTTGTTGGAGTGCTGCCTACATAACTCTTATTTTCAAGTGAAAGATAGGTTTTATGCTCAGGAAGACGGTCTGCCAATGGGTTCATCGCTTTCGCCAGTGGTGGCCATTATTTACATGGAGTGGTTCGAATCACACGCGGTTGATACCGCAGCATATAAACCTAAGCTCTGGCTGAGATATGTTGATGATACTTTTATTGTCTGGACCGGGAATGACCAACAACTTTCAGAATTTCTTCACCACCTAAATAACATAAGACCCACCATTAAATTCACAATGGAGCTGGAGCAAAATTTTCAAATTCCTTTTCTTGATGTACTTGTCACACGAGTAGAAAGCGACATCAGAACAACAGTCTATCGTAAACCCACTCACACAGGACAATATTTAAATCAAGGTTCAAGTCATTCTGCTACAACCAAACGAGGCATAATCAAAACTTTGTATAACAGAGCCGTTCAAATTTGTAACAATTCTCATGACTTGGAAATCGAAATAAGAAACATTAAGAAGGATCTGCAGCAGAATGGTTACAGCCTGAAACTTATAACAGATACTATTTCTAAATTTCAACAAACAGGACAGAGATTACAAGACCAAAACCAGGCAAATGCATTCCTTACAATCCCATACGTTAAAGGAGTATCAGAGAAAATTCGAAGAGTAGCGAAAAACTTTAATATTAAAACAGCTTTTAAATCTAGTAACACAATTCGAAGCCTTCTTAGTAAAACAAAACCGGAGAACAAACAAAATAAGGAATGCATTTACCAAGTTCCTTGTGAGTGTGGTGAATCATACATAGGCGAAACTAAAAGACCACTATCTGTTAGGCTTAAGGAACATCAGACGAATACCCAAAAAGGTGAAACCACGAAATCAGGAATTGCCGAACATGCATGGTCAAAACAACACCGAATGAAGTGGGCAGAAGCAAAGGTTTTGCACAAGGAGTCACACTGGAAGAAACGAAAATTCCTTGAAGCTGCCTTTATTGGGCAGAATCAGGGTATTTTCAGTAAACCAAGTGTTGAAATCCCAAATATTTGGAAGCCCCTCCTTGGGCGGAGCCAACTTCTTAAACTTCAAGGTTGAGTGATTTCCCACGGTATATAAGTACGTAGCCTTAGGAATTGATTGTAGTTTGCACCTGAAGACGATCAGAGATTGTACTGATCGAAACGTCGTGTATAAATAAAATATAGACAATGGAAGTCCGAAACACAGAGTTAATTTCAGTGCATTAACTGTTAACAGTGTTAGGGTGTCAATTTTTTTTATTAAATTTAGACGGTTTGAGCTAGAGCAATCGAACTTGGGACATATCGTAAGTTTAGTACTAAGATTAGGCTAGTTGGTGCAGATATTTGGTTTCTAAAATCTTGCAAAAAATTCAAAGTTTTTCCAAACTTTGTTCAAGTAAAGTTTCCGAAATCTACAATTTCTTCAAAAGTAGCCCTGTTTGCAAAACAGAAATGGTTAGATTTAGAAATCAAAAATTTGTACGCAAAACGAAGTATGTTTGAGCTTGAAGCATACCGACTGTTTAAAAATTTGACATTTAGACTTCGTGATAAAAGCTTAAGAATGGTGCGATTTCCAAAGACATATGTTTGTAGTAATTGAGAAAAAAATTACAAAGAAGACGTCTTCATTTAATAAAAAGCTACAAAAGTTAAAAGGTTCTGAACCAAAACCAAAAAAGTCGAAGGAAATCGCAGACATTGTAGAAAACCTATCCTCTCAAACTTTTAATAACAAAGAAATATCACTTTTAAACAAAGGTCTTAATTTTGCTCTGCCCCCACAAAAAGATAATTTAAGTGATATTATTGCAAATATTGAAAGTTCAATCTCTAATCTTTCAAAAGGCACAAAGGGCTATGTGCGAGATGCTTGCCGATATCAGATTTCTCAAAACATCAATCCGAACAACAAAAATAGTACATTAAATCACAATAAAACAATTAAAAGTTTGAGAGAGAAAGATGTTTTCTATCTAAAGGCTGACAAGGGTAATAAAGTTGTTATGTTAGATAAAACACATTATTTCGAAAGGGTAGATAACCTAAGAAAAAATGGACCCTACAAACAAGTCCCTTACCTTACCAAAAATGATTAAGGAAGTAAAAAACACAATTAAAAAATGTAACAATATTATTACTAACAATATTAAATTTAAGCTACAAGTAAGCAATCCTACTATGCCGAAACTGTATTGTCTTCCGAAAATCCACAAGCCTGGAAAATCGGCAATCGGAAAAACTGCACCTTGGCTTTCGCACAAAAGGAGAGTACCAAACCTAAGCTCAATTAGTTATTTGAAAGAATAGATCACCTAACGACCATTTTCTACTCTTAGGGGTATAGCCAAAAGGTGTTAACAATTAACTTGTGACGCAGGGAGGTTAAACTAATCTCCTCTGCTCAGATAGCTCCACTAGGGGCACTAAGATTTCTTAGTGACTTAATGAACAAAAAAATAATTTTCAGTGCAGCTATCGGGGGAATTAGTTGCCTACCCAGGTTAAGAATTACTGCTACTAGTTATTTGTTTCACCAAAAGAAAATAACAACGTACAACCTTAAAAAAAAGTAAATAACCTAATCAGACTTTCGCTGATTAATCCTTAACTTGCAAAGGTCTAGCTAAAGATTACATAAAAAACAGTAAAAACGTCTACTTACATTTTCTACTTTTGAAGGCACTTTCGGCACTCCCTTAAAAACTCTCCATTCCAGCCACACCTGGAGTCGTCACACCTGCGCTACTTTTTCGACTGGCCCCGTTCAATCATTTCTTGTGTTAACGACCGCGCAAAATTGCTGACTCTCTAACTTTTTAGTTAGGTGCATTAAAATTTAATAAAAATAAGAACGAATATACGGTGCTTCATGACAATATTTAAAATAAAAAAAAAGTGGTTTAAAATAAAGCTATGATAATAAGATTATGAAAATGCAAAAAAGTGAAAATCGCAGAATAGATATAACCTATTATTAGTTTCTTTTATTTTTAAACGTTTATGGAATCTTTTGTGAAAACAATGGACAGAAAGTCCAGTTTAGATGGACATTACGTCTTTAATGTGCCTTAAAAAAGGGCAAAAATGATGTATTTTGTGGAACAAGTGGTGCCCGAATATACAAATAAAATGGTGAAGATTTGTGTTTATGCATTGTGTAAAGAAGTTATTCGACCTCCATACTTTTGTTCCTTCCTGCTTATTAATGTTGATAAAACTTTGTAAAATATTTTCTTGCACATATTTACTTGCAATACTGGTCAAATCTTTTAAAAAACAATGGGAACTTATAAAATCTTGTAAAATACTAATTTGTAATACTCGTCAAATCTTTTAAAAAATTGTGCTGGTAGAACCGTAAAAAAATTCTATACTTTCGTTCCTTCCTGCTTTTGTTAATGCTTTTAAAACCTTGTAAAATATTTGCTTGTAATACTACTGTAATACTGTAAGTCTCCATACTTTTCTTCCTTATCAAATCTCGTGCTTGTTAAACTTTGTCAAAACTTGTAGAAATAATTATTTGCGGATAAAATTAAGTCAAAAGTTCAAGCTCATATAACCTGATATAATCTTAGCAACACCCAAAAATTTAAATTTTTATTCTTATAAAATCTTTTAAACTCTTGCCCATTTTGAGAAGTCAAAAAATTATTCAACATTGATCCTCATAAAACCTTGTCAGGTTTTACAAGCCGCATAGAATCTCTTAGACCTTATCAAATCTCATAAAATCTAATGAAAATGTTATCAGTTTTGGCAAGTTTTTATGCGGTTTTTTTGGCAGGGTAATTACACTAGTCATCCTTTGCATGAACACTAGGGGGCCTCACGAAAATACACTGATTCGCCAAATTAACGCACCACACATTGTATGTTGATATTAAAAACACATAGGTGATGTTTTTACCGAGGTCTATATCTATCTTATTTTGATTTTTGTGTAATTTCCAATAAAACTTGGATCAGCATTTTAAAAGTTTTTTTGATTTAATTTCTCAAGTTTTTTAGTTGCGATAAATCTTTGCATTTGCGTGGGAACGGTGTTTATTATGGAGAGCGAATCAAGAAATTTCTGAACCAAAACCAAAAATTCAAATTTCGTCGACGCGAAGCTAACCTAAGGCCAAGAATACCTGCCAGAGGTATGGCTTGATGAGGATTGGGAAATAGTTCTTTGGTTAGATGAGTCAAGATTTTGTCTATACAATTCAGATAGACGTGTGAGAGTATATCGAAGGCCAAATAAAAGGTATGCTCAATGTAACTTTCAAAATACCACTGCATATGGAGGAGGATCAATAATGGTGTGGGGCACATATGTTTATAACAGACATTCTTCAAGAACATGAGGTACCATTTGCTCCCTACATTGGTGAAAGTTTTTTGTTTCAGCATGATAATGCACGACCGCACATTGCCAGGATTGTGGGAGATTATTTAAATGACATTGGAATAGAAACTCTGGATTGGCCAGCAAATAGTCCGGATATAAATCCAACTGAGAACGTCTGGGACATGCTTTACCGACGTTTACAGGAACATCCAAATCCTCCCAATACTTTGGAGGAGCTTGCGAGAGTTCTGATTCAGATATGGAACCAGATGAATCAGGACGACATAAGACCGATTATTTTGTAGAGCTGTTATTCAAAATAGAGGTGGAAATACCCATTATTAATGACTTTTCGGTAAAGTTTTTACCTTTTGAAATTTTCTAATTTGAAAGATTTTTTCGTTATAATTTTTTTACTTTCTTTTGGAGTTGTCATTTAATATGTAAAAAGTTTAACTGAATAAAAAAAAATATTTATAAAAATATCTTAGTGGTGCGTTAATTTTGCTGGTCAGTGTATATCCCGTAAAGTTTAAAAAAAAAAACAAATAAAATCTGGGTTTATGTAATGAATTTTAGAGCGTAAACGCATCTAGTGCTTATATTCGGATTCGGAATCGCCCCCAGATCTATGGCGAATGATCACGATCATGATTCTTGGTTCGAAACCGAGGAACAGCGTCGAATCTAGTGACGCTTGCGCAATAAAGAGGTTTTTTTTAAAAATGTTTTGCTTCCTAAACTACCTTTCGTTCGTGGGAGGTAATAAATCCCATCGCACAGGAGAAAGACCAGATTGTATGACTTTCAAGAAGACACGTCCAGACCACGCCCTGGCTGGGGGTGATCGAAGATCGAAAACACTAAGTCATATATTAGGTGGTGCAAATTTTATATTTTTAGAAACTTCTTGCATATGGAACTCGTGTAGGACAAATTACTCCTCTCAGACCAAAACAGAACAAACTGAAACTCAGTATGAAGAAGATATCAGAAACAAAATACTAGCTGCCTCTCTGCCGTTTGTGTCAGAATTAGGTGGGTACAACGTTTTAAATATCTTCAGAATGGGGTTCTTGGTATTGTGTTTTGTTGTTTCCGGGGTTTTTTCATTCTTACAACATTATTTTTTCACTGTCTAGATCAAAATTATGATTGTTTTCCACAAACCAAAACTACACTTTTTTGCACTCGACGCGCGTTTCGCTAACAACGTTAGCATCATCAGGAGACGATAAACAATGAACTAAATTAATCTACGCTCTATCTTATATACAATCCTTTAGTGGGCGGAGATAAGACTAAATTTGTGATTGATCACGATTTTTAATCCTATCTCCTCTCAACTAAAGAATAAAGTGTACTAAACGGGATGGGTCCTCTATCTTTATTTAAACTATTTCTGGATTTAATGATTTCCATACTTTCATATGCATTCAAAAGTCTTTTGTTTGGTACACTTTTTAGAAGGTTTAGGTTATCTAATGTGAATCTATGATTGTTTTCAAAAGCATGCTCGGCCACACTTGACTTTTCTGTTCTTCCGTATTTTAAGTGTGCTAAGTGTTCTTTAAAACGTGTTTGAATAGAGCGTCTCGTTTGGCCAACATATTTTTTGTCACAATCCATGCAACTAATTTCGTAAATTCCACTTTAGTTGCATGGATTGTGACAAAAAATATGTTGGCCAAACGAGACGCTCTATTCAAACACGTTTTAAAGAACACTTAGCAGACTTAAAATACGGAAGAACAGAAAAGTCAAGTGTGGCCGAGCATGCTTTTGAAAACAATCATAGATTCACATTAGATAACCTAAAACTTCTAAAAAGTGTACCAAACAAAAGACTTTTGAATGAATATGAAAGTATGGAAATCATTAAATCCAGAAATAGTTTAAATAAAGATAGAGGACCCATCCCGTTTAGTACACTTTATTCTTTGCTTGAGGGGAGATAGGATTAAAAATCGTGATCAATCACAAATTATTAGTCTTATCTCCGCCCACTAAAGGATTGTATATAAGATAGAGCGTAGATTAATTTAGTTCATTGTTTATCGTCTCCTGATGATGCTAACGTTGTTAGCGAAACGCGCGTCGAGTGCAAAAAAGTGTAGGTTTGGTTTGTGGAAAACAATCATAATTTTGTTTTAGTGCAACCAAAGGTTCCAAATTCCCAACATAGTTGAGATACACTGTCTAGATGTGTTTTTTAAGGCAAAAAGGACTTTAGAGAGCTCGTACGTAGATGGAAGTGTATTAGCCAGTTTTCGGTCAGCCGCCATTCGGTTGGTCAAAAATTTTACAGCAATGAAACGCACTTCGGCACTAACTAGAAATATTTTTTAGGATGGTCCAAGGAAGCGCTAAGCAGGGGTGCCCAAGAGGCCGGCTACCCGGGAATCACCCACGGAATGTTCACAAGGGGAGGGGGTGACTTAGTCCACTATTTGAACTCTAGTTCTAATTCGAAACTGGTCGAAATTTTGAAAAAAGTAGGTTCAATTATGAGAATATATTATTAACCTCCGAATGCGAAAAAAAGAGCCCCCTATGTGTGTGCGTGTGTGTGTGTGTCTGTGCGCATGTACATAGGTGCCCTCGAACCAGTGAATCGATTTCGATGGGGTTTTTTTGTTAGTTTCCCATCCTTTAGGTTCTTAGCTATGTTCAATAAAAATAGTCTAAGAAGTTCCAAAGATAATACACACTTTCTATGCACAGAGGTAAAGGAATAAGGCTACGTAATTATATACTATGGGAAATCACTCAAACGTGAAGTTTAAGAAGTTGGCTCCGCCCGAGAAGGGGCTTCCAGATATTTGGAATTTTCAACACTTGGTTTACTGAAAATACCCTGATTCTGCCCAATAGACGCAGCTTCAAGGAATTTTCTCCCAGTGTGACTCCTTGTGCAAAACCTTTGCTTCTGTCCACTTCATTCGTTGTTGATTTGACCATGCATGTTCGGTGATTCCTGATTTCGTTGGTTCACCTCTTTGGGTATTTGTCTGATGTTCCTTAAGCCTAACAGATAGAGGTCTTTTTGTTTCGCCTATGTATGATTCACCACACTCACAAGGAACTTGGTAAATGCATTCCTTATTTTGTTTGTTTTCCGGTTTTGTTTTACTAAGAAGGATTTAAAAGCTGTTTTATTATTAAAGTTGTTCGCTACTCTTCGAATTTTCTCTGATACTCCTTTAATGTATGGCATTGTAAGGAATGCATTTGCAAGGTTTTGGTCTCGTAATATCTGTCCTGTTCGCTGAAATTTAGAAATAGTATCTGTTATAAGTTTAAGGCTGTAACCATTCTGCTGCAGATGCAGAGAAAATTTGAACGGCTCTGTTATACAAAGCTCTTATTATGCCTCGTTTGGTTGTAGCAGCATAATTTGAACCTTGATTTAAATATATTCCTGTGAGTGGGTAGACGATAGAATGTTGTTCTGATGTCGCTTTCTACCCGTTTGACAAGTACATCAAGAAAATGAATTTGACAATTTTGCTCCAACTCCATTGTGAAAAATTCTTTGAAGCTGCCTTTATTGGGCAAAATCAGGTTATTTTCAGTAAACCAAGTGTTGAGTGATTTCCCATAGTATATAAGTACGTAGCTTTAGGAATAGATTGTAGTTTGCACCTGAAGAGATTGTACTGATCGAAACGTCGTGTGTATGGAAGTGGAAGTCCGAAACACAGAGTTAATCCATGATGAAATTTGTTGTGGAGATGGAGATTAGGTACTAGAGTTTATTTCAGTTCCATCAGGGCGGAGCAAATAGGGGTAGTTTTTAGAAAAATCGCATGGTTTTCGGAGGTTTCAAACATTTTACTTGTCATTTTTTAGTTCCATCAAGAATTCGACCAGAAAATCACTCCCGGTGAGTTTGTGGAGTTGGCCATCCAAGAACGGCTCAAAATGGTGGTTCCTTACGTGCCGAAATGGCCGCAAGCGATCGCCATAATGTCGCTACCGCCGAACGTACCCAACGCGCTGGCAACGCTTCTCACCATGGTCGATGACATATGTTACTATGCCGGGGACAGATCGGCGGATGTAAGTTTACAACTTCCGACAAATTAAGCTAGGAACTCACTATGCATAAAACCGGGTCAACTTTCTGACCAACTGTATGCAACAATGCAATGGGGTTTCAACCAAAATAAAAGTAGGTTTATTAGAATACCGATTTTAATAATTTTTGGTAGTTATTCTACTCATGAAGAGAAAACTTTTGAAAATCCAAATACTCAATTTTTCCCCAACATGCACCAAGAAAAATTTCAATTTCTCGAGAACTACTCACACTAGAATAGTGATATGTAGCTCATCTAAAGGTCTCGAAAATGCCTTTCGACCGAGGTATCTCATGATGGTCTCGAAAATACGTCCCGACCCAGGTATCTCGTGATGTACGTTTTATAAATTTTTTCAAAAAAGTATTTTATTTTTTTTTAAATTTTAACCAGAAATGTTGATCTCGTTTACGTTTTTGTTAAAATACTTTAAAAAAGATGGGTTAAGTTGGCGAAAGAGGAGAGGGGCGATCAACCTCCAATTTTTTCGTTGTCGGAATCCATATTTGTTAATAAACGTAGTTATAATGAAAACTATTTTCTTTTCAAGTTCAACTGGTATATACGTCGGGTAGGCGTTGCGGGAGTGTACAAAGCGACCGAACTTTATTTGATTCAAGACAAATCGCCGAACCAAAGAGATACTTGGAAATTCCTGAAACGAAGGATGGAAGAAGCAGTCCAGCTGCACGACATTATAAGCAAATCGGACATAGCTGGGCAGGGCGCGAAGGACGTTGCCAAGTCAGCCTTTATTACGGTAATTGCCGATTTTATTAGAGACCCTTTGCACCTATAATTTTAATGCCTTTTTACTCTATCGCTTATTTCGGGCATGCGCAGTTACGAGGTAATAACGGAATCCCTTACTAAGCAATAAAGTATGACGTTACCTGCAGGTGAATACCATATCTCTTATAATTGACATGGTTGCCGACAGTTAAACGCTAAGTAGAATGAATGAATGAATGTAGAAGGTCGGGCGGGACAATTTTCATGTACGTAGGCCACCTTGCTGGGCTCGTTGCACGTCCACTATCCATGGTTTAGCCCTGGAATCCTGCCTCTTTCGCAAATAAACAGATTTTTCTGGGCTGCTACATCGTCTGGACCACAGAGCATATAAATCTAAATAGAGAGGACACGTAATGGTAATATCCGACCAGCAAGCCAACGCGATTCACAGCGAGTTTTTGATTATTAGCTGAATGCGCCAGGATAAACCGGGGTAAGATTTATTTAAAATTAAACCGGAAATAATCCCGCGCGTTGAATGAATATCGATTTACCATTGGCGTACATACTTATATTTAATGCAATTTTAAATGAACTTTTTGCTAAGGGGGCTGGCAGAAAGTTTTTATTGTATATATATTTTTCAAGCCTTTTTTACTTGTAATAATTTAGGCAAAAGCAGAGAGCATATAATTTAGGTTTTCTCCGGTAAAAAATATGTTTTCTATTTTTGAAATATTTTGCTATCTAAGATTACTTCAATTTTGCAGTAAAAAAAAACATTTGCAGCAAACCACCCAAACTATGCTTCTGTACCAAATTTTAATAACCCCGTCATTTCCGAATGTTTGAAAAATAGATGATTAGGAGATCAGAATGGGTTAGAAGTTATGTGAAAACTGATGGTCTCATATGATAATTTCCTTGGATATTCCTTCAATGGTTCTGTTCTCCTAATCCAAAAAAGGCGGTTGTGATGTAACCGTGCCAATTCCCATTATGGGAAGTCTTCTCCAAAAGGGAGAAACAAAGAAATTTTTTTCAGAAACTTAACACCTAATTCTTTTTTTTTAAATTTGACCGCCGAAGACGAAACCTTGCAAAAGAGTAATGCTTAATTTAAAATAAAAGAAAAAAACTGGCGCCGCAGGGCAACATTTTTGGGGAAATTGGTACGTAATTTCGTCGGAGAGGGGGTGGATCGAGTCCCTCTGTATTCGTCCCCTGTGACTGCACCGGCACGGAGGCGTTTTCTTACATCGAACCCGTTTTGAAAAACTTTTTCAATAAATACGTCATTAATTAGTGACGTCACAACTCTGAAGTCTCGTGTTATTAGTGCTTAAAAACCATTTACAACCTAGAAAATTCTGTATTTCTTCCCAACAATTAAGTAAAATCCGCATAAAATTGAAAAGGTTTTTTTTTTATTATTTATAAAATCAATTTAAATGTCAATTTTTCCCGGTCTTTATCAATGACGTCACTTTTCCACCAATTTGAATGGTTTCGAAACGAGCTTTTTGTTCGTTTCGAACTAGCGCATGCGTCTTTTGCCTAGACTCCATATTGAAATTTTGTGCAGCTGCCATCTATTGCTTCTCACTCTTTTCGATAAAGAGAGAAATAGAAATCAGTAGCAAGACGTTGGACTATAGACTAGGCATTAGTTAACTGTCAAATACTGTGGTTAACTTGGGCGAGTTTGTAAATTCAACATTTTTTTGACAGTGGTGGAACATAGGTGCCAACATTCGGTTGACAGATGGGTTTGACATCCATCTGACATCTAGCATAGCAGTGATGAAATGTCGTTGTTCCATCGAATACAAAAAGAACGCGTTGCGGTGTAAATAGCTGAGTGCCAATAACCACAATTAAAATAATAAAATCATACCTCAAATTCGGCTCAAGAAAATCGGAAATGTGACTTATAAGGGCCGTATTTATAGTCGCTCGCAAGTCTCCCTTCTTCCTTGGGAAATGTATATTTTTTATGGGGGAAGGGAGGAAGGAAGGAGCCTTGAGGAAAGAAAGAGGAAGAAAACTTCTGGACAGTTTTTTCAAAATAGTCTTCAGTGCAAGTACGTCGTTTGCTCAAATTTAGTATGATGTCTAGCTCATCTTCAGAGTCTTCACTTGAACTGTCTTGCATTAATATTATGACTCACCACTCCATTAAGCATCCTGTACTGTACCTCGTATTAACCAAAATGCATAAAAAAATATCTGTGGTTTGAATAAGTTATAAAAAAACTGAAAAAAATAAATAACCATGAAGTAGGGTTATGTTTAATCCAACGAAGATTTTCCACCGACTCCCGAAGCCGGTGGCGATCGGTGCCAACATTTGTTGGATTGGTGAAATCCATCGAAAAATTTAGGAACTCTATTGTTGGACTGGTGAAATCCATCTAAAATTTATGAACTCTTTTGTTGGCACCGGTGGATTTACAAACTCGCTCCTTCTCGTCAACTCAACGTCTTTATTTTTGTTTTTCCTCCTTTTCCACAAAGATTTTTTATATAAATAGATTTGCGAAAAGATTCATTCTATATTTTTGATTTTTTAAGATGGTGCCGATGAAACATTAGTTTATTCGAGCCACAAGCGCCTTGTCAAACTATGACGTAGTATGTGACGTCATTGTTTTGAAACTTTTTTGAAATTAGTTGCATATGAGAAAGCGCCTCGGCTCTGTTGTCTGCAGTGCAACGCGGGCGATCGATATTATGGATAGTTTCCAACGCGAAACTCGTCCAAGAGAATACGATTTTCCTGTGCGCCGCCAATGCTTCGGATCGATAAAAATAAGCAAGATCAAAAGCGACAGTGGCGCACCAAGTTTCCAAGACAAGAACTAAAAAAAAACGATAGCTGCGCCACTTGCTTTTCAAATCAGTTGAGCGGGATCGCAAACTTACCATTAGGTGTCCTCTCTATTTAGATTTATATGCTCTCTGCCTGGACCCAACAGATAGTTCCCAAGGTGCAACTCTCTTGACCTGGCCAGAGCCGGATACTCCAGGGTACCGATTCTGGAAGTCATAGGAAGTGATCGTTCGCCTGAGAGAAGGGAAGCAGGTTTAACCAATAAACGCGCTTAAACGCTTAAAGAATCACCAACAAATTATGGGCACGCGCAGAGCTGCCTCGAACAACAATTTTTGAGAGAAGCCGTTCTCTTGACTAGACCCAGTAGATGAACTTGTAGGAAAGCTCGTGTGAAAAACGTCTCCCGTATGATTTCAGAGCAGGCTATTGGATGAAACCATCACGTGACAGATCTCGCTAATGCGCATGCTACGGCCAGCTTGACCGTCTCGTAAAGTACGACGTCGCACAGTGGTCGATTTTTGTAAAAACGCGGACATTATAAAAAAACTTCCACATTGTAATTTAATCGTACATAATATTTAGTTTTATTAAAAAAATAAATAGTTTACAATATTTAAATAAGTAAGCATTTATTTTTTTTAGCTGATACACAGGATGATCGTGTGAATTTTTACATTTACCTTAAGACATTTTTAAGAAGGTAAAAGTTACATATTTATTAATTGGCTAAATTAAACTGAAAATATTAGTTTAGAACAATCAAATTTACTTTAAAGTAATTGACACAATATATAAGTGTTACTGTATACTAGTATATTTTTATGTATATAAGGTATATTAAAAAGAATGCGAACCGAGACTTTCAAATGAAACACCTAGTATATTATTGCATTTTTGCATTCTGTTTTGAAATTCTAAGCATTTTTATATAACATACCCTATGTCGATCTTCACCTGTTTTCGAGATATCAACAGTTGAATACTGTCATACTCTGGGTCTTCTATTTGAAATTTGATGTTGAATACTGATGGGTAATATCAAACTCGTAAAAAGCCAACTATTCGCCTAGTATCTTGACAACCATGGGTCTGATTTTCGAATCTATACGAAAATATCCGTATTCGTGTACTAAATAGTAGACAATTTTTATGTCAGTCTCTTTCTATACCGTGTGAAATGAGAGGCGACAGATAAGCCGGTATGTGTGGACCACGTTCGAATTCGACTGGTTTAAATCAATATTGCACGAGTGGGTAGAGGACATTCGTGTTATTTCGCATGAAAAACCGGTTATTCTTTCACGCACTACCCATGAATCAGCATGTCGGCATATCATTTGTCTCCTATTCTATACGGTGTAGGAAGAGACGGAAGTAGTCGCATGCGAATTATTTTGTATGGTTTAGAAAATAGAGCCCATATAAGGACATTTAGACACATTTTGAATTTTTTAATTTTTCAAGTTATGTCCGCGTTTTTGTGAAAATCGACCACCATGCGTTGTTCGCAAGACTTGTGCGATGGATCACTTCTCAGGATATGATCGTTCTATCACGCCCAGACTCGAGCCCCAGCAGAACATGCAAGGACGATTCTTTGTCCTCCATGCACCATCGACTCTCTAAGTCTCCGGCGATTCCCAGCGTCTCTAAGTGCTTGTTGAGGCAACAGTGTCCCGTTAGGAGCGCTGTTGCTGGTCTCACTTCCTTTCTGCCTAGGTGGAGCAAGGACTTCGAACAGGTGCTCTTCAGTCAGCTCTGTTTCGGTTGGACCGTCCATGCTGACCACGATTTTGACATTGAGCTTCCTGAGCTCCTTGGCCAATTTGTTTACATCAGAGACGCCCCTGAATCGTTTGTAGAGTAACCAATGGATACTTGTGCAGTTCCCTGTCAAGCCTCTTTTGTCGAAGAAGATTTACTGGGTCCTTGAACAGTTTCTTGTTGATCCTTATCTTTAGAGGTTCCATTGGGTACCTGTTCGGTTCCCTGTGTTAACTACTGGTTGTCGGAGGGTCCTTTTGGAGTTCCCTTACATACTGAGAACGTTAAGTAGAAAAACAAAAATATTTAAATTGAGTTTTAAATGCCAATATGTTCTGTATTCTCTTTAATTGTAAAGATAACTGTCAATTTTTGTTTAATGTTTTCTTTGGCTAGAATTTCGTAAGAAATGTAAATCACTAACTAGCACTGGCAACTGTGACAAGTTGCTGTATTTTAAAGTTTTTAAAGATTATTAATAATTAAAATTCACCATAAAACACAAGCATAAGATATTTTAAATAAAAAAAATTCTTTTGTAAATCTTGATAACAATAATAATAATGTAATACCTATAAACAAACAAATCAAAGTCGGCGTGCAAAAACTAAACGTAAGCTACGTCACAACGCGTTAATCCCCATAACCAATTACTGAAGAAATTCTTCCACAAAAGTGTAAACGCTTTTATAAAAATTATTCTGAAATTTTAGAGCCTTCCATAGTAATTGAATATAATCATCTTTTACCACTTGTAAAAAATGATCTAAAAAATAATATGTCGACTAGCGATTTTTTTGAGCTAATTATTAAACAATACGGAGTTCTAACTAACATTGCCGGTAACAGTTGCAACTCTTGAGAGGACGTTTAGTAAATTAAAACTATTTAAAGATTGCTTAAGAGCATAAATGGGTCAAAGTAAATTAAGCAGTTTAGCTTTACTATCAATTAAAACGAAAGTTGCTTACGAAATTAACGACTCTAATAAAATATATCGATCTCTCAAGACTTGCCACTGTTACTGATAATGTTAACCATAAAAATGCGGTAAATAAAATAAATAACAAAATTATATTTTCTTGAAGGTGTAGGTTTATGGACTGAGGGATATTGTTAATGAAACGTCCTTTTTTTGAAATGCCAACGTGTCGCAAAATTTATTTGCTTCTTCAGGGCTATTCAAGACGGCCGTTCCATATGTCAATTCTATTGCCAAAAGACGTCATCATATGGTAAAAAGGCATTATTTTTACACAAAGTAACGTAATTTTGATTGAAACTTTTAAAAAGACGTAAACAAACACATTTAAATATTATTAATACGGAGAGTGTCTCCACGGATTACCATCTGTTTCGGTAATCGGAAGTATTGTCCTGGCCTCGAAGCCCCAAGTCATGTTGCTACGCCGCTGTTGCTAGTGTGTAGGCATTGTTTATTTTTAGTTAAAAACCACTGGCAAACGAACAAGAATTTTTTCTTACACACTTCACAAACATAGATTTTATTAACATTCTGCTGCGTTTTAAGACCGCTTGACATGGTCTCTTGTCATCTTGCCAAAGTGATCTATCTTGCACTACAAAGGCCGCTTGACTAATGAAATAAATCGTGAATTGAATGCAAGATGTCACTTCTTATCTCGCTTTATTGCTGGTACCAATGCAAGATGTCACTTCTCATCTCGCTTTATTGCTGGTACCAATAAAGCGAGATGAGAAGTGACATCTTGCATTCAATTCACGATTTATTTCATTAGTCAAGCGGCCTTTGTAGTGCAAGATAGATCACTTTGGCTGCAGTGGCTGATACTTTTTGAGTTGCTTACTACACCTTACTAGTGTACGTCCCTCTCTTTCATTATACTTGCTTTAGAAACAGGTTACCGGTTACGGCGGAAACGCGCGAAATATACAAGACAATCCACAATACTAATCAGTAACAAATAAACCTAGTTTTTTGTTTATCCATTTCATAGAATTTGTTTGTACAGCTGTTTTTTTGTTTAATTTCTTTTTTCTCTTTCAGGCAAGAAATATTCTCGGACTCAGTTGGAACAGATAGGTAAATAAAATAAATTTCTAGTCAATTTTGCTTCTAAGCATGGTATTAAATGAACCAAATCTTGTTTTTTTTTGTAAAAGCCCGTTTTTTTCATTAAGCTGAGTAATTTAAGTGTTGTTTTTGAAACGAAAATAAAGATAATCTTTATTTTTATTAAAGCTTTATTTGTATTTCTTTTAAATAAATTCAGTTTTATCACATGTAGATTTGTTGAAAAATTTGTATAAACTTTAAATCTTATAAATAAACAACAAAACCCCTAGAAATAAAACTAATAATAATATAATAATTAAATAAATGAATAATCAAGTCATACAAACGGTAATGTTACCGCAACAGCCCGACGCATCGCTAATGCGCCCGGCGTTAACAAAAAGCAACCACAACTTTCAAATTTAAACGAATTTCTCCGTAATTCTTAAGAAAAATGGACTTCTGCGCGCCCAGTCGACTCAGTCAACTGAAAAACAAAATACGAAAAGTAAAAGTGCCAGCACTTTAAAGTAATAAAGAAGAAGTTGCAAAATGTAAGGTAACTGAAAGAACTTAAAGCCAAAAAACATTTTAAGCTTCTTACTTTGCCACAAGCCTCCTCTGAAGCGATCGTTTACTAATGCCTTAGATCCAAGGTGGTGGAGCTGCTGCGAATGTTATATTTTTAGAGGGGCCATTTCAAGCAAATGTAATTTTATTAAAAAAAAGAAAAACGCTTTAACAATGTACTGGTTTTTGTTATAAAACCACTATAACACTTTTTCTTGGTATATACAAACAGTTTCGGACCTAAAGCAAATCATATTTTCTCAATTATTGTATTTTTTGTCGCGTCCAACCCAAAAGAAAAGCTTTACTGGTTCATGATTCACTATAATTTTTAACATAAATGTTAACAACATGCTTTCTTCTTTAATTCCAATGCCTTTTGTTTAGTTTGGAAAAGTCTTGATAAACCATTTTTCTAAAAAATTGAAATATATAAAAGTAAGAATTTACTAAAATTAAGTTTTGGTTTTTCTTGTCCCGTCCAACCCAAAGTTTAAAGGTTCGCCCTATAAGCTCTACTTACAACTTATTGTTTCAGACTATTTTATTACATACCCTATGGTTTTAGGAAATTATTTATTAGAAAATATAGTAATAATTTTAATCATGTAGAAGTCACAGCTGGTTTTTCTAGTAATGAGTTACTTTTTTGTCCCGTCCAACCGCTTTAAATGGCCGAGAGGTCATGTCATACACGGTTTCTCCTTTCCTGCTTTAAAGTGCAGAATTCAGTTTTAATTTTTGGCTCCATGTTTCCTAGGTATCACAAAGAAATTCAAAATGGATGAAAATAATATATCAATTCAAAAATTCTTCTGTTAGAAAAAATATCAAAAACATAGGCAATTTTTAACTGTATAATTCGTTGATTTTAAAAAATAGTCTCTTCCCTTAAATACCCGATCAGAGTGGCGGGTAAGTTAAGATTAGCAATATCGTTTAGATTCACATTTTGCCTGATTACGAACCTGGCCAGATTTTGCAACGACCTCACCTGATCGTACCTCGACACGGGCCTGGTCAACCTGACTGGGTAGTTGGGTAGATTTTCTCCGCGATTTTTCGTGTAGCAATAGATGTTGTTTTTCGACACCTCCATCGCCTGCTCGATGAGTTCTTTGACGGACGCGTAGCCCTCGTGATCGAACAGTTTGTAGCCGTTCCGCGAGGTGTACTCGATGCGGGAGTGCAGAGTGATGCCCACGCTTCGGAAGCTTATTGAGAAGATATACCTAAAAATATATAACCAAAGATGTATGAAATGTTCAGATAACGAAACTTATGCATATTTCATTGAGACCAGTGCAGTGGTTCATCTTATATTACATTAAGTAGATTGTTACAAATAATGCAAACAACATCTTGTTTCTGCTAATTGAGATGCTAATTTTGAGTACAAGCATATAGCCTTTTCTTATGGCAAAACCTTCATATCAAGAAGTTCTTTAAATAATTATATTTAAAAAAGTTGCACAAAGTAGGACGAGATTCTTACAGAGAATGAAAGTAGAAAGACTATGCTTTATTTTTCTGTATATATATATAAGAAATGTATCACGGAGGCCTAAGCTGCAGACGAACCGGAAACAGTAGAACATGTAATATGCCAATGCGAGGCACTGGACCGCAAAAGACACCTAATATTTGGGGAAGTTGAACTAGACACAATATCGACTGGGGACTACTCCATTAAGGACCTGTAAAAACTTGCACAGGGGACAAAATTAATGGAGTGGTTAGCCTAGGAACCAAGAGGGTGCACAATAAGCCAGAAATGGCTGCAGTGCAGTGACTGTAGCGTGCCACCAGGCAGGTTGGCGTCACAATCGAGGGGTTTTAGTCGGTAGGAATCCGACACTACCCGGGCTCTCCTGGTACATCAGAAATGACTGGCAGGAAAGTAGTTCGGGCGTCTTATGCAAGATTTCCCCTAGAGACCCTTCGTAAAAAAAAGAAATGTCTTGAGAGGACTTCCTTCCTAAAACTTCAGCACAGTTTAATTTTATTAAATAAAAAAAAAAACAAAAAATAAATCATAAAAACTTTCTCTTTTTTAATTTATAAACACAACACGTTACACTACTAAAGATATTACTTTATATATCAACACAATATATCAACATATATTGTGAATTTTCATATCAAAAAATTGACAAGCTGAAAGAGTCTTTAATGAGTACATGAACATGTCCAAAAAAATGGAGATTTAGACATTAATGAAATACAATCCCAATATATCACGTTTACTAGCCTACTAAATTAGTATTCCCTATGTCTTAAGAAGCTCTATTAGGTAGTTTGGAATGTATAGGAAAAAATAAAATAATAATTTGTAAAAAATATCCCAATAAACTTTTTGAATTTCTTCCTTTTCTTTCCGTCCTTTGTGGTTTTGACGAAAAACAAGAGACAGAGATATCTAAGTGTTGCACATCCATATACTCAGTAAGTCGATGGTTCCATTCTTTTAATAGTGCTTCAGGGGTTCTTTTTCATCTAGGTGACTTACCAACCGTATGTGCCTATACTCAGCTCTTTGCTTTTCAAAAGAAGATAAAATGTTACCTACATATAGATTTTAATTTTGAATAGACCTATACAGACAGTTTTGAATATACTCCTACAAATAGCTTTGAATAAATAAAAACAGAGGCATTCACCCTCGTAAATATCTTACCTATCAGATGTGGAATCTCTGACCAAAAAACTCCCGTCCGGAGCCCCGGAGAGCTTTTTCTCCACTTGTGACCTCGATGCAGGGCCCCAATACCATGTACAGAAGGCCAAACTGGCCACTTCATTCATAGGAACATTTTTTATGTCAGGAGACGGGGTTCTCTCTCTTTGCGGGTTGCTTTGAGCAAGGTGCGAAGCTCTATGGGAGCATTGAACTAGTGTCGAAATCCGAAGAAGTTCCAGAGGTAAAACCTTAAAAGGGCTTTGAGTGAGAGGTAAAGGCCTCACAGAGTCCCTGGGAGCTAAAGATGGTCGGTCCCTATCTAAGGTTCTTGGCGGAGGAGTGGGAATGTTTTCCATATGAAGGGTGAACCTTGAGGGGCTGATACTGGGGCTTAAGGCAATCGAGTCGGTGGTGGTGTGATCAGATGTTGGCGACTATAAGATAAAATTGAATTTATTTTAGCTTTAATTATGACTGGATCTTTGATCAAACACTAATAAATAAGCTTTCACAACAAATTTTTTGCTTCTTTAAAGATTTAATAATACTTGGTAGTATTTACTCTTTGACAAAAGAAAATATAAAATATGTCATGATTATTGTAAATAAGAACTTAATAACAACAGAGGCTTTAGTAGAAATCGCTGACGTAAGCTTGTAATCTGATAATAGTTTATTCTGGTCCAAATAATAACTGTCAAGAAAACGTCGCGAAAAGCTTCGTAAAAAACAAAGGGCATGTATTATTGTTGTGTGTATATGTATATGGTACAATATTGATTACAATGACTTGCTCTAATACTGTACAAGCCTTTCGTTTATTCTTAATAAACTTAAGAGAATGTGTTCACACCAATGTTATTGTTTTATCTACACCTATTTGTTTTAAGTGGGTCATTTCATATGAAATCAACAAAAAAGAAGGGAAGTTTATTAGGTTCTTTAAATTAGTTCTTGATAATCAGAAAAACTACCAATTTTGCTCAAACATGTACCTAAAGAAATTGAAATATTTCGATAACTTGGTCGTTTTAAAAGTATTTTAAATACGAATGATGTATCACATGATATACTTTTTATTTAAAAAAAATTGCAATTAAAAAATACCTTTTTTTTTAATTTTTGAAAAACAGCATTTTTATTTTTCTTTATACAAATATATTTTGTTTCTGGGTATTTCGCCAAACTATTTACAAAATTTCAAGATGGAGACTTGATGGGTTCATTAAAAAAAATATTTTAAAAATTTTATTTTATGTGATACTTCATTAAAATCGCATTTAAAATACCTTTAAAACAAGCTCTCACTCGCTCTTGTAATATGTATGGTTCTCAAGATATTCATATTTTTATAAATGCTTGTCAATTTTAACCAAATGTTCAGGTACACAAAAAGAGTAATATCTTGAGAACTGTATACCCTAAAAAAGCGAGTAATACCTTATACAAAACTTTTAAAATAATTTTTTTTGATGAACCCATCAAGTCTCCAACTTGAAGTTTTGTGAATAGTTTGGCAAAATATCCAGAAACAAAATATTTTTTTTTAAATAAAAAATGTTCTTTTTCAAAAATTCAAAAAAGTTTTTTTTTAATTTAATTTTTTTTTAAAGAAAAAGTACATCATGTGATACATCAGCTATTTAAAATACCTTTAAAACGAGCTATAAACCACTGATCTAGTTTAAGTAGTTATCGAGATATTTTCATTTCTTTATGTACATATTTGAGCAAAATGTTAGTTTGTTTTGATTTTGAAGAATTAATTTAAAAAAAACTAATGGCCAAAAAAATTTTAAATTTGGCATTTTTCATTCCCTTTATGGGTAGAATAAATGTACCAAAAATTATCAAAATCGGGGAGATGCTCTGCCAAACTTCAGGTTGATTTGATTTGAAAAGACCCAAGTGTTATAGTTTTAAATATAAATTAAGGAATCTGGTTTACAACTTTCACAAATTTTCTACAAATAAGGTATTTTTTGTTGAAAGCTGTAACTATTTAGGTCAAAAGCATACAAATTTTAAAATATTAGGACGTGTATTATTGAACAGGGAGTGGCATGTAATTGGCAAAAAAATTAAAGTAAATAAACAACTTCTGATTATCCTCTCCCCTAGATTTGAGACGAGGCCCTTGCATAAAGTCTAAAAGGGCCAGGAAATTGTACAAAATGACCGGGAAAAAACCGGGAATTTGTCAATGAATTTTTACTGAACACCCAATTTTCCTTCTGATTATTTATTAAACAACTCTAAACTTCAACGAATGGAGTCTCAAAAAGATTAGGACTTATTTTTGACAAAAAATCCATCCTTTTCAAAACACCTTGTTTCAAAAATTGAAAGTGCGCAGAAAGTAGCAGACTTTCTTATTTATTTATTTGCAAAGTATCTACAGCCAAATGCCAATTACAGATACATCTTACTCTAACCTATCAAAAAGTGCGTTTCAGAATAAATGCCTTGAATTAATATTAATATTATAAATTATTTAATAATTCCGCAAAAGGTAGCCGATTTAAAAGATCAGGACGGTCAATTTTTCCTTTTAAAATTTTAAACATGGTACACTAGAATGTTTTAATCCTTCTACTACACAAAGACAACCTACTCAATATGCCTAATAGTTAGTTATGGTTAAGGGTATATGACAGACATGCACACTTATCCGGGTGTAAAAAAAAACATTTTCTTGACACCAATCAGAAACATTTGCAAAATCGTTCTGCAGAGATCTACAGTCTTCACACGAGATAATTTCCAAAAACAATTTAAAATCGTCTGCAAATAATAATCCTGTTGCTAGAAATTAACATTAATGTAAGCTTACACCTATTTGATAGTTTAGTCATGTCGATTCTTGAATATAATAGTATTATCTCAATTCAATTCAAATAAGCTTTATTGTCGGAAGAAACTGGTCTTATTGACAAAGCAAAGAAAATGTCATTTTCTACAAGAACATAAAGTTAATTAAATTTACTAAAAACTACCTAATTTAGTCAATTTATTAAAAACCGTATTAAAATTTATCTATAAAAATAAAAGCATAAAATATATACATATATCATTTATCATCAATTGTTAAACCTAAGAACTTTACGATTGGGTTGCTGTCGATATTCTGGCTTCCCAAGATTATATTTGGAATAGAAAATCGAAAAGACAAAATATTTTTTTATTTATATTATAGCAAAGAAGGTTGCAATCACACCACTCCTTAATTTTTTGAACATCGTTATGTCTTGTATTATTTCTTTAGGGGCTTTCCACTGAATCGTGGTGTCATCAACAAAAATGGTAAAATTTCCCTTTATGTTTAAATAAACCAAGTTATCAATATACAAGCAAATCAGCATGGGGCCAAGACTGACCTTGAGGGACGGCCCTTGTTATATTTTTAGTATTGGATAAACTTGCGTTTTTCCCCTTCACAGCTTGGGTTCTTCCCGAAAGATAGGATTCAGACCATTGATGTTCTGTGTCTAAATCCGTAGCAGTTTAGAAAAGTCACAGAACACTGCTGCCACACAATCTCCATCGTTTATTCCTGTATATACATTTTCTAAAAACGAGAATACGGCGTCAGTTGTGCTTTTGTTTTTTTGAAAACCAAACTGTGACTTAGAGAGTAAATAATACTTAACTAGATTGATTTTAGCACTAACAATTTTTTCAATAAGTTTGGAGACAGGATAAAAGAGAGATGGTGCGAAAATTAGAAGGTTCCTCCTTTGTGAATGGGAATTACTATGGCTGATTTTAAGCAGTTTGGAAACATACCTATATCAAAAGAATTGTTTATAAAGTTTACCAAGACAGTAAGTGCAATGTCTGGTAACTTTGTAAGATTTTGGTTGAAATTCCATCATAACCGGCACTGTTTTTGTTTTTGATGTTGTTTAACATTGTTTTGATTTCATATAATGTTGTATGGATTAATTTAAAATTCTCTGGAATGTTAACTTGATGCAAATAGCTTAAAGGGTCCTTTGATGAAGTTAAATGAGCGGTAAGCTTGTCTGCCACAGTGCAATAAAACTCATTTATTACGTTAGGTTCAAAATCTATATTATAATTAGGTTTTGATTTGCCCCAGTTCTTCTTCTTCTTCCAGTTTTCTTTAGGTTTATTTCCTGCTTCGTTAAGTCTGTTTTGATGTTCTTTAGCTAATTTTAATGTTTTTTTGTAGATATTTCTATAGTTTTTTACATTATTTACAAAATAATCATTTTTAAAGTATTAACTTAAGTAATCAAGTATGCATAGATTTCTCGAAGATGTTTTAATGCCTTTAGTTATCCAAGGTTTTTTACATTTAATTTTAAGTTTACGAAGTGGAAAGGATTTATTGAAATGTTTAACAAGGACTGAATGAAATCGACTAAAGGGTTCAGGATAAGTAAATACATTATTCCAATCTGTATTAAGACAAATCATGTTAAAGTTATTGAAGTTTTTTCGGCTAAAAATTCTACCAATTTTTGTCTCTCTTTTATGTCTATATTCCAAAAAAGGACCAAGTAATTGCACAGCGTAATGATCTGACATTCCAGGGATAATGGTAGCTATAGAAATGGGAGTCTCAAGATTGGAGCAAGGGTAGTCGATCATTTTTTTTTAATGGTTTGTGACTCTTGTGTATTCATTGTTGTGAACAGTCTTGTCACCACAATATAATGTGTGGATAACACTTACAGAAAATGTACAAAGAAATGTTTGTTTTTTAGAAAATTTTTGTAGTTTAAGTGTTCTATTTGCCTATCTATTGGTTTGCTTGTAATACTGACTTAGTTAGCTTCAATCAGTTTAAAAAACTCACTGATGTTAAATTGAAGGATGGATGATGTTATTGTTCAATCTCTTGACTGTTCTTTTTTATATTTTATTTTAATAAGTAATTTTACCGTTTTTGTTTTTAACAATTTACAATGGAGAATAAGTCAGTCTCTGTAATTGGCATTTTGCTATTGATGCTTTGAGTAATAAATGAATATTTGACTCTGGTACATGGTATTATGCTTACCCTTGAATTAGATTGGAATTGTAATGGGTCCAAAGAGTAAATGTTTTCTTTTGGGTAACTTTGGGTTCCTAATGTAATCTGGAAAGAGAAAAATTAAAAAACTATCAATTATAGTACAACTAAAATTAGATAAAACTTATGAAATCAAAAAAGTTGGTCAATTTATTCTGTTGCCTTCAAAGGCGCAATTACACAGAAACGGGTTTGTCCAAGTTTGCAAAAATACTTGCAATCCTTCTTTGGCAAACTTGCTCAAACTTTTTGAGAGACTTTTCAATGAACTTTTTCTTTGAGCATGATGGTCTTCAAAATATTTTTGGTTTGGAGTTTGTCCGATTTTCAGAGAAAATGGGAATCCACACAGAATGAATATGTTAAAAGCTCGGGCAAAAAATCTGAATTTTCACTGATCCCTAATCTTAAAAAACCAAAAGATTTTTTTAATTTTTAATAGACAAAATCTGACAGCAAGTGAAACATTATAATTGTTCTCTCTGGATGAAGAAAAACATGACTTTTTCAGGGACCATCCAGGATTTTTCAAGGTATATCCAGAATTTTACAGGAAGTTTCCATATTTACAGAATGATACCAGAATGTGTCCATACTTTTCGATAATGTTTTCAAACTGTCATTCATTACAAACCCCTTTTAACAGCATCAAAACCAATCAACAATCGTGAAAATTTTGGATGAGTAGTGATTTGAGAAAAAAAAACTCATTTGACCCTGGCCACACTAAACATTGCCTAAACTAAAGACCATTTTTTAAAAAATTTTTGTTCATAATTATTTTAAAACAATTTTTGGGCAAACTTTCTCACAAACTTTTGCACAGACTTTCACAAACTTGTTGCCATACAAGTTTGAATAAAAGTTTGTTGACCTTTTAACATCAAAGGAAAGTTTGTCTGTGTAAATGCCCCTTAATTCAATCCAGTAAAAAGAACCTATTTTCCTTAAAAACAAAATGACTGGAAAAAGTCTAGTTTTCCCCATGCTTACTCGCGAGCTATTTGAAGAAGCAGGCGTTGGTAAAATATGTATAGCCTGCCTTTCAGAAATGTGCCTAGTGTTCTTTGAAAAACAATTTTTCATCCTTCTGTGCCATTTTCTCAGACTTTTCCTAAGTTGACTACCTGTTCTAGTCAGTTCTGCATGGTCGTCCAAGGAGTTTGTTGTGAAATTTCTCCTAAAATAAATAACTTAAAAATAAGCAGTTCAAAAAAACAAGAGCAAAAACCTAAAGCTGTTTTGGGGTCAGTTCATCACTTGTCACTGTAGAACAAAACAAAGGGTAAGTAAAAATATATTGCATAAAACCTACCTAAAAGCTACAGCATTTTCATTTCTTCCATTTACAGTTTGAAACTCATTAAAATTGTTTGACAATCTTTGGTTGTTTAATGGTGCCACTTCAGATGTGCTGGTATTATGAGAGTTGTTGGTTTTCCACATTTTCAGGTATCTCAAACGGTAAAGCCAGCTTTTATCTAGGAAAAATAAAGGCAGATTTAGAGTTCCTTAAGGTAAGCAGTAAGACACAAGAAAAACAAACTATAACTAATGCAAGCTGCTCTTACTGCTTGCAGCTTACAGCATAGGTAAATATTATGAACAGCGGCATTCATTTGAGTTTATTTTCCTTGCATCTTACTACATACCCTTACTACATTTAGTATGCTGTTTCAGCCAAATAAAAAAGTGGGTGAATTACATATTCCAACTAATAATGGAATAGACAAATCCGAGGAAAATCTCAAGTTTCTGGGAGTATACATTGGTCAGTCACTCAGTTGGAAGCATCACATAACATGCCTAAACAAATCTCTTGGAAGTGCTGTGACAGCCAGGCAGAATATTGGGATAGAGGTGGCAAAAACGGTGTATTATGCTTACTTCTATAGCCTTGTTCAATATGGTGTTGAATTTTGGGGGATCTCTCTCCAAAGAAAATCTCAAGTTTCTAGGAATATACATTGATTAGTCACTCAATTGGAAGCACCACATAACATGCCTAAACAAATCTCTTGGAAGTGCTGTGATCAAGACAGCAAGGCAGAATATTGGGATAGAGGTGGCAAAAACGGTGTATTATGCTTACTTCTATAGCTTCCTTCAATATGGTGTTGAATTTTGGGGGATCTCTGTTGATGCAGACAGCACATTCTTATTACAAAAACGAGCAGTGCATGCAATTTTCTCACTTTCCCCACAACAATCTTGCAGGGAATATTTTATTAACTACAACATCTTTACATTAACAAATCTGTACATCTATAGAACTGCTTTACTCATATTCAGAAAAAGTACCAATTTTCAAACACACTCAGCCCTACATCACTATAACACAAAAATAAATAATGCCCTTGTACCTCCTCATTTTAATTTAGAGGTAAACAAAATTATTTACCTAATAGAATCTTAAGTTGCCAAAATTACAATATTTTCAAGAAAAAACTTAAACAGTTTTTGATTCGTGGATGGTCCGAATGTAGCCAGAACTAAATGGCTCTTAGGCAAGACCCGAAAGGACATTGGACTGCTGACAGGGATGCTGACTGGGCACAATCGGATGAACAAACATCTTACGCAAATAACAGTAACAGGAGATCCCGTGTGTCCCGCTTGCAGGCTCAAAGAGGAATCGGCGCAGCACTTGATAGCACAGTGTGACGCATATGCAAGATCAAGGCAGCTGAAGTGGGGATTTCCCACGATAGAGGAAGAAGAGCTGCACTCGCTCAAATAGGCCGACATACTGAACTTCATAAAGAAGACAGGGAGGCCCGGAGAGGGAGGCGCAGCGGAAGTAGGGGCATAGGGGTAAGGAACGGCGTATGGCAGAAACGACCCATAAAGAGGCCTAATTGCCAGGCCCACGGGCCGCCCCTACACTACTACTAAACAGTTTTTGCAGGAACATGTTTTTTATAATAATAATGAATTCTTTAGCTCCAATTTTTACAAATGAAACTTTTAAACTGTCACTTTGTATGTATCTTTTCGAAGTATTTTTAATTAAATGTATTACATAATTGTTTGTTTAATTAATGTCATACACAAACATTATTTCTTAAGTTTTTTTTAAAAAGGCTGGATAAATTTTTATATTAAAGGTGAATGTACATAAACATTTTAGCTTTTAGGTTAGGTTAAGAACATATTCCAAATAGTTTTTGTAAACTGGTTATGTATTATTATGAAACAATTGAGACTGGGCCTTGTTATGAGGAAAATTTTTTGCTAAAAATTTAAAATTAAAATAAAATATTTCACATATTTTTTGCACGAAACCTAAAGCTGCTTAAAATAGAAAGTTACTATAGGCAGGTACATCGAAATCGTCTTAGTAAACGCAGTCGGCGCTGAGAAACATCAATATATGGGACCCCTTTACTTCTATTTATACCTTCCAGTTGTTGCGCCGACCCGCCGCTGGCTGCCGCCCGAGATGAGCCAAGTTTATCTTTTTCTGTTTGACGTCCGTAGCCACGCATAGTCTGGCCAATAGAAAAGCATGTTGAGAGGTCACGTGATCTTTATTGTTGTTTTTGTTTTGTTTTTCAAGAATTCTAACCTAACTTACCCAACTTGTTTTGATTGTTTTCTTTTTATGAACTAAATTTTTTATTTTGAAATGTGTGATACAGAACAAAGCCAAGTGAGTCAGCCATATGAAGAACTATTACTCGAGAAAATATCAACAAAAACAATGTTTTCGAGGTTAAAACAACGTGCCAACGCGACGGCAGTAAAGGCAGGTTTACCCAACTTTTCATATTGATAATTTATAACCTAAGCACAATTTTATTCATAGTGATAATGTTAAATACATTATTCTTAATAGAAGTGTTTACCCAAGTTTTCATAGTAATAATTAACAATTCATAAGCACAGT
The DNA here is from genome assembly GCA_963921995.1 of Oxystoma pomonae. Classification (NCBI taxonomy): domain Eukaryota; kingdom Metazoa; phylum Arthropoda; class Insecta; order Coleoptera; family Brentidae; genus Oxystoma; species Oxystoma pomonae. The sequence continues at coordinate 82,337,731 of OY998169.1, read as the reverse complement.
GCATAATTTAAAAGGTGGTTAATTTTAACTTTTTGCACTATCAATATAAAAAAAGCAAAGAAAACATTTTGGTTGGTTGATTTTAAAATGGGAGTGATGCATCTTTTTCATGCCTCAAATTTTCTAATAACAGGTTAAAGGGAGACACAATCTGTTTGCATCTTTTTTTATCTTGTGAAAGCAAAATTTGATGCATGGAAAACTTGCATTGTCTGTTCCTAGCTTTAGAAAACAGAAATTTAGCAAGAAGGAAGAATACCTAATCTGTTGAGGTTAGGTAAAGAAAAACATTTTTTTTGTTCTTTTTTTTTGTCAATTAAATGTGTTAACTTTCAAAATTTATCCTAATGCACTATGCTTATAAACTCTTGGATAAACAGGTGCTGTTAAATTATGTATTAACACTAAAATTGCGCTTATACACTATGAATTAAAGTTATGAATTATCAATATGAAAAGTTGGGTAAACCCCCCTTAAATTGCTGCTACGAACTGTAGACGGCGGCGGCAACGGTAGGCGGCGCCAGTATAAATCACCAGTAATCATGCGAAACTGGGATGGTTGATCAGATTAAATACAAATAATCTTACCTTTCTCATTTTGTTCCATATTGCTAGTGTTTTAACTTTATTATTAATTAAAAAAAAAACAGGTTCAGAAAGAAAACAATTAAATTAGATTTGTTTCTTTTTGAATAGTCATTATATGAATCAAATAATAATAATAAATAAATTTCTTATTTTTCCAAAAAAAAATCCAAATTTTCCTTGAAGTGTTGACAGTTTTTTGACATAAAAATTGTGTTTTTGACAGGGTTAGTAGTTTGAGTAAAAATTGTCAAAAAAATCACTACGATGTGCATATAGAGGCCGGAAATAACCATTGATTTACTTTAGGTCCGTTTCTGCGAGCTCAACATAGCTACTATTGTTCTCTTTTTCTAAAAGTATTCGTTTGAGAGAGATCCAGCATTCTACCCATACCAGAAAAAATACCCGCCTCTTCCGTTTTCTCCGTTACGTTTAACCTTGGTCCTAAAATTTCTCAGAAGTATAAGCAAACGAAGGAGACCTCGATTGTGTAATATCTTTGAATATTGTTTAAATTTCCAGATAATTGTTTATGTTTACATGTGAATATAATCAAAAGTTTTTAATTTTTATGAATTTCCGGATTATACTTAAATCTTCATCGATCGATGTAGGCAGCGCATCCTGTCATGCTCGATGCCTTGAGAATCGGAACCAGCCTTTTTTTCCGGTTCAGAATGGGTGCGATTCTCAAGGTATGGATCTTTACAGGATGTGCTATCTACGTCCATTTGTTCTGTTCATGTCAGCTAGTAGATGACGTCATAGCATTTTTGATGTGAAAATTTAAGTATAATCTGGAAATTCATAAAAATTAAAAAGTTTTGATTATATACACATTTAAGAATAAACAATTATCTGTAAATTTAAACAATATTCGAAGATATTACACAATCGAGGTATCCTTCTTTTGCTTATCCTTCTGGGAAATTTTAGGACCAAGGTTAACCGTAACCGTTACAAAAAGAAAACAGCTCTGCACACCCTTCAAGCCGGCATCCGGCATAACTGTCAGAGGTATATACACTTCCGGCCACATAAAATGCGTACGCCGATTTTACATATAGTGTATTATGGGCCTCGAAACTCAGTAACCTTTTAGGTATTTCAAATTGACAAAAAATGTCATCGTCAGGTTTTGTTGTTGTCATACGCTTATATTTAAAAATGCCCCAACTAAACGAATTCGAAAAAGCCCAAATTTTGGCAAAATTAGACGGTGGTTGGTCGTTTTTAAGAGTAACGACCCATTACGGATGAAACAGACTACAATTGTAAGAATAAGAAAAAAGTATCAAGAAGAATGAACTGTTCGACGTCAGTACGCCTCAGCAGGATCAGCAACTGATCGACCTTCTTGAAGACCACCCGTTTGCGATGGCCTCAGAATTGGCCAGAAAATTGAGCCACATTTTCCTGGATCCATAAGAACGACGCGCAGACGGATAAGCCGTTCTAGGCTTATATGTCGCGTTTCTGCCAAGAAATTCTTACTTAGTTCAATTTTTGCACTAAAATAAAAAGTTTTTATAATAAAATGCTGAATAATTTAAAAAAATTGTTTTATTCATATGGTACCTATGGTAAAGTGTGACCTTCAGTCTCCTAATTCTTGTGTTTACAATGTAAAAAGATCTAACCTGTGCCGTTTTCTTTCTGTCGCGGTTACGGTTAACCTAGGTTGTAAAATTTCCCAGAAGTATAAGCAAAAGAAAGAGACCTCGACTGTGTAATATCTTTGAATATTGTTTGAATTTACAGATAATTGTTTATGATTATACTTAAATTTTCATATCAAAAATGCTATGACATTCATGTATTAGCTGACATCATAGAAATATAAAATATTTCTATGGCTGACATGAACAGAAAGAAATCGATGTAGACAGCGCTTCCTGTCATGTTTGATACCTTGAGAATCGGAACCAGCCTATAGGCGCGTTTCGTCGAGCATAACATAGTTACTATTGTTTTCTCTTTCTAAATGCATTCGTCTAAGAGAGATCCAGAATACTACACCGTCACAAAAAATACCCGCTTGTACACCCTTCGACACCGCATATCTGTCAGGGGATAACTATCTCAAAAAGGTAGTTAGACAGGGGGGTTGAAGGGTGTACAGGCGGTATTTTCCTGGTATGATGGGTCTCTCTCAGACGAATGCATTTAGAAAAAGAGAATATTAGTAACTATGTTAAGTTCGCAGAAACATGCCTTATTTTTTCGGTTCAGAATGGTTGCGGTTCTTAAGGTATGGATCTTCACAGGATGTGCTATCTACGTCCATTTGTTCTGTTTATGTCAGCTAGTAGATGACGTCATAGCATTTTTGATGTGAAAATTTAAGTATAATTCGGAAATTCATAAAAATTTAAAACTTTTGATTATATACACATGTAAGCATAAACAATTATCTGTAAATTTAAACAATATTCGAAGATATTACACAATCGAGGTCTTCTTATTTTGTTTATACTTCTGGGAAATTTTAGGACCAACCGATACAAAAAGAAAACAGCTCTGTAATGAAAAACGTCAAAGTCAGTTACAGTAAGCAACGCCATTAGCAAAACTTAAATTCAAGAGACCGTCAGCTAACTTCTGCTGTACGCATTTTATGCTTACTTCATTGCATTCCCGTGCGTTTTACGCATGTGCGATGCCCTTCACTGCGATGGCCGATACATCCGTGCCGATGGCATATGAATTTCACGCTTCACGTTGACAGAAAAGTGTTTTCAAAAACCAAGAAGTTTTCGTTTTTTTACGTAAAAATATGTGTCGCCCAAAATAAAAAAATGTAATCTTACAGCTTTTTTAATCGCATTTTAATGATCGAAAAATTAATAACATGTGAAAGTGCCAAGGCAGATGTTTTCTCTGGGTGATGCCAAAAATTGTTCCCTGTGTAAAGTATATGGTGCAAAACATTACAAACTTATGTTTGAAAGTTTGAGACAATGATGTGTTTGAAATTAACTCTGTGTTTCGGACTTCCATTGTCTATATTTTATTTATACACGACGTTTCGATCAGAGATTGTACTGATCGAAACGTCGTGTATAAATAAAATATAGACAATGGAAGTCCGAAACACAGAGTTAATTACAAACTTAACTATGTGTGTACTGTGAGTAAAATTAAAAACCGAGAAAACACGCCACTTTCGGAATTAAAAATCAAAACAACCAGAAATGGCGTCAGATAACATCAATCCAACGCACTTGCGCAAAACGGCCGTAGAATATTTATTTTTATGGCCTACTTGTTCATGATATGTCGCTAACAAAATTGCCACTTCCAGGCCGTGTATATTAAGTTTATAAGTATATATGGTCAGAGGCATAGACAATAACTACTATATATTTACTCATAAAACAATTTAAAACCTTTATAAAGGTTTTTTTTTATTGGCCGCTGTCATCAGGTTTGAGCCAAAACAGGATTTTGTGTGGTGAACTATGGTGGTCGTCAAGAATGTTAAGTTATTTTTTAGTTTGTGTCATTTTACTGATTTTGTTAAATTGCATGTAGTTTTTAAAGCTATAAGCCATGGAAAAACGAAAGGAGAACGGGAACTCATTTTTCCATTGAGGAAACCCACACGCAATTGGTCATCCTTAGCATGTGCATAGAATATTCTTAAGAAGAAAAAGGATATGTTAAGGATATTCTAAATTAACATTGGAACATTCAAAGCATGTGCTAAGAATATATTACGTTCCGCCCTAATTACATGCTATGCAGGTTTTTAGGATGTGCTAATAGATATTCTTATCAGATATATGTTCATGTGCTAAATCTATAGTAGCGCAAAACCAGTATAACTCCTAAAATATGGCTTTAAATGAAATAAAAAAAATATTTTTGAGCTCTAAAAACCATGTCCTATCAGAATACACCATATGAAAAAAATAAAAAAATACCTATATGTATCCATTGTACCATATAAAGAAATAGGTTGAAACCGCGGAATATAAGCGTTTGGGCGGATTTTTAAAATTATAGGTCGACTGAAAAGTGTATTTTCAGAAAATTTTCGCGTTTGGTGGATATATATGGACAAGCATCTCTAAACCAAGGGTTACTGGATTCGTTTCCGGTCATCGATTTGTTTCCCAATTTTTTTGACTTATTTCATAATTGGTATATACTTTGCATATGCTAAAGATGTCATAAAAGTAACCTTCTTTAATGGTATTTCATTAGTATATGCTAAGGAAATACTAGAATAAACTTCGTTTGATGTTTTTTTATGGTACCAGAATAGGTTGTGCGCTAAAAGGACCAAATAATATAGGAAATACATATACATATATAATAAAAAAAAATACTTATAGAAGCTCATTGCTTTGATGTTCTTTTATGCTACCAAATAATGTTTCAATAAGTGATATATACTTGCATATGCTAAAGATGTTCTAATAGTAACCTTCTTTAGTGGAATTTCCTTAGCATATGCCAAGAAAATACTTAGAAGCTCATTCTTTTGATGTTCTTTTATGGTGCCAGATAGCATATAATAATATGTGCGCTAAACTCATAACATATGCTATGAATATCCTTAATAGCATATACTTAGATAGTATGTACCAAGCATATGCTAAAGATGTGCTGAAAAAGACATCCTCAAAAAGAGGTTTAACGCATATGCTAAAGATGTGCTGACAAGGACATCCTCAAAAAGAGGTTTACGCATATGCTATGCATGTGAACGTTCTTTCATTGCTATGTAGGAAAGGAGTGCTTGTGTTCAATGGTGGCAAAATTTTCCATATTGGAATCCCAAAAAACAGATGTCACAACACTTCAAAGGAAACAAAGGGCATAGAAAGAAATAACCAAATATCTCTCTCTACACATTAATTAACACATTAAACAACTTGCACAACTAAAAATTGCTACTTGCAACCCGGGTCTTTAACGTTGATATGAATGACAGGCACACACGCGATTTTGTCCTTTTGCTTATAAAATTTGGGGCTCTTGTCCCACAAAAATGTGGAAACTCTTACACCAACTCTATTAAATATCAATTTCTGTAATATCTCCTGCTTTCAGTTTTGAATTTTACAAAAGATCAAAAATTATTTTGCCAGCCGCATTTGCAATTTTTCCGTTTCTTTTTCCGTAAAGTTTGGTTAACTTTCAAGGTTTAAGGAAAAAGATACAGAAAAGGAACAAGCATAAACAGAGCCACATCTGAATAAATGAGATTTAATAATTGCTAAAGAAAAAAGATACAGCAAAAGTTACAACAAAGGAATTATTTAAGCATGAACCAGACTTTCCCTGCCACAAAAAAAACTAAATTTTATAATGTTTTATCAGGTTTTATATTTTGTTATGCGGTGTGTAAAAACCTAGTACAATTTTTTTATCAGATTTGACAAGGAAGACTGCTTGGCTCGTAGAATCTTGAAAAGACCGTATGAAATAACATAAAGACTGACAGCAGTGCAGTTTTTTTACCTGGGTTACAACGCAAAATTTTATATACGTAACCAAAATTCTTTTTGTTATATAAGACGAAATTAAAATTTTCCTGTTAAATTCTCTCTAAATTTTAAAATTTTGTCATTTATCTCGAAATTTGTTTTTGCCAAATTGCGTGTTAATCTCTAACCTTTAAAATTTCGAGCGTTTAAGAAAAGTTTTAGTTGAATAAAATTACGCTAATTGTTGGTTAATGCAGAACTTATAGGGACGGGGCAGGACAGCCCGGGAAACTAACAAAAAAAAAATCACACTCACATTTACGAAATATCTTCTCTACTACTACCAAATATCTTAAAATATTAGGTAGGTATAATAAAACGTATCAATTGAGTTACTTTTCCATGTTTAAATTCTGGTGGGCAAACTTACCTCTCTCAAAAGGGATGTGTGTTTTTACGAAAATTTTAACATAGCCAAAAAGTGTCCCTCCATTTAAATGCGTTCAAAAATATTAAAATAAAATACAAATAAAAGATAACACATATGAATGATAAAATATTTTTAATTAGGTACCTACTGTAGACATATATGTATCATATAATTTAAATATAGTTTAATAACAAAGTAATATATAGGTAAATTAGTTAATCTTCTGGACCCAACTGGTACTCTCTATGTGCTCTTCTGTCCCTTATTACGAAGCATCCGAGCAAAATTGTGAGCACGATGCAAATGAATCCAACAATTGACATCAACAGTATTCCATTTTCAAGTACTATCAAGTCTGCTACTAAATTGGTATATCGTTTAGCACAACCTATTTCATACACGGTATTATTTGGATTCATGTCTGGATAGCAGCTGTTCGGAATGGTGGTGTTATATCTATAATAATCGGTAAAGCCGTAAACTCCACAACATTCATAATGCTGTTCGAAATATTTTATACTCGCTATGAGTCTATCATCGCCAGATTGTGCTTCCTCGAAATCTATGCTAAAACTTGCATAGATATCTTGTTTAAGAATTTCATTTTTAATATGGTATCTGTTAGTTAGATCAGGATGAAAGTAGTTTATCACCTGATATAGACAATACAAAAAAAATGCTAATAAAAGTATTCCATAGGTGATTATCATCCAAAGAGCCTCGTAACATGCTGTGACGAATCCAAATGTGCATAAAACAATCATAATTGTTGGATACGCGACTAATTCTGTTTTGCCCATGACTATGTTGGCGGCCCTACTTTGTTTGCGGGGTTCTAATGAAGTTTTTATGCCATATATCAAATTTCCAATGCCGTACAACATGAGAAGGATATTTCCCGCTGATAATACGAATTTGATTAAGAAATATCCACAGTTTTTTAAGCATGACATCTTTTTGGTCTTGGTACCCGTACATCAGTGGTTTGCTTGGTTAATTTTTTTCAGGGAATTATCAGAGAAACTACTTTTTTCCACTTTTAATTTTAAAATGTGATATATACTGTAAAATTTTTATTTTTGAAAGCATCAATAACCATTTGACAATTTGCATTTTTTTGAGTTGATTTTGCATTTGACAATTTTTCAGTCACAATAATTTGCAATAGTACACCAACGAGTAATGTGGCTTGCACCTTCTCGCCAAAATTCGTTATGTCACATTCTAACCACAGCACGACTTTAACTTCTAGTGGCTACTTAAGTAACTCGTTGCTGCAAATGGCCCGTTGTCATACCTAGCTCGCGAAAAAAGGACAAGCGTTTTTTGTAAAGACTGAGTATAGTTTGACACTATAAAAAGACTGTATACGGGAACCCACAAAAAAGCCGAATTTACAAAAACATAGGCATCTTCAGACCTACAAATTACGATATACTAGTAACCTAATTCTAATTGCAAGAACCGTCAAAATTTAAAAAAGAAAAGAAAATAGTAATTGCCTGGTATATAAAGCGTCACGTTAGAGATTAGCATTTAAAGAACATTACAAAAGTTTAAAAAACTAAAAATAAAAAACATTTTTTTTTACTTAAACTTTTATGATTATTTTGTGTGGTTATGTCCTTTACCTAATCCAAAAATGTTCATTTGTTTTTGTTTGTAAAATGTAGAAAGAGTCTCGTTTGTTTAAATGTTTTTTATTTTTACTTTTTTAAAGTTTTGTAATGTTTTTTAAACGTTAATCTCTACCGTGACGTTTTATATACCAGGTTTTTACTATTTTCTTTTCTTTTTTTAAATTTTGACGGTTCTTGCAATTAGAATTAGTTTACTAGTATATCGTAATTTGTAGGTCTGAAGATGCCTATGTAGGCGAAACATGTATCACCTACCAAATTTTGAATAAAAACTTTGTATTTTGAGACTTTATGACTTTGAGTTTCCCAAGTTGAAGCATTTGAAATTCAAGTCTCTTTGAGAAAATGGACGACACTTTTCAATCAGAAAATAATGGACAGGATTAGAATTTTAATTTACTCAATTTACAAAATTATTGAAAAATAATTGTCTAGAAACGAAAAACACCCGACCCACAAATTGATAGAAAATAATATGCCCGATCCTTAAATGAGCAGAACCACAATCCAGCCGAATCGCTATTGGGCATGCGTAAAATCTAAATCCCTAGAGCGCCGTATACCCTGGATTGGGGCGTTGACAAGTTTCTCTATTTGGAAGATAACACGGGGATTTTTTTTACTTCACAGTTTCTGGCTGTACTGTTTATCAAATCTTGCGGTTAATTTTTTGTAATGTACAGCTGGGTCCTTTAAATTTTAGGACGACTCTTAAAGCAGTTTTTTCTTGAATTTGAGCAGTGTATTTTATTTAATTTCAATTTAATGTCAGTCAAATTATAGTGTCAGTCTACTTCAAAATTTATTTTCAACGGCAAAATCCAGTCACATAAAATTCTTATATTGAGTCAAGAAACTCAGATCATGGTCCCACAAACGACGAAGAAATTGAGAGCATGGATTGTGAGGAAGCTGGAGGACGGATGGTCTCTTGCAGCTATGGCAGAACATTTCAATCTCAACCGGAATACTGTATTCTTGATCAACAAAAGGTGGAGGGAAGAAAGAACGCTAGAGAGGAGAGGAGGATCAGGCAGACCCGCAGTTTCCAGCAGCATTTTGTCTCAGTTCCCAGCTTCTTTCACTTGCATTTTGCTCTGAATTATATCAACAAGATCAAGATTTCAGTCATCAAAGAAAGGCAAAATTAGAGTGAATAGGCCAGATAACGCCAGATTCAATCCACAGTATGTGAGTCACTAGCGAGCAGCTGGTCATTTTAATGTGAATGGAAGGGGATGGATATCAGCAAGAGGATTGAAGTGATATGGAGAATTGACGGAAGATTTGTGGCACAAACCTATTTAGAGATAAAGATAAAAAGATAACTGTCCGGTTCATACCGGGAACATCATAACAATATGGTTACGAGAAAACAACGTTGAATTACTTCCTTGGGAAAGTGACAGCCCAGATATGAACCCAATAGAAAATGTTTGGGGTGTTATTGTATACAGGCTCCAACAACGCAGGTTCTTGCCACAAAATGCGGAACATTTCTGGGAAGAAATCACAACGATATGGGAAGACCTTGCAGGCCAAGAAAAGTTCACTGTGTCTTTCTATGTATCAATGTCTCTCAGATTACAAAGAGTTATCGACGTATTTTGTAGTTTTTTATTATTATAACAACTACATAGACACACACAAAGTCTTATAAATAAAGTAAACAAAATAAAAAAAATAAAGAAGACCTTAGTGTAAGAAGTATAACCAGTTCCCTTAAAGAAACATAGATCATCCTGTAGTTGTAAATAACCTACGAAATTTTTAATGTCAACTTAATAGTATAAACTGATCACAATAATCAAACACTTTCTGAAGTTGTCCTAAAATTTAAAGGACCCAGCTGTACATACACTACCGGCCACATAAAATGCGTACGCCGATTTTATATAGTGTTTTATGGGCCTCGCAACTCAGTAACCTTTTAGATATTTCAAATTGACAAAAAATTTCACCGTCAGGTTTTGTTGTTGTCATACGCTTATAGTTAAAAATGCCCCAACGAAAAGAATTCAAAAAAGCCCAAATTTTGGAGGAAATCAGACGGCGAGGCGAAAATTGAGGCACATTTTCTTGGATCCATAAGAAGGACGCGCATCAGACGGATAAGCCGTTTTATCTTAAAAATCTAAATCTTATTTAGTGCGGAAAAGAAGCAAGTCAGGTTAATTTTTGTACTAAACTATTCGCTACAAAAAGAAGAATTTTGGCAACAGGTGGTCTTCACGGATAAAAAAAATCTTTCAGTCCCACAATGACAGCAACCAAATTTTCGTATATCGCCCGCCACGAACACGCTATCTCGAAAAATATATTGCTGGGAACGAAGACCGAGCTGGAAGATCTTCCGTGGAAGGTTTACGGCTCTGAAGTTTATGTTGCAACCATTCTTCATCCAGAAGGTTTTGTGTATCAACAGGATAACTAGCTGTCCTATCCATACCACACACATTTCTAAACAGTGGTGTCCGACAAAAACTCCAGACACCAATCCCATGGAAAATGTGTGGGCAATAGCAAAAAAGTTAACACGAATGAATATTCTTCCCAGAAATTTCAAACACTTAATGGAGCTCATAGTCATAGAGGGTACGATGAAGTCATTGTTTCAAATCCAAATTTATTTCAAAGTTTAGCAGATTCCATGCCACGAAGACATTATCGAGGCTAACGGGGCAATGACACGCCACTGAAGAAACGTTTTTTGTTTTTAATTTACGTAGTGTTTTAATAATTTCTTCTGCAAAGACTCACTCAAATTTACCGATCCTGCAGAGGTGCGTTCACTATGATTAAGTTATTGAGTTCCTTCTTCTTCATACTTTTTTCTTATTCGCACAATTGTAGTCTTGTTTCGTCCATAATGAGCTTTATGAATAAGTTTTTTTAATAAAATGTTGAATAATGTAAAAAAATTGTTTTATTCATTAGTATATTAGTCTTATAGTAAAGTGTGACCAGTCTCCTTATTTTTGTGTTTAGTCGCGATTCTTCAGAAACGACAGAAAATCTTACACGTCAGAACAACACCGTTCTCAACTAAAAAGCAAGTTAACTCATTTTCGTTTTAGTATCCTTTGGTCTATGATCGGTGCCATATTGACACGAAACTGACAGAAAATCCATGTTTTACTTGTCAATTTGGTTATAAAAATGGCAGCCACAATAGGCTAAAGGGCACTGAGGCGGTAGGAGTTAACAGGCTTTTTAGTTGAGAACGGTGTTGGTCAAAATTCTGGAAAGTGGCGATTTTTACTTATCGCCTCATTTAAAATAAAAACACAGTGACCTTCATATTTATCCTAACGTTGTAAAAGAAACTGCGTCATTTTTTAAATTTATTTAATTTTTCTGCAGGACTAGTTTATGGCGGAGCTAAATTGTTACTACGCGTACCAATAAACTTCAAAAAGTGTGGAAAATTCTCACCATGTAAAAGGAAAGACAGAATTTATGTGACTTTTCTGAACAGTGACGAAATATTCCATGGCTATATCTACGGTTTTGTATGTTAAAAGTTTTAAAGGTTTGTTTACACATAAAAATAATCTTAATAACATACATTTTTAAATAAAAAAACAGGGTTTTCAGAAAAACAGCCTACAAAAATTAAAACGGACATATTGTTTATTTAATACAGGGTTCCCACTGACCTGGAAAACCTGGAAAAGTCAGGGAATTTTGAGAGCTACCTAGAAAAGTCAGGGAATGACCAAAAAGTCCTCAAAAGTCAGGGAATTGGCACACAAAACCTGGAATTTCTCTTTCTAAACCTATTTTTTAAACCAACTTTGTAAAAAATATTATGTGAGTTCTCTGCTCACCTCGAATATAAGCTCTGTTTCGCGCTCAATCACTTCCAGTCCACCTAAAATCCAAGAGAAAAGAGAGGAAAGCTTTTTAAAACGTGCAGGACAAGAACCGCATCATTACCCAGGGTGGCAGGTTGTTTTATTGAACATATTTGGTTTTCGTTTTGAAATAATAAATATCACCTGGTATTATTTCTCCTTGTTCTAACCACACATCGCGCTATCTTTTGTTAAAACTTTCAAGTGTAGTCTAGCGCGTTTTTTCCAATCGACGAGATTTCGAGAATTTTCAATTTTTTTAAGAACAAGAATCCAATATGTCGAAAAAAACAGTTTCTAATTTAGACTGGATAAGTCCTTCCATAAGTCCACCAGAGTGGGAGTGTCTACAGGCTGAGAAAACACATAAATATGAAGCATATTGTAAGCTTTGTTTAAAAAATATTGAATTGAGTAATATGGGGCTTCAGGTCATCTTGAGCCATTTTAAGATGTAAAGTACGCGAAGGCTGAAAAAAATTTAAGGAAATTGCCTTTGTTAATCAAGAAAACTGATACACTATCAGTCTTGACCCAAAATCTACATCATCACCAACTACTGAAAGTGAAGGAACCTCCTCAGCAACTGCTTCCACTGCCAAAAAGGGTTCTACTCCTTTTTTGTAATCTTTAAGATTAATCCTGCTGTTGCCAATTATGTCCACATCATCTGCGAAGGCCAGTAGTAGGTTGGGTCCTTCCTGGTGGAAATAACCGTTGGTGTTTTAATCTTGGCTTTCCTAATTGCATATTCTAATGCTATGTTAAAGAGTTGGAGTGAAAGAGGGTCACGACCATGCTTAAGCCCATTGATGATACCAAAGAAATCAGAGTAGCTCTGTTCCACCCTTATCTTGCACCTTGTATCCTCCGTACACATTTTTACCAGGGATATCAGCTTTTAAAAGCCCAGTTCCTGCATTGCTTCTCACAAATTTGCTCTATTTACCTCTTCGTTGAGTAGTTCTTCCATGTAGTTAGGATCTCTCTTTCGTTGGTTATCAGTTGTCCGTTGTTTGTTGAGAGAAAGTTTTCGGTTCTGGATTGGTATCATGTTTTGTGCTTTGTTATTCCCTGAAAGTATTCTTTTATTGTTGTTTTTTCTGCTTATTATATTTAAATGGTGGTCTCTCTTTTTCCTTTATATCATTTAGCTTGCTTCAGATCTTTGTTGTTTATACTATCCTATATTAGATGCTGTTGGGTGTTGAAGCATTTTTTGTCTGGTCATATTTCGTCTTTCCGTCGCTCTACTACAGTCGTCATCAAACTACTTCCTTCTTTGTTTTCTCTTTTTGTCGAGCACTTGACTAGCCACCCTAGTTACTGTTTCTTGGATGTTCTTCCAGAGCTCGTTTATATTGTAGCCCCATTGCGGTTCTTTTATTTCTTCAGAAATTGGTTTCTGGTATATTGTCTGGGTTTGTTCTGTCTTGAGTTTTTCCCTATTTCAGCTTATGCTGGTATTCTTTTTCTTGTGCATGTGCACACATGCATATATATTAACACTTCGTGCATTTTACTTTTATAACTTGCTAGATGAACCAAAAAAACGTTGGTAGAACTAGGCAAATTAGTCTTTTATTTTTACCTGATTGTTTTTAGGATATAACGAATTCGGTTTCTGTGATTTTTGTCTTTAAATAGTTTCGAACAAAGTTTCTCGTTTTATTTATCTGCTTTTTACCCTTTTGTCTCGATAATATAAAAACCTGCTGAATTTGAGCTTTCAAAAATTATCATGGTAAAAGTCTACATTTACTTGGTATCGGATAATCCACGTAGACGAGCAATTTATATCCAAAAAATACCTGGAATTTCTTAAAAAATGGTCAGGACAAACCTGGAAAAGTCAGGGAATTTGGAAATCAGAATTTGGTGGGAACCCTGTAATAGACCAGTATTAAAAACTAAATTTTAAGGAATATTAGCAAGTAGTCCTGGCAAAAAAGCACTCTAAGTGTAAACTTGTTTATAAATTTTTCTGACGGTTTTTGAAGAATCGCGACCTGTACAATGTCAAAAGATCTAACCTGTAATTTGAAAACATCAAAGTCAGTGACAATAAGCAACGCAATTAACAAAACTTAAATTTAACAGACCTGCATCAGCTAACTTCTGCTGTATGCATTTTATGTGGCCGGAAGTGTAGGTCCGATGACAATACAATATTATGAAGAAATTTGGGGAATTTCATTTAAATTTAATTCTATACATTTATTTTTCGAGACAATTTTTTTCGGACCAATTATTTTCTTTTTTTTTAAATTCTGACAAATTATGTTTCTGCCAAATTTGGTTTCGGGTTTTTTATAGGGACCCCTGTTATACAAAAGGTGTTTCACAACTTACGTCAGAAACTTTTAGAGCGTGTTAACAGTTGACTGCAAGTAATACAAAAAATATAAAAAAAACGAGTACGTCGTTTTCAAAAACCTCTTCAAAAAGTTTTCTAGTGGGGAACATTTTCCAAAGACATGATTGATGACCACTAAAAGTACGTAAATGATTCCTTGAAGTCTGATACACATAAAGTTATCGTATATCTAAATAAGAAGGTCAAATAATGACATACATCTAAAGTCTGTTCATAAAGAAGAGAGAGTAATTAAAATGCAATTTGGATAAATTTTGTACTGAGTGATCAATCACTTTTTCTTCACTTTTAAAAATTTTCTAATGTACCTCAGGTAAAAATACTTTATTTTTATATACCTGACCCTGTTCGACCGGAGAATACAATAGAACCCAAAACCGAGAAAAATAGAAGGCAAGCGATAAACTATTCTCATAGGCGCCGCAATTGGGGGAAACTTACATTTTAAGTACCGTGGTATATAAGTATTATAAGTATTAGTGGATGCGAAAATAGTAAATATGTGAAAAGTTCTATGAAATTTAATAAAACAAATTACTTTATTAGAAAAAATTTATGAATGAAATAATAAAAATACATTTTAGGAATAAAAATAATATTATAATATATATACAAAAACGGATTGGCGTTTTAACTATAATTAACAAGCACAACTAAAAATTAAATTAAGGCTAAACAAATGGTTGGTACATAAAAAAAAATGTTACGGTTGTCAATTATTATAATTACAAAAATAATTAATGGAATGAAATGGAGGTAGATACGTTTCTTTAAAACCAGTCAAAAATAAAATAGGAATAAATTACTCACCAGGTTTCTGGAATGGTAACTGGCGTTGTCCATTACTATTACTGAACCAGGAGGTATTAGGTCTAAAGTATTCTTCAAATGTATCGCCATTTATGTCCTCGTGATAATCGGCAGTATGGTTTGACGGAAAGACCAAAAGACCCCCTTTTAAAAACCCTTTTTCATTGACAATATGGACAATTATCAAACGTTTTCCCTTTCCTGACGCCGGCTTTATCCTTGTCGACCAACCTTCCATGAATGCCTGTTGGGCACTTTTCATATTTTTGTCTTGCCAGTGTTTGCCAACAGTGTGACCTTCATTTACCCAAGTTTCATCAAGAAAATTTATATTTTTGCCCTCCCTTCGAAATTGCCTAATTTGCCTTAAATATTTTCTTCTCTAGCAAACTATCTCGTCACTTTTTATTAAAACCGCCTTTCTGTTCTGTTTTTCCCAAGAAAAATTAATTTCTCTTAAAGTTTTCCACAATTTCGTTCTTCCAATATTTGGAAACCCACCATCTTGTTTTATTGAAGAATAAACTTTATCAACAGTGGGAATTTCCGTTCTAAAATTAAAGGAATGATCTAACCGCCTTAATCCATTTTTTTCATCCTCATCAAATTCTATTGGTTTTCTCCCAGACTTTCATAGCGGCGATTTTAATGATTCTAATTTTCTTTCATGTAGTATCCTATAAATAGTGCTAAAAAACAGAACACGCATAATAAACAATTTCTCTATCAGGTTAAAATATAATATATATTTTTAACTGCTGTCTGCGCCAATGGTACGCTCGAGAAAATGGGTTTTAAATCGTTTTATTACCATCTCTTCTTTATACATGAACTTATAATATTAATGTAAGGGGACATAGCAATAAATTTGCGGTGGGTTGTTAATTGTGCTTCGTCATAAATTAAAAGAATTTCCACTAATTCGCTGTCCCAAGAAATGAATAGTTGTATGTCATTTTTTAGAACAAAACACAAAACAAAATCACTAAAAAAACTAATACTCAGCTTCACAACGCGACGCGACATTCAAAACTGAATTAGCTAATATTGCATAGTTTGTTTACTTTCTTTGGTACGGTAAGGAGATAAAAGCGTAGCGTGCAACGCACAGGCTTGCTTGATGCTTGTTTTTCGTTAGGTGTTTTGTTGATAAGCTTCAATATACAGTTATAGGTAAAGAAAATGTTTTAGCATATTTTAATTAGCTGTACCATTTTGCAACAAAACTTTTGAACAAATTTAAGCGAAATGAGTCGTCATTTGAAACACCGTCCAGTATCAGGAAATACGTCCTTCATTTTTATACATAAGTCCCCAGCAAACACAGAAGGTCGGTCAGTACCCTCTCCAGATAGGCCGATCAACTCATACCGATTTAGTGTCCTTTTATCCACCTTCGCCGCCATTTTCACTCAAAAGTGACAGATAATCCATTAGTTTTCTGTCAAAATGGCGGCGAAAGTGGATAAAAGGACACTAAAACGATAAGAGCTGATTGGCCTATGTGGAGAGGGTAATGGGTCGGTAAATAATCGGACCGACGTCGTCAATGTCAGCATTAGGTCGGCATCGGCAGTTAAACATGGGCCGATTTTGGACGGACCAACTACCGACTTTCATCACCGCCATGAACATAAAAAATAATTTGCTTGACCCGACGAAAGTCCGATGTAGTATCCTACCCCTCATGCAGGAATAATACCGTCGATTCAACGTGAACACGCCACGCTCTCTTATGCGACGCATCCAGACTAACCATATCAAATAAAATACGTGAGTAACATTTCACTCATGCGGCGTTGTCCCATGAAAAATATCTGCTTAATATACACAATACCCTCTCCATATAGGCCGATCAGCTCTTATCGTTTTAGTGTCCTTTTCTCCACCTTCGCCGCCATTTTGACAGAAAACGAATGGATTATCTGTCACTTTTGAGTGAAAATGGCGGCGAAGGTGGAGAAAAGGACATTAAATCGGTATGAGTTGATCGGCCTATCTGGAGAGGGTACTGATATACAGTATCATTTTCTATTAGATATGTATATGGCTCATGAGAGTCTAATGCCCGTGTGAACCACTTCCCCTTACTTCTTCCACTTGTTCAAGTGCCGCTTGAACTGAGGGTGACCCTTGAGAATTACTTGGTTTGCAGAAGTTCCGAATATGTTCCACTTGGAAAAAGTAATTAAATTATTGGCAACGTGGCAGTTATCTGCATTTTTTTTGTGTTTTCTGTGTGGTGATCATGATTATTACCTGTCAGCTGTCAAAAAAAACACGTAAAATTTGAGGTTGTTTTAAAAAAACAAATTTTATTGATGTTTATGATTGTATGGAGGAAAAGCAAATAAAACTACTATAATTGGTTAACTATAAAATTTTATTGATGATTTATAATTGTATGGAGGAAAAGCAAATAAAACTACTATAATTGGTTAACTATAAATATCTAGTACATGTTTTCACATTATTGAAAAGATTGTCTTCTTTTTCTCTTATAGATCATGTTCTCTGTTCCGACAAAGAGCGTGACATATGGAGAACAAGATGCTTGATTTTCGATAGGTATTGAATACGATGTGAAAACATACTAATTATTACACCACCAGACCAACCCAACCCAACGCATTTTTCAGTTTCTTTGCAAACGAATTTGCGAAAAAAAAGGTGAATTTTTCGCTTAGCGAAAAAAATCATGATTTTTTTGGGACATCCTAAACCTTTGGTAAAAGGTATCTTCATCTCATTCTTTCGAAAATCCTTCTTGTTAGATATTCTATTAATTACAAAGTCTAATTCTTCATCTTCTTTGTCATCCCGAAGAAGTTCCATTTTAAGCACAGGTCACTAATCAACACAAAGATTTTAAGTCAACGGATCAATTTTATAAGCTCTAAAAACTAATGGCTTTTGTTTAAAAACATAACCAAAAAATACCTCACATAACCTAAAAATGCACTTAAGCCGAAGTAATTCTACGGCTATCTTAACTACAGCTTAAGTGCCACTTACATGATATTCTACACCTTTGCAAACCAAAACTAAAGCTTAAGCTCGGCTCACATGTCAAGCCGAACCCGTGCACACGGGCATAGTCTATGATCACCACACAAAAAAATGCAGATAACTGCCACGATGCCAATAATTTAATTACTTTTTCCAAGTGGAACATATTCGGAACTTTTGCAAACCAAGTAAATCTTAAGGGTCACCCTCAGTTCAAGCGGCACTTGAACAAGTGGAAGTGGTGCACACGGGCATAGGTGCAACTAGCCCCAAAATCGTAAATTTTGCTATGAAATTTTGATAAGGCTTTAGTGCCATATAAAAAAGAGATAGTAAAAGAAGCGGCACGCATTAAGTATGACGAGGCTCTATAAGCTTTATAGAAAAAGCCGCACGGAAAAGACCGAATATTCGCGATCTTTAAACCATTATAGTTTAATAACTGGTGGGAAACTGGTGTCATCAATAACCAAAAATTAGGTAGGGGTAGTTGCGGGGGAAAGATTGATCCAGACGGACGTCTACTGTACAGACATACGGCGTTTATGACAGCGATTAAAATAATGTTTTTTATTATTTGTCGTAGAAAAGGTTATTAATTGGTCCGGTAATATCGATAAAAAAACATTTGTAAGACCGTTCTTTCCGGCCTGTGCCTTTTGTGAATTTTTTCTTTGAGCGTTTGAGCTACTAACGAAGTGTTGGCAAATTGCCCAAAACTCACCGCTATCTTCTCACTCAAGTTTTAAATCGCCATTTTGGTGATTTTTGGTGCTTGTGTTTGGTAATTTTTTTGGTGAGAAAGTTTTCCGGGGTAGCGGCAGTTTAAATTTTAGTCTAGGCTATTTTGGGTTAAGGTCTAAGTGCCTTTTAAAACCATTGATGCATAATGCAGAGGACCTTAAGGCTGCTTCATGCTTAAATTCCTTTCCGTAACTTTTGCTGCAACTTTTTGTGAGTTTATACAGGTAAATTTAAATTAAATTAAAGTGATAATAACAAATTAAAATAGAAATAATTCTGGTTTATACAGACAAATAAAAATAGGTAATTATGCAGTATACAGTTTTCTGCCATTTTTGATTTTTTTTCTTTATGGGGGCACCTTTTAGGGTCCCTAGGACCCCAAATCCGCCTGCGCCCGATTTTTTTTTTTTTTTTAACGAGAAAAAAAGGGTGCCCAGGGGGGGTTGTAAAGTGTTTTTTTAATTGTTTTGGGTTGGTTTGGATTAGGTTGGGTTGGACTGTGTTGGTTTGGTTTGTTTTAGTGAAAAAAAAATAAAAAAAAAAAACAAACGGCGCAGACGGATTTGGGGTCCTAGGGACCCTAGAAGGTGCCCCCATAAAGAATTTTTCAAAAAAAATCAAAGATGGCAGAAAACCGTAAACTGCATAATTACCTAAAAATAACTTTGTACCAATTAGGGTACAGCTTCTGCACATGTAGCATTTTATTTAAGGAATACTGAAAAAAGGTTAAAGTTAAAGGAAAATTTATAATTTATTTTGCTTGCAACTTACTGTATACCTCATACCGCTTATCTTTCAGAATTCTGAATTCACCTCTAGTTTTGAAAGGGAATTTTTGCAGGGAAATGGATAGCGAACCAGAAAAAAATGTAGGCGATGAAGAAGAAATGACAGAAGTTAGAGAGATGAAGATAGTCCCTTTGCAGCTGATAGATATTGAGGAGTCCAAAACTGTTAGAATACAGACAGACCAAGGAGTCCATAGTGTGTATCCTATGGATGTGAGTCAAAGCAATACAAAAAGTAAATATTATAAGCAAACATATAGGCCTGCATGGGAGCAGATGCCTGATTTTAAAGGTAAATTATAGGGTTGGGTAAATATTTTGCCTCTAGTAATTTTTCAGTACTTATCTTTAAAGTCACATTCAGCAATTCTTTTTTCAAAGTAATCTTTATCAAATCAAATCAAACTATGCTTTATTGTCAAAAATTACAGTTCTATTTATGGACAAAGCTGTGGTAACTTAAAAGTATAAAATTAAGTCATTACAAAAAATAAAATTTAATAAGTTTTTTAATTATTTTAAAGAAAGTACCTATATACATTGAGATTATTTTAGAAATTATTATTATAACATACCTCTTATCTTTATTTTTCTGTTTAACTCAGGTTGGTTGACAGGAGTTGAAGGTCAACCCCGTCGAGCATACTGTACTTACTGTCAAAAAACGCTGCATGCTCACAGATTGAGTCTATTGAAACATACTTGCACTATACGACATCAGAGGGCAGCTCAAGCACATTGTCTGAGAAAGGTAAAAAAATATTGGATTAAGGCCCACAATGTGAATATAAGTACAATTATAATACCATAGAAGTTCTTATCAAGATTTGATGTACATAAACAATGAGACATATTTTTGCAATATTTTTGTTTTTTGTGCAGTGGCGGCTCGTGACTTATAACACTGATGAGGCACCCTGATCAAAAATGTTAAAAAAATAAACACCATAAATGAGAATAATATTGGTCAAATGTAAAAATCTAAAACTTATTAAGATAAAAAAAAACTATTCTTCAATCTACTATTTTATGCGTTTTTACTTTGAAATAAAAAAAATGAATTGATATTTCAAATAACATTGAATTTTTGTATTTTAACACCCGAGGGCGAAAAAATGACCGTAGGGCTTTAATAACTTTAAACACTAGTTATCCCCTCACGCTAGTGCATAAATAGTTATTATACATTTTCATTACACAATTTTTTTGTTTGTGACAAAATCAAAATCTTTGCATATATACAGGGTGAATTCTTTCAACGGAAGGGTGCTTCTAGCGGGCTAGAATTTGGTTTTACAAAAAAATCCAAAAACACATTAATTTTCTTTAATCTTGCTATCTTGGATTTTTTTATGCCATTTTGTTTACGAGGTATGGCAAAAAAATATATTTTTTTAAATAGGACACCTTGTATAGTTTGACATTTTTTCAATTCTAAAAAAAAATTTCTTTTTAACAATACAACACACTAATACTCTATCTCTTATGGTTTCCAAGATAGAGGCATTTAAACTTGCATGGAATTGTTGTCTATTTACAGGGGATATTTGAATGAATATTAAAGTTTTCCATACAGATTTAGATAAAAATATCTTGATTATCGTAAAAGATAGATCCTACTGTGTAGTATTGCTGTAGAGAGATTTGTTTGCAGATTTCAAAAATTGCAAAATATACAGGGTGTCCTATTTAAAAAATATATTTTTTGCCATACCTCGTAAACAAAATGACATAAAAAAAATCCAAGATAGCATGATTAAATGAAATTAAAATTCTCAGTTGACATGTTTTTGGATTTTTTATTCAATCAAATTGTAACCTGCTAGAAGCACTGTTCTGTTTAAAGAATCCATGCTGTATAATCACCAACACAACAAGCATGATGCAATTAGAGGCTGAGTTGTCAATGGATGAAGCGGATCTTTTAGTTGCCTCATGTGGTCATGTAATTTAGAAAAATTAAGTCATCCCAAGGCTTTATACAAAGAAACATAGGGTTTTTAAATGTGCGATTTGTTTATTTTATAATTGCAATAACAAAAACTTGATCTCACGTTTTTTAATTTGCAAAATTTTAATGCGGCCAGCGAGGCTTTATGAGGATTCATTCTTGCAATGGCAACACATTTGCTGGGAAATAACAAATTTTTTTAATAAAATGATGCATATATTTAAAAAAAAATTGTTAACTACAGGAAGGTTAACTCATCAATGTAATGCAAAATTCTTCACTTTATTTCCTAATTTTTCATCTCTGTCTTTTTTTACCATACTATGGTGGAAAAAGATAGAGATATAAAATTAAGCAATAAATTTCAGAATTGTGCATCAACTTGCTGGTTAATCCCCCCCTAAATAGTGTAGATTTCTAGGTGTTTTTTTATTTTTAAAAATTACTTTTTTACAGAAAAAACAGAGTAACAAACCACCCACCCATGAGAGAATAGTTCAAACTGTCTTAGTTTCTGATGGTGACGAATTATTGCAGGATGAACACCATGTGGTTGAATATTCTGAGAATGAGTTTGATACTATAGGTAGGCACAACACAGTAAGGAAAATAAGGGGAGGTATCCAAACCATGCAACAACCAATTTATTATTTTTGTAATTATTCTTCATCACAGATTTAAAATAGGTTGAATAGGGCAATACTTAGTAAAGGTTTAAGTTCACCAAGTCATCTTGTTTTGCAAATTTAATTCTTTTAGATATTGTTTATATTTAATGAAAAAAAGATATTTTTTGATATTTTATTCACCCAAAACCAAAAAAATTCAGCAGAAGCACAATAATGTACAACAATTGTACAGTAGTAAAAATAAAATGGTAGTAGCATGGACAAGCAGAGTGCTAAGAACAATTAAAAACAATAAATTTCAAAAAAACAGTTTCAATGGGTAGATATTGGGTTAAAACAAAAACAGAATAATAGCACAACCAACCAAAAGATACAAAATTTGACACAGAAAATTTAAGTTAATTTTATAAGTAGTGGTTGTATTTTTAGATGAATCAATAATGGATGAAGAAAATGAAAATGAAATAAATGAGATAAGTGATATAGAAGAGGATGATGAGGCTACTGTCACTTATGAAACACTCAGTGAAGATGCCACTGAAATTGCCAATTTCAATAATATTAATCAGATTGTAAATTCTCGTTTTAAAAAGGTAATCTTCAAGAAACCTTTTTTAACTTTTTTAAATCAAAAAGCCTTGAATATCATCTTAAAAGTTATTTTTCTTTCTAGCAAGCAACAAGCTTTGACCCAAATAATGTCTTAGGCCCAATTTCCACCCAAGTAACTGACACAACCCGTGGTGCGCCAGCCACAGGGCTCTCAGTCAGCCTCTATAGGCTTGTAGATGGGAGGTGGACCTACATAAACGAAGGTCTGACAAATACCAATGGTCGAGTTGGGAGTTTCATGGTTAAGAACAATTTTGTACTAGGGAGATATAAATTGCACTATGATGTTGACAGATATTTCGAGTTCAGGGGAGTGGACAGTGTGTTTCCATTTATTGAGGTGAGAATATGAAGTACCTACCTCCCTTCTTGTTATGCCTGCAGTCTGATTAACCTCCCCATCCTGTACCTGTATTTGGATCAGCAAGAAATTAACAAAAATAGTATCACAACAAAAATATTTATTTGTTAATGAAATACTGAAAAAAAAATGAATTTAAAAACCGCGACCCCACCCCAAGAAAATCAAAATTTAGTTATGGCATAATTATGTGCTAATTTTGTCCCCAATCAAAAAATTTTGTGCTCCTCTGGTTTCTGAGGACCAGGAAATATGGAGCCAAACTAAAAATGTTTGGTTTTACAATTATGTGCTAATTATGTGCTCTCCGAATATATAAGAAAAAAAATAGAATTTTTCATTTTAAAATAATTTTTTTTAAAAAAAAGGTGGGGTAGCTAGGTTAATATTACCTTAGCGACCCCACATGTTTAGGTATCACGGAATTAAAAAAATTCAAAAACCATTATTATCTGCAAATTATGTGCTAATTTTGTCCATAATCAGAAAATTTTCTACTTGTCTGGTTCTCAAGAAAATCAATAAAAAGGATATTAGATTACATCATTTGTAATAACCTAGTATTCGCAATCTGAAGTATGATTCCAAAGTAAAAATATATATTTTTAGTTTGGCACCATATTTTCTGGTGGGGTTGCTAATTAATATTAACCTAGCTAACCCTCTTTCTTGTTCGATTTTCTCTGAAACCAGACAAGTACAAAATATTTTGATCATGGATGGAATTGGGACATAATATGCAGATAATACTGTTTTTTTTGAAATTTTTAAATTCCGTGATACCTAAACATGTGGGGTCGCTAAGTTAATATTAACCTAGCTACCCCACCCTTTTTTCTTTTAAAAAAAAACGTATTTAAAATAAAAATTCGATTTTTTCTTACATATTCGTGGAGCACATAATTTTAAAATTAAAAATTTTAACTTTGGCGCCATATTTCCTGGTGGGGTTGCTAAGTTAATATTAACCTAGCTACCCCATTCTCTTTTTTGATTTTCTCAGAAACCAGAGGAGTACAAAATTTTCTGATTAGGGACGAAATTAGCACATAATTATAGTGTGGTTAAATTTTGATTTTCTTGAGGTGGGGTCGTTAGGTTAAAAGCTTATTTATACATATAGGTTGTGTTCAAGTAAATAATTTTTGTTTTTTTTTTAGGTTGTTTTTGATACAACAGCAGTTACTGAGAATTACCATTTTCCTTTATTGCTTAGTCCAAATAGTTACACTTCTTATCGAGGATAAAATAATATTTTTAGGAAATAGTTTTTATAATTACATTGTTATGTCCATATCCTTCAATGTGCAAATCTCCGATTAAGCTTTAATCATAATTAACCCTATAGAGAGTTCAAAATACCAATTCTAGTTATGATTAAAGCCTAATTGAGGAATTTTTGCGTTGGTGGATATGAGCATTAAGCCCTGTTCTTAGTGCTTCGACGTGTAGTGACCACTGACCAATAGCAATTAAGTAGCTTTTCCCCTATTTCCCCCACTCATCTGTCTCTGGCTGCCGCTGGTAGAGTTAAATTTATTTCAACTTTTTTCTCCGGTAGCTGTGACAGTTGCCATATTTAGAGTTTTTTCATGTTTTTGTTTTTCTAATTTTATATAATTTTAATTGTTTTATGTGATTTGAAATAAAATATTAAATAAATATTACACAGTATAATACATTACAAGAAAGTAAAATAATATTAAGACATACCTTCTGCAGGTATTTCTCTTTTCATAAAAAGAAATTAACGTATTCAGGTTCATCCTTAAATATTTCAAAAAACAAATGTTTTGGGACACCCAGCGACAGTGGACGACACTCGGTAGTTGATGTCGCTGGATTCCACCGGCGAGAGTGGAGGATATTGTCGTTCGCGACACGTCGAAGCTCTGAGAACGGGGCTTTAGTGTTACCTTAAATTATCTTTATTTTATATTTTTTATTATAAATTATTATTAATTGTAAAAAAACTGACCTGCAACATATTAAAAATGCTTTCAATTGTAGAGACATCCTTTTTCTTATTTATAGTAAAATAGAAAGTTACAAAAAATATTTCAGACAATTTTTTTATCATAGCCCAACCAAGCTATCAACTACACTGAGAAACTTTCAACTTTGCTGTCAAAACATCTTGCCGGAACAGCAACGTTTCTTAGCTGGGATAGCAAAAAATCTCGATATACTATCCCCTGGTTCTAATAGATTTATGACTTGAAAGCCACGGACATCCACGGATGTAAAAACCCAGTTCAAAGCACGAAAATTTGGGAAAATCCTTACCATTGAAAAATGCTGAAATGTAGAAATTCGGGGAAACTTGGCAATCTCTTCTCCTTCCCAATTTATAGCAATGTTGCCAAAGTGTGTCGGAAATCTGGAATCTTGCGTCATGCAAGACGCAAAAAATGGAAACATCCAAAAGCTAACATAAAAATTATATCTCGCACGTAAAAACAAACAATTTGTATAAATATCTTAAATTCATACCCTTTTATAAGGGCCGTATATTAATAGTCATTATCCGAAGGCTTCCTTTTGGGTAAATGTGTATACCTATGTAAAGGCGGATTCAAAATTCCTTAAGGTACTTTGAGGTAGGAAGGAAATAAAACAATAGCAAATGCATGCTGTTACTCATAGATTAAGGAACTACCTTAACCTATGCTCTTACCTCTTGCGGCTTACGAAATCATATGATTCAGCAGCATCCGTTTGCTATAGTTTACTTTCCTTGCGTCTTACATGCTCATAAAGGCGGATTCAGAGTTCCGTAAGGTAAGCGGTATGATGTAAGACGCAAGGGCAACAAACTATAGCAAAGGCCTGCTACTGTTCATATTGTTCCGTGAGCTGCAAGTGGTAAAAACAGCATGAATTTGATATTTTTTATTTTCCTTGCGTCTTACCTCATACCGCTTACCTTACAGAACTCGCCTGAATCCGCTTTAAGGTAAGGTGACCAACTCCTAAAGGGGCAAAACCGGGACACTCCGGCCATTCAATGTATTGTATATCATCTAATAATATTAAGATGTATTTTCCAAAATACTTATTAAAGAAAAATAATTTAAGTAAGGTTTCAATTCAAATTTTTACTGATTTTAAAGTTACAAAATACAGTGGTATCAAAACCGGGGCGAACCGGAACTTTTGCTGAAAAATCGGGACTATCCGGGATGGACTTTTTTCCCGGGACAAATGGTTAAAAATCGGGACTGTCCCGGCCAAACCGGGTAAATAAGGTGACCTATTTAAGGACGGTATTCATTCACCATAACCCATAAGAATTTACATTGCCCAAGGAAGATGGGTCCGATGCTTCCGATATTTATGGGCCTTATTGGGAACGACTATGAATACGGTCCTAATAATTCTTATGACGATGCCATGACCAAGAAGGAAGCCATGAGGAACGACCATACATGGAGCCGTCTTAGCTCCGCGTCTATCATAGAAATATAAACCCTTTCTATAGCGCCTATGCACATGCGCAAAAATTTTACGAGGCGTCCGGTTTTGCGACCTTCGCCCTTCGGTCGAGACGCCATTTTGTGGATTATTGTGATACTTTTAATCTTCGGTTACGCGAAAGTTTTTAGGAGTTATAGGTATATAAAAACTGTTTATAGCTTGAAGCTTAAGATGTCGCCGCATAAAAAGACGTGCTGTGTTTGTGGATGCCGCCAAACAACAAAACTGAAGTTTCACAGGTTGATAGTTATTTTTTCTTAAAATTTGAAGGAAAAAAAGTGAAAAAAGCTAAAAATTATTTCTATTCATATATTTATTTATTTAAAAATAGAAAATACTGATTTTCTAAAAACGTAAACAAATAGAAAAACTTTGACAACTGCACAGCTGTCTTTCTGGATTTTGGTTGGTTAACCGATGATGATGGCCGCGCATGTGCAGAACCGCTAAGCTTTGACGCCAGAAAGAGACAATACATAAAAGAGTAAAAGAGAAAGGTATTGGCATATATATAGGACATCCTGCTTACAAAGTTGTGCACGCCGAAAGCATTGCAAGGGCGTATATTTAAGCTCATACTGATGCCTCCGATATTTAATCGCTCATACATATATGGAAACGACTATCTATACGAGCCGAGCCCTTATTACAATAGGTTTTTTTTTTGTGTATCAATGGCAACAACTTATGGAAATTGCATGATGTGGCTGTTTTTTTTTCAGTTTTTTGAAACATTTCAATTTTAATATTTTTTTAAAATTTAAAATAACATTTTAAAAAATTTTCCAACTGCATATATATTTTTCTCAAGTTCACAACGGCAACATCGCTCGCCCGCCACTTTGACAGTTTATGATAAAATGGCGTGCAGTGACTTTTAACACATGTCAATGTTCTCCGGTAAGCACAAAAAAATAGGAAAAATTATCAATTTTACATTCTGAAAATCCTTTTATTTGGTCGTACATACAGTGCTCATTACGAAATGCTGAAAGTTACTTTTGCGCTCGGTCTGGTTAAGCGGAGTTTTTAGGTAAACCTGTGACGTAAACATTCCTATTTTCTGTGCTGTCATTTTATGGAAGGAAAAAAATCTGGTTTTGTAATAATTTATAGTGTTTATTTTGCTATTTATGGGCTCAGCATATGAATATGTTTATAGTTTTAAATGGCCAAAAATAAGGTCAAACTTCCCTTCAAAATTAGGCACCAAACTGAGAAGGGTGTTTTAAAATATCCTTTTTTTTTTAGTCTGGAAACTTCTTTAGAATGATCATTACTTTGGCCAAGGTGACCAACTCTTAGGGTTTATTTATAAACTGAGTGATGACCACTGTCAGTATCATTTAATAAAAAAACCCTTCATTTGTATTGGTAGACATGAACTGCACTAATGACCATCATAAATGGTTATCTCTGACAGGTCTCTCCAAATGTTATCAGTTTAATAATCAGAAAAAAATCCTTTTTTGCCCTGTTTATTTACAGAAAGTAATTTTATATTATTCACATTATTTTCATTTTTGTTTTTACTTGACAAGTATTTTGATCTTACTAGGTTTTTATATGAACTCAATCATAGTTTACAGCTGGTCAAGCTGCCTCTAGTTTTCCAATTCTAGGCAAAATATGTTTGTAAAGTTTATTTAATTTAATAATGTAAACACCCTAGAAACTTAATTACTTGTTTGGAATCTCCCATATTTATTAATTAAACAATGAATTTTTTAGTAAATTTCAAACTAAGTAAACTTGATTTTTTGTAGTTTATTTTTAAAAAATTTTTGGGCAATTGACTGTTTCATAACCATGAAGTTAAAAAAATGGGGTTGTTTCTCTTTTGTGTAGTAATAGTTCAGATAAATTTTGCAGAGTTTATGGTCTTAAAACAAAATTTGTATATAATTTGATAAAATTATTAAAAATCCTCATTTCTGTGAATTTCAACATTCACACTATTTTTTCATCTTTCTTAAATACAGTAATAAACATTCTCAGCATCTAGGTAATTAAGTATAAATTTCTGTTTTGTTTTTTATCTATAGCTATCGTTAAAATGTATGTTATGGATATTTCACAATTATCATTTTTGTGAATCTTTCCTCACCATGTCAGTTTGTACAAGAATTTAGAAATTTCAGTGTTAGCCCTTTTTAAGTAAAACAATAAAGTTCGCTACCTTTTCTATAAATTTTTAAAAGTCAAGTTTTTTTCAAATACAAAGCAGGTCCGTATGTGGAAAGAATTATTATTAAACAATACATTGCTTAAACGAAATGTGATAAAAATTCTTTGGTTTTGGCTAGTTTTAACTTCATGAAAGCCAGTCATTTAAATTTCAGGGAATTCATAATAAACTAGTTAAATTATGTGAAATTTGATAACATTCTGTAAAAATTTGTGATATTCTGTAATGTTTTGTGATTTTTGTGAAATTATGTGAACTTTTGTAACATTATGTGAAATTTTGTGAAATTCTGTGAGCTTTGTGAAATTGGGTGTAAAAGCTATGTGAAATCCATGAAATTTTTTGAAATTCTGTGAAATTTTTGGAAATTTTCACTCCAAATTTTTATAAAACTTCAGATACATACATATCGCTACCTTAGCAAAAATGTGTATTATTTTTTGACTTTACATTTACCACAAATGAAAAAAATAAAATTCTTCTGTGACCATGCTGAAAACACCACTTTACAGCATGCATTTTAGTTTGCTGAGGTATGGATGTGTCATCAAAAAAAAAACAGAAAAGCTCATAAACATTGGATTGCTCACCAGACAATGGCCCAGTAAAATATCACCTAAAGGTAATAGGAAGAGCGAAACCGCAACAGAGGCTGCAGAACACTTACTATGTGAATGCCCTGCCCAACTCTGGAAGAGGCCACCTTGAGGGGGTACTGTCATCCACCCAAGAACTGGGCCAAGTATCCCCCAAGAATCCGAGACAACTCCCCTTGCAATTTAAGGAGATCCAAAAAATGTTTGTTCTTGCTTATTATTATATTTCTATTGATCTAGGGGGACATCCAAAAAAATGTTGTTATATTTATATTGACCTCTCGGATGGAGAGAAACATGTAGGAATACTTTTAGGGATCTGTCAATCATGACAGCACCTGGCGTCTATATTTATGAGTGTGTGATGTTTGCAAGAAAAAATATTCATTTATTTTTAACAAATTCTGTAGACCATACACACAATACAAGATTTAGAAGTAGACTAAAATCAAATCAGCATAAAATGACCATATATGAAAAAGGGGCATTTAAAAATTGTTATTTTCTGTATAATAGATTACCTAACAAAATAAAAAACAAACCCTCAATAAGTTCCTTTAAATGTTAATATGTCGTCTCTAACTAGATACTTACTTAGACTTTAATTAATTTAGGAATACTGACTGTATTTAAAATGTTTACCATTTCAAAATAAAACATTTTTTGACTTTGACTTTGACTATAGCAGGTTCCAAAAAATTTTGGTCTATAGCAAAACCAGCAGACCCT
This sequence comes from Oxystoma pomonae, assembly GCA_963921995.1. Lineage (NCBI taxonomy): Eukaryota > Metazoa > Arthropoda > Insecta > Coleoptera > Brentidae > Oxystoma > Oxystoma pomonae. The sequence goes on along the minus strand of OY998169.1, from coordinate 82,307,498 downwards.
AATACTTGAAAGTCTGTGCTAGAACCAATGTTACTAAATCATATTTAGTAACCATTGGTACAACTACAAACAAAATAAAAGACTGATTTGTATTGACAGACTGTAGGGGGGTTATCCTTACAATAAAATAATAAATAATAATTATTGTTTTTTATCTACTACCTTATCAGAAAAAAAAAGACATTTTTGACCCGCATATGAGAGGCGCAATAGCCACTTTATCTCCCTAGAGAGTTTTACATATTTTATCCTCCTCTTTTTGTTACCTTGATTAAATCAGTCATATAATATTTGTTATTGTAGATATTATTAGGTAGTAGATAAAATCAGATAGATTCCTCTGGAAGAAAATGCATTTCCTCCTTGGTTTTTTAATGATCTCCTCAGGTAATAATTACAAAGGGTGACCACATTCTGGCAAAACCTGGAAAGTCAGGAAAAAAAAATGTGGTCATGAAAAGTCATGGAACTTACTCAAAAGTCTGGGAAGTCAGGGAATATTTATATACTCTTTCAGGATATTAAAAAATGCCCTTTGCAGCTAATCCAACACACTTTTTTCTACTATTTCATCAAAAAAGCAACCTTAGCAACCTTTCTTAACACCTTTCAAAATGTATAAAAACTTCATTTTTTAGTCAAATTTATCAATCTATAATCGACACTCCAATCTAAAATATATTTTACAGAAAACGTCAAAAAATCATTTTTGAAGTATATTCTGTATAATTTTGTAGAATAATGTCTTCAAGATTTGGTGCCTTCAAAAAAAGAAGAAAAAATGTTGAATGGCAGGTTTGATCAGTTGTAGTAATATTAAAAGTAATAGTTACGGAAATTTCTATTGGTGAGAGGTGAAAAAGTCTGACGTCCCTGAAGCTAGTTGAGCAGAACAACTTTTTTTGTAGTGCATAATTAGGTGCTAATTAAGTGCCCCACATAAAAATTTAGTGCTCCTCTTTTTAAAAAAATACAGCATGTTCTGCTAGCTTCAGATGAACTCAGCAGAGCAATACATTAAAAATCATCCGAATGAAAGTGTGCATAATAAAGTGCTAATTAAGTGCTTCTTTTTTTTTAAATACAGCATGTTCTGCTACCTTCAGATGAACTCAGCAGAGCAATACATTAAAAATCATCGGAATCAAAAATACCATAGTGCATAACTCGGTGCATAATAAAGTGCTAATTAAGTGCCCCGTTTAAAAATTTAGTGCTCCTTTTTTTTTTAAATATAGCATGTTCTGCTAGCTTCATCTGAAGCTAGCCGAACATGCTGTATTAAAAAAAGGCAGCACAAAATTTTTAAAAGGGGCATTTAAATAGCACTTAATACAGACTTTAGTATCCACTATAATAGTTTTTGTTTTAACGATTTTGATTGCATGCATTGCATTAGCACTTTATTATGCACTATGATAATTTTGATTCCCATGATTTTTAATGTATTGCTTTGCTGAGTTCATCTGAAACTAGCAGAACATGCTGTATTGTTTAAAAAAAAAAGAAGCACTAAATTTTTAAATGGGGCACTTAATTAGCACCTAATTATGCACTATGCTCACCTTGGTCTGCTAGCTTCAGGGACGTAAAAGTCTGAGAACAACAACAACAAGTGCTCAACTTTATGTAGTTAGTTTTCAAAAAAATAGAGGGCTCCAAAGTTACAAAAAATCAGTTTTAACATATTTTGACCAACCAAAAGTAATTTCTTTAAAAAACTTTAAATAGGAATTATGTTTGATTTCTTTAAACATTTACCGATTGCTGTAAATATACGACGTCTATCTACGATACGACGCTTCATAATAGAGCGTTAATAGACCATCAAAATTGGTGATACCGTAGGCAAAATCGGTTATTTTTCTCCCGAATCCAAAAATAACCGAACCGAAATACCTTACTTACGAAGGCTTAACGGGATACGCTCGGTTATTTTTTGCAACCAACCAGATTTATTTCTGGGCAAAAGCTGCAGCTGGTAGGAGATAATTCGTTTTTTGTTTTGAGTTAGTTTTTTAATTTTTTTGTGAAAGTGAATTTGCAAAAATTGGAATTGTTTTTTCCTTTTCTATTCTATTTTATTTACATTGGCAGTTTGTATGTGGGCAAAAGAATACGGTTACGGTAATTTGTGTTTGTGGTTTTAAAACTCTTTTTAGCATCTCAATTACGGTAATACGGTAAGCAAATAAGGTGAAGATAAATTAGTGGTCTATTAACTCTCTAATATATTGTAATTATTGAGGTAGACAAGCCCTAGATTGTTTTCAGTGTCCTTTGTGATAACATGTTTCTTAATTAGTCAAATTTATGAATTAGTTTTCTTTTTTTGTTGAAATTACTCCAAGATATTTTAAATTAGTTGTTCTTTTTATGCTCTCATCAGATTTCCATTGTAAGTTCATTGTACATGTTTACTCTTGAATTTTTAAGGATTTTGGGTTCGGGATGCTACATGAAGACTAGCATATCATAAAGGTCATAAACTTTTTTTCCATTTTCATCTAACCAGTTTTTTATTATTTGCAATGCTGTTTTCGCTGGTTGTTTTGTATTTTCCCAGGCGCATCCACTTATTACAAGATGGTACATCTACAAAACAATAAATACGAATATTTTTACTTTGTTGTTCCATAATGCCATTTATGTAAATGTTAAAAAGAATACTGGAAAGCACTATACCCTGCGGCACACCAAACTCTACTTATTGTTCTAGACTTTCTATTCCAGATATAGGTATACATTAGTTTTCTGCTTTCTTTGTGTGAGATAGGATTGGATAATTTTATTTGATACGCCTCTAACATCTACATCTTCTAGTCCACTCAGCAGAATTTTATGCGCCACAATGTCAAATGCTTTTCTAATATCTAGAAAAATGCCCACCTCTTTTTCCTAGGTTTTTAAGAATTTTTTCAGTTACCTTAACAAAAGCGTTTTCGTTATTTGAATGCACATTGTTAGTTTTTGAGATTACGTTATTTTAAAATTAAAAAGTTAAAATTTACATACTTTACCAGTTATAAAAAAAATCCAAAATAAAATACACAATATATACTATATTTTTTTCACTTAGCTTATCTTTCTTATAGTCTTATTAGTGTTAACGCGCGATATAAGCAAATTAATGGACGTCGCCATATTGAAATATACCTCTAAATAAAAATTTGTTGATAACATGATTGAGAACACCTCTAGAATATTTTATTTGAAATAAGAAACAGTAAGGGTTCTTTAAAAACTGCAGTGTCAAAGCAAAAGCAAATAAATAATTATTCCCAAATTATTTTGTTCAGTTCGTCTCAAAAGAAAAGCTCTACAGATTATTGATTTACAATAATTTGGTTATGGGTATTTTTACGACCTTGAACCTAAAATTTGTTGGTTATATAGGTACTTTATGTAAGACCAAATGGGTAAAAATTTAAAAGGTGGGAACTTACGTAGGGATATTAGACATTCTGGGCAGGGGCATATTTTCCAAAAAAGATGTATGTAGGCAATTAAAATTATAAACTTGCATGTTGAAAACTGGAGCTTATTACTTTTAGGTGTTCTAGAACGGAGTTAACACCATTTTTGGAATTAGGAAAAATAAAGAAAAACTATCAAGATTTGCCTAATTACAGACGATACAGTAAGTAAAAAGAAAAGTATTTAACAAATGTAGGTATCTGTTATCTATTTTCCTTTATTTATTTCTGATGCAAATACTAAAGACCTCTGCTCTATGTTGAATGTTATGTTTTAGAAAGAAAATGGATTAAAAACAATTGATAAATAATAATTAAAATTTTAAAAATAGATTAAAAGTAAACAAACAATACAAATCGAGAGAGATTTCACTGATCTGATTTTTGTACATATAGTACAAACTATTGCAGTTATTGTGAACTATTGCTGGATTATTGCCATTATGGCCGGCATGGTTATATTGCGAGTATTGCGAGATTATTGCAAACTATTGCGAAATTATTGCAAAAGTATTGTCACGGAAAAAAAGAAAAAAATAATATAAAAAATAAAATAAAACTCATAAGAATGGTGACTCATTTGCGGACCACTACACCATTATTGCCAACTATTGCAAGAGTATTCTCGACTATTGCGGACTATTGCCACACCAAACCAGGGCCAGATTATTGCGCAATACTGTGCTCAAAATTTGTACATATAGTGCAGGCAGTGAACTCCCGCTCGATAGTTTTTAGAAGTGAAAAAATACTCGAAAAAATTTGTTGTTATTCTTCTGGGCACAATCTAAATTCAATTGTGCTTCAAAAATGGTTCTGCAATTTACTTGGTATACTTTTTTCGAGACTTTTTTAATCTAATCTTAATCTAATTTTCTTGGCAGTGTTTTGTTTTTAGCCATGTAGTTTGCTCTGAGTTTTCCTTTTTTTTTGTAATATGTAAATAAACTAAAAAACTACATTTTATCATTTTAAAGCAGATAAGGTGAAAAAAAGAATGGGAGTAAAATATCCTAACAAAATCTGGAAACTGGCAGTTATCAATAAGTGTGAACAAGTATAAAGTCATGGATGTAGAAGTTGGGTTTTTAAGGTTTTATTAGGTATTACGAAAACTTATTTTTCAAAATATTTTATTACTTTGTTTGGCTTCACTTTGTTCTTTCTGTATCTTGTCAAAATTTCAATGTTTAAATGCTTAAAAACTAAGCAAAGCTTTTTATCATAAAGCATTTTTTAAGAAGAATTGGTAAACATTTGGGAATAGCGATTGTATTCAAATCTTTATATTTTTATTATCAATAGTTTGAGCAGTTCGTTTTTAAAATCCGTTGGTTGTATGCGGTTAAATTTGAAAACTGAAAAGTTCTACCTATTTCTTGGGAAAGTAAATTTTACAAAGAATTTGAATATGATAGTTAGCCCTTACCCAAAAAAGTGTTATATTTTATTTTTTACAGTAGGTAAATGAATGAGAAATGGGTCTTTAAAAAAAATGTTTTTTTTTAAATTTCAAAAAGTGTTAATTCTGGCAAAACTTTAAAAAATAGGGACTTTTTTAGGGTATCCATTAACCCAAACTCAGAAATAACTAAAAATAACCTTTTAAAGACAATTGACAATATTTTGGGCGGACATTTTGGTTCACGTAAAAGTGTTGTTAATCTTTTCCCACCAAATGTCACTAACTGTTACCCAAAAAAGTTAACAATTTTACTCGAACCAAAATGTCCGCCCAGAATATTGTCAATTATAGTAAAAAAATCAGATTTATATCTAATTTTACATTTTGGAATCCGTCCAATTGTAGTTTCAGACTCTATGAGCGTGGTCCGCATATATTTTTCATTGGGGAATTTATTAAAATCTGTCCTGTTTTAATTTTACAACGGTTGTGTCAGTTTGTAGACTGGTGAAGTAGGTCAACTTGTTTTTTGTATTTTTTATCAACTACCTTATCAGAAAATGACATTTTCGGCCTGCATATAAAAGGCGAAAATGCCACTTTATCTCCCTCCGGGAGTTTTCGTTACTTTACCTCCCTGTCCTATAATATTTGTTACTGCATCAGATACAGTCCTCTGGAGTAGTAGTGTAGGGGCATATGTCGATAATTTCTTTCCTGTGGGATTTTTTATGAAGGTTTTTTGTTCGTATCCGTGTAGAAGGGGTTGATATGACGACATCTTTCAAGATGGCGGCTAAAAATTATAAAAAATACAACTTTCACAACCGGGGAATGATTATACTCGATTCCATATAATTCGGGGACCAGGATTCAAAAAAAATTAACTTTCAAGGTCATCCGACCTTAAATGACCATGAAAATTGAAAAAAAAACAAGATTTTTGCCATTTTCTCTTCAAAAAATCTTAATAATTCGACGTTTTGTCAGACCAACTTCAAATGTACCTTAAACTATTAGGCATATATGCCAAATTTGATCCTTCGAGTTTGATGCAGTTTGAAGCTTCTTGACCTTGAAAAATACCCCAGCAAAATTAACAAATTGCAAAAATAACATACTAAAGGGCGCCATTCATTAATTATTAAAGCCAAGAGAACCAAATTGGGTAACAAAGATAAAAAGGTCAAGTCCAACAATTTTGTTTAAAAAAAATTGTTCAGCTATGACGCGTTTCAATATGGCGGCTGATATCTCAAAATAGAGACCTATAACCACATTTTATTTTATCCAATTACGTAAAAAAGTAAAAATAACAATTCTTGTTGACTTACCTTTGCTTGATTGACCTTGAAAATACCATGTAAAATTGAAAAACCAGCTTTTTGTAGTGTTTTTTTTACAATTAACGATTACGCAAAAACTTTAAGTGCCGAAGATGAAATTAACATCTTAGCCATAAATAAACACTTATTTTTAAACCTTTCTACCATTTTTTTTGATCTGGCGTCCCAGATGTTTATGCTATACCCCGTTAAAAATGACCTATATGCCTGTTGTTTTTACTTTCGGAACTGTGAATTTTATGTTCTACTCACTTGTCTAGCGAACAAAGTCATTTAAATTACCTATAAAAGAGTTAGCAGAAGTTAGATATACATTACCATATTCTGGACTAGGTGTTTTAGATGCCATTTTCCAAAATGGCGGTCGAAAAATCATAAAAAATACAATTTTTGCAACCGGTGCGTGATTATACTCGATTTCGTATAACTCGAGGACGAGAATTCCAAAAAAATCACTTTCGAGTTCATCCGACCTCAAATGACCTTGAAAATCTCCATAATTTAACGTTTTGTTACACCAACATCTGGAACGCCAGATCAAAAAAAATGGTAGGGAGGTTTAAAATGAAGTGTTTTTTTATGGCTAAGTTGCTAATTTCACCTCCGGTACTTAAAGTTTTTGCGTAGTGGGAAATTGAAAAAAACACTACAAAAAGCGGGTTTTTCAATTTTACATGGTATTTTCAATCGTCAATCGGGGTTATGTATCAACTAAACTTTTTTTTTTCATAGTAAGCGGAGATATGTCAACAAGAATTGATGGCCACCTTGTCATTTTTACTTTTTTACGAAGTTGGATAAAATAAAATGTGGTTATAGGTCGCCATTTTGATATATCAGCCGCCTTATTGAAACACGTCATAGTTGAACAAAATTTTGTTTAGTAAAATTGTTGGACTTGACCTTCTAATCTTTTGTTTGGTTCTCTTCGCTTGAATAGTTGACGAATAGCGCCCTTTAGTATGTTATTTTTGCAATTTGTTAATTTTACTGGGGTATTTTTCAAGATCATGAAGCTTCAAACTGCATCAAACTCTAAGGATCGAATTTGGCATACATGTCTAAAAGTTTGAGGTACATTTGAAGTTGGTCTGAAAAAACGTCGAAATGACCTTAAAAGGAATTTTTTTGGAATCCTCGTCCTCGAATTATATGGAATTGGGTATAATCATGGCCTGGTTGCGAAAGTTGTATTTTTTATGATTTTTGGCCGCCATCTTAAAAGATGACGTCATATCAACCTTTTCTACATGGATACGAACAAAACACCCGGTAACACTTGATTGTGTGACTAAAGAGCTATCATTCCCACATAGTCACAAAACTCCTTCATTAAAAATCCCACGGACTTACACATGCCCTTTCACTATAGAGCGCATCTCCCCAATTGGTTTTTTAATGCTTTCCTGATGACGGGTATCAAACAAACCCTTTCCTCTCTGGGGTTGTAAATAACTATTAATACTCTTAGACAGACCTTGGGTTAAGTTTTTAAAATAATAGACAAAAAAACTTTTACTTATATCTAAAATTTTAATTTTTAGAGATAGAAAAGGCTTACTTTTGATGTTCGGTCAGACAAAATTTAAAAAAATGTTTTGAATCGTTTTTAAAAGCGTTCCTCGAGTGAAAGAACATATAAGTTTCGAAAGATGCGTGCTTTGCACCCAAAGTTTATTTATGTAATATTTTCTCCCAAAGGTTAACGAGCCTCACAGTTCTAAATTTAATTAAATTCACTGACCCTCTAATTATAAACATAACTCGTGGTTTGAAGAGGACTTGTTTGATGAAGGAGCATGAATAGGTACAGAAAGAAGCTGTCACGAGTTGGGCAAAAGCCAATAAAAACGACCCGACCACCACATTTCTATCGCACTTGGCCCGCATCAGAGTAGCGCAGGATCCCGTCTATTGGGTGGGCTGAAGAAGTTTTTTCTTTTGGTTTTTTTAGTTTGCAGTCAAATTATTTGTTGACATTCATTAAAAATTATTGCACATTCTTTAGTTTCTGGGTGGACTAGGCAAATGCAAAACATTTTCTGATCACTTTTTATGGTCCAACTTTGCATGAAAGGTTTTTGTTATTGTTCCACCAAGCACTTAAAAAAATATAAATAATTAAGGGTATCCTAATCAATAAATACCCTTACAAAATGCGGCGTTATAATTTTCAAGCATCTTGATGATTTTTCCCCGCAGTTCTGTTATAATTCCATGAGACACTGCCAAACTTAGGCTTTCTAGGATTACTGGAAATACAGTAGATTTTTCATGATCTATACAATCAGTCAGTAAGGGCATCGTAAGAGAGTGACAAAAGCGGCGTTCCCAAATCTGAATAGGTTTTTTTTTCACCTCCATTAACCTAGCGACCCCACCCCAAGAAAATCAAAATTTAGTTATGCCATAATTATGTGCTAATTTCGTCCCCAATCGAAAAATTTTGTGCTCCTTTGGTTTATGAGATAATCGAAAAAGAATATGGGGTAGCTAACTTAGCAACCATAGCAGGAAAAATGGAGCCTAACTAAACATTTTTGGTTTTAGAATTATGTGCTAATTATGTGCTCGACGAATATATAAGAAAAAAAATCAAAATTTAAATTTTAAATTATGTTTTCTTTAAAAAAAAGGTGGGGTAGCCAGGTTAATATTAACTTAGCGACCCCACATGTTTATGTATCACGGAATTTAAAAATTTCAAAAACCAGAATTCTCTGCAAATTATGTGCTAATTTCATCCATGATCAGAAAATTTTGTACTTTCTGAGAAAATCAATATAAAGGATATTACATTACAACATTTGTAATAACCTAGCATTCGCAATCTGAAGTACGATTCCAAAATAAAAATGCTCCATGACTATGTGTAAGAATTACCCTCGAAATTACCATATAATTTTAAAACCAATAATTTGTAGTTTGGTGCCATATTGTCTGATGGGGTTGCTAAGTTTATATTAAACTAGCTAACCCACTTTCTTTTTAGATTTTCTCGGAAACCAGACGAGTACGAAATTTTCTGATTATGGACGAAATTAGCACATAATATGCAGATAATGCTGGTTTTTGAAATTTTTAAATTCCGTGATACATAAACATGTGGGGTCGCTAAGTTAATATTAACCTATCTACCCCACCCTTTTTTTAAAAACAACATAATTTAAAATGAAAAATTTGATTTTTTTTCTTATATATTCGTCGAGCACATAATTAGCACATAATTTTAAAACAAAAAATTTTTAGTTTGCCTCCATTTTTCCTGGTGGGGTTGCTAAGTTAATATTAACTTAGCTACCCCATTTTCTTTTTCGATTATCTCAGAAACCAAAGGAGCACAAAATTTTTTGATTGGGGACGAAATTAGCACATAATTATGGTGTGACTAAATATTGATTTTCTTGAGGTGGGGTCGCTAGGTTAATGGAGGCTTTTTTTTCGATTTTTGACATTAAGTTACTAACATTTTAAGATTTTTTGGATAAAAATCTATACCTATGTCCTAATGGACCTACCAACACTGCAAAATTTATTGATTGGGGACGAAATTAGCACATAATTATGGTGTGACTAAATATTGATTTTCTTGAGGTGGGGTCGCTAGGTTAATGGAGGTTTTTTTTCGATTTTTGACATTAAGTTATTAACATTTTGAGATTTTTTGGATAAAAATCTATACCTATATCCTAATGGACCTACCAACACTGCCTAACCTGTTAACAGCCCCAAAAATGCTGCAGTCAATAAGTAGGGTTAGGGTGTCAATTTTTTTTCATAAATTCAGACGGTTTGAGCTAGAGCAATGAAATTCGGCACATATGTTGGCATTCCAGCAACGTACGCTCGCGTGTCTTAAAAAAAATGCAGATGTGGCCCCTAGGGGGCAACCGGGGCAAAAATGTGTTTTTAAACTATCTCTCATACCTTCTATACTAATACCCCTGTACATCTGAATCTCAGTCAGGTGGTAACTCACACTATTATCTACAGGTTTACTGTACCGAAAAAATTTTCATAGATGTTAACAAGATTAGGGGCTAAAAATTTTGTCGATTTCAATTAAAAAATTATATTTCACTTATCTTTCACCCTATGACCACAAAAATGCACCACTAGGGGCGTAGTGGACCATTTCTTAATTTTAAATACCCCAAACTTTGTCCCAGCCTTTAGGGGCTATAAAGGGGCCTAATTTTCACCATTTTCATATTTTTGATGAGGTTTAAATGTGCATCTTGAGTGGTTTTCTGGATTATAGAAATGTTAAAAATCTTAAAATGTAAGTGTTTTGACTCGAACTTGTAATTGCCAGAAAATGTTGCACTTTTTGAATTTGGTATAGTAAATTTTATTTAGGAATCGCCCTGGGTTTTGAGATTTTTAAATTTGATAATATTTGTTACACCACATTTATGAGTTTTAAATATGCATATGGAGTGTTTTCTGTAATTTGAAAATGGTGAAAATTAGATCGCGCCCCCTTACAGCCCCTAGAAGCTGGGGCAAAGTTCGGGGTATTTAAAATTGAGAAATGGTCCACTACCACTGGTGTTGCATTTTTGTTGACATTGGCATAAGTGAATTATAATTGTTTAATTGAAATCGACAAAATTTTTAGCCTCGTTAACAGCCACGAAATTTTTTTCGCCTAGAGAGATCCAGGACAAACCTTTTTACCAGATGTCCAATTTATATCGTGTAATAACTTTAAGATTATTAGTCATTAGTATGATATTTTTGAATCCACTAATGACGATATTAAACGTTGCTCTTTTTAATAACTTGGTCTAGTTCCTCTCTATTTTCCGGAAAGAGTAGAAGACTAGCTGAAGACCCCGCAGTTTCGCCTGTTTTACCTATTTTATTCCGTTTTTCTTGAAATTAGGGACTTATCGGTACATAAAGTCGGCATAGCCTGACTCGGCACTATTTCTGACAGTAAACATGTCATCTAAACATGCTCATATTGTGCCATTCTTAAAGTTGACAAAGTAAAGTTAATGCCGTCATTTATAAGGCAGGCACAAACATTATGAAATTCGACATTATTTTGATAGCAAAGATGACATATTTAGACAACAACAATGTCAGAATCCTTTTACACTTCGTGCGGAATTGTCAAAAATAGTGCCGTCTTGACTAAAGTCAGGCTATGCCGACTTTATGTACCGATAAGTATCTATTAACTCTGTGTTTCGGACTTACATTGTCTATATTTTATTTATTTATACACGATGTTTCGATCAGTACAATGTCTGATCGAGATTGTACTGATTGAAACGTCGTGTATAAATAAAATATAGACGACAATGGAAGTCCGAAACACACAGTTAATTTTTGATGAAATAGAGCCAAGTAATCCAGTAGTAAAATCCCATTAAAATTCATTCAGTAGTTTTTGCGTGATGTTGGAACAAACAGACAATAATTCTAAAAATTGGATTTTCGGTATCTTTATGGTTTCTTTGTAAGCAGACACCAAAAATTAAAAAAAAATTCAATGTACAGAAATGGTCTATCTAGAGATTAATTATATATAGGGTGGGGCAAAAAAATTGTCACTTTTTGAATTCGCCATAACTTTGGACCCAATCGGCCGGCTTTCGAAATTTTTGGCTGTTTTCATAGACAAAAGATGAAACTTTACTGACGCGACTCTAAATTTGACATATGTCAAAAATCCAGTATGGCGGAGAGCTTTAAAAAATGGATAAATTTCACCCCTCCCGCGAAAAATTTACTTACTTATCTAAATTGGTTATAAGATAAAAATAGTTATACAGTATTTAGACCAAAAATTGTAATGTCTGTCGGAAGGTGCACTGTTTAGATTTTTTTTAGAATTTTTGGTCTAAATACTCCTGATTTAAAATGTTTATAACTTTTTTATCTCATAACCAATTTAAATAATTAATACCTTGGTAGGTAAAGAAAGTATGGGGCTTTTGCTTCATTGACATGTTATCTTTTTAAATATTTTTTTCCTTAAAAATATTTTTGGTTAATAAATATTTATTGTCTTAAAAATATAGAAAAATAATTAACATTTTTGCGTCAATTTGTGCTCTTATAAAATAAAGTTTCATCGCTTGTCACGCCATCTTGCGGTTTGGTAAAATCGTGTTGAGATGGTCGTAAAATTATTATTATTCGTTGTTCGTAGGTAAAGCTATTTTTATTATTTATTTATCAGGAGTATTCTTTTTTACTTTGCAGAGCCGCATGTTCTCACATTTTAATAGATATAAAGGGTGGGCCAAAAAATCTTGCACACTTGAATTTGCTATAACTTTTGATCGAATCGGTCGATTTTAAAATGTTTTTTTTTGGAAAGATAAGACATTAGACTTTTCCGATCCGGTCCAAAATTTGACATTTCCTAAAAATCCAAAATGGCGGACCGTTTTAAATAACGGGAAATTTTCACCCCCCCCCTGCAAAAAAAATATGTGCGGCACTGGAGAAAGTCTTTGTGACAAAAGCCTTCCTTATGTATTCTCTCTATACCAAGGCATTAATTAATTAAATCGGTTAAGAAATAAAATACGGGCTTTTGTATTGAGTGGCGTTGTTTGCTGTAACTTTAGATAGAAGTACAAGACTTCAGGCTTTTATGTTGTAGTTCAAAATTTAACAATTCTCAAAAATAATTTTCACCCTTACCTATACTGAACAAAATCGAAATTAATACGACAAAAGTTCCCTCCCTGCTGCATATATGAAGGTATGACTAAATTAAATCGGTTAAGAAATTAAAAATTTATCATCAAGTATGGTGACATAAACTAAATGCCCCTTTGCTCAAAATTTGTCTGTTTCTGCATACAGACCGCTTCAAGCTACTGCGAACATAGGGGGAATCAAGTCCAATTTACTCTCCGTGCCGTACGACCGAGGTGGATTCGAAGCACGCTACAGTGTTATCTTTTGGAAATTCATTTTGTTTTATTTCTGCCTTGCTCGAGAAACAGATGGGTAAGTTCTTAATTGAAATAATACATTTTTAAAACTAAAAATGGATGTCTACGAAGTTGCCGAAAAAGTGCAGATGGTCAAATGGTCAAATCGTCATAACCCAACACACGTTCGATATTGGTCGAGGGAAAATTTGCATTTATATTTTGACGTAAGAACACAGTATCCCCAAAAACTAAATGTTTGGGGGGGGGGGGGTATTGTAGGGGAACACGTAATTGGGCCATTTTTTATTAACGGCAATTGCAATTTGAATGGTCCTAGATACTTGGATCTACTGCAGCAGCACATTATTCCAACTGCTAGGCAGTTGTTAGGTGTAAGATTTGGTGAAACATGGTTTCAACAAGATGGTTGTTCCGCTCACAATGTTGGCCTTGTTAGGGAATATCTTGATAATGTATTTCCTAATCGGGTTATAAGTACACGGGGAACTATTTTATGGCCAGCTCGATCTCCCGATCTTGCTCCTAATGACTTCTATCTGTTTTTGAAGAAGCTTTTCAAATTATCACCCCTAACATGCTTAGAAACGTTAGAAGGGGTTTTTATAGTAGGCTCGGATATTGTCTAGCCGAGCAAGGAGGACTTTTCGAACATTTGCTTTAATTTTTTTTTGACTGGGAGAATCTTTTTGGTTTTTAAAATGTATTATTTTATTTTGAGAACTTGCTTTTATTTTGTTTCTCCTTATTATTTTCATTGTAACACGTCGTCACTAATAAATCTGAGCAGTTGACAATAAAACGCTCTTATTTATCAGTGACAAAAAATAAGAAAATTACGTTATAAAAATTTGCGTATTTATTGACCAAATTCCGGTTTCATTGACTACACTCCACATAGCACCGTGGTTAGAGGCGTACTAAATACCAAAGGAAAGTCATGCAAGTGGTGATCGCAAACCTGAGTATTGGTTGCTTCACTGATAGGCGTGCGGTGTCTCTGCATGTACGTACACTGGCAAATTAGACTTCTTCCGCCCTATGTTCGCAGTAGCTTGAAGCGGTCTGTATAGGAAAATGTCGCAGATTTTATTAGGCCCATTGAGTGGCCTGCTAACAGCCCTGATTTAAATCTGGTAGACAGTCATTATTGGGGAGACTAATAATAAGAGGACACTAATAAAGAGTAATACATGCCACTCTAGCTAAAAAATCAGCAATTTTTTAAATTTTATTACATGTCATAATTTTTATTGAAAACGCTGGAAATAATGACACTAACTTGTTTACTTCTTAACTGATTGAAGCAAGTGATACCTCCACATACCTATCAGAGATGGGAGATAGAATGGACTTAATTTTTTTTGTTAATTTTTTAGGGGAGTGAAATTACAAAGGTTAAAGCTGTCCGCCATCTTGGATGTTCGGAAAATGTCAAAGCCGCAAGCTTTGATCACCTAAAAATGTAAAAATGTTTAAAATCAAGCAATCCGATCAAAAGTTAAAGCAAATGCAAAAACTGCGTTTTTTTTTGCAAATGACAATGTCGAGTCAAAAACCACTTATTTCAGAGGTCTATAGTTTTCTTATCTCTTAACCGATTTAATTAGGTAATGCCTTGGTATAGAAAGCATATATAAGGCTTTTGTCTAAATGACTTAGATTTTCGCCAGTGCCGCACGTATTTTTTTTTGCAGGGGGGGGGGGGGGTGAAAACTGCCCGATATTCAAAAAGGTCCGCCATCTTGGATTTTTGCTAAATGTCAAATTTTGAATCGGATTGTCTTTCAAAAAAGTTAAAATTTGAAATCAAGCTATTCGATCAAAAGTTATAGCAAATTTAAGTGTGCAAGATTTTTTAGCCCACCCTATATAATTGCCTACCAAACGTAATAGGTAATATATCATATATAATTAAACAAAAATTAAATGAGTTTATGTTAGTATCGAAAACTAGTATAATAATATAGTAGCTTTCTTCTTAGGGACGGCAGTATAACACGAGTTTCTTTTAGAAAATGGTTTGTCTCCAAGAAGGGGTCCTAAAAGTCACATTCAACGAGGCGCCCCGGTCCGAACCCATTCGAATACTCGTAACGCCGGCCAAAACCAATGGGGACATCGTCAAAGAGATCTCCGAGCAAAGTGAGTGCCAACTGGATGACTTGGAGGTCGTGTGCAAAGTCAATGGGGAGGAAATCGTAAGTTGCATGCAAATACTGTTCTTTTTATTTAATCGTTTAGTGGCCATTAGAATTAGTTTCTGTTCAGTTTTGTGGGTTTAAGGTCAGGAGAATGAAAAAAAAAAAATCAAATTTATCGACGTTTCAATGTATTTTACATCCTCTTCAGGATTTATTTGGGTTTCTTTTCCAGTGGTCTGTTATAAGTTTAAGGTTCTTAATATTTCTTATTTCGATTTCTAAGTCATGAGAATTGTTACAAATTTGAACCGCTCTGTTATACAAAGTTCTTATTATGCCTCATTTGGTTGTAGCAGAATGATTTGTGGGTGGGTTTACGATGAACTGTTGTTCTGATGTCGCTTTCTACTCGTTTGACAAGTATATCAAGAAAAGGAATTTGGCAATTTTGCTCCAACTCCTGTGTTAATTTAATGGTGGGTCTTATGTTATTTAGGAGGTGAAGAAATTCTGAAAGTTGTTGGTCATTCCCGGTCCAGACAATAAAAGTATCATCAACATATCTTAGCCAGAGCTTAGGTTTATATGTTGCGTTATCAACCGCGTGTTATTCGAACCACTCCATGTAAATATTATCCACCATTGGCGAAAACGATGAACCCATTGGCAGACCGTCACCCTGAGCATAAAACCTATCTTTCACCTGAAAGTAAGAGTTATGTAGTCACCACTCCAACAACTCCATCACTCCCACCAGCGGCAAACGTCGTGAATAAATAAAATATGGACAATGGAATGGAATGGACCTATGATATTTATTATCCTATCTCTTGCACACAAATTTAAACTAGAATATCTTGGAGAAGATAAAAGATAGATCCAAAGTGTTTGGTATTTTTGCAAAGCTGATTTTTTAAGGATTGATAACATGAGATAATACACAGGGTGTCCAATTTAAAAAAGGATAAGTTAACCACACCCTGAATAAAAGGATATACATTTTTTTTTAAACCGCTTTTTTAGTTCTCCCAAAAATCTATTATTCCAGACTTTGGGGAAACTGTATATTATTATTTTTTCAGTTTTGTTAAAATCAATAATAACCTCGATAATAATTTTCACATAAACAGTTACATCATTTTTAAAAGCAGACCAATTTGTTTAAATACAATTTTGAATTTTTGTCAGCTGTGTGGAACAATAAAGCCTAAAATATACATCCTGTTTGTGCTTTAAGATATTCTAAAAATGTGTATGTGTATATTTTCTTTAAAGCACTGTTTGTATTAAATTTATATTTTTACATAATTTATATGTGTGAAAAGTAAAATTTTTCTGGGAATTACTTTAATTTTGTTTTTAAAATAACACTAAGTGTGTATGTTTTGATAGTCTAGTTCAGAGTATCATCGGCGTACGCAGGGGAAGTTTAGGAACTCAAGCCCCACTCCCAGAGTCACTAAAAATAACTCGTAAAGGTTAAATTTTTCCCAAAGATCACCAATAAAATAGTAATATGAAACTATTCTGGTACTCAAGCCTTCTCTCAATTTCTGCGTTCGCCACTGAAAGTATGGCCTTTGCAAATTCTTCAAGTAGGATTGGCGGGGAATGAATCTGCCCATCTAAACCACAGATTTGAGTAATCTGTCCGCTCCTTTTCTCAGCTTCTTCTTCTTCTTCGAACGTTGGCTATCATCACCGCGATCTGTACTCTGGCCACTGCTTTTCCATTGTCTAAAATTTTTAAGCCATGATATCCGTCGACGACCCGGACCTCTTCTGCCTTCAATTTTGCCTTCTATTATCAATTTTAAAAGTGTCTTTGTCATTTCTCAAAATATGGCCAAAATATTCCAGTTTTGACTGACTGACAAAGCGTCGAATTATTAAGATTTTTCGAAGAGAAAATGGCAAAAATCTTGTTTTTGCGATTTTCAAGGTCATTTAAGGTCGGATGACCTTGAAAGTGAGTTTTTTGAAATCCTCGTCCTGGGAATTATATGGAATCGAGTATAATCATGCCCTGGTTGCGAAAGTTGTATTTTTTATGATTTTTGGCCGCCATCTTGAAAGATGTCGTCATATCAACCCCTTCTACACTCACCCCAAAAATACTCTAATTTGGCAGTATCAAACCTGAGTTAATTTATGATTATCCTTCTGGCATGACAACCACTGGTTAGTTTACTGTTTAAATTTGACAAATGTGTGCTAAATCTTAGTTGCCTCAAAACCTACAACTTGACTTGTTTTCAATTGCCTATGGTCCTAGAACTAAATCATCAAAGTTAAATGGATATGTTAAAATGTTTATTTAGTGTTAAAGCATAGTAGGTTTGAGTCACACCACTCCTTAACAAGTTCTAAATCCCCTGTTTTCTTTTCAAGGCTCTCAAGGGGAAATCTTGCACAAGACGCTTGAACTACTTTTCTGCCAGAGTAATTTCTCCTCTACCAGGAGATACCGGGTAGTGTCCTACTTTCCTACCGATTAAAACCCCTCGAATGTGACTCCAACCTGCCTGGTGGCACAGTCACTGCACTGCAGCCATTACTGGCTTATTGTGCACCTCTTGGTTTCTTGGCTAACCACTCCATATTAGAGAGGTCCTTAATGGAGTAGTCCCCAGTCGATATTGGGTCTAGTTCAACCCAAATATTAGGTGCCTTTTATACTGTTTCCGGTTCCTCATTACATAGTCTGCAGCTCAGGTCTCCGTGATTTAGGTGAACTTTAACCGCCATATGGCCGGTCATGATTCCTTTTATAGTTCTCACTTGCATCCTACTATAACTTAGCAGGTCTTTCGTGAGTTTGGCACTCAGACCTTTGATAAAGGCTCTGCTGTGTCTTAGCCCCTGGCTTCCTAGCCAGTGGCTTTCATGTTTTTCCCTTATCCAGAGTAAAAATGCCCTGTATGTA
Source organism: Oxystoma pomonae (assembly GCA_963921995.1). Lineage (NCBI taxonomy): Eukaryota > Metazoa > Arthropoda > Insecta > Coleoptera > Brentidae > Oxystoma > Oxystoma pomonae. The sequence goes on along the minus strand of OY998169.1, from coordinate 82,289,278 downwards.
GTTTAAATAGAGAAAAACAAATCTGGACCCAATATAGATCCTTGGGGAACGCCACTGGTCATTGCTAAGGCAAACGATTGAACATTTCCCATCCTAACAGATTGCTCACTTCTTGAAAAGTATGATTCAAACCATGAGTATGCGATCTCTCTAAAGCCATAAACTCCCAATTTTCTAAGCATAAGCTTTAGAGAAATCGCAAAATACTGTAGCCATAAAATCATTTTCGTTCGTTTAGCCTTACTTACTTTTTCTGGTCACGTATGCAACTCATTGGGGCACACATCGTGTTTAAGATGATGATAAGATAAAATGTCTTTTAGGGCCTCAACAAAAACAGGGAAAAATCATTTTTCGATACCCTGTGCGAAGCAGGAATATTTTCCAGTTACAGTGATTGTGAGTTGGTTGTCAGCAAAATCAAGAAGGATAAAAGTATGCCGTTGTATGTGTCTGACGTCACGCCCGAAGATGATTTGTTGCTAGGTAAGCTATAAAGTGGGCAAAAAAATCAGGTCTTTTTTGATTGCTATAAGAGTCCGCGAAAAGTTTTTCTGTTTACGAAAAATTTATATAGAATATAAAAAACAACTAGTGTATTCAGGGCCATATTTTTTTTTCATTTGGTTTGATATAAGTAAACTGGATGATGCTGGTGAACATAAAAAAGGCATAAAACAGAAAATGTCGCATATTTATGTCTCATTGTAAAACAAAGAATCGTTTGAAAAAGCAGCATTAGGCACTGCCAAATAGGACCACCTAAAGCAGAGAGCATATAAATCCAAATAGAAAGGACACCTAATGGTAAATTTGCAATCCCGCTCGAATGACTTAAAAACCAAGTGGCGCAGCTATCGTTTTCGATCTTGCTTATTTTTATCGGTCCAAAGCAATGGCGGCGCACAGGAAAATCATATTCTTTTGGAAGAGAAGGAAAATTATAATCAGTTGACTTCATGATGGGATGATGGTTTTAATTTTAAATAAATATTACTCCGTTTCATCCTGGCGCATTCAGCAATAATCAAAAACTCGCTTTGAAACGCATTGGCTTGCTGGTCGGATATTACCATTACGCGTCCTCTCTATTTAGATTTATATGCTCTCTGGTTATGACCCTGAATTAGTATTTTTGTATATTTTAAGTTGTGTAAGCTTAGGTTTTATTTTGCTTCATTTTCAACTGAATGCGATGTCTCCCTCCTGCGGCAGATTCCCTGCTTTAAGGCAAAGGGAAATTATTTATTGTTTTTGTCTTTAATAGGTGCTTCAGCAAGCCCCACCACAAGCGAGGGTGTAAGCAGTGAAGAGTTCACCTACATCAAGGGTTACAGGGAGATGAGGAGGGGTGGTCAAAACATTAATTTGGTGATAGGTAAGACACTTTGATTTTGTTTCGACACATTTACTAAATAAAATTATCTCTCAATGGGGTTCTTGCCCATCTTTTAATAATACCTACGCTCATAAAAAAATTGACCCATGTTTTTTTTGCGAAACAAGTAAAAATTAGTCAAGAAAATCGCCTTTAAAGTTGTCTCATTCAAAAAGTTCTAAATATTGGATTTGAGCTCTGAAGGATGTGATCATGCTTTGTATTATCCTCACTTACTTTTTCGTACCTCGTTTTTGACTCATTAGTGCCTCCAGCAAAAAGCTTTTTCACAGACATTTTATTCACTTTTATACACAGTATATTACCTCCCAAAAACAGCAAGAAACATATTTAAAGTTGTACTTACAATCTAAGGAATTGTTTTTAGCAACACTGTACAGGAAATCCATTTAACTATGTCGACCTGATTTTTTTGCAAAATTTTACTTCATTGAATTTGTTTTCCATGGAAACGCGGAGACTTTATTTATGTTTATCCACAGTGGGACACCAGAGATTTTTTAGCACCTGGTCAAAAATTTGGGGTTAGATTACTTATTTTGACTTTTCGCGTTCTACGCCGCTAAAAAAACCAAGTAAAATACTAAAATAAAAGAAAACCATTTGTTGTAGAATTACCTGCTAAAATACGCTACCCAACTACGTATTAAAGTAACTAGGTGTAATGTTTAAGGTTGCATTTACAGGTGCATTTATAATTGAATTGAAAACACTCCCGCTAGCTCATACCGACAACAGGTTAACTTAAAAGCATGCACATTTAAAAATCTGCTACTGGGGCTGGACAAAATAATAGTATTCTATTTTAAACAGGAACGTCAACGACTAGCAAGAGTCTTTCCAACCTCTAAATGGAGCTTTACTGACCTGTTTTGTTAGTACTCAAATATCCGTGTGTTTTTGAAACTGAGGTTGGGTTCTAAAATCTATCCTTTACACTCCAAGATTTCACTAGTACACTTGCACATAACTATGTTTCTATGCGAATTCCTAGTAATCCTAGCGAGCCAGTAAAGTTCTCTTGGTTCTTTGATAGACTCGGGGTAATGCCCGTGCAGCGCTAGGTCTTTTTCGGAGGGTGACCGCACCCGCGCACACAATGTTTTTGAAAACACATTTTTGAAAGATAAACATAACCTCGAATGGTTTTCTGTCAGAAAACGTAAAAATACTCTTCTGTCCCACTGCGGATCGATTTAAAGTTTGTTGACAAAACACCTGCAGTTACCATGGAATCGTAAATATTCTGCGAGCTATCGGCCAACACTTGAAATGCGTGTCTCCCAAATTCAATGAAGTGTGATTGATTGATCGGTTTTCTTTTCCGGAGTGCACAGGCTTTTAGAACAAAGGAAACTTATTTTCGCTAAAGCAAGGAAATATAAAAAGGAAAAATGTAATTCGGAGGAAATTATATTAGTATTTTGTTTTTTTTTTTGTGAATCGGGTTTCTTCTAAACCGCAATTATTTTGAGGCTTTTGGGATAGATGACAGCACCAGAGCTTTTATTTTAGAGAAAAAATAATTTGAGAGAATTTTGAAAAAAATCATTCAGATATTTTTGTGAAGCACTTAAAAATGATCACCCCTGCAAAATTTCAGCTAATTCTGATGTTTAGTTTTCGCTGTGCACAAGAACAAGGCGTTGCCAGTTGTACTTTTTTTACTTAAAATCTGGGGAGAAACTATAGCCTTAACAGGCAGGATAACCATGGCTTTAAGATGAGATTCTTTTTTTTCTGTCAGTGTGCTTAGCTCAGGAAATTTCGAAGTGACGTTGAAAACGGGTCATGTGATATCCATACTTTTTGGGAGTCAAATAAACATCAGAATTGGATGAACTTTGAATGGAAGCCCATTTTGTGACACGGCTCGGAGCACTTTTGTGATTTTCTGTCAAATAAGCTAAAATTTCTTCCTTAGGGCCAGTTTCTCAATAGTGAGTTAGCGTTGGGCAAACATAACCTCCTTGTAAAAATCTTTAGAAAGTGGGTTAAAATTAACTGCAGTGTAACCTAAAAACATTTTCTGAGCAAAAGTCACTGACAGAGAAAACAGAATCTCTCTCTTTATTGCCAATAGCACCGTAATGTTAAACCTGGTTTAAATTTAACTGATGTTTATAACAATATTTTAAGTTCTTTGTGGAAGCGCATTCTGAACACCAGTTAAATTTAAACTAGGTTTAAAATTGCGGTGCAGTTGCCAATAAAACAGCAGAAACAGATTTATAACCCTAGTTAATTAAACTCACTGGTAACCCGCTATTAAGTGACAGGACCTAAATGTCAAATTTTAATTGACAGTGTCACTAAACTAGATTAAAAATATGTAAATATTGGATAAAAAAAAATCTAACTTATGGGCGTCTGTTCAAATTTCTAGTTCTAAATGTTAAGAGGCTTTAACTTGCCTTTTCTGTTGCAACCGGCTTTTGAGGCGGCCTGGTTGTTTAAGATTTTCGGAGAATTTTGGATGAAATTTTTCGCTTTGTGCAAAAATGCTTTGGAAATTCTCGGAGAACGTGAGTAACACATAGGTTGTATAGTTTGTTCAACGATCCTTTGTCGTTTGATTTATTAATTATTCTGATTTCTAACGCTAATGTCCATATCCACCAACGTGAAAATTCTTCGATTAAGCTTTAACCATGGTTGACACTAATCACAGTTTGGACTGATTCTTGGCAAATAAAGATTCAATATAAAACACCAAATTCTAAACACCGAATAACATTTAATCATGATAAGCCTAATTTTGGAATTTTTGCGTTGGTGGATACGCATCAATATATTAATTAGTTTTGACGGTGTTGCAGTAGTAGTAGTAGTAGTAGTAGTAGTAGTAGTAGTAGTAGTAGTACAACATGCTTTATTGTCCAAGATATTATAATCTCATTGACAAAGCTAAACTTAATTATAACTTGTTGCTAAATCAGGATATGTAACTTAAACTATTAAATGAGATAATAAACAATTAAAAGAAAAAAAATAACCTATTCTAACCATATTTAAAATGGCGAATCTGGCAACAATATAAAAATATAACACACAAAAATAGGGGAAAAAAACAGGATACAAAAAATATTTAAAAAAAAACAAATAAACAATAAAAATTATAAACAGATTAAAAAATGAAAAGAAAAAATTTAAAACTGCAATCTAATATAAATATAATAAAAAAATCTACCATAAAAATATTATAAAGGAACAAGATATCACATGCATGGACAAACACTCGAGCAATCCTCTGGGAAATTTCTTGAGGTGCATATTTCAGCAAAGGGTCATGAGATACTGTTGCATTAAAAAAAAAATAAAATAAAATGAAATCAAAAGAGTCTAAGAAAGTTAGCTACCTACCTGCACTGACACAATTTGAATGACATTTTATTTATGACATACGTTAATGGCAACAAATATTTGTGTCATCCAGTTATTAAATAAATAACAAGGAAAAACAAAATATCACGAAACGGAAAAGGATCGTTGAACAAACTTTACCATAATAGGCAGCAAAATAAAATTCACATACTTGGTTGTTGATGGTTTACAAAAAAGTATCTTAAGGCGCTGATGTTAGTTTTATTTTTAGTGGGATACACTGTATTTTTTGGCAAATTTAAATAGATTTTTTTCTTCTGTTTTCAAAAATACCTAATATGTTTTTTTTTCTAACGGTTTCTAAATAAAATGACAAAATTTCTCAATAAGAGCAATGGGCAATTAGTTTGACAAGAAAAATAATATTCAGTGATTCTTTGTCTAACTGTCTCACTTTTAGCAAACGTTATTTTCATTTTGAAGAACTTATAATAGACACTTAAAGTCGATTTTCGATTTTATCAGCATTCCTATCCTTATCTCTATCGAGTCGACCTATCGAGCAGGTGTACTTTTAAACTAATGGCGAATGCGTGACAGCTCCAGCTAATCAAATGCGGGAAAACATCGTTTCGTACGCAGGGATGGTCGTAACGTCACGACTCCCTTATCATACCTAACGAGGAGCTGGAGCTGTCATGCATTTGCCATGATTTTAAAAGTGCACCTGCTGATTGGTCGACTCGATAGAGATAAGGATATGAATGCTGATAAAACTGAAAATTAACTTTAAGTGTCTATTAATTATTTATTATGCTTTAAAAGGGTCTTTCCAACCTTTTTATTTAATTTAACTGTGTGCCTTGTTTGCATGCCCACTAACTTATTTCTCCATTATTCTAACTACCTTCTAGATGCTCAGGGAACCATACACAGTCATACAGAGGCTCATCAAGGAACTAGCACAGCCTGTAAGTGTAAAACATACTGTGATTTCCACAAGCTGGTATTTTCACACAGTTTAAGTGTATGAGGGAATTATTTTAAAATGTTGAATGTTTAAATTTTCTTATTGATCAGAAATTTATTGGTCGAAATTTTGACCGAAACATTTTTGATGCTATTTCTTATTAAAATTCTCTCTTGAAACAAGATACGCAATTAATTAATAAACCACTGAACAAAACAAAGATGCTATTTTCCTTTGCCACACAGTTTGAAAAGATTTAGATTGTACAGAGTGTCGCATCTTGATATGTCAAGCCATTTTCGATCTACGTGTGCTTTTTGAAAGACTGCATTTTGGGAGGGTGTCTGTAACTTTTTTATTTGTAAAAATTTTTGTTTGTTGTGTTTTTTTTTTGTATATTTTTTAAAGCAGAAATTTGTTATTTTTCTTATGGAATGTCCCTTTTTTACTTTAATTTTATTATCAGCTTAAAATTCCCTTTAAAATGATGTTTATTTCTTTAATAGCTATTTTTAATATTTTATTATTTTTTTTTTATTTTCTATTATTGTAAAAATTGAGTGATAAAATTAAATAAGATAGTAATAGACAAAATAAATGAGTAATAAAAAAATCAAACTATATAAAAAATACAAAAAAATAACACACAAAGTGTAATACATTACTTTAAAGGGAATTTTAAAATTAAATAAAAAAATGGTCATTCCATAAAAAAATACCAACTTTGTGTTATATCTCAAAAACTAAAAGTGACAGATAAAATCCAGTTTGACAGTCGAATTCTGCTTTAAAAAATCTACAAAAGAGCCATTTACACCAATCAAATTTTCACAAATCAAAAAGTTATTGATCCAATCCCAAAATGCAGACTTTTCAAAAAGCCCGTGTAGGTCGAAAATGGTTTAATATATCAAGATGCAGTTTTTTCATATTGTCAAATTTGTTTCATCTTCAATCAAAATTTTTTGGTTGATTTTTATTTAGAAATTGTTGCTATATTTAATATTAAATCAAATTACTTAATTTTTTGTTAATACAAAAAAGCGCTTTTTTACGAACGGTGTTTTAAAGAACGAGTGTATAGCGATTTTTAATAAAATCGAGTAAAATAAGTCGAGTTTAGCCAGATTTGTTTCGTTTTTTTGAGGGTATTGACTTTCATTTTTTAGTAGGTATTGAAATTTATTACTTTTTAAATTTTTCTTTCTTTTTCATCCTTTTTTAACCTGAAAATTAGAAGATCGTTTTTGCGTACGAACCTTGAGTTTTGGACTCTCTGTATAGTGGTTACCAAATGGAATCCTCTCGGTTCATAGTTCAAATCAGGGCAACAAAATTCTTCCTCTTATTTGTATCCTTCCTCTTATTTTTATTTTCCCTCTCATTTTTAACCCCCGACGTGCGAAAAAAGAGTGGTGGTATAAGTGACCCATATGTCTGTGTGTCTTTGTGTTTTTTTCCTGATCTGAGCCCTTCAGGGAGTACTCTTAGCTATGTTTGATATAAATAGGCTAAATAGTTCCTGAGATAATACGATTTCTATACACAGAGGGATTTGAGATATGATGAGAAATTTGCTGTGTAGATGTAAATTATACACTAGTTTATTTCAGTTCTGTCGGGTAAAAATAATCTCTTCAGGGGCGGAGGGGTTAGTTTAAAAAAAACCGAATGGTTGTCGGGTGTTTTAAAATTTTTCAATTTTACTTATAGACGAACCACCCAACTACGTCGGCCTCGTCAATCAAGCGATGACGTGTTACCTGAACAGCCTGCTGCAAGCGCTCTACATGACGCCCGAGTTTCGCAACGCCCTCTACAATTGGGAATTCGACGGAGTGAATGAAACCCGCTCCATTCCCTACCAGTTGCAGAAATTGTTTTTGAATTTGCAAACTTCGAATAAAACCGCTGTAGAGACGACGGATTTGACCACTAGTTTTGGATGGCAAGGTAAAACACGGATCGTGGCTCGTATGTTTTGTTCTGTAACACCCGTTTCTCATCTACGACTTTCTCGCGAGTGCTCACTCACGCGTCACATGATGTCAATATGAAATGTTATGACAGTCACGTGACCTGTGAGCGGGCACGCACGAAAAAGTGGTAGGTGGGAACCGGGTGTAAGACATCCGTGGTCACAGTAGGTTTTACTAGTATGTTTTGTGACTTGTAAAGTGCTACGTTAATTTTGGCTAAATTTATATTTGTTCGTTAGCCAAGGCCTCAAGAAGGATGTTAAAGTGACTTTTGCAGGGTTTCAAAGTTACCTGGAGCGATCCTGTAATTGTCATGGAGAATTTTTTGGGTTCCATAAATGATAAAGTCGTGGAATTGTCATGAACAAATTTTTAAAATTTACTCATAGTGATGGAATCTTGTAAACCTTTTTTTTAATTTTTTATAAAATCTTTTTTTTAAAGCAATGTAATGCACACGTAAAGTTATGGTTATGTTTTTAATTGAGTTGTTCTAGGTTTTTAAAAATTAGTTTTGGTTTCGCACTTTTTATCCTGAAACGTATGTATTGTAGAAATTTATCTGACTTCCAACTAAATCTGACGTAATGCGACATCATTTAAAGACAAGATTTGAGTCACCATTTTGTTATTTGGTAAAAGACGTCACTTTTATATCAAAACCAACGTTGTTAAGCGTTTGTCAGTGTATTGAACCACACGTCGACGTCGCATACTGTGACGTAACTTTCTACTGATTTCCCTACGTTGGGCTGACTCACGTTGGTCTCTATTTCTATTTTATTCTATTCTATTGTTTACTACGACGTAACTTTTTATTGATTTCCCAACGTCCGCCTTATGTTGGTTTCTATGACGTTAAATTAGTTGTCCAACCCAACAGCCAATCGTCGTCGGAATCAATTACGTTTAGTGATGGTCGATAGAATATGTCCTAAAATTATGTTGTGTTTCATTGACGTACTATCAAGCAGTGGAACGTCTGTTTGACCTAATTTTTGTTGGGTTTTTTAACCTACTTTGACATTAATGTCCTAATGTAACTTTTTAACGTTCTTTTTTTGGTGAAATTTTATTATGCTTAATAAACGTAATTTTTGCATAACGTAATAATAAATATACAGTATTTTTTGTGCAAAATAGTAAAACTTTTAAAATTTGATCATGGAGAGAACCGATTCCGATAATACAGCAAACTACTTTCTTAAGCCCGCAACGAGAAACAATTCATGAAAAAAAATTTCTATTTTTGGAAAAAACTGCATGCAAACAAACCTTTATATCAATCAGCTGTAAAAAGTAAGGTTGTTTTGACGATTCTTTAGTTCATATTGTACTGAAATTATAATAATTATTATTTTTGTGTGGCAAGTGACATTCTTCCCTAGAAAAGTTACTAGAATTGGTGCATCGTGTGGCCACCACAAAATGTTTAAGCCGATCACACACAAACGCTGCACTGCGTGCACTGTGGTGGCATAGAGGTTTCAATCAATCGCCAATGTGTTTTATGATATACTGGGTGTCCCAAAAGTCCACCGTAATTTCTTCAGGACCAAAAGAGGCAGAGGAGTAAATATTCACATAATGGGGTTTTCCCACATTTTTGGGAAGCAACGGAATTTGGTACCTTAGAGTGAGTTATCCAAAACGCATTTATTATTTCTTCTGAAAAACTCTTGGTTTTGTAGAAAAAAATTTTTAAAGTTGGAGTTCTACAAAAACGCTCAAAAAAATTTTTTAGCCAACTAACTTTACGAGAAAAGTAGCGAGTGGTGACCTTTTTCTCAGCCTCTTCCTAACTTCAGTTTAATGCTTAGCTGTCACTAAATGTCATTTCTGTTTAGTAAACAATCTGTTAAAAGTTGTATTTATTTTTTCTCGAGCTTTTTCTGCATCAAAATGAAAAAGTGCGTTTTCCGCGGATGTGAAAATAAATAAATGTCAGAATTCCCCTAGAAATTTAAGATATTTTTGCCCTTCCCTTTGTGACCAAGAAGAAAATTGTGGCTCTAAAGGCACTAAAGCTGAAAAAATTATCCACGGCTGGGCGCAATAGTGTGTGAAGATCACAGCTGAAATTCAAATACAACCCCATTAGAGACATCGCCACCCAAAGGAAAAATTTTTCTTTACAAAAAAATATTTCATGATCATGTAAAAAAATATAGGTTTACCTTTGATGGTTCTCGCGTAAAATAACCCTCATACAATCTGTTAAGACAAGTAAAATTTAGTTCACTTCTTGTTTAACCCATTATTCTTATAGCAATAAAGTTTTTAAATAAAAAAGTAAATAAAAAAGAGTTTTACCAACCACCACTGGTTTCAGACACAGTCCATCCACCAGTCGGCCCTTCAACTATAACGAATCGATAACAAAAACAATGAACTTTACAAAATACACCGGAGTACCACAAGAATACATACCGGGTGTGACTTGGAGAATAAACGCAAACATGTGTTTCACCCTTGTTGGGGATCATCGGTACGCCATAAGGTTTTATAGACAAATAATACGAACGATCAAACCAACAAGTCATGAACAAATGCTCGGCAAAACATTATAGATAACAGGATGAGAAATGATGGCTACTATGGATAGTGGGAATTTGTTTGAAACCAGTCAGTGGTAGAACTAGTGGAGGATGCCAAAAATCCAATAGTTTTGTGTTGGTAAAACTCTTTTTTTTTTATTTATATTTAACTCCACTATAGACATTGGGAATTTATATCTCATTCTGTAATAAGACTTTTGTTGATTTGCTTAAAAACTGGAAAGAAAAGATTTATTTAAAATTGACCGAGCCAAACTTCCCACTTATGACATAGAAAAGTCTGATAAGGTCAGTCCTCCCCACCTTTATGGGAATCTAGGGACGTATAAAACTTCTGTAAAAATTTTTTTTAGCTCCAGTGATGGGAGTGAAAAAATATGGTAAATCACTTCAAGTTATTTTTTTTTCTAATATTTTTTCTTCAAGTTTAGTGGAATTTTTTTAAACTTATATTTAAATTTACTGCCTCAGGGTTAATTTTTTTGTAGTTTAAGAAGTTCATAGCAAGTAATTTAGAGAGATGCATTGATTAGCAAGAGTCAATGTTTCTTCCCAAATTTTTCTTAAACCAAAAACTTCTGGGTTAGTTTACCTGCCAAGGACTGGGTTGGGGTCGAATCTCGTCTTAATTTTAGATGTTGGGAAAATCAAGTTACTAATGCATTGCAGACGAAAATTTGTGAAAAATGATATTAAAAATGACATTATTTTCCCCCCTGCACAAAAACTTGTAAAATGTAACCGTATTTTAATGTATTGTACCAAAGGTCAAAATAGTGAAATTCTATGAGGATCTTATATGATAGGACATATGAGCCGTCAAATAACAGATGTCTGGCAAACACCCAAGAAGACTTTTTTCTCATAACTTTCAACCGAAAAAAATCTTGGGTGGAAAAACGAAATTCAAAATTGGATGCGTTTTTTTTAACTTCTTTTTTTTATTTCTCTTTTGTTTCAATTGCCTTAGGAGCATATTCCTATTGGAAATATTAACACGCCATCGCCAGGACGAACCCATATCAGATGACTTATAATAAAGTACAAGTGCAGAATGATGCCTATTTGTGAGTGATTCAAAATGATGTTTGGGGTGGGCGCCTAGTGGTTTTATACTGTCTGAAATTGTTTCAATCTTTTTTTAGAAGCATGTTCTGTAAATAAGATTCATTTTGGGACCTTCAATGGAAAAAATTGTCATTTTTAATATTACAATAGTTTTATATAATTTTTATTTTTAATAAGTGAAGTGAAATAAAATCATTGCCTGTTCTTTTGTTTTGTAAGAAATAAATATATACCTACTGTAAATTTACCATGTTTTATGTATCCTAAAACTCAAGCTTTTAAAGGCGGACAAAAAAATATCAAGACTAAAGTTAAATAGTTTTATTAAATAATATGGTCAAAAATACGTACTATTTAAACAAAAGGAGTGTTAGATACACAAGAAAATAGTAAATTATTAATAAAACAAAATAAATAAATGTACTATTTTAATTATACAATTTTTTATTATTCTAAATATACAAAACTTTAATTTTATATCTGAAGGAATCCAGAGAGGTGGAAAAAAATATCCACATTATTAGCAGAGCTACACATTCTTCGTATAGGTCTATTAAGGTTGTAATTTGTATTATAATATTCTAAGTTAAAAATATTCCTATTTCTTGTACTCCGCTGTGGAACCCTTAAGCCAATTCTATGTATTAATTGACGAGAATCAAACATTGCATTTCAAATCTTGAAAATAAAAGCTAGATCAAGACATTACTCGACGGTTTTCAAGAGTTGTGACCTTTAGAAATTTTAAAACATCACAATAAACTATTTCCCCAGATAGAATTTTAAGTTTAAAAGCTACAAAACATAAGAATTTCTTCAATACCCTTTCCAGATTTTCTACATGACATTTATAGAATGGGGACCATATGGAACTACAATATTCTAATATTGATCTAACAAGAGAACAATAAACATTTTTAAAACAGATTATATTTTTAAATTCAGATAGGCTCCTTTTTAAGAAACCCAGTAGTTTAAAAGCTTTGTTACAGATAAAGTTATAGTGATTTTTAAAGCTTAAGCTTGGGTCAAATAATACCCTTAAGTCTTTAAATTTTGTGAAAAAGTGTTGAGATCATTCTGCACTCTTTCACAATCCCTAAAATCTTTAACAATTCTAAAAATCTTTTAATCGTCTGCATATAGAAGGATTAGACAGCAACAGAAACAGTCTGAAATATCATTAGTAAAACAAATGAAAAGAATTGTAGACATAGGTCCCCTTGTGGTACTCCAGACTTCACTAATATCTCTTCAGAGAGACAATTTTTTATCCTAACAGCCTGTCTTCGGTTCTTATTATGCCAAGATTTGTACAGGGAATCAAAACAATGTATTAACATCAATCAGTGAAGATTTTTTTTCTTTCAAAATCTTTGTCAAAAGACCTTTTTAGCAATACCAAAAACCTATAATTTATTTGGCGGTACCTTACATTGAGGTTTTATCTCTTAACAGTTTTTTTAAGTTTTTGATAGTCCTGTCATAAGACTCCTCTGTAAAAAATTGTGCTCCACCAATTTGTATAAAATTTTAGTATATTGTCATAGTCAAAATACACAATACAGAAATCATAACGAAAATTTCATAAAAGTGTTTTATAACACTTATTTTAAGTCTTTAGTAGTTATGCTCATTGATTTTTTAGCAATCTGAGTACTTGGGTCATCAAACTATAAATATATTAATAGCAGGTTTTAAATTTTAACCACGATATCTGATTTACCCTGTACATATGCTATGTTTTCATGGGTATTGAGTTCGTTTTCAAAACTCATTCTATCTTTTTCTTTTATATAGCGTGTTCTTGGTCTTGATAAAGAACACGCTATATAAAAGAAAAAGATACAATGAGTTTTGAAAACGAACTCAATACCCATGAAAACATAGCAATTATAAATGGTTTACATGAAACAAAAAATGTTATTCAAATTGGCGAAAAACAATGTTTCACATAGAACACTTCAAGATTTGATAAAAAACGGTACTTCACTTTGGGGTTCATTTGTGATCTATCACTTTGAAGTTTCTACAGAGATAAAAAAATTCAGGCTGACAACATTTTTTGGAGTTTATCATATATTTTTGTGATTTTCACAAAAAAAAATCCATGTTTATAAATAATTTCCGCGTTTTATTAAACAACTCAATGTTTTGCATTAGTTTAGGTAGTAACTATATTTTTGGTATTACTGTAAGTATGCGCGTTTTGAGATATCTACATTTTTTATGGCACTTTGATATTAAATTTTTGTTTTATGACCAGATATTTAAGTAACGAATGAGACTTTAAAACAATATAAACATTAAAAAAACAAAAAAAAACCCGCAGATATTAATTAAACAAACACGGATTTTTTAAAGTGCTTTAGCAGACACATATATCGCCCAAAGAACCTTTTCTTGAATATCTCTAGCTAGCAGCTACAGTAAGTAAGGATGTTTTTAGAAGTTCAACCCTCTTTCCAACCTCCAACGACCATTAAAAACTCATTGCTTGATGCCAAAGATATTTTGTAAATTTTTTATAAAAATCGGTTTAGCAGCTCTCCACTAATGTAACAAAAAAACACCACACCAAAACATGGGTATTGGCTTCTCAGGTACAAGCCTGATTTTGAAATTTTAATTTTTTGAATTTCCTTCAAGACATCATCTTTAACTTTTTCCCCCTCTCCACTGCCTCAGTGCCCAGGTGTTTAGAAGCGCCAAAAATAGCCTCAGTTAACGTTATTCTGCCAAATCGCAAGCTGTGCCATAATGGAGAATTGGCTTGAAGTCGAGTATCCGTTTCAGCTTCGACACACAAGGAATCGCTCATATTTGACCGCATGTAATTAATGAACCTGTCAACATTCCATTTGGTCCATTTTCTCTGCAGTTTTAAACTTGAACCAGAGCTGGTATACATCGATATAGGTGTACTTGTCTTCAGATCGCAAAATGGTATATATTACCCCTTTGTTATCTGCGCAGATTTACATCAATTGAGACACATAATTATGACTTTTTGGTCCGAGGGCTGGCACGTCTTCGTTTAAGTGACTGCAAATCCATTTTAGCATTTCCAACATCATTGTAGAGGTGCAGGCTGATTCTTCACTTCTTCTGTGAAGCCAAAAAAGGACAGCAATGGCATGCTTGCAGCCCCCTGTAAGTATCAAAAAAGAAAAGTTAAAAACAGTTAACAATTTTCTAATAACAGGTTAAAAGGAGACACATTCTGCTTGCGTCTTTTTTTATCTTGTGAAAACTAATTTTGCATTGTGTGTTCCTAGCTTAACAGAAACTGGTACAAAAAATACATCATAGTTAGAAAATACCAGAAAAATATTTTTTAAAACATGGCACCAGCAGGCATGTATAAATTTTATTTTTCTTCAATATCTCCAAAATTACTGATCTGCTAATTTTTGTTGAAAATATAATTATTTCTTTTAATGTGAAAACTGTATGTGTGTTGCTAGCTGATACGGTTTGTGGGTTATGATTTTCAACCCCGTTTCTTACCCTCTTTACAACCCTCACCCCCATCAAAAACTAATCAGCTCATTCTTTGGTTCCAAAGGATTTTTGTGCCAAATTTCATCAAAATCGGTTAACTTTAGTGGCTTTTCAGTCATCGTTGTCCAGACAGACAGGCAGGCACCAATTAAGAAATTTTGTATTTAGGTCTTTCATGTTTATTTGAGTTATTTTGGTATAAATAAAGTGTTTTTTTTTCGCACATATTTTTTTTTTTGAAGTTAGGAATGCCCCCCACCAGAGAAATGTGAAATGACGCCGAAATTTGATAATTAAACAAGTCTCGGAGATGGTTTGGGGATACAACCTTTTAATGTCTAAAAAAATTATTCCAATGTTCATAGCTCCTCATTTTGTCCTAACAAACGTAACTTTTTGTGTTGGTATGCTCTAAAAACTCTATGCATAAAGGTCAACTTTTAAAAAATTTAAAGCAGTTTTACTTGGATTTTCCACCCCAGATATGTACAAAAAAAAGAGCAGCGCCTAATATTCTGTAAGTTTGGATACCTTAAAGATATAATTTTCCTACCAGGTGTAATTGCAAAATAGTGCCAGCTGCTATTCTGAAAGTTATAATTTTACCTCTTTTTCTCAAAAAATGTAAATAATAACAATTATTAAGTAATTTTAAGAAGACTTTAAAAAGAGATTAACCAAATATTTTTTTTTAAATGTAATGTAAAATGTGTATAGTTTCAAGTTTTTAAAACTACCTGCAGAAGCAGAACAATCTTTGCACTCAGAATGCAGCACTTTTTCCTCCTTCTCATTAACAGAAATTTCCACAGTATAAGGAGTATTTCTTACTCTGTGCTCCGGAGTTATTTTCGCCTTGACTGTGCAAACATCTCCTTCTCTCTTAACTTGTCACCATAGACCTCCTTCGTAACTCTAAAATAAACAATAACACTTAAGCCTTCAATCATCTCACTTTTAACACCAAATCAACCAGACCATGTACATTTTTAAGGTACAAACAAAGTAAAAATAATTTCATATACACGTAGAATTGCAACTCTCATATGACATGAGAATAACTGATAGATAGACAAAACTTCATATGTCCAGTTTACATACCATGAGTCCTCTAGGTATGGCAAAAGTTTAGAAATCATATTTTTTTTGTAATGCACTGAATGGCATGTGGTGACACTTCATTAGCTGTTAATTTTTCATGCTATGATATTTTTCATAACATGAATTAAATTTGGAAATTCTTTGAGATTAAAAATATAAGATAAAAAAAATACAATTTTTAGTTATAGTACTTAGTTATATACCTCAAAATAGTTTTCCCAGATTTTACAGCTGTGGTTAATTATTTCTGATAAAGCTTTTCTAACATTTTGTTTTAAATTTTATAGCAAAATTTTAGGTGTACCTACAAATGACTTTTTTATTATCTTCACATTTTGCAGCTTTTCACTGTTACAAAAAAATCCAGGATGTTTAAAATATAGTAACTGTAATAAATTACTTATTTACTGTCATTTATATTTTGCTTTTAATAAGTTGGTCAAAACCTTGGTCAAAACTAGTAAGAAATCCTGTTGAGTCCAATATTTCCTTGAATATCTGAAAAACTACAAATCTGATATAGTTTTTGTTGGAACTGTAATTATCCATCTAAATATTAAAACCGTGTGTTGCTAGCTGCTAAAAGTATATTTTATTTTCCTTGAATATTTCAAGAACTACAGATCTGACTTCAACGTAAATGTAATTGCTAGCTGCTACAATTCCACCCTCTTCACAACAAATTAATTGACTATTATATAATGTTTTGTTTTAAAAGTCATTTTAATTAAATGTTTGGGATTTTCTTTGAAAGATACTTGAATGATTTAATAAGCTAGTCATCAGGTTTTATTAAACCCAAAATCCTAATTTTAAATATTTATTTTTAGTTTAGTTTTTTACTTTATTGACATTCTTTTGTATTTTTTTTAAACTAGCTTTTGCTAAGTATATAAATTAACCTTGAAATTAACATTGCATTTTTCTGAAAAAACTTTACTGTCATAAGCCTAATGTGTTAGTAAAGAAATTTGATGGTAATGTGGCACTAAATTATCATCATGTCAGAATTTAGCTCAATCTTGATAGTTTAGAGAGGCATAAAAAATTACTGACATTTGTTTGATGCATAAATTAATTAACGGTCTAACTGACTGTTAGACATCATCATACTTTTCACATTACTTTTCATACAACTGATTATGGACAAAAAAATAATTTATTGAAAGAACTTTATTGCTTAACTCAGTAACCAGTTATTAATGTTTTTAATGTATCTGTTAACTCCTTAAAAAGACTAACAAAAAGAATCTTACCAGACTAAATATTTTTTTTAGTTAAATTTTATACTGTTGTGTGTCTGTTTTCAAATATTTTGCATTGTTCATACTATAACTCCTACTATACTATATTTCATGTCTTTATTTATTAATTAGTATTCAGTGTTGACTATGTAAAATTTTTTTCTTTTGACAAGGTATTGATTTTAATGGGGTTTCTGTTCCCTATAAATATAAATAAATAAATTAAATTACTTGTGCTGAGGTCCTTTCTCAAAAAGTTACCTTGCTTTTTCTTACTTGGCATAAAAAAGTAACAAGGTTTGGATTTTTGTAATCGGGGAAAAAAAAGTTAAATTTAAAAAAATATGTACAGGGTGTCCAAAAATCATATTTCAAGTCACTTGACAAGGTTTTTATAATAAATGTTTAACAGTCTTACTCATATATTTTGACACAATTTGGATTTTTAATGTGCGCAGTTAAACCATACTCACTTCCAGTCTTAACATTCTTCATCTCAGCGCTAAAGAAATCCATATTATCCAAATAATATAAATTAATCATCTCATGATCCACTTTGGGTAAGTTGTTAGAATCACCCTTCACAAATCCCTTCTCCATATTCTGAGCCATATTCTCTAAAAAAAAATCAAGAAAAAATCTTAACAAAATTCAAAAAGTTAAAAAACTACTTACCTACAGCTCTCTTTAAAAATCTTTTTATCAATACTTTTTTTAATATAAATATTGAAACCTTTAAAATAAGTGCAAAAAAATTAAAAGAACAGAATATTATCGCTTTAGAATAGATAGCTATATTTGAAGTCTGAAAATACCATCATGGCTGTACCCAAGGGGTGAACCAATCCAGCAAGTGCACAAAATATTTGGCAGGAACTATATTTTAGCACTTGCAGGCTTCCTATATTATTAGTTTCATTTTATCCTAAACCCAGGAGGAACTGGAATATGGACACTTTTTACAGGAGACGTACAAAATATGGGATCATTTCACCCGTTGGCTGTACCAATATACAGATTTTAAACAATAGCAGAACGAAGTTTTTATAATGTTACTAGTATGAATCTACACTTTTGCAAGCAAATAAGAAAAGCTATCAAAAGATATAGATTTTAGGAGAAAATTCTGTCTTCTAATAGACATGTAGCAAGCATGAAAATTCTTGGATCTGGGGTTGAGTTTTTATGGTGGTTTTTGACGATGCATCAGAAAGCGGCTTTATATAAAGAGAGTGTCTAAAGAGCCGACAATTTATTATGTGTTTTTCATATTTTCGTTTTTTTTCAAACTAAATTAACCCAACCTAACCTAAACAGACTCAATCCAACTTATTAAAAGCCAAAACACCCCAAAAAAACACACTTTAAACTAAATTAAGCCAACCTAAACAGACTCAAACCAACTAAATTCACCCAACCTAACCTAAACAAACCAACTTATTCAAAGCCAAAACAGCCCAAAAAAACACACTACAACCCCTACATCTTTTTTTGGCATAAAAAAAATGTTTGGGTTGTTTTGGCTTTTAATAAGTTGGTTTGAGTCTGTTTAGGTTAGGTTGGGTTAATTTAGTTTAAAAAAATATGAAAATATGAAACACATAATAAATAATTATTGTCGGCTCTTTACCCTGACGTCTATTCAGCCGAATTGTCGGCTCTTTATAGACACTCCCTTATATAAAATTACTTAAAAAAACTTACCAAATATCAAAATTTGTATGCGCACACTCTGTTAAAAATCGCAATCAAAAGTTCTTATTCTTCTTGTCTCCGAATTAAGCTTATAAACCCAGCTTAAATTTTCTTAGCAGCTAGGGCTATGGTGGACAGGAACCGTACTGTTTGTAATAACATTCACTACATATATAGTTGTATATTACTTGTAGGCTTTCTAAACGACAATATAAACTTCCGCACTACTAAATGTTTATAATTTTATAAATTAACTTCAAAAGAATCACAACCAAAAAAGCAAAACACAAAAAAACGAATTGACAGTATGACTTAAAGTTAGCCGCAGGCCGCAGTTCGCAACCCAGTGGTCCAAATAAAAACTGCACTTGACAAATTACAATGGACCAGCCAAAAATGACGTCACCTGTATTGATTATGACGTCACCTATATTCGTTTTGAAAAATCGTAAGGCCACTGAATCGACGATTAAAAACATTATTTTTCACATAGAAAACCAACATTTTTTGGGGAAAAAAGTTTTTAGATGGATTTCTTGGACCTTTATGTTTCTGTATATTCCAAAAAAAATGTAACTTTTTTTTTATGGGAAAGCCCCATTAGATTGTTTACAAAAATAGTATCTTTTTGGATGCCAGTCATTAAAAGGGCGGAGCTAGGGCGGGGACAATAATTTTTTTAATTGACATACCCTGTATAATTTGGAAAATTTGGACAGAAGTTTTTCTTCTGTTTCCAAAAATACGTAATATGTTACCTTTTTCTCGAACGATTTTTAAATAAAATGACAAAAAGTTTTAAATAAGAGTAATAAGTTAGACAAAAAGTTACCGATTTTCCCATTTTGTTTAAAAACTGTTAGAGAAAAAACATATTAGATATTTTTGGAAACAGAAGGAAAAGCTTATTTCAATTTTCCAAAATATATCTCATTTAAAAAAAAGTATCGTCGTCGCCTTATACCATCTAAATGTGTGAAATTTACCTTCTCTGCCTTTTTTTGGTTTTGAAGATTTTAGGGTGGACTCCGACTTTTGGGACATCCTGTATATTAACGGTTTTACAGTATTTGTATTTACCAACGTTGATAAATGACTCTAGGGATTTGAGCGCTAGACCTTCAACATTTTATTTTACAGAATCCTTTCCCGTTCTAAGATTGAGTTCACTGTTTTTTTACGGTTAGAACTTGTTTAACGTGCTAACGATAACCAAGGCTCTTCTCGTTTAAATTAGGAAGCGACGCGTGGCACCAGCACGACATCCAAGAACTTTGCAGGGTGATGTTCGACGCGCTCGAACAGAAGTTTAAGGACACCAAACAGGCCAACCTGATCAACGACCTGTACGAAGGAAAAATGCTGGACTACGTCAAGTGTCTGGAGTGCCATACGGAAAAGTCGAGGGAGGACACTTTTTTGGACATACCGTTACCTGTTAGACCGTTTGGAAGGTAGGTAATTGTCTGTTCTGACCTTATAGTCGGAGAGCTCGTGACTATACTTAGAATAGAATAGAATAAAATTTATTGACGGATTTACCATTTTACAATATTGTCATGAATATAATTATTCATCTATTAAAACAATACCTCATAGAAACGTAGTCACACACCTTAGCATCGATGCACACTATGTCATGAGATAAACCGCTGACTCGGTGAGATTTCGGATATAAATAGGTTTGCCGAAATCTTCATCGATACACGGTGTTTTAAGCGGTCATTCCCAGTAGGCATCCTGTTTCAAGGAGTCGACTGGGGTTAAAGCTAGAAGGGGCCACACATTGTTTTAAGCGGTGAAACCCAATAAGCAATCTGTTACAAGAAGCATATTGGCTAACGAGCAAGCAACCTGTTTCAAGGAGTTTGGCTCAGTCCTCATGGCATTCTGAAAAGAAGTCGTCGAGGGCCCCTCCCCCTGCACTACGCTATCAAAAGCCACAACGCCCTGCACCCACGCATCGGTCCCTATTTTATTATGGTCCATTTAATTATTGTCTTAGGGTGAATGTAATTATTTCATGTCCGCTTAAAATAAACGTCAACCCAATTATTCAAGGCCAAAACGACACTTTATCTGTCAATATCCGAAGTGGCCAAAAATGCCCACGACACGTCCCGCACGTGACAATATAAAATATTCTTATAAATATTAATATAAAAAAAAACAATTGTCCAAATATTATTAACCAATATAAAATAAAAAACAATTTTCTTTTTAAGCTTTTTTCCAAACGTTTCCAAAGGCATGGAAAAAAAGTTAATTGTGTGCTATTCCCGGAGTGACAGATTCTTTGAGTTGGATTATTCAAAGAATAATTTCTATTATGACATTCTAAATAGAAAGTATCTTTATTTCTTGTATTTCTTTGTGGCACCTTAAAATCAATTTTTTCAAGAAACTGAGGTGATCATTCGATTTACAAACTTAAATAAAAAGACCAAATCTAAAATTTCTCTATGGTTTTCCAGAGATGGAATGTTCAATAATTTAAGGATGTTAATAAACAATGTCCTCTGAAGGAATTTTAAGTTAAGTTTAAATGCAATGAAACGTAAAAATCATTTGCACCCTTTCTAAATTGTCAATGTGACACTTATGGAAAGGTAAATAAAATCTATTGGTGGGATTTACTAAAAAGGTTTAGTCTATTTTAGAACGGTCCTGAGTTTAAGTGAAATTTTTGGTTTTAAGCATTTTAAACCAACCGTCCTTGAGTTTTGGACATAGTTTGATTTATAAGAAGAATTTTAATAAAATTATTTATTGAATAATCATCTAAACACAATCTTTTGTTGGATTTAAGAGGAAATTTTGAATTTAGAAGAAAAGAAAATTAAAAAATTTAAACCCACGCGGGGTTTAAATAGGAAACACTCTGTAGAATAAATTAACATTAGGGCTATATGTCACTTTAATTAAAACTTATCCTTGTTAATTAATTTTTCCAATTAATACTTAATGTCACAGAACGATTTCGATGAGTTATAATAAAATAAGAAATAGATTAATTTTTTATTTATTTAAAAGGTGTTTTTATTTATGAAATGTATTAAAAAACTTAAATGCAAGTTTTTTTACATTTCTGTCACTGTCGAAATGTCAGTTTAAAAATATTAGCGCTGCGTTCAATCACAAACAGCGAGTTCGAATCTTTTACCTCTGCTTGCATCGTGGCTTGCACCAACCTCTACTGATGAAAGCTACAGCTTTAAAATGAGTGGGCTTTGAGTAAGGAAAGTTTTTTTGACTGAGCTTTTAGATAACCTCAATGTTTTACTTTCAGTTTGTAAATAAATTAATATAGTTGTTTTGTGCATAATCAGTGACCTTCACTTATGTTTGTTTTGCCTCGTAGTGCCCTTATAAACATATTTTTTGTACTGAAAACGGGTTCAAGATATGGAGTTTTTCTGGACAAAATAGGAGATGTTTTATTGGGTAATGAACAACTTGGGATATTAAATAAGGTAAATTAATCCTTGTAAAAAGGGTTACTTGGGGAAATTATAAACGAACTTATTACCAAATGCCACTAAACAATCCTTTCTTGGGGGTATAAATTTAAACCACCCCCCTGAGGTGGTCTAAAAAATCACCAACTTTATAACCTCAAACACAAAGCTATTATGTGCCCAATTTTTGGCGTATTCACCATTTGCCATTTTGAAACCTGTCAAAAAAAAAATAGGTTTAGGGCATTTTCTTCTAAAATATGGTGTATTTTGAGAAAAAAAGCAGTTTTGCAGTGGTATTTTGCAATAACAATACAAAATAATCAATAACTTTGTGTCTTTTCTGTATGGGTAAGTGTTTTTTGAAAATTGGTTTTAAAATTTAGTACCCCCCACAGGTGTAAATATTTAGATCTGTGGGGGATACTATTTTAGATCTTATTAAATCCCACTGTATATGTTTATGGCGGATTCATAATGTCAAAACATTTTTTTTTGGGGTTTTTCGCCATTAAGTTAAGGAATTTTTTTTTAAAAATATGTTAAATTATGTTTACGCAGTGGCGAAAAATCCAAAAAAAAAGTAGTTTCGACATTATAGAAAGGTGACCATACACAGCTTGAGTATTCTAAAACTAACCTGACCAGTGAGGAGTTTACATTTTTAAAACAATTGATGTTATTAAAATTAGACAAACTTCTTTTAACAAAACCAAATAATAGCCTTATTACAAATAACTTCGTAATGAGCTTTGAAATTTAGAGTCGGATCAAAGAAGACCCCTAGATCAAGTTGATATTGGTTCTAGTAAATTATTGTTGATTGAGTAGTTATACAAAATAGGATGAGATTTTCTGTAAAAACGCATCACTTTGCATTTATCTATATTTAATGAAAGTGCGTTTTGTGTGTGAAAATTTGTTAAAGCTGTCTTGAATCTTTAGACAATCTCTGACATCCCTCACTATTCTGTACCATATGGACCATATAAAGGGTTTGTAGAGGCAGCAAGCTGGGGCGATAGTAAAGTTGTTTCCGACAAATCTCTAGATAGGCCATGTCTGTATATTAAATATTTTTCTAAAATTCTTAGTGTGGGCTTCTAATATAGATAACAAAAATCCAGTTTTTGGATTTTTTGTCGGTGTGTCTATCTCTGTCTGTTAGTTCCACCATCACGCAAAAACTACTGGACTGATTTTGATGGGACCTTCATTGCTCCATTCCTTGTATGCTCCAAAAAAACGGGAAAGAATAAATAATTGACTTTTTAGCTTCTGCAAAACATTTTAAGGATACCAGTTAATTTTAAATATTTACTATCGCCCCAATACCCTTGCTTATACAGTCTTTTATATGTTCTCTGGACTATTAGAATATAACTTATGGTTTGACGTCATGTGCAGGTGTTTCTCCAGTCCCCCTTGTACTGTTCGGGTCTCGTGGTATCGCGCATTAATATACACACAGCAATCACGTGATAACCTGATTCATCTCACCAGGCGCCTGATTCTGTGCACTGTAGAATTCCACTGTTTGATTCTGATAAAGTGTCGCTCCCCAAATTCTTAGTAAAATCCGAATATTTTTTATCGTTTGTCGTGTTTTTTCTTTTTAGTACCGTCGCCTACAACAGCGTAGAAGAGGCGCTCAGAGCGTTCGTGCAACCCGAAACCCTAGACGAAAACAACCAATATTTCTGTGAAAAGTGCAATAAAAAATGTGACGCGCACAAAGGGCTCAAGTTCACAAAGTTTCCTTATTTGCTCACGCTGCATTTAAAGCGGTTCGATTTCGATTATAACACGATGCATAGGATAAAGTTAAATGATAAGTAAGTAGTTCTAAAAAAATTGCTTGTGTTATTTTGCAATGAGCTCTTCAAACGTTTGTTATGGTTTACAACACTATCCGTTTGCTAAGTTTATACGCGCCCAAAACCGGTTAAATAACAGGGCTTTAAGAAGCCCGTATAAACAAAGTAATTCCCTTAAGATGCCCAGAGCTCATCTGCCTTCAATTTTTCCTTCTATTAATACTTTTAAGAGAAAGATCCTTGTCAAATGTGAGCAGAACATCCATGTTCATTTTCAAAGCTTTCATTTGTTTTGCACATGGTCAGCCTCTATGCCGTGATATAAAATGATAAATATATCTCTCCATGCACAAGCGTTTTCGAACCTTCAGTGGCTTCTTTCTATTTATTTCTATTTGTTAGAAGGGATACCTTACATCTATCTAATTTGTATGAATGAGTAGAAATAAATTATACTATACTATACTATAACAACTCACACGAATTCGGAGAGTGGTATTAATATAGCGAATTCACAATACTGATGACAGTGTCATCAGCATATCTTAAATTGTTGTAGTTTTAAAAAAAATCGCATAACCAGAAATATCGAGCATCATTGGAAGACTTCCTTTGATAGAGTCCGCCATCTTGGAATTAAAAATTGTGGACATAAATTTTCACTTGTTGTAAAGCTACGTCTGTTACCTAACAAATGAGGGATATTTTGTTTAAATTGGTTAAGTACTGTAGAAGTAATAGGGAAAAACATTTTGTGCCATTTTTTATGGCCCACCCAGTAATTGGCAATAATCTTTAGATCTCGATCATTCAGACATACTTTAAGAGATTCTATGAGCTTTTCGTGTTGTATTCTATTAAAAACTTTCTCATAATCTATGAGACAAGCATACAGGGTGCTAAAAATTCGGTGCTCACCATGGGGATCTCCTAAACGGTAGGAGATACGAAAAGGTTTAAATTAGTGGAAAGTTGTGCAATTCGATGCTTTGCTCAAATTTAAAAAAAAAGTTTACAAAATCCGGGTAGTTCCATCCGTGTCCATAAGAAAAAATTAACTTGACAGTGCTCTTGTCACACTGAAATATCAAATCTCAAAAACGGATCTGTTATTAAGTAGAAATTTTGAGGCGTTTTTTGACAGCTCTAAAAGTGTTGAGCAAAGCATCAAATTGCGCAACTTTGCCCTAATTAAAACCTTTTCGTATTTCCTACCGTTTAGGAGATCCCCATAGTGAGCATCGAATTTGGAACACCCTGTATAATGGCATCGATCCAACCCTAGACCACGAAATCCAATCCAATTTACCTAAATGTTTTTGGTAATCCGATCTGTATAAAGTTATTTGTTAACAACACACAACATTGAAAAATTATATATTCCAAAGATGATGCTTTGATACTTAGGGTGGTGTTTCCGGAAAAGCTGAACCTGAACTCTTTCATACCGACAACGAAAGCGGAAACCGGCACCGAGCACATCGATGAACGGGAGACGATGAGGAACGTCAAATGCGATGATTGCAGCACGACTGATTCCGGATCGGCTGACGACGAGAGTTGTCAGGGAACCGACATGTCTTCCACTGTGAATGGACCCGACGACAATTGCGCAGACAGCGATGAAGGTGATATACAGTTTAATTGCGACCTTACTTTTATTTACATTGAGTTGAGTGTTTGAATAAAACGAGTGTTCTGGTTTGGGTGCAGTTGTTTTCATGTTCCATTCAAACTGCACGAGTGGCGCACCAGTTATACCAACAGAAACCGCTATAATATTCACTTTTTAATGTACATATTTTTTCCCTATTTCGCAGGTATCGATGTGAGTTCGGGTATCACACATGAAACCGACGCCAAAGGTCCATACGTTTACGAGTTATTCAGCATCATGATTCATTCTGGGAGCGCCTCGGGGGGCCATTATTACGCTTACATCAAAGACTTCGACAAGAACCTTTGGTACTGTTTCAACGACCAGAGTGTCACTCCTGTAAGCATTTTCTAATAGTCGGAAAGCTCGTGAAAAACAAGGGAGTTTTGGAAAGGCTGATTTAGTATAGACTATACTTTGATCATATAAAAGCACTGTAACAGTAAAATTCAATTCAAAAATGAGAAAATATATTTTATATTTCGAAAAGCTAATAGATAGGTACAAATATAAATCCTATGTAAAAAATATGTGAAAACTGTTGCCAGTTTCCATAGAAATTGAAAATCAGCCCAAGTAAAAACATTAATTAACATTACTAAAAACTTGCTTTCAGATTACGGAGGACGATATAGAGAAAACTTACGGAGGAGGTCCGCAAAGGGGCTACTACGCGGGCGTATACACGTCGAGTACAAACGCGTATATGTTAATGTATAGGCAAATAGACAAGGACAGAAACACGAGGGCGATGGGCGTGAATGAGTTTTCGCCGCATATTCAACAGTTACTGCAACACATGATGCGGAAAGAGGAAGAGGACCGGCTGTTGAGGAAGAAGGAGGACGAAATGATGAAGATAAATGTCGCTTGTACACATCCTAGTACGGGAAATCTTATGGAAGTCAATATTTCGGTAAGCTTCCAATAATGGATACTATCCAATAATGGATACTATCCAATAATGGATACTATCCAATAATGGATACTATCCAATAATGGATACTATCCAATAATGGATACTATCCAATAATGGATACTGTCCATTAATGGATACTGTCCATTAATAGATACTGTCCATTAATGGATACTGTCCATTAATAGGTACTGATGTCCATTAATGGGGTTCTGCCCATTAATTGGGTACTGTCCATTAATGGGGTACTGTCCATTAATGGGGTACCGTCCATTAATGGGATACTGTCCATTAATGGGGTACTGTCCATTAATGGGATACTGTCCATTAATGGGGTACTGTCCATTAATGGGGTACAGCTCATTAATGGGATACTGTCTATTACTGGAGCACTGTCCATCAATGGGGTACTGTCCATTACTGGAGTAGTGTCCACTAACCCCTGCTTTGACCCTACGCATTTTTCAGGCCTTTAGAGACTCAACCCTGGCGGAACTGGCTCAGCACGCCCGGTCTCGATTCAAACTGGACAACTTGGTGGACCTGAACGATTGTAGGATTGTCATTTTCAACAAAAAATTTCACTGTATCGACTGCAGTTTCGAGGACGAAGAGGCCAAGCTGTGCGAAATAGTCATGTCGATCGATATGTTTTGCGTGGATTGGTTTTTGGAGATCAAGGAACCTGGTAAGTATCTTAATCATAGTAATAGAGCCAAATCTTGTGTATTTAAACTTTTGATCGCATTTTTATCTCATTTAAAAATATTTCAGAGATGCCATATGCTAATATGTTATCAAAATTATTTAAAGTTGAAAGCAAACAATTTTTTCATTTAAGTTCCACAATCTAAGAACACCATTTTTCTTATAACAGAGTTTTATCTTAGGCGATACCCAATCCATTTTCGTTTCTTAGATATAATAAAATGGAATAAAATTTTTAATAAGCCTTTTTTAATACTTTTTTGACACACATTAAAAAACCCTATTTCCGTTTAAATTTTTAAATCAATAAAAGATTAATATTCCATATGGATTTGGCGATGTGGTGAAAACGCCGAGGAGTGAACAACTGAAGAAAATATGTACACCCCCTACCGGTGCTTAGGGTACTGCCCAAGTACTGCCTAGGTACTGCCCAAGTAATGCCTAGTCCCCCTCAAAACTTGAAAACTTGTAACTCGCGTTATTTTACATGAAATGTTGTGAATTATAATAAACTCGCAAGTTCTCCTTTTCTGATTTGAGCATTTTGTTATCTTTCTCTCTTCTTAAAGAAGCCAGAATAGTTTTTTAGCGCGCTAAATGATCGAATCGAGCCAGGCGCGCCAGCGAGATTCCGTGAGCTCTAGGTTATTTATTTATTTAAACAAAGAACGGTAAGAGAGAAAAATTTACCGGTAAAGAATTCTACACGTCACAGAATCTGAGCTTCGCGGTACTCAACCCTGAGCTTTTGTTGTCCGTCATTACGAGGGATTATCAATAAGAAAGAATACAAGGGAGTATATGAAAGAACACTCAACGAATATTTTGAAATGCCGGATACCTCATGAAATTCGTTGGGTTTGCCCGACAAAAACAAAATTCCCTCGGAATCCCCGAAGTTATTATTTTACCAGGTTTTCAATAATTAAAAAAGGTAAAACAATAACCCCCTCCACTCCTTTGTCACAATTTGTGGTGACGTTTTAGTCTCGGTTTTAGTTAACTCCCTTCGCAAAATTGACTTCCCCTGTCCTGCCTAGTTCTGCCCAAGTACTGCCTAGTTCTGCCCAAGTACTGCCTAGTCCTGCCTAAAGACTGCCTAATCCTGTCCAAGTACTGCCTAGTCCTGCCTAAGTACTGCGCCTAGTACTGCCAATCCTGTCTAAAAACTGCCTAGTCCTGCTCAAAGTACTGCCTAGTCGTGCCGAAAATTTTGTACACCTCCTCTCTACAGTTGTACACACCTTGGAAAACGCTTACTTTTTAAATCCGCCTTTACTAAAACTTTTAACTTTGCTATAATTATAAAGTACATAAAAAAATTGGAAGGTAAAAAACTGCTTACCATTCTCAAAGGTCAAGCCAACACCGATCAGTCGTGGAGTTGGTTTTGATCAAGCCAAACAGTACTGGATAGGCCACCAACAAAAGGCACAAAAAAAATATAAAATTGCGATATGGCTTATTGCATGCCGCCAGTCCAAAAGCATCAACATATATGGGCATGTTGGCCGAACGCGCTCGCTATTGGTCGGCGCACAGGTGTGGGGCCAAGGATAGCAGGTCGTGAGGGGAGAGAAGCTGACTTGACTTCCAGATGTTACGGAAGAAGCAACGATCGAAACTATGACATTTCTATGAATGAATGAATTTTTTACGTCATTTTTTTGCATTAAAGTAAACAAGCATTTACTTGTCATGTATATGTTGCAAATGGTACCAAGTACGACAAAAATTTACAGCACACTTTATCTTGTAATATAAAACCATATATGTAACTATTAGTTATATTTAGGACACGATTTTCTTGGAGTCCACTTTTCTCGCCTCTTGTGAAAACAGTTTGGTAAGCCGCTTTTTTTTTCGTCAGTTTGCTGGTTCCAAGCCCTGCTTTTTACCACAATTAACACTGCAGAAAAATATTAATGTTGTTTTACGCAGTTGTACGTAGCTGAAGTATTTCATTATCGCACCGAAGTTGTAGGTTAAAACGTCCGTTCAGTTATTTTTAACCGATTTTTCACAAAACTACGTTATTTATGCTTTTCAAAAAGTCTAATGAATAGTAAGACCGTAAACCGATTTTAATGAATCATAGCCTATGTACTGCCCTGGAATGCAGGGAATGCATTAATGAAACTCCGATCAAAATCGGATCTTTAGTTTTTGCGTGATACTGGAACAAACAGAGCGCACGAATTTGAAAAAACGAACGAAATTTTAAGATTTAGAACGGATATTGCACTCAGATTGAATAAACCGAGGAGGTAACCACTGTTGGCAATCATATCACAAATCTTACCCATACGCAGTCCCTGCGACTGACTAAACCTCACCAAACCCTGGTTTGCAGACCCTAAGAGACCTTAGGATTCCTTGCAAAGCAGCAGCAGCAGAACTAGTGGTTACCCCTTCGGAATAAACGAAGCTCTAAGTTTTAATATCTTTTTTTTTTAAGGTACTGAATGGCGGCAGTACAAGAAGGGTGGCATAAATGTCAAAGTTTACCCGATAGAAGTTGAAACTGGCGACGTAAAAGAACCTAAACTTATCAGACTGGACGTCGGAGAAACTGTGGCCGAATTAAAAAAAGATCTGGTCAATTTACTGGAAGTGGATCCTGCAAATTTAAAGGTAAGTTTGATTTTATTTTTTGTTTTTTAAAAACAGTCATGGAATACCTGGACAAAACTTATTGTTATTAAAAAAGTTCTCAGCTAACGCAATCCACTTTTTTAAAAAATTATTAACAAAAAAACGTGAAAAAAATTTTCTTCTTAATTAAAAAAAATAATTATAAGGACTTTCTAAGGCGTTCGATCGGGTGGATCATAACACTTTTCTTAAGAGGCTCTATGATATAGGTTTTACAATTTCAGCTGTCAATTGGACCAAAAATATGCTCTTTTCAGTTTGATGTAATCTCTGTTACCGCAGGCCTACCCCAAGGAGGGGGGCACTATTCTCCGTTATTTGTTGACTTGCTTGTTGACTATATCTTTGAATGCTTGCAGAACAGTGCATTCGCTGACGATTTTAATTAACGACTTTAGTGATCAACAACTTCTGCAAGATGACCTGGACACATTAACTAGTTCGTGTAATAATAATATTTAAATATATGAAAATGTTGCCAAATTGGTTTCTTTAAGGATAAAAGAAAATATAACACCTCCTATTCTATAAATGGCGAGCCGCTAGTTTCTTCATTTCTGTGCGTTTTAATTAGGAATTGTTATTCAGGATCATGATTATTCCACTCTAGAAAGTCAACCGAATCTCAAACCCATCCACTGTATTATTTTTGAGTGCTCCTGAGATCAAATAATTTTTAACAAAAATTTTGTTTTTTTTTCAGGTCATCTTTGACAACACCGCCAACGACCAACTCTGTTGTCTAAAAGACGACGAGGAAATCATTAAGTTCGAGAACAGCTTCAACTTCCTTCAGGACTACAAATTTTTCGTCGCGAACACGGTTGACAAAGATCAGGAGTCGAGTAGGACAAATTGGGCATATTTCGCAAAGATCGTCAACATGTTCCAGCATGTGACCTGTGTCGGTGTGGTGCTACCGGATACCGAAGATTGTAAGTATTCAGGGCACTCATCAGGTGCCTAATTTCCTAAATATTTCCTAATTTTCCCAGTTATAATAGATACTATTTTTTTCCTTACGTATTTTAATTTCTAAATTTTGTTATTTTTTTGTATTTTTTTTTTTCACTTTTTCTAATTTGGCAACAATCATTCGATTTTTTCTGTTATTCCTACTTGTATCCTGTGTTGGAAGGTAAACTCGATGCCTCAAAAACGTACAGTGATTTCCATTTCTAAAGGTATATTCTTAATGATTCCCAGGTAAGAGGCCTAGCACTCGATTTAATCAAGTCTCACCTAACTAAACGAACTCAAATGGTACAAATCGGGCTTGTCCTTAGTAAAAAAAGAACAATAACTTACGGAATTTCCCAAGAGATCGTAGTTGGCCCTATATTATTTATAACTTGTATAAATTAACTATTCGACCTTAGATTTCATAGCATCATTATCTCATATTGCGACGACGTGGTCGGAAGTCGAAGAACTAGTGAACCAAGATCTACAAAAAATCGTGGAATGGATGGACGAAAATTTATTTATTTATAATATTTATAATTCCAAGTTCTTTAAGAGCTAAGTATCTTGGAATAACCATAGATTGTCATTTAAAATGGCGCGTTCATACAGACAAATTAACCAAAAAATAGCGTTCTCTTATGTATGTTTTAAAAAAAGCAAAACAAATTCTTAGTATTGCCTTACTTAAAAATCTATACTGCTCCCTAGTATAATCATTACTAGAATATGGAATCATAGGATGGTGGTGGGGTACATATATAGAGCATATAAACTCTAGTTACCGGAACTCTTTTTACAAACCAAAATATTTTATAAATTATCTGTTGGTCAACTTATAAAACTTAAAGCTATATCTTCAGCCCAAAATATCCAACACAACAACAGATTTCAGAGTCAACGTAGTGTAATTACTAATAAACAAAACAAAGTAAAAGGACAGCAAGTTTCATATAGTTTTTAACAAACTCCCAATTCAATTAAAAGCCATCCGAAATGGCTAAATGGCTTATTTCTTGTAACTTTCAGTTTCAAACAACGTAATCAAATAAACTAAAACTAAAACTTTTTTTTTGTTAGGGTACATTGATCAAAAAAAAATTACAGCAATTTAGATAATTATAAAGTGAACGTCAGCCTGTGGGTGCAAGTGTAAGTGTAAGTGTAAATAATATAAATTGTAATTTTTTTTTCTGGTGCGACTGGCAATAACTTACTTTATTTCCTTTTTCCTTGTGATTCATATTGTTTATTAATAGGTATATGTGGGTAAAAATATAAATGTATTATATTTTTAGTTTTATGGTGGTATAAACTAAAAATTATAGTGATCCCTCTGAATTAACAGACAAGGACAAACAAGCCCTTAAGTTCATTAAAAGGAGGTCATTCAGTTAACATGTACGTTTTTTATAAGGTTAGTTTAATAACAATCCTCATATCATATCAATTCCCAGAAAAAACGTAGTTATTAGCATTCCACGAATTCCCCATCGCCTGTGTTACTAAAATTTTTTTTTATAGAGTCAAATTCCAGTTGTTTTTAGGTCCTGGCTTTTTCCTTTTTTTTCTGTAGTTTAAGTAAAGCTGAGCATAAGGTAGGGGCGGATATAGCACCTTCAAAAGGAAGGTCTCTCAAAAGTCCCTTCATTAATCAACATGAAGATACACAAACAATTACCTTCATAAATTAAAATGTGACAAAAAAAAGAAAAATAATAAGATTATAAGATAATTTTTTTCATTTTTCTGGCAGCATAGTAAAACCGAGGGTAAAACAAATGATATTAAGTTAAATTAAAATATTTACCACAGATATAGGTTAGATTAAGTTATATCAGTAGCATGTTATTTATGTAAAAATCAAATATCAACCCGACTCAGACATAAATTTTTTTACAGCAACTCTAGAACTTCTAGCAATCCCTTCGTTGGATTTAAACCAAAACTTAGACAAACATCAAGAGCCGCCCATCCATCAAGAGTCGCCCGCAGACCGAGGAGAGACCAGTTCGCCGAATTCGAGGGTGTCCCCTCAGCCGGGGGCGGGAGGGATGTGCGGGGACGGGTACGACCGCAGTCAGAGCAACAGCGAGGACAGTAGCCTGAGCGACAGCGATAGGACGCTGATTGGCGATGCGCCAGGTGAGTAATTTCCCTCTTTTTTCTTGGCTCTGCCTCAATTTATCAGCACTATTTAGTGGCCACCAAATAGGTCTGTCGTTCTGTGACTTGGTGTCTCTTGCTTCTCTCTTCATTTATCTTACTTCCCTCCTATAGTTTTCTTTTTTTTTTTAAATATTCTTACTGCTATTGTCTTCTTCTCTTTAATTAATGATTTTAACAGGGGATTGGTTGGCTAAACGCGTTGAGGTTCGTAAAAGCTGTTGCTATAGTGGTTTATGATCATCTAGTTAATTATTATTTTATTTCCTGCATAAACCTTGCTTAAAAGACGAAAAATATGATTTTTTCGGCTGCAAAACAGATCCGTTGCCACTACTGTAATATAATAAGTTCATTAAAAATAAGTTCATTAAAATAATTATTGTCAAAACACTAAAATTAAACCACCGCAATGGGGAAAAGATCAAAAATAATAACTTGTCATGTCCGATTCCTAGATAGGCGTTAAATAACCGGTTGGCCAAATAAAATGTGAGGCAAATGCACTTTTCTCCGTTAATACTAAGCTTTACGCAAAAAGAGAAAGGTCAGGCGTTATTTTTTGTGTAGATTTTAAAAATTGTGTATTTTTAAAAACTACAAAATCCAGATTTTTAACAAGTTCATTGCTTCATTATATTTTTTAAAATTTGTTCAGGGTTTTCAAAAAAAGAAGACTGCTGACGATTATCTTGCCAATCCATTTTTCAGAATGTGTAGCCATTCTGTCGAGCAGTTCTCCTTCCCCCGCGGATCAGCACATGGCCTCTCCCGACGACCTCCCCTGTCAAGAGGGCACCTACAACTATGACGTCATGGGTCCGCCCGGCGGCGAGGAAATGTCGTGGGACTACACGAACTCGTGTACCAAGGCGAGCCAGACTTGTAGTAACGGTCAGGATAGATATTTTTTTAAGGTTAGGGGCTTTTTTTACAATCCAATAGCGTTTTCCATTTGATTGCACTACTCGAGTATTGCCAATGATTAGTTTATTACAAGTAACCCCACGTATCTGGTTAAAACCTCGTGTGTTACTGTCGACTTAAACTGGTTTTTAACAGGAAATAACAGAATGAGAAATAAGAACAGCTAATAAAATACCGGATAACTCCTATCGACAGGCTCTTTTGATATTACTTCCTTATCATTTGAAAGTTTCATTTGGCAGTTTTTGGATTTGGAATTCGTGTCCATAGAGAAATATAAAATCTCTAAAGCCCGTAATACTAGTTTACATAACAAGCATGTTATGTTGGTCATTAAACGCGAAGATGAAGTTTGATTTATCTGAGCGTGTAATGGCCATAACATGCGAGTTACTGAACTATACTTTACCTACGACCAATGAAAATGTCATCATAAATATCAGAAATATTAAAAATATCAAACGCGAGTCAACAACCTTCATAACCTGAAGTTTCAATGACGTTCTATCTAAAACGTCAAAACAAATAAGGTTACTAAGGGACTTTTCATATATCGTTTTAAAAACGGTTTTTTTTTTCTTAAAGATGCGTAATATGTCAATTTAATGGGATTTATTTTTGGTTAGGTACTAAAATTATATTGGATTTATTTACGTTTAATAAATATTTGTTGTCTTAAAAGTATAGAAAAATATTTCACATTTTTGAGTTAATTAGTGTTCTTATAAAATAAAGTTTCATCGCTTGTCACGCCATCTTGTGGTTTATGTCTTATTATTATCCTAGGACCGTAAAATTAGTATTATTCGTTGGTCGCAGGTAAAATATATTCCATATGCAGTGCAGTGATCATGCACCAGGCCAGTTTCAGTTTTACCTCAGTGCATCAAAAGGAAAACGCTAAACTAACGTTTTGGGACAAGGTAAACTCGCGGAACAAGGTGAGCCAGACTTGTAGTAATAGTCAGGACTGATATTTTTTTAAGGTTAGATTGATCTTTCAAATCTGAATCCTTCGTTTGTTACGTCTAGATGTATGGTACGTAAATCTGAACCGTTCGATAATTCAGCTCCGATCAGTTAGATGTAAATCGGTTTGCTCAAAGGTTGGGCGATGAAACAGATTAATTTGCGATTGTGAGCTTAAAGTGTGTTCAGTTTTTAAATTTTTCAGGTTTTATTTTTTTAAGAGTGTAATTTTCGATTGTAGCTTTCCTTCTCTTGAATGAATGAATGTAGAAGTGCGTAGGCCACCTTGCTGGGCCCTTTGCACGCCCACTATCCATGGTTTGGCCCTGGAAGCCTGCCCTTTTCGTAAAAGAACAGATTTTTTCTGGGCTGCAACCTTCTTATATAGCCTGGGACCAACAGATAGTTCCCAAGGTGCGACTCTCTTGTCCTGGCCAGAGCCGGATACTCCAGCAGGATATACAAGAGCGATTGTTTGTCCTTCATGCACTATCAACTCTCTGAGTCTCCAGGGATTCCCAGCTTCTCTAGGTGCTTGTTGTGGCAACAGTCCCCTGTTAGGAGCCCTGTTGCTGGTCTCACATCCTTTCAGTCAGCTCTGTTTCGGTTGGACCGTCCATGCTGACCATGATTTTGACCTGGAGCTTCCTGAGCTCTTGCTGATGCGTTTGTACAGTATCCAATGGGTACATGTGGAGTTCCCTGTCGGGCCTCTTGTGTTGAAGAAGATCTACTGGGTCGTTGAACAGTTACTTGTGGATCCTTATCTTTAGAGATTTCACTGGGTACCTGTTCGGTTCCATGTGTTACCTCCTGGTTGTCGGAGAGTCCTTCTGGAGTTCTCTCACAGACGAGTAAACCGGCTGGAATCACCTCTCCAGCACTTTGGGAAGGGGGCTATATATAACAGGGTTCCCTGAGGAAGGTTTTTATTGTGGTGCCTCATCCACGCGGTCCTGGCGTTTAGGCCAAGGCCCCCACACCCATTCCCGATCCACCACTCAGAGAAGTCGAGAGCGTGCCAGAGTTGGGTTCACCTAAGCGCTCCCTATCCCCGGCACACCGACCCCAAAGAGCTACGTTCCAGGGGGGTGCGGTATGACGTTCCCCAACAGGATTTAGTCACCGACTTATTCAGTCGAGTCCACCCCCGCAACTTGGACGCACCTGTTAAGAATTACCCAAGTGGGATTCAGAGAAGTGATCTCTGGGTACCCTTAGGCCGGAGTAATGCTTGTATCTTGCCAATCCAACCCAACACAAGCAAAGGCCTTTCCTTGTCTTACTCATGCAAAGATTCGCATGTAAGGGTATTTTTGGCCCCGCATTTTTCTATCCAAATACAGAAGTTTTTTAAATAGGTGTAAGTGAAGTTAAAATGTAATTTTTGGAACAAATGTTGTGTTCGATAATCACTCTCTGTGCGTGCACTCCGGATGGGATTCAGAGCACTCGCGGGTAGATTCCTGAATTTCCTACTTCGGATCGATCTGAGAGTATGTAAACCGAAAGCGCTAAAAAATGAAGGTCAAAATTCAAAAAATTACTAGAGAACCCTAGATTTATTTCTGAAAAATATCTGTATTTAGATGGAAAAGTTAACCAGTGGCGGTCCCAGGGGGGGGGGCGGTGGGGGCGATCGGTTGCGAAAAGAAATAGACGTGAGTGTAGTCAGCAACTGAACCACAGATAAACGTTGGTTGGCGAAGTTAATGTCGATCGAATTTCAGGGGAAGCTATCATCAAAATGGCGGCACTCGTGGTGTTTGCTAAAATTTAGATGCGCACTCGTGGGACATCGTTCCATTCCTCTCATCGTGTTAAGAAACAAGGTGCCAACGACTACTTCATCATCGAATAGAAACTTCGGGCAATCTTTTGTCCTTGCAATATCTTTCCGAAATTACTTTTAAGTTTTATCACCGCGACGCTCGGCATAAAGGGGCTATCCACCAATTTTAGAAGTTGTGCTGATTTTGTGAGAAAAATGTTCTTAGGTAAAATTTGTTTTTGTTTGTTTTTCGATATTGTAAACATTGTCAATGATAAGGTTCTCTTTTCTAACCAGGTTTTTGATATGATTAAAGCTCATTTACAATAATATACAAATGTTATTAAATTTTTCCTAAAATTTTCCAAGAATAAACAAATAAACGAGGGGTTAACCACTAGTTCAGAAAATGTAACATGATTGCCAATTTTGTTGAATTATCAGTGATTGCAGGGGACTGCCTAGAGATTTCTAAAGACTTCCAGGGACTCTTAGGGTCTGCAAGCCAGGGTTGCAATAGACTGCGAACGGATAAGATTTGTGACATGATTGCCAACAGTGGTTACCCTCTCGCAAATAAAACTAAAAATTCTACCCTGTTGTGACTGTAATTTTTATCTGTTTTAGGTTGCTAGGATAATTCCCCACAATGAATTAATAAGTGATATCAAAGGAACTAGGTGTTGTAAAGTAAGTTCGGATTGTTTTTGCTTTTTAATGTTCAAATCTTCAATAATACTGCCCTTTTTTGCCGTCAACCCCTATACATTTTGAAACTAATAGGCAGACGTTTTCAAAGTCAAACTTTTTGACAAGTTGTAACTACTTTGGACAAATTGAAACTAAGGCACATTTTCGCAAATTTGTAATATTTTTCCATATTACAACGTTCCCTACCAAACCCATGTTTAGCCCATTTGCCTTTTTTCTTTTGGCATTTGGTCAATATACCCCACTGTAAAAAAATCCAAAAATCTTGCGGCCAAATAAATTGAAATAAATTAGAAACCGCTTACAAACTGAGGCAAATCAAACATGTAGGCTCAAATTCATTCATTCATTCGTCTATAAAGACTTATGTCGCACTGATGATACCTAACAAGGGTGAAACACGTGTTTGCGTCTAGTCTACTCCGGTGTATATTGTGTAGTTTGTTTTTTGCTATCTATTCGTCATAGTAGAAAGCCCGACTGGTGGATGGACTGTGTCTGATATCAGTCAGTGGTAGAACTAGTGGAGGAGGCCAAAAATCTTATACTTTTTCTTCTGGTAAAATTCTCTTTTATTTAAAACAAAATACTTTTATGTCGACTTTTATACAATTTATTTATTTTTTGTTCGTATTGATATAATTAAATTAATCACTAGGTTTGCTTTTTTAGTTTATTTTTAATCTTTTTTGTTACTTCCCTGTAATAATCCACAAGGTTTGTTGGGAAATAAACGATTTATTAAAAAAATTAATATTATGTTTGGTTTTACCTTCTAGAAACAATTATTGAAATCGGGATTAGGACATTTTCTTCCGACAATCTGACAACCAGGGCAAAAAAGTGATTGATTTGTTGGCTTTTGTCATGGCACGTTTTGCCATCTTAGATCCGATTATTTTAAGACTTACGAAAAAGCTTAAGAGGTGTGTGTTAGGGGAAAAATGCTGAAATGTCGCCGTAACTATCTTTGTACGGGTAAGTAACACATTTGTATTAAACCGTCATATTTTAAATATTGCTTCAGAACCAATCAGAGCGTGGCTCTACAACGTTGCTATGAACAGTCCTCCGCAGTTTCCTTAGATTTTCTTACTGATTTGGAAAATATATGGAGTGCGACTTCTAGTTTACTTTAATTTCTTTGGTTGCGAGAATTTTTACTTTCCTTGTGCCTTCCAGTTTGTCGACTTTTTTAAATATCCTTAAGCCGTAGGTTTTACATGAGGCGGGCAACTCATATTTGCATGTAAAACCGATTTTTATGTTATGACTGATGTTTGGTTGTCTCTTTTTATAATTTCCCCCGACGGTTTTTGAAAGATTTATTTTGACATAAAAACAGTGAGGTAGTATTATATCTAACACTCGTTTCTCACCTACGACTTTCTCGTGAGTGCTCAATCACGAGTGACATGATGTCAATATGAAATGTTATGACAGTCTTGTGACGCGTGAGCGGGCACGCACGAAAAAGTCGTAGGTGGGAACCGGGTGTTACTTACCGCGCAAATTCAACTATTTTTATTAATTTTCCATCTTCTTCAGTTTCTTTTTCCATTGGACTCTGAAACAATACAAAGTCGTAGGCACAAGTATTTTTACAGTTTCTTATACGATTTTTAAAACTACTACACTACACTACACACTGCCGACACACAAAAAAAAATTGTCAGCATGTCTCCAGCAAATGCCAAATCGAGTTGCTCCACTTCCTCCTTCAATTGAAGGGGCAGTGTTGGTTGCTTTCCTCTGATAAAGCAATAACTGTCAAAAATTGTTTTATCAGAGGTAAGCAACTCGATTTGGCAGTTGTTAGGGAAATGTTGATCATGTGTGTGTTGGCAACCATTGGAAATAAATAATTTTGTCAATGTCACATTTTTGATTAATAAACGTAGGTAGACAAAAATTTTATTATTTATATGCGGTTTAAAAATCTTATATTGTGTTATAAGACACTAAAAATACTGGCGCACACAACCTTGTATTGTTTCTTTGATCAATAGAAAATGAAACGCCAGAAAAATGGAAAGAGATCATGCATTTGCCAAACTGGAAAATTAATAAAAATAGTCGAATTTGCGAGGTAAGTAAGATTAGTTTAATATAAATTATATTATATATTGTTATTATTTTAAGAAAAAGAGGAATAAAAGGATAGATCAATAATATTTTTTTCTATTTTACCTACTATTACCATTTGAACCTTACTGTTTTTTTTTGTCAAACTTGACATATTAACCAAAAAAGTCATGATTCAAAAACTGTTTAGGGGAATTATAAAAAAAAAAAACAAAACATCAGTCTATTTCATAAAATCGGTATTACATGCAAATATGAAAAAACTAGTAATATAAGACAATATGAGTTGCTCCCCTCTGGTAAAAAAAAAATTGTCAAATGTATAGAGAACCTCTAGGCAGAACTATCCCAAACTTGGATAT
Source organism: Oxystoma pomonae (assembly GCA_963921995.1). Lineage (NCBI taxonomy): Eukaryota > Metazoa > Arthropoda > Insecta > Coleoptera > Brentidae > Oxystoma > Oxystoma pomonae. The sequence goes on along the minus strand of OY998169.1, from coordinate 82,249,268 downwards.
AAAACTAAACTGTAAGTACCGTTTGCAACTGCTGTTTATAATGCAGTATCAGTCAAATAATTGGCAAAAGGAGTCATTTGTGATTATTAAAGCTTAACCTTTTTTCCTTGTGCCCCTGTACCCTTTTTTTTTAATTAGATAAGATAACTTATAATTTTTTTTTTTTTGTGTCTAGATTTTAGTTGATAAGCGTATGTACCTAGAGACCTTCAAAAAACACTTAGAATTAGTGCTAAGGGTGCCTTCCGAATATTTTAAGTTGTACAAACACCAGCGCGCGACAAAAGAGTGCGCCGAGTTCAGCGACAGCCTGAAGTCGGTGAGAGACGGCGAGTTGTTGTCTGTCAAGCTGGAAAAGATCTTGAGGGAGGATGAGCATAGGTGTAAGGTGAGATACGTCGTCTTAAGTTTTCTTTTCATAGTGTGACTTTCCATCTTTTGGGGAATGGAATGGGGTGGTGTCCACCTCGACCTTCTCAAATCTATTGTGGTTCCCCTTTCTTCTTCCCTGCTTTGCTAGAACTAAAAAACAAGTTGCAGTCCCGTCCTTGTCATGAAACCCAGAAACTTTGCCAGTGTGTCCCCTGTGTATAACTTTCTGGCCGCGGACATTCTAGGTCCCCCAGTAAGGCCCTGGTTCTAACTACGCCTTCACATTGAAATAGGACATGTAACGAGGTTTATTCCTCTTTCTTGCAGAAGCGGCATGTTGCATCTTCTACCAATCCCATTGCATACAAGGGCTTATTGAGTTTGCAGTGACCTGTTAGGAGCCCCACTATTTGTCTGACAAGCTTCCTTTCCTTACTAAGAAGTTCTGCAGTCAGCTTTGGTGAACGTTCTTTAATGAACTGTTTGGCCTGTCTTTGTCCAGGCGTTTGCTCCCACAGACCATTCGTCTCTTTGGTGAGCCACTTTTTAATAGATTGCTTGGCTCTGGCCTTAGCGATCCCACAAAATGGTTCAGGCCCTGTGAACTTTATTGCCGACTCTTGTCTGGCCAATTCGTCGGCTTTTTCGTTTCCAGGGTGTCCCCGATGTCCTGGGACCCAGGCTAGTGTCACCCTTGGACGTCACTTGCACTGCCTCTAGAGCTTTAAGTGCAGCTTGACTATCTGAATATATAACTACCGAATGAGAGTTTTCCTCTACTCTTTGTATTTTCTTCGGCACAGTATTATTGCTGCTACTTCAGCTTGGAACACTGTGCAACCGTTTGTCAGGCTTATAGAGACTAAAGTCTCGTATTTTTGCTCGTATATGCCAGCTCCTATACCCTCGTCGGTCTTGGAGCCCAACCCAGTTTGGACGTCACTTGCACTGCCTCTAGAACTTTAAGTGCAGCTTGACTATCTGAATATATAACTACCGAATGAGAGTTTTCCTTTACTCTTTGTATTTCTTCGGCAGAGTGATGTTTTGCCGCTACTTCAGCTTGGAACACTGCAACCGTTTGTCAGGCTTATAGAGACTAAAGTCTCGTATTTTTGCTCGTATATACCAGCTCCTATACCCTCGTCGGTCTTGGAGCCGTCTGTGTACCACTTATTAACAACCAGTCACCGGAGTTTTTTTTGGTAGGCCGGGAATCGAACCCGGGACCTCCCACATACAAGTCAAACGCGCTCCGACTTGCACTACGTCGTAGTGTAGAGTATAGTCTTTTATAAAAAAAAAGATTCGATTCACATGTACTTCTGACCCAAGATAAAGGAACCTTTTGAAAACTGGTGTCATTTTAAAGACAATAATTAAATTTAGGGTTCTCTTTTTTTTCTGTTATTTTTGTGCAATATTGGTGTAATTATGACACATTTTGCCTACACCTGACACCGGAAACAAAAAATTAAAAAAGTGCAGGGGTCCTGCTATATTTTGATCCCCCAATTAGCGCCGTTATCATTAATGTTAGAAAAAAAGGTTAAATGCAAAATTTGGATTACTCTTTGCATGGGGCGAATTTGTAAATCCACCGATGGATTCACCGGTGCCAACAAAAGAGTTCATAAATTTTAGATGGATTTTACCAGTCCAACAATAGAGTTACTAAATTTTTCGATGGATTTCACCAATCCACCAAATGTTGGCACCGATTGCCACCGGCTTTGGGAATCTGTGGGAAATCGTCGTTGGATTAAACATAATTATTTATTTTTTCCAGTTTTTTTATAACTTATTCAAACCAAGATATTTTTTTTATGAATTTTGGTTAATACAAGGTACAGTACAGTATGCTTAATGGAGTGGTGACATCATTCTAAATTTGAGGCAAAAACGTACTTGCATTGAAGACTACGTTGAAAAAACTGTCCAGAAGCACAGCATAAGTGCCTTTAAGGACGGTTATGGTTATTGGCACTCAGCTGTTTACATCGCAACGCGTTCTTTTTGTATTCGATAGAACAACGACATTTCATCACTGCTAGATCTCAGATGGATGTCAAACCCATCTGTCAACCGAATGTTGGCACCGATGTTCCACCGCTGTCAAAAAAATGTTGGATTTACAAACTAGCCCATGCTTTAAGAGTTGCCTGTCTAAATTTTGACACCAAGTTTGTTATTTTAAATGAAACACCTGTTAAATGTTTGAATCGTTCTTTCCTTCCTAATTTCAAAAATACCAAACACTTTACCTCTATCTTTATTGCTTTGCAAGAAAAATGCAAAAATCCTCACCACTATTCTCTCTCTAGCACATTTTCCTTATGGTAAGGATTTTGTCATTTTTCTCGCAAACTAATATAGATACAGGTTATATATATTTGGGATCAGAAAGGAACGGCCGATTCAAAATTTTTATAAAATACATGGTGTTTCATTTAAAATAACAAAATTGGTGTCAAAATTTGACATTTGCAATGACATTAGCTATTTTAGACAGGTAACTCTTGAAGCATGCAAACAGTTCTACAAGTTTTGACCTTTTTTTCTAACATTAAAAATAACGGCGCTAACTAGGGGGTCAAAATAAAACGGAACACCCTGTACCACTGGAGAACCCTAGATCTAAGCTTCGTCTGATAAAATATCATTTGTTAAAAAACGGTTTGTCGTCTAAGATTAGGGCCAAAGTGGGTAACCCTTGCAAGCAAAAATTTAAATAAGCAAAAAGAGGGGTACACTTTCCATTAACTTACACTCGTGCTGTGAAAAGGAGAGAACAGATGAAATGTGTACTTTGGATGGGCATGTTCCCCGCACATCCGATTTTAAGATTTTGCAGACTACTCTTAATGCCTTGCATCTTGTATTGTGTGTATTTTTTTGCAAACACCTTTCTTATACATTTTTTTAAAGTGGAGCGCCCTCATAAAATAAAATGTGTTATGGGGATTTCGATTTTTAAAATATAACACACAGTTTTTAATAGATTCACATTTCTTAGAAAATATAAGTCTTAGCTGAGCTTATAATATAATTTTTCTTAATTGCCAAGTGATTGCCATAAGATTCCCAAAGATTGCCATACCGTTTCCAAACATTCCCAAAGATATCATATATTGCATTAAGATTTCCAACGATTCCCTAGAGATTGTCAAAGGTCCCCTGAGATTGCCAAATATTTCTAGGGATTGCCAAAACTGCAATGGGATTTTCAGATATTTCCAAGGATAAGAGATTTGCAGTTATTGCGAAAGATTTTCAGGGATTTTCAAAGGTTTCCAGTGATTTCTAGAGGATCTCAAAGGATTTATGACATGATTACCGACAGTTACTTTGTTTATACGGCCCTCTTAAAGCGCTTCTATATAAGGACGGTTTAAACATTTTGTCGTATAAACATTACTAAAACCGTTAAGCACTATAGGGGCGTAAATTCGTAAAAAGAAACTGCAAAAAGGGTATATTTTTTTATATTTGGCATAGTAATAACTACTGCCAAAAGCTAAAATTCCAGTCGAGGATCCCTCATTTTCCGGCCCCAGAAACCAAGATGGCGACTGTCAAAGTTAGGAAAAAATGTGTTTTCTACATTTTCAGAAAAATCAAATTGAAATCAATTGGGTAATAACCACTCACTTAATCCAAAAGTATAAAAAAAGTTGACATATATCACTTTAATAAAAATGGCGGCCAGATTTCAAAAATTTAGTTTTCCTTTGATTTTTTTTTACTTTTTAAGTGATGATCTTTTAAAATGTCTCATATTAAAGCTACTGGCCGGCTTCTTGATCTCAAAATCAAAAATATTAGAGTTTATAAGCAGGTGTAAAGATGGCGCTTGATATGTCAAAAATATAAGGGACCTTATTAACCTATAGGCAACAATAAAAAAATATATTTTTGCTTTTAGCGATGAGTTCGTCTCTGCAAAAATTTTAAAAACCATTTGATTTGACATTTGATATTTAAAATGGCGGCCAAACTATCGAGAAAAAGTAATTTTCCCCTTCTGGTATGGTGTTTATAGTAATGTCATATCAATTTGCACTAAATCGAGACCGGTTGTCTCAAAAAACTCTAAACAGTTTTAGGATGAGCTAAATTAGTTTTAAAGTTTCGTGTCAAAAAGAAAACAAATTTTAATGCTTCAGTTAAAATCGCGGACGAATAAGTAAAAAAAGGGTTTTTTTTCGTTGTTTCCTTAAGTTAAACGCAAAGCACTTGGCAAAATATTGGGTTGCGCTAAGTGAGACATTCCAAAAATAAAAAATGTAAATGGGTCCTTTATTGGCTGCGTGCACAATTTGTATAAATTGAAGTGAAAGGCATTTTTGTATTTTTGTGCAAAAATATTTAATTTTTAATAATCAGTGAGCGCTTTTGCACAAAAATACAATACTTTTTTTCCACTTTGCCAAACTTTTAATTTAGTAAATTTCCCCTTAAACAAAGAAAGATTTGAAGCAGAAAAGAATAGGATTAGGAATATAGCTGGCGAAAACGGTTACGACGAAGGCTTAATAAATAAGCTGATAAATAGACATTCTTTTCAAAAGACCTTTCGGAATTCCACTTTTTTCAGACAAAAAGATACCTGCGACTCAAAATTTGTATCAATTCCTTATAATCCTAATTATACGAAAGGATTACAAAAAGTATTTAATAACACCGGTCTTAAATTAGTATATCAATCCGGTAACACAATAAGAAGCTTACTAGGAAATCCCAAGGATAAAACTACAATTCTAGAAAAAAGTGGAATTTACGAAATTAGTGGCATGGATTGTGACAAAAAATATGTTGGCCAAACGAGACGCTCTATTCAAACACGTTTTAAAGAACACTTAGCACACTTAAAATACGGAAGAACAGAAAAGTCAAGTGTGGCCGAGCATGCTTTTGAAAACAATCATAGATTCACATTAGATAACCTAAAACTTCTAAAAAGTGTACCAAACAAAAGACTTTTGAATGCAATGCATTAAATCCAGAAATAGTTTAAATAAAGATAGAGGACCCATCCCGTTTAGTACACTTTATTCTTTGGTTGAGGGGAGATAGGATTAAAAATCGTGATCAATCACAAATTATTAGTCTTATCTCCGCCCACTAAAGGATTGTATATAAGATAGAGCGTAGATTAATTTAGTTCATTGTTTATCGTCTCCTGATGATGCTAACCTTGTTAGCGAAACGCGCGTCGAGTGCAAAAAAGTGTAGTTTTGGTTTGTGGAAAACAATCATAACTTTATTTTAGTGCAACCAAAGGTTCCAAATTCCCAACATAGTAACTTTTAATTTAAGTTAGCATTACGTCTTATGGAAAAACGGTTTGTTTACCCTACAGCGGTCATATTATTTTTTTAGACTGCCATATTGAATTTCTGTAATTTTTGAGTAAAAATGCTCGGGAAAGTCAATAAAAGAACACTACTAAAACGGAGTTGATCGGCCTTAGTAGAGTCGATATTGTTTTTGGTTATTTTAAATTTTGACGTAATTTTTGACAGGTTTATCATTTAAAAGCGGACATGGTGAAGCCCAGCTGCTTCCTGTTCGAGCATATCATCACCCGAGATCAAACTGTCAGCACTGTCAAAAAGCACGTTTTAAAACAAGCCAAACGGGTGCATTCGCTGGACATACCGTATAACAAGTGCCGGTTAAGGGAGAAGAGTTATAAAAATAAGGTAAGAAGAAGGGTCCTTTTAAAACTCTTAGTAATGCTCTTGTAACAGATAAAAAATGATGTTATATAAGTTGTATATTTCTTTGAATTAGCTTATTTTTTAATTTAGACATTACTTATAATTTAGACTGTTTAGTGAATACTTTTGTTGAATTTTCTTATCTGTTAGTATTCCAAATAAGTAAATAAATCTATTTTTTAGCCAACAAAAGTGTACCTGGATGATCAGCGGTTCGGCCACGAGATCGACCTCCTCATGTCCTTCGAGTTTTACCTTCAGGAACTGACCGAGCCGGAAACCGTCACCTCCGACAACCAAGTGGTAGTTTTCGTCAGGCAGTGGCATCCTAGCAGTTTGGTGTTGGGTCCTTTCCAAGGTAAATGAATGCCCGTTGGGGGTTTTTTCCAACTTTTCAAAAGTAAAGGTAAACATTTTTTAAACGTGCATTTTTGCTTTTATTGTGTTCTCCTAGGTGTAAAATTGCATGGTAGCTGATTTTTATTCGATTTTAATCCGTGTATATTTTGTTCTAAAAAGGACAACCGTCCTGTTTCAACAACTCACAACCTGTTACATCAAGAGATGTCAGGGACCTAATATTTAAATATCGAGCTAAGGATCGATTATGCCAAAGAAATAGATGTCAGAAGATGGTTAGTATGAAACGATCACTATTCAAAAATTAGACCCCTAAGGTTCAAAAAGTGAAAGTTCTACATTTAAAAAAAGTAAACAAACTTGTTGTTTTTTTCTGTCTAAACGAAGGAAATTTTTGAAAATTTTGGTCTCGTAGATAAAAGGGGTATTTTGGAATGCTGATTTGACACCTTGTAGTGGTTGTGGTAATTACTGCTTCTGCGCAATAGCTAATCGTCATTCCGTTGTGGTAATTAACCACTACCACTGCCGTAAGCTAAGTAAATAAGTGTTGAAATTTATTAGACACTTAAAGTAAATAGACACGTGTAAATTTCGGTATCGGTATACCTAACTCGTTCGAAACATCGCCAGTTAAAGTAAAAAATGTAGTGTATTTTGGATTTATTACGAACGCGTTAGGTATACCGATGCCGATGTGTTGAAATATTTACTTTAAGTGACTAGATTAGATTAGATTAGAATGGGGTGGTGTAGACACCTGTCCACCTCGACCTTCTCGGATCTATTGTGGTTCCCCTTGCTTCTTCCCTGCTTTGCTAGAACTAAAAAACAAGTTGCAGCCCCGACCTCGTCATGAAACCCAGAAGCTTTGCCAGTGTGCCCTGTATATAGTTTTCTGACCGCGGACATTCTAGGTCCCCCCAGTAAGGCCCTGGTTCTAAGTTAAGTTAAGTGCTATTAAGCTAGCTTATTGCTATCGCGATCTTCTTACCAACGGTCATCCTAAAAATTAAAAAAAATATACACCATTAGTAAGGGGGAAGACACTTTCTAAGGGCACTGGGATTAAAATGAACTTCAAAAAACTTCCACTTGGAACAAGAAAAAAACTGAGCTTACTGTTTTTACACAATACTATAAAAATGTAATTTGTCTTCCAGAGGTCGTCCTAGACGTCGTCACCATGGCCGAGTTGAAGGGGAAAATCGCCGCCTTATCGGCCATCCCCAAAGACCGCGTCGAAGTGGCCCGAATCAAGCACAGCTACCCCTTCAACATGCACTTGTTGGAAATTTACGAGGAACTCGACTGGAACCCGACCGTGTGGAACCTGAACCAGTGGCCTAAGGAGGTGGACGACGGCAGCGTCTTCTTTTACAAGTGAGTGTAGTAGTAGTAGAAAGTAGCTCGTTTTACCCTTTATTTTTGTATAAATCTAGTATTTTCGAAATAAATATGTCAAATTTGACAGTTGACAAATATGGATAAAATTCCGCCATTCTTTATTCAATTTGGAGTATGTACTAGCACACTCCGTTTGGACTTCGTCACTGAACTCGTTATAGAAGCGCTGGATGACCTTCCATTTTAAGGTCACAAACACGAATTAGCAAGAACATAGCATAAAAGGATTGCACTATCCAGCAAGTTGGGAATTCGAAAAACACCACACTTTTGTCAACGGCTATTTGCCGAACTATTTCTACTCTCTCATGTCTATATGCACCATTTTACACTCTAATTAGGGTTATCTAATCGGAATTAACCTGCTAATGACTGTTAAACATTCACACCTATGCACCAATGTCAGGGTTAAGTAAATGGAATTAAGAAACAGAGGTTTGAACGCAGCGTTTTTAGGTCAGCCTCAGATTACAGATTTTTTCAAAAATTTAAACCTACTTTTTTATTTTGTTACTTACCACTAGTTGCAATTTGCTTTTTAAAATACCAAATAAATTTTCTTATTAAGAAAAGGTTTCACATTTATTTTATTTAAAGTTTTAAAAAAAAATAAATAAGACATCTATACTAGTACATCAACTCCTGCTGCTTGAGCCATTATAGATACTCTTTCTGTTTTCGTTACAAAGTTCAGTATATCGGCCTATTTTATTGAGTAGCTCCTCGTCTATGTTGTGTGAGTCCCATATTAGCTGCCTCAACCTGCCGTATACCATCACACTCTTCTATTAGGTGCTGAGCTAACGATTCTTCTGCCCCCCCTGCAGGCTGGGCAGAAGAAGTATTTATTTGATTATTATTTTTTCTTCATAAAACACAATCGAAAAACTTCAAAAATGACAAAAAGAATGAAACATGACATAAACATCACAAAGATAACCTCACTTGTTAGCTAACAGCGGTTATCTTTCCCTAAATTCTAGTTCATCGGGCAATTAAAGTTAATTGCTGGTTAAATAAAAAAAAATGTTTGGTGCATAACTATGGAGAAATTGTATAATGGTGCATACCAGCATCAGCTGTTTTTGTTTACAACGGGAATTTCACAGTTTTGAGGACAAAAATCGCGTAAAAAACCTTTTAATCAGCATTTTACAAAATTTGGTGTAAAAAGAATTTAATAAACTGTCAAATCATTATTCTGAGATGGTTTTATGAACTGTCACCGCCGTGCAGCCCCTGCGAAACAAATATTGTGGTCTTTGTTTACGTGTAATCAGAAATTATTGAAATTTGTAAAAAAACAAGGTACTTACATAATAAAATCAGAGAACAATGTTTAAAATACACAAGTTTTTCAACACTTGGAAAAAAAAAACAATTCCAAACGGCTTAACAACATTTGTTGCTCTAGCGGAAGAAGAAAGCCTAATTACAAATAGCCGTCGTCGCACGCAGATGCGCACCTTGTCATGGAGCTGAAACGTTCTTAGAACAAGGACAGTTCATTAAACGCGCGATTTTAGTCCTCGAAACTGCAGAATCCCCATTGTAAAGATGTAAATAGTAGATAAAATATAAAGATATTGATCTCTATATTTTTGTTACTCTTTTTCTTACAATAAAACACAGAAACATAATGCGTATGTTTGTACCAACTGTAGCTCACTTACCTCGCAAATTTGGCTATTTTTATTAATTTTCCAGCTTAGTAAATGCATGTTTTCTTTCCACTTTTCTTTCTCCGACAACGGAACAATACAAATTCGTCGAGGCACGTGTTTTTACAGTTTGTGATACAGCAAAATTTCAATTTTAAACCGGACGTTTCTTAATCAAAAATGTGATACTGACAAAATTATTTATTGTCAGGGGTTACCAACTATCATTGCCAACCCCCATTTTTCTTTAAACAGTTCTCTAAAAACTGTCAAATCCAGTTGGTCACCTCTGGTAAAACAATAACTGTCAAAAATCGTATACAGGCCCTCTAGGTGAAGCCACTTAATGAACTAATAGCTGTTTCGATTTGGATATATCTAAATTTGTCATTACAGTTTCCTATATTCCACGCAATGCGATGACTTGTTTTTTTTGTTGAATAAACAAACAAAATATTGAACTCTATTTGTTTTTTTAGAGACAAAGACGAAATCCCAAAAGTCCTCACGCCCGAAGAGAGGAAAGAGATAAAACAAAAAGAGGACGCGCGCCTATGTCGACCGTCGGTAAAAACTTACAGCCCGGGTCGAGAGAGAGGACTCAAAATCTACCTGGACACGTCGCCCACCACCAAAACCGAAGACAGCATAGACTGACCTTGTCGGAAAAGCTACGATTCGTTGTTTTACTGTGTGGTGAGCTGAGCCGTTGTTTTTTTTATTTGTTTGATTATTTTTTCGAACTCGTTGTTAAGGGGCGAAAATCTCCCCTAGAAAATGTAAATTGGGCTTATGATGGATGGATTGATAATATTTGGGTTGAAAAAAGATAAGAATTTTTTTAATGAAAACGTTTTTTTTTTGGATTTAGACTTAAGGCCGGTTTATAGATTTTAACCCTGGGTCAAGCTAAGCCTTAGTTAAAAATGGTAAAATCAGTCCATTTATGCGTTGGATAAAGTTAAACCATTTGCCCTTTTTTAGACCAGGGTTAACTTGAAACCAGCTTAAAATTGATAAACCGGCCCTTAGGGTAGGTTTCAATCCTAAGACAGGTTAACATTTTTTTCATATTTTAAGTTTTGTTATTTTTATGAATAGTAAAATAATTACTGCAATTAAGCGGTTAATTAATTTAATGTTTTTAAACTGCGTCAAATACACAAATGCACTTTTTGCTAGTTTCAACGTAGGGTTTAACTTAACTCAGGGTTTGAGTTAATATAAACCGGCCCTTAAACTTTAAACAATTTTTTGTTTAATTTTTTTTGTTTCATTTTTGCTGCTGGCGTGACAGTTAAAAAAATGTAATTAAAAAGAATCATATTTTTTTATCGGTGGTTGTTAGAAGTTGTGTCCAATATTGCATTTTTTAGTGGGGACCTTAAAGTACATTTTTGCTGCCCTAAAAATTCTATCTTGGATACCCAAACACTTACTTGGTATAATACTGGCATATGGAGCGCTTTTATATAAGGAAGGGTTGAAAATTTTGTTGCATAAACACCACTAAAGCACTAAAACGATTTTATTTTAAAGCGATTTAAGAAAGTGGTTTATTGCTTTAAAACCGATTTTAGGGTCGGTATATTTTATTTCTTTTTTTTTGTAAACTGCCAGAAAGCGATGTTATTTAAAGTAGTTCTTATATAAAACCGGTTTTAGGCGCGTGCAAACGTAGTAACTGAGTGTAGCTCCAGGCGCTCGCTAGTTACGCACAATCAACATTATCTAGCCGAGAAACTATTTTTCTGGTTCTAATATTCGAAACAAAATGGGCTTTGAAAGTTTGGTTTAGGTGAGCTAACAAAACTAGTGTCATAATAAAAATCGATATGCAACAACAAAGGCATCTAGTTGCCATAGTAAGGTGTTAGGTATCCAAAAAGATTAAGCGGTTGTATTTTTACGAATTTAAAAAAATGCGTGACTTTAAAAGTCGCGTTTGTAAAGATACTAGATTTTATCAGATATTTATTTATAAATCTTTTTTTTTTATTCTAGTATTTTTCAAAAGAGCATTACTTTTTTTATCTGATACCTATCAGATTTCGTTGGTTGATCTATATGTATTTATTTTCTTTTTTAAGTTAAATAATTATTTTGTTTCTACATTTTTGTAAAATCCGCCAGTTTTGGGACATATTTCTACTTCAAAAATAAATAAATTTTCGCAACTATTGTTGCTGTATTTTTTTTAGGTGTATGTTGATTATTATCGATCGCAATTAAAAATATATTGTGCCGCGCGTTGTTGAAATATTAAGGTTAAAAACGTTGATTCTTGTGGCCTATAAGATATTTTCGGCAACTCTTTTATCAATAAAAGGCTCAACAGTTTCTTTTTTCCACTTTATAGTGCGATGTCCTTTTGAATACGTTCAAACTGAGGTTTTTTTGTTGCTTTATAAAACTAATCTTAAAAACCGTGTTTCCTATTATTCCCCATAGGGCAGTCTAACAAAAATAATATGGCTGGTGTAGGGTAAACAAACCGTTTTTCCATAAGACGTAACGCTAACTTAAATCAAAAGTTTTGCAAAGTGGAAATAGACGCAGATTAAGCAAATTGATTTCTTTTATAGATTAATCCTTTGTGAATCGGCGAAAAACAAGCATTTTGCCGAAATTTTAACAATAAATTCAAAATTCGCAATTAAACGTGGAAATGTCCCTCTACCTATCTCTGTCGGACCCGTGTAATTACAGATAACGTCAGCCCTCTCAAATTAGATAGCGCAGCTGTCTCTCTTCAAGCCGATCTGGCTGTGCAAGTGCGAGAGAGATAAAAGTACATGACATTGCCTCTGTAAACCTCGAATTTTGAGTTTATTTCTAACATTTCGGCAAAATGCTCGTTTCTCCCCGATTCACAAAGGATTACTCTATACTATAAAATAGTCACTTTCTTTAATCTGCATCTTTTTCCACTTTCCCAAAATTTTCGCTTTTATTAGCATTACGTCTTATGGAAAATCGCTTTGTTTTCCCTGCACCCACCATTTTTAAAGTGCCATCACGTGATTAATGGCTGACTGACAATTTGTTATGCCCTGCTCTTACTATGCAACTTTTCCATGCATCAAATTTTCTAATAACAGTTTAAAAGAAGACACAAGCACATTGCGTCTTCTTTTGTGTTATTAGAAGTTGCATAGTGAGAACAGGGCTTTAGTCAGCTCTATGGGGTTACTGGGAGTCACTACAGCTAACTTCACTCGGTCAAATTAAAGAGTCAACCTTAGATAAACTACTTAAAGATATCCGATTCTTACGGCGGCTTTCGTTATAGTAGGTGGTTTTTGGTCATGCCAATTTACAGCCCGATAACTTCTCCGACAACGATAGCCTCAACGCTATTTGACAGTTCAGAATAGCCTTTTTGGTACAAGTTTTACGTCGACGGTCCGGTTATATATATACATTTGGGGTAATTTATTAGTTTTGGTTTTTAATTTCCAAAATAAAATTAGTTCACTGTGAGCCCTTAACCATAATTAGAGACCTTTTGCACCTCCTATGAAAAATCCCCGTTAGGTGACTTTATCGCTTACTAACGCGTTGTGACGTAGAACATCACGTTATTTTTCATTTAAAATAGGGAGATTTTGGCCAGGCAGTTTAACGGCAATTACCGTTACTCAGGGTTCCCACTGACCTGGAAAATCTGGAAAAGTCAGGGAATTTTGAGAGCTACCTGGAAAAGTCAGGGAATGACCAAAAAATTTTCAAAAGTCAGGGAATTGGAACACAAAACCTGGAATTTCTCTTTCTCAACCTATTTTTTTAAATCAACTTTGTAAAAAATATGTAAGTTCTTCTCTGCTCACCTCGTATATAAGCTCAACATCTGTTTCGCGCTCAATCAGTTCCAGTCCACCTAAAATCCAAGAGCAAAAGAAAAGAGAGGAAAGCTTTTTAAAACGTGTCGGATAAGAACCGCATCATTACCTAGGGTGTCAGATTGTGTTTATTGAACATATTTGGCTTTCGTTTCGAAATAATAAATATCACCTGGTATTATTTCTCCTTGTTCTAAGCACACATCGCGCTATCTTCTGATACAACTTTCAAGTGTAGTCTAGCGCGTTTTTTCTAATCCGACTTAACATGATGTGGGGTGCAACTGCGATGTGAGATTTCGCAAGAATCAAAAATGTCGAAGAAAACAGTCTCTAATTTAGACTGGACAATATCCAGCATATTGTAAGCTTTGTCAGGCCATTTCAAGGAAATTGCCTTTGTTAATCAAGAACTATCAGTCTTGGCCCAAAATGACAATGGACCTACATCTATACCAACTACTGGAAGTGAAGGAACCTCCACAGTAACTGCTTCCACTGCCAAAAAGTGTTCTACTCCTTTTTTGTAATTTTTTCTTAGCTGAGTTATGGATACAGAAATATTGTGGTGCAAGGAGTCTTTAAAGATTAATCCTGCTGTTGCTAATTATGTCTACATCATCTGCGAAGGCCAGTAGTGGGTTGGGTACTTTCTGGTTGCCGTTGGTGTATTAAACTTGACTTTCCTAATTACATATTCTAATGATATGTTGAAGAGTTGGGGTGAAAGAGAGTCACGACCCTGCTTAAGCCCATTCAAATCATAGTAGCTCTGTTCCACCCTTATCTTGCACCTTGATATCAGCTTTTTTTGGAAAGCCCAGTTTCTGCATTGCTTCCCACAATTTTCCTCTACATAATCTGTCAAATGCCTGTTTGAAATCAATAAACATCTGGTGAAGTCCTCTGTCAAATTCCCAGCATTTTTCCATTATTTGTCTAACGTTGAAAATCTGTTCTATATGCTTATAGGTGTAGTATCGGTATTTACCTCTTCGTTCAGTAGTTCGCAAAAGTAGTTCTTCCATGTGGTTAGGATCTCTCTTTCGTTGGTTATCAGTTGTCCGTTGTTTGCTGAGAGGAAGTTTTCAGTTCTGAGTTTGTATCCTGTTTTGGGCTTTGTTATTCCCTGGAAGTATTCTTTTATTCTGTTGTTTTGTCGATTTTCCTCCATTTCTCTTATTATATTTAGATGGTGTCTCTTTTTACTTTATATTATTCTGCGTGCTTCAGATCTTTGTTATTTATACTCTTCTATATTAGGTGCTGTTGGACGTTGAAGCATTTTTTCCTGATCATATTTCGTCTTTCCGTTGCTCTACTATAGTCGCCATCAAACTACTTCCTTCTTTGTTTTCTCTTTTTGTCGAGCATTGGACCAGCCACCCTAGGTTACTATATTTTTCCAGAGCTCGTTTACTTTTATTTCTTCGGTAATTGGTTTCTGGTATATTTCCTGTGTTTGTTCTGTGTTGATTTTTTCCATATTCCAGCTTATGCTGGTCTTCAAATAAAGTTTCGAACAAAGTTTCTCGTCTTACTTAACTGCTTTTTACCTTTTTATCTCGATAATGTAAATACCTGCTAAATTTGAGGTTTCATAAATTGTTTATGGTCCAAGTCTACATTTACTTGGTATCCACGTAAACAAGCAATTTATATCATAAAACTACCTGGAATTTTTTGAAAAATGGTCAGGGAAAACCGGGAAAGGTCAGGGAATTTGGAAATAAGAATTTGGTGGGAACCCTGTTACCGTAAATAAAGTTAATTTCAAGAGGTTAAAAATAGAGCTTTTAAACGTAGTCAATCGTTTGGCGGTAAACATAACCTTACTTTTTTATCGACTTTTGTTGTTTTTTCCCCAAGTCTTTTTATATTTGCTTTTCTAACCATATCATGGAGGAAAAAAATAATTTAGTGATAGGACTGGGAGACGGACACCCCAACATAAATTTAGTAAGGCACATGATTTTGCAAGATATTTTTGGTGAAGTAATAGAAGAACACGAGCCTCTGCAAAATTATTTGTATTTTCTCACCTGTTTACCGAAAAAAAAAACGGTAAAAAAGGCACCCCACTGCTACTATAAACGGTTAACAAAAAAAAAATCCAAATACACAAAATTTTTGTAAAACAAATCAAACTTTTATAACCTAAAAATCTTCCACCACTGGATTACCTTAAGTTTGGTTGGTTGTCTTTTTAACGCTAATTAACGCCAGTGGTTACCTTTAATAAAAGTACCAGTCTGACAGACCGCTACTGCGCCTGCCCAGAATAAAATTAAGGGTAACAGACTGACAAAAAATCTGACCAAAATCTCCTTAATATCTTATTCTTATGTTTTTCACGCTGAATTTTAATTATTAATAATCTAATTAAAAAGATTACAGAAGATATTTGCATTCAAAAATCAATTTAAATATTTGGTTTTTCTACTTAACTTATAAGGGATACGTTATTCACCCGCAGGTAACCTTAAACTTTATTGGTTAGTAAGGGATTCCGTTATTACCTCGTAACTGCGCATGCCCGAAATCAGCGATAAAGTAAAAAGGCATCAAAATTAGGGACCTTTGCACCTCTTATTCTGGCCCAGTTTCACTTTATCCCGTATTTGAAGCATGCGCACTTGATAAGAAATAACGAGTTACCTGCGACGGAATAACGATCCCGATAGTCACGTTTAAATGGGTTGTAATTGAAAAAATTGCTTTGCTTTTATTTAATTTTACTAAAAGTGTCAACTTTTAAATGCGTTTATTTTGACTAGTTTTTTTTTCGGATTTTGTAATAAACACGGTCTAGTAATTTTTTTACTCTGCCCACCTGATGACACAAAGATATTAGCCTGCTTTCTTATGTTATGTTATTTTTGCAGAAGTTTTTGTAATAAAAATTGTATATATAAGAAATTATCTTTTCTTTATTTGGTCCAAATTAAGTACCCAACCATATCATTTAGATTATTTTTGTCGTAGGTAGCTGCATTTATGCATTTTTTTAGTGAAAAGGCTTATCATCAATGAAAAAATCAAAAAAACAAGGTACCTTATATAACTTCTGTACGATAAGTTCGAACTATTGATTGAATTGATTACCAACTATTGATCTTAATATCGATTTACTGCAAGACCAACGCATGCAGGCCAAAAATAAATTTTGTTTACTTGTATACAAAAAGTTATAATACAAGATAAAAACAAAAAATAGCCCTGGCATCAATCATTTCAACAAAAAAAAAATCCGAAAATTTACAAAACAAAATTATTAGACTGTATCTATTCTACGGACCGTGCAATGCATCGACAACATCTGATTGGTTCATACCAAAGAATTCATTTCTATGGTTGCGACCTATTGTGAGATTCTGATCCACCCCAAGATGTCTTCTGCGTCTTAAATTTTGATTTTTTTTTAAACAAACAACAAAGTTACCCTAACTTTTTAAGGTACGTCAACAAAACAGCGCTTGCAAAAACGTCCCTATTATAGGTGCAAAAGGTCGCTATTGATGTTCAAATGTCAACAGTGTCAAATAGCGTTACACGGGATTTATAAACGCGTTCGCGTCCGCAGTTGAAGTTTGTAGTTCACGCGCTGGAGATCACCTTATTGAAACCTGTAATACCATTTATAATAAAAGTTCGCGTTCGCCTTTCACGTCCGCGTTCGCAGTTCCGAGATAACCAAATTTTAAGTTCGCATTAACCAATCAAAGTGCAGGATTTCGTCACATGATACATCTGTTTTAGTGTTAAGTTTTTCTGCTTCACTTTTTTTCCATATATAAGAATTGTGGCCACAAAGAAGCCAAACAGTTTGAAATTCCCTGTCAATTTTTTTCCAAAATGCTTATCAACAAGAATCACTTTCAAACGGGCAAAATTTTTTCTAATTTTTGGTTAGTTTATGATCTTATGTCAGCTGTTTTACATCATATTCACTTGACGTTGGAAAAACGAATCAAATTTCAGCAACGAACTGCTGTTTTCTGAACTCCCAACTACGAACTTACGAACGTCGAACGCGAACTTCAACTGCGAACGCGTTTATAAATTGAGCTTTAGTTGTTGGGCGTTCTGGGCACTAGAAGGATCGAATATTCAACGTTCACACGTACGTTCACTGTTCAAGACTCTGCTAATTTAAGCACGGTAACTGATCCGTCACACTATCGATGTCTCCGTCTCTTTTGCTCTCTAAAGTGTAGAACGATGTGGAGCTTATACCAACTTATAGCGGTTTCCATTAGTAAAACTGGTGCGCCACCAGTGCACAACTGAGTCGGTGCTGCTGTTCCATTGGGATGCAATGTTTTCATGTTCCATTGGAAAACTAATAATTTCAATTTTGCACTAAGTGCAACTTTTTCCGCACCGGCTCTGAGGGCTCGTGGCGTACCGAAAACTTTTTCGCGCCTTTATATTTTAAATCAAAACCCACTAATCAACCTCAAAAAGAGTTTTTCAATGGTCCTAAGCTACTTTTTTGTATATGGAGTTAAGTGTTTGAATAAAACGAGTTTTTTGGTTTGGGTGCAGTTTTTTTCATGTATGATATTCCATTCAATCTGCACTCAGGCTGCACTGACTCAATTTTTTGACAGCACCAAGCCAGTGTTAGTGCACTACGAGTAGCGCACCATTTTACTAATGGAAAACCCTATTATTGTTTTGTCGAATATGGGCAAAGTTTTTAAAAAAACGGTCATTTATTATTTGTCACGTAGTTTTCGTTGGACCCGGTGCCTTTATGTTGCTCATCTAACTATTTTTTTAAATCAATCAGTTTGAACGTAAATCAAACGATTTTTTGGGACATACGTTCTATAAAATTACATTTTAAGAGTGGGGCCTCGATTTTTCTACAATTTTTCTCCTTACAAAAACAGGATACGGTTGTAAAATTGACAACCTGTGTTGATTTACAACTCGATTTGTATAGATATTTATTTGTGACTGAATATAATAAATAATAATGCTGTTTATCTATGTCCGCCTTTCTTTTCTCACCGACTAAAAAATGTCATCATACTGAATTATCTAAAAAGAAAAGATCAAAAGATCTTGTTTGGAAAAACGTGTTTAATTGTCAGCCGCCATGTCGAAATTGGTCCGGAGAATTTGAAATTAGGTGTACTGTTCATTCCAAATAATCCGCACCAATTTCAATGTGACGGCTGACATGCAAAAAAATCAATCCGTTTGAACGTAAATCAAACGATTTTTTTGGACATACGTTCTATAAAATTACATTTTAAGAGTGGGGCTTCGATTTTTCTACAATTTTTCTCCTAACAAAAACAGGATACGGTTGTAAAATTGACAACCTGTTGATTTACAACTCGATTTGTATAGATATTTATTTGTGACTGAATATAATAAATAATAATGCTGTTTAATTGTCAGCCGCCATGTTGAAATTGGTCCGGAGAATTTGAAATTAGGTGTACTGTTCATTCCAAATAATCCGCACCAATTTCAATGTGACGGCTGACATGTAAAAAAATCAATCCGTTTGAACGTAAATCAAACGATTTTTTTGGACATACGTTCTATAAAATTACATTTTAAGAGTGGGGCTTCGATTTTTCTACAATTTTTCTCCTTACAAAAACAGGATACGGTTGTAAAATTGACAACCTGTTGATTTACAACTCGATTTGTATAGATATTTATTTGTGACTGAATATAATAAATAATAATGCTGTTTATCTATGTCCGTCTTTCTTTTCTCACCGACTAAAAAATGTCATCATACTGAATTACCTAAAATGAAAAGATCAAAAGATCTTGTTTGGAAAAACGTGTTTAATTGTCAGCCGCCATATTGAAATTGGTCCGGAGAATTTGAAATTAGGTGTACTGTTCATTCCAAATTATCTGCACCAATTTCAATGTGACGACTGACATGCAAAAAAATCAATCCGTTTAAACGTAAATCAAACGATTTTTTTGGGCATACGTTCTATAAAATTACATTTTAAGAGTGGGGCTTCGATTTTTCTACAATTTTTCTCCTTACAAAAACAGGATACGGTTGTAAAATTGACAACCTGTTGATTTACAACTCGATTTGTATAGATATTTATTTGTGACTGAATATAATAAATAATAATGCTGTTTATCTATGTCCGTCTTTCTTTTCTCACCGACTAAAAAATGTCATCATACTGAATTACCTAAAATGAAAAGATCAAAAGATCTTGTTTGGAAAAACGTGTTTAATTGTCAGCCGCCATATTGAAATTGGTCCGGAGAATTTGAAATTAGGTGTACTGTTCATTCCAAATTATCTGCACCAATTTCAATGTGACGGCTGACATGCAAAAAAATCAATCCGTTTAAACGTAAATCAAACGATTTTTTTGGACATACGTTCTATAAAATTACATTTTAAGAGTGGGGCTTCGATTTTTCTACAATTTTTCTCCTTACAAAAACAGGATACGGTTGTAAAATTGACAACCTGTTGATTTACAACTCGATTTGTATAGATATTTATTTGTGACTGAATATAATAAATAATAATGCTGTTTAATTGTCAGCCGCCATGTTGAAATTGGTCCGGAGAATTTGAAATTAGGTGTACTGTTCATTCCAAATTATCCGCACCAATTTCAATGTGACGGCTGACATGTAAAAACAGAAATTAAATGGAACTGTCAGTGTCAAAAAACTAGCCCAGCAAACGACATCTGTTGCATTAACACAGTATTTACGTAAATCTAAAGTCAAAAAATTTACATAAAAAGTTTTCATAAAATTTACGTAATATTTACATAACATGACTTATGATTTTTTAATTACATTATATTTACGTAATAAGAAGTGACTTTACATTGTTGTGACATTAGAAGTATATAAATATTATATACACTAATTTTAAATAAATGTTACATTCCATACGTAATATTTATGTAGCATTTTTTATAAATTTATATAATAGTTACATAAAGAGTACGTTATTTACGTGACGTCATGTTTAGCTTGATGTTACTTGTAAGAGATATAATTATTATGTAAAAAAATTTACCCCAATTTCACTTTTCGATCTACTTTCTAGTTACTAGTCAGTGCCATTTCCCAATTTTTTGTTGCCATTTATTATTTACGTTATTTTCATTACATATTATTTACGTAAAAAGTAGGGAACTTTGTGTTTGTTTTGTGACTTCGAGTTTACCTAGAATTTATGTAACAAAGTATCCCAGCAAACACAAATTGTCGGCATTGACTCGGGCCAATGTCGACAACTTGGCAGTGTGTCGGCATCGGCGACTACACATCGGCCCGATGTTGGTCAGATTGCGATTTTCAGTTTTCGGTCAATAATCGGCAACTGACGGAGGTCCACATTACTACAGTCGACTTTATGCCGACACCACTAGGACCGACGATGGTCCGATTGGAACTTTGTTTAATTGGTCGAAAATCGGCAATTGACGATGGCCCGATTTACTATAGTCGACTTTATGCCGAAGCCCACTTTATTTGCTTTAGGGCCGACGACGGTTCGATTGGAACTTGGTTTAATCGGACGAGAATCGGCAACTGACGATGGCCCGATTTACTATAGTCGAAATTATGCCAGTGCAAACCTTATCTGCTTTAAGGCCGATGATGGTCCGATTGGAACTTTGTTTAATCGGTCGAGAATCGGCAACTGACGATGGCCCGATTTACTATAGTCGACTTTATGCCGACGACCACTTTATCTGCTTTACTTTGTTTGATTGGTCGAGAATCGGCAACCGACGATGGTCCGATCACGTCACCTTAATATTTTTAAAGTGCTTAATAGTTTCTTCCTAGTATGTAGAGATGGCGCTAATGCCACTATGTTTCCTGTACAGTGGAAGTATTATATATATAATATATATAATGAATGAGCAAAGGTATTTCAAAACTAGAATGCGGACTTGATAAGATGGTAGTACTTCTCTACAAGAATCACTTCTCCTGCCACTTAAACCAGCGCGGTTAAGCACCCGCATTATCGAAACTTTGTAGTTTTCCAATGTCGGGCCGCTTTAAGCTACCACCGACGGACCTACATTAGTGATGGGCACATCGAAAGAAAACATCGATGTCAACATCGAAACTCATCTATGGTGAAAAAACATCGGAATAAAAACATCGATGTTTTTTTTCTTCTTTTTTTTAGAGAATAGTCCGTTATTCAAAAAGTCGCAGAAAGAGTTTTTTGGTCAGATACACTCTTGTAGTTCACGTTAAATATAACCTAACTATTTCTGTTAAATATAATACTATTTTTTTACAGATTTTATTCGAATTAAAGAAGATGAAGGCGATTATAAGCACCTTTTCAGTAGCAATTTTATAAATAAGTGTTTCAAAAATATTGCGAAAATAAGTAAATAAAAATAACGATAACTGTAAAGTTATTCTTCCTTAAATACCGAACTCACGGAATGACATTTAGCAACTGCGCAGTCGCAGAAATAACGATAACTATGACGAAGAGTCAAAAACACTAGCTAAGTTCGGTATATAGATCGCAGATCAGACGGATTTTTGATCAGCTGATCGTCGATTAATCCGAGGAAGTCGCATTACCGAACGGGTTCAGATTTAAACTTTGTAACCTAAGTTTTTTTTGTTTAAAAATTTTTGTTTTTTTTTCGGCTGATGGGCTTTTGAGTCTCAAAGGTACCATGAATAACTTGGTTTTAAAGGCTATTTGTGCTGTAGTGTACGGACAACAAATAATGTTTGAAGATACCCAATAAACCAAATCCCCATGGACCGAAATCGGCAAACTGAAGGCTTTCCGAAGTGACGGATTCGGGCCGAAAGTACCCTCCGAAGCGGCGCGCTTCCTCCAGGCGACCACGAGTCGGATACCCACTTGAAGTATGGTGCTTCATGGGGCTTCATTCCGAACATCAGCCACAGGAGATTACCACTTTCGGCCATCCAGATTTTACCACTTTTGTATCATAGGCATGTGGATTAAATGTAGTGATTTATACAAATATTCGTTGCATATTGCACCGCAATATTAAACCTAGTGCTTTTACAAGTCAAACCAGGTTTAACACTGCGGTCCAATTTGCAACAATAAGGAACACAAATTTATATATTTTTTTTTTATTCTTTAAAATTAGTAAAGGCACTTTGATTTGGTGTATAAAAAGTATCATTTAACAAACACACTAAAAAAGTACATTGCAGTTTTCCAGAACTCATCACCCTACTGCAGGCTGAATCATGATCAAGCTATATCTGAAACAATGCAAAAAAAAGAATTTTACAAATTATTTTCTATCATTACCAGCCCCCCCTCCCTTTTACTACTAGGTTAATAAGTATAGATAGTTAAAGATACAAACTTTACGTTTACTGCATAGTCATCTTTTCAGAAAACGTTAGTAGGTCTGTGGAACAGAAATCTTTGTGTGACTTTGGTACGTTTTTTTTTTATTAACTTTCATTTAACTAAGCTTTAGCTCTACTGTCCAGATATGTTTAGACTTAATTTTTTTAATGCTGTAGGCTATCTTTTGCAATTTGATTTTTAATGTTATAGGCTAGCTTTTGCAATTTCAATTGTAAGTTCTGTATTCAAAAAAAAAATTAAGTGTATGTATTGTATAATATCAAATTTTACTGAGTTATGTAATATCTGTTTTATTGATTAAACCTAATATTAATTATATTTATTTATTTAATGTACTTGACACAATCGACACCCTATGGGTAAAAATATAACTTCAATCAAATAAAGAGTATAATCTAATCTTTTGGGTAATACAAGCCTTTACAAAATATGTCATGCTGCAATACTGACATAAGTTAAAAATACAATATGTTATTATTGCCATTTCTATATGGCACTTAACCTTCAAAAACCAGCCTACAATAGATTTAAAAAAGATAAACAGATGGTTATAATCTAAGGTTATAACGACCAAATACTGACCACCTTTAATTTTTAGAATTAAAGTTCCCAGTTATTAAAAATGATATAAAAAAATCAATTAAGCCGCTAGTTTTAGGATCATTTCTACTACAAAATAAACAGAACTTGTACTTTTACTGGAGACCCTCTTTGAGTAATGACCAATATATTATTTACCTCCAATTAATAAACCAACTTATAGAAATCCTTATGTGTTCTCAAGCTATTCTTTGGTCCCCTGTAGCTATACTTTGGTGGCAATATGCAGGTTGTTCCTTCAATACCTTGCCTATTATTTTTCTTACGACAAATCCTGATGTGTTATCAAGCTATTCTTTGATCCCGTGTAGCTATACTTTGGTGGCAATATGCAGGTTGTTCCTTCAATACCGTGCCTATTATTTTTCTTATGACAAATCCTGATGTGTTCTCAAGCTATTCTTTGGTCCCGTGTAGCTACACTTTGGTGGCAATATGCAGGTTGTTCCTTGAATAAGGTATTCATTTTTCTTAAGACTTTTTGGGGAGTTTTTTGTTTAAAACTGTAAAAAAAAACAATAATACAATATAGTAACAAAACAATAATACTTTGTTTGGTTGGGTGTTAGGAAAACAACAATTTACCCCAAAGAACTGTATTTTAGCAAGAGAAAATTAGAGCTTTCTTCTTGTCTGACTTTTTAGGTTAAGCTGCAGTCTAGAGTTGCTGCACCATAAAAAGTAAGCCATAAGACGCAAGGAAAATGAACTATGGGTTATCAATGTTGATGTTTATAGTTCACAGAAGTAAGCAAAAAATTTACTCAAGTTTTAATGGATAATGCACAATTTTGTCTTCTTTGAAAAAAATTTGAAATAGACAGAAATAGAAATAAAAAAAAGCATTAGGCATTATGCATTAAATTACGATGCAGCAACTCTAGCCTGCAAAGCTGTCAAAGTAAAATAACACAAAAATTGAAACCAATAAATTATAAACAATACTTACATATTTTCATTCTCCTCCTGTCGACTTATTTTTTGTGTTTGTATATCAATGATGATGAGGTTAACTGTTCAGAAGACGGCAATAAGCTCTTTGGCTTTGCTGAAGAAAAATTCCCACTATTAAGAGACAGGCAATTTAAAGAACATTTCAGAATGTGCCACTCAACTCGTTTATAAATCACCCCTCAGCTTTCGATTCAATCGCGCCAGTCGTTGCCGATGGCGCGAGCGTTTTCTTACGTACGTAAACTTACTTAAATGGTTTTGATTTTCCACTACTTTTTCTTAAAATCCAAAAAAGTTCAAACACAAAAATAAAAATAAACAAAAACATAACCCTAAAATTTTAGATTAATCTGGAAAATCCGTCTAAAATTTGGAGCAGATCGATCTAGCTCCGATTGATCTGGATTCATTAAACAAACGCGCCAGATTTACCTCCCCTACCTCCGCTATGAATTGCCGAACGATTTGGAGCAGTCTGATTGATCGGATGTATATACCGAACGTAGCTACTGACCAAAAATATCCTATTGTTAATGTTACACAATACTTATAATAAGCATGCAAATAAGAGATTCATCATAATAATCGATACATGACATACAAAGGTTATTAAATATCTTAGGTAAAAAACAACCAAGAAAATATGAGTAGTACATTCAAAAGAAACTATATATTTCATAAAATGTTGTTCTCATTGAAGCACACCTTAGAGGTCCCAAAAGCTTTTTCGTACTCTTTGTAGAAACAATAATTTATTGAGCGTTGGTCTATTCCATCGATTCCTTCTTTCGGTGGTCAGCTTTTGAAAACAAGCACTCTGATGCGGCGGAGTTTAAACTTCCAGACACACTATTTCCTATAATTTTTTTTGTATCGATGTTCGATGTTTCGATGTTTAAAAAAAGTATCGATGATTTTTTATAATCATCGATGTTTTGTGCCGATCACTAACCTACATTGCAAAGCGAACAAAAAATACTGCTGGTCCGATGTCCTAAATCGACGTCGTGCCGATGACGACAAATTCGGCAATCGACATCGGACCGACGAAGATTACGATTACGTAATATTTACGTAACGGTGTTGACTGAGGGTGCGATTGAATTAGGAATGAAGTGTATTGTATGCGCTAAATACAATAAATTTTTAAAAAAAACTTCATCAGGTATTGTTTTAAAAAATAATTTATTTTTTCTAAATAAGAATAGGCATTTCAGAAATGCGAAACTATTTACATTCTTTTTTGTATAAATTGACATTTATTAGACCCTGGATCGCGGTTCAAAAGAGTTTATTTTACAAATTTACAAAAAATACATTTATTTCATTTTAACTTTTAGTTAAAACTTATCAATTCAATATTTTAAAATTTTTCTTTACAAGAAGTAAGTCCAGCCTCAAATTTTAATATTTTATTTTGTTTTTTGACAAGGTTTTTGGTTTGCCTTACCTAGAGGCACTGTATAAGATTTTTGACAATTATTGTTTTACCAGAGGTGAGCAACTGGATTTGACAGTTGCTAGAGAAATGTTTGAAATTGTGTGTTGGCAATGATATTTGGTAACCCCTGACAATAAATAATTTTTTTTAAAGAAACGTCAGGTTTAAAAATGGAATTTTGCTGTATCAAAAACTAAAAATACGTGCCTTGACGAATTTGTATTCTTCCGTTGTCCAACGGAGAAAGAAACTAAGCTGGAAAATTAATAAAAATAGCCGAATTGCGACATAAGTGAGCTACAAGCAGTAGTTTACAAACATACGCATTTAGCATGTACTTCATTAATAAATAACACATTATGTTTCCATGTTTTATTGTAAGAAAAAGAGTAATAAGTCTTTATATTTTACCAATTATTTACATATTTAATATCTACCGTGTGTATTCACTGTTTGTTTTTGTTTTTTTTTGGTCAAAGTTTGACATATTTTACTAACCAAAAAAAAATCAATCTTTCAAAAACTGTCTGAGGAAATTATAAAAAGAGACAACAAAACATCAGTCCATTTCATAAACTCCGTTTTACATGCAAATATGAAAAAAACTAGAAAGAGAGGGCAATATGAGTTGCTCACCTCTGGTAAAACAACAATCAAATATATAGAGGGCCTTTTGTCTTACCCAGTGTTACAGAAGAAAAAGTAATGCTCGCTTTCATCAGGTAAATAAATTTTATGTGACAGATAATAGCGCGTTATTTTTAACACTGGCGAACCCAAAATTTACAAAATGTCTGATTTTACTCTTATCGTTAATAAAAAGTTTGCCTAAAAACTTCGTAATGTCAGTTTAATAGATGTTATCTAAAAAAATCGGTAAAATTATACCTACATAATTATTTTGATATTTGGCTAGAGGAATAACTTTATTGCACATCGAACTTTAAAACATAATCATCTTAAAACTAAGGAATGCGTATGTGTAGTACGGTCATTTTCATAATAAATAACTTATCAACAAAATTTACAAAAACTAAAAAAGCTACTTTTCGTCACACATAATCAGACGGTACACTACTGACACTTTCGTGTATCGACTCTAATCTTACATTGGGTACCCTACTCTCTAACTTATCAGGTCGTAGCTCTAGAATTTTTTGAGGCAAGTCACAGTTTTCTATTTGGTTAGCTTTTTGCGACACTAAATAACTACCGCATGGCTGAAAATTGTCCGTTTCGCCAAAATTCCGCGAAAAAATGACGTTCGGTTCACTGACGTTACCACAATTTCGAAAAATCTGCCCCACGTGACATTTTTTTAATTCTAAAACGTTGTCACAAAGCGCGGGGTGTATAGGTTTCAATTGCGTAAAGTTTCTAGCGTTTCCGCAAGTCCTACTTTGTATACAACACCCATTTTGTACGCCCCCACTGTTTCCCTTATTTTGTACACAACACCCGTCTTGCGCGCAAGACATATTTTGTACACAAGTCCTGTTGTGTGCGCCATGGTTGCCGCGCGGATCCCACTGATGGTGCAGCGTTGTCAGACCTACGATTTCGTAGGCTCGTTCCGGAACTGTGGTGACGGATAGGTCCGAGTAGTAGGCGCTGGAAGGCGCGGTGGACGGGGGCGCATCCGGATCGGCGTAAGCTGAGTTTTGATAGCCTGGATCTGTCAAAAATAGTTAAACGTTAAATATAACAAAAAAAACATGGTCCGCTTTGTCCCGCACTAATATATTTTACTTGCGCAAGTTCAACTTATAGTCTTTAGAAATTCTTAAAATCGAATGTGCGGGGAATCTGTTTTGGAAAATTATCCAAGATGGAAACTACAATTTTTTTTTATAGGACAAAATTAATGTTGTATGGATTCAATTTATAGGTTCTTCAGCATGATGAACTTGATTCTTTAATCAAAAAATAAACACAGCAATTAAAAATTATAATTTTTTTTATTTTTACGAGAAGAGAGAAGCTGATGTTATTTGTTATTGATTTATAGGGTTTTCAGTATCAGGAACTTTAATCTTTTTTCATCAATAAAAAGTAACATTGGACGCCTTTTTGACAGCTTTTAAATGAAAGGACCCCGCTCGCTTTGCATTGCCTGGCTTTTGGTTGGAATGGACTGGGCGTTTGATGTGTTGTAGATCTGTTCTCCCTGAAACCTCTTTTTGATCCGACCCATTGTTTCAGAGATATAGGTGTTGAAAGTTTTGTTCGAGTAGCTATATAACTTGCTACTTCCAATACACCAGTTTTTAGGTACAGAACCAGACTAATGAATGCATTTGAAAAAATTGACATATTTCATTTACGTCACTCTCAGTAGCGGCACAAACTTTAAAAACGTAAAAAACTTTTTTTTTTGCACTTCAGGGACTAAAAACGTATTTTACTTCCTCATTTTAGGGACTAAAATTGTACTTTTACCCGCGGGACTAAAATATTTTAGTCGCGCTCCTTATTATCAGGCTATATAAATTAACTTAACGTCATAACGAATGAAGGTTTGGTAAAAACGCATTTTAGGAACATTTATATTTATTTGTAACATCCGAAAATAGGCATGAACACAATATGAAAAAGAACTAACCCAACCTATAAATTCTTAAACTATTTGATATTAGTGTGCGTAACATTAATATTTACAATGAGTGGGGCCATTGTACAGCCAACTAAATGGATTAATGGTCCCGAATCTGAGGCGGTTCCGCTTCGCTTCTGTATTGGAGTTTGAAAGATTGCCGATTGGGTATGTTCAGTGGCTCAATTTTCAGTGATTCAGTGATAGGTATATAATGTATTATTTTTATACCTGCTGCAGATAACTAAAGCATGGCTTTTTTGGTTACCGATGCAAAAAAACTTTTTGATCACGGGTGCAAAAAAAGGTTTCTGTCAGTTTTTTACTCAAAATTAAAGAGAAGTAGCGGAAAATAGTAATATTGAAAAAATCTAATTATTCTTGCCTAAAAATTAAGGCATTTCTGCCAGTTTTCACCAAGTATTTACGAAAAAATTATTTAAAAACTTCGTCAAAATATTAAACTGTCAAAGATTAAAATGTCGCAACCACTGTTATTTCATTTACCAGTCGTCTTGATTTATAGTGTAAAGATGGTGTGTTGTAAGAAAGTGCTCTTCGTTTGAGATTTTTCAAAGTATTTTCCTGTTTTTCTTGGATTTTTTTGATAAAGGTATTTAAAAAAAATTGTGCTAACAACTCGCGGCTAAACTGCTTTTTTTACTCGCGTTTTTAAATACCTCGCTGCGCTCGTTATTTAAACCAACACTTGTAAAAAAAGCACTACTTTAGCCACTAGTTAAGAAAACTACTATTTTCAAAATGCAATTTTTGGTAAAATCGCTGATTAAAAAAGAACAAACGGTGAAATATTTTTTATTTTTGGAGATGTTATAGAAAAGTCTTCAGAGTAAAAAAAAGATAAACTACATATGTATAAGCTCATGACACTTTGTGAAAAACGCCCGTGAGCCTGGAAAATGCTTGAGTCATTGTCCCCATTTCTCAGCCGATTTTGACAAAAGTGGTACCGCTGGAGTGCTCGTAAGTATCAGAGGTACTATATGCCATATATTGTTCAAGAAGAAAATCAATATGGCAAATGCGAGCCGAAATTCTGTAATTTTTTTTTATACTTTTGAGATATAACTTACAAAAATATAAAGCCATCTGATAATATAAATGTTTTTTCTTTGGTTTCTTTAGAGTGATCACCCAATACCGTTTCTCCTGCTTCGGACCCCCCTCTCCTATCCCCTCATTTCCCCAACCCAGATGACCCGCTTAAAAATATATAATGCAAAGGTGTCGCATATCAATTTAAATGACTTAAAACGTATAACCCCATTCCTCCCAAATAAACTCACCGCCCCCTTCTCAGCCCACGTCACCTTCTTAAGAAATGAGTAATATACACCTACTACATATCACCCTCTACCAAAAAGTCTCCCCCTAGCAAACAAAATCGACGTGTCCGAGGAAAAAGTTGATATCTGAAGATATCATGCTCAAAAAAATCATAACCCGAGCATTTTCCAGGTTCACGGGCGTTCTTCACAAAATGTGATGAGCTTATACATATGTAGCTTATCTTTTTTTTTTCTCTGAAGATTTTTCTATAACATATAAAAAAATCAAAAATATTTCATGGTTTCATTTTTAATCAGCGATTTTACGAAAAATTGCCTTTTGAAAAACAAGTTTTTGACGTTTTTCAAGTTTGTGCCGCCACTGAGAGTGACGTAAATGAAATATGTCAATTTGTTCAACTTCATTCAATAGCCTGGTTCTCTACCTAAAAACTGGTGTACTGGAAGTGGCAAGTTAACTACTCGAATATAACAAAATAGTCAAAAAACTGATTTTAGTGAAAAATCCCTAAAATCTGAAACCTCCAACTTCCAACACCTATATCTTTGAAACCGTGAGTCGGATCAAAAAGAGGTCCATTTAAACGTTTTTAAGGAAGAACAGATCTACAACATATCAAACGCCCAGCCCATTCCAACCAAAAGCCAGTGGTAATGCTAAGTAAGCGGGGTCCTTATTTGATATATGTACCAAAAGAAAAATTAGGTATTTGAAATCGATTTATAGTTTTTTGGGTATGAGGACTTGAATCACACTTGTTGGAGGTATAAAAGTATAAATTAGTTAGGAAATCTGGGGGGGGGGGAAAATTTTCCCTTCCTGGTAGGTATTTCTTAAACAATTAAAACTTGGAAATAGATTTATTTTTACATTGTCCAGGCAACTGTGAAAGTGAATATCTCAAAAACGAATGGACAGATTTTGGAAATTTTTGCACAATTACAGAGACATTCAAAAGACCTTCAAAACGAGGTATCACTGGGCCTTTTTTTCCTATTCAAAATATAGGGGTAAAACTTACCTCTTGAAAGGGTTGCGAGACCGAGGATTTCTCCAAAATCAGGCTCTAAATACGTAAATCTTGGGTGGATAATTTTCAAATGAACACCCTGTATACCTCGACTCCTAAGAGTAAAACCCGATTTTACTAACAAAAAAATTTTAATGTTCATACCTTTGTCATTACCCTGACCATCACTCTCCTTATCCAACTCGGCATATAATGCCTCTTCCACGTTGTACTGGTCCTCCATATGAGTGTAATGATTTTCCGCTGGGTTACTGGATGGGTTGTTTAAATTTGAGGGTGGATTGTTGCTCTTTTTTACCAACCTGGAGGAAAAAAAGACATAAATACGTGGATATTTGGGCAATAAATAAGAACTATTTCGAATAGTACGATGGGTACGCCGCTAATATCGAAAAAATCGTGCACTTTTTGATTGAGAAATGCGGCTTTCAGTTGATGCCAAAAGACAACTTTTTAGATCCAGAGCCACCTCTGAATCCGTGTCGAACACCAAAATGGCGGCCATTAAAGATGGCTGTCATTAGAATCTTTAAGAAATTTTCTATCTTTCCTTCTAGTGGTCTGATTTCAATTATTTTTTTTGTTTGAAAGATCTTCCAAAAAGGTCATTGCTTGTTTGTTAGTTTGGCATCCACAGAATTATGGGTAATTTGAAAAATTTATATTTTTACTTTTTTTTTAAAATTTATTCAAGACAGAAGTCAAGTTAGGTAAGTTTGAATCAGACCTTACCTCAATCAAAAAATTCACGATTCTTTGATGTACCCTAGTACGTTGGGTGGCGCTTTTTGAGAATATAATCCCAACAAGCATTTGGACGTTATATTACGTTATGGTCACGTAGGGCAAGAAATACCTGACGTCGGCTCCGACGTCCATCAGTCTTCCTGAGGACTCGGTTTAGCACCTAAGTGAGGAATCAAAATTCGAGTCGTTTCGACGTCGGGTGCTGCACAATGTTTTGGTCAAATATTACGTCAAATTACGTAGACCCACGACCCAAAGTTTTACTGTGCACACCAAGTTTAAACTTATTAGGTAAAAACTTTTATATGTCTAAACAAACACATCCCAATGAACTGTGGATGACAATTTTTGAAAAGGCTCATTTGGATCAAAATCGGGGAACATCACAACAATATTTATTGTCTTAGTTATTGTAGGTAACTGAAAAAAGTGAGTTTTACACATTCTATGGATGCAAATCTTCCAACGAAGGTCAGTTTACTGATAAATATAATTAAAATAGACATTAAAAAAACACAAACCCACAAAAATAATTCAAAAATATTAAAAAATTAATTTGGAAAAACATTAACCTAAAAATAAAATTTTTATAAGGGAGCCCTTTTTTATAGTAAAACACTATATGCATTTAAAAAATGCATTTTAGTTGCCAACAAATGAGTTAATTTACATATCAAGCCTTTAAAATTAAAAAATAAAATGTACTGTTGGAATGGCGCTAGCATCGATTAAAATGGCGTTTCGGGCGCCGACCAAATTTCTAATGATTATTTACCTATTCGGACAAGAACACCTCCTGCGACGTCGCCTTGTAGAACGACCCGACTTAGAATATTGTAGTATAATTGTAGGTCACGCACCCACGTCGGTGGACCTCGGAATGGTAACATTTAATAAATAAAAGTTTGGCAACGTCAATTTTATTACAATTCTACTTTAAACCTCATACTAAATATAACGTCTTATGAATTGGACGTTATACTATATTATATATATAATATATATATTATATAAAGTATATTTATAAAATACTTTCGTATTTGCAGTGTTGCCATTTACAGAAAATCTTGGCAAAAACTAAATTTATTGACGTCCGTTTTCACTTTGGCCTGACCTTAAATTTTATTCTAAAAATTACGTCGCCGAAATTAACGTTAATTTACGTCGCTGATAAGTAGCGAGTATCACCAACATTTGGCTACGTCAGTTTTGGTAAGTATCGAAGTCACAACTGATGCACTAGTTGTTGGCGACGTCAGATCTTAGTAAAAAATACGTTGTTTGATGGACAAACCAACTGCCGACCTAAATTTGCGCCAAAACCGACGTCATGTTAGGTTTTAATTAGTCGGAAGTCAGAAATATGCTACTTGGGTAATAGATCTTCAAATTTTTTAAAATTACGTTTATAACAGGTGTCAAAATTTTTTGAAATTGCATTTTCAAGTGCTGTCACTTGCAATGCACAAAGAACGACCAATTCGGCCTGTAATCTTCAAAAGTCCACATCAAAATTTTTGAACTTTTTGTTCGAGGTTTCACTCTAAACTCCTACTCACCATGACCAAACTCCGTTTGGATGGGGGATGTTGGAGAAGTTTTGGGGCATATGGGGGAAATTGGCAGGAGTAATGGTACTTATATCTTTGTCGTCTGGCGTGTTCAGTGGGGGTCTTTGGTTAAGAGAGATACCGCCATGTTCCGCTTCTAAAAATAAAACCAAATTGTACTGGTAAATGATACAGTGGCGCACCAAGGGGAGGTTGGGGTCACCCGCCCCCCCGAGGAACCTGGTTATGGTCATTTTTACTTCAAATAAAGATTTTTTTATTATTTATCCTTAACAACCCCCCCGAAGTCAATTCCTGGGTGCGCCACCGAATGATAAAAGGACCTTGTACTGATTACATGCGTGATTATGCACCGGCTTAATATTTTTTCAATTTTTGAAAATCCTCACTTTTAAAAATTCTCTTTTTAGCGATAAAATCGTTCTATTAAAATTCTATCGAAACTTAAATCCTGCTTTCGCGATTATAAAAAAAAACTTTATTTTACCAGAAAAAAACGTAATTTTTCCAAAAAAAAACCTTTGTTTCAATGGGGTTCTATCAGAATATGAAAAATATAAATTTTCTTACCATTTCCCGAAGAATTTTTCAGTTTTCTACAATGCAGAAAAACTATCATGACTACAGCACCGATGAGGGCCGAAATGAGTGAAACAATGACTAAAGTAAGTGCCCAGCTCATTCCACTGGAACCTGAAAAGAGAAAAAATGTGATGTATACTATAAGTCATAGGAATTTCGAACCAAAAACATCGAAACATTTTTTATGCGGTCGTAGAAAAAATAATGTGCACCTTATTAAAATGTCTCTTGGGTTAACGTCAGTCGTGTACGAAAAAGTGTCACTTTTTACACTAGTTGGGAAATAGATATTTACCTAACAAGTGTGGAAACTAATCGGAAACTCAAACTTCGGAAAAAGCGTTCGAGAAAACGTGTTTTTCGCACGCGAGTGAAAAATATACTTTTTACAACTATTGGCTAAAATAGTGCTTTTTTACAAACGTTCGTTTGAATAACGAGCGCAGCGAGGTATTTAAAAACGTGACTAAAAAAAAACACAGTTTAGCCGCGAGTTGCTAACATTATTTTTTTTAATACCTTTATCAAAAAATCCAAGAAAAACAGAGCACTTTTCGCAACGCACCATCTTAAATTTACACTATAAACCAAGGCGGCTGGTAAATGAAATTACTCGGTGACGTTCATTGTTGCGACATTTTAATCTTTGACAGTTTGATATTTTGATGATGTTTTTAAATGATTTTTTCGTAAATACTTTTGGTGAAAACATTTTTTCAATAAAACTATTTTCCGCTATTTCTCTTTAATTTTTTGGTAAGAAACGGACAGAAATCTTTTTTTGCACCCGTGATCAAAAAAAAGAGTTTATTTGCAGTTATCTGCAGACAATTACTAAAATCATGTTTTTGATGAAGGTATAAAAAAAATAACAATTTTCTTATTCCTACCTCTATAATCCCCACCTTGCCACGCCCAGGAGCACAGATCGCACGTAGTTACCCCATCGGTGGCCACTTCTTCCAGAAAAAATGGCCTCGGAGGTGGCGGCACGAAGGTAGGAGGAAAGAACAGTGCTTCTTCCTCTGTTTCAACGTCCACTAGGAGCCAGGGAGGGGTGGGGGGTTGTTCTATGTCATCCCCCAATGACTGAAAGCCTGATGAGGGCCAATTGTCCGGGATATGGCTGGCAGAAATCTGAAAAAGAAATGGAATTGAGTTGAAAGTGACGTCTTCAAGAATAAAAAACGCAAAATTTCAATGCGTCACTGTTTGCAAATTACAAAACAATGCCTTTTTTGGTGACCGATGCAAAAATAGTAGTTTTCACAACTAGTGGCTAAAATAGTGCTTTCTTTACAAGCGTTGGTTTAAATCACAAGCGCAGCGAGGTATTTAAAAACGCGAGTAAATAGGTATTAAAAAAATAGTGTTAACAACTCGCGGCTAAACTGTGCTTTTTTTTACTCGCGTTTTTAAATAACGAGCTGTGCTCGTTATTTAAACCAACGCTTGTAAAAAAAGCACTGTTTTAGCCACTAGTTGTTAAAACTACTATTTCACAACTAGTGGCTAAGCTAAAATAGTGCTTTTTTTACAAGCGTCGGTTTAAATAACGCGCAGCGAGGTATTTAAAAACGCGAGCAAAAAAAGCACAGTTTAGCCGCGAGTTGTTAACACTATTTTTTAAATACCTTTATCAAAAGATCCAAGAAAAACAGGAAAATACTTTTAAAAATCTCGAACGAAGAGCACTTCGCGCAATACACCATCTTTACACTATAAATAAAGGCGGTTGGTAAATTAAATAACAATGGTTTCTATAGCGATGTGCCTTTTTATTCGGTGACGTTAATTGTTGCGACATTTTAATCTTTCACTCTTTCAATTAAATGATTTTTTCGTAAATACCTGGTGAAAACTGGAGGAAATTACTTAATTTTTAGGCAAGAAGAATTAGATTTTTTTCAATATTACTATTTTCCGCTATTTCTTTTTAATTTTGGGTAAAAAACGAACAGAAAACTTTTTTTGCACACGTGATCAAAAAAAAGTTTTTTTTTTATCGGTAACCAAAAAACCCAAGCTTTAGTTATCTCCAGACAGTTACTAAAATCATGTTTTTGATGAAGGTATAAAAAAAGCCTTTGGCGTATGCCTCTGAGACAGCCAGTGCAGCATCGGATATTTTTGTCCTCTGCAGTTTTAGGTAAAAACATGTTGCACCCAATTAAAGCAACGCAACGTAGGTAGCTTAGCGGCATTTCTACAATAATCCTCTTTCCCCTTCCCAAATCCTACCTTGAAAAATATTTGGTTATCTGTAGGCTAGGAACAGAAATGATATTACTCGAAATATAGGGTTAAAGTATACGCCTCGAAGTGGGTGCGAGCTAAAAAATTTCAAGACTGTCAAAATGTGTCCCCCTCCGAGGACTTTTCCAAAATCAGACTGATACGTGAATCTTGGGTGGGAAGTTTTAAGATGAACACCCTGTAGAGGTACATCTAGAGGTATAGCTTCGCATTATTGACCAATTAAAGGAAATAATAAATAAACGGACTTCGTTTTGGGGCATCGAGCTGATTTCTATCAATTTTAAGAAGTAAGAAACGCGGACAATAACCAAAAAACCGTTCGGCCCCCAATTATTTGCGGGTATACTCCAAATACATTATTTTTACAATGGATTTTTCCACAGCACATTTGTCAGAAACTTTACTTCACTTTTAGCACAGTAAAACTTATTACCTGCTTACTAGCTGAAAACTCCGCAGCTTCGCTTGCGATTTTACCCCTTTTACTTGCTTTAAATGATAAATTTGGTTCCAGTGAACCGATTTTGATGAAATAAAGCCTATGCCTTGCCCAGGACTACAAGGAATTCAGTAGTCCAGAATCCATCAAAAGCCGTTTCGTAATTTTTGCGTGATGCTGGAGTAACAAACAGACAAAAATGTTAAAAATTGGATTTTGGGTATTTAGAAGAAGCCAAAACCAAAGAAGGAAATAAATTGGTACCGAAATGGTATCTCTAGAGATAAGGCTATATAGTTTCTGCTCAGATTTAAAAGGCAAAACCAATGGTTGGCACCATTTTCCATAGTTTTTTAAATCTTTGCCAGGACACCCATGAAGAACCGAACATTACCTATTTCAACGAAAAAAAATCCCTGGCAAAGAAAATCAAGGATCAATATATTTGCTTTCTCAGCGTTTCTATTTTTCTGAGAGAGAAATAACGTAGTTCAAGGCTTGCAAAAGGTCATTTGGCGGATTTACTGCTGCTTCATGGTAATTACCGACTTGTGTGTAGTGTCCCTTACACTCATATAGCGGGTTCCATTGGTAAAACTGGTGCGCCACCAGTGCACAACTGAGTCGGTGCTTGAAATTAACTCTGTGTTTCGGACTTCCATTGTCTATATTTTATTTATACACGACGTTTCGATCAGTACAATCTCTGATCGTCTTCAGGTGCAAACTACAATCAATTCCTAAGGCTACGTACTTATATACTGTGAGAAATCACTCAACCTTGAAGTTTAAGAAGTTGGCTCCGCCCAAGGAGGGGCTTCCAAATATTTGGGATTTCAACACTTGGTTTACTGAAAATACCCTGATTCTGCCCAATAAAGGCAGCTTCAAGGAATTTTCGTTTCTTCCAGTGTGACTCCTTGTGCAAAACCTTTGCTTCTGCCCACTTCATTCGGTGTTGTTTTGACCATGCATGTTCGGCAATTCCTGATTTCGTGGTTTCACCTTTTTGGGTATTCGTCTGATGTTCCTTAAGCCTAACAGATAGTGGTCTTTTAGTTTCGCCTATGTATGATTCACCACACTCACAAGGAATTTGGTAAATGCATTCCTTATTTTGTTTGTTCTCCGGTTTTGTTTTACTAAGAAGGCTTCGAATTGTATTACTAGATTTAAAAGCTGTTTTAATATTAAAGTTCTTCGCTACTCTTCGAATTTTCTCTGATACTCCTTTAACGTATGGGATTGTAAGGAATGCATTTGCCTGGTTTTGGTCATGTAATCTCTGTCCTGTTTGTTGAAATTTAGAAATAGTATCTGTTATAAGTTTCAGGCTGTAACCATTCTGCTGCAGATCCTTCTTAATGTTTCTTATTTCGATTTCCAAGTCATGAGAATTGTTACAAATTTGAACGGCTCTGTTATACAAAGTTTTGATTATGCCTCGTTTGGTTGTAGCAGAATGATTTGAACCTTGATTTAAATATTGTCCTGTGTGAGTGGGTTTACGATAGACTGTTGTTCTGATGTCGCTTTCTACTCGTGTGACAAGTACATCAAGAAAAGGAATTTGACAATTTTGCTCCAACTCCATTGTGAATTTAATGGTGGGTCTTATGTTATTTAGGTGGTGAAGAAATTCTGAAAGTTGTTGGTCATTCCCGGTCCAGACAATAAAAGTATCATCAACATATCTCAGCCAGAGCTTAGGTTTATATGTTGCGGTATCAACCGCGTGTGATTCGAACCACTCCATGTAAATATTGGCCACCACTGGCGAAAGCGATGAACCCATTGGCAGACCGTCTTCCTGAGCATAAAACCTATCTTTCACTTGAAAATAAGAGTTATGTAGGCAGCACT
This sequence comes from Oxystoma pomonae, assembly GCA_963921995.1. Lineage (NCBI taxonomy): Eukaryota > Metazoa > Arthropoda > Insecta > Coleoptera > Brentidae > Oxystoma > Oxystoma pomonae. The sequence goes on along the minus strand of OY998169.1, from coordinate 82,211,143 downwards.
CCAACAACTCCATCACTCCCTCCAGCGGTAGGCTGGTACGTTCATAAAGGGATTCGTCATCAACCAGTCTCTTTCTAATAATGTCTAACGATTCCTTTATTGGGACATTGGTGTATAGACTTTCGACATCAAAACTGACAAGTCTATCCTCGGTTCCTAAAACAAAAGATTTAAGAATATTAACAAAATGGTTTGAATTTTCTACAAATGAAGCAGTCTTGCCTGCAAGAGGTTGAATAATTTTCAAAAGGAATTTAGACAGATTGCTTGTTGGAGAATTTCTGGAACTTGTAATTGGGCGTAAGGGCATTGCATCTTTGTGAATTTTGGGAAGTCCGTATAGATGAGGAGGCTTGCTATAATGTGGTGTAAGTTGAGATCTTGTATTGTCCGGAATATATCTGGAATACTTTTTCAAAATTCTATAAACCTTACTTTCGATTGATTGCGTCGGATCTTTTGGGAGAAGTTTATAGTTTCCTTTAGCAAGTACCTCTTCAACTTTCTGGTCATAGGTTTCCGTGTCCAAAATCACTGTTGCATTGCCCTTGTCTGCCGGTAAGATTTTAATTGATTTGTCCTTTTGAAGATTCTTCAACGCGATTTCCTCTGTTTTGCTTATATTAGAGGTATGCTTAATAGGTTTGTCAATAATGGTCCTTACCTGATGTCTGAACTCGTCGGCGTCTTGTCGTGGAAGAGGATGACCTTCTATGGCGGTGATGATATCGATGGTAGGTATCTTCTTGGGAGCGATGGAAAAGAAAGAAACGAAAATTCCTTGAAGCTGTCTTTATTGGGCAGAATCAGGGTATTTTCAGTAAACCAAGTGTTGAAATCCCAAATATTTGGAAGCCCCTCCTTGGGCGGAGCCAACTTCTTAAACTTCAAGGTTGAGTGATTTCTCACAGTATATAAGTACGTAGCCTTAGGAATTGATTGTAGTTTGCACCTGAAGACGATCAGAGATTGTACTGATCGAAACGTCGTGTATAAATAAAATATAGACAATGGAAGTCCGAAACACAGAGTTAATTTCAAATACATCATTGTCTCAAACTTTCAAACATGAGTCGGTGCTGCTGTTCCATTGAGGTGCCTTTTTTCAGTTTTTCTGTGCCATTGGAAAACTGAAAATTTCAGTTTTGCACTGAGTGCAACTTTTTCCGCACCGGCCCTGAGGGCTGGTGCCGCACCGAAAACTTTTTCCCGCCTTTTATTTTAAGTTAAATCATGCACACTATATCCAACCTTAAAAAGAGTTTTGCAATGGTTTTAAGTTACTTTTATATCCATTGAGTTATGTTTTTGAGTGAACAGAGTGTTCTAGCTGTTGTGGGTGTACTGCACTGATGCAATTTTTTTACAGCACCAGCCAATGTCAGTGCACGACGAGTGGCGAACTAATTTCACCAATGGACACCACTATTATATTGAAACCCTTAAACTATGCATTTATGCATTCCTCTCTCAAATTCAATGAACTAGAAACGTTTAGAAAGCAAGATTTATCGATCATTATTTCCTTGGCCACGGTGCCCAGGCTTTAAGAAAAAAACAGACCTAGTTTTTTTTTCGCTAAGGCAGGGGAATATAAAAAAGAATAATATAATCCTTCAGATATTTTTGTTAAGAATTTGAAAATGAACAACCGTGCAAAATTTTAGGTAATTCTGATATTTAATTTTAATGGAAAAAACGTTGCCACGTGTAGGTTTTTTTTTTAATAGACACTTAAAGTAAATATTTCAACGGATCCGTATCGGTATACTTAACCGTTCGAAACAAAGTCAAAATACAATACATTTTGGACTTGTTTATGCGATGTTTCGAACGATGCCGGCTTTTTTGAAGGGTGCGATGACATCCTTCCGTACGCAACGAGATTCTGTCATCACACCCGTCAAATAACGCGTTACGTATACCGATACGGATGCGTTGAAATATTTACTTTAAGTGTCTATTATCTGGGGAGAAACTACATTGCTTTAAAAACAGTGTGTTGGGTAGTGTGACGTCCTAATGCACAATGGAAGTTTTCTAGGGGAGAAAACTAAACTAGTGAAAATAATTGTCCTAAGAATGTAATTCAAGAAAATAGTATACCACATAACAAGAGTAGAAAGTGATAAATAAAATAAATAAAACAACACGCGAGTGTAAGAAATAAGTTACTTTCTACTGAGTTGTGTATGCTATTTTTCCTACAAAAACTGCTTTTTCGCACATGTGTGGAAATAGTTAATTACCTAACAAGTGCGGAAAGCCATACCTTGCACTGAGTGCGGTAACGCACGCGAGCAGGTAAAGTACTTTGCAACACATCTGCGTAAAAGTATGGTGACAGTTAGCGTCATCATACACTTTCCCACACATGTGCGGAAAAATTTCTGCACACGGATGATATTTAACGTTTTCTTAGGATGAAAATCGTGTGAAATCCGTCATTTTCATATGTGTTCGTGTGAAAAATACTTTTTTTTATACCTTTATCAAAAACATGATTTTAGTAACTGTCTGCAGATAACTAAAGCATGACTTTTTTGGTTGCCGATGCAAAAAAACTTTTTTTTTATCACGGGTGTAAAAAAAGATTTATGTCCGTTTTTTACCCAAAATTAAAGAGAAATAGCGGGAAATAGTAATATTAAAAAAATCTAATTATTCTTGCCTAAAAATTAAGCCATTTCCGCCAGTTTTTCACCAAGTATTTACGAAAAAATCATTTAAAAATATCGTCAAAATACCAAAATAAAAGTAAGATGGTGTGTTGCGAGAAGTGCTCTTCGTTCGAGATTTGTAAAAGTATTTTCCTGTTTCTCTTGGATTTTTTGATTAAGGTATTAAAAAAATAGTGTTAACAACCCGCGGCTAAACTGTGCTTTTTTACTCGCGTTTTTAAATACCTCGCTGCGCTCGTTATTTAAACCAACGCTTGTAAAAAAACACTATTTTAGCCACTAGTTTTGAAAACTACTATTTAATGCATGCACTTACTAGAACTTAATTTCCAATTTGAAAGAGTTTCATTCAATTCTCCCATTTTTCTGTATTTATTGCTAATTGTGAAAAACATTCTTGCTTTAGAAAGAGCTCTTGCATATAATGTGCAAAGCATTGTGCGCACGGATGAGTTACATTTGCACACTGATGTGTCAAAACTGTGTGCACACTGATGTGGCATCTTTTCTTATGGTTTTTTAATTTACTTAATTTACTAAAAAAAATCAATATGGTTTTTATTTGCAGTTGTTTAAAATGTGTCGTAAAAAACTCGTTTGAAAACCTCTTTGCACATTCGCTTGATTTGTAGGTCTCGCCTTCGACTTTGGTGCAAAGAGTCATATAGTCAATAATTTCTTACCTAATAACTTTTATTAAAAAGAAGTTATTTTCAACTACAAAGTTATTAAACTTCTTACATTACAAAACCTGGTTTTTTAAACAATTTTTGGTTGGTCGTCGACGTGAAAGGTGCCATATGGGCATTTTCACACCTATATTAACTGGAATGTAAAGTTTATTTAAAAGATAACCCCTTTATGTATGCCACAAATCATGTGTGGCATGCTCACCTTCAGTAATCGTAACCATTACATTTTTCAACTGTTTCTGAAATTAAAAAAGTGCGGTAACTTCTTCGATTGCGTGCTCCGATCGATAAAAAGCATTTTACATAAGAAATCGATGTAATTCAACGCCATTTTTCAAATGTAAAGACACGAAAGACCTTTGTAATTCGCTGATTTGAAACCCGTAAATTTTATTAAATTGAATGATTGAAACATACGACCGTTGAACAAATGTCGTGGAGTGGATACATATAGTATCGAATTTTCAACGATCATGGATCGCCACTGCGAAGGGTCTTTCATGCAAGATCTAGGATGAAAAACAATACCACAAGTCTGAATCAAACTAACTATGTTTATCTATATTATTTCTTCTAAAACTCAGTTATAAGTAGTGGCGGATCCAGTAATTTCACCAGGGGGGGGGGGCGCAAGCAATAAAACTAATGTAGGCCGGTTCAAGCGACTACGAACATAGGGCAAAAAAGTCCTTTGTTATGGTCATCATTGTTTTTGGGGGTTTGACTAGATTGGTATATTGGTTAGTGGTGACCTGACCCTCCCCACTTACCGATCAGTTTCTACCTAGATATGTTTTTTTGGTTGCTTGAGCCGTTGGTGGTGAGTTACAGATACTACCTGATACAAGTAATTTATTTTGGCAAAGGTATTTGTTATGCAAATCCTTAATTATAAAAAAACCCAGTCATGCCGCTCTATCCATCTTGTCTGACAAGGAATTTTTTAAAACATAATTTCTTCTTTTTCTCCCTACCTCGCTTTATGTGAACCGAGAAAAGAAATACATAATTGATATCTGGCATCCAATGATTTGTCAAAAGTTTAAATCTTGTAGTCGTCTATGTCACTTATTTTAGACACAAAGCTACCAATATTATAACACACTGATGAAGCTTCCTCACTTAAATCTTTAACAAAATTATCCAGTGGCGGTCCCAGTCATTGGAAAAGGGGGGGGGCGTTTTCGATACGAAAAAAAAACTAGAATAGAAGCATAGCTTTTATGAGGAATATATCAATCAAAACTACATACAAAACTTAGTAACTACAAACGGGGATTTGGTCTCAAATCTAGGGGGGGGGGGCTACTCAGATTTTAAGTTGTTTGTCTCATACATTTTTTATTTTAAAACATGTTTAAATGCGCCGAAAATTTTTGAGAAAATTACAATAAAAATGCAATTTTTGAGTCGAATTAAACTAAAATCGTGAATATCAACGGTATCATAGGGCCGCAGGTGATTTTTTTAACAAAATTGCAATAAAAACTGCATTTTTTTAATTTAAAATTAATTTGGGAAACGACTTTAGTTAATTTTGCCTTGATTTTGGCTTCACGTTGTATAAAACTTGGTATGAATATGTTCAGGTCAAAAATACTTTTTTATGTTCGAAATGATTTTGTCTAAAACATGTTTATAAATAGAAATTCTATATAGTACTGTTCCGTATTTCCAATATCGTGGTTTTCGCGGTAAGTACTTCATGCGTTTGTTTATTCTTGGTGTGACGAATTCAAGGTCAAACTGTCCCAAAATACTGTGGAAGGATTCTAGATAGAATATCTAGCAGTGTTGGCTGCCCAGTGGATAACCCAAAAAGGCCAACTGGGTTTTTTGGGCAAAACCCACTTAAAAAAACACGTAGGGCTTTTTTAAAAGTGGGTTTTTCATTATTAATAAAATGAATAAACGCAAAAAAGGTATATCATTACCAGTCGTTTGAATCTGATCGTAAGGTTCCATAAACTTGTGTTGCAAAGCTTTTTCTAATCCCAAACAAATAAGACTATGCAAATTATAAAAAAAACGATTCTGGTTCAGTATTTGCAAACTCTACTTTTATTACTGGATTCTAAAGCCTCAGTCCATTCTGAAGCACTCTTTTCACCGCTACTCTTAGGCATCTTCGTTTTTTAAAAAAATGGTTTAGATTTAATAACCTTGAAAAAAACGAAAAAAGTACTATCATATCATACTAAGTAAGCAGGTACTTACAGTGTAGTAAATACAGAAACTCCAAAAATCATTTTCTTTAGGTTTGTTTATATTAAGAAAATATGATACGAACATCGTTTTCGCATATAGCGCTGGTAAAACTAAACCAAAACTGCTTTGATTTATTAACAAACAAACTGTCAATTTCTGTATTCCACCTATTTGTATATCGTATTTTATAGTTGATAAACGATCATGAGAATAAGTCCGGATTTTAAAGAGGAACTACAATCTGTATATAATATAAAAAGAAAACCATAAAAAACCCAATAAAACCCATTTATAAAACCCAAAAAAGCCCAATGGGTTGCGTTTTATATAAAAAAAAACCCGGGTTTTTTCTAACCCTGCTTTAAAGGAACGTTCTGCAATTTCTCGTTTTTTCTCCAAAGGCTTCAAAGTTACCACCAGCATCTCCTTTTTTCCGGAGCAAGGGGGGGGGGGCGATCGCCCACTGCCTCCCCTCCCCCCTGGGACCGCCACTGAATTATCCCACAATACTTTGGCACTGGTATACATTCAGGAGTACTCTGTTCTGTCTCTTGCACAGGTCCTGAGTTTTATTTAGGGGGGCGCCCCCCCTGGATCCGCCACTGGTTATAAGATAAGTAGGACTTCATTTCGTTAGTTGAATATCACCTGCTACATTATTACCGTACTTACAATTCAAAGAAATGACTGATCATCGCACCGCCGTTTTTTTAATCATGCTCAAGCAATCAGCAAACCCACCAGATAAACCAGAACCGATATCTCCGAAACTATTTAATAAAAGTACATTGTCAGCGTGTTTCGGCCGCAGCTGAAAAAGGACCTAAATAATTTCAATTAAATATGTTTTCGGATGATGGATCATATGAAAGGTAATGAATTAATTTTAAAAAAATGTTTGATTGTACAATCGTTAAGATCATTTGGTTGGGAATTTTTGTTCGCGTGGTTTGATGTTTGAATTAGTTAGCGGAACATTACTTTTATATCCCTGCTAATGATTTTTTTATTTAAAAATTATCTGGTTAAAGTATATTAACTTTAGAGCAAACAGTGAATTTCTGAATAATAAATTGTTTAGTAGTTTTGTTATCGTGGTTTACAGTTTTTTTTCTTTGATTGATTGGGTTATACAGGGTGTCCCAAAAGACCGAGTCCTCCCTAATATCTCCAGAACCAAAAGAGGCGGAGGAGTAAAGTTTCATATAATTAGATGGTTTACAAAAATGTATCTTTTTGCTAGTTTTTAAGAAGGCGGAGATAGGGCAAAGACCATACTTTTTTAAATGAAATACCCTGTACATTTTGGAAAATTTGAATAGGTTTTTAAATAAATTGACAAACACTTTTTAAAAAGAGCAATGAGTCGTATATTTTGTTTTAACACACGCTCTGTCAGTGTCTTATTAACAAGAAAGATAGTGACAGAGCATGACTATTCCAATTATAAACGATACTTAAGTTTTTTTTATCCACTAAGTGAAAACTACTGATTACAGTCCTGATCCAAAATAAGATCTCCTCTACAGGGATCAAGATACAGGCAATTAATACAGTTTATACACAGGTTACAGGCTATTGAAAGCAAGAAATGATTTATTGGTTTGTTCGATCATAATATATCCATTTTAAAATATCTTTGTGCGTTTGATTATTAATTTGATATTTCTATTGAGTCCAGATTTCGATGTTATTTGATTGAGAAGAAAACTAATTAAGATTTTTATTAGATTTTTTACATCTTTGTAGTTCGTCGATCGTTTCTGTAAATGAAGTCGATATGGACTATTTTCTCATTTTTTTTTACTGGTAGGTTTCCAACAGGAAAAGTCAATATTAATGTGCCTACTTATCTTTGAGTTATTAGAAATTATGAGGGAGAGAGAAAATAAAATAATGTAAACAACTGCTATCTCCGCTTTAAAATATTTGCTAAGTGTTCGTTTTCAACCAAGCAAATCTACGGATCTGGCGATAAATAACCTCGTCAGCAAACTATCTCGACAATAAAGAAATTGCAATGGCAGCCTTCTTAGACATTATTAGCTTATATCCTCGTTGATTAGGTGCATTTAACAATGCCAGAACCAACGAGGATATAAGCTTATATCCTCGTTGCCAGAACCGAGTCCCTCGCCAACAGTTGTAGGAGGAGAGGTGTCGAGTCACTCGTCAGCAATTGGATCAAAATGATGCTACAAAATAGCCTTGTTAAAACCACCCCGAGAGGACGAAGAGTTGAGGGTAAATACCAACAGAGGCTGTCCGCAGGGCGGCGTCCTACCTCCCCTACTATGGTCACTGCTGGTGGATGAACTGCTCGACCTCCTTCAGACGGAGGGAATAGATGCGCAAGCGTATTCTGACGATGTTGTAGTACAAATAGGAGGCAAATTTGATGGGGTGATATCTAACATCCTTCAGAGATGTCTAAACCTAATCAACGGTTGGTGCACTAGGGAAGGTCTATCTATTAATCCCAAGAAAACCATCATTGTACCTTAAAGAAGAAAACTAAATCTTATCGAACCTAGCATTAGCGGGGAACGTATTCCTTTCCTAAAAGAAGGGAAATACCTGGGACTGATACTGGACCAGAAAATTACATGGAATGCGTACCTCAACAAAGTTATCCAGAAGGCACAAATGACTCTCTGGACTTGTTACAGAATATGTGGAAAAAGAAACCTACTGGCTGTATCTAACGGTAGTAAGACCGATGATTACTTATGGCTCTATAGCTTGGGGGTCCAAAACCAAGCAGGTCACTGCTCGGAAAAAACTGTCGGGCGTGAATGCAAAGTCATAACTTCAGCAATGCAGACAACACCATTGGAAGCAATGGAAGTGATGTTTAACCTTCCCCGCTGCATATCTGGGGAAGGAGGCAAGAGCAACTTTATCCTGGTCAGGCATTGGGAAACTGTACAGGGCTAACCAAGGCATTTTTTAATAACCGAATCCTTAGTATGTCAACAGACAACAGGCTTTCAAAATACAACTTTGAAAAACCGTTTCAGGTTCTGTTTCCAACAAGAGAAGACAAATCATATAAATCAACTTATCAGAGTTGACCACGTTTGGTATACAGACGGATCAAAAACCAAGGACGGCGTGGGAGCGGATGTATCGGGTTTAAGAGCTGCAATTTCAGTTGGACTTGGTAATCTTGCCACCATCTTCCAGGCCAAGGTTTACGCCATAGAGCTCTGTGCAAGAGAAATAGCCGACAAAGGCATCTCTAACAGAAGTATCAAAATCATATCAGATAGTCAAACTGCTCTGAAAGCAATAAGTTCAAATAAGATCCAATCACTTTTAGTTTGGAACTGCCTTCAAACTTTGCTAAAGATCTGTGGAACCAACAAAATCACTCTTGTTTGGGTCCCGGGCCACACAGGAATTGAAGGAAATGAAAAAGCCGATCCTCTTGCCAAGGCAGAAACGGAATCTATTCGGCCCTGGGTTAAAAGTGCCCCAAGATTTCGAGGATGTCTCACCAAACAGACTGATTTCCTTTATCAGGGAAGTTGGGATGAATGACTTGTAAAATAGGTATGAGCCACAATAGACCTTTTAGGTCGCAGTGGAGGGTGCATCATTGCACTACTCATAACAAACCTAACTTAACCTAGGTGTACAACTGCTTGTTAAAAAAAGAACTGTTTTATGCTCTTGTTCTGCAAAATACTAAAATTGACCAGACCACAATTCACTTGTAAACTTGAACAATGCTGAAAAATCTAATGAACTACAAATAGCTCATCATTTTTGTAATAATTTCTAAGTTGTCTTTTTGCTTTATTTGCAACTTGGGGTGCTATTACATGACATTTTTGACAAAAGGTAACTTTCAAAAACTCACCATATTTAAAAGCAATATCGGGGAGAGTCATAGTTTTATTCTTTACTTCTTTTATACGCGCCTAAAACCGGTTTTTATATAAGGACGGTCTTAAATAAATTCGCTTTCTCAGTAATTGTTTACTTATATATTAGACAATGGTTTTATTCACAAATTAAGCTACTTGGACTATTCTTTTGCGCATTGAAACTGATAAAAGTTCTTTTATTCCCTTAAAATGTAATTTTTTTCAACACACACAAAACAGATCCTCCACGTGCGTGCCAATGTGGGCTAATCCTGCTTTTTCGTTATCTACATACAAGAAATTACATTTCGTTTGACAGTATTAAAAACTCGTAAAAATAACCACATCGTTAACTATCCTATCATAACATCAAGGAGCGTTTAACACCATCTAGACGCAGGATAAGGTGGACATACTTCGGTTTATATCCTATTATAAAGTGTTTAAAATATGGAGCCATAAAATCGCTATTAAAAGTCGCGCGTATGAAATATCTTTGAGCGTTTATGGCCATAAACTTTTTTTAGATATAGCTACTTGGGTTTGTATGGTATAGGGGTCTATTAATTAAGCCGTTTTGACAACAAAGGAGGGGAGAGGAATTCTAATATATAGGGTGTGCCAACCGCACTTTTTTAAATAATTATAACTTATCGGAAAATTGTCCGATTTTAATAGTATTTAGCTTTTTGGAAAGCTAAAGCTTCAAAATTTATGGGAACAATGTCAAACTTGACAGTTCCTAAAGATGCAAGATGGCGGACCTATTTGAAAAATGCAACACTGTAATAAATCTGAAACATCGGTTACGAAGGCACATTCTTTCGAAGCACATCGATGTAACATTTTAAAAATTCGTACAAGAAATAAGGAAGTTTGCAATTTTTAAATAGACCAGAGTTTACCTGCAAAATCAAGATTATTAAGAAAAAAATCTACTTGTTTAAATAGCAATAACTTTTTCAAAAATTTTCCGATTTTAATAAGTAGAAATTTTTTAAAGGGCACAATCCTCAAAATTTATAGAACTTGTGTCAAAAATAACATTTGTTGAAAATTCAAGATGGCGGACTTATTTAAAAAAGGCAATTTTGGCCCCTCTAGAAAAAACTTTTCCTGCAACACTGTATTCAATCTCAAACATCGGTTACAAAACCACATCCTTGCCAAGCACACCAATGAAATATTTTAAAAATTCGGACAAGAAATAAGGAAGTTTTAAATCTGTATTTCCTGTACGATTTTTTAAAATGTTATATTGATGTGCTTGGAAAGGATGTGGCTTTGTAACCGATGTTTGAGATTAAATACAGTGTGGCAGAAAAAGTTTTTCTAGGGAGGGTGCAATATACCTATTTTTAAATAGGTCCGCCATCTTATATTTTTAGTAAATGTCAGTTTTATCATTTGTTCTATAAATTTTGAAGCATGTGCATTACTATACAAGTAGATTTTTTCTTAATAACCTTGATTTTGCAGGTAAACTCTGGTCTATTTAAAAATTGCAAACTTCCTTATTTCTTGTCTGAATTTTTAAAATGATATGTCGATGTGCTTCGAAAGAATGTGGCTTCGTAACCCATGTTTTAGATTTATTACAGTGTCGCACACAAAAAATATCTAGGGGGGTTAAAAATTGTTCCTATAAATTGTGAAGCTTTGGCTTTCTAAAAAGCTAAATATTATTGAAATCGGACAATTTCCCGCTAAGTTATTATCATTTAAGAAAGTTCGGTTTTCTTTGGCACACCCTATATATATTTTTAAATGAAAAGTTAACTTATAATAATGTCTAGGATGTTTTCAAAGCCTTTGCTTTTACAAGATTTTGTTAAATTTAACAATATTTTTTTGACGAATGTCATATACAATTGATAATATAATATTCTGGTCTGGTTGAGTTTTGTACTTTGAATAATGATAAGAAAAGATTAGTGAATTTACACAATCAATAATTTACTACGTTTATACGCACCTTTAACCGGTTTTATATAAGGAAGATTTTAAATAAAATGGCTTTCTCCGATTGTTTAGGTGTCTTTAGACACTTTTTGACGTTTATTGGTAGACGTAGTAGCAATTTAGGTCTGTCGTAAAACTAGTCCTGCATACTTTTTTTAAAATATTAAATTTACAAAATGTCATTAAACAAAATTACGCAGTTTTTCTTACAATCTTTTTTTTTTAATAAGGCAATAAGTAAAAATCGCCACTTTCCAGAATTTTGATTGGTCAGATTTTCTGTCGTTCCTGAAAAATTGTGACCACAAATGCTGTAAAAAAATAAAGCTGATCTGTAAAAAGCAAATTTGTAAACTTTTTTTTATCAGTGAATCTGGTAGATAGTAAAATTTAGTTAGGTTGACAACACTGCTACGCAAATCAATAAGGCAACCCAGAATATCGTCAGGTAAGAAATACTATCAAAAAAAATCTTTTGTTAAAGTATATTTTATTCCGTTCCTTTGGAAACTGGGACAGCCTGTATAACATGGGAACTTGTCCAATTACATGAAACAAATTAATAGACCAGGGTAATTTGTTTCTTAATCCAAATAATTAATACATCACCCCAGACAGTTCAACAGAACAATAGAAACGATTTACATTTACACCCAATTTACATTTCAAATTTTGCGCCTGTGTGCTGTGTGCGGAAATGGCGAGACGAGCATTTTTCCGGAATTTTGACGTCTCAATATAACTGATGAGACTGACAGAGAGACGAGGCGGTTTCTCATAAAATACGTACAAAAAGTTATTACACACGTTAATTAAGTCGTGCATAACTCCTAAACGTTGACGTTGAATATAGCGTTTCATTCTTTCGTCTTCTTAAAAAAAATCTGCTGGAAAAGAAATATTAGAATCCCGCCTCTGTCGTCCTGCGTATCTACGTTTTTCCACCAAGGTCATGTTGGCGGCTTCTCTGTAGAAAGTAGACCAGGGGCGCGTTCAGCGGCGGCTGGAGCCAAACCAAAATTGGCATTAGCCGTTCAGAAATGGCTCCAGCTTGCCAAAAGTGGTTCAAGATCGTCTGAAACCATACTAGATTTGGAGGAACTCGAAAACACCGCTAGTTGTTATTGGTCCGCGGGCGAGGTCAACGAAAAAAAATTCAATGGCGAGGTTTTCCTAACCTAACAAATTGAAGAAAATTTAGAAAATCATTTGAAAATGAAAAGTGCAACACATTTCTCAATTTTTTGCATATAATGAATTGTGTAGACGCCACACTTGTGGATTGTCAGGAGAATGCGTTTATTTTGCGGAAAGAAGTTAGGAAGTAGGTATCTGTTTAGAAAAAGCTATCAAATGGCCGTGGTTTAAAGTTTCTCTCCTTTTTAAACAGACTGTCCGTGCCTAGCAAACATACTAAAGATACGACAGTTGGTGCGATCAAAGCTGGTTCGGCAATGTCAATGCCATTTTTGACATTTTGAGTCGAAGGGGTAAAACCGTTTTTGGTTTGGCTCCAGCTGCCGCTGAACACGCCCCAGAGCCCAGAGCATCCCGATAATGGTTAGACAAACATGCCGAACGAAAGAAAGCAAGACAGAGACGTCTTCTGCACAACCTGAAGTGTATTATTTCTTGTATCATCTATTTTATATGAAATCTTAAACATTTTTTGATCGATCTTAGTACGTATGAGAGCGATTTTAGAGCAGTAATCAAAATTAAAAAAAAATATAATTTTAACTGTTTGCGAAGTATTGTTATATGATTATGTTATAATTTATAATAAATATGTAATCTTGTTATTAGAGTGATAAAACAATGTTGTTAAGTTACAAACAAGTGAACATCAAATTAATGACACCAATACATTATTCAACGGTCTGTTTCACTTGTTTTAATGATAAGTGATTAAAATAGGCGTTTTTCATTTATTTGAATGTCAGTAAGATCGGTAATTAAGTGCTTGGGTTTCAGGCAAGAAAAAAAATGTGTTAAAATATTACGTAACAGAACGTTATTATAGAAATTTAAAATATTGGAATGTGTTTTTACAGGAATCTATACGCCGGCGCGGCGTAGAAAAATAACAGGGCGAGTTTTACATGGTTTTGCGGCGGTATTCTAAGGAACCTAAAGTGATCCAATAAGAAGAAATGCCGGCAATGCCAACATGGCTGGTATCATTCATGAAGTTCATGAGAAATATGTCTGGTCATTACTTCCTAACAGCAAGAATTTTAACAGATCTACTTTTCACGGTTAAGAACTCTCAGAATCTTGCAATAAAAATAATTTCTAGTAAGTAATAGCGGTACTTTTACCCAACTAATTCTTTAGTTGGTGTCCGAGTCTTACTTTTAAAATCAAAGTAAACATCCTAAAATATTAAAATTTATCAATTGTCTTAAAAATGTCAAAAGTAAAAAATTCAAGATGGTGAAGTTCTTTTCACCCCTGTAATTTTTTTCTTATTAGAGCGAAAAAAGCTGGTAATATTCCATATACGTAAATGGGTTTATTAGGTTTGATTGAAACATATTTTTATTGTTTTCCTCACAATGTAAAATTTTAAAAATCCATGCCGATATAAGTTAAAAATTAGTTTGGTATAACTAGATAGATGTACCAGATAGTCTCTCTAGGTTTCTCACTCTGATTGTTCCACAGCGGACTCACTCTGATAAACTAAAACCCATTTTTTAAACATTTTATAGCACTGAAATGTACAGGGTGTTCATTCATGTAGCGTCCACCAAAGATTTACGAATTTGCTCGTATCCAGCACCTCAAAAATTACCGGATTAGGCTACTAATTAGGAATGTGATGTATTAGGTAGAAACTTTGTTTAGTAAGACTCATTCTAAACTCTGATTAGTGTTATTCATGATAAAATCTTAATCGCAGAATTTCGTGTTGGTGGGTATGAACAAGTTTGATTTAGGACAGAGGGGGACACATCTTGAAATTTTTGAAGCATGCACCTCCTTCGAGGGGTAAAATTTACCCCTTTATTTTAATATAAAATATATATATATAATAAATAATAAATAATATATAATATATAATATATAATATATAATATATAATATATAATATATAATATATAATATATAATATATAATATATAATATATAATATATAATATATAATATATAATATATAATATATAATATATAATATATAATATATAATATATAATATATAATAAATTTAAAAGACCTTCAAAACAAAGTATTATTCGAACCACTTTCCCTATTCAAAATATAGGAGTAAAATTTCCCCCTCGAAGGGGGTCCTTCCTACAAAAATTTCAAGATGCGGCGAATTGTGTCCCCCTTGAATAAAAAATTGACGTGACCGAGAACTTTTCCAAAATGAGAGAGATGAGAAATATTTGAAACATTGGAAGTTTTAAAATAAACACCCTGTATATTAAATAAGACAAAATATCGGGTGGGTTGAGTAGGACTGGGGTATGATAACAAACTTATTAGACAATCTCATTATAACGCTAGGAAGTATCTTCCTTTCTAAACACAACGAGATATCACCTACAAAATTACATAGGTAGGTGATATATTATTGTGTTTGGGAAAAAAGGAGCTTTTATAGGCAGTGTCGCATCCAGGAATTTACTTCAGGGGAGGGGGGTGGGGTTAAGGATAAATAATAAAAAAACTGAATTTGAAGAAAAAAATGTGACCATAACCAGACTTCCCGAGAGGGGGAGGTTAACCCCAACCCAACTCAACCCCCCTCCTCGGTCCGCCACTGTTATAGGTATTGTAGTTGCATGATTGCACCGTGACCTTGCAAAACAAAAAAAAAACTAAAAAAAAATATCGTCAAAGTATGTCAGCCCCCGCCATCCTTTTGTTTTTTGCCTACAAGAAAATTTTATTGACTTTTTAACAAGCTATTGAACGAAATATAATTGGTTAAAAATAAATTTTGATTTTAATTTTGATTTATTTATTTATTCTTTTATTTACATATTTTTTATTGGCCACTCGGTACATTTAGAGATATGAAGTGTGAATTATAGCCCTCGTTTTGTGTTGACAACAAAATATTTCCTGGCTCACTGAAAATCCCATTAAATTTCAAGTGTTCCCATTAAATTTCAAGGCTAGTTTACTAAAAGCTGATGCTTCTTGTTTTGCCGGAAACAAGGATTATAATGACATAATTTATAAGAGAGGAACATCTGAAACCACAGCATTGTAAAATTTTTAAACGGATGATGGGCCAGTTATTTCGTGGGAGTTTGAAATATTTTAGGATATGCATTACTTTATGTAAAATGAAAGTGTCTAACTTTAGTAACAAAAAAGCATATCTTGGCAACAATTGATATGTATTATATATCATTTTTTTTATACTTTAATTTATAAAAACTGTGCACAAAACATGGCATGGCAGTAAGGATATGGTGCGAAATTTGAGGTATAGGCGGTGGCGAAGCAAATTAAACTGAATTATTTAAAATTAAGTCGACGTGTATTTTGCAAATTCTATAAGTGTTGCTTCCAACCCTATCGGTGTACCTTCGCACGTCTTTATTGCTAGGTTTAATACCATTAAAGTGTGGTTTGGTTTTTCATGCTTCAGTACCTGAGTACTAGTTTAACGATTATGGTGGTACCCGCATAAACAAGGGCATATCTAAAGGCGCATTTACACAGACAAACTTTCCTTTGATGTTGAAATGCCGACAAACATTTACACGAGCCTCTTGAGCAAAATGTTCAAAGAAATGTTCGAGCAAAATCGCGTACAAAAATACGTAAATTTTGGAGAGAATGTTGAGCAAAATTTGTTTGAAGAAATGTTGGTAATAAAAATTTCTTACAAATTGAAATTTTATAGTTTTATGGGAATTCATTGAACTTAACTGAAAATAGAAAGACTAAGTTTTAAAACAAGGTATTTTTAATTAAGTGCTTTCCGATACTTGTAACTTTTTTGGGGTTATAAAAAAAACGAGAATCAAAAAAAATAAAAATTGGCACTTATTTATTGCTGTTGCTGGGTTAGGAGAAGGTAAAAACCGTAGACTAGTGAGAGGGGGTTTTGGTCAAATGAACATTGACACACAAAATTACAGCAGTGTTTAACAGCGCTGTGTTCCGACTGTCTAAACCTCCCTATCCCCCCCCCCAAGGAACAACTGAGTACTCTCCAGAACAGTTCTCTAAAAATATCCACCTGCATTTTAAAAAGTAATTACTTCGAAGACATATCCGTTTTCTTTTTGTAATGAAAGAAAACCAAAAAAGTTAAAGAAAAGAACTAAATGTTATTTATTACCTCCATCATTAACTATTTTAACATTGCATATGACAAAACTGATAGCGAATAATAATGGTTCGCTTGCCGTCGGCTTTTTTTCACAAAAATTTAAAATAAAAGTTAGTGTTCCATTTTTTTTAAAGAATTGAGATCACTGATCACTGATGTGAAATTTTATTTATTCTCATCTTTAAAAATATGTTTCCAAAACAGATAGCAATAATTTGCTCAAAAATTTACCCGAACAAAATGTTCAAAGAAAAGCTCACAAAAATGTTCACGCAAAAAATTTCAGATCTTTTGCACGAGCTTTTATTTGAGCATGTTCGTCTGTGTAATTGCGCCTTAAGAATAATTTATTAAAAAATTGGTGCAAACATGAATATCGATCTATAGGCATGAAACATTAGAAACATGATTTATTCCTTTCGCGAAATAGGTACCTATCTAAAAAACATTTTTCATTTTTGGTCCTAATTTTTTCTAGTCTTTTTTGCTCTTTAGGGATTAAAAATGCATTTGAGTCCATCATTTGACGTAGTAAAATTTGACTTCTAGGGACTAATATAAAACAAAAATAAAAAACAAAATTTTAGGGGAATAAAACGAAATTTCAGGAAAAAATTGCAAATTTAAACTATCGACTAAAAACGACGTGTTTGATCCTTTTTGGTAAAAATTTTTGTAAAAAAAATCTAACGTGCAAAAGCAGTAAATATTCCCCGTGACTAAAGTGTCGTTTTACCTCTCAGCGAATTGTAGCCTTACTTCACTCACGCTAAACATTTTTTGCCAAAGTTCTACTTTGTTCAAAAGGATGCTTGCCGACCTCAGACTTGTTGAAAATAATTTTTTATACGATGGCTTTAGATGATTTGCTCACGGAAAACTCAATCTGAAATCGGTAGGTACTTTGCACATACTGTGCACAGTTGGTCAAGAGAGATGTTTTAAGAAAAAAAATATATAATCTTTAAAACATATACTTTTGTTTTTGATCCATCGTCAACTACTATTTACCGTAAAAAGTAAAATAGGGGATTTTAGCCCTTTTCTGGGGGGCTATTTTTGGAAAATATTCTGGGAACCTTAAATAGCAACCCCTCATTTTGACTTCATATTTGAATTCTCGCTGAAATTCTCTTTCCAATGGTACCCCATATCATAAGGTTTACTTTACTAATTTTCGAGATATTGGCTTCCAAAATGTCAAAAATTCAATTTTCAAAGGCCCATATCTCAGAAACTGAACAAAATATCTCTATTGTGTTTATTATAGACTTTAGGGGTTTTTTACGAGGAAACAAAAAATGACAACAGTTTGACAATCTGACCTTCTACTTCATATTTTTGGAATAATATCGTCAAAATCACTGAAAATCAATAAACTGTAAATAGGAATGTGCAGACATCAAACTATTGTAATTTTTTATTTGCTCTTATAAAACCCTCAAAATCGATAATAAACACAATACAGATATTTTGTTTAGTTTCTAAGATATAGGCCTTTGAAAATTGAATTTTTGACATTTTGAAAGCCAATATCTCGAAAATTAGTAAAGTAAAGTAACCATATGAGGTACCAATGGAAAGAGAATTTCAGCGAAAATTTAAATATGAAGTCAAAATAGGGAGTTACTATTTAAGGTTTTTAGAATATTTTCCAAAAATAGCCCCGCAGAAAAGGGCTACGTAGGAGATTTTACTTTTTACGGTAAATAGTAGTTGACGATGGATCAAAAACAAAAATCTATGTTTTAAAAGATTATACATTTTTTTTCTTAAAACCCCTCTCTAGACCAACTGTGTGTGTATAAAGCATTTTGCGTACGGATATGTCAACTTTGCACCCTGGTATGTAACTTTGCACGCTGCACTGAAAAAATGGTATTCTGTATTTAAGAATAGCCCTGTACTTAAAAAATATACTTAATTCAAGAATATTATTCTTCTATAAACATTATATTAAATCTTGAAGGTATAGATTTATGGTTTAAGGGATCTTGTTAATGAAAGGTCCTTTTTTTGAAATGCCAACGTTTCGCTAAATTTA
Source organism: Oxystoma pomonae (assembly GCA_963921995.1). Classification (NCBI taxonomy): domain Eukaryota; kingdom Metazoa; phylum Arthropoda; class Insecta; order Coleoptera; family Brentidae; genus Oxystoma; species Oxystoma pomonae. The sequence goes on along the minus strand of OY998169.1, from coordinate 82,192,382 downwards.
TTTGCTTCCTTAGGGCTATTCAAGATGGCCGTTCCATATGTCAATTCTATTTCCAAAAGACGTCATCGTATAGTATAAAAGCATTACTTTTACACAAAGTACCGTAATTTTGATTCAAATTTTAAAAAAAGACGGAAACAAACACATTAAAATATTATTAATACGGAGAGTATGTCGGTCAAATTTAATTTTTACACTCAGTGTTACAGTATCAAAACGTGGTTTCGAAAATAATATGAATAATATATATGATAAAAAAGTGTGTGTTTTTCAGGTTTTTTTTTTGTTTTGTGTTATGTGAGTGGTACCCCATATCATAGGGTTACTTTACTAGTTTTCGAGATATTGGCTTTTAAAATGTCAAAAATTCAATTTTTAACGGACCATATCTTAGAAATTAAAGAAAATATCTCTGTTGTGTTCAATATCAATTTTAGAGATTTTTTAAGAGGAAATGAAAAATGACAACAGTTTGACAATTGGACCTTCTACTTCATATTTTTGGAATAATATCGTCAAAATCACTGAAAGCCAATAAACTGTAAACAGGAATGTGCAAACGTAAAACTGTTGTCATTTTTTATTTGCTCTTAAAAAACCCTGAAAATCGATAATACACACAATAGAGAGATTTTATTTAGTTCCTAAGATATGGGCCTTTGAAAATTGAATTTTTGACATTTTCAATGCCAATATTTCGAAAATTAGTAAAGTAATTTTATTACATTTAATTTTGTACGTTTGTAATAAATATTTATAATAAACTGTTTGGACAGTCAGTTGCATGCAGTACAACGAAGAAATATTTAAAATTACTTCCTTAGAGTGGAAAGGGTTTAAATAACGAGCGCAGCGAGGTATTTAAAAACGCGAGTATAAAAAAAGCACACTTCAGCCACGAGTTGTTAACACTAATTTTTTAAATACCTTTATCATAAAATCCAAGAAAAACAGGAAAATACTTTTAAAAATCTCGAACGAAGAGCACTTCTTGCAACACACCATATTTACACTATAAATCAAGCCGGCTGGTAAATGAAATAACAATGGTTTCCATAGCGATGTGCCTTTTTACTCGGTGACGTTCATTGTTGCGACATTTTAATCTTTGACAGTTTGATATTTTGACGATGGTTTTAAATGATTTTTTTCGTAAATACTTGGTGAAAACTGGCGGAAATGGATAATTTTTAGGAAGGAATAATTGGATTTTTTCAATATTAGTATTTTCAGCTATTTTTTTACCCAAAATTAAATTTTGGGGAAAAAACGGACATAAATCTTTTTTTGCACCCATGATCAAAAAAAAAGTTTTTTGCAACGGTAACCAAAAAAGCCATGCTTTAGTTATCTGCAGACAGTTACTAAAATCATATTTTTGATGAAAGTATAAAAAAAAATTCAACGAGATAGTTTAAGGCAACAAATAAACCACCTTGTTACAATATTTTGGTGTCAAATGCGTTTTGTTCCCTTAGCAACCAAAATAAATTTTCATACAACGCTTTCATGTGAGGTTTTTTTTGATGGCAACAAAAATTTTAAAAAATGTATAGCTATTCCACTCGTAAAAAAAATTTTGTCTAAAGTAGTTTTCCCGCACTTAAAACTCATCCGAACTCCGCTTCGCATCGTTGCTAGTTAACCTGTTTTTAAGAGTTTTTTTTTGTTTTTGGTGTCAGGCATAGGATGCTGAAAACGGGCAAACTGTGTCATCTTTATACGAATATTGCTGAAAAATAACTCAATAAAACGAAAAACTACCACTAAAAAACCTTAAATTCAAAAAATTACACCAAATTTACCAAAAAATTCCTTCGTTTAGATCTTGGCCAAAAAGTACCCAGTGGCGGTTGCAGCTTTTCCAAAAGGGGGGGGGGGCGTGAAGAAAAAGTTTTATGCAAAAGTTCTGAAGTTAAAAATTAATGTAACGCTCGATCCAATAGCGCGCTGCAAGCGACAGTTTTTGAAAAACTATAAAAAATTTTACTATTTTTATCAAAAACCGACGATTTTTTAAATAAATTCTCGAAAAAAAGGGGGGGTATTGCCTCCACCGGCGCCTCCTGGGACCGCCACTGAAGTACCAACCCCTAAGTCGGACCTTTATCCAGTGGCGGCTCGTGACTAGCAACTCACAAACTTTTTAATATGTTCAAAATTGGTATTGGTCTCCCTGTACTAAACACAAGCTTCTGTAAATCACTGGCCTTCATATTATAATTAATCAATAACTATTAACTATTGGGCGGAAAATCTGGAGCCCATACGTGCAGCTTGTTGTGCAATGTGAAGTGTAAGGAAAGGTAGGCTGTGGTATAAGTCGCCCGTTGGAATAATATGGCTAATGGTTCGAATTATTTTAATTATTTTCTAACGTAAATGGTGTTGTTGTTGCTTTAAGTAAAGTATTTTTTGATTATGTTGTGTTTTGAAATAATTGCAGGGAGGGCAGCGCCCCAGAGCCCTTCATTAACGAGCCGCCACTGCCTTTATCGAAAAGTATACTCTTAAAAAGTCTTGTTTTTATCCCGGCTATCTGATCCTTTACTTTTTCATCTGACACTATTTTTATCAGCGCTCTCTTCGCCCAACCAAACAAACAATAAAAAATCCATTTCTTTTAAAATTCCCTTGTAATCTATCATAACGACACAGGTAGCAGACATTCTTTTCTGTTCTCTAATCAAGACATTCAGTTATTTATGGATTAAGAAGCTCAAACTAATTGGAATTGTTAATGGTAAACTTTAAGGAAATTTCTAAAAAGTTATCTTTAAAACCATTCTTGCCGCGGCAAGTTTTTGACACCTTATCTGCTGTTTATACCTAGGACCTAAAATTGTTTGATAGGTAGTTTTAAAATTCCTTATAGGAACGTGAAACATGAAATTCTTATTAGTTTGAAACAAAAAAAATCACCTTTAGGAGAAATTCTAAAAATTCAGGTACCTAACCAAAACCACTTAGGGATGGTTTATTTTGTATTAATTTTCTCGAAAATCTGTGTGTTAAACACAAACAATACACTCGAATATAAGATGTATTATTGAGTATTCTCCCAAATATTTTGAGCAAACATTTTTAAGTAGGTACCTTTTCTGCTTGTTTAGGTTAGATTTATCAAAATTAATTTATCTGGGGATTTGTTTTGAGAAAATTCGAAAAGCGAAAGATTATTTGTAGTTTTCCTAATCAGTGCCCAAAGTTATGTTTCCCGCACGCGAAAGCAATTAGACAAACGATGCGAAGCGGAGTTCGGATGAGTTTTAAGTGCGGGAAAACTACTTTAGAGAAAAAATTTTTTACGAGTGGAATAGCTATACATTTTTTAAAATTTTTGTTGGCATCAAAAAAAACCTGACATGAAAGCGTTGTATGAAAATTTATTTTGGTTGCTAAGGGAACAAAACGCATTTGACACCAAAATATTGTAACAAGGTGGTTTATTTGTTGCCTTAAACTATCTCGTTGAAATTTTTTTTTATACTTTCATTAAAAATATGATTTTAGTAACTGTCTGCAGATAACTAAAGCATGACTTTTTTGGTTACCGTTGCAAAAAACTTTTTTTTTGATCATGGGTGCAAAAAAAGATTTATGTCCGTTTTTTATCCAAAATTAAAGAGAAATAGCTGAAAATACTAATATTGAAAAAATCTGATTATTCCTTCCTAAAAATTATCCATTTCCGCCAGTTTTCACCAAGTATTTACGAAAAAAATCATTTAAAACCATCGTCAAAATATCAAACTGTCAAAGATTAAAATGTCGCAACAATGAACGTCACCGAGTAAAAAGGCACTTCGCTATGGAAACCATTGTTATTTCATTTACCAGCCGGCTTGATTTATAGTGTAAATATGGTGTGTTGCAAGAAGTGCTCTTCGTTCGAGATTTTTAAAAGTATTTTCCTGTTTTTCTTGGATTTTATGATAATGGTATTTAAAAAAATAGTGTTAACAACTCGTGGCTGAAGTGTGCTTTTTTTATACTCGCGTTTTTAAATACCTCGCTGCGCTCGTTATTTAAACCAACGCTTGTAAAAAAAGCACTATTTTAGACACTAATTGTGAAAACTACTATTGTAATCTGCATTATTTTATTTTTCTCGAACTTTGTTCAAATTAACAAAAATCAACTATTTTTGCATCAAGTACAAATATAAAAAAAACACGTCTATAATTTTGCTTTCAAATAAGTGTGTTATCTTAAAAAAAGTGAAAAACCGACCAAAAATTCATGGAGGTTGAGGATATATTGCTGGATGATGACCCGGACTTGAATAAATTTTTAACTCACAAACAAGCAAAAAAGGTCACTAACGACCGGTTATAAGTGTTCCCTAATATAACTTTTTTTCTAATAGTCGCCGACGAACCAAACAAAAACTGAGTAGAAGGGTATTTTATAGGAACCTCAAAATCATTAATAAAATTAGTCAGTTAAAATAGTATACAGGGTGTGCCAGAAAGTTTTTTTTTTCTTATGGAGCACCCTATATATTTTGACAATATTGTATTCTCCAGAAAATTACCTTTTTAAAAATACAATATAGTATCGGCCTGCATTCAACCGTTTTCGTGATATTTCAATTTGAATTAGATATTAATTAACTCTCATTATTGTATTATAATAAAACTTAAGTAATTTATTTGAAGTAAATTCTAGTTTGACAGCTTTTTGATTGTTGTGGTTATGCATAACAGATTTCCTTTTTTCGCGTAAAACCTGTTTCTTGCTTCAGCCTCGGTCAATTAACTAATTGTTGTTAAAAATATTTTGAAGCATAGCAAAGTCTTGATTAACTAGATAATCATCAATTAGTTAATTATAAAAACGTGTAACTTGGTGCATATAGGCATTAGTTACAGGGCTACTGAATAAATTAACTTTTTAGGCATTTGCCTACCTCAAAATTTTGTTTTTTTTTTGTTTTCTGGCTGTAAATTCTGTATCGTTAGCTAAAATTTACCTGACATGTTTCCGACCTGCACAAATTGGGCAACAAATAACAAAGGACAATCAAGAAGCTTAACATTTTGGTCTTTATATAAAAGAGTAGCCACTGAAGTAAATATGGGAGGGTCCTAAAGCACCAAATTGACTTTTTTATATTTATTTATGCACCCAGCTCAAAAACTATAGCTTTAACGTCCGCAGTGTGTAAATAACAGCCTGAGGCTTAGCCGCGGGCTGCATACGCGCTGAGGACGTTAAAGCTGTTTTTGCCCGAGATACATGCAACATATTATGCACGATGAGCATGCTTCCATTTTAAGATTAAAAAAATCATAATTTATAAATTGGATAAGTCACTTAAAAAAACAATGAAATATTGCACAGGACAACTAGTCATTTTACAACTTTAAGACCCCGGGCATAAAAGACGTCCTAGGGGGTTAAACTGCTAATTTACGCTTTAAAATGCGGGCGTTAAAGTGCACTTTTACGCCCAGTTGTGTATAAAACTATTTTTTAATTTCGTTTAAAAGATCTGCCTATAAAACTGGGTTTATACATTAAATAAAATAACAAATGCCAAATAGTAAATATGTTATGCTTTGTTGTCTTTTATACAGGCAAATAAAATAAAAGAGAAATAGTAATATTCACTCGCTTTGGCTTAAGTTCATATCAACAAAAAAAAAATTATTATAAAATAGGATAGGCAATTTAGATATATATTTCCTCAATGGAGGAAAAAATTGGAACCCAAAATTTTTTTTTCTTAACTTCTAAACAGTGGCAGACTGTCAAAAGTGACAAATGGGAAAAATGTTGCAAATTTAATTTTCTATCAATAAGTAAAAAGTGATAGTGTAGCCAAGTAAAAATGATGCCAATTTGAACAATTTCTTGCATATACCTTTTTAGCATTTTCATTAAGATTTATCAACTTACGAGTACCAAACTTGGCAGGGTCAAAATCACCTTTAGTGATATCTAAGAGCAATGACCTAAATTTTATCAGAAAATTAGATTTTTTCAGTGGCGTAGCTCTATTTTCTTAACTAGAAAATTTCAAAATGTACCAAAACTCTTTGAGACGCCACTGTTACTGACATATAGAAAAAAAGGCCCCGCTTTTCACTGGGTCTTAAGCTAGATAAAATTGCATTTCCAACAACACCTTCCGCTTGTATTTGCGGAAGGTGTTTTCTGTGAAGAAATTTTCGTTTCTTCCAGTGTGAAACGAAAATTTCTTGAAAGCTGCCTTTATTGGTCAGAATCAGGGTATTTTCAGTAAACCAAGTGTTGATATCCCAAATATTTGGAAGCCCCTCCTTGGGCGGAGCCAACTTCTTAAACTTCAAGGTTCAGTGATTTCTCACAGTATATAAGCACGTAGCCTTAGGAATTGATTGTAGTTTGCACCTGAAGACGATCAGAGATTGTACTGATCGAAACGTCGTGTATAAATAAAATATAGACAATGGAAGTCCGAAACACAGAGTTAATTTCAAACACTTCATTGTCTCAAACTTTCAAACAAAGTTTGAGACCACTTCACACTCATTTTTACATTATATTTTTTCCAAAACTGCTGTTGACCTGTCATGAAAATTAAAATAAAATTTTTAATTTTCAAATTTTAACGTGTTTGTTAACTTCTGTCCGTCCTTATAATATTTTAAACTGGTTGTGAATGTCCCCTTTTACCATTTTATCTATAAGTTCAACAAAACGAACCAGATGTCGAAAACTAAGGTTAGTCCTATACCCAACTAAACCTGGAGAAGAAATCTCCATCTAATAAATTAATATAAAATTTTGTACAAAATAGATATTTTTTTTTCAACCCTCCTTGTTCAACAAAACTTCCAGTCATTAAGCCCCCATTTTTTATTGTATTCAGTGGCAAAATAAACCCGATACCCACCCATAACCCATTGTTCCCAGAAAAATCCAAAATTTATAGCAATTTGATATCCTTCGTTTATTTTTACGTTTTTCCTTTTTTTCTCGACATTTTTTAAACCTTTTTTGAGATCTTTTTCTGGCAGCGGCAACCTTTTGATCAGCCAATTCGTTTTCACCTGACCGGTTAATCAGTTGGCTTTTCGACTTACCCACGGATTTAGGGTCTTATTTGGTTTCAAAACGGATTGTTTTACAAAATGACGGGGTGTTTTTAAAAAGGACGTTTTATGGATATGAACAGGTAGAAAACCTACAGGTGCAAAAATTATGGGCTAGAGATTTTTACACCTCAATATTCTGTGGTCGACAGATGTGTTGATTAACACAGTATTCTAAATTTATAGAAAAAATATTGGTGCTAGAAAGCATACAATCAATTATTTTATGTTGAAAGAAAATGAAAATATCTTGAAAACTGTACCTTTGAAAAATTTAAACCTTATAACTAAATTTTTGGGTAATATTTACGAAAACCGCAAATCAATAGCTGCTTTACTTACTACGTGTATGTTTTAACGTTTTTTCAAATAACTCGGGAACAAAAGCTCCCACGAATTTGGACTCCATATGCATGGAAACTTAAATCTGAGAACCGTATATCGCTACTTGCTTTTGTTCCAAAGTTACAATTTTTTAAAAATTTTATCGCCCTTTTCCCTCCTTTATCCCCTCACCAACCTACCCAAAAGTTAATCGGTTCATGGTCAGCCGATAGAGGATTTTTGTACTAAATTTTGTTAAAATCTATTAAGGCATTCTTGGGTTATCGTGTATACAGACAGACAACAGACCGACATACCATTTTTTTTTCGCCGACTGTCAACATGTTTTGGAACTGTAGTAACTCATTTTTGATGAAATTAAGAAAAGTCAAAATTTTACGATTTTAATACCATACCATATTGGTATAAAGAAATTTTACTGTTTTTATGAAAAAATTTCCGAAAAAAGGGAAGGGGCGGTCGCCCTCACGCCCCCGTCCTGGAACCGCTACTGCCTATGTTGTATATAGAACTCCTGTACAAAATTTAATGTAGACCTACCGGTTTAGGCTGAACTTGCAAAAAATTAAATAATTCCTTCGGTAAAAATGATATTATGAGCGACAATACCGTTGTAAAAAATTTTTTTTTAACAGAATTGGCCTCTATATTTTGATTCTGGACTTAATTAACGTAGATTATGTAATCGGTCTTATATTCTGACAACTGTGCTGATTTTAAACGAAAAACTAGTTTGCAGCTCTTTGAGATGCAGATAGGAACTCCAGAGTTTGTAACATTAAACTTACTGAAGTTCATTTCTTACAAAGAAGTATTGCACTCATCGCACGGTTTTGAATCTTTTGTAATATGTTTAATTAAAAATCTATTTATAAAGTGGATAAAAGTTTCACACTAACCCAGATGAGGAATTGTTTTATATGTATACTGTCAGTCTAGTAAAAAATTGACTGTAATGGACCATTTACGCTCCTAGGACAAAGCGACGAAACTTAATTTTATAAGAGCACTCATTGATGCAAAAATGTGAATTAGTTTTCTATAGTTTTAAGACAATAAATATTTATTAAACCTAAATAAATCCAATATAATTTTAGTACCTAACCATTTTTAAGAAAAAAAACCTTGTATTTAAAATCATATATATAAAAATTCCCTTAGTAACCTTATTTGTTTCGACGTTTTAGATAGAACGTCATTGAAACTTCATTTATGAAGGTTGTTGACTTAACGGCGCAAGAACAATCCAGAGATAATATAAATTTGTCAATCGATTTCAATACGTCATCTACCACTCATTATCTATCTCTGGTTTCTGTACTGTATTCTCCTGTTCACAGATTGCGCCGCGAATCATTGGGGATTAGGGTCACTGGATCCTAAAACCTGCGGCTGGGACCGCAGGTCTCACGATCCAGTGACCCTATGGGGGATTGTTTATTTATCACCTAGGTGATCGAATTGAGAGCAGTGACAACTAGTCAAATGGCCATACACACAGACCACTTAAGGGTTCTAAAAAGTAGCTTTTCACCAAAGGAAAAATTATTAAGTAAAACACAAAAACCAGGCCGACGAACTCCAAAACAAAACGACAAAACTAAGGTTATGAAGAATGTCAGGCAGACACACTGACATTGGTTAGTTGCAAATACAGTGAGTCGACCAATTTCGATGTTTGCATGGCATAAATTTTTTTTCCTGGTAAGGGGTGTTACCTAGGTATATATGCTAGATCTCTCTTAGCCGAATACATTTAGGAAAGGAGAACACTAGAAACTATGCCTAGGGTAAGTTCACAAAAAAAAGACGTGGGTGGTTAATTTTGATGGTGGCGGTATCTATAATATAACCATTTAAATACTTTTTGATGCTAGGCATATAACTAATATTGATAGGTAACCAGTATAGTCCATGTTTTTACATTTCCGCATGTTTTAGCTTTAGAGGAAAATAATACTCAATTTGTTTTTTATTAGAGGAAGAGGATTACAAAGCTTATTAATACAATCTAGAGAGTTTTTGAAATTAGGTGTCCATTATTTGGAAAATTACAAATATTTCCAATTTAGTTTTACAGGTCTCTATAAAGGGTATTTCTGACTGTTTCTGACGTAATATGGGCGCGCCAATTTTGAAACACCACAAAAGCTAAAACAGTTTTTTTCAAAAAATAAACAAAATTTTAAAAAAGTACCAAGATTTGATGGAAAAACATAGTCCAATAAACAATTTAGGCAAAATTTCAGGCCATTTGGAAGTCCCGTTTCCGAGAAACATGCGGAAAAAGAATTGCCTAATAAACGGACCCAACAGCGTTGCCGGTTTAACGATGTAATTGGGCCGTTAAGGCTATAGTTTCTCCCCAGATTTTAAGTAAAAAAAGTACAACTGGCAACGCCTTGTTCTTTAATTTTTTAATCTTTTGCCAGAGTGCACACACAGCTGAAATTTTGCAGGGGTGATCATTTTTATAGGCTTAACAAAAATATATGAAGGATCCTTAATTATTTTTTCTTCAAAATAAAACTTCTGGTGCTGTCATCTATCCCAAAAGCCTCAAAATAATTTCGGTTTAGAACAAACCCGATTTACAAAAAAAAATAGAGAAATACTCACAATTTCCTCTGGATTACATTTTTCCTTTTTATATTTCCTTGCTTTAGCGAAAATAAAAACTAAGTTTCGTTTTTCCTCCGCTCCAGAAAAGAAAATCAATCAATCAATCACATTTCATTGAATTTGGGAAACATACGCAGTTCAAGTGTTGACCGATATATCGCAGAATTAATACGATTCCATTGTAACTGCAGGTGTTTTGTCAACAAACTTTAGCCGCAGAGGGACAGGAGATTATTTTTACGTTTTCTGACAGAAATCCATTCGAGGTTATGTTTATCTTTCAAAAATGTGTTTTCAAAAACATTGTTCTAAAACAAACATGAAACTACTTCGCGTGTGCCCGTGGCCGAAAAAGGCTTAGCGCTGCGCGGGCATTACCCCGAGTCTATTAAAGAAGCAAGAGAACTTGACTGGCCCGCTGGGATTACTAGGAATTCGCATAGAAACATTCGGCGCCCATAACCCCACATAATTTAGTTTTTATTTTGAGTCAACCATTTTTTTTAAATTTAAATTATTGGGACACAGTTATGTGCAAGTGTACTAGTGAAATTTTGGAGTGCAAAGGATAGATTTTATAACCTCAGTTTCAAAAACACACGGATACTTGAGTACTAACAAAACAGGTCATAAAGCTCTATTTAGAGGTTGGAAAGACTCTTGGTAGTCGTTGACGATCCTGCTTAAAATAGAATACCATTATTTCGTCTAGCGCCAGTAGCCGATTTTGAAATCTGCATGCTTTTAAGTTAACCTGTTGTCGGTATCAGCTAGCGGGAGTGTTTCCAATTTAATTATAAATGCGCCTGTAAATGCAACCTTAAACGTTATACCCAGTTACTTTAATACGTAGTTGGGTAGCGTTTTTTTTTTACCAGGCAATTCTGCAATAAATGGTTTTCTTTTATTTTAGTATTTTACTTGGTTTTTTAGCGGCGCAGAATGCGAAAAGTCAAAATAAGTAACCTAACCCCAAATTTTTGACCCGATGCCGGTGCTAAAAAATCTCTGGTGTCCCACTGTGGATAAACATAAATAAAGTCTCCGCGTTGCCATGGAAAACAAATTAAATGACGTAAAATTTTGCAAAAAAATTAGGTCGACATAGTTAAATTTATTTCCCGTAAAGTGTTGCTGAAAACAATTCCCCAGATTGTAACTATGACCTTAAGAGTGTTCGCGTTTGATATTTTTAATAATTTCTGATATTTATGATGACATTTTCATCGCTCGTAGGTAAAGTATAGTACATTAACTCGCATGTTATGGTCATTGCACGCTCAAATAAATTAAGATACTCGCCTGCGGCTCGCGTCTCAAACTTCATCTTCGTGTTTAATGACCATCATAACATGCTTGTTATGTAAACTACTATTACACGTTTAGCTATATCGCTGATAAATAAAATAAACAATAATAGTTCCAGTAACGTTTTACCTTTGAGACAGACTGGTCATATTTTATGCACTTATGTGTCTGTTAAAAATTCTTTGACACTTTTTCCGTTTTCTTTAACAGCATTTCACAATCTATTGTTTCAAAGGCTCTTTTTACGTCAAAAAAAACTGCTACTATAAGTTTTTGCTTATTGCCAATATTATTATTCCTAATAATTTTTGTGTTTGTTACTTTCTCAATGAGAACTCTTGTCGCTTCTTTCCAATATTTTAAATGGGGCTTTTACTATATCTGTTTTTCTTTAGGCGAAATTGCTCCAAAACTTTTTTCCTCTGTATTGGTGTCACAATGAGATTTAAAATGTTATTAAAACTATCCTGTACAATTTCTTGTATACTATCTTTAAAGCTTTCTATAATAATAAATGTTGTTACCAAAAATAAGAAGAAGTATAAAAATATTTTTATTTACACCAAAAAACTTAACACTGCAACAACGGCTTAAAAGCAGTAGATTTTTGTACAAATTTCAACTAAAAATTTAAAGTAATCATCGCGTCAATTTAACGACTCGTTTTAAAACGTCTAACCGACTACGTCCGGCATTTAAAAACTTAATACCATAATGACTAAATTATTTTTGAAACAAAGGCATACACCTGTATTTGTATAGGTATGAAGTAAAACATTATGATAAACAGATTATCGTGCCAATAACAACCTGCTCTGCTTTTAAAAAATAAGGATTATATTGCTCGTTCAAAAAAATGGGTATTGGAACGGTAATTTTGCACCTGTAATTTGTAAGCATAGGCATACATGGTTTATGCAAGGTGTAAATATATGGGTTAAGGGATATTGCCTTTTTTTGGAATGCCAACGGCTTTTTCAGGACTATTCAAGGCGGCCGTTTCATATGTCAATTCTATTGCAAAAGACGTCATCGTATGATAAAAAGGCAATATTCTTACACAAAGTAACGTAATTTATATGAAAACTTTAAAAAGCCGTAAATAAACACATTGAAACATTATTTATACGGAGAGTATCTCCGTCAAATTTAATTTTTATACAGTGTATATAATAGGTATTGCTAGGGTATTTTTGTTTCAGATTTGGATGGGTAGATTCCCTGCAGATCCAATTTGAAGAATTTGCAAAAACTACACCTACTCTTAAAATGGCTAAAATACAGAATAAAATGCATATTTTTTTCTATTCTTTTACGCCTTTCGTTCTCTTTTTCCCATCTTCCTAATCAAGACGGATCTTCTTCGCGAGAGTAGCACTGAGCAGAGACAGACAGACAGACACACATCAACAACAGTAACAAAAAACAATCCACACCGACCACACGCAATCCGGCCACCTTAGATGGGATCCGACTGATAAAATCCTTCATATAACGTTGAAAAAAACAGTCGAAAAAAGGTTGACTTTGTTGGTTGGTTTGCTAAATAAAACAAGACATAAAACGGATATGCTTTTTTGAAGTAATCAGTGGCTTACGTACTTAAAAGAATGTGAGTACTGAGAGCAAGTTAACTCCACCACAACCCCCCAACAATCCTGATGTCCCCAGATCAAAATTATATACATAAAAAAACTTCATTCATCAAAAACACAATTTTACTCACTATGCGCAAATAAAAATATCATGACTTTTTTAGTTGCCGATGCAAAACATTTTTCATTGTTCAGGGGTGCTGAAGAAATATAAAACTAGTGTAAAACCAGGTTCCCATCAAGGACTTTTTCGAGCATGCCCGCGCACGCGCCACATGACTGTCATAACATTTCATATTGACATCACGTGACGCGTGAGTGGGCACTCACGAAAAAGCCGTAGGTGTGAACCGGGTGTAAGGTAACTCAGGATTGTGTGAAAAGCTTATGACATTGAACATTGTCTCAATGGTGTTTTCGTGGAGTTGTTTTAACGAAAAAAAAAAGAAAAAGTCACACAATGACAATTGTGTGACTTTTGACACTCAATGACCACTGAGTGAATCAAAAATTTAATTTTTTACTGGGTACAACAAAAAAGAACGAATTTTTAACACCTTTAACTGACGCCATATTGAACTTTTGAAAAAAAATTGCAGTCCATATCATCCGCAGCATCAAAACGAGAATGGTTGTGATGAAGCAATATTTTAAACTGTCACGGCCGCCATCGATACAAGAAAAATGACGTACCAATCACGGAAATAGAACAAGTAGTTTTTTAGTTATTGTAGAACATACATACGTAGATGGATAGATACATACATACAAGAAGCTAAACTAAAAACCCTCCTTTGCGTTGCGTAGTCGGAGAAAAAAAAGCACTATTTTAGCAACATGTTATAAAAACTACTATTTTACACTTTGGGATAAAAGAGATCCTTTAAATTCTTATAGGTTTGCCTGCTGTAATTTCATGTTTTTTTTTCCTGTTGTTTTGCTTTAAATGTTATTAACTTTGGTTAACGTAAACCGATTTTGATAAAATAAAGTCTCTCTCCTGCAATAGTAAAACCATAGAGTAATATATCTACGGAACAGAGGCGTAAAGCGGACCAAAGTGGATCGCAGGCTCCTGCGCGAATACTCGTGAAAAGCGTTTCTGCGCACAAGTCTGCGATCCATTTCGGCCGGCTTTGCGCCTCTGTTCCGTAGGTATATTACTTTACGGTAAAACTCCCATCAAAATCAATTTGGGAGTTTTTGCATGATGCTGGCAAAAACAAACATACAAGCCGATAGTTAGAAGCCGATACCACCAAAAAATTTAAAAAATATTCAATGCACAAAAACGGTTTACCTAGATGTTTATTATATGTACAATAGATATGAATTACATTAATTACTTAGGCATAAAACTATTTATGTTCACACAGAGGGCGCCATTGACAGGATTTCCTCTGCTTGTTGTTGTTTTGGTACACCTAGCTGATGAGTCCCTAATCAGCACGAAACGGCGTCGTCCTAGGTTCCACCCTCTATGTGAGCAGAGCATTTCGCACTGAAGTACAAAAAAGTCCTGTTTGCCTCAAAATTATCAGATTCAAACCTTTTTCTCCGATTTCAGAAATAGCTGTGGATCCGATCTTGCTGAAATTGGCCATTATTTGTTTCGTATCAAGAGTTCAAAGAAATTTTTGTGTAGTTAATTTGATGTGTTCAAAAAGAAAAAAATTAATACTACTGTTTATTATATGTAAAAATCTGTGCGAATTTTAAGTCTTGAAAGCACGATTCAAAGGTGAAAACCACCCGTGGGGTTTAGTATCTTTAACATCTTTCTTAAAGTAGACGTATTAATTTACTGCATAATTTTATTTTCAAGGAGATATTTTGTTATCTACTGCACAATTATATATTGTAGACTAAATTTTTCAAATTTCCACCTCGACACCCTTTGTTTTGGAGTTTGGTTAAAAAACTACCTTTTTTATTACCTAATTAGTGCGATCGAAATCTGATAAAAACGAATAATTATGGGTGTCTTAAAACCGACAAAACATCCGTTTCTCTGGGGGGCTAAAGCCATAAAATTCTTTCAAAAATTAAGTCATTAAAAATGGTAGGTGTTCGTGCGGTCACAACACGTTTCTTTCAAAACTAATTTAAATATAAATTAATTTGAAAATTATCGCAGAGAATAAAATATACCTTTTTAGGATTTCTAAGAAATTAAAGAAATATTGGTTAAGTAGGAACACGGAGCACCTTTTGGTGGATAGTTTGTGATAGAACCGTGCCATATAGGTGCTAATTCTTAAAAGTAATGTCAAGCAAGGGCAAGGCAAAGATAAAAATCTGTCAGAAGCTGTCCGAAACACAATTAAACACGACCTGACCAATTCGATCGCAACTTCGTTCTATTCATGAATATAAAAGCCGTAGCGATAATAGGGATATTTTGGAACGCCTAAAATTTTGACAACTTTGACAGCCGCTGTGGTAGTGTTTAACAACCACTACCACTACCACTCATCGATTTTAGCAGAGTTTTAGGAACACATTAAAAACTGTCATTCAAATTCTCTAAAACTAACCAGAAAAATAACCACAACCACAACGAAATGGATTGGTAGCTTACGGCAGTGGTAGTGGTTAATTACCACTACGGAATGACGTTTAGCTATTGCGCAGACGCAGTAATTACCACAATCACTACGAAGTGTCAAATAAGCGTTCCAAAATATGCCTAATAACTCTTCCAGTCAAGTTAGCCTGGAAAAACGCAGAGCCAAAAAATCCGAGCAGACTGTATCAGGTCTTGCCTAGCTCATGGCCAACCCTGATTTTTACAGTATTTTCTTTATTTTTTAAAGTTATTTTGCGACACTTGGGCCATTATAGTATCTCATAGTTATACAGGGTGATTCAAAATTCCCTAGAAAGATTTTAACTGTAGGTGAATTGGTTGTTCTGAACTGAATCTGTTAAACAAAAGATCAAAAGATCAAAAGATCTTAGGTGGAAATAACGAAAATTCAAACTTTGATGAGCATCCCACAAGGAACACACAAAAGATCAAAGCGAAAAGAAAAATGATTAAACGATGTCTCGCCCTGGGTAACCAGCGTGGGCTTATCAGTAGTTTCACTGGTCACCCTCCACTATACGTTATTAAACACCATCATGCTCTTTGATTTCCAACCTTGAACCACTCACAAATAGGCATCGTTCCGCATTGGTACTTATCCAAGTTACCTGATACGAATTCGTCCTGGCGTGTTAATATTTAAGTTAAGATCTTTTTGTCTTTTGTTTTTTAGTTTCTTTTCGGTTGAAGTAACCGATTTGGAGGTTTTCTAACTTCTTTTTTGTTTTAATTGCCTACTGGAAATATTAACACGCCAGGACGAATTCGTATCAGTTAACTTGGATAAGTACCAGTGCGGAACGATGCCTATTTGTGAGTGGTTCAAGGTTGGAAATCAAAGTGTATGATGGTGTTTAATGATGTATAGTGGAGGGTGACCACTGAAACTACTGATGAGACCACGCTGGTTACCCAGGGCGAAACATCGTTTAATAATTTCTCTTTTCGCTTTGATCTTTTGTGTATTCCTTGTGGGATTTTTTAGTTTCTTTTCGGTTGAAGTAACTGATTTGGAGGTTTTTTAACTTCTTTTTTAAGAATCAGTTAACTATATTTTTGTAAACTCTTTCGTTTCAGAGATATTAACATTTAAAACTTGTTAATATTTTCTGAGAAGCACCCTTTACTACGTGGGAGAAACATCAATTTTTGAAAACATAACTTTGACAAATTCAAAATGCTTGACAAAAACCCTAAAACATGTCATTGTCAGCACACGTAGACTTGCTTGGTAAATTATTTTAAAGGCGATTTCCAAAAAAATACGAAAATTTTACTTCTAAATTCAGAAAAAAATTAAATTTAAGCAAAATAATCAATAACTTTTTTTAGATTAATGATATCTAACCACTGTTCAAATCTTTCTAGAGAATTTTGGATCACCCTGTATGGTTCTATTGTACCAGTAGTGACAGCTTTCTAGCTGAAGTAAAAGAAAATTTTGTACCATCTAAAGTAACAGCAAAAATAACTGCCAAGGATGACAACTGTCAATTTTAAAAGAGTTTTTGGAATTTAAAATAAAATAATAAATAAAATTTCGTTAAATGAAACATAACCTAACTTTTGTGAGGTCAGTGTCGTGTGAATTTTGTTAATTTTTTCTTTTTATTTAGTATATAAGTATATATAGCCAGAAAATATTAATTAGTAATATCTGTTCTTACGAAAAGAAAAATACGAATTAATCAACCATTTTTTAATCTGTGATAAAAATAACCAAAAAATCGTTATTTTTTAAAAATTCTTCAAATTTGGATGTGTATATAGAATTTGCTCATCCAAAACATAATTTCATCTATCCTCTCCTTTTCTCAGCACGAGTGTGATTTAGTAAAAACTTTACTCTTATGGTTACCGTTACCGTAAATAAAGGTAACTTCAAGAGGTTAAAAATAGAGCTTTTGAACGTAGTCAATCGTTTGTTGGTAAACATAACCTTAGTTTTTTATTGACTTTTGTTGTTTTCTAACCATACCATGGAGGAAAATATTAATTTAGTGATAGGACTGGGAGACGGACACCCCAACATAAATTTAGTCAGGTAAATTATTTTGCAAGATATCTTTGGTGGAGTAATAGAAGAAAACGAGCCTCTGCAAACTTATTTGTACTTACTCACCTGCTTACCAAAAAAAAAGGTAAAAAAGGCACTCCACTACTACTATAAACATGGTTAACAAAAAATAAAATCCAAATACACAAAATTTTTGTAAAACAAAACAAACTTTTATAACATAAAAATCTTCCACCACAGAATCACATCAAGTTTGGTTGGTTGTCTTTTTAACGGTAAAGGTAGTCGCTAAAGGTAACAGCCCGACAGAGCGCTACGGCGCCTGCCCAGAATAAAGGTAAGGATAACAGACTGACAAAAAACCTGACCAAAATCTCCCTATTAAAAGAAAAAAACGAAAAACTACGAAGCAATTATCAATTTCGTGGGTAGTAACCACAGCACAACCACTAACTCTCATTTATTTTTAAATAACACTTTTCGCAAAAAAACTTTACATATTTAAAAAACTTCACCTTCAGATGGTATATAGCCACTTTCCACATAGTTACCACCGCTTTAATACTTTGTATTTTTTTTTCGGTACGGGTACTACGTAATTAGGAACCAATTAAATTCCAACGAGCCGGTTACCAAATTGAGACCTATTCTCGCGCGAGGGTTCTAGTTAAAAATATAACACCTAATCATCGTGTATCAATCAATGTTCAGAACCTCCCAGAAATGTGGGTTCTTTTTTCAAAAGGAACCGCTTTCGTGCTGTGGTAACCTAGGTAATTTTTTTCGGAAGATTGTGTTGTGCAATTTATAAGAAATAAGTTTACATAAATATTTTATGTGGTAGAGGTTTTAGGCATTGTCTTTGCATCACCGATTAATTAACAATTAGTCAGTGGCGCGCCCAGGAATTGACTTGGGGGGAGAAGAGGGGGAGGGAAGGGTTAAGAATAAATAATGAAAAAACTTAATTTGAAGTAGAAACATGACCATAATTGATACAAGAAAACAGGTGCCTACAAGCTGGGATCTGGGCTCAAATTGTTGATATACCCAAAATTATCAGCCAAAATTTTTTGAGAAAATAACTCTTAAATGCAATTTTTGACCAAAAATTTAACCTAAATTGTAAATTTTGATGGGGTTTTGGGAATTAGAATTGTTTATTTACCCTTAATTTGATTGTTAAAATGCTAAAATGCGTCAATGTAAAAATTTTTACGAAAATGACACCAAATCACAGGCAAAATGTTTTGATAAAATTACATTGAAAAGACCCTTTTGATACGAAATCGTAAAAATGAAAGCTGTTATAGTGCTACAGGCGAAAAAATTTTCAATTTAGGGTTTTTTAAAGATTTTCGTTAAAAATTAGAGTTCAGGGATTTTTACTTCATTCACTATATCAGGCTACTGCAAACATCAGTGGAGCAACCAACACTCAGACTTGCGATCACCGTTTGCGGCTTGCGTTTATTACGCCTCTAACCACGGTGCCATGTGGAGCGTAGTCAATGAAACCGGAATTTGGTCAATAAATACGCAATTTTTTATAACTTAATTTTCTTGTCACTGATAAATTAAAGCGTTTTATTTTCAACTGCTCAGATTTATCACTAACAACGTGTTACAATGAAAATAATAAGTAGAAACAAAATAAAAGCAAGTTCTCAAGATAAAATAATACATTCTAAAAACCAAAAAGAATCTCCCAGTCAAAAAAAAAAAATTAGAGCAAATTCGAAAAGTTTTCCTTGCTCGGCTAGACAATATCTGAAACTATTATAAAAACCCCTTCTAACGTTTCGAAGCATGTTAGGGGTGACAGTTTTCTTTTTCTCGGGTGATTGAGCTGGCCATAAAATAGTTTCCCGTGTACTTATAACCCGATTAGGAAATACATATGCTGCTGCAGTTACGTGTTCTCCTACAATACCCCCTGTGTTGGGTCATGACGATTCAATAATGGAAAAGTGCTTTCATCTGTGAAAAGAATAGATCTCAGAAAGTTTTCATCACGATTAGCCCTTTCCATCATACTTAAAGTAAATATTTCAACGCATCCGTATCGGTATACGTAACGCGTTCGAAACAAAATCAAAATACGCTAAATTTTTGACTTATTTATGCGATGTTTCGAACGATGCCCGCGTTTTTGAAGGGTACAATGACAGGACTGCTGATTGAAATCGTTGCGTACGTTCGTGGGTCCCTAACGATGCGTACATCCTTTCGTACGCAACGAGATTCTGTCATTACACCCGTCAAAGAAGCAGGCATCGTTCGAAACATGGCATGAGCAAGTCAAAAATGTAGCGTATTTTGAATTTTTTTCGAACGCGTTACGTATACTGATACGGATGCGTTGAAATATTTACTTTAAGTAGAGACATAAAGCTATTTGTAACTCATCGCGGTATACGTATCCGCATCTAGCGAGAACCAAGCACATTGATTGGTCAGAAACTTGTAGCACGTTCGAAAAGAGCAGATATATACTAATTTAAGGTGTTCTTGAACGCGATAGGTGTTGAGATGTGTTAGGTATCACGTATCGTTGCGGCACACGTATAGTATCTCAGCACCTATTGCGTTCAGAAACACCTTAAATTAGCATATATCTGCTCTTTTCGAACGTGCTACAAGTTTCTGACCAATCAATGTGCTTGATTCTCGCTAGATAGATACGTATACCGCGATGAGTTACAAATAGCTTTATGTCTCTAGTGTCTATTGTTTCGCAAAATTCCATACGACGATAGTTGTCCTCCGGAAAAATTTGATGCGTTTTTGACGCTTTCTCAGAATGATAACCATTCTTTTTGAGAACACGTAAGACAGTGGCTGAAGACGTATAAACTGCCTAGACAATTTGGTGGCTAGTTAACTTTCGATTTTCCTCCACTGCAACGCAAATCATCACATCTCGTACTTTCTGCTCGTCATTCAAAACAGTGGATTTTTTATAGTTTCTTGGCGCTACACAACCAAACTTTTCAAAATTCTGCACAAACCGTTAATAAACTAGGTTCTGGGAGATTTACAAAATTCTCTAAAAAAAGTTCTTGAATAAGTCTCAATGGTCTGCCTTGATAGTACCATTTGACCATCTGCACTTTTTCGGCAACTTCGGAGACATCCATTTTTAGTTTTAAAAATGTATTATTTCACTTAAGAACTTACCAATCTGTTTCTCGAGCAAGGCAGAAATAAAACAAAATAATAAAAACAAAATAAATTTCCAAAAGATAACACTGCAGCGTGCTTCGAATCGACCTCGATCGTACGACACGGAGAGTAAATTGGACTTGATTCCCCCTATGTTGAAGCTCATTGTATATTTTATTTCTGCTGTTATTTGCTGTTTGCCAATTGTAACCAGGTTTCTCAGGGGGGTTTTAACTCCAACCCCCCCTCTCCCCCCTCGGTGCGTCGCTTAATCTGTAGATCCCAAGTAGCTTAAATTACTGTTAAACGATTGGCAAAACCTTTTTCCAGCCAAATCTGCAGCCATATCTTAAGATGGTTTTGAAAACCTTTTGCCAACTATTTGCGCGCTACATTTTTCAGCAAAATCATAGGGCTTTTTCTCCTTTGTCTTTAACTATGTGTCAAAGAATAAATCACATAGTTTTTCAGATAAAAAAATTGATAATATAAAGATGCTTTAGCGCGCCTAAAATAATTCTCTTGAAGGTATCCTCTGGGGCCTCTCTCGTAATAGTTCAGCAGTAGTTTAAAATATCTTAGTGTAACCTCTCACTGTGCTCGTCACTTAGAGCACCACAATTTTCAGGTCAGTCAAGTCACCCCCCCCCCCCCCGAAAGATATTCGAGTTTTAATGTGCTGATAATTTCGAACCAATTTCGAACTAATTTTGATTCACTTTTCAAAATTTTCAACCACACTCCTTCCTGGATTTTTTATATTCAAAATGGGGAGTGCAGCCGGACGTCAAGCTACACCCCCCCTCATTTAAAGCGTAGAGAAAAATGAAAAGCAACTATCCGAAAATTATGAACTAATTTCGAACTCCTAATATCACTAAAAAGAATTTCGAAAAATCCACTATTGATTTGGATGCGCGATAAAGATTTCTCTGCTCATATAGTCCGCATCAGCTAAAGGCGCACTTACACAGACAAACTTTCCTTTGATGTTGAAATGCCGACAAACATTTACACGAGCCTCTTGAGCAAAATGTTCAAAGAAATGTTCGAGCAAAATCGCGTACAAAAATAAAACATACATAAATTTTGGAGAGAATGTTGAGCAAAATTTTTTTGAAGAAATGTTGGTAATAAAAATTTCTTACAAATTTAAAGTTTTATGGGCATTCATTGAACTTAACTGAAAATAGAAAGACTAAGTTTTAAAACAAGGTATTTTTAATTAAGTGGTTTCCGACGGAAAAACGATTTGATGTCGAAATTGACGTTTTACCTATAAGCAACTTCGATTGATGTGATTTTTATAGGGGATATGCCAGTATACTTGTAACTTTTTTGGGGTTGTAAAAAAAATGAGAATCAAAAAAAATAAAAATTGGCACTTATTTATTGCTGTTGCTGGGTTAGGAGAAGGTAAAAACCGTAGACTAGTGAGAGGGGGTTTTGGTCAAATGAACATTGACACACAAAATTACAGCAGTGTTTGACAGCGCTGTGTTCCGACTGTCTAAACCTCCCTATCCCCCCCCAGGGAACAACCAACTACTCTCTAGAACAGTTCTCTAAAAATATCCACCTGCATTTTAAAAAGTAATTACTTCGAAGACATATCCGTTTTCTTTTTGTAATGAAAGAAAACCAAAAAAGTTAAAGAAAAGAATTAAATGTTATTTATTACCTCCATCATTAACTATTTTAACATTGCGTATGACAAAACTGATAGCCAATAATAATGTTTCGCTTGCCGTCGCCTTTTTTTCGCAAAAGTTTAAAATAAAAGTTGGTGTTCCATTTTTTTAAAGAATTGAGATCACTGATCACTGATGATGATGAAATTTTATTTATTCTCATCTTTAAAAATATGTTTCCAAAATAGATAGCAATAACTTGCTCAAAAATTTACCCGAACAAAATGTTCAAAGAAAAGCTCACAAAAATGTTCGCGCAAAAAATTTCAGATCTTTTGCACGAGCTTTTATTTGAGCATGTTCGTCTGTGTAATTGCGCCTTAAGAAGCACCATTGGATAAATCAGGATTTTTACACATGCACATATTAAGGCGCATTTATACAGACAAACTTTCCTTTGATGTTGAAATGCCGACAAACATTTACACGAGCCTCTTGAGCAAAATGTTAAAAAAAGTTCGAGCAAAATCTCGTACAAAAAGACTCACGGAAATTTTGGAGAGAATGTTAAGCAAAATTTGTTTGAAGAAATGTTGGTATAAAAATTTCTTACAAATTTAAATTTTATAGTTTTATGGGAATTCATTGAACTTAACTGAAAATAGAAAGACTTAAGATTTAAAACAAGGTATTTTTAATTAAGTGCTTTCCGGCGGAAAAACGATTTGATGTCAAAATTCACATTTTACCTCATAAGCAACTTCGATTGACCTGATTTTTATAGGGGATATGCCAGTATACTTGTGACTTTTTTGGGGTTGTAAAAAAACGAGAATAAAAAATATTTGGCACTTATTTATTGCTGTTGCCTGTAAAATGTAATGTTAAAAATTTACGTTTAAAAGAATATCTCTTTTTTTTACTTCCTAGTGTAAAACACAATACAATAATAATTAAGTAAAATTAAAAAAACCTATATACATTTTATTAAATCTCAAATATATGAACAAAAGCACGTTCGGTCTAAATAATACCCGTTTATTAACCACTTTTACAATCCTACGATCCCGACCCTTGCCTAAAAAAATATAATTTAGCAGTAATAGACTAGACTTCTGAATCGGAATTTTGCTCCTTTGCATATTGTTTGTTCAGTGTCAGTAATCGACCTTGATTATTACATTAAATTGACAGTAAATATCTATCTTCAGCATTTTCATAAACCTTTTGCTTTTTTAAGCAACCGTTCGGGCCTTAAACTAACTAGGTAAATCTGGTGTGAGGAATTAAAAAAAAACAATCAAAGCTAAGGGTAAAGTAAAGTTACAAAAATATGTTTAAAAAAAAATCCCCTCCCCACCACTCCTCATAAACGTGAGGCGCGGATTACCGCTTAAAAGTTCAATTTTTGAGTTTTTTGCCGATATTTGAAAAACTCAAAATTTTTTTGGAAAAGAAAAATTTTCCTGGGTTGTTTTTTGAATATAGGAAAAAACCTTTGGAAATAAAAAAAACTCGCAAGAAAATCCCAAAAAAACCCCCGGGCAAAAAAACTAAGAAAAAAAATATTATAAGTAACCCTAATCCATGTGACAAAACTGATAGGCAAGAATAATGTTTCGCTTGCCGTCGGCTTTTTTTCACAAAAATGTAAAATAAAAGTTGGTGTTCCATTTTTTTAAAGAATTGAGATCACTGATCACTGATGTGAAATTTTATATATTCTCATCTTTAAAAATATGTTTCCAAAACAGATAGCAATAATTTGCTCAAAAATTTACCCGAACAAAATGTTCAAAGAAAAGCTCACAAAAATGTTCACGCAAAAAATTTTAGATCTTTTGCACGAGCTTTTATTTGAGCATGTTCGTCTGTGTAATTACGCCTTAAGAAGCACCATTGGATAAATCAGGGTTTTTACACATGCACATATTAAGGCGCATTTATACAGACAAATTTTCCTTTGATGTTGAAATGCCGACAAACATTTACACGAGCCTCTTGAGCAAAATGTTCAAAAAAAAGTTTGAGCAAAATCTCGTACAAAAAGACTCCCGGAAATTTTGGAGAGAATGTTAAGCAAAATTTGTTTAAAGAAATGTTGGTATAAAAATTTCTTACAAATTTAAATTTTATAGTTTTATGGGAATTCATTGAACTTAAATGAAAATAGAAAGACTAAGTTTTAAAACAAGGTATTCTAAATTAAGTGCTTTCCGACGGAAAAACGATTTGATGTCGAAATTCACATTTTACCTCATAAGCAACTTCGATTGACATGATTTTTATAGGGGATATGCCAGTATACTTGTAACTTTTTTGGGGTTGTAAAAAAAACGAGAATAAAAAAATAATAATTGGCACTTATTTATTGCTGTTGCCTGTAAAATGTATTGATAAAAATTTACGTTTAAAAGAATATCTCTTTATTTTACTTCCTAGTTTAAAACACAATACAGTAATAATTAAGTCAAATTAAAAAACCTTTATACTATATTTTATTAAATCTCAAATATATGAACAAAAGCACGTTCGGTCTAAATAATACCCGTTTATTACCCACTTTTACAACCCTACGATCCCGACCCTTGTCTAAAAAAATATAATTTAGCAGTAATAGACTAGACTTCTGAATCGGAATGTTGCTCCTTTACATATTGTTTGTTCAGTGTCAGTAATCGACCTTGATTATTACATTAAATTGACAGTAAATATATATCTTCAGCATTTTCATGAACCTTTTGCTTTTTTAAGCAACCGTTGGGGCCTTAAACTAACTAGGTAAATCTGGTGTGAGGAATTAAAAAAAAAATAATCAAAGCTAAGGGTAAAGTAAAGTTACAAAAATATGTCTAAAAAAAAATCCTTTCCCCACCACTCCTCATAGTCGTGAGTGCTTAAAAGTGCAATTTTTGAGTTTTTTGCCGATATTTGAAAAACTTTTTTTGGAAAAGAAAAATTTTCCTGGGTTGTTTTTTGAATTTAAGAAAAAACCCTTGGAAATAAAAAAAACTCTGAAGAAAATCCCAAAAAAACCCCCGGGTAAAAAATCCGGAAAAAACCCTAAGAAAAAAATATTATAAGTAACCCTAATCCATGTGACAAAACTGATAGCCAAGAATAATTTTTCGCTTGCCGTCTGCTTTTTTTCACAAAAATTTAAAATAAAAGTTGGTGTTCCATTTTTTTAAAGAATTGAGATCAGTGATCACTGATGTCAAATTTTATTTATTCTCATCTGTAAAAATATGTTTCCAAAACAGATAGCAATAATTTGCTCAAAAATTTACCCGAACAAAATGTTCAAAGAAAAGCTCACAAAAATGTTCACGCAAAAAATTTTAGATCTTTTGCACGAGCTTTTGTTTGAGCATGTTCGTCTGTGTAATTGCGCCTTTAGGTACCAAAAGTCCTACAAAGATGGAAATAGTTTTTCTTACGTGATTTCTTGTCGTTTCTAGTATAGTCTAGCCATGCCTTCCAAACTAACTGGATTTTAAAAAATCATATAAATTAGTGTGGTTAAAATTTTTTAAATGTTGTACCAAATTAGTTCGAAATTAGTTAAAAATTATAAGCATATCAAGTGTCAACCTTTACGCTTTAATTTAGGTGGGTGTAAATGAGATTTTTGCAAGACAGATTGTTAATTAGTATAATAAGATAAGTAAAATTTTGCTATTTTGCTCTGGGACACATTTTTGCTGATCCTCGAGAAAAAAATTGAATTTTCCACAGAAAAAACAGTGCAGAAAATCGCATTTTTCGCAAGCTTATAACTCTTAAAAAAATCGGTGATTTTAGCCAACGTAGGACAATAAACCTGTTTTTTTCGATTTTAATTATCCTCATATCCTCTGTATAAAAAAGCAAAAAACATTTCCTGTCTTTAAGAAAAATGATCTGTTGGTTTTATATCAAAATATTTGGACTCGCACTTTAAATAAAACGAAGTTTTTTAACGGTACACATAAATGAAAAAAAACTAGCAATCTGACGACTGTTATTCTCTGAAACAAAAGAAATCCATTTTGCTCATCCGTGGTTCGGTCAATTATCATCCTGGTAGGTTGGTAATGGTTCACTGGTGGTATAATATGCAATGTTGTCAAGTTTCAAGTCAAATGATTAAGTTTTAAAAACTGATTTATAAAGATTTTTTTAAATGGTGAATTGGTTTTTAAAGTTAGGAACTAATGACCACTTGCACCAACCCAAACCTAAAACACACCTGAATAGATGCCCCCTAGTTCTAGGAAAACCCTAACCAGTCACCTAAATTGAAATGGCTTGCTTGGCAAATTTTAAACGTACCCCTGGTTAGGTGAGCAAAACATTCGGCAATGTCGCAAATTCTGTCAAAAAAACGTAATTCCTTGGGCTCTCTGCCATTTCTCTATGCCTCCCTCGCCCAAATTTTTTAGCAAGTACTTAAACAGGTGAAAAATTGTTTTCCTAAAGATATATGGCTGAAATTGATTTTTCAGATTTTTCCAATTTATCACAATGTAAAATATTACAGAGAGGTTATGCATACAGGGTACAGGCAATATTTTTATGCCTGTGTGTGTGTGTGTGTGTGAGTGTGTACATTTTTGATATGTATTTACAATATGTTTTGTACGGTAATGATATTCTTTCAGCGAGGCGGTGCGTTATGGTAACAAATCCAATATCCTATTAACCCTGGATTTATAAACTTGATGGTATTGTTAGGGCTTCTTTACTTAACTTTTAATGCATAGTGCTTAATTTTTGACCTCTGTCTTTTAGTATGCTGGAAACAGATAGAGATATAAAATTAATATACATTAAGACGGTGATGCAACCCTGACCCTTTTCCTTTTGCTAAGGCAAAATGGGACATATTTATAGTATAAGTATATATAACCTTGACCGTTGAGTTTATAGGCTTACCGGTCATGAGGATGCTCCAGAAAATTAACATCACAGTTAGTTTCGTTAACCTAAACCTTTTGAAAAAAGTTATAAACTTGACGTGGAAACAAATTCTCAATTATTGCTAACAGCTCCAGATCATCATCCCACGCCTCCATATCCAAAAAATCCATTTTTACAACATAGCCACAAAAAAAAAGATTATAGAGGTTATATTATCAATAGGAAGGGTAAGGTGGGAACTAGGGCCCAAACTACCTAGATATAGGGCTAACCTAACACGTTTAGGACTCACCTAAACGCTTCAGCAAGCAAAAACTGACACCTACCTAAATTTAGGGGATACCTAGGGCTAGGTGTATCCTAAAAACGTTGCTGCAAGTGGCCATAACTGAATTACTTTTAGTTAACAAATGGACTGCAAAAAGGATTAAAATTTAAATTGCTACATAGCCATCTGTGATGAAGTAAGAAACAGTTCTTGCTGTAACGACATTTGGCATCGCGCTTCAAAAAACAAAGAAGCCTCGATCCTCTTCATTTGTTACCACGGTTCGGTTCGATGCGATGTTGATGAAGACATCTTTAGTTGGCCGCGGCAGCTCAAGGCCGACCTCTATTAAACCGCGACCAACTTTGACCAAAATAATAGGTTTCGAATATTGTGCCTTTTTTTCGTTATATCTTATCTTCCTTCTTACATCTTGTTTTTGGATGGCCACTAGCAGCGATAAACATATTTATACCACTTTGGCCAAAATACTTTGACCTCTGATAGCAGCTTTTTGTACCTTAGAATATAAAAAACTGGTACTAGAAAGCACGGATAGTCCACCATACAATCAATTATTTTATGTTTGAAAGAAAATGAAAATATCTCGAAAACTATAGCTTTGAAAGATTTGAACCTTATAACAAAATTTTTGGGTTATGATTTTTTTCATATATTTTAACGTTTTGTAGTCCATACTCATGGAAATTTAAATCTGAAAACCGTATATCGCTACTTGCTTTTGTTCCACCACCCCACCACCCCACTCAAAAGTTAATCAGTTCATGGTCAACCGATTGAGGATTTTTGTACCAAATTTCGTCAAAATCGATTAAGACGTTCTTGAGTTATCGTGTATACAGACAGACAAAAGACCGACAGACAACTTTTTTTTTCGTCGATTAAGATGCTTTGGGACCTTAGTAACTCATTTTTGATAAAATTAAGAAAAGTCAAAATACTAATTGATAATAATTGACGCACATATGAAATTTTGAAATTATGAAATTTTTTCTTTAAAAATGTTTACCTTAGTGTGTTAGTTCTAACATAATTAAAGACTAAAAAATACTACTGTATGTTTGGTTATGTAGATTTACTATTCATCTCTTTTTTAGTCAGTCTCGCAACCAAAAGTTGTCCAAAACAGGCAGCAACCGAATGGCCACCGACAGAAAATTGGCTTCTCGTTGGCGTCACGGCGGGTATACAGCATACAACATCTACTCTAAGCTATACACAAATAAAACTTCCACTGAGTTAAAAGAAATTTGGCGAATTCTCATCATTGGAAACATACTTTTTTATGCTGAAAATCGCCACAGGATTAATGTTAATTAAATGCATTTCGTACGGTTTGGTTTTGATTGCTTCATTATTGGTTTTTGATAATTCATGGAATCGTTCCACTCGATCTCGTTTTTGTCGGCTTCTGCGGTCGATTTATTTATTTTGAGAATTTTGTATGGGTTTTAGTAATTTTTTGGTCATTATCTGAAACGATATGATGGTTTTGTTCATTTTGTTGAGAATGTTTAACATTTTTATATTCGCAAAGGCGATAGTGCTCCCTTTGAAGCCAACCCAACCAAACGTTATTTTTAATAATCCACAAATAGTAGTTTTAACAACTAATGGTTAAAACAGTACTTTTTTTTATAAGCTTTGATTTAAATAACGAGCGTAGCGAGGTATTTAAAAACGCCAGTAACAAAAGCACAGTTTAGCCGCAAGTTGTTAACACTATTTTTATAAATACCTTTATCAAAAAATCCAAGAAAAACAGGAAAATACTTTTAAAAATCTCGAATGAAGAGAATTTCTCGCAACACACCATCTTTACACGTTAAATAAAGGCGCTTGGTAAATGAAATAACCATCGTTTCCATAGCGATGTGTGTTTTTACTCGGTGACGTTCATTGTTGCGACGTTATAATTTTTGACAATCCGATATTTTGACTATATTTTTAAATCATTTTTTCTAAATACTTGGTGAAAACTTGCGGAAATGGCTTAATTCTTAGGCAAGAATAATTAGATTTTTTCAATATTACTATTTTCCGCTATTTCTTTTTAATTTTGGGTAAAAAACGGACATAAATCTTTTTTTACACCCGTGATCAAAGAAAATTTTTGTTTGCATCGGTAACCAAAAAAGCCATGCTTTAGTTATCTGCAGACAGTTACTAAAACCAAGTTTTTGATGAAAGTATAAAAAAAATGTTATCAAAGTCAAAGAATTTTTGGCTTTAATTTCAACAAATGTGTTTCAATTTTAGTTTAATTTTTAGGCAATTTTTTCTTAACAGCATTAAACACATGTACAAAATTAAATTCTTAGCATAGTTTTCTAAGAATTTTGTCAGAATTTTCAAAAATGCCGAAACACATGTTTACTTATTTTATTAGTAGAGTCTACATACCAATTCATACTTATGTTGCTTTTCGTTTTTGAGATATAGAAAATCCGTTTCAAATTTCAACATAAAAATAACAAAATAATAAAAAATCTTTTCTTGGTGAGCTCTTGCGGTATCAACCCAAACTATCCTGAAATTTTCTTGTTTGTAGGTATCAGCTGTGCGTAGGTAGTTCCCTGTTCGCGCAACAAAAATCTCACCAGATGACGTCATTCGCGGATCTAGACGAATTTTGAAACGCTACGTATCATACCTTTCTTTTATTGTATCATGACTATGGCACATGTTTTTGCGCGCGCAATCAAAGATGGACGTCTACTGCATGTCTTAGACATACGGTTTTTTGACCGCGATCAAAATAATGCTTTTTTTAAATTATTTTTCGTAAATTAAAAAAAAAAGTTATTGGTGCAATGCACATTGTACAGAGAAGTGAGACCATTGGTATGGATGGATCCGGATTCGTTTTTAAATCTATTAGAATTTTTATCACCATCGTCAGTCGTATCAGATTATTATTATTTATTTTTCCCATCTTCGTTTGTTGCTAATATTTTAGACTTATCGTAGACATAATGTAATCATTATAATTATGTATATTAAATTCATTTATCAATAATAATGATTAAATTTTTAAGTTATTATGTTTTTTCTAGAATATTAGTAGTCCAGTCACCATCGTATATCCCCGCAAAAAATCTAGGTCCGGATATTTTGCCTTTTGATCCATGTTTTTGACCCTGTATTTTTGTATTAAAAAGCATAAAATTTGCATTTTTTTGTGTGTTTCCCTTGTGGAAAAAGGCTAAATATCAAAAAGTACTTGGCCAATCGAAAAACGAAAACCACTGATCGAAAGATAATTTCTTTTTGCGTTTTATGTAGTATGTTCTATGTCTATCAAGGATAAGGGTTGCGATGGAAATCGAGATGAACAGGATGGTTACTCCAAATTATGTACGTTTTCGAAAAAAAATCGCAGATTCAAGATAGCTTTCCTGATTTTATTTATTTTTAGATATTTTATTCGTTAAGCAAAGATAAACTATATTTAAATTATGTTGGGAATTTGGAACCTTTGGTTGCACTAAAACAAAGTTATGATTGTTTTCCACAAACCAAAACTACACTTTTTTGCACTCGACGCGCGTTTCGCTAACAACGTTAGCATCATCAGGAGACGATAAACAATGAACTAAATTAATCTACGCTCTATCTTGTATCCAATCCTTTAGTGGGCGGAGATAAGACTAATAATTTGTGATTGATCACGATTTTTAATCCTATCTCCCCTCAACCAAAGAATAAAGTGTACCAAACGGGATGGGTCCTCTATCTTTATTTAAACTATTTCTGGATTTAATGATTTCCATACTTTCATATGCATTCAAAAGTCTTTTGTTTGGTACACTTTTTAGAAGTTTTAGGCTATCTAATGTGAATGATTGTTTTCAAAAGCATGCTCGGCCACACTTGACTTTTCTGTTCTTCCATATTTTTAGTGTGCTAAGTGTTCTTTAAAACGTGTTTGAATAGAGCGTCTCGTTTGGCCAACATGTTTTTTGTCACAATCCATGCAACTAATTTCGTAAAACTACAGTTCTAGAAAAAAGTGGAATTTACGAAATTAGTTGCATGTATTGTGACAAAAAATATGTATACGTCGAGTGCAAAAAAGTGTAGTTTTGGTTTGTGGAAAACAATCATAATTTTGTTTTTTTTTGTTTTTTATTTAAATTAACGTAATTTTGAATATTATATAAGGTGTCCAAAAATTTTTTTAAGCTTTTTAATACAAAAATATAGGGTGGTCACTAAAATAGTTTGGCTCGGGTATTCAATGTCTACCCAACATAAATTACTGCTACAATGATCCAAAAACATGAATCAAAATTTAGAATCTCCGGACCTAAATTTTTTTTGCGGTGGTATACGATAAGTTAATAGTATATTACATAACGAGAGAAGAAAGTGATATATTTCACACAACCGTGAATGCTATGAACGAAGCGCTAGCCGAGTGAAACAACACGCGAGTGTAAGAAAGTTACTTTCTATCGAGTTGTGTACGCTATTTTTTTAATTCGTATTTTTTATTATTATTAATTTTTTTTCATTTTCATCTCAAGAGAAGAAAGTAGTTTCTTCTCTAGGTAAGAAAATGGTTTCGCTCTATTTCCGACGTTTCTACAAGTCATAGCCTACTAGATACCTACATTGTTTGGATGGTTTGCTGTCATTCATTTTTGTCACTAGAGACGGAAATAAAATGGATATGCGTGTGAAGTATAAAACTTCCTGAGGCGTTATAGAGTGCAGATTTGATTACTTTCGTGTGTGGTCGTAGGAAAAATTATTTGTTATTAGTTTATTATTTTAACCCATTGTTATAGAAATTGTTTATTTCTCAAAACAATAAAAACAAAATAATCTGTTTTATTTAAATTACGTTATGTAAAAGGCCTACTTTATCTAAGAAGGTAGTGTCCTTGCCCAAAAAGAGCGTGACTGTCTTAGCTCGAACGCGGCTCTGATAGTCAAAAATGTAGCATATCCAAGGATGGAATCATTTTCAGGATGGGATTAAGTAATTTTTTTGCAAAATAATGAGTTGATCTTCGTAGTTAGTCGTGCATATCTTTTTATTTATTTATATGTATAGGAAATTCTGCTGTGGAGGTCTCGTTGTTTCTGTCGGTCGTACGTCTGGTTGTCATAGCTTATCATTGCAGCCAAAGACAAAACCGTTGGGTAATGACCATCAAATTTGAATACTTACTGTAGGATTCTGAAATGCGTATATAAATGCTGATATAAGAAAATAAACAGAGTAAGTATTACTTTTCAAGGGAGCCTTTAGAGAAGCTGAGTTTAAATACGGAATAGACAAGCAAATTATTAAGTACTCATAAATCAAGTCGTTTTGGGGCCAGAGGAAACACAGCACAATCTGGATAAGTTTCAACAACGGGTAACTTCAATTAGTTACACAGTCACAGTGGTCCAGGAATTGCATCTATCGCGCCGTTATTCAATTATTTGGACGATTGTGGTAAAATATGTTTTAACAAGTTCCTAGAAACTTTCATGTCTTGCCTCCGTACTAAAAATCGTAAAATGATTTTAGATTGTTACAAAATTATATGTTTTTTTAGTCTTAATACTTAGATTTTAAACCTTTTAATTAAATATAATAAAATTATGCTTGCATCGGACATTAAAGGCTATTTTTAAGTATACTCATTCAAAAAAAATTCAGAAAATAGACTTAATTTCTTTGACTTTTGGCCGCGATAACTTTAATTGCTGAACCACAGTGCGTTGTGTGTAACTTATTTAATTTTTACTTGAAATAAAAAGCGGTTTTTTTTTAAACCGTATCCACCATTCAACAACATTTATGTTATATTTATTGTTTTGAATAAAGTTTTTTTTCTATTCTATTTTATTCTAAATAGTATGCAATACCCGACTGAACGTTTTAGTACCGTGATCGCATTTGCAAATGTTCCATGGACATGCCCCAGAACGTCTTGTTTTGTATTTATTACTGCCCTCGGACACGTTGACATAAACATATGACATGCCCAATGCATGTCAAGCTTACGTCTTACGGTTGTGCGCGGTTTCGAAAATCTATTTTCATTGTCTTGTCATTTTTATTGGAGAAAAAGTTTTGTTTTGCATCGTGCAAAATATTGGATATTTGGGGCAAAATTAATAAAAACAATTTTATATAGCTTAATAGTTTGAGTTTTTCCGAAACGTATTGATAGAAAATTTTACTCCAATAGGAATATAATTTGTTAGTTCAGAAAAAAAGGTGTGGTTTAAAAATATTAAAACGGGTTTCCGTTCTAATCGGATGTTGGTGTCTCCAATAAAAGGGGACTTTTATTCCATACTAGCTTTGCCCGCGATTTCATTCACGCATTTAAAATTATAGCTTTTCTCCTCCACCTTACGCCCTCCCCCTCCCCCATGGAAATGGCATAACCGATTTCGCAATCCATTAGTAAAATTGTCATCGAAATCTGTTTAGTAGTTTTTGCGTGATTCTTCAACAAAAAAACAGACAGATAGACAAAAATTCTAAAAATTTGGATTTTTGGTATCAATATTGTTTAGTTAGAAACCAACAACAACAATTTTATTACAACAGAAGTGGTGCGTCTAGAGATTTATTATATGCAGAGATTATCTAACCGATTTAGTTCAAAATTACAGTATTTTCCACCAGAAACTTATACACATTGATTGACGTCAACTGTCAACGAGTATTTTCAGTCTGACGTTTAGTTTTTTACTTCTCTCTGGATCCCCGGCCATACTGATCACAGTATCACAGGTATGGTGGACGCACGCATTGGTCATTTTTAGGGACGTATTAGGTAAGAGTAGCTGATCAAAAAAATCTCGTTTTGTCACACTTCCCTCTAATATTAGTATTTTGTTATTTCAAATCTAAAAACTGCATATTCGTAGCAGACTTAGTTAAAAAGTTATTAATTTACACCTTCATTCACACCTCAAACTTAAATTTATAAATTTGCAGCATTGGATAAAAATTTATGAATTTCCACATGTATCAACCCCCTCAACCACCACCCAAATTATTTTTCTCTCACAAATTGGAAAACATTAAGCCAACCCTTAATTTTTTTACCCACATAAGTAAAGCGAAGTTTCTTTCCAACTCGATCTATCATTGCACATGATTTGATGACCAAATTTGATACATAAAATCAGGCAAAAATTGCATTGAGTGACCTCAAATACCGCAAACTTTCAAGTTAAAGACAAATCTGTTTATCTTAAACACCGCAGGGTTTTAACTTTGCGACAAATCGGATTATAAATAAGAAAGTCCGCCATTTTGTATCCGCCATTTTAAAATGTTTTCCAATAATTTTTTTTAATTGTAAATTATTGTTACCGGAACTCTATGTTGTGTTCGGTAAACAAACAAAAACGAATATCATAGGCGGTTAAACTTTGTACTTATTTTTTATTCACAAAGTGTCCCTGACGTCATGTTGTTTCACTCTGGTGCATTTAATTCATTTGAAAGCATAATATTCGGAGTGACGTAAGGTTAGCAGTGAGATTATAATGACGATTAGCAAAGTCTAGGGACATTTGATTTTGGCAACTTAAAGATCTGGTTCTATTCTGTAGGTCATTGAGGTTATGTTTTGTCTAAATAAAAAATGGAATTCACTGAATTTTAGTTTTATATCCAGAAGATAAAGACCAAGCTGCTATATATATTTAGAACGTTATCTTCTTCATTTTGAGTCATTATATCATAAGATTGTAGTCTAGTAAGTACCTACGTTGTTTCTTTTTATTGGTTTCGAAATATATCTAAAGATGGTAAACGTACGCAGTACAGCTGCTACATGTCCAAAGATAAATAAAACGCATCATTGAGCCTGAGCGACATTAAAATCCAAATATGCATGCCTCGTGGAAACCATTATGTCATGCCTATAACCTTTATGTATTTAAGCAATGCGTCCAAGAAATTCTATATGCGAACCTTTTGAAATGCACCAGGCAAACATTTTTAAAGTATTTTTTTTTGTTTCATAAAAACAGAGGTGTTTCTCACATTACCCGTTTAGGTGAACATTTCCTTACATAAACCTATAAATTAAGGCTTTTTCTCAAGTATTCTCCAAAGTTTTACAAAAAAATCATCGCTAAAATACGAGAAAATGCCCAATACTGTAAGGCCAGATTACAAATATAAAATATCTCCATAAAAATTAAATTTAAATCCAAAATAACTTGATTTCTTACTCATGAAGTGTCCTCTCCTTATCCAGTAGAAGCGAATCTTAAAATTTGATTTATATTACATAAAAATTGTGATCTCTTAGTGTGTTCGAGTGTTATGCAAGTATTTCTTAAGTTTTTTGTACGTTTTGATAAAGGTACAAAAAAATAGTGTTTAAAACTTGCCGCTAAACTGTAATTTTTTACTCCAGCACTCGTTATTTAAACCAAAGCTTATCAAAAAACACTATTTTGGTCACTTGTTTTAAAAACTTCTATTTTTCTGTACCTTCAATATTTTAAAAAACCGTAATTAAAAAAAAATAAAATAAGAAGTTACTTGGTCCTAAGTATCATGGCAATTTGTCTCCCAACATTTGACATGTTTTTGGTTATATCTAGAAATTAGGAATTAATTTCTGGAAAAAAAGTAATTGTCCACCGGCTATTAATTTCCAATATGACTTTATATCTGTTTGTCGCACTAATTATTGTTTTAAAGTTATTGAACAATTAATTTTTGTGTCCCGTCCACATTAAAATTTATAGCTTCATGATCTAAAATGACTTTGGTTTTAGTATATTTTTAAGGTTCTTTGTAATGGCTTAAAGATTCTTTTTAAATATAGCAATGGAATTCATTAAAATAATATTAAAAAACATGCAGAAAAAAAAGTGCTTGAAAAGTAGCAACTTAGCAATCTTAATATTTAAGTCTTACATCAGAAGGTGACCCATTACGGTTCCAAGCAAGTCCATTTAAAACAATCCCCTATGAGAATAACTCAAAAACCTTGAGCTATCTTATCTGCGCGTGGCGATCGCCATGGTTACCATAAAACAATAATATATGTATCTGTATCAGGGCAGGCTTGCGGACGGCTAAGAAAGGCCGAAACAAAAAAGTCCTTTAATCTTAACAATCTGCTGTCCCAACAATGGCCAGCCAACGTCGGATAACGAAACAAAAGGAATAAATATCGGTGGCTGGGGCATAGAGGCAGCAAGCTTTATATTTAGTATAAGTATTTTATAGACCAGTTCAAAGTCAGTCCTAGTAGATTTTTTCATTCGCAGATCAATGGTTCTTGCATAAAAAAAAACAGTTTTCGTAAGTACAACAATTTGGTTTTCATTACATTCACTGATAAAAGAATATGTGAAAATTTACGAAACTATTCTTTGATTATATCAAAAAATATACAGACTATTCTTTGATTATATCAAAAAATATACAATTTGGAAACCCTCTTTTCTTACAGAAGTTTAATTTTGCTGGACAATTAAAAAAAGTTAAAAAGCTCATAGTATAACATATCTTTAAATGGTTTGCATTTTTTGCAACTTTTTAAGTCATATAAATATAAGTTTTTGAATTATTTAGGATCTACATGTTTCCTGATTTAAAAACCCCTCAGAGGCGTATACTTGAGGTGGATAAGGCTCGGGATTTTCCTGAAATAACCAAAAAAAAACCGACCTATATTGCAAATCCCATTTTTTTCCGACTCACCACAAATTTTCTAGTGTATCCCTATTTTAGTAAAAAATAAATTATGAACTAATAAAAAATGGTCGGAGTTTTCAGGCACCCTATGTAATAAATAAAATATCCACTTAACTTTGTCAAATTAATGATGGTTTGATAATTTCAAAAAAGTTGTATTCGAATAATTCTTAATATTCATATAGTTTTGTCTAACGAGATATTTTATTCCACCCACTGTGCGCCGTTTGGTCGAGGTCAGTTGCTAAAACGATTTCCCTAGATCATTACTATATGCACAACGGGCCCAGATAGGCGACCATCGTGCCATTTGGCAAAGCTTAAATTTAAGACTTATCTACGTAGACTGGTCTAAGGCAGTACCCACACAGCAAATAGTTTTATTTAGTTCCTTATAGTGGTAGCTGAATGCGCGCGGAGATGCAGGTACCAATAATATATATTTATCGGTAGAAAACAATATATACATCTCGCTCCGATAGTTTTTTTTTCATTCTTCATATTCTTTATCTTCAGTGGGGTGAAGAAACAATGATAGTGATGCTTTATCACGATCTTGGTCACTACAGGAAATGAATGGTGTGCCGCAGGACACTAGGATAAAATACCATAATGTTGGCGGTAGGCTCAAGTAACTATTAGGGATATTTTGGAATGCTTATTTGACATTTCGTGGTGGTTGTGGTAATTACTGCGTCTGCGCAATAGCTAAACGTTATTCTGTTGTGGTAATTAACCACTACCACTGCCGTAAGCTACGAATCCATTTCGTTGTGGTTGTGGTTATTATTAATTTTAAAAATAATAAAATATTACCAGGTTCCAACACATAAAACACTTGGTAGAATTAAACCAAATTTTTTATTTTTTCTTATCTCTAAATTTTTTTTACAAGTGCACTTGTCAAAAAATTTAGAGATGAGAAAAAATAGAAAAATAAAAAATGGGCAGTTTTTAATGTGTTTAAGTGGTAGTGGTAGTGGTTGTTAAACTCTACCACAGCGGCTGTCAGTTGTCAAAATTTTAAGCGTTCCAAAATTTCCCTATTATGTAGACTTCAAAAATATTTTTTTTTATACCTTTAACAAAAACATGATTTTAGTAACTGTCTGCAGATAACTAAAGCATGAGTTTTTTGGTTACCGGTGCAAAATAGTAATTCTAACAACTAGTGGCTAAAATAGTGCTTTTTTTACAAGCGTTGGTTTAAATAACGAGCGCAGCGAGGTATTTAAAAACGCGAGTAAAAAAAAGTATAGTTTAGCCGCGAGTTGTTAACACTATTTTTTTTAATACCTTTATCGAAAAATCCAAGAAAAACTGGAAAATAATTTTAAAAATCTCGAACGAAAAGAACTTCTCGCAACACACCATCTTTACACTATAAATCAAGGCGGCTGGTAAATGAAATAACAATCGTTTCCATAGCGATGTGTCTTTTTACTCGGTGACGTTCATTGTTGCGACATTTTAAATTTTGACAAGTTAATATTTTGACGATATTTTTAAATGATTTTTTTCGTAAATACTTGGTGAAAACTGGCTTAGGCAAGAATAATTAGATTTTTTCAATATTACTATTTTCAACTGTGGGTAAAAAACGGACAGTAATCCCGTAAATAATTTTGCACCCGTGATCAAAAAAAAAGTTTTTTTGCATCAGTAACCAAAAAAGTCTTGCTTTAGTTATCTGCAGACAGTTACTAAAATCATGTTTTTGATGAAGGTATAAAAAAAAAGATTTGTGTCCATTTTTTACCCAAAATTAAAGGAAAATTGCGATAAATAATAATATTGAAAAAATTTCCGCCAGTTTTCACCAAGTATTCACGAAAAATTCATTTAAAAAGATCGTCAAAATATCAAACTGTCTAAGATTAAAATATCGCAACCCGAGACAACATCCTCTATGGTCACAACAATGACCGTCACCGAGTAAAAAGGCACATCGCTATGGAAACTATGGCTATTTAATTTATCAGCCGCCTTGATTATTAGTGTAAAGATGGTGTGTTGCGGGAAGTGCTCTTTTCTGTCTTGAAAAAGGGGGCATTGCGCAGGGAGAACACAATCTGAAAACGGCATTTTGCGCACGCCGTGTGCAAAACGTTTTGCACACGCTTACGTCATTTTTACGCCTGCTTACGTCATTTTTGCACACGGGTCTCCCGTCATTGCGATTTTTGTTGTTGTCACCCCACAATATAAGTTGGCTGAGTTCCATAGTAACCGTCACGGATCCTTTGTTTTGTTGATTAGATACTTCAAAATAGAATATTATACATTTTATTAATAAAAACGAGTTAAATCGAAATTTGATTTTTCTGGTCTCTGATTATTTGTATAAAAAGTATCGTAAAAAAACTCGTTTGAAAACCTCTTTGCACACGATCGAGACAAGTCGTTTTCAAACCTTCTTGTTTAAATAACTATTTCCTATTTTGCTTGAATTTTTTGATAAAAAAAAACTGAGTTTTTTTTTACTCGCGTTTTATAATACTCGCTGCGTTCGTTATTTAAGCCAAATCTTGTAAAAAAGCACTATTTTAGCCACTAGTTGTGCAAACTACTCTTTTACTCTAATGCTACGAGCACAAAAATGCACTGTAGCGACTTATCGTATTCATAGATCAGTGTTTCTTCTAGACTTAATCCAGGCTTGCATTGTCTAAAACGTTTTAATAGCCTCCACAGAAATTTCAAAATTAAAAACCAATTTGTTACACAAGGCAAGGAAATGGCTTAATTTTCTCGTATAATGATGGGTCGTTTTCGTTTAAATTAGTGTTTATTTTTGCCCTGTGTGAAGTTGACTCTCTTATTTCGGGCGTTTTAATAGAGTTATTTATTTTTATCAAGATTTTAGAGTCTGTGTGGCATGACGGTTCGGTTTTGAACATTATATTGCGAGCATATGGGCTATTCCATTGGAAAGTCAAACCTGATTTTTAAAATCTGAAAAATTAAACTCTTATCAAACTTTTAGACGCGATATAATAGTAATTTATGCACCTAAGCCTGCAGTGTGTTAATAACAGCCTAAGGCGTTAGCCGAGGGCTGTTAGACCCTGAGGGAGTTAAAGCTGTTTTTGACTGAGGTACATACAATGTTTCAAGCACGGTGAGCATGTTTTCATTTTAATATTTAATATTTAATTCAAAATATAAACTTGACTAGTCACTTCAAACAATACAAACGATTAAAACTGGGCACCTAGTCATTTTAAAACTTTAAGGCACGCTGGCATAAAAGACGCCCCAGAGCGTTATAACACTACTTCACGCTTGAATATGCGGGCGTTAAAGTGCACTTTTACGCCCGGCTCCGCATAAAACCATATAATCAGCAGAACATATTAAGGAACTGTCAAATCAAACTAAATTTAAAGCCCTATGAATTTTTCTCGTGCATTTTGCAGATGCATACTTTGTTTGACGCATTAAATCCAAAAGTGCTTATAATGTCCGTTAAGAAAATTTAAAAAACTCGAAATTTCAGGCAAAAATAATTTAAATTTTGAAAACCTGAAACTGGGTTTAACAGACAAGCTTGTCAAGGGTCAGCATAATATTTATGTTGGCCCAGCGAAATTCATTAAAAAATCTTCAAAATGCATACATCTTTTTGCAAAAATTATATTAAGTTCTATACCGTGTATCTTGAGTCTGTGCATTGGGCATTAAAGCTATTAAGACAATTAACTTGACTGAAATGGGAAGCGAAAACGCAAAAATTGCTGTTATTTTCTTGTCGGTTTAAAAAAAAATTAATGATTCTGTTTAAATATTACATTGTCTCTCCAAAACTTAAATTGGCCACCGCAAAAATTTAATTAATTTCATTGGCTTAAATATTTTAAATGTAACATTAGTTACCAAGATAAATTGATTTGCCGAAAAGTGATAATTAACAGTGAAGTTACAAAGTAAAATACTGGGCCAAAAAATGTAAGAAAAACATTTAAGATTTATAATGAAAATTTTGGCTGGTCACAGTATAATCAACGTGCGTGCGAACACCCCATTGTAAAACAAAAATGTTTAAATTTTCAACACAACTTCTTTTCGACTAGTTTCAATGTTGTTGGGTTTCCTCAGGACAACATACATGTTTCCGAAACTTAGGCAGAACTAAGTGGGTTCATGAACGAATTGAAATGCTGCAAGCTTTTATTTAACTTGCAATGTTATGTAAATATGTTTGTTCGGGTGG
The DNA here is from genome assembly GCA_963921995.1 of Oxystoma pomonae. Lineage (NCBI taxonomy): Eukaryota > Metazoa > Arthropoda > Insecta > Coleoptera > Brentidae > Oxystoma > Oxystoma pomonae. Next base: position 82,150,935 of record OY998169.1, on the reverse strand, counting down.
AATCTTGCAACTTAATTTTGACCAACTTCCCGACATCCGATAGGCTTCAAATTTGGCATGCTTATATAGTTGCGGTGACAACACAGGAATATAGTGTGATGAATTTTAACTAACTTATACCCATCCGATTGCCTTCAAATTTAGCATGCAGTTCCAGTTTCATTATTAGGCACCCCTCCCCTCTCTAACGAGGGAAGTGGAGGGGGGAAAATATTTAGTTTGTTCGATTTAAGTCAAAATTGGCATACAGATGTTTTTCAGGAATGGGACATGAATTTTTAATCAGATTTGAAAATTCCAATATGGCGGATTTAAAATGGACGATTTAGGGTATAATAAATTTTTATTAAAAAGAACATTTATGAAATGCACTTAAAAGTAGAAAATAATTTTTTATCTTTCTTACACCATAATAAAAGCGATGGGCGCAAGTTAAAAATTTTAACTTTACAGTGACAAACAGAAACAGAGAACTACAAAAGAACTAAATTCTTCTTCTATTCGAAAGATGAACATAATGCTTTTAACTATGTTGGGAATTTCATTGTTTATCGTCTTCTGATGACGCTAACGTTGTTACTGAAACGCGCGTCGAGTGCAAAAAAGTGTAGTTTTGGTTTGTGGAAATCAATCATAACTTTGTTATAAGGCTTTCATCTAAAGATGCTGAGAATGAGTGAGATTGCCGTGCTTGCCAAGCCTTTGAAAATGTCGTTAGGTTATAGAGTAATACAACTGTTTCTTAGGTGAATCGTCGATGTGACCGATATATATATAATACCTAAAGTTGAAATTTTTAATTAGCGCCCATCGCTTTTATTTTGGTATAAGAAAGATAAAAAATTATTTTCTACTTTTGAGCGCATTTAATAAAAGCTTGTTCTTTAAAAGTTTTTTTTTAATAAAAATTTATTCTTTGGCAATTTTTGGTTTCAATTAAGCTCAAAAATTAGGTCTTGTGTATATTTAGTTTAGCATTTCTACCATTCAAATCTAGTTCTATGCAGGAACTATGTATTTAAGCTCTTAGCTATTTTTTTTTATGTAGAATTTCTTGTATATAGTAAACATAAAACATTCAAAAAAGGTAAATCCTAAGAAACATTTTAGGTGACATGCCTTCGTTAATAAAAAGGTAATTAGAAGTAACTGTACCTAACATATTGTTCCGCCTGTACCGTCCGAAAATGTTAATGAAAAAAATACATTTGCCCAATTTTTTACCCAGAAAAATGTTCCATGTTCATATATTTTACGGGGTGTTAAGATAAAAATTTTATACCAGTTGTTTTAAGCCAATCAGACGCCTTGTTTTTGACAGGTTGGAATGGAAATGGACTACTTGGAATACAAAACACCTAGCGTCCAATATAACACCTATTTTTCTCTATCCTCTAGTACCATAATATTGCAATATTTTCGTACCGAATCTCCCGCAAGCTTGAATTAATCTTCGTAAACATTTTCACCTCAAAAAAACTTTTTAGAAATAATTCAAGCTCTAGGGAGATTAAAAGTGAAAACATTTAGTGTTGAGTATTAATTTAAGAGAGTACTCCAATAGGAATACCAATAAGTGGTTTCGAAGCCAGCTCAAACCAATAGGCGATAGATGCGTTGCTATTTGTGTTGGTTGTGAAAAAATTAAAAATCTGTTATTTACTTATTTTTTTAATAAGTAGAAGAGTTAAACAATTTTTAAAGATTTTTTTGAGATTGCTTTTGCACCACAAATTACGATTCGAACAAAATAACACCTTGTATGGTACCTAACAGCCATTAAACTTTTTATGATCATCAGGAAGCCTTTAAAAAGAACACTTTTAAGTATTATTACAACAACACCACACTTCTTGGAAGTTAAGCCAATTATTTTTCCCAACATACCTTTGAAAACTATTCTTCTTGTAAATGTAAACATTATAGCTATGAGGTATCGCATCAATGTGTGGTTTAAATGAGTTTTTAGTGGAAGTGTATTAAAGAGTAGAGCAATAATTATTTCTTTAGAGTAGAAGGGCTTTTTACTTAGATTAATTAAGGTCGCAACATAGATACTTAATACCTATGACCAACACTTTTCAGCGCACACCAAATACGTGTAAGCAGGGTGACAATTTGAAAACCTTCCACCCTCGATATTTTGAGAACCAAAAGGGATATGTACATAATCTCAAAATTATATCGGGTGAGTCGAGGGGAAGGGCCAATGATGTATTCAAAGGCTTCCCCCGCGCTTCTTGTGACACCTTATTAAAAACGGTTTTGCGTCTCCCTTCCAACAGTGTAATTTTCGAGATATGAGCAGTTGAAATGCAGTGTTAATTTGAAATTTTGGGCTTAAATGATTTAAAAACCAGAAGAGGTACTTACAAAATAAGGGTGTGTCTTTAGCGTTCTTACTTATATTTGAGCTCAAAATTTCAATTTTTTTACAATTCAGCTGCCAGTATCTTAAAAACTACACTGTTTAAAGCAGATGTAACACTTTTTTAAACAAGGCATCACAAGGGGTGTGCCGTTTTTGTGGGGAAAAGAAATCACGAAAAGAAAAAAATTGAGACTAGAATGGTCCAAGGATTTAAATATACTGGAGAACAAAAAAAATGCAACACCAGAAAAGACAAATTTTTTTAAAGTAATTTATTTATATATTAATACATTAGGATGCTCTTAGTAATTAATTACATTTCCAAGAAGATTCGTCCATGATAATCATCAAAAAATATAATAATAATGTGTGGCTCCTCCATGGTTATTTATGCACTCGTTTGTTCTATTGGGCATTGACAAAATAAGATAGTCTATATCATATTGAGAAACGCTCATCCAAATCCTCCTTACGGCATGCCAGAGTTCATCTAAGTTTCCAGGGGGACGTGGTAATCGACTAAGATTGCGCCCTATCATATCCCATACGTGTTCGATAGGCGACAAGTCAGGCGATATTGCTGGCCATTCCAAAGTCTCTATGTCAAGTTCATCTAGGAAGTTCATTGTTTCACGAGCAATATGCGGTCTGGCATTCTCTTGTTGAAAGATCGCATTTAGGATAGTTTGTAGTTAGGGATGTAAAACTGGCTTCAGCACTATATCAATATATCGCCGAGCAGTCAGATTGCCGTTGATAAGGACTAGAGGTGATCTGCTTCCTAAACAGATAGCACCCCATACCATGATACTTTGCTGTCTTGCTGTATCACGTTCAACGGCAAAGTCAACATTTCGTCTCTCACCTCGAAATCGCCTAACCCTCATGCGTCCATCATGGCCGCCTAAACAAAACCTGAATTCGTCGCTGAAGCTTATGGTATTCCATTCGTCATTCCAGTTTTGCCGAGCTCTGCACCACTCCAAGCAGCGAGCCTTATGTTGTCGGGTCAAAGGTAGCACCAAAAGCGGACGGTAAGACTTCAGCCTCATACCAAGCAAGCTTCGATTAACTGTCATCCTTAAAAACACTCGTCCTGTAGCTGCAAATAGAACATCTCTTACTTGGAGTATACTGTCCCGTCGATTTCTGAAAGCAAGAAGTCTGAGATGCCGTAAATCACGACCTTGATGGATTGGCATTAACCCTTCTTGCAATTTCCCGTAAACCAAAAACCAGCCTCTTTCATGCTCACGATGCGTCTTTTCTCGAAGTGGTATAAATGATGAAATTGTTGGCGACCGCGAACTCTTGGCATTTTTATTTTTTAAGTAACTGAAAGCAATTCAAAAAGACCAAAACTACGAGAAAAATGATTTAAAATTTTCAGAAAAGGTCTTTTATGTGTTGTTGTTTTTCAAAATGAATAGAAAAAATCTGTGAAAAAAGGAAAGATTAGAAGACAAAAAATTTATCAAATATTTCTTTTGAGATAAGGTATACACACAAATAATTTTCATTTAAGTAATTATCCATATACATGGTGTTGCATTTTTTTTTGTTCTCCAGTATATAAACACTAAGCCAACTGAAAATATGCCAACTTCCTCTCTCCAAAAAAAAGATGCAGTCGCTGCTGTTTTGGTCCATAATATACTTTCACAGAAGTATAACATGAATCGATTTTTAGAGTGTATACTCTAAACTGAACACTGCAGTCCCACCTTAAAGTTAAAAAGCATATTAGATTTCAAAGCGCGGTTTTTTTAATGTATAGGCACCGGTACCTATCGAAAAGAAAAAGTAATGCAACCTAACACTTGCTAGGAACGTAATCAGCTCTGAAATTGCCCAAAGTACCATCGAGAGTGCCCATAAGATTGGTATATAATTGGCTTAAAATTACTATGTTGTTAGAAGTAGCTATTTTCAGGCATTAAGACGTTAGTCAAATTGCTTAGCTATTATTTTTGTTCGTCAAAGTGAGATATCTAGAAGTGTTGGATGGTGAAAAAGGTAATTTCTCGTCCTTTCGGCTTTCTTGTGTGATAATAACACTAATCAGGAAAAATATCATTTTTTTGGGCGGTTTGCTTGGTGCTTTAGGCCATAGTTTCTCCCTAGATATTAAAGACAAAAATGTTTTTCACATTTTTATGCCAGATTTTGGTCACATTTTAAAGCTTTCCTTCCAAACTGTCGATTTCTAGAATAAAACACTCATAAGTTTTCGAAAAAAGTAATGCCAAAAAAATTATTTTCTCTGTTAAAAATGAAAAATATTTAAAGTTTTTGAAGAGAGACAACAGGCTATAAAATGTATTTTAGAGAAAATAATTTAGGGCAATTGTTTAATAGAAATTTCTGTTTTGTCACCTGTCTGTCATCTTTAGTGGTGTCGTGCATTTTATTTTGCCATTTTTTATCAAAAAAATAGCAAAAATTTTATTTGTTCAAAGCGTAAGATGCGTAAAACATAAGGTGGTATTAATTTCTTTCATTCAAAGTTCTTTACAGTCATACAACAATTTACCAAAAAACGTGTCCTACTTTAAGTGTATTTTAACACATCTAAAAATAATTTAACAGGTATTTAACTAAATTATTTTAAGGGACGTCATGGCTCTACCATTAGGATTACTTGAAATTTTGCACGATTGTTTATTTTTAAATTTTTGACAAAAACATCTGAGTTATTTTCAAAATTTTAAATTTTAATTTTCAATTTAATAAGGTGTAGAACAACAAAGATTACATTAATCCTTTATGTATGGTGGGCCCAAAAAAAACGTAATTTTTATTATCGTAAGCTCGATTTTTTCGGTTTTAGCTTCTATCGAAAGCTAAAGCCTCAGCTATACAAAACTTTTGTCAAAATTGACATTTAGTTAAAATTCAAGAGGGCGCATAATTTAAAAATTTTACTATTTTCAACACCCTTCGCCAAAATTTCATGTGCTTTTACTTTACCCGACATTAAACATTTGCCAGAAAGTCACGTATCATATGACAGTTCAAATGAAAAATTATCAAAATTTTAATAAGATAAGTTATAAAATTATAGAATTAGAAATGAAATTAATATAAAACGCCAAAACATACGTCATTTTTAAAATGTAAAAAAATGTACTGCAATTTGGTTTCCAGTAAAAAGCAAAAATTGAATTTAAGAATACGTGTAAAAATAAGGTTGTTAAATATTATCTGTCATCGTTAATGAATCAAACGGCAGGAGAAAAAAAGCACGTGTACAGGGTGATCGGTTATAAGTATTCCCTGAGATAACTTTTTTCCTAATAGCCGCAGAAGAACCAAACATAAACTGGGTGAAAGGGGACTTCAAAATCATTAATAAAAATTATTCCGTTCAAATAGTATACAGGGTGTCCCAATTTTTTTTTCTTGTGCAACAGCCTATAAATTTTGACACTGTTGAATTCTCCAGAAAATTAGCTTTTTAAAAATACAATTTAGTATAAGTCCGCATGCAACCATTTTCGAGATATTTCAATTTGAATTAGATATCAATTAACTCATATTATTATATTATAATAAAACCTAAGTATTTCATGACGCTCTGCTATCAAAACGCCGCTATTTTTGTTTTTCACAGCCAACTATTTATTTGGAAAGTTAAGTAAGTTCTAGGTTGACAAGCTTTTTGATGATAGATTAATTTATAGTTAATTCAAATTGAAATATACCGAAAACGGTTACATACTAGTATTTTTTAGAACTAATTTTCTGGAGAATTTGAAACTGTCAAAATAAATAAGGTGTTTCATAAGAAGAAAACTCTTTTTGGGACACCCTGTATACTATTTGAAATGATTCATATTTATTAATGATTTCGAGGTGCCTATAAAATATCCTTTTACCCAGTTTTTGTTTAGTTCTTCTGCGGCTGTTAAAAAAAAGTTACCCAGGGAACACTTGTGACCGATCACCCTGTACATAAAAAAATGAACTTGACAATAAACATCACTGACATGTCAAATGTCAAAAATGGATATATCACTAGTAGAACAAGAGTTCAAGGTATAAATAATGATGGATAGGTAACCTTCGCCATTTTTTGATAATATGTGCATTTTCTCGTCCTGAATACGAAATGGACAACCTATACCTCAAAATTGTGGATAAGGGCTCGGCATACCAATCCAAAGGTGGGCAATTTTAAAGGGGGTAGGTTAACCCCACCATTTTCACATATATGATGTAGTACTACCCCCAGACCAAAAATCAACTGCTGTGCCGAACACTTATTCATGAATGAGGTCCGGCACACCAGGTGATTTTTGGTCTGATGGTACTACTCACAGACCTACACAGGTCTGTGGTACTACGACATCATATATATGAAAATGATGGGGGTTACCCTATCCATCACGTGATCTCTAAAATTGCCTACCTTTGGATTGTTGTGTCGAGTCCTTGTCCACAATTTTGAGGTACAGGATTGTCCATTTCGTATTCAGGACGAGAAAATGCAGATCTTATCAAAAAATGGCTAGGGTTCTCTATCCATCATAATTTTTACTGCGAACGCTTGTACTATAGGAAGATCTTGAAAAACTGCCTGTAGAAAGTTTGAAACGTGTTTTGACAGCTTTAGGAATAAGGGCGCAAAAAAATTAAAACTAATTTCGTTTTTTTTTGCTCATCTCCGGAACTACTTGGCTTTTGTAGACTTTCTTTTTAGTTTTAGGCAAAACATCAAAATGCGCAACTTTGCCGTAATTTAAACCTTTCCGTATCTTCTACCGTTTACGATATTCTAATGGTGAGCATCGAATTAGGAACACCCTGTATCCTGGCAAACAATTTAAAATCTCGACTATCCAGATCAACTTTTTTATGTAAAGAGTTTTTCGTTCTGGATTGGATCAAAAGCTTCCTAATTATAATAATAATAATTAATCTATGAAACTAATACATACTGGAACCGACACTAGCACTATACTTGTCTTAAGTATCTAAAATTTAAAAAATATGGTTTTCGTGCAATTTTCTTTATGAAGTACTACTTCACGAAAGGCACGCACCCATGAACTATGGGTACCACTATTAAGTACGTTCACAGATTGCTATCAAGCTCACGGACATATTATTATTATTATAACGGGCGCAGATTCAATAGAAGATCCTTTTACGAACATAACGTGGCATAATAACGCATTGTATAATAATAAAATATGTGTGACTGTGCCGCTAATAGAGTACCATTGTTCAACGCTTCTAATAACAAAAAAAATCTCTAAGAATGTAGGTACTTATCACTGTCCGCAATCAGTTGGGTCAACAGGAAATGTTTGATTCACGACTAAAATATCAAAAATTTTAATATTCTTTATTGAGTAGAGTACAAAAACTGCATTTTTGGAGAGAACTTAATACTCGATTTGCGGGACTCAAAGGTACGTCTACCATCTTAAAAATAGTGCCACTTTTAGTATATCGACTTATATAGGTCCAACTTTAACCTTACTTTTAACTTTGTTTGTTTGTTCGGGTTCGTGGAAAATTCCTATTATAAACAGTCTGGATCATGCGCACTTAAAAAAACGCGTTCTGGTTCGACCACAACTGTCCTGAACTGAAACAGTTTAAAACTATTTTCTGACGTATGCGCAAATTCATTTACGAATGTAAGGCTTGTCCAAAAAAATAATTTTTATCTCGAAAATATACCCAAATAAAAAAAGAATCTTTGCCTAACCTAAAAATTCAGCTTTTTCAGTGTTAAATTTCTGTTTTTTCAAAAACTGAAATAATTTCACTTTGGAAGACTTAAGCCAAGATTCTACCTCATCATCAAGTAGTGCTGATAATGAAGCCATTGGCAGATTTTTAAATGCAATGTGCTTGGAAACTTTATTAATGAAACCAAAATATGATGAGAAGTAATTCATGGAAAATTTTCGGTAAAATACTTATTTTATGCTAAATATAAAGAGTTAAACAGATAGATACTCTGGGTCACATCACATGCTTTTTCTTCACTCTTTTATTATCGCTTGCTAGCAATGTATGTACAGGGTTGGCTAAATTCGCTGGGATTTGTGGGTTTTGGGTACTTCTAGGCAAGATAGTCAAAAAATAGTATGCATGTCCTGGGTTCGATTTTTGAGACAAGCTTAAATACGAAAACTGCATCTCGATATGTTAAGAGGTTTTTGAGATATGGGGGCTTTTTGAAAAGTCTGCATTTTGGGATGAGGTCTATAACTTTGTTATTTGGGAATATTGTTTTCATGTAAAAAACTTTTTTGTAGACATTTTGACAAGTAACTCAACCTTTAAACTGAAATTTCCCCAGCCCATCTAGTTTCTGAGATATAACCTAAAGTTGCTATTTTTCTTATGGAATGACATTTTTTTTTATTTTTTAAATCAGCATAAAATTCCTTTTAAAAGTATGTATCACACTTTATATTTTATTTTTCGTTTTTTTTTTAATATTTATTTTTTCGATATTTATTTATTTTTTTAATTCTTATCTATTAAACTTTTTCAACGTAATTTTTACTATAAAGTAAAATAAAAAGATAAAATAAATATAAATATTCATAAAAAGTAATAAACATATAAAAAAATACATACAAATAAAAATATACAAAAAATAAACCACAAGGTGTGATACATCATCTTAGAGGAAATTTTATGCCGATTTTAAAAATTAAATAAATAAAGAATCATTCTATAAAAAATATACCATTTTTGGGTTATATCTCAAAAATCAGATGTGTCAGGAAAAATCCAGTTAGGAGGATAAGTTCTTTGTTAAAATTTCTACAAAAAAGCTATTTACATGAAATCAATATTCCTATAAATAACGAAGTTATAGACCCCATCCCAAAATGCAGACTTTTGCCCCCGTAGCTCGGAAATGGTAAGACATATCAAGTTGCAGTTTTCGTATTTAAGCTTGCCTCAAAAATCGAGCCCAGGATATGCATACTATTTTTTAGCTATCTTGCCTAGAAGTACCCAAAATCCCCAAATCCCAGCGAATTTAGCCCACCTTGTACATGCGGCAATTTTATCAAAATGCGTTCGGGTTCGTCGAAAAATTGCTGATCACACACAAAATTGCATAGTGCATAGCATGCTGCATAAAAAGTTCAACCTTATGGAAATATATCTATTTATATGCAGTATGGCGGCTCCAAGTCCGTCTCTGATTGATCGAACTGTTATGCTATGTGTTATGCAAGTTTGTGTGTGATCAGCCTTAAGAACAGTCCCGTCGATTGCGCATTTATCACGCGCAGTTCTAAAACGTTCTAGGACAGTTTTAAAATTCGGAACCCGAACAAACCATTAGACTTGATATATCCCAAAAAATTCAATTTGAATTTCGAGTTCCCTCCAAAAATGCACAGAGTAGTCATTTTGATTGTACTAATTTAACATTTTTTTTTCCGTACGGTGTAGAAATTGCCTACAGATATTCTTAAAACCCGCGGAGTGATTTTAATAAAACGGCTGAAAGCTAGTAACCGGATCGGGGTTCACTGCACATAAATCAAAAACCAGGTTGTGTGTTTTTTTCCGAAATTAATAAGAAAAAACGTTGGTTTAAATTATTACATCAAAGGCGTTTCCAGTCAGCGCCTTCGGCAGAATATTTAATACCGGTTGAAAAATTGAAGATAATTCGCGTATGGCTTGTTTACGGCGATTTTTTTACAATGTTTAATGGATCATCTAATAAATTTAAAATCATATGTATTTTACAGGTATTTTACACATTGGTTTTTTCATATATACAGGGTGTTTCAAATTCGATGCTCACCATGGGGAGCTCCTAAACGGTAGAGGATACGAAAAGGTTTAGGCCAAAGTTGACCAATTTGATGCTTTGCTTAAAACTGAAAAAAAAAGTTTACAAATTTCGGATAGTTCCGGGGAAAACCGAAATCTTAATTTTTAGTTTTTATTTTTCTGCGTCCTTATTTTTAAAGCTGTCGAAAAATGATTAAAACTTTCTACAGGCACTTTTTTAAGATCTACCTAGTGAGAGGTAAGTTTTTCAGACTTGACATTTCAGTGTGACAGGAGCATTCTCAAGTTCATTTTTTCTTATGGACACATCCTTTTTTTCTCCTGCCGTTTGGTTCATAAGTCACTTGACGTTTTGGGTTTATTGAACATCATCAGCCCAAATTTAATTTTTGCTTTTAACTTATTTAAGATATTTTGGAATCTCGATTGCAGTACTTTTTTAACATTTTTAAAATGACATTTTGACACTTTGTTATAACAAAATAACTTTACCTTATAGTTTAAAAATACGTTTTTTTCTTTGTTTTTTAATCTTTGAATTTAGGCTGCTGATATTCAATTAACGGCAGGAGAAAAAAAGCATGTGTCCATAAGAAAAAATGAACTTGACAGTGCTCCTGTCACACTGAAACGTCAAATTTCGAAAACAGACCTCTCATTAGGTAGATCTTAAAAAAGTGCCAGTAGAAAGTTTTAAGCGTTTTTTGACAGCTTTAAGAATAAGGGCGCAGAAAAACAAAAACTAAAAATAAAGATTTCGGTTTTTTCGCCCATCTCCGGAACTACCCGGAATTTGTATTTCTTTTTGGTTTTGAGCAAAGCGTCAAATTACACAACTTTGCCCTAATTTAAACCTTTTCGTATCTTTTACCATTTAGGAGATTCCCATGGTGAGCATCTAATTTGGAACACTCTGTATATTCCATCTAAAAAAGTAGAAGAGAAAAAATAGTTGCTGTTCTATATGTCTCTTTCTGTCTTTTAAAAAAGGGACAGATAAACCAATAATAAAACATTGCAGGAACCCGCCAGGAACATACAATTTTTTTTTTTGGTATTATTCTACCTATAACTTAAACATTATTTTCTTCTCATGACATAAACCTGTTAAAAATCTCAAAGACATAAAGCCTCTATAAAAACGGTGAGGATAAAATGAAGATTGAATAAAATTGAATTGAAATAGACTTAAAACTTCTTATATCTAACAGAGGATTTTACAGCTTAGTTAATTGACAAGAAAAAAGACAGTAGTGTGTAGTTTATACCATAAAGTCGCACGTATTTAAATTTTTAATACATGTATAGGGTGTGTCACTATACGAGCTAATCGCAAATAGGCTAAGTAACGTGTAGACTTGTTTGAGACAAATAAATGTTTACCTCCGATTCATAAACTCGACGTTACGTTTGCTGTTTGACATTGGAGCATATACCGGGTAATCCACGAGGGTGGCTCACCCCCTTTTTTTCTACAACTTCCGGTTTCGCTGTAAATGATCTTAACTTTTGAATTTTAAATGAAACACCCTGCACATTCTGCGTCCAACGGTACCCATATGTCATATTTTGACAGCTTTCAAAAAATAAAAAATAAATATTTGTTTTCGATCTAGGTGGCCGTGATGGACCAAAAATTATTATTTTGATTTCAATTAATTTAACAAAATTAAAAAACACTCTGTAAATGCTTTACGCTTAATTTGATCGCGTTTTGAAATGATTTCACTCTATTAGAAAAAATGCTTAGTTTATAAGGTGTAATTAAAAAAAAAATTAGTAAGTAAACAATTATTTCATTTTTTACGATATATTTTTTGTTAATTTTAATAATTGTAGGCTTTTGATAGTTGAGAAGGTAGTAGCGTTTTTATATCAGTTAAGATTTTTATAGCAAAAATCCTAGTTGGCCATGGAATTATTCCGCTATAACAAATGCCCATAAATGTCTAAAGTTTGACAGTTCCTTGACAAGAGTGGCCTAAGTAGTTAATAGCTAATTCAAATGTTGAAAAAGTCGATATGCTCTTAATATTTGGCGAATGTCGGAAAAATGCAACTGTAGCTACCATTTTGTACGCCGAGCGATTCCCCCATAGGCGGCACCCAAGTCGACACTACTTTCCCAAACTTGTAAGAAAAATGGAGGGCAGAACCCGGTCAACAAGATTTCAAAAATTGTTGGCTATTGTTTAATTATCTCCTCTTAAAAACAGCACCTCCGAAACTAAAACAATCCAAACGTAGAAGGAAGCTCAAGCTAAAATTTATAAACTGAGCTTTTTTACTGATAGACTGAACTCATATTATCCCATTTAAAAAAATTGAGATTTTGCAGTTTAAAATTTCAAACGCATATAAAGGAGGTTTTTTTTTATTTTTGTAACCTACCAAAGCCATCTTGATTGATTTGTTTATTAACTTTTTTACGTAATTTTAATATTTGTAGGCTTTCCATAGTTGAGAAGGTGGTGGCTTTCCTTTAAAGAACTATAAAGTTATTTTGATTAAGGGGAGCGTGACAAGACCTAATCGAATTTGTTTTGAAAGTTCAAAGGACAGCACTACCTTCTCAACTATCAAACGCCTACAATTGTTAAAATTAACAAAAAATAAATTAGAAAAAGAAATATTTGTTTACTTACTAATTTTTATGTTGAAAATTACACCTTATAAACCAAGCATTTTTTCTGCTAGAGTGAACTGATATCGTTCTATTTGAAAAAATGCAGTATTTTCATTTTGAAATTTCAAAACGCGATCAAATTAAGCGTAAAGCATTTACAGTGTGTTTTTTATTTTTGTTAAATTAACTGAAATCAAAATATTAATTTTTGGTCCATCACGGCCACCTAGATCGAAAAAACATATTTATTTTTTATTTTTTGAAAGCTGTCAAAATATGACATATTGCATACCGTTGGAGGCAGAATGTTCCCAGGAATCCAAAAATGTAAAAATATACAGGGTGTTTCATTTAAAATTCAAAAATTAAGGTCATTTATGCCGAAACCGGAAGTTACCGAAAGTCACGTGACGTGTCAAAAAACGTCAAAGTAGACATTATATGTTATTATCAAGTTTGGTTTTTTTATCTAAAAATTTGTAGAAAAAAAAGGAGGTGAGCCACCCTCGTGGATCACCCATGTTGCTTTTAGTATGATGGGACGAAACCAAGCTTTATTGCTTGCAAATTTGCGTTTGCGCCGCGCCGTTGCCGTTGATTTCTGGTGGACTTTTCGGTTATAAATGCCATCCACGGCTTGCCGCTTACTTGGTTTATTTTATTTTTTGCGTTGGGTGACGTTCCCCCGAGGTAACAAATGTCACGAAAGTTTATAATTAAAATTCGGAACGGTAACGGTGGACGGTAAAACCAACGCGACCGCGAACCGCAACAGAAAATTTATAATTTGACCTTTAGCAGAATAAAATAAAAAATGGGGTCCAGAGCTTACAAAGACTTAACGGCGCAAGAACAATCCAGAGATAATATAAATTTGTCAATCGATTTCAATACGTCATCTACCACTCATTATCTATCTCTGGTTTCTTTACTGTATTCTCCTGTTCACAGATTGCGCCGCGAATCATTGGGGATTAGGGTCACTGGATCCTAAAACCTGCGGCTGGGACCGCAGGTCTCAGGATCCAGTGACCCTATGGGGGATTGTTTATTTATCACCTAGGTGATCGAATTGAGAGCAGTGACAACTAGTCAAATGGCCATACACACAGACCACTTAAGGGTTCTAAAAAGTAGCTTTTCACCAAAGGAAAAATTATTAAATAAAACACAAAAACCAGGCCGACGAACTCCAAAACAAAACGACAAAACTAAGGTTATGAAGAATGTCAGGCAGACACACTGACATTGGTTAGTTTCAAATACAGTGAGTCGACCAATTTCGATGTTTGCATGGCATAAATTTTTTTCCTGGTAAGGGGTGTTACCTAGGTATATATGCTGGATCTCTCTTAGCCGAATACATTTAGGAAAGGAGAACACTAGAAACTATGCCTAGGGTAAGCTCACAAAAAAAAGACGTGGGTGGTTAATTTTGATGGTGGCGGTATCTATAATATAACCATTTAAGTACTTTTTGATGCTAGGCGTATAACTAATATTGATAGGTAACCAGTATAGACCATGTTTTTACATTTCTGCATGTTTTAGCTTTAGAGGAAAATAATACTCAATTTGTTTTTTATTAGAGGAAGAGGATTACAAAGCTTATTAATACAATCTAGAGAGTTTTTGAAATTAGGTGTCCATTATTTGGAAAATTACAAATATTTCCAATTTAGTTTTACAGGTCTCTATAAAGGGTATTTCTGACTGTTTCTGACGTAATATGAGCGCGCCAATTTTGAAACACCACAAAAGCTAAAACAGTTTTTTTCAAAAAATAAACAAAATTTTAAAAAAGTACCAAGATTTGATGGAAAAACATAGTCCAATAAACAATTTAGGCAAAATTTCAGGCCATTTGGAAGTCCCGTTTCCGAGAAACATGCGGAAAAAGAATTGCCTAATAAACGGACCCAACAGCGTTGCCGGTTTAACGATGTAATTGGGCCATTAAAGCATAACCTTTACTTTTTATTTTTTTAAATATCTAGTTGATACCTTCTGGTTTTTAACCGTCTTTTTTTCACAAAAAAGCAAGATAAAATTTGTCCCGCGCTTATATTCTAACCTTAAAGATTTTTGTTGTTAAAATTCGTGTTTTTCGATTTTTTTAAAAAAAGGCACGGAATGGATTAATTGGAGAAAATAGGTATCTTTGTGACTGATTAGCTTGAAAACCTCGTTTTAAATGAAAATCATAGATTTTTTTTTTGATTGATTGATTGATGATTAAAATCGTTTACCAGATCTTTCCCTCTATGTCGGGTAACGTTCTGCACTGGAAAGATAAAAAAAAGCGCTATCTAATTCAGCAAATTCGGGCAGTTACATGTTGGCTTTTTTGGGGAAAAACGAACCCGAATAAGTGAGGTTAGAATTTTAACAAGCTTGTAGTACTTGCTCAACAAGCTCGGCGCAAAAACGGTAGCAAACAGATTGAATAGACAAACGTCATTTAGAATAACATGCCGCGCCGCAGCGCAAGCCACGGCTCAACAGGACGCTTATTCTTGAACGACCGTGAGGTGAAGTGAGCTTTTTTCACCACCTTTTTCCACGGGGAATTTCGCTCACCTCACCTCACGGCCGGTCAAGAATAAGCGTCCTGTTCCTGTCTCACTTCACTAGTACCACTAAAGCGAGATGAGAGAGAAAACATTCAAGTAAAGCCCTAATTACGCGGAATCTTTAAAATCAGATTCCATCCTCCAATTTAAACATTTTTGACACCTGTCAATAAGCCAAAACAACCTAATTTCAGTTTTTTGATGGGTGTTAATCCTGGAGGAATAACAAACTTGTTGTGTTAATTTATTTACAACAAAATATATTCCCCGGTATAATTGGATATAATAAATTACAGATAATTTAAGAATTAGTTAAGATATCTATCACAATTTAGGGCCTTAGAATTTCTGGTGAGTGTTTTCGAAAAACAAATTTTGTAATGAATGCGTGTTAGGAAGGCATTAGATCAATAAAAATGTTAATTTTTTAAAATGTTTTAATGGCTCTATTAAGATGGTTCGTTAGAAACCTTTAACAGTGGGATTTATTAAAACGGTTTAGTCTATTTTAAAACGGTCTTAAGTTTAAGTGAAATTTTTGGTTTTCAGCATTTTGGACAAACCCTTCTTGAGGTTTGGACGTAGTTTGATTTAAAACAAGAATTTTAATAAATTTGTTTATTGAATAATCATCTTAACACAATCTTTAGTTGGATTTAAGAGGAAATATCCAATTTATAAGAAAAGAAAATTAAAAAATTTAAACCTATGCGGGGTTTAAATAGTAAACACTTGGGGCTATATGTCACTCTAATTAAAACTTACCCTTGTTAATTACTTTTTCCAATTAATACTTGATGTCACGATTTAGATGAGTAATAATAAAATAAGGAGTAGATTTATTTTGTATTGATTTAAAAGGTGTTTTTATTAATATAAAAAACTTAAATGCAAGTTTTTTTTACATTTCTGTCACGGTTGAAATGTCAGTTTAAAAATATTAGCGCTGCGTTCAACCACAAACAGCGAGTTCGGATCTTTTACCTCCGCTTGCACCTTGGCTTGCACCAACCTCTACTGATGAAAGCTACAGCTTTAAAATAAGTGGACTTTGAGTAATGAAAGTTTTTTTTTAGATAACCTCAATGTTTTACTTTTAGTTTATTAATAGAGTTGTTTTGGGTTTTTTGGTTTGATATATTTTTCGTGCATAATCAGTCCCCTTCACTTATGTTTGTTTTGCCTGGTATTGCCCTCATAAATATATTTTTTGTGCTGAAAACTGATTCAAAATATGCGTTTTTCTGGACAAAATAGGAGGTGTTTTATTGTGTAATGAACAACTTGGGATATTAAATAAGTTAAATTAATCCTTGTAAAAACGGTTACTTAGGAAAATTATAAACGAACTTATTACCAAATGCCACAAAACAATCCTTTCTGGGGGCTATAAATTTAAACCACCCCCCTGAGGTGGTCTAAAAAATCACCAACTTTATAACCTCAAACACAAATAATGCTATTATGTGCCAAATTTTTGGCGTATTCGCCATTTTCCATTTTGAAGTCAGTCAAAAAAAATTGTTTTAGGGCATTTTCTTCTAAAATATGGTGTATTTTGAGAAAAAAGCAGTTTTCAGTGGTATTTTGCAATAACAATACAAAATAATGAATAACTTTCTGTCTTTTCTGTATGGGCAAGTGTTTTATGAAAATTAGTTTTAAAATTTAGTGTAAACATTTAGACCTGTGGGGGGGGGGCACTATTTTAGATCTTAGTAAATGCCACTGTAAGTGTTTGCCGAAGGTAAAGGAAAAAGTGGGCAAATCAAAAGTAAATAATACATTTTTATTAAACTACTGGCGGTCGACACGCGGCGTTACCTACGAAGAAAAAAAACTATTGTACAAACAAAAATAACGTCATTTGACTGATTAAGGAACAAACAAACACACTCACAGAGACAAAAGCTTTGACATTTATAATATAAGGATTAATTTCATTAGTAAAAAACTTACTCACAAACTTTGAGAGGATTTTTTTTTATAATATGATGTATGACACAGTTTCCTAGCCTTTTACAGTAGCTGTCGGGGAAGGCTTGGAATTTTTGCAAATGTTTGTGCCACATAAAATCAATCATTATCAATCATTTTCAACTGGAAGTAGTTACTTTTTCAATATCTCCATTTTTCCATAACCTTTTCGTAATCGCTCCAGAAAATATTTTAAAATTTTAAGAACTATTGAAGAACAAAAAATAAAATTAGTTTAGATATACTATGATGGTTACCTACTAGGCGATTTGTCATTTCTTATGACTCGTTTGACCAAATAATGCTGCCTGTAATAACTCCTATGACAGCACCAATTAGTTTGGTTAGAGGACGTTTTACACACTACCCAGAATAGATAATTAAAAAAGATAAAGAAAACATGGAGAAAATAATAAAAACGTCGCTCTCGGGTAGGTAGTAGGATACTTAAAAAAATGACGAGTTATACAGAGTCAAGGTATTGGCTGCTTACCAAGATCCTCACAAGAAATGACTGCGAAACATATTTTTATAGAAACGAAAATAATTTAATAGAAACATAATAATGCCGAACCACAAAATTCAAGAACATCAATCTGTCCGAAAATCATTTGAACCGATAGTCACGAATTCAATTGCTACGTTGCCAGGCTTACGGCAGGCAAGAGTCGAATTAAGTTGTGATATTGTATTAATTTACCCCCTTTACACCTCTCAACCACCTCCTACAATCAAATTTTTTATAATATATTGTCGTCAGACTTACATTACTGTTACGGGAAGTGTGTCAAAACTGATTCGCAAGATTTGATAAACAGTTATACAGCCAGGAACTGTGAAGTTAAATAAAATCGTTTAACAAAAAACATCCCAGTGTCATCTTCCAAATAGAGAAACTTGTCAACGCCGCGATCTAGGGCCTACGGCGCTCTAGAGATTTAAATTTGACGCATGCGCAATAGCGATTCGGATGGATTGTGGTTCTGCTCATTTAAGGAACGGGCATATTATTTTCGATCAATTTGTGGTTCGGGTGTTTTTCGTTTCTAGAAAATTATTTTCGATACTTTTGTAATTCTGATATTTTAGGATGCGGAAAAATTATAATCGGTTAAATTATGTTCGTGTTTTTTAAGGATCGAGTAAATTAAAATACTATAAAATTATATTCGTATCCATTATTTTCTGGGTGTTTTACTATCGTTCATATTTCGTTTCGGACGTTTTATTTTCTGTTCAATTGTGTTTCGGTTTTTGTAAATTCGGCTTTTTTTTGGAATTCCCCTTTTTTGCGGATAATTTTCATATGAATTTATTTTCTTTTGTTAATGTAATTGAATTAGAGAAAGTTACTACTCACTTTATATAATAATAAATAATATAAGTTCATTTTTGTTTCTCTTTACTCCTAAAATCAGTCAGTCAGTCAGCACGAAATATCTGCTCCGGAACATCGAACTAGACAATCCGGAATTTGAAATCGTAAAACTGTGGGGTTGGAACGCAAAAATGCCTATGCGCATGCGTTGTGGAATCAAGAACTAGGAACTAGTTCAGAACTATGTTGGAAAAGCCATAATAGCTTTGATTTTTACTACTTCTCCCCTCTCCGAAATTAGCCTTCCTGTCATTCCCTCAATTGGACCCGTTGGAATTTCAACACACACTTTTACCACAGATGACAATGGATGTGGATTTATTTGTGATTTTTATGAGACACGCGTGTAGTTACACTACGACAGTACCTTGTTAAGGTATCTGTAGTGTAAAGAAATGTATGAGGTGATGCTAATCTAAATAACGATAATCTACAAAATTAAGAAAGAATGATTTTAATCGGTAGATGAAATATGGGCATTCTTGACCTAATTTCTAATAATATTACAAAAACTACTAGAAAATAAAACCTAAAATTTTCAGTTTTGTCAAGTGTAGATACGGATGTTTTTGTACGCCAAACGGTACCAGATATTTTTGCAAAATGGGCGATTTTTTAAAATAAAAATCTGGAAACAAATAAATTGTTACAAAATTTGGCCTGATTAAAGAAGTACGATTTTAATAACTATGCTGCAATAAACTTTTATTATTTCCACAATTTTAAGGCCAAAAAGTAGATGGGCAATTTTTTTTGCACTCAATAAAGTCATGGTTTGGTTATTTGCCGACAGTTAGAACAAAAAAATGTTTAGGTCCAAAATCAATAAAACACCTTAGTAATCTCAAAGCGTTTTGAGATCTAAATACTGGGCAACAAATGACTATCTATAACTGTCATCAGTCGCCTTTGCTAACAGTTCTTAGGCGCTTGGGGAATCGTCTATATACCACATAATAATTTACTACTTCTGTACTATCTTATGGGTATTTATATGGCACGAACGAAATTTATGGGCAATAAGTAGTCCACCGGCTTAAGGTTCATAGATTTCAATGTTTTAATGTAAATGTAAACTACAAAAACTGCTGTGGTTTTTTAGTCCACCGTACCAATATGGTTTGGGGGACTATTAAAATCGCGAAATTTTGACTTTTTTAATTTGATCAAAAATGAGTCACTAAGGTTCCAAAACATCTTAATCGACGAAAAAAAAGTTGTCTGTTGTCTGTCTGTATACACGATAACTCAAGAACGCCTTAATCGATTTTAACGAAATTTGGTACAAAAATCCTCTATCAGCTGACCATGAACTGATTAACTTTTGGGTAGGGTGGTGCGGGATTGAAGGTGAGAAAAGGGGAATAAAATATTTAAAAAATTGTAACTTTGGAACAAAAGCAAATAGCGATAAACAGATTTATTTAAGTTTCTATGAATATGGACTACAAATTTTGTTATTGAAAAAACGTTAAAATATATTTAAAAAAATCATAATTTAGAAGTAAAGCAGCTATAAGCGGTTTTCAGATTTTGGTTTTCGTAAATATTACCCAAAAATATTGTTACGAGGTTCAAATCTTTCAAAGCTACAGTTTTCGAGTTATTTTCATTTCCTTTCAACATAAAATAATTGATTGTATGGATGACTATCTGTGCCAATTTTTTATCTAACAAGTGCCAAAAGTGATACTTTTCGGGACGCGGGAGCAGTTCGCTTGATTGATTGATTGATTTGATTGATTTAATATATACAGCAAGGTAAGGTTTAGGGATTTCCTGACACTAAAGCTGATTGCTTATTGTATCCCTTGCTGTATACTTTCACCTAAAAGAGGTTCGAAGCCTTCGCTAGGTTCAGCACCCTTTACAAGTGTCCTCTTCCTTCTGAGAAGATGGTTTAAAATAGCACCTACTTAATTTGGGTTAAGCTTTGTTACTTCTGATCCTATTTTAACAATGGATACTCTCTCTGAGCTCGGCAAAGACGTGGCTTTCTGGCAAATGTTTAATGTCGACTTCAGTGGTGCACATAAAATTTTGGCGAGGAAGGGGATATTAAAAATAGTAAAAATCATGTGCCATCTTAAATGTTCATGTAGTTTGAGGATTTATACTTTCTGCAGAAACCATTACAAAAACTGAATTTACTATAAAAAAACTATAGTTGTAATGTTTTTTAGCTCACCTTATACATATTATTGTATATTCTTTGCCAGCATCATCACTTTTTTGCAATCTTTTTAGAATTTTGTCTGTGATCATTTATATTATTCAAGTATCTCTCAAGGCTACGCACCTCTTCTATACGTCATATTTCTTTTTATCCAAGTTATTACATGTGATTCTGGCGTCAAAAGTCTGCACAATTGTAAGTTGAAAATGCAAGACGATTACTTTAAAAAATAATAATAAAGCAATCTGTGTAATTTACAAAGTAAAGATAACGAATACATTGAAACCCATAATTTTTCTTTTTAAAATTGCCCAAAAATGCCAAAAAAAATCACCGTTACATCCTTTGTACATCGCACCTTGTGATTTTCTTGTCTTTTGTGAAGAATCCCGATGGTAATGACGTATCTTTATACTGCAGGAACTGACGGATTTTGTCGGTGTAGCAAGTTATAAGAGGCCGGATATAATAATTGTACCCATCGGCACCATCTTGAGAAAAGGACTATTGAGCCTAACAAGACCTGTCTTAAAAATCCCAGGCGCATAGATGAGGCCTTAAAAAGACTTCTATTCACTTCTATTTACTTTTCTCCGCAAAAACTCAAAAATATCGAAAATAGAATCTTTCTCTTCATCCAGAACCTGCTACTGCAGGACAAAACCCCCA
The DNA here is from genome assembly GCA_963921995.1 of Oxystoma pomonae. Lineage (NCBI taxonomy): Eukaryota > Metazoa > Arthropoda > Insecta > Coleoptera > Brentidae > Oxystoma > Oxystoma pomonae. The sequence goes on along the minus strand of OY998169.1, from coordinate 82,129,377 downwards.
CGTTTTTTCGAAAATTAAATTAAAAACACTTTTATGTGTGCTTATGCAAATAAAGATTTGCTTATCCTTCAGTGCCCTTATTCTCGAGCTGATAGAAACTCTGCTCTCAGGGATTCAAATTCTCTCGTTACTATGCTTGTCATTGGTCCAAATTTTCGGCTTAAATCGGTTTCTCTCACTTTTGCCCGATATTGGTAGAAAGTGATTGTATTGCTCTTGACTAAGAGAATTACTTTCGATCAATATCGGGCAAAAGTGAGAGAAAACGATTTAAACCGAAGATTTGGACCAATGAGATCCATAGTAGCGAGAGAATTTATATAATTTGAAGAATAAAGGCCCAGGCGTCACGCAGTGTCCACATCTAACCTAAAATGAGCAATGGAAAAAATATGGTGCCCTCTAATAGCGTTGTTTAAATATAGAAATGGTTATGTTGGGAATTTGGAAACTTTGGTTGCACTACGACAAAGTTATGATTAAGTCTGTGTTTCGGACTTCCATTGTCTATATTTTATTTATACACGACGTTTCGATCAGTACAATCTCTGATCGTCTTCAGGTGCAAACTACAATCAATTCCTAAGGCTACGTACTTATATACTGTGAGAAATCACTCAACTTTGAAGTTTAAGAAGTTGGCTCCGCCCAAGGAGGGGCTTCCAAATATTTAGGATTTCAACACTTGGTTTACTGAAAATACCCTGATTCTGCCCAATAAAGGCAGCTTGAAGGAATTTTAGTTTCTTCCAGTGTGACTCCTTGTGCAAAACCTTTGCTTCTGCCCACTTCATTCGGTGTTGTTTTGACCATGCATGTTCGGCAATTCCTGATTTCGTGGTTTCACCTTTTTGGGTATTCGTCTGATGTTCCTTAAGCCTAACAGATAGTGGTCTTTTAGTTTCGCCTATGTATGATTCACCACACTCACAAGGAACTTGGTAAATGCATTCCTTATTTTGTTTGTTCTCCGGTTTTGTTTTACTAAGAAGGCTTCGAATTGTATTACTAACGCTAACAACTTTAGCATCATCAGGAGATGATAAAAGCATGCTCGGCCACACTTGACTTTTTTGTTCTTCCGTATTTTAAGTGTGCTAAGTGTGGCCAATATATTTTTGTCACAATCCATGCAACTAATTTCGTAAATTCCACTTTTGTCTAGAACTGTAGTTTTATCCTTGGGATTTCCTAGTAAGGAGGAAGAAGGAACCACAAGGACTAATAGTTTATCACTTTTTATTGCAAACCTCTTTATGAGCAAATTTAAATCAGATATAAGTAAAGAATGTGAGTATTTCACCAGAGTATGGTTCAGATATGTAGACGATGTGTTTGCACTATTCAACGCTAAAGTGGAATATGGAAAAAATAAATAACAAATTTCCCACAATCAAATTTACTTATGAAACAGAGAAAAACGGTACACTGCCATTTCTAGACACTTTAGTTATAAGAAATAAAAATAAATTAGAATTTGAATTATACAGAAAAGGAACGGCCACCAACAGGTATATTCCAAATGACTCTTTTCATTGCTTACAACATAAACTTGCAAGTTTGCACTTTTTAACATATAGATTAGTAAATTTCCCTTTAAACAAAGAAAGATTTGAAGCAGAAAAGAATAGGATTAGGAATATAACTGGCGAAAACGGTTACGACGAAGGCTTAATAAATAAGCTGATAAATAGACATTCTTTTCAAAAGACCTTTCGGAAGTCCACTTTTTTCAGACAAAAAGATACCTCCGACTCTAAATTTGTATCAAATCCTTATAATCCTAATTATACAAAAGGATTACAAAAAGTATTTAATAAGACCTGTCTTAAGTTAGTATATCAATCCCGAAACACAATAAGAAGTTTACTAGGAAATCCCAAGGATAAAACTACAGTTCTAGAAAAAAGTGGAATTTACGAAATTAGTTGCATGGATTGTGACAAAAAATATGTTGACCAAACGAGACGCTTTATTCAAACACGATTCAAAGAACACTTATCACACTTAAAATACGGAAGAACAGAAAAGTCAAGTGTGGCCGAGCACGCTTTTGAAAACAATCATAGATTCACATTAGATAACCTAAAACTTCTAAAAAGTGTACCAAACAAAATACTTTTGAATGCATATGAAAGTATGGAAATCATTAAATCCAGAAATAGTTTAAATAAAGATAGAGGCCCCATTCCGTTTAGTACACTTTATTCTTTAGTTGAGGGGAGATAGGATTATAAAGCGTGACCAATCACAAATTATTAGTCTTATCTCCGCCCACTAAAAGATAGTATATAAGATAGAGTGTAGGTTAATTCAGTTTAATGTTTATCATCTCCTAATGATGCTAACGTTGTTAGCGAAACGCGCCTCGAGTGCAAAAAAGTGTAGTTTTGGTTTGTGTGAAACAATCATAACTTTGTTATGGAAATGGTTGTAAACAAAGAACTTTTTTCTTTTTCTGTTTACATTTTCTTCCAATCTATCTCTCTATTTATTCTAACTTGTTTGACAAGTTTGGCTGACAGTTCTTATAGAAGGTACTGGAACTATGTTTGTTTTTCAGGTTCTAAAGATAAGTCATTATCATCGCGACTCGATTGTACCTACTGTATATGCACACGCATATAACTCGTTTGTAAAAAGGTGCATTTATCTTCGAAATCAAATTATTCCGAAAACTTCATGTTTTCGCCGGGCGGCAGAAGTTAAAAATGATCATTCCCAAAAACGTGGAGCAAATTAAACCGTCATCAGAGAAAATGACTCAATTTTGTGGGGTTTAAAATTTAAATTTTAAATAATGCACCTGTTTGTATGTGTGTGTGTGTACATTTTAACATTACCGACGCGAACGATTGGTTTTTGTAAACTCGACTCTCAAATTTACAATCTAGGGAAATCAAACGGCAGTATCATCTACATTGAACTACACATTTCTCTCTTAAATTGATTGAAATAAAAACACTTAAAAAGCTACAATTTTTGGGCCATTCTTTGCCGGTTAGCACAAAAATATATTTGAGAATGTGTGGGTGTTTATCACCCCTGCGAAATTTCAGCTAATTCTCATGTTTAGGTCTCCCTAGGCACCCTGGCAAAGATTAAAAAAATTATTGTCAACTGTAGTTTTTTTTTCTTTAAAATCTGGGGAGAAACTATAGCCTTAAGATCAATAAAACATCGTTTTTATAATTTTTACAGGGTTAAAGAAAAGGACTGAATAACCGTAATATCTTTTTTTTACTGGCTTTAAAAATTTTTTTAAAGAGGTTTGTTACAGCATACGTAACTCAGTGGCGTAGCTATCATCTAGCAACCCGAGGCAAAGCCTCGGGGACCGGCGATGCAAGGGGGCCCACTGCCCAGTCAGTATTTCCAGTAAATAAAATCGTTTATTTATTTTACTAAACCACCTAAAAGCCGATGTTAATTTTATTAGGTCTGCACTTTTCCTCTTCTTTAACCCAACATAACATCACAACTCTCATACCCAATTTTTATGTTATTGATCAGGTTATACAGGTCAAATTGAGAATCGATTCAGAGTTATGATGGTATGCGATTATTTTGATTTTTTGGATACCAGAACCATTACAAGTTCTACTAAAGACATTCTTCTACAAAAGTGTAAACGCTTTTATAACAAATATTCGGAAATTATAGAGCCTTCTATAGTAATTGAATATAATCATCCTTTACCACTTGTAAAAAACTATGTAAATAATAATATGTCGACTAGCGATTTTTTTGAGCTAACTATTAAACAATACGAAGTTCTAGAAAGGAAGTTTCAAATATTTACCGCATTTTTATTGTTTTTAACATTACCGGTAACAATGGTAAGTCTTGAGACGAAGTTAAAACTAATTAAAGATTACCTAAACTTAACTGAAAATAGAAAGACTAAGTTTTAAAACAAGGTATTTTTAATTAAGTGCTTTCCGACGGAAAAACGATTTGATGTCGAAATTCACATTTTACCTCATAACCAACTTCGATTGACCTGATTTTTATAGGGGATATGCCAGTATACTTGTAACTTTTTTGGGGTTGTAAAAAAACGAGAATAAAAAATAATAATTGGCACTTATTTATTGCTGTTGCCTGTAAAATGTAATGATAAAAATTTACGTTTAAAAGAATATCTCTTTATTTTACTTCCTAGTTTAAAACACAATACAATAATAATTAAGTCAAATGAAAAAACTTATATACATTTTATTAAATCTCAAATATATGAACAAAAGCACGTTCGGTCTAAATAATACCCGTTTATTACCTACTTTTACAACCCTTCGATCCCGACCCTTGTCTAAAAAAATACAATTTAGCAGTAATAGACTAGACTTCTGAATCGGAATGTTGCTCCTTTGCATATTGTTTGTTCAGTGTCAGTAATCGACCTTGATTATTACATTTTCATGAACCTTTTGATTTTTTAAGCAACCGTTGGGGCCTTAAACTAACTAGGTAAATCTGGTGTGAGGAATTAAAAAAAAACAATCAAAGCTAAGGGTAAAGTAAAGTTACAAAAATATGTTTAAAAAAAAATCTCCTCTCCACCACTCCTCATAGTCGTGAGGCGCGGATTATCGCTTAAAAGTGCAATTTTTGAATTTTTTGCCGATATTTGAAAAACTCAAATTTTTTGGAAAAGAAAAATTTTTCTGGGTTGTTTTTTGAATTTAGGAAAAAACCCTTGGAAAAAAAAAACTCACAAGAAAATCCCAAAAAAACCCTCGGGCAAAAAAATCCGGGAAAACCCCTATAAAAAAAATAAATATTATAAGTAACCCTAATCCATGTGACAAAACTGATAGCCAAGAATAATGTTTCGCTTACCGTCGGCTTTTTTCACAAAAATTTAAAATAAAAGTTGGTGTTCCATTTTTTTAAAGAATTGAGATCACTGATCACTGATGTGAAATTTTATTTATTCTCATCTTTAAAAATATTTTTTCAAAACAGATAGCAATAATTTGCTCAAAAATTTACCCGAACCCGAAAAGCTCACAAAAATTTTCAAGCAAAAAATTTTAGATCTTTTGCACGAGCTTTTGTTTGAGCATGTTCGTCTGTGTAATTGTGCTTTAAGATTACAAATGAGTCAAAGTAGATTAAGCAGCTTAGCTTTACTTTCAATTGAAAGGAAAGTTGGTTACGAAATGGACTTAACGACTCTAATAAAAGAATTTGCCAATGAAAAAGCGAGGAAAAGGGACTTCTAAATTATTGACCTCTCAAGACCTGCAACGTTACAGATAATGTTAACCATAAAAATACGGTAAATAAAATAAATAACAGTATTATATATCTAATAGTATTTTAAGTTACCATTGTTACCAAACTCAAATAAATATTTGTTTTTTACAATAAACAATATACCAACGTTTGCTAGTCTTTAATTTTTATAAAAAAAATAAAATTTACATTTATACATTTATTAGTGAAGGGGGGGACATAAATTGTCTTTTGCCGCTGACGTAACTACCAAACAGCTTAAGGCGCAGTTAATCTGAGAAAGTGGTTCGTCCAAAAGTTTGCGAAAACACTTGCGATTCTTTTTTGGAAAACTTTTGCAGAACCTTTTCCACAAGTTTTTGCTCGAATTTTTCGACAAACTTTGCTACAAACTTTTGGACAGACTTTTCAACCAACTTTTGGTAAATATATGTAGGGCTGCCATGTCCACATAGAATGAACATGCTGGTACAAAAGATCGGGCAAAAAATCTGAAATTATTTTCCCGAACATTTCTGCGAGCTTTTTTACGAGCGTTTTAACGAACAATTTAAAAAATCAAAAAGGACCTTTTTAAATTTTTATTATTTTGTCCAGCTATTAATAGTTTACTATTTTTTGTTAAATTTTTGTTGATAATTATTCAATTAACTAAATTAAATATTTATTATTTTTCTATTTTTAGTTAAATGATTTCGACAACGATATTTCATTATTTATAAAATTTTTATGTCAAATGTTTCTCCAAACCAATTTTCGGCAAACTTTCTCACAAAATTTTGCGCGAAGTTTTGCACAAACTTTTGCTCAAACTTTTCGACAAACTTTTGGACAGACTTTTCAACAAACTTTTCCTTGAGCATGGCGGTAGAAAGGTAGAAAAATTTGGTACCTATATGTAGGGTTACCATCCTTCCGCATTTTCCCGGACATGTCCGGCTTTTAGGAGCGTCCGGAGACGTCTAGGCGGATTTTTATCATTCTTCTGGTTTTCAGACGAAGAAGAAGAATCCACACAGAACGAACATGTTCGTACAAAAGCTCTGAAAAAAACCCGAAATAATTTGTTCGAACAATTTTTTTTCTTCTCGCATCGACTTAAAAAAAATCAAAAAATAATTTTTATTATTTTTATTATTTTGTCCAACTAATAATAGTTTAATATTTTTTGTTAAATTTTTGTTGATAATTATTCAATTCAAATATTTTTTAATTTTCTATTTATACTTAAGTTGAATGATTTGCGACAACGATACTTTTTTATTATTTATAAAATTTCTATATCAAATGTTTCTCCAAACAGACTTTTCCACAAACTTTTGTCATAAAAGTTTGAGTAAAATGTGTAAATACCATTTAACCGATTTTGATCATTCCTTTTTTATTCGATTCAAGAAAGTTTCAATTTGGTCCTCTTTATTAAAAAGTTACTTTACTACGCCACTTTCTTCATAAAGGTTAAAAACTCCCAAAAAAGTGGAAAAGAGGGGTTAAAGTTAACATTAAAGCCGTCGTATCAATTTGACGCCGAGTTTACTTAAACAATATATACATACTTATTAAAATGTGGGGCTATCATGGTGGCAAATCATTAATAAACATCACCTGCTTAAAAAGCACAAATGTCAGCTCGGACTGGTTATTAAACCATTATTTAAGCCAATTTTTGCACAAATTAGCTTTAAATGTGATTTTAATACCCTTAAACTGCATTAAAAATTTAGGTTAAATTGGCGTGTTTCTCTTGTGCTCTAAACTAGGTATTTCCTTTTTGTTGAAGAAGTCTTAATCACAATTTTTATTTATTTATTAATACTTACGGTCTGGGAAAATCTACCTCGACCAAACACCAAAATAGTCCTGCGATCTATATGAACAAACCTTGAATTACGCAGTGGCGCACCAAGAGGGGAGGGGGTTGGGGTTAAAAATTCCCCCGAGAAGCCTGGTGATATACAATTGGCACAATCAAATAACAGCAGATATCAAATATATAGGGAATAAAATACAAGAGCCTGGATTTTAATTTTTAACAAAAATCTTTAAAAAATCATAAATTGCAAAATTTTTCGCCTGCGGCGCTATAACACCTTTCCGCTATAAAAAGTATCTGTTTATTATTTATCAAAACATTTTGCCTGCGATTTGGTGTAAAAAATGGTATTTTAAGGGTCATTTTCGCAAAAATTTTCGCCTGCGGCGCATTTTACCATTTTTACAAACAAATTAAGGGTAAATACAGAACTCATATTCCCAAAACCTCATAAATATTTACGATTTTAAGTTACATATTGCATTTTAAGTGTTATTTTCTTAAAAAATGTTACCTGCGGCGCATTGAACCATGATTTTTACGTGAAATTTGGGATAAATAAAGAATTTTAAATTTGGTTAAAACCCCCCTCCCCGCGCATGTAAGCACCTGTTTCCTTGTATCAATTATGGTCACATTTTTACTTAAATTAAGTTTTTTTTATTATTTATCCTTAAAATCCCCCGAATTACGCATTTCTCTCTAGAATAGAAACGCTAAGAAAGGAACAATTATCGTTTCTTGATTTTCTTTGCTAGGCTGCCCAGGCTTGAAAAAAGAAAATCTATTTTTTTATCGTTATAGTAGCGAAATATAAAAAGGAATAATGTAATCGTTCTAAACCTCACTTCGTTTGAAACCTGCGAAAAAGATGATAGCATAGAGTTTTTTTTTATCATCTTTCAGATATTTTGATTAAGAATTTGGAAATAGGCAATAGGATGCCTTACAATTTTATGCATTTAAAAAAAAGTCCTTGTTTTTTTTCTTAAACCACTTAGTATATTTTTTTGCTATAATTGAAAAGTACTAACTATTATCTGTTAACCCATGTATCATTTGTTAAAATCTATTAAAAAAAAGAAAAAATATTGGGATTCTAGTGTAACACCTTGATTGATTGATTGTTGTTGCAAATGGTGACCACATTCCTCCAAATTTTTAGTGCTACTTTAGTTTTTTTGATTAATTTAATGTTACAAAATTGACGTTAATTTTTTATTTTATGCATAAAAAATGTTACACTAGAATCCCAATATTTTTCTTATTTCTTAATAGATTTTAACAAATGATACATGGGTTAACAGATAACAGTTGGTACTTTCCTGCTATATCAAACAAATATACAAACTGTTTTAAAAGAAAAGCCAACGGGTTTTTTAAAATACATAAAATTGTAATTGTCACAAAATGTCATTTTTTGACATTTAGAAATAGAACCCTTATTGTTAGCATTTGTAGAATGTCCTTGTCATCAAAATTGGCGAAAAGTTAACGAAATCCGGTTAACTTAAATTGTTAGCAGTTTTTATTTTGTGCAAGAAGTTGGTATAAGAAAAAACTCATAGTTTTTTATTTCTTAATAGGATTTATCAAATGATACATTGGTTTACAGATAGCATTTTTTTTGTAGTAGCAGCAAAAAAATAAGTGTATCAAACAAACTCCAACGGTTTTTTAAGATGCATAAAACTTTTGAACATCCTCCATTTTGAATTTTTGATAAATGTGATTTTTTGACATATTTGTAAAAAGTCTATTTTATTACCTATCCAAAAGTTTTTTTTGGGATAAATCCGATAATAAATAAAAAAAACAAACCAGTCCGGTTTTTTGTGGTCCACCCTATATATGGTTTCTCCCCTTAAGTAACCGAGAAAATAACAGTTTTATTTCTTGTGACGATATTTACAGTGACGTTATTTACAGTGACGTACGCAGAAGTTGTTCCTGGGGGGGGAGCTTGAGTAATAAGAATTGTCTCATTTTATTGCTGATTTTCGGGGAAAAAAATCAACATTTTTGAGTCGTTTATCAGTGGCTCTAGGGCTTAAGCTCCTTAGCCTCCCCCTGCATACGATGGTGTTATAACCAAGTCTGATCTACTATAATTAATTTTGATTGCATCCACTTAACATGTGTCGTTATAGATACTATGGCTAGCTTTAGCAGTGCCAGTGCATCAAATGTACAATAATTCCCAACCGGAGGGCGTATTTTTTTCACCTTAATTTCTCGTTATTAAAAAAATAAAACGCAAGTTAAACGATTCAACATGAGTCTGTTTGGGTGTGCTGTCATCATAACTTAGATTTAGTTACTCGACTTTTTTGCCCGCGACCGAACCACATTCTTGGAACCTTGTGGGTGACACTAGGTACCTGTTGGGTTGCCTCTCTTTACATGGCACTAAATCAACTCTATAAGGGAATCTGACGGTGGCCATTCATGAAGTTAATTTTCTCTGATGTGAATATAGGCATATTACTGTGGACTAACCACTTTTACTTAATTAGAACGATTAATAGGTATGTTTTCGAGAGCATGTATTCTTATAGCAAAAAAGCAATTAGTTAAATTTGTCGAGGGATAAAAAGACACTTTAATCACAGGATTTATACCCAATTTTCGGAATTTTAGACTTTTTTTGCCATAAAATCTTTTACTAAAAAAAATACTTGAAAAAGTTAACATAAAACTAATTTTAATTTTTAAATAAAACCAAATTTTTTTAAAGTTTGCATCTAGTATAGTGGACTTAATATAAGCGCCGCCGGCTTCAAAAAGTTTGATCTTATTTCATTCTTTTTTGAAATCAGTTTAAATAAAAATAAAAAATTTGTTTATTAAAATAGGAAATCCCGCTTTATTATAAGATGATATTTTGTTTTGAAGTCCTCCCTCTCACTGAATTGCTTAACAGACATTTTTTTAACACACAACACACACATTCAAAAGATTCATAAGGTGTTAACAACTTTTTTCAAGGGGCCACTTCACACATTTTCTAATAGCCCTCGCCTACCGTTTTTTAAGGACCCTACGAGGTATACTTGACACTTTTATGTCATTCAAAAGAAGCAGAATGCAGTGGGAGATTGTAAAAGTATACAGGGTGTTTGCTGCAAGTTTGATTCTTAGTTTTGACCCTTGTCAGTACGCCAAATGTCCCGATGAAAAGTTTTCAGCGAAATCGGTACTAAAAGTTTCCAATTAAAATCAGAATCCCATATCTAATGGCCAGTGATTAAATCCTTTCATTTTTCTTAGTCGCGTTTCAATATTTTAAGCAAAAATCCTAGCAATTTCATAGCTTTATTTGCAATAATATCTATGTGTTCAACAAAACTGAGTTTTCTATCAAAACAGACACGCATGATAATTGCAAGGTTTTTCCAAATTGGAGTTATCGAACCGATAAGTAAAATCTGTATGGTTGAATTTTCTATAAAAATGTGTCAAAATTCAGGGATAAATTGTTATATTTACACCATGCTGAAAATTTCTTATAATTCTAAAGAATTTTATATCATGATTATAAATGCTTTAAATAACGATGGAGACAAATGTCCACCCTGGGGGAAACCTGACAAAACGTTAAACTCGGCGGAGACAGCATTCTCTATTTTGGTGCCTGGCGTCTTTCAGTTAGACCAGTTAGAGACCATGACTTTAAGTTTATCAAGTATTAGGTTATGATCGACCCTGTCGAAAGCCTTGGAGAAATCGGTGTAGATGACATCTACCTGATACCCACTCTTCAAGGCTTCCAACAAAGTTTCTTCATATATCAATAGATTAGTAATGGATGATTTACCTTTTGAAAACCCGTGTTGTTGGTTTATAATTATGTTTTGAAAATATGGTGCAATTTTATCTGTGACTAGTGATTCAAACAATTTAGGAAATCAAGAAATTTTTGAAATACCTCTGTAGTTTTTAATGTTTGACTTATTTCTGCTTTTGAATATTGGGGTAACAACTTAGTTTCCAAGCTGTCGGAAAATCTCTTATAGAAAATGATCTATTAAAAATTAGAGTGAAAATACTGGACAAGAAAAATTTAGAGCTTTTTATAAAAATTATTGGTAAACCATCTAGGCCACAGGTTTTTGTGTAGTTTTACTATTCTTTCCTACGACAACATATGAAAATAATGGAGTTCACATGATTTGCATCCTTTGCAAACGTGAAATTTCACCCGTGTGCAGAAATGTTTTGCGAGGAAAAGCAGTTTCATTTGATTTGTGCGAAATTAAAGACAAATTTTTACAAAAATTAGTGCAAGTCGACAGTGTTCGTAGGAAAAGTAGCGTACACAACTCGATAGAAAGTAACTTTCTTACACTCGCGTGTTGTTCTACTCGGCTAACGCCTCGTTCACAATATTCACCCTCGTGTGAAATTTGTCACTTTCTTTTCTTGTTATGTATTGTACTATTACTTCATTTTGTTTCTATTGAAATTTCTTAGCTAGCTTGTAAATTAAAATTAAAAACACCATCAATATTTATTGTCCTATTTCTTTTCTAAGCGTTTTTGAAAATGTCCCGATTTTGCATCAAATGTCCTGATAATTTAGAACAAATGTCCAGATAAATCAAACTTAAAAGTTGGCAACCCTAATGTTTCTTTAGAAAAAGTACCAATTTCCCTTCGTAAAGATTTTTTTAAGTTTTCAGAAGTTGGTAAACGCTATATGACATTTTTGGTCGGTTTCATGTCTAAGGCTCAGGAAGATGCCCAATCTCAATAAAAAAAGAGTATCAATTGACGATATTTTGGGCAGCCATGCTGGTTCGCGTCAAAGTGTCAACCTTCTCCAACCAAATTTCTTTAACTATTTAATAGGTTGGCAGTACAAAAATCCCCCAAAAAGTTGTTTTATTGTCAACCTTTAATAACACCTTGTGAACATCAGTGGAAAATAATAAATGGTAAACATGTAGAAATCCTTTTTTTTGAGTTATTCTTTGTTAAGAAATATGTTTGATCGATTTGTCAAAGACACTGAGGAGAGGATAACAATTTTAATATTGGTTCATCCTGTCCATTTAACTATAGATTATTTCTTATTATGCAAGGAATGCATGTCTTCTAAACAAAAACGAGGAGCTCCTCTTTTGACTAAGAAAACGAAAATCTCACGTAGACATCATTATTTTTGTAAAGAACATGACCAGGCAATATTTTGCGTGCTTTGCGCACAGCACAAAAACAACTCACGCAGCCTACAAACACCCGTTGTATAAATATGAGACTCTTATACCCTAATTCTTTTGAGAAAATTAGGGCGCCACTCGTGATATTAATTTGCTTCAGAGCAGCTTCAATAGAATGTATATAGAAAAAATAAGTAAGTATAAATTAGGTTAAGTTTTTACAAATTTACTTCCAAGGAAGGATTTATTATTTTTTACCAACGAAAAACTCACACAACTTGTGTATAGGTCCATCTTATCTTACGACATCTTCTCGGAATCACAAAAGGGTACAGAATTCTTCTTTATCGTCTTCGTCACTAAAAATCTCGCCAAAATGCCTCTGCTGCCATTTTTATAAAAATTTAAAAATCTAGTGCACCACCAGCTCTGATAACTTGTGCGAAAAAATGTGCACTGAAGGTAACACTGGGTTTGTCAGTTGTTCAAAAGAACACAAAAACCTGCACTAGTTTTAGTGGTGCACTTTTTTTTAGCAAAATAATTCGCTATATTAGAGTCCCGATCGTGGCTTTCGTATGATGTGATCGATTGAAACAGAGTAGTGAAGTAGTTTCAACAAATAAACACCAAGCTTTTACCAGGCATGTGCAGAGCTGCCGCGGACAATGCTTTTTCAGAGAAGTCGTTCTCAAGTCGGAGCATGTTATTGGAAGAAACTACATCACTTCTCTCATCGATCGATCACATCATACGAAAACTAGAATCAGTACACAGGGGACTGCTTTTTGAATTTTGTAAGAATGATTTTCTGTAAATGTTCTTATATCCATTATTTTAACTAATAAACAAGCTCAAAATCAATTATAAGACGCTTGAAAATCTGCCAAGCTCAATTTGTGTTAAATATTTAATCATAAAAATAAATATACTCAATGGTACTTTACTCATATTACAAGAATTTGCATACATTTAACGAATCTTTGTAAGTTTGTCTGCTGCCTGATTATTTACGATGTGCTTTTGGTCTTTGAAGTAACGAACCAGTAATAAAAAAAACATTTTATGTTTTAATTTAGTCTAATCTTGGGACGTGATCTTAGATCTTGGATTTCGACAGGCCATGTTAGACTACTTGAAAATAACTTTGCGTTTTTTCTTAATTTACTTGTGACATAAGAATGTTTTAATTATTGTGAAAAATATTATTTTTGCTGCATAGAAAAATCTTAACAAAAGCATTAAAAACTGTAAAAAGAAAAAAATGGCCAAAATAATATATCTAGATACAACTTCTAAAATCTTTCCCGAAATAAGAAAGATATTGTTGTTTTTGGTATCAATGAAATTTAACAATAAAATAGTAGTTTTCACAACTAATTTAAAAAAAAAAACAGGAAAAAACTTACAAAAATCTCGAACATAAATCCAATGAGAGCAGGGGCGTGCCTTAACTTTTTGGCTGCCACCAGCATTCAAAGTTATTATTTAGGGGGGGAGGCAACTTTTCTCAACTGAACAACTAGTATTCTCACCCATAACCTAACCTTGGGTTGAAGAGCAAGCGGGCCTCAAAAAAAGTAATTCCGAATTTGTTTGTGAAATTATCAATTTGCCAAATTACCTTACTTTCTCAACTCACCTTATTTTCTCAACTCACCTTGATTTTCACAACTGCAATCAATAAAAATAACAAGGGGGTGACGGTTTTACCAAAAAAATACTTATTAATTTTTGACCCAAGGCGAACATTTTGGAAAATATATGCTAAAAATGTTTGTTTTAATGTTGTGGATAACCATTTTTATAATATAGGTGACCTTATATTGCTGGCCATTTTAATTTCTGAGAGTTTGTTATTTTGTCGTATTTTCTAACTGATTTTGTGTGAATACTAGAAGAATTAAGGAATGGCTAACTTTTGTAATATTTTACGTTATGTTTTTTTTACTTTAAGTAAAAAATGGATGAGAATTCTTTTTTGCACGCGTGGTAAAAATAGTTTTTTTTACGAGCATTAGTTTAAATAACGAGGGCAGGTTACAAATCCTGACAAAGCAGGAAAAAAACTCAAACACAACATCCACCGATAGCTCACCATTTTTATATTAAAAATTAAGTGCGGCTGATGGATGACACAACATTGGTTTCTATGGTGCCTCACATTGTTGGTCATTTTAATTTCTGACAATTTGTTAGTTTGTCGTATTTTCTAAATTATTTTTTAAAGGATACTTTAAGAAACCTTAATTTTTAGGTAAGAATAATAATATTTTTATTTTGCATCATTTTACGCTATTTTTCTTCAAATTTGTGTGAACAAAAAAGTTTTTTTGCATCAATCAGTAAGCAAAAAAGCCAGGGTTGGTTATTTGTGGACAGCATGTGTTTTTGATGAAGGTATAATAGTTATTTTATGCACTTCCGGAAATAAATGCACCCATTTAATCCCGCTTTTGTGGGAATAAAGTGGGTCATTTATTCCCTAGGGAAATAAAGTAAAATTTATTGACATAGCGACGCATATGTTTGTGCGTTTCGGCATACTGGATGTTATCGTTTGACATAAAGACAGAGCGAAGGTACATGTGGCGGTTTGTCTACAGAGGGAGATTTTTTGAAAAATAAATAAAAAAATATAGGTATTTTTTTTACTTTTCTGCTTATTCTAAAGCGCATAAAATAGTATATAAACCTCAGAAGTAAAGTGATCGACAAATTATAGCCCTCCCTTCGGTCGGGCTATAAACTTTTTGCCTCGGAATTAAATGTACAACTTTACTGCCTAGGTTTATAATGTACTATTATTTACTAGCGTCTTATACCCTTTAAAAAACATAATAATTTGAAAAATTCTAATAATAGACACTTAAAGTAAATATTTTAACGCATCGGTATCGGTATCCCTAACGCGTTCGAAACAAAGTCAAAATACACTACATTTTTGACTTGTTCATGCCATGTTTCGAACGATGCCTGCTTCTTTGACGGGTGTGATCGTTATAGACCCACGAACGTATGCAACGATTTCAATCAGCAGTTCTGTCATCGCACCCTTTTAAAAAGCGGGCATCGTTCGAAACATGGCATAAACGCTTGAAAATATTTACTTTAAGTGTCTAATTTTTTTAAAGATTATTAATTTAAAAAAGAGTACTTATACATTGTAAAAATGTAAAACATAGAGTTTATTCCTTTCGAGATGCGGTAAAGTACATCTTCCCGCACTCAAATGAGTGCGAATAGGTAAAAAAGTTTATTACATCGGTGACCAAAAATATTCACAGTCAACTCTGGTTTTACGATTGGAATAGAATAAAGTCAAATGAATTTGAGAGTCTAATGAATTTCTATATTTCTGATGCTTTTCTGATTTTACCCACTATTCTCTTCCCTTATTTTATAGAAGTGGAAAAAAGAGAGGTCCAAAGCAGAAAGAGTGTGTCAGAATGTCTCAGAAAACGATGGCGAAGAGAACAAAAGGGTTCGGAGGTACCATATTTAGTAAGCCGAAGCTAATTATTACGGTTATTGGGAAGAATTTAAATATAACAAGAAGGCCGCGCGCATTCCCAAGTTATCCAAACTAACGAACTAAAAACTCAAGCCTTTCACAAACGATGCTCCCCAGCATAAAAAATAGATACAGGGTGCCTCGCAAATTTTGATAGGAGACCACTGCATTGTAGAGAAAATGGTGCATTTAGGCCACCTTGTTGTGCTAAAATGGGTTCACAGATAATTGTTTAAATCTCACAATGTACAGGGTGTCCCATTTTCGATGGAATACAATGAGAAACTCCGTTATTATTAAAAATAGAGACATGCGTTTTTTACAATAGGACGGTAAAACCTTTTTAGAAATATACAACGGTGATATTGTCTCCGGGCTAAAAGTTAACCACGGATTTTTTTTAAAGGTAGTTAAAGTCGTATTAGTCAGATTGTGTAGAGATTATTGGGAATAAGGACACCTTGTTATTGTTGTATACGTTTAATTCATAAGCGACGTTTTGACAATATTTTTGTTTTCCTCAGGCACGGATATTTTTATTTTCGGTTTGTTATCTTTTTTGGTGGTTTTTGTATACTAACATCTTACATATGACAGTGCATTATGTTAGAATTCAAAAATATCAATGCCCAGAACCGTTTACTGAAAAAAAAGCATGTGTCGATAATTGGTTCTTGTGAAACACCTTATATAATATGTACACCCTATGGACGTATATTAGGTATGTATAGGTCGGATGTTGTTTAAAAGCGTATAAATACTGTTGGCTATGCCCTCGTCTATTAAAATTCCTCCAAGTCCGGTCGTCCATTTTTGTATGCAAATAAAGCAAATTAAACTGGCGACTTTTTAAAAGTCTTTATTATGCAATTTCTGCATGAAATAGAAGGAAACACTAGATACAGAGGCACCACTGAGCTGAATTAATGAAAAGATGGGCACCGCACAAAAAAAAATACGCGATAAAGACTCTATTCTCAAATAATATCTACCTAGTGCTATGGCAAACAGCTTAGAGTATGGAGCAAGGGGGGGGGACTTGAGCCCCTATTCCCTTCTCTAATGAAGAAAAACAACTAAAAATTCATTATTTTCTACGTCCTTTTTTACACACAAGAATTCTGTCAATTGATTTCAGTGACTAGACCCGCAACTATTAAACCACATAGTAGGCCGCTGCTCATAAGGTGACCTGTCAATTATTAGAGCCGACGATCTTTGTTTATCTCTGTCATTCTTATATACTAAACCACTCCCTATATATCTATCTCTTTTTCTGGCTTAAATGGATGTACCCACACAAAACCGTTCTCATGATATAATAAATTGCGTGTTGTTTCGACAGAAATAATTGGGTAATCAATCGAAAAATGGCGACTAAAGTCTAGGGGAAAGACAATAACGAATGTCACATAAGTTTTGGGAAAAATATATACTTTAAAATAAGTACTTAGGTATATATTTATTTAAATAACATTTTAACAGCATTTTACCTTACATCCACGTTTATTAAACCTACAAATAAAATAATGATAAAGGACCACGGTCTTCAATTGTACCATATAACTATGAGATAAAATGGTACGCAGTTTTTGTTTAATTACCAGCGAGCTGGAAATCATTCTAATACCTTTATTCGGTCCTAAATGCGTGTAATCTGAGTTTGCACCATCCCAGGGTGGTGAGCTTAACTTTTGGTAGCCAAAAAACCGTCAAATTTTTGCACCTTTTTTAATTTTTTGCTTGTAGCTGAAAAATTCTGCGTCGAATGACATCCAAAACGTCAATTTGTGACGTCGTCGGTCAAGGGCGTCGATAAGACTTTGGACAAAAAAAAAGTCTTTTGCCTACACTTGACGAAAGAAAACAAAAGTGTATTATCACCAATTTTATTAATTAATTAAAAGTACATAATTATAATATTTTATTAAGTGCTATATCACTTTTCCTCATATATAAAAATATATATTTTATCCTCATGTAAAAATATATATTATTTTGTAGTTCAAAGCTTTTTTAAAAAAGGTTACTTTAGGAAGAATACAAGAATTATGTTTATTTTCATTAAATATTACGTAAGTTTTGTTACCTTATAATTCTTTTCCTCAATATGCCAAGGGGCAAAGGCATACAAACAATAAAAGTGTCTTGAAAATTTATCTTGTTAACTTGTCGTGGGTTAACCATAACATAAGGGGCCCAAATATTTTTCAACTCTTCATTTTGTAGCCTTTTTCTAGCTATTTTGTTACGTTACACCCTATAACTTTAGTCCTGAAAAAGCCAGAAAAATCAAATAACACATGTTGTGTTGTAGCTAGGCTTATTTGACGGAATCATATAAAAAAAGTTTTTAAAACAATTCTAGACTTTCTTTATTGATTAATATTGCATGCAGCTGCAATATTAATTTAATGTATTAGGCCCAGATTTCTTCAGAAAGCGTCCATTAATATTTTTTAAATTTTAGGTTGTGTAAGCTTGGCCCAAATTTCTGCCAAAATTCGTTGGTTTCTTCTTGCTCTATTCTTATATCGTCTGCGATGTCTTCTTCCGCGCTGCTCTAAAATTTTTTAAATAAGATATATGCCATGGCGACAAATGAAACATCACTCTGGTCAAATATTTTCCGTCAAGATTTTTAAAATTTAAAAAGGGTTCTCCTGAAACAAACTGTAAGTCGTTAAGTCACGTGAATCGAGGTGATTTCTATTCTAATCAAAACCTAATCACAAATACAAGCTGTGTCCTAACGGCACCAATCCGAAGACAATGCCTAGTAAATGTCATAACAAATTAGTAACTTTCAGCATTACTCAGGCTCTTCTCCAATAAACAATCTTTTCTAACATCGCATGGTGTTGTTGTTGCTTCGTCGAAGAAAGGAAGACAATGTTTTTTTTCCTCTCCTTTTATGCGTTAGAGTAGCTACAGATATCCAAACTCTGTACCGATTTTTCGACTGAGTTTCCACTCGGGGTTGTAAAGCAAATTCTTGCTACATTTTTAGGATTTTAGTCCACTGTTTATATATTTTATTTGGGTATTTTTTTACTTCAAATCAAAATATAAAAAAGTACCTTGATCTTTTCTTTTAGCAGCAAAAAAATATCTGAAGTTCCCTTACACCTGTGCAGTGTTCTGAATGTTAGAGCGATCTTTTTGATAATAAGTATTTTTAGAGAAAAATCGCTTTGGCGAAGCTTTTTACTTCCAAGCTTTTATTTAACTTGCAATGTGTGTAACTATCTATGCAACGAGATGTGTTTGTTCGGGTGGAATCTTGCAACTTAACTTTGACCAACCTCCCGACATCCGATCGTCTTCAAATTTGGCATGCTCATATAGTTGCGGTGGCAACACAAGAATATAGTGTGATGAAATTGACATCTCTCCCCTATTCGAAGGGGGTACAGTTGAAGTAGGCCCGATTTCGTTGATATTTGGTGTGTTGGGGCACTTGGGAATTTCTAATCAGATTTTGAAAATTTAATATGGCGGATTCAAGATGAACGATTTTTGGTCAACTTTTGTTAAGCAATTTTAACTAACTTATACACATCCGATTGCCTTTAAACTTGGCATGCATTTATAGTTCCGGTGAAAATACATTAATATGTCATTATTAGCAACCCCCTCCCCCCTACGAGGGGAATGGAGGGGGTAAAACACCTAAGTTTGTCCGATTTCAACCAAAATTGGTATACGGGGGCTTTTGAAGATAAGGAATACGAATTTTTGATCAGATTTTGAAAATTTAATTTGATTTTCGGTCATGTTTTGCTAACCAATTGTAACTGACTTATCCACATCCGATTGTGTTCAAATTTGGTATGCGTTTATAGTTCCGGTGAAAATACAATAATATGATATTCTCAGGTACCCACCTCCCACTAAGGAGGGAAGTGGAGGTGGAAAAAGATTTCATTTGTTCGATTTCAATCAAAATTGGCATACAGGGGTTTTTTTAGGAAGGGGGATTATAAATTTTTGATCAGATTTGAAAATTTCAATATGGCGGATTCCAAATGGACGATTAAGACTACAAATCTAAAAATTAAGTGTGTGTGTTCAAATTTGGTTTGCATTTATAGTTCCGGCGACAATAAAATATTGTATTATTAGGCAGACTTCCCTCTAACGAGGGAAGTGAAGGGGGAAAAATATTTAGTTGAAAATTTCGATACGGCGGATTCAAAATGGACGATTTAAGGTAAAAATCTAAAAAAACTTTTAAAGAAAAAGGTTTTATTAAATGCACTTAAAAGTAGAAAATATTTTTTTATCTTTCTTATACCATAACAAAAGCGATGGCCGCAAATTAAAAATTTTAACTTTACGGTGACAAAGAGAGAACTTCAAAAGAAGAGCTAAATTCTTCTTCTATTCGAATGATAAACATAATGCTTTCATATAAAGAAGCTGAGAACGGGTGAGATTGCCGTGCTTGCCAAGCCTTTGAAAATGTCCTTAGGTTATAGAGTAACACAACTGCTTCTTAGGTGAATCGTCGATGATGTGACCGATATGCGATACCTAAAGTTAAAATTTTTAATTTGCGCCCATGGCTTTTAAAATTAATTTTCTACTTTTAAGTGCATTTAATAAAAGCTTGTTCTTTAAAAATCTTTTTAAATAAAAAATTTTTTCTGCCCATATTTTGAATTAGAGAATTGTCTGAGTGAAATTTTAGGACCTATGAGTCATAATATTAGTGGTATAGTATAATATATAGTATAAAAAAAAGAGTTAAAAGGTATGCAACCAACTATACCCTGGTGCGTAGCGCTTGTTTTTGAGTTTGGCTTTTAATAGGGTCACTGAATTCAGAAACGTCAATATTTTTAAAACGTTGATGCTTGTATGCACCATTGTCACGTATTTTCGTAGTTAGTTAATAACGGCTAATTATGTAATCACGGCTAAATAGTCAGTACTATGCACCAAAGGATGTTGCACTCAAATTAACTAATTGTGATTTGGTAATCGGGGCCAGCAGAAAGGAGCTGGCAACGTCGCAAATTTCCTAGGTATTCATATTAAACAAATTATTTCGTGTCCATTAGAGGCATAAAAGTAATAAAACCTTAATGCCAACAACAGATTTATATAGGGGTAACTGGATTGTTAATATTTTTGAGAATAATTTTTTTGTGTTATTATAACTGGACATAACCAGAGGTAATTTCTTTGACATTTTGAACTCTCAAAACTTAATTTTTTGGGGATGTTGGCTTTACTTGAAATATAAGACTTAAAATCGAGCTCATTTACTTAGGAGATTTAAGGCCTTCAACATTGTAATATTCAGTCGTCTTTTGTGGGTCTTTTCTCAGGATTGGAGGATTCGCGCTCTTCTTGAAGAGGAAAGTATCCAGGAGCCTCATTCTTGATTTAGAATAGAAAATTCGATAAAAAGGAGTACTTTTTCGCAGATTTCCACCAATCGCTAATCTAGAAGCTGTCGCAAAATCCAAACACGACCTGACATTTCGTACCCCTCAACTAATAAACAAACATTGATGCCGGTATCGGGGAATACCTTAACCTCACTTCGCTGTAAAAAATAATCCGATCAATTTGCTTCTAAAGTCAGAGGGTACTCTAATCTGCTTCCCATAAATACTCATATAGGCTACAATTAAAAGAACATCATGCTCATACATTTACATGTATATGACTATAATTATACCTGCAATCGTATCTAGAAGGGATAAGCATATATGCGTACAAAATATGAAAATACCATTATTTATGAAAGTATAGTAAGAACAGACAAATACAATTAAGCACCCTCAACTTGTGCAAATTTTGGTGTCTATTATGTCATTGTCTTAAACTTCTTCAAAGACAAGCTATATGAAAGATTCAAAAAGAATGAACAGATAGTTATGTGATGACGAAATTTTGGCCCGTTTTCATTTTCATCGCTAGTTTTAGGGTCATTTCTACTACAAAATAAACAGAACTTGTATTTTTCCTGGATACCCCCTTTAAGTTGTAAGATAAAATATTAGTTTTTTTTTACAAGCGTTGGTTAAATAACGCGCGCAGCGAAATATTTAAAAACGCGAGTAAAAAAAAGCTCAGTTTAGCCACGGGTTGTTGACTATTTTTTTTACTTCTTTATACAATGCTTCAAATCAAAAAATCCAAGAAAAACAGGAAAATACTTTTAAAAATCTCGAACGAAGAGCACTTCTCGTAACAAACCATCTTTACACTATAAATCAAGGCGGCTGGTAAATGAAATAACAATTGTTTCCATAGCGACGTGTCTTTTTATTCCGGGACGTTCATTTTAATCTTTGACAGTTTGATATTTTGACGATGTTTTTAAATGATTTTTTTCTAAATACTTGGTGAAAACTGGCGGAAATACCTTAATTTTTAGACAAGAATAATTTTCAATATTACTATTTTCCGCTATTTCTCTTTAATTTTGGATAAAAAACGGACATAAATCTTGTTTTGCACTCGTGATCCAAAAAAAGTTTTTTTTCATACCTTCATCAAAAAAATAATTTTAGTAACTGTCTGCAGATAACTAAAGCATGGCTTTTTTGGTTGCCGATGCAAAAAAACTTTTTTTTTAATACCTTCATCAAAAACATGATTTTAGTAACTGTCTGCAGATAACTAAAGCATGGCTTTTTTGGTTACCGATGCAAAAAAACTTTTTTTTTTATCACGGGTGCAAAAAAAGATGTTGGTCCGTTTTTTACCCAAAGTTAAAGAGAAATAGTGGAAAATAGTAATATTGACAAAATCTAATTATTCTTGCCTAAAAATTAACTCATTTCCGCCAGTTTTCACCAAGTATTTACGACAAAAAATCATTTAAAAACATCGTCAAAATATCAAATTGCCAGATTAAAATGGCGCAACAATGAACGACACCGAGTAAAGACACATCGCTATGGAAACGATTGTTATTTCATTTACCAGCCGCCTTGATCTATAGTGTAAAGATGGTGTGTTGCGAGAAGTGCTCTTCGTTCGAGATTTTTAAAGGTATTTTCCTGTTTTTCTTGGATTTTCTGATAATAACTACTATTTTTGATCACAGGTGCAAGAAAAGATTTCGGTCCGTTTTTTACCCAAAATTAAAGAGAAATAACGCAAAATAGTAATATTGAAAAAATCTAATTATTCTTGCCTAAAAATTAAGCCACTTTTGCCAGTTTTCAACTATTTACGAAAAAATCAATTAAAAAAATCGTCAAAATACGAAACTGTCAACGATCAAAATGTCGCAACAATGAACGTCACCGAATAAAAAGGCACATTGCCATGGAAACCACCATTGTTATTTCATTTACCAGCCGCCTTGATTTATAGTGTAAAAATGGTGTGTTGCGAGAAGTGCTCTTCGTTCGAGATGTTTAAAAGTATTTTCCTGTTTTTCTTGGATTTTTTGATGAAGGTATTAAAAAAAAATAGTGTTAACAACTCGCGGCTAAACTGTACTTTTTTTTGCTCGCGTTTTTAAATACCTCGCTGCGCTCGTTATTTAAACCAACGCTTGTAAAAAAAACACTATTTTAGCCACTAGTTGTTAAAACTGCTATTTTGCATTGGTAACCAAAAAAGTAATGATTTAGTTATCTGCAGACAGTTACTAAAATCATGTTTTTGATGAAGGTATAAAAAAATGTTTTTTTTTGGTCGTGGTAAAATTCTGTCAAAGCAACGTAGCTGCCTAATTATAGAAATTCTCAGAAATTAAGACATCGACATAATTAACATCGTTGTAGTTGAGTTTCAACCCGTGTAGAACTAATTTCTAAAATGTATTTTTAAACGTCTAAATCTGCTTAAAGCGCATTCTTTCAGAAATTGGCGCTCACCGAAGGAAAATATGACGGGGCAATTATGAAAATTAATTTTCTCTTGACGGGGAAGATTCAATTTTCTAATTAAGGCTGGCATATTACATAGTCTACTTGTTTTTAAAAGTGAAGCGACAGAGAATGGACGTGATTTAAAGCCAACAAGCGGGAGCTAATCTAATAAAAATAATATTGTTTAACGTAGCGCTCTAAACATGGTTTTAATTTGATTGCTATTTTTGCAACAAAGTTG
Source organism: Oxystoma pomonae (assembly GCA_963921995.1). NCBI lineage: Eukaryota > Metazoa > Arthropoda > Insecta > Coleoptera > Brentidae > Oxystoma > Oxystoma pomonae. Next base: position 82,105,562 of record OY998169.1, on the reverse strand, counting down.
AATGTCACTTTTTACATCAGTGGCACCCCCTTGTCTTTAGTCAGATAATTTAATCGCTTTAGGAATGGACGGGCGTGTGGAGCTTGATTTTCTTTACGAGGGTGTCTAGGCTTTTAGAAAAAATAACTTTAGATAAATCTGATGCTTAGTTTTTCCTGGGCATCTCGGCAAAGATTTAAAAAATTACGGAAAAAGGGTCAGTTGTAGATGTAGTCCTTAATATCTGGGAAGGCAGTATGACCTTAGGAAAATTAAGCTTATGCTCGTATGCACCATTTTCACGTATTTTCGTAATTAGCTAATCACGACTTATTATATAATGACGGCTAAATAGTCAGGATTTTGCACTCAAATTAGCTAATTGTGATTTGTGCAGAAAGAAGCTGGCAACGTCGCAAATTTCCTAAGTATTTATATTAACTAAATTATTTTGTGTCTATTACACCCATTTACACCAACTTTTTTTTATTGGTCTTTTAAGTAAGAGATCAATAAATTTTATTGTTCTCATGACTTAGGAATTATTTGCACCAACTCTTTTTCTTCTTTACATAGCTGTTGGCACCCATATTGTATATTCGACACGGCAACGCTGTTAACCTAGCCGATTTCGAATGGGATTCTATGCGAACAGTCTTATTGGAACGCTCTTTCGGCTAACTAAACGTCAAAGAATCTGTGATATCTTGTGTTTAACCACAAAAAAGTAATTTTTTTGTTTTTATTTTTAATTTTTAAAAATCTTAATGAATTAATGAATGTGGAAGACACAAACAAAAGGAAGAGAGCGCTTAATTTTACTCCGCGTGAGCAAAATTTATTGTTTTCAATTGCTTTAAAACATAAAAATATTCTAAAATCTCTAAAAAAAATCTAAATCTCGTAAAAAAGTCGTCCATTTCTTCATAATAATTTGGCTTTTCATTGAATCTCCTAGGAAACCCTAAGTCCACGAAGTCACCAACTTCAATATCATCATCATACATATCCTGCAACAGTTCTTTGTCCTAAATGTTTACATATTCAATGGTAGAGGCGAAAACTACTAAAAGATAAAGACGTACGTACTATAAAGGCGGATTCAGAGTTCCGTATATAAGGTAAGCAGTATGAGGTATGCAGTAAGACATAAGGAAAATAAACTATAGCAATCGCATACTGCTCCTACCGCTTGCGGCTTATGGAATTCTATGAACAGCAGCATGCGGTTGCTATAGTTTATTTTCCTTACATCGCTTACCTTACGGAAGTCTGAATCTGCCTTTAAGGTATATAAGGTGGTGTGTATATAAGTATGACAAATCTAAAATACGAGTAGGTACATAATAGCCAAAAATGGCAAAGCAGATATTTTAAAATGTTTACCTTTTTTTTATCATTAAGTAATCTCCTCTCCCTCAATAACACTTTTCTAACCTCAAAAACACCTTAATGGAGCTTTAAGTGGCCAATGCTCACCACTTACTTAATAAGGGTTTAATGGATACATAAAGTTCCCCTAAAAATCGGTGCAAGGCAAGAAAATTATTAAAGATACCTTAAAGCATCAATAGCCTATTGGTCTCATAAAAAAGTCGGTGCAAACGGGTGTTAGAGGCATAAAACCTTAACGCCAACAAATGATTTATAGAGGTAACTGGATTGTTGTTGAAAAACGACAAAAAATGTGAGATTCTTAAGTACAGTTTAATAACGTATTAGTATTAGTATTAGTATTTAGTGCCATGCCATAGAGCATGTTAGTAGCTGCGCGATACTAATATACTGTGATAGATAAACATTTGTAATAATGTCATTCTGGTAAAAATGTGCATAAATGTGACTATAAGATGCCTGACTGATTTCCAATAATAATAACAAATAATGTATGCTGGGTTTATACAGCAAAATAAAATGTAAGATAACGAATAAGAACATCCAATAAAAAACCATACTTGTAATGACTTGACCACATTTGACCAATCATAGATTCTTATTTCTTATTTTATTTACTTTATAAACCCAGAATTAGCTAAAATCAGTCACGGTCATCCAGGGCATGTAGGCATTTTATATTAGCAGTGGCGTAGCCAGAAATCGACTCTGGGGGGAAGTTCATCATTTAATAAAAATCAAATGGCAAATTTTTAAAAAATAGGTTGGTGCCTATTGCTTGAGCTCGTAAACTAAAGGGAGGGGATAGGGGCGGTTTAGTAGGTGTTGAGTTAGACTAGTCTAGCACCAAAAATTCTATTTTTTACGCGTTTCAAATGTTTTTTCAAAAAAATTGCTTAAAATTAAACAAAATTGTAACAATATTTAATATTAATATAGCGCCGCAGGCGAAAATTTTCTCAAAAAAAAAATCTTTAAAAATTTCGGTCTCTTGGGTTTTTTGTAAAGTATTTTTGAAAAAGTAGATTGGGTTAGATCCCAGCTAAAGGTGGGTTACGGTGGCGGGAAAAATTACTGCTGGTGATAAAAATTCCTTAGAATGAAACTAAAACTGTAACAATTCATGACGTCATAGCATCGCAGGCAAAATTTTTAAAATTTAAGACATCACACCAAACACGTCACAAACCGGAGTAAAGGGTTAAAAAAGTGGGGGAGCTATAGGTGATTAATTTATTGTAGATTGGGTTGGACCTTCTGCGGGGGGGTTCACCCCCAAAACCTCCCCTGGCTACGCCACTGATATTAGTAGGGAAAGTATAAATCATCGTCAAATAATAGGTCTTCCACCTCCATATTATTATTTTTTTGACAAATATTTGTAAACATAAAACAAAACATAACCTCACTAATTAACTAGCCGCGGTTATGTGGTGCTTAATTCTAGGCCATCGGGCGATTACATTTAATTGCCGATTAGGAGAACGAAAGGCTTGGTGCATAAGAATATTACATAATATTATGTAATCACGGCTAAAGTCTTAATTAGAGAAATTGTACAATGGTGCATACTCGCATTAAGTTCATATCTGCCTTCAGTCAGAAGTCTTCAGCGCCCTCTTCTAGGGTGTGTGTCGTTCCTAAGTTTAAAAAGAGCGGCGGGGGAAAACCTCAAGAATTGAGCAAAAACCCAATTAAGCTCTTACAATTCATAACAAGGTGCATGAGCACAGTGGCAGACGAGTCATTACAACACCTCACATAATAATTTTTTGCGTCCCATCAGCTTAAGTATATTAAACAGAATTCTCATAAAACCTGATGAAAAATATCATTACCATTATTATCATCATCATTGGCATAATGACGCTATACGAAAATTCACCAAACAGGTATTGAGTTTTCTCAATAAGCAGGTTGTTAATTAAGCATGTTTTAATTTAAACGCAACGTAAACAACACCGAATTTATTTTTTTCGTTTAGGAAGTTAGCTACAGAAGAGAATTACAAAAAACATTAAAATTTGATGAGGTTATGTTTGGTTATATTTAAAATTTTTGGTTTTATTAGGGCATATTATAAATCTTTTTGTTTGTGAATCATTTTTAAAAGTTAATTTAAAAATTATATAAAGTTGATTGATACTATTTATAATCACTCTTATTTGTCACTTTCGACAAATCCATTTTTTTAACAATTTCTTAAAACTATTCCAAAAGTTTGTGCGTTTATATCAAAAATACGTTCATTTTTAAAAAATATTAAAAATCTGACTCTTCCACGTTCATGTTTATTGCATATTTAATACCATGTTTAGGTGTATTAAAACATGAAATTTAAATGGGATATTGTTGCTCTTTTTGCAACGAAGCTTCTGTACTATAATGTAATTCGGTTTCGCGAAAGCTCAACAAGGTTGGAAGCTACTTAATTTAACGGTGAAATTAAAAAAGGAGCCAGGCGTATATGTCCACGTTACAGGATGAAACATCCTATCTATTCAGTGCCTATCTGTACTATTAAGGTCCTTGTTACGATCTACGGAAATAGTTTTTAACAAATCTGCTAAATGAAATTAAGTTTTTATAAAAAACTAAAAGAAAATTAAAGAGTTCGTCAGATATTTGCGTTAAGAGCCTAAAAATGAACAACCGTGCAAAATGTTAGCTAATTCTGACGTTTAGTGTTCCCTGGGTACCCTGGGTGCTTATTCTTGAAAGTTAGAGAAGGGAGCGCTCCCGCGGAACATACTAGGGAGTGACAAGAAGTACTAAAATTAAAATTAATAACGAGTTTTAAAGGTTTATTCTACTCCCTGGCTAAATTATCTTACATTGAACTAGGAGAAGGCAGCATTCCCTCGATATATCACTTGATTTTGACCGCTCCCTAATTCGCTCCACAGGAGAATTTTGCTGCCTACCTACACCTCCCCGACAATCACCGTGGGAAAAGATATAAAAAATTATTGAAAAAGTTGTTGTTTTTTTCTTTAAATCTGGGGAGAAACTATGGACTTAAGGTGTATTTTGATATCAATACATAGTAATTTTATTTTCGCAATTTTTGACTTTTTGACCTATCTACGCTTGGATATATATATTAGTTTTTTGGAAACCCAAAGCTTCAAAATTCATAGGATCAATATCAAACTTGACATTTCCTAAAAATCCAATGCAACTTGAAAAATAGGCATTTTTAACCCCTCCATAAGTTCTTTTTGTGTGCGACACTGTAAAAAGTCTGAAACATCGGTTACGAAGCCACATTCTTTCGAAACATATCGATGTGATATTTGAAAAATTCGGTCAAGAAATAAGAAAGTTTGTATTTTTAAATAGACTAGAGTTTACCTGCAAAATCAAACTTATTAGGAAAAAATCTACTTGTTTAAATAGCAATAACTTTTTCAAAAATTTATCGATTTTAATCAAATTTATAGAACTTGTGTCACAAACGATATTTGTTAAAAATTCAAGATGGCGTGTCGCACTTATTTAAAAACAGGCATTTTTGACCCCCCTCAAAAAAACTTTTTCTGCAACACTGTATTCAATCTCAAACATCGGTTGCCAAGAAATAAGCAAGTTTTAAATCTTTATATAGACCAAAGTTTGCCTGCAAATCAAGCAGTTTTTTTCTAGGGGGGGGGGTGAAATATGCTTATTTTTTAAATATGTCCGCCATCTTGGATTTTTAGTAAATGTCAGTTTTATCATTAGTTCTATAAATTTTGAACCTTGTGCCTTTTAAAAAGTTTAAACCCATTAAAATCGATCAATTTTTGAAAAAGATATTGCTATTTAAAGAAGTAAATTTTTTCTTAATAAGCTTGATTTTTCAGGTAAACTCTTAAAAAAAAAAATTGCAAACTTCCTTATTTCTTGTCCAAATTTTTCAAATGATATATTGATGTGCTTCGAAACAACGTGGCTTCGTAATCAATGTTTCAGATTTATTACAGTGTCTCTGCGACACACAAAAAAATATCTAGAGGGGTTAAAAATGCCTATTTTTTAAATAGGTACGCTATCTTGGATTTTTAGGAAATGTAAAATTTGTAAAAAGCTAAATATTATTAAAATCGGACAATTTCTCGCTAAGTTATATACTCTTTTTTCCGCCGGGTCGCCAGTCATATGTTGGGGATACTTACACTCTCCAAAAGTTTTACACCTTGTAGAAAACATGACAAAACCAACAACTCCGTATTAACCAGATCTCTCGCATAGCGAGTGCATCTAATTTTTTGCGGTCGCCGTTCATCAATCACCGGTCTCATCAACTCTGCCAATGAGACCTCATTAAAAGGACAAAAACCACCTCGTCTTCTTCTTCTTTTTACGTTTGGCTTCTTCTGGTTTCTTTGGGCCAGCGAGAAACGGTGGTCGAAACACGGCGAAAAAACGGCCGATTGAATGTTGATGGAGTCGAAGAAATTATTTAAGAGCCGAGACCAGTAAGAGTGTGTTGCATACCCAAAAATTGAATATCCACACACAGGTTAATGTACTAAACTGGGTCGTTTATTTATCGTTCGAGCACTCTTTTCACTCCAAGATTGTAAAACTTGTAAATATTCTAACCCATCGATGTACTAACCTTCTAACCCCATTTATATGATCGCGCAGAGTTTGATATTTTTTAGTTTGTTTTTTTCCTATGACAACTTTCCGAATTCACCTAAAATAATATCGGTCTTTCATTTTCGTTGTCCTTCAAAATTGTGTAAGTAGTTTTCCCATTTTTATTAGTAATAAAGATAGACTTTTTCATAGAAGGCTTTGGTCATAGCATAAACCTGGAAGCATCAAACAATCCATGTTTTTAAAAAAGGCGCTTATTTCCCAAGTTAACCGAGAGCTCAATTCTTCGAGCGTATAAACGAATGCAGAAACGGGTTGCCTACAGATTTTGGTGGTGGGAGTAAAATTCTTACGGGGAGCGAATTAGGGAGTGGTCAAAATCAAGGGAGTAGAATAAGCCGGTCTCCGTAGCGTAGTAGGTAGCGTATCGGCCTGCCGCACGGAAGGTCTTGGGTTTGAAACGTGACATTTTTTTTGCGGAATTTTAAAAAATAAGATTTTTAAAATCTGGATACACTGGTGAGTTCGGGGCAAGAGAGGCCTTGTTTGGTATTCAAGTCTTGGTTCAGCGGTCTAGGGATGTGTCGGTGCCAGTATATGCTTGTTTCATAGATTATGAGAAAGCATTTGATCGAGTCCAACACGAAAAGCCCATAGAATCGCTAAAAGAAGTTGGTCTAGGTGACCCATATAGCTATTAGATATAAAAAGAACCAGGATGCGAGAAAATCGTCGCGGCAACGGTCAAAATCTAGATTGCCATGAGATGGCCAATGGGCTAAAGACGGCTCGATTGGAGCCTGCGCGAGTTTGTAACGTCGAATCACCTCATTTCTCGTTCAGCGCACTTCCAGCTGACGCATGCGCATTGGAGCTCGTCTTTAATCTATTGGCTACGGCCAACTTGGTATTTCGCAGGCGTTTCCGCGACGCTTTTTATCATAGGGATTCCGATTTCAACAAACTTTTGTTGTACATAAAGCGTTTTTAGAGTTATCCAATTTTGATATAAAATTGGTGATTGTTTGTCCGATTTAAACAAAACTTTTTTCAAAATATAGATTATTCCACACGCTTCATGTGTAACAAAAGTTTTGTTTACATAGGACAAAGTTCAATATGGCCGACGCAACAGAACGACTGATATCTGTCAGTTTTATGTTACACTTAGGTGTTTTGGGAGCGCTTCGTAATTTTCAGTAGGCGGTTCAAGATGGCGAAGCCAGTTTTGACATTTTGAATTTTATTTTTAAAAAAGTGACTATTGGCACTTTGACGTCACTATTTGGCTACTTCCGGGAGGAGTAGAGAGTTGGTGTAATAAAAGAAAATTCTTAAAAATCTTTTGTGAGTACTCAAAAGAAAGTAGCTTTTCTTTCATTTGAAAATAAAATAGATAATCCATAGCCATTGAATAATAAAATATTGGGTTTTATTGAAAACTTGTTAAACCAAATTTTATTCAAGCTCAAGTCGGTTAACTCTGGTTCCCGCAACACAAAACTGAGCTGCAGTATTGATTTATTAGGAGCATGTAACTATGAGATACTGTAATGGCCCAAGTGTCACAAAATGTGTAACAATAATAACTTTGAAAAACAAAGAATATAATGTAAAAAACAGGGTTGGTCATGGACAAGGCCAAAGGCGAAAAATCTACTGCGCATGCTTGACGCAGTCTGCTCGCGCGCAGTGTATTTTTTGGCTTTGCACTTTTCCAGGCTAACTTGAATGGGAGAGCTAATAGACACTTTAAGTTGGTCATAGGACGTACACGCAAACGTGGAATATAGCGCAATATTCTGTCTTCCTTTTATCTGTACAAAAGCAAAGACTTCCGCTTGAATACAGATTTCAATGTCCAATCTCTGCGGTCTATCGTTGAGCTTTTTCATCAAGGTCACGTCATTTGCATGTATAACGTTCATACATGACGCCAACCTACGTAGCATAGCGTTTGCGGAATGTTAAATTGCTAACGTGAAGATGTCATCAAATAGGCAGCGAGTCTGGCTGACGGGAGCCAAAAATCAATAGACGATTGGCCGAACTCAGGAAAGCAAGATAGAAACACATGGTAATAAAATGTAAAAGACAGAAAAATCCGAGTCGGAAAATTTCACGTATACCGCTGGGCACCTCGTACGTGTCATGACCAACTTAAAGTGTCTATACATGTCATGATCAACGTAAAGTCTCTAATAGACACTTATGGATTTTTTGACTCCCGTCGGCAAAACTCGCTGCGTATTTTATCGTATCTTCACTTTAGTAACATGTCGCAGATGCTATAGATACTACGTAGGTTAGCGTCATGTCTGAACGTTATACATGCTAAAGAAGTAACCTTGATGAAAAAGCTCAATGATAGACCACAGAGACTGAACTGAAAGTATCTATTAGACCAGTTGTTCCCAAACTTTTTCAGTTTGGGGACACTTACAGTTTTAGTATTTTGTCAGGGCGCCCCTGCTCGCAATATGCATATATAGTTGTGTCCAACAAAGTGTTGTATATGTATAATGTATAAAATATGTGCTTTGCAACTTGCCTACTGTATTGTAGCAAAGCGCAAGCGTTGTACAACACTTTATTTAACATCATTGTAAATATATTGGTACTAGTTACAAAACACATGAATGAAAACAACTCCAATCTAACGCTCATATAGGTTTATTATTAAATTAACACACAAGAATACATTATTATTGAAGGAAAAAAAATCAGTGTGATGCGTGAGCTTGGTAATCTGCACACATTTTTTCAAAGCGGGGAATAAGGCTTGACACTGCCATTCCCATTTTTTGCTCCACGTTGATCTTTGAACGATATTGGCTCTTTATCACAGCTAAAGCTGAAAATCCAGCTTCGCATAAATAGGATGTTGCAAAGGGGATTAGAATCCTCAAAGCTTTTAAACTTAGAACCGGATATTTATTTTTGACGGATACCCAAAACTCCACCAAATTAGAAGAAGCGAATTTTAATTTTAGGCTGTTGTCGCAAGATAATTCAATAAGACTCTCTTCTTCTAGTGACGTGAATTCTGGTGGCGACTGTGCATGGAAAGGATCTTGAATCCATACAAATTTTTCGACATTTTGTTGTGTAAAGTATTTTACAAACCATTCCGAGAGTTTCGAACAGTGTTCGGTGAAAAAGTCTTGAGAGATAACGAGCTCATTAGAAGCTGAGAATTTATGCATTTGTGGAAAACAATCTTGACCGCCATCTTGATTAATTTTTCTTATTCACAACTGCAGTTTTTTCCTATATGCTGCAATTTTCTCTGATAGTTTCAAGATATGCATGTTATTGCCTTGGAGAGACAGATTTAAGCCATTCAGTTTGTCAAATATATCGCACAAATATGCTAGTTTCAGCAAAAAGTCGGGATTCTTAAAGTATCTGGAGCTTGCATGACCTTCCTCTTCTAGGAAAATGTGGATTTCTTGATATAGCTCGAATGTACGGGATAAGACGTTTTCACGTGAAAGCCATCGTGCACTGGAGTAATATAGCAGCGCAGTCTGTTCAGCTCCCATGTCCATACAAATAATTTTTAATAGTCTGGTTTTTAGCGGCCTAGTTCTTATGTAGTTAACTACGTCTATGATACGTTCCATAACCAAATTCAATTCACAGCCCAACGACTTCGATGCAAGTGCTTCCCTATGAATGATGCAGTGGGTCCACATGGCATACGGTGCTTTACTGCGAATAAGTGCTTGCAATCCACCATAACGGCCAGACATTGATCGAGCGCCATCAGTACAAACTTCAATACACTTCTCCCAATCTAAATTATTCTCTGTTATAAACTTGTCAAGAATTTAAAACAAGTCTTGAGCCTTTCCGCTTTTATCGATACTTTTGCAGAACAGAGGGTCTTCAACAATAATATTATCATCCAGGAAGCGTACGTAACAAATAAGGTGTGCATCTTTATTACTGTCAGTATCCCCATCAAGTTGCAGACCAAATTCCTTGCCTTTCATTTTCTCTATCAATTGATCATTAAGATCCTCAGCTATATGATGGATTCTTCGACTGATAGTGTTGTTAGATAAAGGTACCTTTGAAATTAGTTTTCCCGCCGATTCTCCTAAAATAAATTCTGCTGCGATGGTGTGACGTTTCTTGCACTTCGCAACCCTGTATATCACTTTGAAAGAGGACAGCTGTGCGTTGCTAGGTACTGAAGTTTGTTGAGTAAACACGTTCTTTTGTTTTTGTACATTCTGCAACTTTCTTGTGAAAAATTCGCGTGACTTTCCAACCATTGTAGAATGAATGGTTTGGAGATGTCGTTTTAGCTTATTTGGGGGCATATTTTCGACCGCTAGAATTTTCAAACAGAGCACCCACTGCGGTCTTTCCTCATGATTAACTTCTACTGAAGTAAAACCAAAGTTTAAATAGCTATTATCGTATTTGCGATGTTTCCTTCTTTGTACTCCTCCGTCACTTGTCGATGCTTGATCACTCTGTCTCGATCTATCAATTTCCATAATTAATAAAAATCTTTACATCTTGTGACTAACTTTTTACGAAAAAACGAAGCAACCGATTCGATATTTGAACGTTTATGTGTCCTGAGTTCGTAAATCACAACACTTTGTATCAATACTAAAACTCTCTATTACTACTTCTATTTATCATAACAGTTCAACCGCTTACAATTCCTCTTACGGTAAACTAACCTAGCAAAGCGGACTACGGCGACTTAAATACTGTCAAAGAGCGCTCGCGAAAATTCTCGTCGAGCGACGCGCAGGTCGAATACGGGCTTCTGGAAATTCTAGAAACTTGCTCTGCTCTCTCGGGCTCGAGGCTCGATTAATAGCGGATGCGGCGCCGGCGTTGCCAAACGTAACTCAAATTTTACCTTATCAGGAGCGCCTGACGGCGCCTCTGGTTTCCTCTCGCGGCTTAAAGTAAATATTTCAACGCATCCGTATCGGTATAAGTAACGCGTTCGAAAAAAAGTCAAAATACGCTACATTTTTGACTTGTTTATGTTTCGAACGATGCCCGCTTTTTTAAAGGGTGCGATGACAGGACTGCTGATTCAAATCGTTGCGTACGTTTGTGGGTCCCTAACGATACGTACATCGTTCCGTACGCAACGAGATTCTGTCATCACACCCGTCAAAGAAGCAGGCATCGTTCGAAACATGGCATGAGCAAGTCAAAAATGTAGCGTATTTTGACTTTATTTCGAACGCGTTACGTATACCGATACGGATGCGTTGAAATATTTACTTTAAGTGTCTAATCTCTATTATCACTACAGCTTTTTTTCGGAAAACGCTAGGAAAGGGCCGTTATATGATCTCATAGTTATATAATTGGGATAGAATCCCCCATCATGCACTACTGTTCTATTTTGAGATATGTGGATTCCTCCGTTGCTTGGTCTATATTCCATTAATATGTCTGTGGGACCAAAGAACGGTGGTCGCAGAGACAGCGAAAAAGTGGTGAAAAAGCGGTCGGCTGGGACCTTTTAAAATTCCACCCTACGTGACGGCGATGTTCTCGGGCGAGTTCTTGCAGTCGTTCCTGCGGTCGCAAATCTGTTACATTGTGTATGGACATCAGAAGCGAAATGTTAACAAAAGGTTTGATGAATAAAAAATGATTCAATGATCAGATGGCGGAATCAAATTTCGTCTAAAAAATTCGAGTTGTCCTAATGTAAGCGGCAACATGATATATTCTGAGAACGAATGGGGTTTTTGCAGAATTTTTAAAATTTGGACACACAAAAAATTAACCCGTTTTTTCTTTTTGCGGAAAACTTAATATATTGGAGCATAAAAAAAGTGCAATACCAATATAATTATTTGAATGAAAATTATGTGTGTGTATACCTTTTGTCAAAAGAAATATTTGATAAATTTTTTGTCTTCTAATGTTTCCTTTTTTCACCGATTTTTTTCTAGTCATTTTCAAAAACAACCAACACATAAAAAGGCGCAATTACACAGTCTCTGACAAAGCTCGTGCAAAAGATCTAAAATTTTTTGCGTGTACATTTTTGTGAGCTTTTCTTTGAACATTTTGTTCGGGTAAATTTTTGAGCAAATCATTGCTATCTGTTTTGGAAACATATTTTTAAAGATGAGAATAAATAAAATTTCACATCAGTGATCAGTGATCTCAATTCTTTAAAAAAATGGAACACCAACTTTTATTTTAAATTTTTGTGAAAAAAGCCGACGGCAAGCGAAACATTATTCTTGGCTATCAGTTTTGTCACATGGATTAGGGTTACTTATAATATATTTTTCTTAGGGTTTTTCCAGGATTTTTTTGCCCGGGGTTTTTTTTGGGATTTTCTTGCGAGTTTTTTTTATTTCCAAGGGTTTTTTCCTAAATTCGAAAAACAACCCACGAAAATTTTTCTTTTAAAAAAAAATTTTGAGTTTTTCAAATATTGGCAAAAAACTCAAAAATTGCACTTTTAAGCGGTAATCCGCGCCTCACGACTATGAGGAGTGGTGGGGAGGGGATTTTTTTTTAAACATATTTTTGTAACTGTACTTTACCCTTAGCTTTGATTGTTTTTTTTTTAAATTACTCACACCAGATTTACCTAGTTAGTTTAAGGCCCCAAGCGTTGCTTAAAAAAGCAAAAGGTTTATGAAAATGCTGATGATACATATTTACTGTCAATTTAATGTAATAATCAAGGTCGATTACTGACACTGAACAAACAATATGCAAAGGGCAACATTCCGATTCAAAAGTCTAGTCTATTACTGCTAAATTATATTTTTTAGACAAGGGTCGGGATCGTAGGGTTGTAAAAGTGGGTAATAAACGGGTATTATTTAGACCGAACGTGCTTTTGTTCATATATTTGAGATTTAATAAAATGTATATAGGTTTTTTCATTTTCATTCATTTTTTTTTTAAACTAGGAAGTCAAATAAAGAGCTATTCTTTTAAACGTAAATGTTTATCATTACATTTTACAGGCAACAGCAATAAATAAGTGCCAATTATTATTTTTTATGATTCTCGTTTTTTTTACAACCCCAAAAAAGTTACAAGTATACTGGCATATCCCCTATAAAAATCAGGTCAATCGAAGTTGCTTATGAGGTAAAATGTGAATTTCGACATCAAATCGTTTTTCCGTCGGAAAGCACTTATATATATACCTTGTTTTAGTCTTTTTATTTTCAGTTAAATTCAATGAATTCCCATAAAGCTATAAAATTTAAATTTGTAAGAAATTTCTATGCCATCATTTCTTCAAACAAATTTTGCTTAACATTCTCTCCAAAATTTCCGCGAGTCTTTTTGTACGAGATTTTGCTCGAACTTTTCTTTGAACATTTTGCTCAAGAGGCTCGTGTAAATGTTTTTCGGCATTTCAACATCAACGGAAAGTTCGTCTGTGTAAGTGCGCCTTTAAAGACCTTTTCTGAAAATTTTAAATCATTTTTCTCGTAGTTTTTGGTCTTTTTGGATTGCTTACAGTTTACTTAAAAAATAAAAATGCCAAGAGTTCTCGGTCGCCAACAATTTCATCATTTAAACAACTTCGAGAAAGGACGCATCGTGGACATGAAAGAGTCTGGTTTTGGTTTACGGGAAATTGCAAGAAGGGTTAATGCCAATCCATCAACAGTGTTAAGAGTTTGGAGAAGGTGGTCCATTGATGAGACTTTAGACGTCGTGCGGGTTCTGGACGCCCTAGATTATTACAAGGTCGTGATTTACGGCATCTCAGACTTCTTGCTCTCAGAAATAGACGGGACAGAGTGTTTTCAAGGATGACAGTTAATCGAAGATTGGTTGGTATGGGGCTGAGGGCTTACCGTCTGCTTTTGGTGCTACCTTTGACGCCACAACATAAGGCTCGCCGCTTAGAGTGGTGCACAGCTCGACAAAACTGGAATGACGAATGGAATACCGACGAATCCAGGTTTTGTATAGGCGGCCATGAGGGACGCAAGAGGGTTAGGCGATTTCGAGGTGAGAGACGAAATGTAGACTTTGCTGTTGAACGTGATACAGCAAGACAGCAAAGTATCATGGTATGGTTTATGTTTAGGAAGCAGATCACCTCTAGTCCTCATTAACGGCAGTCTGTTCGGCGATATATCGATTAAGGGCTAATTTTACAACCAAAGGTAAAACTCCAGATTAAACCATAGTTTAAACTTTAGTTTAATCTTTGGATTAATACATCGGTAAACAAATTGCTCAATTTTATAAGTCGGAGTTAAACCACGGCCATGAAGAAAGACTACATTTTCTTTACATATATAGGGTTGATTATTTTAACCAAAATGGCACCAACTAGAACTTGATAAAAATCAGTCAAGTAGTTTTTGAGATATCAGCGTTGGTTACAGACAGACTTACAGCCAGACATACAGCCAGACGACACAACAAAAAGGTTCAGATTTGTTAGAAAGATATACAGTATATATACGTGTGAGCTCGGTGTGAGAATAAAACTTGCTGGTCTGTGGGATGTTCCAACAATTGTCGAATTTCCTTGTGAACAATTTCGCATATCTCTTTAGATAATTCAATACTCTTTTTAAAATCTACATATCGTCGGACTCCTCCAAAGGATTTGTTCTAGGACAAATAATATCTGGTCTTCGTGCTTCGACAATTGTCTTCATCCAGTTGATCAAAAATAAATTCTAAGTCATTGATCACAGCGATTTCACTAAATACTTACAGTCTTTTTACCAAAAACAAATTTTTAATAACTTTTTTGAGGTTAGAATCTTTTGGTAACTATTAAACTGAAGTTTAACAACCACCCAGACCGCCGGTAACGGTTAAACCGAAGTTTGTTGGTAAACTGGACCTATAAAACGTAAAAAAGTCGACATCTGTGGTTTAAACTGAGGTTTGACGTTTAACTATGAGTTGTAAAATTGCTCATAAGTGCTGCAGCCAGTTTTACGTACCCTACCTACAAATTATCCCAAATGCGATCTTTCAACAAGATAATGCCAGACCGCGTATTGCTCGTGAAACAATGGACTTCTTACATGAACTTGGCATAGAGACTTTGAAATGGCCAGCAAGATCGCCTGACTTGCCGCCTATCGAACACGTATGGGATATGATAGGGCACAATCTTAGTCGATTACCACGTTCCCTTGAAAACTTAGATAAACTCTGGCATATAGACCATCTTATTTTGTCAATGCTTAATAGAACAAACGAGTGCGTAAATAACCATGGAGGAGCCACTCATTATTTTTTTTTTTTAATTTCTGGTATTGTATTTTGTTTGTTCTCCAGTCAAATGTGTTTTAAGCCTAACCAAATCAATTCTAGGCAGATGGATCTGAATCAAGAAAAAAAAAACAATAAAAATCGCAATAAAACAGCAGACAAAGTAGGAATCACAAGCTCAGGTCGCAGCAGGGAATGTTTTGTTGTCCAGGCTATATTTTCGTACCATCGGGCAGTACCGTTTTTAATCGGCACCTCGAAAATAAGAAATAACCGCTTATTACCTTGCTTAATAAAAACTTAATTTTAAAAACAGTTTTTCTTTTTCTTTCTCGGTTCAGTAAAAAAACCCCTTTTGTGTCAAATACGAAAAAAGCAGTAACTCTTTTATTTACTCAGGCAAATAAGTCATTGATATAGAGCAACTAAACGTTTTGTTGATTCGATTATACCATATTCTTAATACAGATAATTCAGTCAAAACTTACATATATATTTAATAACAACATCATTTACTTATTTAAAAATTTGAGAAAATGATATGTTTGAAATTAACTCGCGTCGATCAGGGTTATTCTTAAATACAGAATAAATTTTTTTCAGTGTAGAAGGTGTTATCTATTCCCTTCTCCTATATCTATGGTATAGGTCGGCATTATTATAAGGTAGGTCGAAGAGTCCCTCTGCTTAATTGCCTTTCTGGCAAATTCGTTTCGGTCGTAACGACCAGCCGGTTATTGTTTATGACTTCATTACTGATACAAGAATTTGGTTTGACTTTGCTTTAATTAGTCTTCGGGAGAGAGATGATCTTTGGTTTTTATTGCAAAAACGTTTGCTTGTAGATACAATAGCACACAGTAAATACCTACGAAACAGAGGTGCAATGCTTATGAAGGCTGTATCATTAGAGTAAAGGAAAAATAAAACTTTAATGAATGGCTGTAACTAAACAACATTTATGAAATTTTTGTAACAACCTTAGATTAAATAAAGAAAAGATACACGAAGCATTCGGAGACTTTGGTTATATTATTATCTGAAAATTTTGGGACCTAATTTTCGTAACCGCGAGAGGAATCAATCACTCAATAACCAAAGCACATCAAATGCATGCTCACAATTCAAGAATGATCGCGGCAAAACCGACGCTTGCTCTGCCACTCACCTGTTCATTTACGAACGCCTACGGTTTATCAAACCAGGAATTTATCAGACCGTATTTAATAAAAAAAATCATTGTAAGAACGATTCACCATAGAAACTGCAATTCGTCAAATCAATTTTTTATCCGAACCTTATTTCATCAAACCCATTCAATAACAAATTCGAAATTTAACATAGCCGTTTTTATACGAACCATTGTTCATCAAACTTATTCAATATCAAACTCGTAATTTGTAAAACCCATTTTTAATAAAACCCGGAATTTGTCAAATAATTATTTATCAAAATCGGATTTCGTCAAACTCGTTGTTTATCAGAAAATATTTGCTAAATTGATAGCGCATTCGCCAATAATACTTACATAAACAGGAGGCGTACACGAGGGCACGAGTAAAACAATAACTGTGAAAAATTGTATATAGGGCCTCTAGGTATACCTAACGCTTTATGCACAACCGGGCGTTAAAGTGCATTTGAACGCCCGAATTTTAGGGCGTAATAAAGCACTTTAACGCCCGCGGGTGTTAAAACAGTACTTTACCGCCCGAGGGCGTTAAAACTTATTTTAAGGCCCGTATGTGTTAAATTTAGGGGCTTTTTTAATTACTTATGAAAATCACTCATTCTATAGTTTTTTGTAATACTCTTTTCTTGAATTTGTAGACGAAAAAATGCAAATTTTGGTTTTAATAATTTTTATTAAACGGACGCAACAATAAAATTACCTATAGTAAAAAAATAATAACTATAATAATAATAACTAACTATAATAACTCCATAGGGAAGACGGCTTGTGTTGTTTTACTTTTTCGTTGAAGTATGCAAGTAAGGCGTCTTATTTTTTGGTAAAGCTATGGTGACCCTTAAAATAATTTTCTTAAATACCTTTTAAATTATTTTCAGATGCGGTAAAATAGACTTTAGTAGGACACGTTTTTTGGTAAATTTGAAGACTGTAAAGAACTTTGATTGAAAGAAATTAATACCACCTTATGTTTTACACACTTAATACTTTGAAAAATTACAATTTTTGCTGTTTTTTGGATAAAAATTGCAAAATAAAAATCATATGCACAACACCACTCAAGATGTCAGACAGATGACATAACAGAAATTTTTAGTAAACATTTGCCTTAAATTATTTTCATCTTTAACATTTTTGGAAAATTTTAAAATATTTTTTTTTAGTCATAAAATGCGTTTAACACTCTCAGCGTGTAAAAACCCGCGCCGCGGGCGTTAAACGCCTCCTTTATGACCTAGATACATAAATAGCTATTAAAACAAAGCCATCAGGAGACACTACATTTGAGTATAAGTATTGCTTTTTTAATTAGATTATTATAAGTTTTAATGGTCATAGCTTAGAGCAAGTAAGACTATAAAAGCTTAATAAATTTATTATTATAGAAACCTCTAAAATATTATGACCATGTCAGATTATAAAATTATTCGACCCCATTGCATACATTTTTTTAAAGATGGAGATATAAAACCTTAAAGTTTTGTGAGTTTGTGAGACTTATAAAATATTATATTTTAAAACGAGATGGTCATAAAAACCTTTAAATCTTTATAAGTCATAAATTCTCCCGAAAATCTCATAAAAAAATGTGCTTATACAAACTCATAATACATTATAAAAAACAAAGGTATCATCATAGAAGCTTATAAGGTTTAATGAATCGGTTTGACTATCAAATCTATTAGAAAACGGTGCTTTTATAAACCTATGAAATATTTAAAAACAAAACGTTTGCACTATAAAATTAAACATATTTATAAGTGTGACAGATTAAAAAAATCAGGTAAAAACAGATATATGAAACCATATAAAATGTTACCAAAATCAAAGACATAACTGATAAATTATTACAAACTTTAATAAACCAAAAATTTTACCACACAAAAGCTTATAAACCTTATAAAAACTGATAAAAATCAGAGGGGTTTTCTATGAAATTTAATTTTTTTTTTGGCAGGGTATCCATCGATTTACTAACTTAGTATATAGAATAGGCAATTTAGATATAAATTTTCTGAATGTAGAAAAAAATTAGACCCCAATTTCTTTTTTCATTAACAAAAAAGCTTAGGAAGTGACTTTAAAAAAAAATTCTTATTTTATTACTAGAAACAACAGATACAAGCGGAAGGTGTCGTTGGAGATGCAATTTTATCTAGTATAAGATCCAGTGAAAAGCAGCGCCTTTTTTATATATTTCAGTAACAGTGGCGTCTCAAAGAGTTTTGGTACATTTTGAAATTTTCTAGTTAAGAAAATAGGACGACGCCACTGGAAAAATTTAATTTTTTGATATAAATTAGGTCATTGCTCTTAAATCAACCCTGCCAAGTTTGGTACTCGTAGGTTGGGAAATCTTATTGAAAATGCTAAAAAGGAATATGCAAGAAATTGTTCAAATTGCCATCATTTTTGTTTGAGTTTTTTCAATTTTTCTGGTAGAAGGAGTGGCTTAAGCTACACTATCACTGTTTACTTATTGATAGAGAATTAAATTTCCAACTTTTTTCTCTTTTGTCACTTTAAACAGTCTGTCATCGTTTAGGAGTTATCCAAGAAAAACACTTTTTTGGAGTTTAGAAAAAAAAATTGTGTTCTAATTTTTCCCCCGTTTTTCCTATGTAGCTGAGTCTAATAATAACGATGGTTCTAACCAAAAATGGTACTTGGAGAGTTACTAAACCTGCGGGCAGAGCAACGTTTGCAAAGATTGGATAGAGAAAGTATTAAGTTTTTGTATTGTTTGCCCTACAAGTTGCTCCATTTCAAGTAAACAATATCGTTGTTAAATAAATGAACTGACTAATAGTAAACACATTTTCTTCTGGGTCTAGTGGGTAACTGTAACGATTACCGGCCAGTTCATTAGGCCTAAACCCGTTAGGTTAATGGCGGAGATCCTGCAAATTTGTTCTGATAGTGTCACATTAGAATTAAACCTAGAATGGTATATTTAGCGAAACCGAATGAGTCTGAGGATTAAAAAAAGTGGAGAGATTTCGATATAGTAAACTAGCTATTGCTCGCGACTTCGTTCGCGTGTTTAACATTGTGGCTTTTCCCTCCCCATCCACCTCACGGCTTTTCCCCATTCCCTTTCCACTCACCTTATGCCCCTCAAATACGACATCCGCTTTGTCTTCAGTTTTTTTTTGCTATAAATGATTATAACCATACAGGGTTCCTAAGATTTTCCTTAGGGATAGGATTTCAATAAATCAAACAGAAATGGCATAGAAAGTTCTGCGCGCACAAAAGAAACAGGTATATTGAGCAATGGTGCCAGTTTGTTATTATCTCCGGACTGCTTTCATGAGAAAAAATTGTCGCCACTCTTTCATTGTGAGAATAAATCATAGTTGCAACAATAACCGTTGACAAGATGTCTGCAAATTCCGCTAGATGGCGGTCACACCACGAAATTAAAAGATGTTTTCAGGTCCAAACCACAGCTTTTTCTTGCTTAAAGGAGGCGGTAGAGTTCATTATTTACGATACTGAGCGATAAACTCGTGAGGTTGTTAACATTAGAAATATCTTCGCTTTTAATTAAATTTCTTTCCATTCTGTTCTACTAGTGACATCTATCCGGAAACGGCCAAACCATGCAGCTATCACTAGCAGCCAAAGAAATCAATAAACGGCGCTGTTTTTCCTGCAGAGCTTTTTGCTTGCGATATTATTGATTTTAAATAAAGCTGGCCCTACACTACATTTGATATTTTCGAGGTGTTTTATGACATGATTTCTTCAAAACTAGCGGGAGGGTAAAAGCGAAAAATAAGGGGCCGCCAATATTTGTAACACCCAAAAAGGGGTGAAAAGATTTATTTTGCTCTGTTTCTTTACAAAAAACGTTTTTTTTTACGAGAAACTTGAGCTCTGCCACTTTTTTTATTTTTTTCTTCAACTTTCTCGAAACTTTCGTCATACCGTAGAAAAAAATTATTTCCTCCATGGTCATACTCTACTTTTATTCGAAAAAATTTAGAAACAGAGACGGGATCAGTTTTCCTAAAACGGGGGATCTTGGTTTCGAGTGAGAAGATAAAGGGCACCGCAGGCAAAAATTTTTCAATTAAATTAGCCGAACGCAAAAATGTTAGAAAAACAAAGCACGAAATAAAAATGGCGCCGCTTACAATTTTTTTTCAAAATTTACGTAATTTCGGGAACGCAAAGAAATAGGTCTAAAAATATCAATTTTCTCGCCCTCCTTCACTGGGACTACAGGGGCCGTGCACAAATTACGTAATGGTCATAGGGGGGAGGGGGGTTACAAAACGTTACGTAGGGGGGAGGGGGGTTTTCGACAGCGTTTGCATTTGTGAGAAAATGAATGAAAATAAGTGAAGTTTTTTTTTTGGGGGGGGGGAGGTAGTGGTCTTGAAATCGTTACGTAATATTAGGGGAGTGGCGTGCCAAACCGTTACAAAACATTACATAGGGAGGGGGTCAAACTTTGGTAAAATCACCGTTACTTAATTTGTGCACGGCTCCACATCTGACTGTTCCTCCTTTTTGATTTCGAATCAAAGTGCAAAACCCGGGTTGGACGTTCGAAGGCGTCAACCCGTCCTATTTGCTTGATAAAGTTTCTACGGAAATATCTCAGTCGATTTCTCCGGCCGTGTATGAACGCTTTAGGTTAGGCATTTGCATGTATCTCAGTCCCCAGCCTGTAAACAGTGCGTAAGGACAATGTTTACAAAATGAAAAGCCGAAAAATATATTTTTTTAAGATATCTTTCATCAGTTTGGTATTAAAGTCGAGTAAAAACAATTTTTATTTCAGTCCTAAAGGTATGAAAATGGAAAACATTAGAAAACAACAACCTGGAATGGATTTACTACGTGTAAGATGTAGTGACAACATCGCCCCATGCCCATCCTTTTCTGCCTAATGTGCTTTTCCGTTTGTCTGCGTCTTATACACGGCTGCTTGGCCCCCTAAGGATTTGCTTAGGAACTCTGTATATGTAGTAGTAGTAGAATAAGGGGGGCTCCCGGCCCGGCGACTAGGCTCTACGCGAGCCCTTTTCGCCATCCCCCAGAGCTTCCTACTCACGCTCCCTCTCCACCATGGTCGAACCTTCCCGTCCTTTGGATAAAGGTCAGGATATCCGACCATTTCAGCGTCGGAAGGTGTTCCGGCTCAGACACTTCCTCTCCGAAGATCCCCTCTCTGATTGCTCTGTAGGCCGGACACCTTGCAAGATAGTGGTGTGAGGATTCATTCTCTTCCCAGCACTCTCCGTAAGTTGAGTCCCGCACTACCTTCATCCTTGCCACATGCTTTTGGAGCGCGCAGTGTCCAGTGATCTGTTCGTTTCCTGCGCAGTAACCAGTCCCTTCTTGTTTTGCTGAAACCCTGGATGAGCTCCTTGGCTTACCTGGTGTCCTCTGTGTGTTGCGACTCCTGATTTAGTCTTGTATGGGTCCATTCACCTCTGGTAAATATCAGATATGGTTCCGGTCCGACGTATGCTTGAGCTGACCCTTTTCTTGCAAGCTCGTCCGCCATCTCGTTACCTGGGATCCCCATGTGTCCTGGAACCCAGACAAGTTCAACCTCTTTTTCCCCTGCTAGATCCTGGAGGGTGTCCGCGCATTCCTGGACCAGTCCTTTTAGCATTGTAGGTTTACAAAGTGCTTTTATGGCAGCCTGGCTGTGCCGTGCATATGTAGACCTTATCTTCTGCTCCGGTCCTTACTTCTTCCACTCGTGCGGCTTCCAGTATGGCATATACCTCCGCCTGGAAAAACCGTTGCGTACGGACCTAGTGGGTAGCTCTTCTTTATCTCCCTATTTCCTATGAATAGACCTGCTCCTGTCAATTCTTTGTCTGCTAGCCTCGATCCGTCTGTGAAGCAGATCATGGCATTGCCTGAAAGGTCGACTTCGTTCCTAGTCCATGCCTCTCTAGGTGGTATGGTTACCCTGTACTTTCTCTTTTCCCTGATTTTGTGTTCTGGGTTTTTCATCCTGTTTGCTATATAACCATATATAGTGTGACCATAATTTTTTAAAGCAAAAAGGGTACATGGGTGCTACTGCTAAACTAATGCCTTTTACACGTTTTTAATGTTGTTGAAAAAATTTTCTTAAAACTAGAATAAAATTGTAACCATCAATGATGTAGATAAAGCAGAAAAATATTTCAAAATTTTGATCCTTCCAAGGGGGGCTGGGTTGGGATGCGATGAAGTGTTTATTCAAGATATTATTGACCATTGTTGTCATATGGAAAAAAAGACTACCATATAACATAGCCCATGGAAAATTGTAAAAATCAGCATTGACCATTGATGGAGTTCTGATACATTTTTTTAGAAGATAATTACAGTTTTTAAAGGAACTAAATCGTATTCGTAGCAACCAACCGAGAATGTGAGAAAATTGACTTGCCCCAGTATCGAAACAACTAACCCCACGCTAAAGTGCGGTGGGGTGAATTGTTCCATAATGTATCGTCACAGATTAAATATATATATAACTAGTAGTCCTACAAAAACATTTGGAATCTGACGCCTTATTTTTTGTTTCTTTCTAAATCGGAACTTCTAGCCCCGTCTTCCCCTAATTGAGCCTTACTGGGGATCAAGCTTAAGACACAACAACGCAAACATTATTAGATTGGATTATGTTATCCAAAGTTATCACTGAAGCACTGTGCAAAGTAAAAAAATACGACCTTTCAGATTACTCTCTAACATGTTGCACAATTGACGAGAATGTCAAAGAAAAACCACATTATGCAACTTTTAGGAATTTTAAAAATATAAATAGGGGTGAGCTCAATGAAATTCCCAGCAGAACCTCTTTGGACCCCATTACATTTGCAAGATATGTGAACGAAAAAGTTAGAATTCTTAATGAAACTATTTTAGCTAAATTTGACTACCTGACTCCAGTAAAAACTGTCTTCATAAAAACACAGAAACCTACCTGGCTAACCAATAATATTGATCGTATGATGAAACTGAAAGAAAAGGCGTATACCAAATTAAAAAAAAACTAAAGACCCGTCACATTGGACGATTACAAGCAACTTCGAAACATCACAAATATACACGCTCCAACGAAAAAAATGTTTTATGGAAACGACTCAAACGGTTAGACATTGTGGGCAGTTGTAAAGATGAAAAAACCTTGCCTGATAGCTTAAATAACCCTAAAGAAATAAACGAGTAATTTATGCAATATTCAGGGACATCATCAGAAGTAGATAGAGAGCTATTATTATTTTACCATCAAAATTTAAAAACTAACTTTCAAGAATTATTTTTCTTTAGAACACTAACGACAGTCAACAGTCAAGTCACTCGCCATAGGATCAGATCACATTAATTATCAAATGTTGATGTTATGCTGTCCCAAAGTACTGCCCTTCATTGTTAACATAATCAATCAACTCGTGCATCCTAGAGAACAATTTTCCTTTTAAATGGAAAATAGCCAAGGATATGCCATTGCCCAAGAAGAGTATTCCTGAGGGCTATTCGGACTTACGACCCGTAAGCATTCTTCCATGTAAGTCTAAGGTTCTTGAAAAAATTATGAATTCACAAATCAGGGAACATCTGGATAGATATGGGATCTTGCCAGAGTGTCAGTAGGGATTCAGACCGAGTTTTAGCTACGTCTCTGCTTTAGCATTACAGACGATACAGACGATATCATCAAGAAAAATGATACAGGTAAAACTACAGCTCTGGTGCTTTTTGATTACTCAAAGGTATTTGACACAATTATTCATGATCTGCTTCTCTCTATTCCCAATTTCATAGGTTTTAGAGAACGGGCAATTAGTACTTCAAGAAACTACTTGAATAATAGATACCAATTTGTAGAAACCCCACTGGGACAATCAGATAAATGCCAAATCAAGAGCGGAGTCCCGCAAGGTTCCATAATTTCACCTACGCTTTTCTCTATTTATACATGCAAAAGAGCCTAGAAAACTGCAAATCGGACCAATATGCAGACGATACACAGATACACGAAAGATTGGCTCCTTGAAAAAACTATAATTGGCAGAGATCTAGAAAAATTAGTAGATTCTTTCGAACGTCATAATCTTAAAATTAACCCCAATAAATCGGTCATGCTCTTCTTTGGTAGGGACAAGTTAGAAATGCAAAACATGATGAATATAAGTATCCAGAACAGTCCACTCACCACCGCAAAGTGTGCCCGAAACCTGGGCTGATTTTAGACGCAGACGTCAGATTCAGAGAACATGTCAACCACAACATCAGAAAAGCTTACTTATCGGTAAAATTACTATATCCACACAGACATACACTCACAAGTAAACAGAAATTGCAATTAACAGATACCTTAGTTCTCAGTCACTTCAACTTCTGTGACGTTATCTATGAATCTTGGCTACACCGAAATGATCAACTTCGTATTCAGAAGGTACAAAAATCATGTCTACGTTATATCTACGGAATAAGAAAATTTCAGTCAGTCTCCTATAAACCAAGCGATGCTAAGTGGCTTGACATGATAAATCGGATTACACTCCTTGGTATTTTATCATAAAATTGTTCTAACCAAAACACCTCTTTATCTCGCCAACAAAATACGCTTTAGAACTAATGTCCACAATCTTAACTTTAGATTTAAGGGATTGATAGCGGCTCCACCACATACCACAACTATGTTCGAACGGAGTTTTACTTATAATATATAACGCAAATATAATGACATCCCCAACTCTTTCAAATCTCTAGATACGGATGATAATGTAGCTTTTTTCAAAAATCTTACTTTGACTGGCCTGGTATAACTAAACCAATCAGCCTGTAAGCAAAAAGTCAATTAGAAAAGTTATTTTGATGTTGTTCTTTCTAAATTATAAAATTACAACAAGAAACCTGTCGCGGCTTACTAAGTTATAAAAAAAAATTCTCAAAATGCATTTTTTTTAAATAAAATGTCACTTTTCAAGGACGATAAAGATCATACGTCAGTGTAACCATTTTTTTTTAAATTCCTCCATTCAATTATATGGATTCGAGTAATCTTGTTTTGATGGCAAATCTACCATTTAAAGAAAAAATTATGTCCATTTTGAAAAAATCGCCGATATCTTGGCTCCTATACATCCGATCATTGATTTCCTCGACCAAAATTTTAAAGAATTATCCAAAGAATAAGTGTGCCAAATTTCATGCTTTCTGCACAAAATGAACAATTGGGGACCTAAGCCGGACGACTAAAAGGGCTGGACTCGATCAATATATGTTTATTGCCTTCCAGTTCCTTTTTGCATATTTGTAACGAAATGAATTGTATTTGTACTTTTTTACCACTATATATTTATGCAAATAAATTTTACTATTACTATTACACTTTGTTCAATAGAGAGAAGTCAGCAATTAAGTGCATATTAACAGTTACTGTTAATAAACTTAGCGTAAAATAAAATCCGTTTCTTACTTGTGCGGCTAATAAAAAACCACATCACCAAAATCGTCAGTAGGGACAAGAAAAAATAGGAAAAAGCAAATCAGACAATAAAACAAAAAATTATCAAAAACCTTCAATACAAACTCCGTTATTTGTTAAGGTCAACACTTTGCATTACAATTTTAAATATTACCAAACTAAACCCAGGCAGATTTAACAGCATACTTACCAGTCGTACAAATCTCAACAAGAAGTAGAATATTTCCGTGACATCATGCAATCAACTCAAACATGGAGTCTACGTGTGGTCCCCGTTCAATAAGCAATGTCAAATGTCAGTGGATGACAGCACCTTAACATCTTCATTATTTTCTTCCTCTCTCATTGCTAAAAACCGCTTTCTCGGTTTATTCTCACATTTTAAACGGATGGAAGGCTTTTGGGCAATGAAATGTTTTATTATCGATTTTCAATAATCTCAATGTACATTATTATGTTTTAAATGTCCTAATTTAACTTTATTGCTTTTTTAGCCTATTTCTAGGTGTATTAACTTTTTTTCAGACCCTTGTCCTTGGACGGGCGAGTTTTAGAATCAGAATAGGGTAAAACATAGCGTTGTTATGTTTCTGGGCTATTGCAGCCCTACGTTATTTTTTTCTATACGTTATTTTATCCATAACACTATTAAGTTATTCTGCACACAAGTTGTGTCAAGACAAAAATGTGCACAAAGGGCGTAAAATAGCGAATGAACAAAATGGCGCTATTTTGTCCCTCGTTTTTTTGTCCCACATTTATTCATAATGTATAATGTATAATATATAATGTATAATATATAATATATAATATATAATATATAATATATAATATATAATATATAATATATAATATATAATATATAATATATAATATATAATATATAATATATAATATATAATATATAATATATAATATATAATATATAATATATAATATATAATATATAATATATAATATATAATATATAATATATAATATATAATATATAATATATAATATATAATATATAATATATAATATATAATGTATAAGGTATAATGTATAATGTATGCATTATTTATAGTGTAATCTATCACAGGTGAGGTGTTGCATAGATGTTTGATCCAGGGACAGTTCCTGATTTGATAAAAAATTTGCAGGTTTTCACCAATCACACAAGTAGGGATGTCACGAGTTGCGCGACAGCTAACAAACACGACGGTACTCATCACCTTTCGATTTAAACATCGATGCTAGTACAAAACAAACGAGTGTGTTAGGTCGTATTTAATTGGCTTTCAGGGAACTTGTGACAGAGCCTAGTTTTGCCGTTGTTGAAAATCTACTTTTACTATCGAATTTTCCATGAAATCAAGAATAAGGTCCTAGTACTTTCTGTGTTTCTCTTTTGTCCATCTTTCCAAGCAGACACGTACCGAGGTTTTTGGTATTCAGAATGTTTTTCTTGGTGATACTTGTATAACTACGATATCTGCCACACCCGTGTTACAAGTGTTTAAAAAATAAGTAAATATACAAATTAATGACAAAGAGATGCATTGAACACAGCTAATTTGTAATTATTGTTCTGGGGAAGTCTAACGATAAATGAGAAAATACTGTCGCATTCTCTTTAGAGACAACATAAGTTAAAAGTTGATTGCGCTGGGAACAAAACAAATAAAGGGTCCATAATATACAGGTTGTTATTTTTCTCGTCTCATACATATATGTACTAAAACCAGTATGTAAAAGAATACGCGTTAAAAAACGATGCAAAAATACACTACATGGTTATAACATGTAGGTGTGCTTTTATGGTGGATGCGCTGATAGAACAGCTGACCGGAATAGTCCCTACGCACCCAACAAGTGCAGTCAGCTTTCACCGCATCCACCATAAAACCGGGCCTCATTTAAGAAGACACAATAAGTGCAAAATGTAACGTCTTTTAGGTACAGTGAAAAAAATTAAATTCCCCTTTAATCAATTAAGAGGAAGTTTGAATGACCAAAAATTAGGTCAATGTCGGATAATAATAATAATATAAAAGATTGAAAAGGTAATTAAAACTTGATCAGGTTCAACAATGAAAAATGTTTGCTTTCAATTTATTACTGTGATACACACAGAAAAAAAAGACAATGGTCTAAGCAAATATTTTTTTGATTTTAGTTAATACTTTCTTAAAGCAATTGATGTTTAGTTGAAATGACAAAGTTTTAGGTACTATATTTGAATCTAAATATTTGTAATAGGTGACTGCCCATATATATTCCGGTAACTGTTCTAAAACATGTATGAAAGGACCCCACACGATTTTTTATGTGGGAGTGCAAATTGGCAAAATCAGCCTTTTAAGACTTTCATTCTCTCAAATTTACTAAATATGTACGGGTTCATTTACCTTTTTTTTTATTGTTTAAAAAATGTTTTACCTACCTTATTACAAAGAAATGTAATGGATTGTGGGAGGTAAATGTTTGCCGGCTGGTGAGGTAGAATTTGAAATAACCAAAATGTCCTAAGTGTTGTTCGATTTCTGACGTTGTTTCCGCTATCAATTTTAGGGTCTTTAGGTTTCATAAGCAATGCTTTACTGTGTATAGTATGGTGTGTATATAGTGTAAATGGTATTTCGACAAAGTATCATACGAATTTTTCAAGTTTTTGGAAATTTAGCTCATATTGTTAGTAAAAAATAAATAAAATATAAAATATTTTAAAATTCAAACGTCATCCATTAACTTAAAGCAGCAAAGAATTGAGGAGGGGCAATACATTTTTTATCCCCTACGTCACACTAGAAATTTGGATCAATAGACCCTATTTTATCTTTAAAATGATCAAAAAGTCGAGAATGGATTAGCACAGTATTTTTGGCTTTTAAGATTGTATTTTATAAAAGCTGCCATATAGTGTTTCTTTAAAATCTACAGTATAAAAAAACCTATTTCATCCACTTTTTCTTTTGCATTCAGGGATCTTATAATTTCACATTTTTATGCCATGATTTTGCTCAAATTTTAAAGCCTTCTTTCCAAACTTTCGATTTCTAGAATAAAACACTCACATTTTTCAAGTTTTTACTGTTTTTTAAGCATTCAAAAAAAAAATACTGCCAAAAAACATTTTTTCTCTGTTAAAATAAAAAATATTTAAAGTTTTTGAAGAGAGACAGCAGGATATAAAAAAGTATTTCAGAGAAAGATGGAAATAATTTAAGGCAATTGTTTAACAAAAATTTCTGTTTTGTCATCCGTCTGTCATGTTTAGTGGTGTCGTGTGTAAGACAAAAGATGGTATTAATTTCGTTCTATACACTCTTTAAATTTACCAAAAAACGTGTTTTACACTATAAGTGTATTTTGGCACATCTAAAAATAGTTTAACAGGTATTTACCTAAATTATTTTAAGGCTCATTATGGTTCTAACACTATATTACACTAAAATATTTTACTTGATTTTTCTTTTTTCAGGAATGTTTTTAATTTCTGTTTTGTGTATATTATACAAAATTTAAGAAATTGGCTTGGTCTAAACCTTGGTGTAAAAGAAAGTTGAGTTTTGAAGAGAAAGGCGGATGTAAAATTTTCAATTTTTTTGCGATAGGTAATTTAAGGTAAGAAATATATTTTTACAAATTAAACTTAAACTTAAACATATCTTGAGAGCTCTGTTATCAGGTTTTGACATTTTATATAATATCGTGATCTGGTCATAAACACACTCTGTATTCAAGACCTAGTAATATTATAAATGCGAAAGTTTGTGTGTGTCTGTTTCTTCCTCAATCACTAGGGTTGCCAGGTTTAAGAATTGGTTTTTCGGGACAACATAATCAAATTTTCGGGACATCTGTTTCAAATTCGGGACATTTTTTTTTATTAAAAACACTGCAGAGCAAGAAACAGAAACCGAAAAATATACTCCTACCACCTACCTAACCAAAAGCATCAGATCAGCTTACCTCATCATTGAAATCTTCACTTTTGCTTTCCACATCCATGGATTACTTCTTATATTATTAAAGTAACGTACTCAATTAGAAGGTAAACAAAGTAAAATACTGTGTATTGACCGTGAAACACCACAACAAAACCACAACATAACCTCCCAACGTTTAACTCCGCCTAACCTACGATACGCGCGTTCCGGCCAAAAAAACAAAATGTAAAAATAGTGGCTTAAGAAAAAGACAAGGCACCAAAACAAGGAAAGGTATAAAAGGAAGCTAGAAACAATTTTTTTTATGACGTTTTCACTTCAGATTGAGGAATAGTAAAAAATCGGGACATTTTGCGTCCCGAAAAGAGTCTTTTCGGGACTCGGGACACAGAGGTCCAAATGCGGGCAAATTCCGAAAAATCGGGACACCTGGCAACCCTATCAATCACGCAAAACAGCTGAACCAATTTGGATGAAATTTGGTAAGAAGACTTAGTAAGGCGGGTATTACACTATAAAATTTATTTGACACAGATCTTTTTTTTTAAAAGATGTTTGATGAAACATTTTACAGGGTAATATACAATATTTTATAAAATGTTTCATCAAATAACTTTTATCCCTTCCCTTTATTCCCTTAGACATGACCATCTGTTTATCCTTCGTGACATATTGTCTTGTCAGTATTGCAGCATGTCATATTTTGTCAATGCTTGTTAGGCCGGTATTACACTATAAAATTTATTTGACAAAGATATTTTGTAAAAGATTTTTGATAAAACAATGTTACAGTTTAATATACCATATTTTATAAAATAAAAGAAATATTTTATAAGATACGGTATATTACTTGTTTCATCAAATAACTTTTGCATAACAAGCATTGACAAAATATGACAAGCTGCAATACTGACAAATACAATATGTCACGAAGGATAAACATATGGTTATGTCTAAGGGAATGATGACGAAATAATAAACCTGGGCAAAATGTACCTGTGAATCGAAACGTTTTTTTAATCAAAGATTCTCCTAAAAAATGTCGAAGTTAATCCATAGCAGATTTTGCTTTGTCAAGATTATTACTTGCGTCGACATTCATTCGAAGATGTCCTGGTTTTTATCTTAATCTTCAGTCTGCGTACTTTTTCGTATGCTTATTAAAGTTGACAGTCTTAATGTCAGGTGTGAAATTCATGTTAATTTATCGAACGGAATTGTCTTCCGTTGCTTTTTCAAAGGATACAGGCATGAAAAACATCATAAAAAGAGGAAATTTGGTAAGAGTGTTTTTCTTACATGTATACCTAATAAACTACTCTACCCAAATAAACTTTATTTGTGGCTACTAAGTTTTGTATTTCATAAAACCTGAGCACCCTGGCACAAAAATGCAGGATTCATAATTGGCGCTTTATAAGCGTTTCTTTTCATGGGATTTAAGATAGAAATGCGTAGTTGAAGGGTTGTAATATCTCTACAAACATATTAAAAGTTTTTAAAATATCCTAGGGTTGGGTTGCGAAAAATATGTCACATAGTAGATTTGGCCTATTTATTTTGCCTATTAAAATAAATTAAAAATATCTCGTGAACGGCAACAGCTACAAATGTTTTAATACGTCAGATGAGAGCCAAACTGTGCTCTATGCAACAACCATTAAAGTGTGGGTGCCCCCTGGTAAGTAAGGAAAATATATAACATAGTACATTTGTCCTACATATTTAAAGAAAATAAAAATATCTCGAAAACTGTAGCTTTGAAAGATTTGAACCTTATACCAAAATTTTTGGGTAATATTTACGAAAATCAAAATTTGAAAACCACATATCAATAGCTGCTTTATTTCTAAAGTTATGATTTAAAAAAAATATTTTAACGTTTTTTTCAAATAACTCGGAAACTAAAGCTCCCAGTAATTTGGACTTTATAATAAAATTTGTAGTCCATATTCATGGAAACTTAAATCTGAAAACCATATACCGCTACTTGCTTTTGTTCCAAAGTTATAATTTTTTAAATATTTTATTTCCCTTTTCTCCCCTACAACCCCCCACTACCCTACCCAAAAGTTAATCAGTTCATGGTCAGCCGATAGAGGATTGTTGTACCAAATTCTGTTAAAATCGATTACGGCGTTCTTGAGTTATCGTGTATACAGATAGACAACAGACAACTTTTTCTTTTCGTCGATTAAGGTGTTTTTAAATCTTAGTAACTCATTTTTGATAAAATTAAGAAAAGTCAAAATTTTACGATTTTAATAGTCCCCCATATTGGTATGGTGGACTAAAAACAGTTTTTTTTTATTTTAAAAAAACTAGGAATATTTTGAAAACTTTTAATATGTAATTCCCTCAAACAAGCCGAGCTACAAAATGTGGTGTTGAAAATATTTGGGCCCCTTATGATGGTGTCCCCAGGTTAACCAACGTTAGTTTTTTCATAATATTGTATTGTCACCGTAACTATAAACGCATGATTTGTACAGGGTGGTCCAAATTTGAGGGGCCTCTATAGCTTTGGGCTTTTGCAGCATAGTTAGCCCAAAACTAATATACATGTTACGGGCTCGATTTTCAAGAAATATGTCAAAGCGTTTCTGAGCTACAGGGTGATTCTCAAAAATGTGCGTTTCTAAAAACCCTCTACAACTTTTTTATTTGTAAAGATAGAGATTTTCATTAAAAAACATTTTTTGAAGATTTTTTAAGGGCAAATCTGCCTGTTTCACCGATTTTGTCTTAGAGCTTTTAGTTCACGAGATATAACACAAAGTTACATTTTTTTAAATGGAATTCCCCAATTTTTTCAAAAAAAATAAGTTTTATAATAAAATTACCTGTTAAACGATGTGTCATACACCTATTTTTATTAAGTAGTTAAACAGATATCTGCATTTTTTAATAATTACTATAGTAGGCTGTGTTTAACTCTGACCTATGCAGTTTTAGGGTATCTATCTAGGTAGCTATGATCAAATAAAAACAATTGCCATAATAAAGGAGCCCAAGTGTCAAAAGTGTCGTCTTCGTCAAGATATAAAAATGTTTGAAAACTTTGAAAAGTACGACATGATAAAATGTTATATTGAAAGTAACGAAAATCGACAAACGGCATTAAATCTATATTTCTAGAGATATCCGGAAAGAAGGCAACCTAGCTCAAAAATATTTTTGAAGTTAAAACGTCATCTACAAGAATACGGATCCTTTACAAAACCGCGGCCTAGGACGTTTAGAAGCCTAGCCAGAGATAGAGTTGGAAGAACTCCGAATACTTCCACCAGGGCTATGGAGAGAAACACTGGAATTCCACGCAGCAATGCCGTTCGGGTGCTTAAAAAACACAAGTTTAGGCCTTATCGACCTCGACGCGTGCTCCAATTATGGCCACGAGATTTTGCTCCAAGACGTGCATTTTGCAGGTGGTACCTAAATAAAAGCCCGATTTTGCCAGAAAAGTTATTTGGACGGATGAGGCAACGATTTCTAGTGATGGAATATTCACCAGATATAACTGCTATTACTGGAAACAGCAAAATTCCCATATTATGGTGGAACAAGCGAATCAGGGAAGGTTCAGTTTTAAGGTATGGGTAGGTATCTACAGAGGACAAATTATTGGGCCATATATTTTTGATTGAAATTTAAATGCCGAAAGATACCAACAAATTTTAGAAGAGCAGGCGATTCCGTTTATCGACAATTTGCCACTTCAGCAAAATAATGAGCTATACTTTCAACATGACGGTGCACCTCCTCACAATGCACGAGACATTACTAATTTGCTAAATATTGTGTTTGCCGAAAACTGGATCGGAAATAAAGGTCCTATATATTGACCCCCCAGGTCTCCAGACCCGACCCCTTGCGACTTCTTTTTATGGGGGAGAGTCAAAGACCTTGTATTTCGAAATCGCCCAACTACTAGAAGGGAATTGGAAGAGGCACTTCGTACTGCATTCAGGCAGCTTCGTGCGGTAGAACTTTTTAATGCAGGAAATAGCGTCAAGAGAAGATGTAGGATATGTTTACAAGAAAACGGCCGTCAATTTGAGCATTTGTTTTAGAATTAAAGAAAATTGTTAGATGTAGATTTTAGGTGTTACATAGTTTAATTAATAAAAATATTAAATAAAAACTTTTAATAATTTTATTTTTGTTTAATATTTTAGGGTTGGTAATTATAGTAAACTAGAAGTTAAAGTTCGAGGTTGATGTGTCCCTTCGTGTCGTAGCCAACTTGATTTTGTATGAAAAAAAAATAATAAAATTTGATTTACACATTTAGGGCGCGCACAGCGCCTACTATGGTAAATATCAAAGTATGCAAAAATCTTTTAAACTATTTAATAAAAATAGGTGTATGACACATCGTTCGACAGAAAACTGATTTTTTAGAAAAATTGGGGTATCCCGTTTAAAGAAATGTAACTTTGTGTGACATCTCGGGAACTAAAGGCTTTAACAGAAAATCGGTGAAACAGGTAGATTTGTCTTTAAAAAATCTTCAAAAATGTTTTTAATGAAAATCTCTATCTTTACAAATAGAAAAGATGTAGAAGACCTTTAAAATTGCACATTTTTGAGAATCACCCTGTAGCTCAGAAACGCTTTGACATATCGCAATGCGGTTTTTAGTTTTCGACTTCTCTTGAAAATCGAGCTCGTAACATGTATATTAGTTTTGGGCTAACTATGCTGCAAAAGCCCAAAGCTATAGAGGCCCCTCGAATTTGGACCACCCTGTACAAGGTGATTGTTTATAACTGGAACACTCAGTATCTTTTTTATTATTGAAAATAAACTTAAGCGCTATAACAACTTTTTTTTGTTGCCCTTGGTATAGAGTGTGTGGCAATAAAGACAAATTTTTGAAATAGCCCTGTATATTTTTGGATTTTTGAATTTTTGAAAAAATTAGCTTTACAAAAATATCAAACACTATTTCAATATCTTTTGTAGTTTCTGAGATATTTGCGTTTAAGTTTTAATAATTGTCAAAATGAAAATATATTGGAAATGACCAACTAATTAAGCTACCAAGTGGGCCATGAATGTATTTCTTTATTTTTACGATATAAACTTAAAAATCCAGTGGCCTTGGAAAAAAAAACGATTGATTGATTGTAGCTTGATCGTTTCTAATGTATTTGATTAAAATTTTAAACGCAAATATCTCTATATTAGAGACATAAAGCTATTTGTAACTCATCGCGGTATACGTATCCGCATCTAGCGAGAACCAAGCAGATTAATTGGTCAGAAACTTGTACCACGTTCGAAAAGAGCAGATATATGCTAATCTAAGGTGTTCTTAAACGCGATAGGTGTTGAGATGCGTTAGGTATCACGTATCGGTACGGCACACGTATCGTATCTCAGCACCTATTGCGTTCAGAAACACCTTAAATTAACATATATCTGCTCTTTTCGAACGTGCTACAAGTTTTTGACCAATCAATGTGCTTGGTTCTCGCTAGATGCGGATACGTATACCGCGATGAGTTACAAATAGCTTTATGTCTCTATTCACCGTTGCTATGGTTACGTGACGTCAGCCACGCGACACATAGCATAACAGTTCGACCAATCAGAGACGGATTTGGAGGCGCCATATTGCATATACATAGATATATTTCCATAAGGTTGAACTTTTTATGCAGCATGCTATGCACTATGCAATTTTGTGTGTGATCAGCTTATGCACTATGGTTTTGGCATTGCTTCCCGAAACTTAACGGTTATAGAAATCGTTTTTACGTTGTTTACTGTGTGAATCGAAAGCTTTTTTATTTTTCAGTTAATTTAATAGTGCTCTTCACCATTTTTTAAGGCCGCGAGCCGCCGCTGTTATAAACAAACACCCTGTACCAAACATACTAATTAAATTAACTAACCTACATGTGTAGTTAAATAAAATCCTGTAAAAAATGTCTAATTCAAGATTTATTGATGAAATTCAAGTAGGAATGCTTGCTTAATTCCTTAATCTCTTTTTGAAAAAAAAACGGGTGTTGGTTGGATCTTAATACGTTTCACACTCTCTAGATTTACGAAGCCGTTAAATTAAACAAAATTTTGTGAGGGATCAGTGCTTAAAAATTTAATCTTTTTGTTTTTTTTTTAAATTGTATAAAAATTTTGGGATTTAATTTTGATTTTTATAGAATCTGTTTGTAGCCCCGGGGCTCTAGTATTCTTGACACCCGTGTCCGTGAGTGTGAACAAAAACACATTTCGCCTCCTTGTGGCCGCTAGGGACACTACATGGCATTTTGTTAAATTTATAATATACTGGAGATCAAAAAAATGCAACACCAGAAAGGACAAATATTTTTGAATTTATTTATTAATTTATTAATACATTATGATGCTCTAAGTAATTGATTACATTTTCAAGACGATTCGTTTGTTCTATTGGGCATTGACAAAATAAGATGGTCTGTACCATATTGAGGAACACTCATCGAAATCCTCCTTACGACATGCCCGAGTTCATCTAAGTTTCCAGGGGGATGTGTTAATCGACTAAGATTGCGCTCTATCATATCCCATACGTGTTTGATAGGTGACAAGTCAGGCGATCTTGCTGGCCATTCCAAAGTCTCTATGCCAATATGCGGTCTGGCATTATCTTGTTGAAAGATCGCATTTGGGATAGTTTTTAGGTAGGGATGTAAAACTGGCTGCAGCACTTCATCGATATATCACCGAGCAGTCAGATTGCTGTTAATGAGGACTAGAGGTGATCTGTTTCCTAAACATAGCATCCCATACCCATGATATCTTGCTGTATCACGTTCAACAGCAAAGTCTACATTTCGTCTCTTACCTCGAAATCGCCTAACCCTCAGGCGTCCATCATGGCCGCCTAAACAAAACCTGGATTCGTCGCTGAAGCTTATGGTATTCCATTCGTCATTCCAGTTTTGCTCTGCACCTCTCCAAGCGGCGAGTCTTCTATTGTGGGGTCAAAGGTAGCACCAAAAGCGGACGGTAAGCCCTCAGCCCCATACCAAGCAATCTTCGATTAGTAGTAGTAGTAGTAGTAGAAGAGAAGGGGCGGCACGAAGCCTGGCAAGTAGGCCTCCCTGGACCCTTTTTGCCCTACCCCGAGCCTGCCCCTAATCCACCGCCTGCACCACTAGTCTGGCAGTCTGCTATTTGGTTTCACTGTTCTTTTTGCAAAGTCCAGTATTTTGTCCCTCTGGTATGCCTCGCAGTTCGCTATAACGTGTCGAGATGTCTCTTCTGCCCGCCCGCAGGCCCGGCAGGTCGAGTCATTCTCCACCGCGATCCGGGTCATGTGCTTCCTTAGTCGGTTGTGACCTGTTATGATACCTGTCAGCAGACCAGCGTCCCTTCGCGATCTCCCATTTTTGTCTGGCTACATTCGGGTCCTTCATGAAGTCTTTGGTCTGTCTGCATCCTGTTCCTCCTTTCCAAGCGGTCGTCATGGCATTGTTGGCCCATTTATTGAGTCGACTTTGCAATTGCCTCTTGGTTGTTCCTAGGAGTGGTTCCGGCCCTACATACTGGGTGCTTGCCCCGATCCTGGCGAGCTCGTCGGCCATCTCGTTACCCGGCACCCCCATATGTCCCGGTACCCACATAAGTGTCACTTGTTTGCCCTCTCCCAAGGATTCTAGTGCATCCGCACATTCCTCCACCAGGGTGTTGTTGATCTTGGGCGCCCTTAGTGCCTTTAGGGCTGATTGGCTGTCGGAGCATATATAAACATGCTCCTCCCTACCGTTCTTTATTTCTTCCATGGTTGCAGCCAATATTATGGCATACACCTCTGCCTGAAAGACCGTTGCTTGCTCTCCGAGCGGGTAGCTCTTTCGAACCTCCTGGTCTTCCACATAAACCCCCGATCCTTTGGTTTGCCTCTCCGACAGTTTCGACCCGTCGGTGTAGCAAATCACGGCGTTCTCCTCGAACTGTTGGCGGAGGTTTTCACTCTGCCATAGTTCCCTGTCTGGGATGACTACTTTGTACCTCTTGTTGAATCTCCAGGGGTTTTTTGGTCTTTGTGTTTTAATCGCTGCCATAGGGATTTCTCTCTGGGCGATTTGGGCAATCCTAAAGGCGCAATTACACAGACGAACATGCTCAAACAAAAGCTCGTGCAAAAGATCTAAAATTTTTTGCGTGAACATTTTTGTGAGCTTTTCTTTGAACATTTTGTTCGGGTAAATTTTTGAGCAAATTATTGCCATCTGTTTTGGAAACATATTTTTAAAGATGAGAATAAATAAAATTTTACATCAGTGATCAGTGATCTCAATTCTTTACAAAAATGGAATACCAACTTTTATTTTAAATTTTTGTGAAAAAAATCCGACGACAAGCGAAACATTATTCTTGGCTATCAGTTTTGTCACATGGATTAGGGTTACTTATAATTTTTTTTTCTTAGGGTTTTTCTCGGATTTTTTTGCCCGGGGGTTTTTTTGGGATTTTCTTGCGAGTTTTTTTTATTTCCAAGGGTTTTTTCCTAAATTCAAAAAACAACCCAGGAAAATTTTTCTTTTTCAAAAAAATTTTGAGTTTTTCAAATATCGGCAAAAAACTCAAAAATTGCACTTTTAAGCGGTAATCCGCGCCTCACGTTTATGAGGAGTGGTGGGGAGGGGATTTTTTTTAAACATATTTTTGTAACTTTACTTTACCTTTAGCAACGGTTGCTTAAAAAAGCAAAAGGTTTATGAAAATGCTGAAGATAGATATTTACTGTCAATTTAATGTAATAATCAAGGTCGATTACTGACACTGAACAAACAATATGCATAGGAGCAAAATTCCGATTCAGAAGTCTAGTCTATTACTGCTAAATTATATTTTTTTTAGACAAGGGTCGGGATCGTAGAGTTGTAAAAGTGGGTAATAAACGGGTATTATTATTGAGATTTAATAAAATGTATATAGATTTTTTAATTTGACTTAATTATTATTGTATTGTGTTTTAAACTAGGAAGTAAAATAAAGAGATATTCTTTTAAACGTAAATTTTTATCATTACATTTTACAGGCAACAGCAATAAATAAGTGCCAATTATTATTTTTTATTCTCGTTTTTTTACAACCCCAAAAAAGTTACAAGTATACTGGCATATCCCCTATAAAAATCAGGTCAATCGAAGTTGCTTATGAGGTAAAATGTGAATTTCGACATCAAATCGTTTTTCCGTCGAAAAGCACTTAATTAAAAACACCTTGTTTTAAAACTTAGTCTTTCTATTTTCAGTTAAGGTCAATGAATTCCCATAAAACTATAAAATTTAAATTTGTAAGAAATTTCTATACCAACATTTCTTCAAACAAATTTTGCTTAACATTCTCTCCAAAATTTCCGTGAGTCTTTTTGTACGAGATTTTGCTCGAACTTTTTTTTGAACATTTTGCTCAAGAGGCTCGTGTAAATGTTTGTCGGCATTTCAACATCAAAGGAAAGTTTGTCTGTGTAAATGCGCCTTAAGAGGCCCCGCAGCTTTCCCTCTTCCTCTCCATTGACCTGTATCTCTCAGCCGGAGGTGGGTCGCCATCGCTTCTTTTCTGATCCAGATCGGAAGCGGCGGCAGTCCCAGAATGGCTTCGAATGCCGTCCTCATAGCGCCGGTTATCCCTCTGCATATGGTTCCCTGTAGGCTCCTAAGCTTGAAGGTAGTAGTGACCTTCTCCACTGCCGGCCACCAGACTATGGATCCGTACTGGATCCTTCTCCAAACTCTTAACACTGTTGATAGATTGGCATTAACCCTTCTTGCAATTTCCCGTAAACCAAAACCAGCCTCTTTTATGCCCCCGATGCGTCCTTTATCGAAGTCGTTTAAATGATGAAATTGTTGGCGACCGCGAACTCTTGGCATTTTTATTTTTTAAGTAAACTGTAAGCAATCCAAAAAGACCAAAAATTACGAGAAGAATGATTTAAAATTTTCAGAAAAGGTCTTTTATGTGTTGGTTGTTTTTGAAAATGAATTGAAAAAATCTGTGAAAAAAGGAAAGATTAGAAGACAAAAAATTTATCAAATATTTCTTTTGAGATAAGGTATACACACAAATGATTTTCATTCAAATAATTACCATATACAGGGTGTTGCATTTTCATTTTGTTCTCCTGTATATATTGTTGCCAAGAGGCCAATATGTCATTGTCATAGGTCGAACTCTTCAGATTAAAAAGAATATTTTGACTCTCAAACCCTACTGACTGACTGCGGCATTTTTGAGGCTGTTCAAAGGTATGGCGATATTAAGTGTTATATTAGTAAACCTATTTAAACAGGTTTAGTAAAATCATCATTAAAAGAGCCTCGGAGAGCAAAATTTAACTTTATGCTCCCCAAGTACCTCTTTAATGACAGAAAAACATTCAAAAAGGCACCTTTACTTTGACATTTTTTAAAATACATAAAAAAAAATTAACACTTTGATAACATTTTGCTTTCTATATATTTTTTATGATGTGCGGCTGCATAAAATTTAGTTTTTTCTTGTGATTTCTAAACAAGATATAATAATAAAAAAGAAAAAAATCGCGTACCTTGGCACCTTGTATTTCGAGGACATTTGATCATCATGTCGGTAATATTTTTTAGTTTTCTTGTTTTGGTTTTCGTATCACCTATATTTGCACTCCTATCTTATACTAAAGGGTGGGCCAAAAAATCTTGCACACTTTTGAATCTGCTATAACTTTTGATCGAATGGGTCGATTTTAAAATGTTTTGACTTTTTGGAAGGACAAGACAAAGACAAAATTTGACATTTTCTAAAAATACAAGATAGCGAACGGTTTTAAATAACGGGAAATTTTCACCCCCCTGTAAAAAAAATATGTGCGGCACTGGAGAAAATCTAAGTCATTGTGACAAAAGCCTTATGTATTCTCTCTATACGAAGGCATTACTTAATTAAATCGGTTAAGAAATAAAAAATAAGAGCTTTTATATTGAGTGGAGTTGTTTGCTGTAACTTTAGATAGAAGTACAAGACTTAAGGCTTGTTGTTGTTCAAAATTTAACAATTCTCAAAAATCCATGATGGCGGACATTTTTAAGTAATGGGTAATTTTCACCCCCCCCCACTCTTCTCCGAAAAAAAAATATGTTTGGTACCTATACTGAACGAAATCTAAATTAATGCGACAAAAGTTCCCTCCCTGTTGCATATATGAAGGTATCACT
This sequence comes from Oxystoma pomonae, assembly GCA_963921995.1. Taxonomy (NCBI): domain Eukaryota; kingdom Metazoa; phylum Arthropoda; class Insecta; order Coleoptera; family Brentidae; genus Oxystoma; species Oxystoma pomonae. The sequence goes on along the minus strand of OY998169.1, from coordinate 82,064,597 downwards.
AAATTAAATCGGTTAAGAAATTAAAAATTGATCATCAAGTATGGTGGCATAAACTAAATGTCCCTGTCCTTAAAATTTACCTGCTTCTGCATATAGGAAAATGTCGCAGATTTTATTAGGCCCATTGAGTGGCCTGCTAACAGCCCCGATTTGAATCTGGTAAGGCGCATTTACACAGACAAACTTTCCTTTGATGTGGAAATACCGACAAACATTTACACGAGCCTCTTGAGCAAAATGCTCAAAGAAATGTTCGAGCAAAATCTCGTACAAAAAAACACACCTAAATTTTGGAGAGAATGTTAAGCAAAATTTGTTTGAAGAAATGTTGGTATAGAAATTTCTTAGAAATTTAAATTTTATAGTTTTATGGGAATTCATTGAACTTAACTGAAAATAGAAAGACTAAGTTTTAAAACAAGGTATTTTTAATTAAGTGCTTTCCGACGGAAAAACGATTTGATGTCGAAATTCACATTTTACCTCATAAGCAACTTCGATTGACCTGATTTTTATAGGGGATATGCCAGTATACTTGTAACTTTTTTGGGGTTGTAAAAAAACGAGAATAGCAAAATAATAATGACACTTATTTATTGCTGTTGCCTGTAAAATGTAATGATAAAAATTTACGTTTGAAAGAATATCTCTTTATTTTACTTCCTAGTTTAAAACACAATACCATAATAATTAAGTCAAATTAAAAAACCTATATACATTTTATTAAATCTCAAATATATGAACAAAAGCACGTTCGGTCTAAATAATACCCGTTTATTACCCACTTTTACAATCCTACCATCCCGACCATTGTCTAAAAAAATATAATTTAGCAGTAATAGACTGGACTTCTGAATCGGAATGTTGCTCCTTTGCATATTGTTTGTTCAGTGTCAGTAATCGACCTTGATTATTACATTAAATTGACAGTAAATATCTATCTTCAGCATTTTCATGAACCTTTTGCTTTTTTAAGCAACCGTTGGGGCCTTAAACTAACTAGGTAAATCTGGTGTGAGGAATTAAAAAAAAACCAATCAAAGCTAAGGGTAAAGTAAAGTCACAAAAATATGTTTTAAAAAAAATCCCCTCCCCACCACTCCTCAGTCGTGAGTCGCGGATTACCGCTTAAAAGTGCATTTTTTGAGTTTTTTGCCGATATTGTTGTTTTTTGAATTTAGGAAAAAACCTTTGGAAATAAAAAAAACTCGCAAGAAAATCCCAAAAAAAAACCCGGGAAAAAACCTAAGAAAAAAGTATTATAAGTAACCTTAATCCATGTGACAAAACTGATAAGAATAATGTTTCGCTTGCCGTCGGCTTTTTTTGACAAAAATTTAAAATAAAAGTTGGTGTTTCATTTTTTTAAAGAATTGAGATCACTGATCACTGATGTGAAATTTTATTTATTCTCATCTTTAAAAATATGTTTCCATAACAGATAGCAATAATTTGCTCTAAAATTTATCCGAACAAAATGTTCAAAGAAAAGCTCACAAAAATGTTCACGCAAAAAATTTTAGATCTTTTGCACGCGCTTTTATTTCAGCATGTTCGTCTGTGTAATTGCGCCTGTAGACAGCCATTATTGGGGAGATTTAGAAAAAGAACTGTACAGAAATGGTCGTAGTTACGGTGACATTAACGAACTGTGTCAAGGCATCACAGAGGCCCATCGAAGTTTGCCCCAAAGAAACATATGGGGATCAGCTTAGAAAATCTGAATAGCCCGATCTAGATTATTATACGTTAATTAATGGTTATTTTTATTTAAAAGTATAAGTGTGTAAAAAAATGTATACAAAAAAAAGTAAACTCAGCGTAGGCTCGGCCAAATAACCAATACATGCCACTCTAGCTACAAAATCAGTAGTTTAAAACCACATCAATTCTTTTAAATTTTATTACAAGTCACAATTTTTATTGAAAACACTGGAAATGATGACACTAACTTGTTTACTTCTTAACTGATTTAAGCAAGTGATATCTTCATATACCTAGCAGAGATGGGAGGTAGAATGGCCTTGATTTTGTTTTGCTGTCCGCCATCTTCGATGTTCAAAAAATGTCAAAGCCGCAAGCTTTGTTCACCCAAAAATGTAAAAATGTTTAAAATCAAGTAATCCGATCAAAAGTTAAAGCAAATGACAATGTCGAGTCCAAAACCAATTATTTCAGAGTTTTATAGTTTTCCTATCTCTCAACCGATTTAATTAAGTAATACCTTGACTTAGATTTTCTCAAGTGCCGCACGTATTTTTTTTGCAGAGGGGTGAAAATTACCCAATTTTTGCGAAATGTCAAATTTTGAACCGGATCGGAAAAGTCTCATGTCTTGCCTTTCAAAAATTCAAAAAAGTTGAAAAAATGTGAAATCGAGTAATTCGATCAAAAGTTATAGCAAATTTAAAAGTGGGCAAGATTTTTTGGCCCAAACTGGGATTATAGACGGGGCGCAGCTACCCCGGGACCTTCACTCTTCTCCACAAATCTGACTACAACAACCTATTTAACATTAACTCAAACAACAACAAAAAATCTGCCTTAGTAGCCTATTTTTTCAGAAAATCCGTTATAACTTAAAAATCAGTGAACCGATTTTAACAAGTGTTAGTATTTTTTGAAGGTATTAGCATTGTATAATACAATGTTATTAGCAAAGCCTACAAGCTTTAGTTATTTAGTTTTTTTGATTTTGTGTATTTCAATTTTTGAACACCAAGAAATCAGAATTGCAAAAATTCAAAAAAAAACAAAAACATTCAATTGTACTAATCTAATCTCGAAACCAGTACATGCTAGAGGCCAAACGGGTGCCCTTCAGTATTGCCATCTTTCAGTTTTGTTTAGTTTTCGAGATAATAAAATAAATAAGATGTTTATTTGTTCAAATCCAAAAATTACAAAATCAATAGAAATATAATAAATCAAATAAACATACAAAATCACCATTTAAGTATAATATACTTGTAGATGCTTTCCTTAATAATATCAATTTTACTAGTCTCACTTGTGTGGTTATGTCAATATTGGGAATTTAGACACATTGGGGAATTTAGTCACATTCGGGAATTTAGTCACATTGGTACACTCTGGATAAAACATACATAATAAATAATTTTCACAAGTAACTCTTCAATAGTTCTAAAATCTGTCCACGAAATCCGTAATTATCCAGTTTTTCGATAAGTGTTTTATTGCAAACCGTATCGAAGGCCTTCGCGAGGTCTAAAAAAAACTCCTAGGCAGGGTCTACTTTTATCTAAAGAGCTGTATATTTTTTTAAGGATATTAATTTTTAAAATAATAAACGACGACTTCACCGATTTTAATGTGGTAAAGTGTTTTCGCAACTTTTCTAATGAGTTTTTAAGTTATATTTACAAAATTGTTACTTGATTTTAAAAAGTGGAGGGGGTGGTATGTTAAAAACTGGTTTAATAAAAAACATGTTATTAACTTTTTTCTTCCCTAGTCATTCTGAATACGTTCTGATAGTTTTTCGCTGGCTTCGTTTATGTTAGTACATGTGGAAGCTGAATCAAAACAACTGTTTTTCTACAAAATTCTTTTTAACACCAACTTCTGCGCCTCATTCCCTAACGTCGATATCGCATTAAGAATTTATTTGGTGCTTATGATAGCAACTGCACCGGCGAACGATCTTTTTCTAAAATGAAATTTTAGACCAAGGTTTGGTATTTTTATCTTTGCTTATTAATGATTTTGCTGCAAAAAAAACACGTCGAGTGTCTTTTACATAAATAGTTACTACCTTATATATATAAATATATAAAAATGTATTTTTTATTCGTTGTGTTGGAGGAGGAGCCCCCAGTTTTTCATTTGACCCGGAGCCTCCGCACCCTGTAATCCGGCGCTAAAAGTTAAATCGTTGATAGTTCGCCTTAAAACTATTTAAACCAATGTTTCAGGGTTGCCAAATTTTGAATTTTCAAATACGGAACACTTACTTAGTTCACATATAAATATAAAAAAATTCTGTCATAAAATAAAATCTGTATCTGTCGGAAAATAGCTATTTTCTAAAAAGTGCAGAATATCCATTTTTCCGCGCAAAAATGCCATTGACAGAAGTCTGTTATGCATCGTTCTGTAAACAGCATTTGCGTGCGGAAAAATCGATTTCTGCAATTCTTTTTCTACGAGCGCTAGCGTGAGGAAAATAAACTAAAAATAGTTTTTTAACATTTAAAATGTTACAGTCGTTACACCATATCAACCTAAAAAAAACTATAACAATTTAATTTTTAAAATTATATTTATTTTGGCTAGTGCTTTGAATTTACTCAGGATTTTCATCGATGTAATTAAGAAACTCTGCACAGGTCATATTACAATTTATACAAATCTTTATCTCTGACTTAATTTATAGTTTAACGCTACATCGGTTTCTACTATTTGACCATTTGAAATTCACCAAAAGCCTTAGATGGAAATTATTTTAAACAGCTCAGGAAATTCCTTATTGTCGTACTTAAAAATTTTTAAATGTGGAACTTTTATTGTCACTTAAGAACCCATGGCGGGACACGGGACGGTTGGTAACCCTGCAATGTTTCCCAAAACGTATTGTTTGAAGATCTTTGAAAAGTTTTCCCGAGCAATGCATTTTCAGAGACCTATATTACTTCGTATTAATCCTTTAATTAATACTGTCATGTGTTTCAGCGATATACAGTTATAATAAAGTAGATATTTACTAGTAATAGCTATTTGCGTTACTAGACCGGAAAATTAAACTTAGAAGTTCGACTTATTTACAGGGAGAACCGTAGTAAACTATCAAAATTTAAAAGCTTGACTGAAAACGGGACCGGAAACTAGGAACTGCCCGGTAAAGTAGATAAAAACAACATCCCTTTTGAGAACATTCATTCAGAAGAAACCAGTCCAGAAAGTAAAACTTTCTATAGAAGAAATGATATCAAAATTGTTTATTTTCTGGCCGAGTAATAAAGAATAAAAAACTCACTTTTTCCATATCGATTGGTGAAGCAGCTATTACTTTTGGTCCAATTATCACAAAATGTTGAGTAGAAATTCACTAGTCAGAGTTTTTTTTAAGAAGAACATTTTAAACACAACGTCCAAAAACACTTGATCTTGAAAATCTATTTAAAATTAACGCTTTTTCTAAAGATTTTTCACATTTTTGAACTTATAGCACCATCACTGATTTTGTGAATTACATTATTGTTTAAGTACACCTTTTTAGATAAAAAAAAAACTGTCTATACATTTTAAACTCAAGTTTGGGTTTGATAGTTTTTTAAGACCATTTTCTTAAACTGTCCAAATTCTAGTTTAAATGTTTTATTTAATTTTTAAAACTTTGAAAATAAGGTAAGAATAGTGTGTGTAATTTTTAAACAAAAATTGCTTTTGATTCGAATTCTTTAACTATTTTTTTAATCACACCAATTATAATGTGAGTTAAAATTAAAAAGTGGGTTTAATAATCCCAACTTTAAGTGGCGCAAAACATTTCGCGATCTTTTACGCGTAGTTTCACTGCCCAAAGTGGCGTGACCCCTCTGCCCAACGTCGGCCGTAAAACTAAAATCAAGAAGCCATTGAGTCGTCGGTGTTCTGACTCAAGTTGACTTCTTCTGCTCTTATGCGAGCAATAAGAAAAGAAGAGGTAAAAGGTAGAGATGGACAGGTCGGTCGTATAGTGTGGTCAGAATGGCTCAATATAGAGGCAATAATTAGAGTATTTTGTGAGAAAAAGATACAGTATTAAAAGGAGAAAAAAATTGGTCCGATTCAGACTGACATTTTTTGGTCTCATTCATATAACTATTTTTTAGGATTGACTTATCTTTCGACTTTAAATACACGGCTTCTTGGGGCTAGTAGAGACAGCTAGCATCGCCCAGATGTTACTTTTTGAGGTTATAAATTGTTTTTTCTTTAAATTTGTTTTTAAATAAAAATTAAATTAAATCCAAATCACGGCATAAACATACTATAACGGCCTTGTCCTTGCATTCTCCCAATCAAGTTAGCCTGGAAAAAATGCAAAGGAAAAATCTCTGCCGGACGCGAGTAGACCGCGTACGTCAGGCATGCGCTGTAGATTTTTTGCCTTTGGCCTTGCCCAGGGCCAAACCTGATGTTATTATTGTTACACATTTTGCGATCCTTGGGCCATTATAGTATCTTATAGTTATATGGTAATGATGAATTTTTTTTTCACATTTTTTCCATTTTAAGCAGACTGCTAGAGAACTTTGGTTCAGGGCTTTGTCTAACGACAATTTCTGTCGATTAAATTTGAGGCAAAAGTTACTTTTTCAAGTGCAATTTTATTTGATACTTGATAGCAAAAAAAAGGTGTAGATGGTACACCAAATCACACCAGGGTCGGTTCCACACATTTGGCCGCCCGGAGCAAAGTCATAAAACGGCCGCCCCCTCTCTATTTATAAAATAAAAAAAAATACTAATTAAATTTCAATTTCGAGTTTTCACATTTTAACTCAAAACTGAAAAGTGATAAACATGCAAGAACGCTAATAATTTTCGATAATTTTTAGAAACTTCTGTCGCCAGTACCAACTAAAACAGAAAGTGTCAGTAGTAATTCTAAGAGACTCGGCATTGTTTCTACCCCATGTACCAAAAGTATGTACTTAAAAGTAACTAGTGAGGAATTGAAGTAATCGGAAATGGTAATTAAAGAGAGAATTTCATCTTATAATTCAACACCATTCCTCTTCTTTATCCGTTAAATAGATGTCTAAATCCATACAATGTTTAGTGAGTTTGTCCTTGCTCATTTTCTGAAGATTCGGAGAGGAAGATTGTGTAAAAAGGAAAACTGATCTAAGTGACTCTTTAAAAGATGAAATTTTTCCTTGATTGCCTGGGAACTCATAATCACATGTCTTTCTTGGTCGACAAAAGAGTTATAAAAATATTATACCTAATTTACTTTGATTACAACATTAAAAAAAAAAGATTTTGTGTAATAATAGGCATATAAAAAGTAAAGTCTTAATTTAAAAAAAATGTCGCCTCCAAAAACAGCCGCCCGGTGCAGGTGCTCCACTACTCCACCCCTGGAGCCGGGCCTCATCACACTAGTGCTGAGAAAAAAAGAGGATAAATGACCGAAATCTGTGCTTGGCAAGGGCAGATTCCTCGTCCATCCGATTTAAAGGACTTTCAAAAACTATAATACACTTAAAGAATAAGAAACTTTCTAGTGTTATAGTCAGTACCAAGGTATATGAGAGTCATAAATAATTTTTCCAAGTATGGGGGGGGGGAAACAATTAGGAAGGGTTACCAAAATCGAGTGTCAACACAGGTAAACTATTCATGACCAGAATCGGACTTTTCGTTATGCATTCTGCTTCATATGAAAGTTGTATGGACTATTACTACAAAAAAATATATGTAAGGTGGTCAAAGATAAAACCGAATTATTTTTTTATCTGCAGATTTTTTAAAACTTGTGACACCTTTTTCAAAAGCAAAGACATTAAGCTTTGTAGCCTTGTATTAAAACTTCACATTCAATAAAATCGGACAACAACTATAAGGGTTTCCCAATAGCGAGTTAGCGTTAACTTGAGCAACATAGCCTTGTAAAAATCATTAAAATGCGAGTAAAAGTTAATTCCAGGGTAGCCCTGGCTTCAAGGCGAGGGTAAGTTATCTTACCCCAGGGTTAACCTGAAAAAATATTGGCCTTAAACAGCAAAAAACTGAGATTCATAAGCCAAGATAATTTAACTTAATGGTAACCCGCTATTGAGAAACCATCCCTAAAAGATTTTAATAAATGAGACCTCGGTGTAAATCGAAAGGGTGTCGCTTTGTAACACAGTATTTTTAATAGGCACAGTGGCGCATACAACTATTTTGTAGGGAGGGTCAAAAATAACTATTTTTTAAACGCTTCCACTCTCCATCTTGCATTTTAATAAAATGTCAACTTTTAATACATAACGTGAAAGCCTAATAATATCTTAGCTGTCCAAAAAGCTGTCGACTACAAATATCGGAGAAGTTTTATAAAATCTGCAGATAAAAAAGTATGCGATTTTTTTTTGTGGGGCCGGACGGGACAATTTTCTTTACACTATATTAGGCAATAATTCTTCCGAACAATTTCAATATTTTTGTGTCAGAAAACTGGTCCGCAGCAATTTGAAATGAAGTTTATATGTATAATAAATCTCTAGATGGACCGTTTCATTTTTTTTAAGGTCCAATCCAATTTTTAGAATTTTTGTTTGTCTGTTTGTACTGGCAGTACGCAAAAACTACTGGACCGTTTTTTTATGGGATTTTTACTTCTACATTCTATGAACTCCTGGGCAGAACACAAGCTTTATTTCTTTAAAGTCTTTTGACGAAAACAAAAGTTATGACCATTTAAATACAGAAAAAGAAAAATTACCGGGCAAAAACGCAGGCAAAGTTCCGAAACTTCAGTTAGTAGATAATAAGGGTGGTTTGTTTATTATGAAGAAGATAATCCCGTTAGAAAAGAAAGTAAGCAATAAGACTCTTATTATTGTTATAGTAATAACCCATACACCTTTCATGCTAACATTCGACTTTTATAACACCGCCTAGTGTGCTGGCCCCTACTCGGGATTAACTGATTTATAACTTCCATATATTTCGATACAGACTAGACTAGTTATTTACCTAACAAGTGTGCAAAGTGATACTTTACCGCACGCGGCGGAAATTGACCGAACGAAGCGAAGCGAGCCACATGTGTTAGGTACAAGATTTCACCTATAATAAGCCTTATAAATTCCCAAAAAAAATATAAATCTTATCTGTATCTGTAAACGTAGTCACTTTACCGCACAGTGTGCTGTATAAAGTGTCATTACGGTAACTTTACCGCACAGTATGCGGTAAAGTATAATCTTTCACACTCAAAAGATTGTTGTAAATTTTTACCGCACGCGAGTAGGTAAAATAACAAAACATACCTTTGCCAATTTTCTTTCAAACAGACAAGACAGGGTACTACTACGAACGATTCAGTGACGACAGACGATACCACGCGAATGGTACCGATGATGGTACTTCTTGAAGGTGGTCAATCTCGCACGGCGGTCTTCTTCTCCGCTTGTCGCGGTAAGTCGCTCTCTGCGATTTGATGAAGATGTTAATTTGACGAAGGTATACACGAGGTATAGGGGCGAAAAAGAAGTGAGTTGTTAATTTTGACAGGAAGAGTCTTGCACCTTTCTGAGAAAAATAATGCCTTCTTATCCCATCTAGTTGTTACGTTATTTTGAAGGATTTTAAGAGTCACGATCGAGTATAATTTTGTTGGCCATGTTTTTAAAGGCGATTCTTATACTTTGGTTTTTACTCCGGTATCTTAGACCCAAAAAGGATAAAAAAAAACTTCAAACTTGGATACATCTGAGATTTTACGATAATTTTAGATTTATTTGTTTTTCAAAAAAAAAAAATCATGTGTGTTCGAAAAAACCCTATGAAGCATTTTACAAACAATAAAATTTCCTTTTAAACCATATGTTACTTGTCATTTTTCGGCTTGTCGTAAGAGTTTCAGAACTGTATTAAACGGAAAATTGTTGATAAATCCGTAGAAAAATATTGCGGTTTAATTTTATTTTTCTGCTCAATATTATATTTTACTTGGGTATTTTTATTGTGTTTTTTTGCAACGAAGGTTATAAAAACATGCAAGATGTCATAATGACCTCATAAAATTTAAATTATGTTGGATATTTTAATCAATTTGATTTTGATTTTTATCTGAATATTATTTTATGAAAGGATTTCGGAAAAAACTAAACGCGACTTTGGCTACTCCGCCCCCCCCCCTTAATTACGCAGTACAAATAATAATACTTATTGTTTTTTTAATCAAAAATTTATTTAAAAAAAATTAAACTTTAGTTTACATTTTACTTTATTTTTTGCAAGGTTGCAGAATTTGCAAAAGCGCTTACAAGCAAACCTTAGTTGACCACAGTGGGACAAATATTGTCAATTTTTTTCCATCCTCACAACTCAGGTCCCGGAGGGGTACGGTTTTTATCTAACGAACTTTTCCAAATAATTACTTGAAGGCAATATACAGTTTTTGATAAAAGGGCAGTGTTCAGTTGGCCTGTTTTTTATAACAAAAACAAGTGCCGTCGACATTCGTTGACAGATGCAAGATCTTGGATTCTGACAAAAAATTTCTATATATTGACGCTTTAGCAGGTCAGTCAAGCCACCTCCCCCCCCCCCCGAAAGATATTCGAGTTTTGATATGCTTATAATTTCGAACCAATTTCGAACTAATTTTGAACCACTTTTAAAAATTTTGAACCTCACTCCTTCCTTTTTTTTGAGCTTGACGTCCGCCTGCACCCCCAAATTCAAAATTTTGAATTTTCGTTCTTTTCTCCCAAGATCTTTTGATCTTCTCTCTTTTTTAGATTCTTTTCGGTTGATGTAACTGATTTGGAAGTTTTAACTTCTTGTTTTAATTGTCTTAGGAGTATATTCCTATTGGAAAGATTAACACGCCAGGACGAACCCATATCAGGTGACTTATAATAAGTATCATGCGGAACGATGCCTATATGTGAGTGTTTCAGAGTTGGAAGTCAAAGTGTGCGAGGGTGTCAAATGATGTCTGGATTGAGGGTGACTAGTGAATCCACTGACGAGCCCATGGTGGTCACTCCGGGCGAAACATCGTTTAATTGTTTCTTTTCGCTTTGGTCTTTTGTGTGTTCCTTGTGGGACACTCATCCAATTTTGAATTTTCGTTCTTTTCGCGACACATAAAACGCATACGCCGATTTTATATGCAATATGTCCTTTACGATTTAGCAACCTTTTCTGTCACAAATTGTCAAAGTCCACTCATGTTTTGTTGTCACAGTCTTGTCGAACTTAAAAATGTTACGACAGCAATCGGAATTCGATATTTCCCAAATTTTAGCAAAATTAGATGGAGGTTGGTCTGTTTGTCGGGTCGCCGATCATTATGCACGGGACAAGTCTACTATAGGACGTCTAAAAAGAAAATACGAAGAAAAAAAACTGCTCGACGAAAGGAAGGAAGTGGCTCGACCAAAGTCATCACACCTCAAAAGGATCAGCCAACATCGTTCTCAACTCATGTTCATTTTAGTATCCTTTGGCCCGTGATCGGTGCCATATTGACACCAAACTGACATAAAATCCATGTTTTACTTGTCAATTTGGTTATAAAAATGGCCGATACAATAGGCTAAAGGGCACTGAGGCGGTAGGAATTACCTGGTTTTTTAGTTGAGAACGGTGTTGGATCAGCAAGTCACTAATTTCCTGGAAGAACACCTATTTGTCAACGTGTGGAACTGGATTTCGGCAAGGGGGAATGGTGCGCTTTTCAGGATTCAAGGAATAGTTACACTGCATTATGTCCAGTATTTCTCAGCAGTGGTTCAGGGAGCATACTATTGAACTTTTGCCATGGCCAGGAATGACCCCCCCATGCCAATCCCATCGAGAACGTATGGGGGCTTATTGTAAAAAAGTTATCAAAATATATACTAGTTAGATCTTATGAAGAAATCGTTGAAGAAAATCCAAAATTATTTGAAAATTTAGCAGACTAAATGCCAAGGCGTTTAGAAAAAATTATTCAAGCAAATGGTGCAATGATACTAAACTTAATATTTTTGATTTTTTTTTGTTGATTTTTTTTATTTCTATTTGTTTTTTAATATTTTTTTATTTATAAAACTGATCCTTTGTGTGAATGTGAATTGCCCTTGCTTAACCCAAAGTCTTCCAGTTCTTCTTTCTTAGTATTTTCCTTTCAGTCGCACTATAGTGGACGTGTTTCGTCCGGCTATTTGACGAAGAGAACCTTCTTCTAGTTTTGCCAAAATTTAATTGAATTGCTTTTTTTATAAAAAAAAAATTTGTTTTAAAGTGTTTTATCTTTTTTTTTCTATATTTCGCAATAGCAACCCTCAAACTAAAGAGTCAGTAAATGTCGGTAATAGGTATTTACGTCCCTAGACCGGAAAATTGGTCTTTACATGTAGACGCAGAAAATTTACAGGGTGAGCCGCAGGCGAGTCCTGTAAACCTGCGGAGACCTGTAAAGACATTTTCCGGTCGTGTATCGTACGTACTTTTTTTTTCAAACGATCAGAAAAAACATTTTAGTATCTATCACTTTCGTCGACGCCTAGCCATGTTGCGTAATTTATGAACAGTCCCCTGATATTTTCTGCTTCTTGTTGGCTAGATAGCCATTGCCTCTAAGGCCGGTAGTTTTTAAGATGAAAACTAAGAAAAACAAGTAAAGTTTTGTGGTTAGAAATGATTTTTGTATTTTTAACTTGTGCAAAATTGTATAAAACATTAGAAAAATTATAGTGTAGTGCCTATTAGCTTCACACAGCTAAATCAGTGATGACTGACGACCAGTTATGGCCAACCATGGCCAACTTATCAAGCAAAATAATGATAAAAGAGCTCATAAAAGGCAGATTTCTAGGTTCGTTCTTTATTTACCTCTATTTATAGTATACTCTTACTTTGAGAATTAAAAATGTGTGGTCGATTTTTCGGTGTATGTGACTCTTGAAGCAGCATTTTTGTAAACAAAACTTTTGAAATAAATTTAAAACAGCTTTTTTAGAAGTGTCAAAACTGCCCAGAAAAACAAGCTAAAAGCTGTCAACAAGAAGTCATAGCTAACTTGGCTAAAAATGGGACCGGAAAAGGATCAAGGGACCGGAAAAATGAACAAAAAGGTCCTTTCTGGAGAGTGGAAATATATCGAAAGAACATGCCTTGTAATGTAGAACTTTCCGTATGAAAAATCGTACGGAAAGTGGCTATTTTCCGGTCGTTTGAAAAAAAAAATCTTTTAGTATTCCTAACAAAATTTGTTTATGTTGTCTAAAATTGTTAACCTACGAAAATCGGTAATAATAAGCGAGCACAAATTTAAAATATTGACATGTGCCTAACTTCTGCTGTATGCGTTTTATGTGTCGGGAAGTGTACATGACATTGACGAATTTTGAGTTTATTTCTATCATCCCCGATTCAGGGTGTCGATTCTTGAATTCCAGGGAGCTAGGGAGCGAGAGAATTAAATTCCAGGGAGCTAGGGAGCAAGAGAAGTAGGCGTGGTTTCACTTAAAAATGAAAACACTGTATGCTTGAAATAAATGGAGAGACAAGGGAATGGTCCCCGGGGAGTCGGGGAGCAGATATGCTCTCCTACTCGAAACCAAGACAGAGTGAGTGTTCCCCGGGTTTTCTAACCTATGTTTTTAAGCAAAATTTATTTTTTTCGAAGTTGTTTGTCAAAAAAAAAATTAAAAATGGATTATTATTGGTTTGATAACATCCAAGGAGACATAGAATAAGCTATGGATGGTGTTGAAATACAAAGGGAAGTTCTTCCAAAGAGGTCACCCTTTAATCTCTCTAAACCAAAATTTGTTAAGTTATTTCGCCTGACGAAAAATTTAACGGAATCTGTCATAAATATGGTAACACACTATGTGGCAGCTCCAACTAGGGAGTCCACCCTCTCCATTACAACAAAAAAAGACAGGGGGGCTAATTGCTAATAATTTGTGGCGCTTTTTGTAGGCCTTCAACTTTTGGAGCGAAAATTGCCACAAAAAGTGAGGTTTTATCGCAGAGTCACACGTTTGGTTAGTTGCCGCTGTCAAAATTCGCCGCTTTTTAGTTGGTCATAAAACCGGCAACCTTGCTGCTGGGGAGCGGGTTTCAATAATACCAATATGCATGCCCAGGGATCAGGGAGAAGGGAACAGTCCCTCAAAGCTCCTCGGGAGTGCTCCCTACTCCCTGATTCAAGAATCGACACCCAGGAAGGATTACTCTATAAAATAGGTACTTTGTTTAATCTGCATCTTTTTCCACTTTTCCAAAATTTTCATTTTTATTAGCATTACGCCTTATGGAAAATCGCTTTGTTTGCCCTAACCCACCATTTTTATGGCCATCACGTGATTAATGGCTGACTTTGAAAACTTGTTAGACAGCCCTATTAGCAAAATTTAAATACATCAGACCTGCACGTAACTTCTGCTGTACAAGTGTAGTAGTTGTTCAACACCGTTCTCAACTAAAAAGCCAGTTAACTCCTACCACCTCAGTGCCTTTTAGCCTTTTAGCCTACTGTGGTTGCCATTTTTATAACCAAATTGACAAACAAAACATGGAATTTTTGTCAGTTTGGTGTCAATATGGTGCTGAGTCGTTTAACTTTCCTGCGGAACTGTCAAAAATAGGGCCACTTTATTAAAGTCAGGCTATGCCAAAATTATATACCGATAAGTTTCTATTATCTGTGTTTTTCCTCAACCGATTTAATGTGGCTAAAATCCTCGCAAAGTAAAAGTAAAAAACACAAAAATAACAAAACCATTGATGCCTTGGATAAACATTTTTAAGAAACCTTAAACTAAGTTGAGACTTTAAGACATTCAGGTCTGAATTGACTCAGAAACTCTTCAAGGAAGTAAATCCACGTAAATCTCACCTTATTCACCTAACTTTAAACTTGGCGTCTTCATTTTATCTTCCGCACAATCTTCTTTCTTCGCATAGTCCTGCACTTCTCGGACCACACAAGATAAACTCGTGCAGTGCCCGGCAACATCATAGAAAACAGAGGAGGGAATAGAAGGACATTTGTCGCAGGTCCATAATTTTGGCTTGTTTTGGCTTGGATTGCTTGTTTCTTTGCCTTCTATCTTGTGGACTTTTTTTACTTTATTTTTAGTCAAAACACGTGTTGGTTTTTATAGACTTTGTTATTGAATTAAAATATTTCGTTCCACACGTAAGTCGTGTTATTTTCACAGAAAAACAACAGATGGTTGCACTTAAGAAAAGTGTGCTTAGGTTACTGATTGTGACGTAGCTACCAATGTCAACTTTCGCGCAGGAGTTATCTATTCTCCTTTCCTTAGATATCTGTGAGCAATATCCACCTGATTTCTTCTCTTCAAAAAGAAAACCCGATATATAGCAGACGAAGAATGAAGACCGAGCAAGGAATAGCTGTATACTGCCGAGATATTAGGAAATTTTAGATTGCAAAAAGAAAAGAAGACGCTACAAACGTCGACTTTAAGAACAATAAGAAATTACTTGTAGTAAGGTGATATCTAAACTGAAGCGTCTTCAGGGCGTCATTTCACATTTCTCTGGGGGGGGGGAACATAACTAATAAAAAAAACATATGAACGAAAAAAAAACACTGTACTGATGCCAAAATAACTCAAATAAACGTGAAAAACAAAACAAATTTTTTGGTAAAACATACATTAAAAAAAAAAACAGAAAAGCATAGACCTAAACACTAAATTAATGAACAAACGGAAGATGGCTGTGGCATTGTAAATCTAACGCAAAATAAGAGTTTTTGTACTTCAGTGCAAAATGAACTTCGATTGCAGATGGCATAATTATAAGTCTCTGGCAGCATCGATGCTCCCTCAACCTACCCAGGCAATGCTACCTCAACCTAGCCAGGCAACCAAAAGACGTAGAGTATACGTCGGAAAGAGGTCAAAATTTATCACCATGACGTCTATTTTGTCACCTTTTTTAACGTGAAAATCACGTGGGTTTGTCTCGAAAATTGACGTCATTTTAACGACGTGAATTTGACGTCACATTTTATGACGTCAATAAGACGTATTAAGACAGACATTTAAATGTGACGAATTAAAAACGTATTAAGAAGCACCAATTTTTTTTCTAGTAACGAAACTATAAAAAAGTTTTTTTTGGTATAAAGATTAAATTTTTTTTTTTATAATTTAAAAAATAATATTTATTTATCAACTACTATGAATATAAAATATTATGCAAAAAGTAATTCACTGTATATTTGGGTCCCTCAGTTAGCATCGTTAATACTAGTTTTGGAAAAAAAAATAATCAAAAGTTTTTTTAGTTTTTTTTTAAATTTTTTAATATTTATGACAAGAACTGTCATCTGTCATTTGATATATAAAATTGAAAGCAACTTTTCTAACGTTCTATTAAAATTCGAAAGCATTTCGTCCTGATTTCAAAAATATAATAGCCTTTATTCTGTCTTTAGCGATATGTCTATCTCTCCCTCTGACATTTGCCAATTAAAAAGAAAGAAAAGTATTGCTATGGAATTTTACAGTACACAGAATATGGAGCAAGTATCATACCGAACTTAATAAGTTTTTTTAGGGCGTAGGCAGAGGTGCTTTTAAACTGGTGCACTTTTCGGACAAGAGCACTACTTTCTCAAATAATGACATATAATTGGGCCGATGATAATAAAATATTGGATATTTTCAAAACCAAGTTGCATTTATTTTTAGTCAATTTGGTGTCCAAAATTTCTCGCTATTTCGACGTGATATTGATCATGTCAAATCTTGATATCAAATTAGACGTCAAATACACGTCTGGTGACACATCTGGTTGCCTGGGTACTGCTAACTACAATAAATATTTTCTTGGTTTCGATTGTTCCCAGAGAGGGCGCCATCTTCCGCTTGAAATCGTTACGTAATATTAGGGAAGTGGCGTGCCAAACCGTTACAAAACATTACATAGGGAGGGGGTCAAAAATTGGTAAAATCACCGTTACGTAATTTGTGCACCGCCCCACATCTGACTGTTTCTCCTTTTTGATTTCGAATCAAAGTGCAAAACCCGGGTTGGACGTTCGAAGGCGTCAACCCGTCCTATTTGCTTGATAAAGTTTCTACGGAAATATCTCAGTCGATTTCTCCGGCCGTGTATGAACGCTTTAGGTTAGGCATTTGCATGTATCTCAGTCCCCAGCCTGTAAACAGCGCGTAAGGACAATGGTTATAAAATGAAAAGCCGAAAAATATTTTTTTACGATATCTTTCATCAGTTTGGTATTAAAGTCGAGCAAAAACAATTTTTATTCTAGTCCTAAAGGTATGAAAATGGAAAACATTAGAAAACAACAACCTGGAATGGATTTACTACGTGTAAGATGTAGTGACAACATCGCCCCCATGCCCATCCTTTTCTGCCTATGTGCTTTTCCGTTTGTCTGCGTCTTATACACGGCTGCTTGGCCCCCTAAGGATTTGCTTAGGAACCCTGTATACTATCAATGTGTGTCGCCAAAAGCAATTGACTGTGATAATAATTTCCAACCCTCCTTCGGACAAGCCAGTGGCTTTTGATGGCACGTATCTAGGTGTATATTATTCCAATAATATTCTAAATATGACAGAATAGAGAAAATCTATTTTAATTTTTATCTTACAGTTTTGCCAAATTTCCGGAGGCGGTTACCCCAGTTTAAATTTACGGTGTATATGTGTATACGACCGCATCGCCACGTGGTGGCAAAATCGTGAACTACGTTGTATAACTGTATGTGTATATCATACCAATAGCAACTGTTTAAAATTGTTATACACGGCGATTTGTATTGGCCTCCGGATCGGAGGCGAATTCGTCATTTTCGGAGGCGAGTGCATCCAGAGCGTCTCTATCTCGGAGGCGTGTAAAACAAATTGCATATATATATATACCAAAATTAAAATTTTTAGAATTTTTGTCTGCCTCCTTATCTGTTTAACTACCAAACCTATTTGGCATTTGTAGTAGTCTTATGGGCAAAAAACTTTAAAATAAACTGAATTCCATGTTTTAATATTTATTATAAATCACAAAAAAGAATAACCGCAGTATACATACACCAAAGTTAAATCATTCCAGACTGAAAATCGCCTTGGTCAAAAGCCTAGTTGATTTCAATATGACGGCTGGCAATTAAACACATAAACTTATCAAAAAAGTGGTCTGATTAAAGCACTAAATACATTGTTTTGGGGTTGCAATGTGTTAGTCCTGACCTTAATTTGATGGGTTCTCCGGTTTTGTTTTTGAGCTATGCCCGTTTAAAGGTGTGCCCCTGGAAAATAAGAAAATATGCCATGTCCCACTCTATTTGCAATATCTTTTCAAAAAAGAGACACAAGAGACCAAAATTCGTACAGTATTATTAAGAACACATGTCCAGGTCAGATTTTATTATTTTTTGACCTAAAATATTCTAACACACACACAGGGTAATGGACATGGTTTATTTTACTATAAAGGTAGGATAAAACATCATCGGCATTCCTATAGGGTGATCTTAATAGAATTCTTAGATAACAGCTGTCCAAACGCTGAAGGACGTACCTATTAACTCGTTTCTGGTAAAATATTAAAAAGTATAGCAAATATCCCTGTTTTATCAGTATTATATTGCTAGAAGGTGAATTTAATAAGTCTTAGGTACTTAGAGGGTGTACCAATAAAATAATCTAGCAGAAGCCGCCATGCCAAAAGTGAATTTAAAAAGAAAATTATGTTTGATTTGATACTAACATTTACTTTTATGGCGATTCAATTCTGTTTTCAATTTTTACTATACACTATAAAGCCTTTTGTAATCTTGTATGTGCGGTGTAAGTTTTTGTTTATATGTGAAAAAAAAACATTATTTTCAAAATGTTTTTTTTTTCAAAGTAGTTTTTTGCAAATCTTCTTACCCTCCTTGGATCTCTCATACTTTGTTTTTTTTTTGTTTAAACGTATCCTCCTTTAAAAATAATTTGCTATTTTTTTATTTTATTAGAAACCGACAGAATAGCTGATTAAAAACAAAATAAAACGAAATATTTTATATTTATTTCACGGCTACCTTGATAATGTATCAACTTCTGATTTCTATGTTTTGACAACCCTCGTCCTGTATCCATCCTACCAAAAAAACCACTGAATCCCAAGATGCCAAATAGAAAATAAAAAAAAACACCTAAAGAATTAAAATATTTCATATTAAAACACTTCATAGTGTAAAGTAAAAAATTGAAAACAGGTAGAATTCAATCGCCATAAAAAGTAAAAGTTATTTTATCAAAATTCTCTGAATTTTGCGTTTTCTCGTATATATGAATTTAGTTAAACTTTGACGTTTTATTAGCTGATTTTATCTAAAGATTTTTAGAGCCACCCTGTATGTGTGTTAGAATATTATAGTTCCCAGAATTTTAAAATCGGACTTGGACATGTGTTCCTAATAAGACTGTATAATTTTGGTCTCCTGTGCCTCCTTTTTAAAAAGATATTGCAAATAGAGTGGATCATTGCATATTTTCTTATTTTCCAGGGCGTACATTTAAACGAGCATATCTCAAAAACAAAACCGGAGACCCCAATGTATTTAGTGCCCCCTCCTTTAAAATGAAATTTACACTCGTTTTTGAAATGAGACTTCAATTAATACTGACATCACTTCATACTTGTTTCGTTATTTTTTGAATTTGAGCTCTCTGATTGGCAGATAACCCTAAAAAATTTAAATTTTATCGGGCGCCAAAAAGAGAGTTAAAAACAAAAAGTAGTTTGGAATTTGATAGTTTTTCAAGATTACCTACAAGAAAAACATCCTTCGCCTCTTTCTACTGACATCTCAACAGAAGATTCCTGTTTCGACATCCCTCAAATAGAAATATTAGCAAAAGAAGTGAAAATTGCAATCTCATCTTTCAAACCTCGTTCTGCAGGCGGAATAGACTCTCTTAGTCCCCAGCACCTAAAAAATATAACTAACGAAGCTTTGGGAGATACTTCAGCTACCCTTTTACAAAATTTGTCCAAATTTATCAAAATGTTAATTGAAACTAAAGTTCCTGATATTATAAGACCAGCAACCCTCTGTGCGCTGAAGAAAAGGGATGGAGGACTGCGTCCGATCACTGCTAAAATTGTCTGCTCAAAAATAGGTGAGGCAGTGGGTGACTATTTACGCCCAGTTCAGTTAGGTTTCAACACAAAATGAGGTATTGAGGCAGCTGTACATGCTACTCGTCGTTTTATTTCCTTTGATCACCAAACCGAGAAATTTTTGCTAAAAATAGATTTACTAAACGCTTTTAATATGATTTCAAGACATTCTTTTTATCAGAAGTATCTAAAATTATTTTAGATTTTTATAATTTATTTTTCGGTCATACTTCAATCTCTCTTTACTTTCTTTTAACGACCGTACTATTCTTTCCCAACGTGGTGTGCAGCAAGGCGACCCTTTAGGTCCAGCTTTATTTTCGTTGTGCTTACAGCCAATCATCGATTGTTTAAAAACTGATCTTAACATATGGTATCTTGATGATGGTATACTATGTGGAGATCATAACTCAGTTCTAAATGATTTCAAATTTTTAATTGAACATTGTTCAAAAATTGGTATGGAAATAAATTTCACGAAATGTGAAGCATCTTTGATTTCCAAAGAAAATTCCTCTAGTAGTGATATCTCATGTTTCCAGGAATTTATTTCTATCGCACCAAATATCAAAATTATTGAAAAAGATCAACTTAATTTATTAGGATGTCCCCTAGGGAAGTTTATTTGTTGATTTGGAAAACAAAATGTCAACTCTCAAAACTTTTACAAAAAATTTAGAAATTCTTTCTTCTCATTCGGGATTTTATTTATTAAAAAATTCATTTGCATTCCCTAAAATGTCGTACCTTAATAGATGTACACCATGTTGGACAGAACCTGCACTTCTCTATAACTACGATATTATTTTAAAAAATACTTGTGAGGTTATTACAAACTGCAATTTCAATCCCTCTGCTTGGTCATTTTGTAAATTACCAGTAAAATAAGAGACATTTCTTCGTTATTTTTGTCTGCCTTCATCCATTCAGAATTTTCCAGATGAATGTTATTCGGTAGCTTGTAAAAATTGGTCCATCCTTTGTGAAAATACAATTTCTCCTGACATTTGCTTAAAACAACGGCTTTATAATTTTCTTTTAGAAAAATTTTTAGCAAATACATCTGACCCCATAGATAAGGCTCTCATTTTGGCTCTTCAGGAAAAAGAGAGTAACGTATGGATTGATGTTCTTTCTTCTTCCTCTTTGGGTACTCATCTGTATCACACCCTCAGCTAATAACTAAAGAGAGGCCAAACATTCCCTATTGAAATCCTCTAATGTTTACAATCCAACACCCTTC
Source organism: Oxystoma pomonae (assembly GCA_963921995.1). Lineage (NCBI taxonomy): Eukaryota > Metazoa > Arthropoda > Insecta > Coleoptera > Brentidae > Oxystoma > Oxystoma pomonae. The sequence continues at coordinate 82,043,518 of OY998169.1, read as the reverse complement.
TGGACGATTATATGAACAGAAAAGAGATAGAGCAATAAAACGGCAACACTGTCAAAAATTGCTTTTCCTATTACCAGTGGCGGCGTTAATTTTAATTTAAATATATAAATGTGAAAACTAGATAAAAGGTAGGGTTGGTCGGATTTTCTTATTCAAAAGAATTAACTGCCAGAACTTGCATAACCACAAAAAATAGATTTATTCAAGGATAAAGTTTAGTTTGAGGAATGTAGGTATTTACGAACAGATCAAAAGTTTACCAAAGAGCACTTGAAATGATTTTTAGGTCAATTATTCAAGATGGCTGTTATATATTTTTTTTAATTGTGCAGTATCCCACAAAACAAAAGTAAAAAAAATATTTTCATAGCAAAAAAAAACGGTTAATAACCCGTTTTATAACGTTTTTGTCCAAAAAAAAACAAGCTAATAAACGGCTTATTAAGCGTTTTTTTCACTATGATAATAATGTCTCTTTTAGTTTTCTTTAGTGGAATATAAACTTTATTTATCAAATTAAGAGAACTTTTTGTGATGTTAATTATGAAAATTTTAAGGCCAACAAATTTTATTCTTTACACATTGGCTGCATGTTCATTTCTGAATACAGAACACAAGGAAAATTTAAGGAAGAGGTAAAAAATTACTAGTAGTTTTTCAGGAAACAGGAGTCAAAAGACAAAAAAATAAATAATAAATATTAATGAAAATAAAAATAAGATTGGCTCAGAGTAAATATCTCCAAAACGGTTTTATTCACATTATAGAAAGTACCCAGGTACCCATTAAAATACAAAAAATACCTGCCCCAGTACCTGACTATCAGCACTTGGTCTTATTGTCTTCTCTTGTTATGTATAAATTATAATAAATAAATATTTTACATGCTGCAAAAGGATCTAAATTATCTGGTACTTTTGTTTCTTAAAAAAGATTAGTATTAGTCTTAGATTTTTGATGTATTAATAGTATAATCATAAGCTTTTTACGCAGTTTTTTACCTCATACTACGCTCATGACTAACGTAAAATGACAGGATCTTTCTTACCTCCGAAATATTAGTTCTGGGCTGGAATATCCGCTTTTATTGCATACCAGGCAATGGTAAACCATTTTGTTGGTCCTCAAAATAGCTTGATACAGTTCTTTTTTCACAAATAGTCACAATAAAATTCAAAAATCACCGAACAACACAAACCCCCGTTAACAACAACGCCGTCAGTTGCAACCAAACATGTCGGCATTTATTCGCGGCTCGTCGAAAAAACGTTGCCGGCTTGTGTTCTTTTTTATAAATCTCGAAATTCTACTTATTAAAAATTAAAAAAAGTTAATTATTGAGACTAAAAATTAGGACTAAGAATTAAGTTATTAGCATAAGAAAAATTATCCTATATAAAAATATGTCAAATAATCAATAATATTATCAAAAGAGCTTCAAGAAGTTTATGAATTGTTTTGTTTCTAGGGAAACCCCGCGGTAAATTGGCAACCATGTATTTTTTGGGAAATAAACATTGTGGCTGGTTGATCGGGGTAATATTGTTTACTGTTATATCTCATTTTTTTTATTAATCTGAGATCACACCTCTTTTCGAATTTCTCTTGCTCTTCGCATTGGACAACCTGTGTGCGAGACTCATACCTGCTCTTGTGGTGAAACTGTTCTCCCAAATAGGCTTCAATGCCTTTCTTGCCGAAAGAGCGCAGGTAGGTGGTCTCGGCACAGTTTTCTTAATGATATAATAAAACGTGCTTTAGTTTCTGCTCATTTTCCAGCAATTTTAGAACCAAATTGAATTTTTAGATCTGACGGTAAAAGAGCTGACGGCCTTTCTCTTGTACTATGGTCCAAGGAAAACCAGTAGTTTGGGAAGCGACTTGTTTAGGTACTTTGGCAGCATCCTATCTAATTTTAACGTCTAAAAGAGCTGGAGAAGCTGCAAAAATTTCGGAACAAAATTAAATAAAAAACTATTCCGAAATTTCTTCAAATTATTTTTTTGTTCCTTTTTGTGTAGTAACTTTTGGTCCATGGGGAGAAAAAGCTAAATAATTTATGAAAGAACTGGGTGCTATAATCTATGCTAAGCAGAGAATAAACGCTGCCTCTGTTTTGGGTACACTTCTCGATCTTCATAGTCCAAGGGCCAGGCAGGTGAGCACAAAAAAATGGGCTAACACTTCGAAATTTTTATCATAGATAGAGGTATTTCTAGGGATATCGAATCTGCCACCTATAAACTGTAGCACTACAACATGGCAACACTGTAAACATTAAAATTTTAAATGGCTTATTTATTTTTCTTAAGCTAAATCTAGCCGCTTTAAACGAAAAATAACAAAACTGTCATATGTCACCTAAGTTATAATCATTTTAAAAAATGCCGTTTTTTTTGGCACACCTTATATAATTATTTTTTCGCAACCTTTCCATTTCTAGCAATGCCTTATTATTACAAGATTTCTTTCCTGTCAATTTTGTACAAGTTCTTTCCCAATTAACTCTGCATAAAAGTCCCAGTATAAAAAAAGTTCTGAATTTACCTTCTTTACACCCCTCACACACCCCCACTTTAGATTTTTTTTCATAAAATTGTATTGTCACTAAATCAAATCGTAAATCTGAAAACCGCATGTTTGTATCTGTTTTCATTACAAAGTTCTGAATTTACCCCCTTTACACTCCTCACCCACCCCCTACCACCGTTTTTTTTTCATAAAATTATATTGTCACCAGATCAAATCATAAATCTGAAAACCGCACGTTTGTATTTTTTTCATTACAAAGCTCTGAATTTATACCCTTTACACCCCTTAACCACCCCCCTACCCACGATTTTGTTTTATAAAATTGTATTGTCACCAGATTCAATAATAAATCTGAAAACCACATGTTCGTATCTGTTTTCAGTTCTGAATTTGCTCCCTTTAGACCACTTTACCCCCTTTACACCCCCCAATCACCCACTTGCCCTCCCATTTTTTCATAATATTATATTGTCATCGGATCCACATTACTGTGCCAAATTTCATTAAGATCGGTTCACGTGAAGTGTGTCAGTGAATTTAGCCCCTTATTTTTACCCCTTAACCACCCCCTAACCACCAATTTTTTTTTATAATATTGTATTATCATCCGACCTGCATTATTGTGCTAAATTTCATTAAAATCGGTTTACGGGAAGTGTGTCAAAAACGAATCGCAAAAGTTGATAGTCAGCCAGACTGTAAAGTTAAATATAATCGTTTAATAATAATAAAAACTGTCCTGCTTCACTCAGCATATTCATCAATTTATATTATGATCTAGCTCTCTAGCAGCTCCCATTCCCCTAGCAACAAGTTCATTCATTTATATTTATTTCATACACGTACGCCACTGATAAACCGGTATGCATTCGACGACGAGTTCAACGCGCTGGATTGTTGGCGTTTTAATTCCAAATAAATATTACCCAGATTCATCCTAGCGCATTCAGCAAAGAATCAAAAACATGCGGTAATTGGCCGCGGTAATTCCCCTTTCAGGGCTTGGCTTGCTGGTCGGATATTAGCATTACGTGTCCTCTCTATTTAGCTTATATCCTCGTTGCTTATGATGTTGGAGTGGTTCAAATATATAGTTACCTATATGCTTATATATTGAAAATATCACCGCTTTTGACAAAACTGTCCACTGGATATCTATTGCTATTTTTTTGGCAAATTTTTCGTCCAATTCACTAAAATAGGTATTGAATTCGTTTGAGATGTGGTTTTGTTTAGTGAAAATTATGCGAGAGTTATCTTCAATTTGTTCGATTTTAGTTTTTGATTTAGTTTTTTTACATATTTTATTGACACAGTCCCAGAGATTTGACTTTGATGAAGCGTTTAGATTAATTTGTTTATGAAAATATTGTCTTTTATTTTGCTTAGTCTTAGTCTATTCTTTCACCTGATGTAAGTTTTTTTGATGTTGTTGTTGTTTTTTTCTTGGATTGCTTCTCAAAGAAGAACTGCTGATTGTTTATAAACATTTCCATGCTCTCATTAACGTCATCTGAGTTAGCAATTTGTTCCCACGTTTCTACACTTATCTTTTAGTTTTCTGTAGTTTGTAAAGCGTTTAGTTTGAGATTTTTGGACGGCCGCCGTAGCGCAGTGTGTAGCGTGTCTGCCTGCTGCACGGAAGGTCCCGGGTTCGAATCCCGGCTAGCTAACACTGGGCATTGATCCTGTAATGGATGGAAAGTCCCAGTATAAAAAAATATCATCTTTTATTGTTTGAATTTTTGAAAAAGGGTGCAAATAAAGCTACTAGCTAATGGTTCGTTATGTGTATCTGAAATATAAATGATTTTGAATTATTTATGCCATTATTTGGCTTTTTCAAAAAAATATGGCGTATATAGTTTCCTGATTTTGGCCCAGTAATTTTCGTTAGCCAAGATGTTTTTATAGTTTTCGACGCAATCTTCAGTATTGTTTAATAAATTAATGTTAATATCTCCGACCAAAATATGTATTTAATTTCTGTTATTTGAGGGGATTTGTAGGTTGCAATATGTCGAACGTGTTGATTTAATACTGCAATCAATCCAGTAATTAAAAAAAATATTTTTAATGAAGCAGAAAAGCTTGTTACTTATACCAGAAAAGTGTTCTGCCGTTAAGCTTGAATTATTTAAATCTAATTGCGAATAATATGACAAAAATTTTGCTTTATTCACAGCTGAATTAGATATGTGGCAAAAGAAATGGATTAATAATGATATTGATAGTAGTAATCATCTGCCAAGAACGGCCGTTTTTAAATAGGTACAGAATAGGCTTTTAAATACATTTTTTCCAATTATTAAAGAAAAGAAACGGCAACACCAGACAGATCTTTTTCGACTCTAAGTCTCTGTATTTTTGTATTAAAAAGCTTAAAATTTGCGTTTTTTTGTGTGTTTCCCTTATGGAAAAAGGCTAAATATCAAAAAGTACTTGGCCAATAGAAAAAAGAAAACCACGGATCGAAAGATAATATCTTCCGGGTTTTATGTATTATTTTTTACGTACGGTACGGTACTGTACACCCTGTGTAAAAGAGTATAGATTTTTCGAAGCCAGTTTATAAAGGCATAAAAGTTCCGCGCTCTTTAGATTTTTCAGGCATCAAATCCAAAGTGACTCTTGAAGCCAGTTACTTGAAGCAGCTTCTAGTATTTCTCTCGGATTCAACTGATTTTATATAGATTTGAACAACTTTACAAGAGCTTTTTTAGAAGTGTCAAAACTGTCAAAGAAAACAAAAGCCAAAAGCTGTCAACAAGAAGTCATAGACAACTTGGCCAAAAATGGGACCGGAAAAGGATCAAGGGACCGGAAAATTGAACAAAATGGTCATTTCTTGAGAGTAGAAATATTTTTTAAGAACATGCCTTGTTATGTAAAACTTTTGGTACGATTTTTCGTGGCTATTTTCCGGTCGTTTGAAAAAAAATAATTTACTTTCTTTTTGCATAGGTTAGCAAAAAACCAAACACAAGATTTTTTATTTATTTAATGTAATTTATTTTTAATTTAAGGAAAAATAGATATTTTTAAAAACTAAAGAACTGCAAGAAACTTTTTAATTAAAATTAAAAAATAAATATGAACACACGGTTGGTAGAGGGAGGAGACGAAAACATTTGTATCTGAGGAAGGTACGTAGGTAAGTACATTTTTGAACTTTAGAGACTAAAAATGCGTTTTAGTAACATCAAATAAAATACTAAAATTATACTTTTCGTGTCTAGGGACTAAAATGGTGCTTTGTTTCCTTAGGGATAAATATAACACTTTTAGTGGGATTAAAACGGGCAAAAATAAGAAATATTGCATGCAATTTTATTTTATCTTGTTTTACGTGGGTGCTACTCCACGATGAATGAGACGAAAAAAATTAACAATTTTTTTAAGAACAAGCTAAAATTACAAAAAAGCAAAAAATAGTATATCACCCACGTGATAAAAGTGTCTTTTTATCCCTTGGCGAAAACTACCACTTTAGAACTAAAGTGCTGTTTTCTGCGCCCTCATTTAGGGGTTAAAAACAAGTTGGAAGAAAGTAAACATTCTGTACTTGGTGCCCATCAAGCGAAACCAAAAAAGTACCTATAAACCCAAAGAAGAATGATACATTATCTTTTACAATAATCGACATTTCCTATAGATATTATCGACACTCTGCGGATTATCGATGTTTATACCACTATACTGTAATAATTTACACCATGGCACAATGAGTTAAGTAACTGTTTTGGAGCACTTACTTTGCCAATAAGTTTGAATAACCGTTTTTTAAGTGTTAGACCAATCTTAGCCGGAGAAGCAGTTTTTTAAGGCTATAGTTTCTCCCCAGATTTTAAGTAAAAAAAATACAACTGGCAACGCCTTGTTCTTTAATTTTTTAATCTTTTGCCAGAGTGCACAGGGAAAACTAAACACCAGAATTAGCTGAAATTTTGTAACACAAATATCTGAAGGATTTTTCCAAATTCTCAATTATTTTTTCTTTAAAATAAAACCTCTGGTGCTGTCATCTATCCCAAATGTCTCAAAATAATTGCGGTTTAGAACAAACCCGATTTACAAAAAAAAATAGAGAAATACTCTGAATTACATTTTTTCTTTTTATATTTCCTTGCTTTAGCGAAAATAAAAACAAAGTTTCCTTTTTTTCTATAAGCTTGTGCACTCCGGAAAAGAAAACCGATCAATCAATCACACGCAGTTCAATCCACATAACATTGAAGGAATATTTCTATTATAGGAATATTCCCTCAAAGTGATTTTTGGAATATTCTATTGCGAATATGACGGGAATGTCGCAGACCTATTTTCTGCTGAATATTGTGTGAGAGTTTTTGATAGTTATATTTCTTTGGTAATAAGATAATAATATGTCCATGATAAACTGATGGTCAAGTTATTTTTGTGAATATTTACAAAAAGAATGTTTTTGTCAGGATTTTGGCATGTTTGCTAAAAATATTACTATCTTGTGAAAAGAACGCGATTTACATGATTTATAATTATAATGTAGTTTAATGTCATCTATTGCAGGTAGATGGCACTGGAATCAATATGTTCCCTATGTAGCAGTTAATATTATAAGGCAGCAAAAAAGTTATTTAGGTAATCTTTTGATCTCAAGTAGTACATCAACATAATGGTGATATACCTATATCCATAGGCTACTCCGTAATTGTACTTTAGTGGAAAACTAAAGCATATTTGCTGGATATTCATGTGGATATATATCTACTCCATATCTTAGGATATCCATCTCGTGACCATCTTGACATGTTTTGAATAACAAAATCATATCCGTGCAATTATAGTCGGTGTCCAGGTATATTACTGTAATTCTTTTAAAAAAAATGTTCTGGTCGTATTATAGTCATGTTTCACGTCACGTTTCTATCACCTTTATGAGCTACATATAACTTATTGCTTATGTTCGTAATATTCCCAATGGTAAAATGTAACAGTTCTATAACATTCTTTGTTCTCTAAGTATATGACTATTATATCACAGGAATGTTTAATTGTTATGTGGGAAGTGTTGGTAACTGCAGGTGTTTTGTCAACAAACTTTAAATCGGGCCGAAGTGGGACAGAAGAGTATTTTTACGTTTTTTGACAGAAAACCATTCGAGGTTATGTTTATCTTTCAAAAATGTGTTTTCAAAAACATTGTTCTAAAACAAATATGGAACCACTTCGCGTGTGCGGTCGCCCGCCGAAAAAGGCCTAGCGCTGCGTGGGCATTACCCCGAGTCTATCAAAGAACCAAGAGAACTTTAGTGGCTCGCTGGGATTGCTCCTGTTTAAAATAGAATACGATTATTTCGTCTAGCGCCTGTAGCCTATTTTTAAATCTGCATGCTTTTAAGTTAACCTGTTGTCGGTATCAGCTAGCGGGAGTGTTTCCGATTCAATTATAAATGCACCTGTAAATGCAACCTTAAACATCACACCCAGTTACTTTAATACGTAGTTGGGTAGCTTTTTTTTATCAGGTAATTCTGCAATAAATGGTTTTCTTTTATTATACTATTTTACTTGGTTTTTTAGTGGCGCAGAACGCGAAAAGTCAAAATAAGTAACCTAACCCCAAACTTTTGACCCGATGCTAAAAAATCTCTGGTATCCCACTGTGGATAAACATAAAAAATGCCATGGAAAACAAATTCAATGACGTAAAATTTTGCAAAAAAATCAGGTCGACATAGTTAAATTGATTTCCCGTACAGTGTTGCTAAAAACAATTCCCCAGATTGTAACTACGACCTTAAAAGTGTATCTAATGGCTTAAAAGTTATAGGCCAGGTTGTTCAATAGCGGTTTAAGTTCAGTTTGGAGTTTAAACTTGGGTTAAGTTTTTGGGAGAGTTGTTCCATCTTGATTGAGCCTTAAACCGAGTTTGGAGTCAGGTTTAAACTCAGTTTTCTCAAAGGCCCAAATTTGTAGGTTTAAACCGAGTTTTAGATGCAAAAATGATGTTTTATAGAAAAACTAAGTGAAGAAATCAATCGTTTATGCTTTTGACTGAACAGAAAAAAAATCTATTTACGCAAACTTAACTTAAGAGCATCGAAAATATATATAAATCGGTTACTTATAGACCACTTAATATTTCTCCACCTATGAATAGCCTCAAAAATGTTGCAGTCCAAAAGTAAGGTTAGGGTGACAAAATATTTTTTTAAATCTTAACGGTTTTACCTACGATGATGAAATTTGGTAATCGTATTGACCTTCGGGTCAGATTGTATCATAAAAATAAAAAAATAACATTTAGTACCTCTAGGAGCCGGTAGGGGGCGAAATGTGGTTTTAGATTTTTCCCTGTATCTCCCGAACGACTTACTCTGACCACTTAAAACTATGTGGTCTTGTAGTACATACTATTACCAATCAGCCCGATATCACAAAAAAATGTTTTAGCCTGTGAGCAGAGGGCCCTCAACAGACGCCATTTTTTTGACAAATTCGAAAAAAAAAATCTATTTAAGTAAACTTAACTTAAGGGCATCGAAAATTTATATAAATTGGTTACTTATAGATCACTAAATATAACCTCACCTGTGAACAGCCTCAAAAATGTTGCAGTCCAAAAGTGAGGTTAAGGTGACAAAATATATGTTTAAATCCAAACGGTTTAACCTACAGCATATATAGCAATATATAATTCACCAACTATTTATGAAAAAATCAGTTACAAACATCGTCAAAATATGAAACGCTCAAAGATTAAAATGGCGCAATAATGAACGTCACCGAGTAAAAAAGTACATCGCTATGGAATCAACTGTTATTTCATTTATCAGCCGCCTTGATTTATAATGTAAAGATGGTGTGTTGCGAGAAGTGCTCTTCGTTCGACATTTTTAAAAGTATCTTCCTGTTTTTCTTGGATTTTCTGACAAAGGTATTAAAAAAACTAGTGTTCACAACTCGCGGCTAAACTGTGTTTTTTTTTATTCACGTTTTTAAATACCCCGCTGCGCTTGTTATTTAAACCAACGCTTGTAAAAAAAGCACTATTATATTATTGTAAAGCATACAATTAATTTTATCGCCGTAGCCAAACCGTCCGAATTTAGATAAATGATTTGACTTTAAACTTTTTGAGCGGTCTACAAATAACCGGTTTATATAGGTAAATTCTTGTTGACCTAAAGTAAAGTTGGCACATATATTTTTTCGAAATTGTAAAAAAAACCTGTTTAGAGCCCTCTGTTCACAGGCTGGATTTTTTTGTGTTATTTCAGACTGATTGGTAATAGTTTATGTACTACAAAACCGCTTAGCTTCAGTCTTCAATTGTGCAGGGTGATCGTTCGGAAGCTATAGGGAAAAATCTAAAAACACATTTTGCCCCCCACCGCTGTCACCTTAACCTCACTTTTGGACTGCGACATTTTTGAGGCTGTTCACAGGTGGAGTAATATTTAGTGATCTATAAGTAACCGTTTTATATAAATTTTCGATGCCCTTAAGTTAAGTTTGCGTAAATACATTTTTTTCGAAATTGTCAAAAAAATAGTCTCTGTTCAGGGCCCTTCGCTCACAGGCTAAAATATTTTTTGTGATATCAGGCTGATTGGTAATAGTATGTACTACAAAACCACATAGTATGCAGGATAAGTCGTTCAGGAGATACAGGGAAAAATCTAAAAACATATTTTGCCCTTTACCGGACCTTAGATACACTAAATGTTATTTTTTAAATTATATTATTTAATATGGCCAAAAAACCAATATGTGTACCAAATTTCATCATCGTAGGTCAAACCGTTAAAATTAAAAAAATATTTTGTCGCCCTAACCTCACTTTTTAACTGCAGCACTTTTGAGGCTGTTAACAGGCAAGGTGATGTTAAGTGGTCTATTAGTAACCGATTAAAACAGGTTTCGTAAAATCATTATCAAAAGGCCCACGGAGGCCGAATTTCGACTCTATGCCCCTCGACTATTTCTTTTTAATGTCGAAGCATCTCGAAAAATTGCGTTACTCTCACAATTAAACGAAAATTCGATCTTTTCCAAATCTCCTCTTTTTTTTTGCTGGCGATTGGTCCTGTCTCTTTGCATTCTAGTATACTTTTAAACGTTTTCGCCAGATTAATTAAAATCGTTTTCTCTTTTTGGGAAAAGTTTTAAGCATGCTTTTCTGGCCATTTTTTTTGCCAAAAACGTCCAAACATGAAAAAACAGTCACTCAATATTTCGTAAAATTCTTGTGAAACATTTTACCAAAATTTTGTTTGACTTTGCGCAATAGTAAGAAAATGGTTATCAATTAATACCTAAAAGGCGCTACCTTGCTTAGTGATCTTATTCTGGTTCAAACTTGGTTTACTTTTTTATTGAACAACCGCTCACTGAAAATAAACTTATTTGGAGAAAGACTAAGTTTAAACCACTATTGAACAACCGGACCATAATGCCTTTCCTACTATGTTGGGAATTTGGAACCTTTGGTTGCACTAAAACAAAATTATGATTGTTTTCCACAAACCAAAACTACACTTTTTTTGCACTCGACGCGCGTTTCGCTAACAACGTTCTGGATGCAAATCTCTGGCCCACCGGAGTAAAAGTAAACCATTTTCTGAACCTTCAGCGTCTGCGGAACGTGCCTTTATCTCAAAGAAGGGTAAACACGACGACAGAGGTGTAAAAAAACATTCAAATAGCTTTAAGATATTTTATGCAAATTTTCAGGGTATAAGAGATAAAATCTCAGAAATTGAGGTAATACTTGAAGAGCTTCAGTCAGATTGCTTTTGTGTGAATGAACATTGGCTGGCTCCAGATGAATTTACGCAAAATAAAATAAAAGGCTATACAGCTGTATCGAATTTCAGTAGATCAAAAAAAATGCGAGGGGGGGTTGGTATTTATGTAAAAGAGGGGCTGGAAAGTCATGATCTTGACCTAACACGGCTCTCAGTGGAAACAGTCTGCGAGGTGGCTGGGATCTATATTACGTCTATTAACACACAAATAATCACAGTTTATAGATCTCCTAATGCAGAGATGGATGAATATTTTAATATCTTATCCAGAGTCCTCGATAAAATAAATATTTTTGCACATACTGTCATTGCAGGTGATTTTAATGTTCATTTTCATGACTCAAAAGCCAAGGATGTAAATCACTTGAACTTCTTTTTAAATTCATATGATCTTTACCAATTAGTTAATTTTCCAACTAGAGGCAAGGCGTGCCTGGATAATATTTATGTTAATTTTCACTGTGATAAAACTAACCTTATGCCTTATTGTCTGGAGGGTATTTCGGACCACCATGGCATAACTTTTGTCACACCAATACAGCAAACACCCTGCCGTAGCACACGACTGAGTTTTAGACCTATTACGGAACAGGGCCTTTCAGATCTATTTAATAATCTTAAAGTCTATGACTTTGGCCAAATTTTAAATACAAATCATCACATTGAAACCAAGTTTAAAACTTTTTTTAATGTTATAACCTCTGCAATGGACATATGTTTACCGCTTAAGACTAAAATGGTAAAAAAAGGCTTCAATGGGCCTAAAATTCATTGGTTTGGCAGTGAATTGCGGGACATGAGGGACAGGCTTCAGACTTTAAGCATCTTAAATAAGCAAAATCCGGTTTTAGTACCCAAAAAAACTGTAAACGACTACAGGTGCCGTTATAGGACTGAAATATCCAAATCCAAGAAAGCTGCCTACGATAATTTTATTAATAATGCACCAAACAAGTCTCAGGCCATGTGGAGTGTTGTTAAATCCCATTCCAACTCAACAGCAGTCTCAGAAACAAGTAACCTTAATGCTCAGGTATTTAATGATTATTTTGTTAACATAGCGCAAGAAATTGTTGATAATCTGCCAACAACGCACACATCCTTTACTGACTGCTTGACAGGTGACTATTCCAAGAGTTTATTTAAATTTAATAAGGTATCAAATAACACTGTCCTTGAAAAAATTTCTAATTTAAAAAATAGTAGTAGTAAAGACTGCTTTGAAATTAATGCCAAAATCATTAAATATCTGAAGCTTATTCAAACCATTGACTGACCTATTTAATTTGTGTATACAACACAGTTATTTTCCAAACATTTTAAAAATAGCAAAGGTAATACCAGTTTTTAAAAACAAAGGAAGCTCGGAAGACAAGAACAACTATAGGCCTATCTCACTCTTGCCTATTGTGTCTAAAATTTTTGAATCCATTTTAAAAGACCAGATAAATAATTATTTTGAGTTCAACAATATTTTTACGCAAAGTCAATATGGTTTCAGAAACAAAAAGTCTACTACATTGGCCATCAATAGACTAACTGAATTTGTTGCTCATGGTTTTGAAGAAAAGCTTGACACTTTTGCCACTTTCTTAGACCTCACAAAAGCTTTTGATTGTATATCTTATGAAGTCTTGTTTAGGAAACTTTGTTACTACAATTTTGACCAAAGTAGTGTAGCCCTTGTTAGGTCTTACTTAGACAGTAGAGAACAATATGTTTTTTTCGAGCATATGAGCTCTGAACGGAGGGGATTACGGCACGGAGTTCCCCAGGGCTCTGTGTTGGGTCCTCTTCTGTTTCTTATATATGTTAATGACCTTCCGGGTTTTTGTGATATTGTTGGCTTATTACTAATATTATTTGCTGACGACACAACAACACTTCAGCACCATCATCCATCAGATTCCATCCAACAAATTATTGCTGACAATCAAGAAAAAATTGAAAATTGGTTTCTTGCCAATAGGCTTAGTCTCAATATTAGTAAAACTCAAACTTTAAATTTTACCCTTAGAACTTCTCAGTCAGATCTGCAGGTGGCTGAATCAGTCAAGTTTCTTGGTGTTCACATAGATCCTGGTTTAACATGGGAGGCGCATGTCAACAAACTTAGCTCTAGGTTATCAAAAATAACTTATCTTATTAGAAACCTTGCAAAAAATGTATCCACTTCCACTCTTCTCACAGCCTACCATGGATACTTTGGCTCAGTCATGTCCTACGCAATTCTTAACTGGGGACATGCCCCCAAAGCATCACAGATATTTAAACTGCAGCGTCGCTGTACTCGTGTAATTGCAGGACTAAAATATAGGGATTGTTGCATAGGCAGTTTTAAACAACTCAAAATTTTAACTTTCCCATGTGTTTTTATTTTAAACTGTCTTATCTATGTCAAACAAAATCAAACTCTTTTTAAAACCCACAGTGATATTCATTCCTGCCTAACTAGATATAGAGATAATATAGTTCCCAGCTTCCATAGATTGGAAAGAACAAAAAGAGGTTCAGACCATTATGGAGTCAAATTTTTTAATGTACTTCCCTTACATATTAAAAACCTTGATGAGTGCCAATTTAAACTTAAGGTTATTGTGTTACCGGATTGATATACTAATTTAAGACCGGTGTTATTAAATACTTTGTGTAATCCTTTCGTATAATTAGGATTATAAGGAATTGATACAAATTTTGAGTCGCAGGTATCTTTTTGTCTGAAAAAGGTAGAATTCCGAAAGGTCTTTTGAAAAGAATGTCTATTTATCAGTATATAACACAATAAGAAGCTTACTAGGAAATCCCAAGGATAAAACTACAGTTCTAGAAAAAGTGGAATTTACGAAATTAGTTGCATGGATTGTGACAAAAAATATGTTGGCCAAACGAGACGCTCTATTCAAACACGTTTTAAAGAACATTTAGCACACTTAAAATACGGAAGAACAGAAAAGTCAAGTGTGGCCGAGCATGCTTTTGAAAACAATCATAGATTCACATTAGATAACCTAAAACTTCTAAAAAGTGTACCAAACAAAAGACTTTTGAATGCATATGAAAGTATGGAAATCATTAAATCCAAAAATAGTTTAAATAAAGATAGAGGACCCATCCCGTTTAGTACACTTTATTCTTTGGTTGAGGGGAGATAGGATTAAAAATCGTGATCAATCACAAATGATTAGTCTTATCTCCGCCCACTAAAGGATTGTATATAAGATAGAGCGTAGATTAATTTAGTTCATTGTTTATCGTCTCCTGATGATGCTAACGTTGTTAGCGAAACGCGCGTCGAGTGCAAAAAAAGTGTAGTTTTGGTTTGTGGAAAACAATCATAATTTTGCCTTTCCTACTGTTCATTCCAAAATTCTCCGGACCTATTTCAACTTGTCATTAAAAAAAAATGGTCCGAATGAATTTAGAAGAATATTAATCAATCAATCAAAATATACTTTATGGTCTGAAAAAACCAAAACAATTTTTCATTGAAAAAGCATTTTGAATAAAGCTATTGACTTTGACTGGTAATGGTGGACCCCGTGCTTGGGTTTTATAACAAGAAAAAATAGCCGATGCTCCATAATTGTCAAATGCCAACTCTCGCTCTATTGGAATCGTGATTGAAGCGCTTTCGAAACAGTCCGAAGAGCGGTTTTGAAATCCTTTGAAATGTGTTAAACCGTGACGTCACCAGTTTAACGCCAAAATGGTTTCGAAATCTTCTCACGTCGAAAACGACTATACTTTAATGCTCATATCCACCAACGCAAAAATTCTCCGATTAGCTCAATCATAATTAGAGCTCAATCGGAGAATTCTCACGATGGTGGACATAGACATAAAGATTTAAAAAAATTCAAATTAATTTTCATTTTAAACTTTTTCATATATTTTTGTGTGTGTTTTGTTAAATTATTAGACACTTACGGTGGGATTTACTAAAAGGGTTTAGTGTATTTTAGAACGGTCCTAAGTTTAAGTGAAATTTTTGGTTTTATGCATTTTAAACCAACCCTCCTTGAATTTTAGACATAGTTGGATTTATAAGAAGAATATGAATAAATTTGTTTATTGAATAATCATCTTAACACAATCTTTTGTTGGATTTAAGAAGAAAGTTTCAATTTAGAAGAAAAGAAAATTAAAAAATTTATACCCACGCGGGTTTTAACTAGTAAACACTCTGTAGAACAAATTAAATTTGGGGTTATATGTCATTCTAATTAAAACTTACCCTTGTTCATTAATTTTTCCAATTAATACTTGATGTCACACTACGATTTAGATGGGTAATAATAAAATAAGGAGTAGATTAATTTTGTATTCATTTAGGAGATGTTTTTATTTATGAAATGTATTAAAAAACTTAAATACAAGTTTTGTCTACATTTCTGTCACTGTCGAAATGTCAGTTTCTAAATATTAGCAGCGTTGAAATCACAAACAGCGAGTTCGGATTTCTTAACTCTGCTTGTGCCTTGGCTTGCACCAACCTCTACTGATGAAAGCTCTACAGCTTTGAAATGGGTGGGCTTTCAGTAAGGAAAGTTTTATTGAGTGCGCTTTTAGATAACCTCAATGTTTTAATTTTAGTTTGTAAATAAATTAATATAGTTGTTTTGGGTTTTTTGTTTGGTATATTTTTCGTGCATAATCAGTGACCTTCACTTATGTTTGTTTTGCCTAGTAGTGCCCTCATAGATATATTTTTTGTGCTGAAAACGGGTTCAAAATATGGAGGTGTTTTATAGGTCAATGAACAACTTGGGATATTAAATAAGGTAAATTGATCCTTGTAAAAACGGTTACTTAGGGAAATTATAAACGAACTTATTACCAATTGCTACAAAACCATCCTTTCTGGGGGCTATAAATTTAAACCACCCCCAGAGGTGGTCTAAAAAATCACCAACTTTCTAACCTCAAACACAGATAATGAAGCTATTATGGGCCAAATTTTTAGCGTATTCACCATTTGCCATTTTGAAAACTGTCAAAAAAAATTAGTTTTAGGGCATGTTCTCTTAGAATAGGGTACATTTTGAGAAAAAAAGCAGTTTTTCAGTGGTACTTTGCAATAACAATAAAAAATAATCAATAACTTTGTGTAGTTTCTGTATAAGTGTTTTTTGAAAATTGGTTTTGAAATTTAGTACCCCCCACAAGTGTAAATATTTAGCCCTGTGGGGGGTACTATTTTAGATATTAGTAAATCCCACTGTTAAAGTAAATATTAGACACTTAGATATTTCAACGCATCGGTATCTGCATACCTAACGCGTTCGAAACAAAGCCAAAATACACTACATTTTTGACTTGTTCATGCCATGTTTCGAAGGATGCCAGCTTCTTTGACGGGTGCGACGACTGAACAGTTGATTCCACTTGTTGCGTACGGAGGGATGTACGTAACGATTTCATGTCATCGCACCCTTCAAAAAAGAGGGCATCGTCCGAAACATCGCATAAATAAGTCAAAAATGTATTGTATTTTGGCTTTATTTCGAATGCATTAAATATTTAAACGCATCGGTATCGGTATACTCAACGCGTTCGAAATAAAGCCAAAATACCCTACATTTTTGACTTATTTATGCGATGTTTCGAGTGATGCCTCTTTTTTTGAAGGGTGCGATGACAGAACTGCTGATTGAAATCGTTGCGTACGTTCGTGTATCCGTAACGTTATGTTCATCTCTCCGTAAGCCCGTTTCTCACTATGCAATAAATTGCTGCAATTTCTAGTTCTATCCTTGTTTTTGAAATCTAAAAAACAAAGATGGAAATAGAGATCTCAGCGATGTATTGCATCGTGAGAATTACGCTGTACGCAACGAGTGGAATCAGATGTTCTGTCATCGCACCCGTCAAAGAAGCAGGCATCGTTTGAAACATGGCATAAACAAGTAAAAAATGTGTATTTTGGTTTAGTTTCGAACGCGTCAGGTATACCTAGAGGCCCTGTATCTGATTTTTGACAGTTATTGTTTTACTAGAGTTGAGCAACTGGTTTTGACAGTTGTTAGGGAAATGTTTAAAAACAAATTGTGTGTTGGCAATGATAGTTGGCAACCCCTGATAATAAATAATTTTGTCACAGTCACATTTTTGATTAAGAAACGTCCGGTTTAAAAATGGAATTTTGCTGTATTAAAAACTGTAAAAACACGTGCCACGAATTTGTAATGTTCCGTTGTCCAACGGAACTCAAGAAAAGTGGAGAAAAAGAAAACATGCATTTACTAAGCTGGAAAATTAATAAAAATAGCCGAATTATAAAAAGAGACAACAAAACATCAGTCCATTTCATAAAATAACTTTTACATGCAAATATGAAAAAAACTAGAAAGAGAGGTATGAGTTGCCCTCCTCTGGTAAAACAATAACTGTCAAATGTATAGAAGCCTCTAGGTGTACCGATACCAATGCGTTGAAATATTTACTTTAAGTGTCTAATTAAAACACAAACGGAAGATGGCTGTGGTACTATAAATCTAAAGAAAAAACAATATTTTTTTTGTACTTTAGTGCAAAATGAACTTCCTGTATTTCGATTGTTTAATTTAATATATTTACTAACTAAATTTATTTTTTTAAATTATTTTAAATAAATTTACGTTCGGCTGATTTTATTGCACCATTGATTTTGCCCCCAACTCTGTAACTACGTTGTGTTCAATCTCCGTTAACCGTTCTGATCTCTTCTCGATCGGAATATCCTTCAGGAAGAGCATTTTGCACCTCAGAGGTTCCAATGGCACGCATCATTAAATTATCTAATCTCAAAAAGGTGGATCCAACGGACGATTCATCATAAATAAGACTGGGAGGGTTCGTAAATTCATCGGTTGCCGGTGAGAGAGTTCTATTATAAAACGTTCCAGTATCAAACTTGGAATTTGTACAACCCGTTTTTAATTAAACCATTGTTTATCAAATCCATTGAAAATCAAACCGAAACTATTTTTTTAATCCATCATAACAATGTGGTAGGTATGACGGACTATTAAAATCGTGAAATTTTGACTTTTCTTAATTTTATCAAAAATGAGTTCCAACACACCTTAATCGACGAAAAAAAAAAGTTGCCTGTCGGTCTGTCGGTCTGTTATCTGTTTGCATACACGATAACTCAAGAACGCCTTAATCGATTTTAACAAAATTTGATCCAAAAATGCTCTACCGGCTGACCATGAACTGATTAACTTTTGGGTAGAGTGGGAGGGGGGAGGGCGTTTGAAGGGGGATAAAATATTTAAAAGAATTGTAACTTTTCTTATAAAGTCTAAATACGTGGGAGCTTTAGTTTGCAAGTTATTTGAAAAAATGTTAAAATATAGGGTGTTCCAAAAAAAACCGGACTTTTTGGATTGCCTACAACTTCCATAATAATTATCCGAAATTTAAAATTTAAAGTTTATTTAAAAAAGGAAGCTCTAAAATGTATGCGCTTAATGTCGAAACTGAAATTTTTTTAAAATTCAAGATGGCGGACAGATTTTAAAAAATGGTTATTTTTGACCCCCCCCTGCAAAAAAATTGCGTGCGCCACTGTAACAAAATTATGACATGCTATAAATAGCGTTATCCTTTAAAGGCATATACGCGTTTTGATTTTTTAAATCGGTTAAGAAATAAGAAAGTTCTGCAGTGTTACGTTTAATGCTGTTTGTGTGGTAAAATACTGTTTCACTAAAAGTTATCATCTTTTCAACGGTATGTGGTTTGGTCAAAAATAATCAGAATGTAAAATTTTAAGATTTCTTAAAAGCTAAAAGTCTAAATTTTATGTACTTTATGTCAAAACTGCTATTTCTTTAAAATTCAAGATGGCGGACAAATCTGAAAAGAGTTTTTTTTTACCTCCTGAAAAAAATTGGGCACCACTGTAACAAAATTAAGTTGTGCGCTAAATAGACTTATTCTTTTAACGTATACACGTTACGTTTATTTAAATCGGTTAAGAAATAAGAAAGCTGTGCAGTTTTATTACTATGAGTCATCTTTTTAAGCTGGCAAACTAAAAGTCCAAATTTTATGCGGCTAATGTCGAAACTGCCATTTCTTTAAAATTTAAGATAGCGTATCGATTTGAAAAGTAAGTATTTTTTATTTTTCCTGGAAAAAGAACATGTGCGCCACTGCCTTATATTTTTAATGAATTAAAGTTGGTTAAAAAGTAAAATCAATATGAAGTTTTACTTGTAACAATTACATACCTATTAATTTAAGTATAATGATTCCAGAAATTCGGAATATGACGCCTGATTTACCATCCGCCATCTGCCATCTTGAATTTTTAAAAGATGATAATTTTGTCTCTCTTTTCTAGTTGCCTTATAAAATTTGTCCCGTCAAGTAAAAAAGATAATTTTTATTACTAAAAGAACATCGGATATAAAACTGCAAAACTTAACCATTTTTCAAATCTGTCCGCCATATAAAAATATGACTTACAGTAAAAAAACTGCATAACTTTCTTATTTCTTAGCCGATTTAAATAAACGTAACGCGTGTTGACGTTAAAAGAATAAGGATATTTAACACCTAACTCAAATCAGTGGCGCACATTTTTTTTTAGGAGGGATTTTTTTTTTTAAATCTGTCCGCCTTCTTTAATTTTAAAGAAATGTCAGTTTTTATACTTTTTTTTAAATTTTTTAAAATTTAGACTTTTAGCTTTTAAGAAACCTTAAAATCTTTAAACTCTGATAAATTTTAATCAAATTGTATAACGTCGAATAAAAAGATGACTTATAGTAAGGAAGTTTTCTACCACACAAACACCATCAAATTTAATACTAGAGAAATTTCTTATTTCTTAACCGATTTAAAAAAGAAAACGGTTGTACACCTCTAAATGATAAGGCTATTTAGAGCGTATCTTAAATTTATTACAATGGCGCACACAATTTTTGCAGGGGGGGTCAAAAATACCCATTTTTTAAATCTGTCCGCCATCTTGAATTTTACAGGAATGTTAGTTTTGACATTGGGCGCATAAATTTTGAAGTTTCCTTTTTGAAATAAACTTTAAATTTTAAAATACTAAAAATTATTTTGGAAGTTGTAGGCAATCCAAAAAGTCCGGTTTTTTTTTTGAACACCCTATATATAAAAAAAAATCATAACTTTAGAAGTAAAGAAGCTATTGATATGCGGTTTTCAGATTTTGGTTTTCGTAAATATTACCCTAAAATTTTGTTATAAGATTCAAATCTTTCAAAGCTACAGTTTTCGAGATATTTTCATTCCCTTTCAACATAAAATAATTGATTGGATGGTGGACTATCCGTGCTTTCTAGCACCAATTTTCTATTATTAATTTGATGAAAAATAGCTTAGAACATTGAACTACTAGAAGGAGTCTGGTCTGTCTGGTTACACTGGTTGTTTGAGTGCAACATCTACAGTGGGGAAAGGGGCGAAAGAAATCTGTGTTGCCAATTTTAATAACAGAATTATGCAACAAAAAATAATAATTAATGAGGTTTAAGATATATGTTGAAAAAGCTAATATACATAATATATAATACTCACAACCTATTTAAAACTTTCGACGTTTTTTGAAAATTTGACAACTGTTTTCCTTAAACATCTTCTTTTGTAGTCAACGTGGAAACATTGATTGTTTATTGCGGTTTCTCGATTTTTCCTGGAATGTCATTATTGCTTTGAAAGCGAAAGTTTCAGCACTTGTCAATAGTGTTTTTTGATATTTTTGTGAAAAGTTTGTGGCGAAAAATGGTTCCGAAGTGTACTATTATATGCAAGTTGAAACAGAAGCCGGGGGATCGCAGTATTTCATTCCACAGGTACGTCAAATTAAAATATTAACTAAATATTAGGTTAGAATTCGTCATATTTGGCCATTCTTGGTAAACAAAGGCAGGAAATCTGTGTTGCCGGCTTGTCATTAATTTCAGTGTAAATAGAGATTTTCATAGCACCTTTTTCTTATTTTTATAGTTGTACATCCTACTTGAATACATTTTTAGGTTTTTTTTTTATAGAAACATAGATTTTATTACTATATCTAGACCATTTAATTAAACGGAACTAAAAATTATTGAAGGTATTTTAAATAATATTAAAAACAGGGGAAAACGTATTAGGTTAACATGCCAACAATGGGATGAAGATGTTGAACTCAAACACCCTGCCCTAGGTCTGAAAAAAAGCTCCTTCTAGTAGTTCAATGTTCTAAGAAAAATAGTTTAGTAAATAATGGTTTTATTATTAGGAGATCACTATTATGTGTCTTTTGTAACAATTTCCACATAAAACAAATTACTTTGTTTGTAGGGGCCTCTTAAACCGCTTTCATATAAGAACGGTTTGAAAATGTTATCGTAAACAACACTAAAACCGTTTTAAACAAGAAATCGATTTTGTTAAAGCGTTTTAAGAAAGCGTTTTATCGCTTTCGGGTTGGTATAAACACTTTAAAAACGCTTTAGCGCATTTTTTCCAACCCAAAGAAATACTGAACAGACAGACACCCAGACAGACAGACACCATGACAAAATTTTGTATTTAGGTCTTCTTTGACGCAAATAACTTATCTTTGGAGGATATCTTTTTTTTGACGATCCCAATAGCCTCCATACTATGTATCTTCTTCAAGTGTCATGTTCCCTTCGAACGTTGGCTATCATCAGCGCGATCTGCACCCTGGCCCCTGCTTTTCGGAAGAGTGTCGTAGTACTAACACCATACTATTGTCTAAGATTTTTAAGCCATGATATCCGTCTACGACCCGGACCTCTTCTGCCGTCAATTTTGCCTTCTATTATCAATTTTAAGAGTTTATATTTGTCATTTCTCAAAATATGGCCAAAATATTCAAGTTTTCGTTTTTTAATAGTAAATAAAGCTTTTTTTTTATTTTAAATTTATTCACATTAGTTACTGCCTCCAACTTTTTGCACATGGCTTCAGTCAGTGTCCATGCTTCCGTGCCATAATATAAGATGCCAAAAACATAACACCGAAGCACACGAATTCGGAGAGTGGTATTAAGATCGCGACTACACAACACTGATTTCATTTTAATAAAAGATGATCTGGCCTGTTCAATTCTTGCACGAACTTCTTGCATGATGTCCCAGTTCTCCTTGAGGAGACAACCTAAGTATTTATATGAATCCACGCGTTCGACTTGCTGCCCATTTATTTCTAACATGCCTCGGATGTTCTTTTCCTTGGATATGTTTTGTTTTTCCAACATTTAAGTTAAGCCCAAATTGCGAACTTTTGGCAGCAATTTGATTCAACAACTCTTGTAGGGCTTCCAGCATGTCTGCTATTATGGCAATGTCGTCGACATATCGTATGTTGTTGATTTTGATGCCGTTTATGGTTAAACCCTCTTCGCAGTTATGAAGTGCATTCTCTATTATTTTGTTACTATAGATATTAAATAACAACGGAGACAATATACAACCTTGGCGTACTCCTCTTCTTGTTTGGACCTCTTCGGACAGTTGGCCATCAACCTTTATTTGAGCAGTCTGATTCCAGTATAGATTAGCGATTATCTTTAGATCTCGGTCATCTAGACTAACTTCTTTTAGCGATTCTATGAACTTTTCGTGTTGGCCTCGATCAAATGCTTTCTCATAATCTATGAAACAGGCATATACTGGCACCGACACATCCCTAGACCGCTGAACTAAGACTTGAATGCCAAACAAGGCCTCTCTTGTCCCGAACCCACCACGAAATCCAAACTGCATGTCACCCATAAAGGATTCGCATTTCCCATAAATTCTTTTGTGGATGATCTTTAGAAATATTTTTAACATATGGCTCATTAGGCTGATTAGGCGGTAATCACTACACTTCTTTGCTGAAGTTTTTTTAGCCACCGTAATAAAAGTTGATTTTAGCCAGTCAGCAGGGATTTTACCGCTACGATAAATCAAGTTAAAAAGTTTTACCACCGTATTTAGCGAATCTTCGTTTTTTATTAGCTTTAAAAACTCAGTGTATACTTCGTCTTGCCCTACCGCTTTTCTGTTTTTAGCTGAAGATATTGCGTGTTTTACTTCCTCTGGTGTTATATCTATGCCTTGGTTTGAGAATTCTTCTGGCTGTTCTGATCGGTTATCGGTAAACAGATGTTCTATGTAACTACTTCATTCTTTTAGTTTTTCTTTGGTATCCGGTATAATTTTGCCTTGATTGTCCACAAGGATTCCAGCTTGTCTTTTATTAAATAATTCGGCCGCTTCCTTTATGTGTTTGTGTCAATTGAAAGTGTCATGTTTAGCATCTAGATCTTCTATTTCTTGACATTGCTGTGTTATCCAGTCTTGTTTTGCTGACCTTATCTTGTTTCTTATTGCTCTATTGATTACTTGATATTGATCGCTGCCTTTTTTACTGCGTCTTTTATTCATCAACTCCAGGATTTCATCGGTCATCCAAACTTTATTTTTATTTTTTGTTTCATCCTTGCCTAAGAGTGTTGTGCTTTCGACTATGGCACTTTTAACCTTTGTCCAGACCATTTCTGCATCTTGTTCGGTACCCAATGAGCATTTTCGTCTATATAAAAGTTACAGCAAATAATATAAAACCTTTATAAAATAACCAAAAGTTATATTATTTAGTGTTGGTGAAAATTTTATAACTCTAATATATCTCTTAAATGAGTAAAAAATACTTGAAAAACAACTGTTCAACACCAGCTTATAAAAATTTATGGTACATAGTAATGGATAGAAAAACAACATATAGATTTAAGACTTCCTTATGAGCCCTCAAGTATAGAGATTATTATATAAAGGTTTTACAACTGTTCTAACAATACTACATAACAAATTAAAAGTTTTTTCTTTTTACAATAAAAAAATTTATAAAATGGTATTTAGCAATCTTCTAAAATAAATAAAAATGAAAGTGAGATAAACTGAAGCAGGAATATGAATATTTATATACTATAGTCAAATAAAAGCTGTTTTTCAAGTCATCCTACTTTGAAAATCAGCTGCGGTCCCGTGTGTACTGTATAGTTTTCGAATACACTCACGTAAATTTCATGGGCTCCCAAAATACTTGAGAAAACGGGAAAAAAATATTCATTTAAATATCAGTTTTTTTTTCATACGCGTTTTTTTCTTTCTGGGACAAATATTGAATTTTGTATGTTGTTCTTAACCCTAACAAGCAATATTTCGATTGAAACACATGTTGAAACCCCATAAATAACGTTTTTATTTAGGCCAAAAACCTATTTTTGTAATCCAAAATGGCGAAAATTTCCGACAATTCTATAAAAAAAATAGTACAACTATACCACTGTTTACCTCGTCAACACTATTTTATGACCCTTTTAAAAAATGATGCTACTTGGAACAAAGGGCTGCAGATGGCGCAGTATTGAACACTGATGGTCCGTTTCTGCGAGCTTAATATAGTTACCATTGTTCTATCTCTCTTTATAATAATTATATAAATATCTGTCACCAGAAGTTTCTGAAAATGCTCATTGGGTAGACTCATTAATATCTTTAGGCTTTTTGTTAAGTTCAACTTTAAGTTTAGTTGTTATGTTGAAGTTTGTCCAACCTGGGTCTGGGTTTGTTATTTGGGGGACGATTTTTCTTGAAGGTAAATTTATTTTTTGCCACAACTGGATTGGGATCCAAGACTACGTCTGCACCAGGATAAGTTTTTGCAGATTTAATAATGTTTCTAAATCGTTTAATAATTAACATAAAGTCTATCTGGTTTCTAATAATATTCTCAGGAGTGTCAGATTTGTAAGTCCAAGTATAAAGGCGTCTAGCTGGAAGTTTAAAGAAAGTATTTGACATGCTAAAATCCCTTTCCTAGCAGAACTGGAAAAGGCGATCTCCATGTTCATTTGATATATCAAGACTGTATCTCCCAACAATGTCTTCTCTTGGGGCGTTTCCAAGTTTTGCGTTGAAGTTTCCCATAAAAATGGTGATTTCTGTTTTTTTTTATAAAATTAAGGGCAGCCAAAAATTAGGTAGGCGCAGTAGCAGGGAACAGGCGGAAGTTTAGTGTTGAAGATTAGTGAAACGTAAGAAATTATTTTTTAGCCATCCATACATATACGATTTTTATCAAATTTGGCACAAAAATTCTCTGGCACCAGGCGGTGAGCTGATTAGTTTTTGGTGGAGGTGAGGGGTTGCGAAGGAAGTAGAAATAGGGGTTAAACTTTTTCAAATATCGTAACTCGCGAACGGTAGCAGTTAGCAACACGTGGTTCTCACGCCAAGATGGATAAATATATTTTCTATAAAAACTATATTTACAATGAAGTCTGTCAGATCCGTAGTTTTTGAGATATTTAAGAATAAAAAATTGTAACCAATGAACTGTAGCAGCTAGGGACACACGGTTTTAATTTTTAGAGGGATAATTACATTTTCAACAAAAACTATATCAACTGAGTCTTAAGTCTAAGTATCTTGATCACAACGGCCTGAATGCGGGAAACATTGGAAGGGCATGTATTTAACATAGCAATATCGAAAAGCCATTTGCAAGGATCAACTTAAAATAAAGTTTATAACTGTCGAATGGGTTTGTGGAGCCCATGAAAGTCGTATAAAACCTGGCGAAAAGCCGTAAATGCTCCCACACATCGGGTGAGATAATTAACACACGCCCAAATAACTATGCAAATTGAGTTTGGCTTTAAATTGTATCCATTCAGCATTGAATCAATACGTTTTTTTTACTGTGTTTTTTTTAATTCCAATTTTATGGTTTTATATAATGGCCGATGGTTTTCAAAATAGGTAACAAAGATAATTATGGAAAAATTTGCTGCTCAGACGCTTATTTCATTTTACCAATCTGTCTCTTTCTGAAGTATTATACAGTTACAAAAGTGCACAAAACAGTCTGCTAATTGAGGTCAGTCAAGCTACACCCCCGCTTCAACAAAACTCTATTTGGATATTGTAAAAATTATGTACTAATTATGTACTAATTTAGTCCCCTTTTAAAAACGTTTGTACTTAATGAATAACGGACTTATTCGCACCTAAAAGAAGGGGGGGGGGGTGTGGCTTGGCGCTAAGCTGCACCCCCCATGCTTAGGAGATAGATTTAATGAAAGTTGATATGTCATAATTTTGTACTAATTATGTACTCTTAAGGAAAAGTACTTTTAGTTTACAAAAACCATCGGTTTTTAAGATTTTTGTTCGTTTGTTATGGGGTGTGTAGCTTGATATCAAGGCACTCTGCCTAGGAAAGAGATTCGACGAAAAGGGACTATGCCAGAATTTGGTACTAATTAAGTACTAATTTGGTCCCTTTCTAAAGAATTGTCTACTCTCAAGATAAATTGATTTTTTTTTGTTTGTATCAAGTGTGTATCTCTATATCAACGCACACCCCCCCTCCGCCTAGGAAAGAGATTTCAAAACAGTAATTATTCCCTAATTTGCTACTAATTATGTACTAATTCCGTCCCCTTCTAGAAAATTGTCTGCTCTCAAGAACTTTTTTTGTTTTTATGGGGTGTGTAGTTTGATATCAAGGCGCACACCCCACAAATTAAAAAAAAAGTCAAGTTATCTTGAGAGTAGGCAATATTTTAGAAGGGGACCAAATTATTACATAATTAGTAGCAAATTATGACATAATTACTTTTTTTCAAATCTCTCCGTTATTCATTAAGTACAAAATTTTTGAGTGACTAGTGAATCCACTGACGAGGCCACGCTGGTCACCCCGGGCGAAACATCGTTTAATTGTTTCTCTTTTCGTTTTGGTCGTTTTTGTGTTCCTTGTGGGGCACTCATCCAATTTTCAATTTTCGTTCTTTCCTCCCAAGAACTTTTGACCTTCTCTTTTTTTTTAGATTCTTTTCGGTTGATGTAACTGATTTGGAAGTTTTTAACTTCTTGTTTTAAAAATCGTTTTATTGCAACAAATAAATCAAACCCTCGACCAAATCTCTCCTGTGAAAAGGAAGAACCTAGTAAAGTCACTTACTAGGTTTTTGCTCCGATTGGTATAAAAATTTTGAAAAAATTCCAAATATTAAGAAATTTATCGGGAATGGAAAAACCTAGTAAGTCGCCAATTTTTATAAATTTAGTAGGAAAAACCTAGCAACCCACTATTCCGATGGATAAGCCTAGCATGTTATTCAGGCTTTAGAAGTAACTATTATTGTTTAAGTGGTAGCTAGATACTTTACTAGGTTTTTCCTCGATAAAATGTAGGAAAAAAGTATAGTACATGTTACCTTACTAGGTTTTTTCCCATAGTAAAATATGAGAAGATAATTAGTAAATGACTACTAGGTTTTAACGAAAAATATAATTGGAAGCTTTCTTTAAAAAAAACTTTTAAGTGACATAAAACTTAAAAAAAAAACTTTTGAAAAGGAATCAAAAAGACAATTTTTCAAAATTAACTTTCATAAAAATACAGCAACTTTTTTAAAAATATTTTTTGTTGTAATGAATTGGCAAGAGCTTATTTTGCTTCTCCTGAAAAGTCAAACACCAGTTACTAGCTTTTTCCTTTTTACGGGAGATCTATAAATTTATTCAGAGAAAAAAATACAACATTTTCTGTCGATACTAAGCTACAGGCTGTTTTATTATAATGTCACCCCCACTTTTCTCCATTATTATGCCTGCTACAAAAAAGTTTGGAATATAAAAGTTGTATAAGTTTTTGCGAACTTTTAGAATATGTAAAATTTTGACACCATCCTTCTTTTTTCAACGACAACATAGTATATTTGATTAAATTTTTGTATTTCTCTTTTCTGTCATATTTAAAAAAGATGTAATATTTCCATGCTATGATAAATATTTTTTGAGATATGGTACCTTAAAATTTGAACTCTTATCAAAATTTTTTTGTTATTATGCACGATGCAAAAATGTTTTAGAAGCAAAAGTTGTATAACTTATTGCAACCTTACAGAATATGCATGTCAAAGTTGTCAAATGTCATTAGCAGTCAAATTTTAATGCGCTATGTCTTAAAAAATATTTATGTTAGCAAGGGCATATTATACGTTTTTCAACTTAGAAAAAAACGCCCTTTTTTCCCCCAGGGGAATTTAAGAATTAAATACAGGGGGTTGTATTTAAAATAAGAATGCTAGTGTCAAAATTTTGACACCAGCATTAACTAGTAATATCAGGGAAAATTTGGAACGCTATCTGGGAAAAATGGAAAAAGAATCCGGAACCAGAGGAAGAAATTGAGTTTTTTTATAAAATAATCTTCTTCTCCTTCAAGTGTTGCTCTCTTCGAACGTAGGCTATCATCAAAGCGACCTGTACCCTGTCCACTGCTTTTCGGAAAAGTGTTGTAGTACTACATCATACCATTGTTTAAGATTTTTAAGCCATGATATCCGTCTACGACCCGGACCTCTTCTGCCTTCAATATTGCCTTCTATTATTAATTTTAAAAGTTTGTATAATATGGCAAAAATATTCAAGTTTTTGTTATTTGATGGTAAATAAAACTTTAAGATCTTTATTTATTCTAAGCAGAACATCCACATTAGTTATATTCTGTCCATCCAAGATATCCTTAGTATTCTACGATAACACCACATCTCAAATGCCTCCAACTTCAGTCATGCTTCCATGCCATAATATAAGATGCTAAAAACATAACACCAAAGCTCACGAATTCGGAGTGGTATTAAAATCGCGACTGCACAACAATGATTTAATTTTGATAAAGTTCTCTCATTCTCATTGAGGAGGCAACGCAAGTATTTGTATGAATGCCTCTGATATTCTTTTCCTTGGATATAACCATCCATTTTGTTTTTCCAACATTTAAGTTAATCCCGAATTGCGAACTTTTGGCAGCAATTTGATTCAACAACTGTTGCAAGCCTTCCAGCGTGTGTTATGGTCAGACCCTCATCGCAGTTATGAAGCAGTTAGATACTAAACAACAGCGGAGACAATATATAACCTTGTCGCACACCTCTTCTTATTTGGACCTCTTCAGACGGTTGGCCATCAACCTTTATATGATTAGTCTGATTCCAGTATAGATTAGCGATTATATTTAGATCTCGGTCATCTAGACCAAATTAATTTAGAGATTCTATGAGCATTTTCTATTGGACTCGATCAAACGCTTTCTCATAATCTATGAAACAGGCATATACTGGCACCGACACATCCCCAGACCGCTGAACTAAGACTTGAATGCCAAACAAGGTCTCTCTTGTCTCGAAGCCACCACGAAATCTAAACTGCGTGTCGCCCATAAAGGATAAAATCCAAGATTAAATAATTAAAAAATAAAAAAACATTATTTGTCAGAATAAATTTTGCGGACATTTTTTGTTATAAAAAATTGTGGAATTTTGGACAAATGGTCAGGAAAACACATTGTATGGGTCGAATGCAATGTGGTAATTTTTTAGCAATAACAAACACATGACAATGACGTGAAAAACGTTTGTAAATCTTCGAGCGTTTTAACGCCAAGAAAACATGAAAGAGAAAAGGTCAACCGAAATTATTTCTGGATGTTGACTCTCCTGGATTAAGTGGGAATAATGTTAAACCATCGTAGACGGGAATTTCTTTTAAAAGTGTTATTTTGGTCGACAGAATGAAATGGTCGCGTATTTAATGGATTTATATTTAAATCTTGTTCCTGGCAGATTCATGCGAGCCAGCTGTTTCGCCAGACATAAAAATCGGTGTAATGACTTAATTTAATGGCAGAGGTTGAATAAATAGCTTGTGCCATATTTATCAATATAGAGTCGGTCCAAAAATATTTTACTGTTCTTGCTTCGCATTAACTCTTTGTTTCCTTTTAAAAAGCGTCAACAATGCTGCATCAGTGCAGAAAGTGTTTCCAACCTCCCAAAAGTCGTCTTTTGTCTGGTTAGTGCGCTTTTGTTATCACTTTTTTCTCTCATGAAACATTATTTCCAATTATTTTTGAATAAATTGATAGTTTACTTTTTATATATTAGCGATTATATATATATATATTGATTTTTACCTACGACAAACGAATAATACTAATTTTTTTTTCAAACGACCGGAAAATAGCGTACGATTTTTCATACGGAAAGTTCTAGATTACAAGGCATGTTCTTTTAAAATATTTTCACTCTCAAGAAAGGACCTTTTTGTTCAATTTTCCGGTCCCTTGATCCTTTTCAGGTCCCATTTTTGATCAAGTTGGCTGTGACATCTTGTTGACAGAATTTAGCTTGTTTCGAAAGTTTTGTTTACAAAAATGGACTCAGATCTATAAAATGAGTTGAATTTGGAGAAAATCATAGAATGAAGGAAATGCTTTAGAAGTCACTTTCGATTTGCTGCCTGATCACACATTTTTGATGCTCAAAATAAGTATATACTATAAATGTAGGTAAATAAAGGACAAACCTAGAAATTTTTACCTACAAACTATCCCAAATGCGATCTTTCAACAAGATAATGGACTTCTTACATGAACTTGGCATAGAGGCTTTGGAATGGCCAGCAAGATCGCCTGACTTGTTGCCTATCGAACACGTATGGGATATGATAGAGCGTAATCTTAGTCGATTACCGCGTCCCCCTGGAAACTTAGATGAACTCTTGCATGCTTTAAGGAGGATTTGAATGAGTGTTCCTCAATATGATATAGACCATCTTATTTTGTCAATGACCAATAGAACAAACGAACGAAACAAATTTTTTGATGATTATCATGGAGGAATCTTCTTGGAAATCAAATAAACATAATCAATTACTAAGAGCATCCTAATGTATTATTATGTAAATAAATTACTTTAAAAATATTTGTCCTTTCTGTATATATTTAATAAATATTTATTTTGTTGAAAATTAAGAAAAATAATTGACATGTTTTGCGTCAATCAGTGTCCTTATGAAAGAAAGTTTCATCGCTTGGCGCGCCCTCTTAGCATTTACGTCTAAGCTTCATTATCATCCTAGGAGCGTAAATGGTCCATTACAATCGTGTTACGACTCTCGTTAAACTAGTATTATGAGTTGGTCGAAATAAAAATACAAAACAAACTAGTGAATATTTTATCAAAAAGAAATAAACCTTTTGTGTTATCTATATGATAACATGTAAAAAACTATTTTTTTAGTAAAACGGAATTTCTGTCTTGCATGGTTAATGCAAGAATTATTTCATGACCTGTTTTACGACTATTTTATCACGAGAAATAAAGATTAGGTATGCTGCATCTGTTTATCTTAAATACCCCATTCAACGAGCCCAGTTCTCAGCTCTCACCACAAATAAACAAATATAAAAAAGTTTTAAAAAACAGACCTAATAAAAGTTTTTAAGGATCAATAAAATAGGTTTTTTAAAGCAATCCATGCCGATGTTTTAATTTACTAAACGCTGTTTTAAATGGGCAATTATTATTAATGTAATAGACCACAAAAACAAAGTATTGTCAACTATGTTGGGAATTTGGAACCTTTGGTTGCACTAAAACAAAATTATGATTGTTTTCCACAAACCAAAACTACACTTTTTTGCACTCGACACGCGTTTCGCTAACAATGTTAGCATCATCAGGAGACGATAAACAATGAACTAAATTAATCTACGCTCTATCTTATATACAATCCTTTAGTGGGCGGAGATAAGACGAATAAATGGTGATTGATCACGATTTTTAATCCTATCTCCCCTCAACCAAAGAATAAAGTGTACTAAACGGGATGGGTCCTCTATCTTTATTTAAACTATTTCTGGATTTAATGATTTCCATACTTTCATATGCATTCAAAAGTCTTTTGTTTGGTACACTTTTTAGAAGTTTTAGGTTATCTAATGTGAATCTATGATTGTTTTCAAAAGCATGCTCGGCCACACTTGACTTTTCTGTTCTTCCGTATTTTAAGTGTGCTAAGTGTTCTTTAAAACGTGTTTGAATAGAGCGTCTCGTTTGGCCAACATATTTTTTGTCGCAATCCATGCAACTAATTTCGTAAATTCCTCTTTTTTCTAGAACTGTAGTTTTATCCTTGGGATTTCCTAGTAAGCTTCTTATTGTGTTACCGGATTGATATACTAATTTAAGACCGGTGTTATTAAATACTTTGTGTAATCCTTTCGTATAATTAGGATTATAAGGAATTGATACAAATTTTGAGTCGCAGGTATCTTTTTGTCTGAAAAAGGTAGAATTCCGAAAGGTCTTTTGAAAAGAATGTCTATTTATCAGCTTATTTATTAAGCCTTCGTCGTAACCGTTTTCGCCAGCTATATTCCTAATCCTATTCTTTTCTGCTTCAAATCTTTCTTTGTTTAAGGGGAAATTTACTAATCTATATTTTAAAAACAGCAAACTTGCAAGCTTATGTTGTAAGCAATGAAAAGAGTCATTTGGAATATACCTGTTGGTGGCCGTGCCTTTTCTGTATAGGTCAAAGTCCAATTTATTTTTATTTCTTATAACTAAAGTGTCTAGAAATGGCAGTGTACCGTTGTTCTCTGTTTCATAAGTAAATTTAATAGTGGGAAATTTGTTATTTATTTTTTCCATAAAATTTTCAACACTAGTTACTTTAGTGTTGAATACTGCAAACACATCGTCTACATACCTGAACCATACTCTGGGGAAATACTCAAATTCTTTACTTATTCTATACTTATGTCTCTGCATGAATCAAAATTACTTTCAATATAAAAATAACTACTACCAGCAATTAGAAGGAACCACAATGGGTAATAGTTTATCACCTTTTATCGCAAACCTATTTATGAGCAAATTTGAATCAAATATAAGTAAAGAATTTGAGTATTTCCCCAGAGTATGGTTCAGGTATGTAGACGATGTGTTTGCAGTATTCAACACTAAAGTAACTAGTGTTGAAAATTTTATGGAAAAAATAAATAACAAATTTCCCACTATTAAATTTACTTATGAAACAGAGAACAACGGTACACTGCCATTTCTAGACACTTTAGTTATAAGAAATAAAAATAAATTGGACTTTGACCTATACAGAAAAGGCACGGCCACCAACAGGTATATTCCAAATGACTCTTTTCATTGCTTACAACATAAGCTTGCAAGTTTGCACTTTTTAACATATAGATTAGTAAATTTCCCCTTAAACAAAGAAAGATTTGAAGCAGAAAAGAATAGGATTAGGAATATAGCTGGCAAAAACGGTTACGACGAAGGCTTCATTAATAAGCTGATAAATAGACATTCTTTTCAAAAGACCTTTCGGAATTCTACCTTTTTCAGACAAAAAGATACCTGCGACTCAAAATTTGTATCAATTCCTTATAATCCTAATTATACGAAAGGATTACACAAAGTATTTAATAACACCGGTCTTAAATTAGTATATCAATCCGGTAACACAATAAGAAGCTTACTAGGATATCCCAAGGATAAAACTACAGTTCTAGAAAAAAGTGGAATTTACGAAATTAGTTGCATGGATTGCGACAAAAAATATGTTGGCCAAACGAGACGCTCTATTCAAACACGTTTTAAAGAACACTTAGCACACTTAAAATACGGAAGAACAGAAAAGTCAAGTGTGGCCGAGCATGCTTTTGAAAACAATCATAGATTCACATTAGATAACCTAAAACTTCTAAAAAGTGTACAAAACAAAAGACTTTTGAATGCATATGAAAGTATGGAAATCATTAAATCCAGAAATAGTTTAAATAAAGATCGAGGACCCATCCCGTTTAGTACACTTTATTCTTTGGTTGAGGGGAGATAGGATTAAAAATCGTGATCAATCACAATTTATTGGTCTTATCTCCGCCCACTAAAGGATTGTATATAAGATAGAGCGTAGATTAATTTAGTTCATTTTTTATCGTCTCCTGATGATGCTAACATTGTTAGCGAAACGCGCGTCGAGTGCAAAAAAGTGTAGTTTTGGTTTGTGGAAAACAATCATAATTTTGTTAAAGTATTGTCAAAACCAAAAATTGACCATTTTATCCTAAGCTTTGAAGTTAATAAAACTACACTAGTGCGAAACACGACTCTACCTTTACCATTGTACTTTATCCTATGGACTAAATTATTAAGAAATCTATTTTAAGAGTAGTATATGACCCACCTTCTCAATTAGGTTTAAACATTATGTATAAAATACTTTGTTTATATGTTTTTGTGTCGAAATTCAGGCGTGGGCCAAAATTTGATGTGAATAGGTCACAAATTGTCGATTTAATGAGCGGTATTTTTTTAAGGCAAATTTTTGACATAGTTGAATGGCATTGTTAATATCTTGTTTGTAGACCATGCATTTGTAACTTTATTAAAGTTTTATTTAAATACGTACACACGTATTAAGAAAACCCGGCAACAATTTAAAATGTTTGGTTTATTTTTTACTCATTATTGAGACCTTATAAAATTTTAATCTTCTCCGAAATCTGATGGTTATCGAGTGGAATCTTATTATACCCTGCGAAGTGTGCTTAAAAATTTTAAAACGGTTTTGTTCTTAAGTAATAATTTTATGCAGAGAATTATCGGAGGTGTCTTTGGAGATTATAAAAGATTACATAAAGAGAAAAATAACGGTAATTTTTGCCAGTTTTGAGAAACCATTTTTTTGTTGGATGCTGCTCTTGATGATTCAGAGAAGCCTAAAACCCGCTTCATTCGATGCTTGATGACGAATGAGAAAAATGGCATATTGATCATCAAAAGAAAAAATAAGGTTTATGCTTTAAGTAGTAGGAGTGCAAACATGTCTTGACAACTATGCAAGGCACAACAAGGTCAATCTCCTCTGGGTCCCTGGACATGGTGGTGTACCGGGAAATGAAGAGGCCGATAGATTGGCTAGACAAGGATCATCAACCGACCCGTACCGATTCTGGAAGTCATAGGAAGTGATCGTTCGCCTGAGAGAAGAAAAGTAGTTTCAACCAATAAACGCGCTTAAAAGCAGTGACGAGACGATCGAATAATCACCAAACTATTATCGGCACGCACAGAGCTGCCTCGAACAACAATTTTTGAGCGAAGCCGTTCTCTCGACTAGACCCAGTAGTTGGGAGTTGTAGGAAAGCTCGTGTGAAAAACATCGCTCGTATTATTTCAAAGCACGCTATTGGGTGAAACCATCACGTGACCGAACTCACTAATACGCATGCTACGGCAAACTGGACCATCTTTTAGAGTAGGACTCGCACAGTGGTCGATTTTTGTAAAACGCGGATATTAAAAAAAACTTCCATAAATAAATAATTCTTATTTAGCTGATACACAGGATGATCGTGTTTTGGTTACAGTTAAAGTCACATTATATTTTAATGTTGAGCTCACTTCACAAAATTAAACTAAAAATGTTAGTTTAGAACAATCAAATTTACTTTACAGTAATTGACACAATATATAAATGTTACAGTATACTAGAATATTGCTATGTATATAGGGTATATTAAAAAGAATGCCAACCGAAACTTTCAAATAAAACACCCAGTATATTATTGCATTTTTGCATTCTGTTTTGAAATTCTAAGTATTTTTATATAACGTACCCTATGTCGATCTTCAACTGTTTTCGAGATATTCACATACTATGAATACTGTCATACTCTGGGTCTTCTATTTGAAATTTGATGTTGAATACTGATACGTAATGTCAAACTTGTAAAAAGCATAGTTTATTCTTTGGCCAACTATTTGCTTAGTATCTTGACAACCATATAGGGGCAAATTTAGATACATTTTGAATTTTTTAATTTTTCCATTTATTTCCTCGTTTTCCGGAAAATCGACCACTGTGCGTCGTTCGAATGACTTTTGTGCGATTAATCACTTCTCATGATCGTTCTCTTACGCCCAGAATCGAGCCCCAGGGTAGGTTCGGAACTCATACCCGGCATGCCCAGTCATAACGGCCTTGAAAAGTGACTTAGACAGGCGCTCTGAGGAGCTCTGGAATAGCACACAGGGCATGAGACATGCCAAACACCAAAAACAAAGTCCTTGCTCCACCTAGGTAGGAAGGATGTGAGACTGCCAACAGGGCTCCCAACGGGACACTGTCGCCTTAACAAGCCCCTAGAGACACTGGGAATTGCCGAAGACTCAGAGTGTCAATGGCAATCGTCCTTGCATGTCCTGCTGGAGGGTCCTGCTTTGGCCAAGTCAAGAGAGTTGCACCTTGGGAACTATCTGCTGGCCCCAGGAGATGTAAGAAGGTTGCAGCCCAGAAAAATCTGTTCTTTTGTGAAAGAGGCAGGCTTCGAGGGCTAAACCATGGATAGTGAGCGTGCAACGGGCTCAGTAAGTTGGCCTATGTATAGAGCCAGAGGATAAAAAGCGACGGAAAAAATACCCGTACAGACTTGTGATCTCGAGGTCGTCAAAACTACGAGACTGGTCCAAGATATGTCCTCGAAAATATGCTCTGAGTAGTCTAGTGGCTTCATATTCAACATAACCCAACCCTAAAAATTAATAATTGAAGGATGATGAGATGATGTCCGGAACCCAGACGAATATCACGGTCAAAAAAGATAATAATAGTAGTTTACATTATTCTCGTCGGTTTAGTACAAACCCAAACAACTCAGGGCCCAACTTGCCATTAAAACTAGCTGTTAAAACGGCTGCCCACATATCAATTTGTCATCCTTAGCATGTGCATAGAATATCCTCAAGAAGAAAAACGATATGCTAAGGATGTTCTAAATTAACATTGGAAGCATGAATAGGTTACGTTCCGCCGAGGATGTGCTAATAGATATTCTTATAAGATGATTGGTCGACTGAAAAGTGTTAATCAGGATTAAAGCCTAATCAAAAAATTCCCGCGTTTGGTGGAACCGTATAAGTGAAGGGAAAGTTAAGTGACTTGTCGCATATTGGTCAGTAGATAAGGGTTAACAAACTCGGGACTAAGTAGTTTTACTTGCAGCTATTGAATTCATCACTTGGGGCTCATAAAAACTTCACTTACCACTAACAAAAAAAGCTAAGTAGAAACTTGACTTGGGATGGTTTTCTGAGTGCACTGAACTAAATGCTCAAGATTTTATTGTACCATGCATATACAGACCGCTTCAAGCTACTGCGAACATAGGGCGGAAGAAGTCTAATTTGCCAGTGTACGTACATGCAGAGACACCGCACGCCTATCAGTGAAGCAACCAATACTCAGGCTTGCGATCACCACTAGCATGACTTTCCTTTGGTATTTAGTACGCCTCTAACCACGGTGCTGTGTGGAGCGTAGTCAATGAAACCGGAATTTGGTCAATAAATACGCAAATTTTTATAACGTAATTTTCTTATTTTTTGTCACTGATAAATAAGAGCGTTTTATTGTCAACTGCTCAGATTTATCAGTGACGACGTGTTACAATGAAAATAATAAGGAGAAATAAAATAAAAGCAAGTTCTCAAAATAAAATAATACATTCTAAAAACCAAAAAGATTCTCCCAGTCAAAAAAAAATTAAATCAAATATTCGAAAAGTCCTCCTTGCTCGGCTAGACAATATCCGAGCCTACTATAAAAACCCCTTCTAACGTTTCCAAGCATGTTAGGGGTGATAATTTGAAAAGCTTCTTCAAAAACAGATAGAAGTCATTAGGAGCAAGATCGGGAGATCGAGCTGGCCATAAAATAGTTCCCCGTGTACTTATAACCCGATTAGGAAATACATTATCAAGATATTCCCTAACAAGGCCAACATTGTGAGCGGAACAACCATCTTGTTGAAACCATGTTTCACCAAATCTTACACCTAACAACTGCCTAGCAGTTGGAATAATGTGCTGCTGCAGTAGATCCAAGTATCTAGGACCATTCAAATTGCAATTGCCGTTAATAAAAAATGGCCCAATTACGTGTTCCCCTATAATACCCCCCCCCCCCAAACATTTAGTTTTTGGGGATACTGTGTTCTTATGTCAAAATACAAATGCAAATTTTCCCTCGACCAATATCGAACGTGTGTTGGGTTATGACGATTTGACCATTTGACCATCTGCACTTTTTCGGCAACTTCGTAGTCATCCATTTTTGGTTTTAAAAATGTATTATTTCAATTAAGAACTTACCCATCTGTTTCTCGAGCAAGGCAGAAATAAAACAAAATAATAAAAACAAAATGAATTTCCAAAAGATAACACTGCAGCGTGCTTCGAATCCACCTCGGTCGTACGGCACGGAGAGTAAATTGGACTTGATTCCCCCTATGTTCGCAGTAGCTTGAAGCGGTCTGTAGATGTACTTTATATTGTACCATAATTGGTATATACTTTGCATTTGCATTAATAGCATTTCATTAGTATATGCTAAGAAAATACTAGAATAACATTATTTTGATGTTCTTTTACGGTACCAGAATAGCTTGTGCGCTAAAAGGACCAAATAATGTTTTCATAAGTGATATATACTTTGTATATGCTAAAGATGTCCTAAAAGTTAACTTATTTAATGGTATTTCCTTAGCATATGATAAGGAAATACTAGAAGCGTATTGTTTTGATGTTCTTTTGCAGTACCAGAATAGCATGTGCGCTAAAAGGACCAAATAATAATGTTTCACTAAGTGATATTTACTTTGCATATGCTAAAGATGTTCTAATAGTAACCTTCTTTAGTGGTATATCCTTAGAAGCTCATTCTTTTGATGTTCTTTTATGGTACCAGAATAGCATGTGCGCTAAACGGACCAAAAAATGTTTTAAAATTGATATATTCTTTGCATGTGTTAAAGATGTACTCAAAAGGACCTGCTCAACCGGTACACTCATAGCATTTGCTATGGATATCCTTAATACCATACACTTAAATAGTATGTAACAAGCATATGCTAAAGATGTGCTCAAAAGGACATCCTCAAAGGGAGGTTTAACGCATATACTATACATGTAAATGTTCTTTCATTGCTATGTGGGTGTTTTTCTTTACAACATCTGCTAAAATTAACAAAATTTGGCCATCTTAACTGAAAAAGTAACAACTGTCCAGTTTAGGAAAGTGTTTTAAAAATTAAAATATGTGTTTATTCAAACAAACAACAAAGTTTACTACACACCCAAACAACTCAAGGCCCAACTCGCCATACCAATCGTCTGCATTCCGGCACGGCTTTCAGATACTTAGTACCTCTTGGTACTTTCCTTTAAAGATTCCTCAAGTTATCTATTGGCTGTTAAAACGGCTGGTTTTTCTTCTTCAAAACAAGGTACCACGAAGACATTTAGCGACAAACTGTTTTATTGCGCGACAGCGTTTAAGGGTAAAGCTTTACCGCAATTAAAATTGCAGTATACTTCTTTCTATATAATTTTGAGCTTAGCCTTGCCGTCTAAAGGACAACGTCCACGGTAAACCAACTCGGTCTTTGAAAATGCAACTTGGTTACTTAAAAGTATACAGAGCGCTTCAGGCTACTACGAACATAGGCCGGAAGAAGTCCAATTTTCCAGTGTACGTACACGCAGGGACACCGCACACCTATCAGTGGAGCAACCAACACTCAGGCTTGCGATCACCGTTCGCGGCTTGCGTTTATTACGTCTCTTATCACGGTGCAATGTGAAG
The DNA here is from genome assembly GCA_963921995.1 of Oxystoma pomonae. Classification (NCBI taxonomy): domain Eukaryota; kingdom Metazoa; phylum Arthropoda; class Insecta; order Coleoptera; family Brentidae; genus Oxystoma; species Oxystoma pomonae. The sequence goes on along the minus strand of OY998169.1, from coordinate 82,003,650 downwards.
TGTAGTCAATGAAACCGGAATTTGGTCAATAAATACGCAAATTTTGATAATGTGATTTTCTTGTTTTTTGTCACTGATAAATTAGAGAGTTTTATTTTCAACTGCTCAAATTTATCACTAACAACGTGTTACAATGAAAATAATAAGGAGAACCAAAATAAAAGCAAGTTCTCAAAATAAAATAATATATTCTAAAAACCAAAAAGATTCTCCCAGTCAAAAAAAAATTTAGAGCAAATGTTCGAAAAGTCCTCCTTGCTCGGCTAGACAATATTCGAGCCTATTATAAAAACCCCTCTAACGTTTCCAAGCATATTAGGGGTGATAGTTTGAAAAGCTTCTTCAATTTTAATCCGAAGTTCTTCCAAATTATTAGCCCTTTCATGCCCGTAAGCTTTATTTTTGATACAACTCCACAGAGAGAAGATCGGTTGATCGAGCTAGCCATAAAATAGTTTCCCGTTTACTTATAACCCGATTAGAAAATACACTATCAAGATATTCCCTAACATGGCCAACATTATGAGCGGGACAGCCATCTTGTTGAACACATGTTTCAGCAAATCTCACACCTAACAACTGTCTAGCAGTTGGAATAATATGCATCTGTAGTAGATCCAAGTATCTAGGACCATTCAAATTGCCGTCAATAAAAATGATCCAAAACCCCTCCAAACATTTAGTTTTTGGGGATACTGTGTTCTTACGTCAAAATACAAATGCAAATTTTCCCTCGACCAATATCGAACGTGTGTTGGGTTATGACGATTCAATAATGGAAAAGTGCTTTCATCTGTGAAAAGAATAGATCTCAGAAAGTTTTCATTACGATTAGCCCTTTCCATCATTGTTTCGGAAAGTTGTCCTCCGGAAAAATTTGATAAGTTTTTGACGCTTTGTAAGAATGATAACCATTCTTTTTGAGAACACGTAAGACAGTAGCTAAAGACGTATCAACTGCTTCAGCAATTTGGTGGCTGGTTAACTTTCAATTTTCCTCCACTGCAGCGCAAATCATTACATCTCGTACTTCCTGCTCGTCATTCAAAACAGCGGGTTTTTTATGGTTTCTTGGCGCTACATAACTAAACTTTTCGAAATTCTGTACAAACCTATGAATCGTTGATAAACTAGGTTGTGGGCGATTTAAAAAATTCTCCAAAAATAGTTCTTGAATAAGTCTCATCCATTTCTAGTTTTAAAAATGTATTATTTCACTTAAGAACTTATCAATCTATTTCTCGAGCAAGGCAGAAATAAAACAAAATAATAGCGTGCTGGGACCCCACCTCGGTCGTACGGCACGGAGAGTAAATAATCAGGTCCCTAATTTTCAAAAATTGAAATTTTAAAAAGACCATATAGTAAACTTTCAAAACTTTGTCAATTGTGTATGATATCCTTTATTGGTTGTGAGGATGCCACGCCGCAGGAAAGCTTTATTTGAGTTGTTATTTCGAAGAATCCGAAGACGTTACCTATACAAGTAGCGAAATTCTCCACATATTAGGCCTTAAAGACGTGTGTGAAGTTTTTTGTATACCCAGACCATGTCGTCGTTTTGAAAATTAAACGGCTATAAAAGATAGCAATTTCGTTGATAAAATAGCGTTTGCGTTATGTAAGAACTAAGTAAAAATTATGCAGTTTAAGTTAGTCATAGAAGGTATCTGTAAAAAAACCAAAGACTCCAAGACTCAAGCTTACGTTTTATAACGTCTGCTTTATGTTGCTAACGCAGAGATATTGCCCTTGCATTTTGTGAAAAAAAGCCATGTAGCGATAATAACTGTCCTAATTAAGTTAGCCTGGCAAAAATGCAGGGCCAAAAAGCTCTTATGGGATGATTTTTACATTATTTTCTTTGATTTTCAAAATTATTATTTAGTATTCTCTTCTTTTTCTTTCATAGAGCATGTTCTCTGTTCCGACAAAGACCCTGATATTTGAAAGAACAAGATACTTGATTTTCAATACGTATTGAATAGGATGTGAAGACATACTAATTCTAACACATTTTTTGATCCTTAAGTCATCATAAAGTACGTTTGGGTAATTCACTCCATTCGCTCTTTTTGACTCCTTTTAAATAAAAAAAAGTTCAATAATAAAATCATTCACGATAGAACCTGCAATTCGTCAAACCAATTTTTTATTCGAACCTTATTTCATCAAACCCACTCAATAACAAATTCGAAATTTAACAGACCCGTTTTTAATCGAACCGTTGTTCATCAAACTCATTCAAATAAAACTCGTAAATTGTAAAATCCAATTTTAATAAAACCCGGAATTTGTCAAACCATTATTTATCAAAACTGGATTTCGTCAAACTCGTTGTTTATCAGAAAATATTTGCTAAATTGATAGCGCATTCGCCAATAATACTTACATGAACCGGAGGCGTACACGCAGTGGCGACATCTATACACAAAGTATTGAACACTACCGACATCTATACACAAAGTATTGAACACTACCTGTGAACACTTTTATAGAACGACAAATGCATAGAAACGCCGTGACGCCGCGACACCCTCGTGTACGCCTCCAGTTCATGTAAGTATTATTGGCGAATATTGGCGATAAACAACGAGTTTGACGAAATCCGGTTTTGATAAATAATGGTTTGACAAATTCCGGGTTTTATTCATAATGGGTTTTCCAAATTACGAGTTTGATATTGAATGAGTTTGATGAATAATGGTTCGATTAAAAACAGTTTAGATAAAATAAAGTTCGGATAAAAAATTGGTTTTACGAAATGCAGTTTCTATGATGAATCGTTCCTACGATGAACTTTTTTGTTAAATACGGTCTGATAAATTCCTGGTTTCATAAACCATAGGGGTTCCTTTTACTCCAAACAGTTCGGGTATTCAAATGGGAGTGAAGAGTGCAGTGCCTTTTAGCGTGGTATTAGGAGCGGAGTCAAAATAACTCACTCCATAAGGCCCACCTCGCGAAGGTAGGGTGCCGGTGCAAACATGCGCAGCAATTTGTTTGGGACACATATAACCTTATTTTATTTCGGGATAAGCACGATTACCGGGAACCGGGTCCTCAGTGGGATAAGATTGAGTTTAAAAATTGATATGGCGATAATCCCAATTCGACATGAGTACGGCAATTTTATCGCCAATGAAATGTTAAATCCTCGTTTACGTAAGCAGTTTAGAAATAAAAAAAAGGGTGGCAGTTATTGTTCACACTGCATTGTTCGTCGCTCGCCGCGCCGTCGTGTTCTCTGATGGGTAGCCAGAAAAAAAAGTGCCCTCCTGGGCATGATGGTGCGGGTCGGGTCGGGATGCATGTGGTGGATATTGCAATCTCGTAGAAAGGGTTTTTCGTGTGGTCCTACTGGAGGATGAATACAATGATTGTGGCGTCTGCCTCCACGTGGCCCACCTGGATGTGGCGGTGCCATAGTTTGTCTCCTTGTGACATCTGTGGCAATACCTAACCAAAGTCGTTTCACAAGTGTTATTAACACAAACTAAATTCGCTTATAAACTGGCCTACTGCCACGACAGGTTGCTTTAGCACATTTTCAGAAAAATATTAGACACTTAAAGTAAACATTTCAACGCATCGGTATCGGTATACCTAACGCGTGCGAAATAAAACCAAAATACACTATATTTTTGACTTGTTTATGCGATGTTTTGAACGATGCCCACTTTTTTGAAGGATATGATTACAGAACTGCTGTTTTGAACGATGTCCGCTTCTTTGACGGGTGCGAGGACAGAACAGCTGATCCCACTCGTTGCGTAGTTGCGATGTACGTAACGTTACAGATCCTCGAACGTACCCAATAATTTCCATTAGCAGTTCTGTTATCGCACCCTTCAAAAAAGCGGGCATCGTTCGAAAATTCGCATAAACAAGTCAAAAATGTAGTGTATTTTAGCTTTATTTCGAACGCGTTAGGTATACCGATACCGATGCGTTGAAATATTTACTTTAAGTATCTAATATTTCAAATCGGTATCGGTGTACCCAACGCGTTTAAAACAAAGCCAAAAGATACTACATTTTTTACTTGTTTACGGTATATTTCGAACGAGGCCTGCTTTTATGGTGGATGCGATGGGAGAACAGCTGATTCCACTCGTTGCGTACAGAGGGATGTACGTATTTGTACGTACCGTTACGGACGTACCAACGTACGCAACGAGTGGAGTTAGCTGTTCTCCCATCGCATCCACCATAAAAGCAGGCCTTGTACGAAATATGCCGTAAACAGGTGAAAAATGTAGTGCCTTTTGGCTTTGTTTTGAACGCGTTAAGTATACCGATACCGATGCGTTAAAATATTTACTTTAAGTGTCTAATATCTATTGAAACTCTTACGTAACTGCTTGCAAAATTTTTGCCTGCAACGCCATTTGTTACCGTTTATTTAAAATTTAACATTGCGTTTCTGCAAAAGTTTGCCTCGGCCACCATCCTAATTTAAAGACTGATTTATAATATTTTTAAAATTTTCCGTTAGTTACTTATCCAGATTACACAATTATTGTTGCCAACGCTTAACGTATATTTTTGCACCTCAAATATCAGAAGGAATGTTCCACGCAGCTCCACGGAAAAAATGTAAAACACACTGTACAATCTTTAACATGTCCATTTTATCTGGAAGTAGATATAATGACCTGATACTCAGCTAGGTTTGAGACAAAGAAAGCGGTAGAAAGCGGCTTTACTGCCGATGCTCATCCAGTTTTGTTGTAACTGGAATGAAAGTGACATCCCTTTTAACTTTTAATATTGGTCATAGAAAGGCGAAACATAAACTGGATGGGTTGTGAAAATATGAGTTTTTTTACCCCGATTTTACATTTTTTAAAAAGATGAATGTATACAGGGGTTCCATTGAAGCAATTTTTAAAAAATAGAACACCCTATATGTTTTTATATTTTTGAATTTTCCTTAAAATTACGTTTACAAAAATATATAACACTATACATTTTTCTTTTGTAGATTTTTAGATATTTACATTTATATTATCATAAAAGACATCCCTGTAGTATTTTTTATAATTACTCGGTAGGCAAAACAAAAATTGTCCTAATCTAGTAGCCCCTGGAAAATCAAAATATGACATTTACAGTTTATTGCTTATTGCTGCTTTACAACAAAACAAAAAAGAGAGAGACATAACTAAGTTCAATAGTTTTTATATATGTTATTTTAATCTAGTAACCTCTCGAAAAAACAAAACAACACAACCATCATTTTACTTCACAAAAATCTTACTTTTCGAATATTTTGGAAAATGATTTATTCTGAGAAAGAAAAGCAAGATATTGTAATGCGTTTGCGGCTCGACGAAATTATAGAAATAGGTTTTCGGAAAAAGAGTGTCCATCTTTGAAAACTATTCCTCGGCTGTTTCTAAAATTTAGAAATACATTAAGCTTAAACAGAAAGAAGCAAATTTATATATCCTTTTGCATTTTGAAGAAAATCCTACGATAACAATACGCAAAATTTCAAAAACTTTAAGGCAGGAAGGACAAAACACGATTTCCTCCTATGGCAGAGTGAGAAAAGTATTAAACAAAAACCATTACGAACCTTACAAATTTCAAAACGTTCAAAAACTTACCGAAGAGAAAAAAAGAAAACGAGTAGAATTTTGTGAATATATGTTGGGTAGAAGATCCAAATTTTATTTTCAATATTTTATGGTCAGATGAAGCAACTTTCGTAAGTTGTGGCGTACCAAATAAACAAAATAAAAGTTTTTGGAGCAGAGGAAACCCTAAATTTACCAAAGAAATTAAGTCCCAGGGAAGGTTTTCAGCAAACGTCTGGTGCGGTATTTTTGTTGACAAAGTGGTAAGACCATTTTTTTTTGAGCGGTCCCTTACAGGAGAAGCCTACTTGAACTTTGGAAGGTTATTTTACCAACTTTATGGATGATTTTCCGCTACCTCGTAGAGCAACTTTAATATTCCATCAAGATGTTCAACGATTTTTAAATAATGAGTTTATGGAGTGGATTGGAAAAAATGGGACAATACATTGGCCACCGAACATATATACTTTTTTTATGGGGGTACCTCAAAAATAAGGTTTACGATTGGGACATGCAGAATATCAACCAGATGAGGCAATTAATACGATTAGCTATTAATGAGTTAAACGGAAATTTTTCCGGAATTTCTAACCAATGCCATTAATGGATTAAGAGAACGCTTTGAAACGTGTCTTCAAGTACGAGGAGAAAGGTTTGGGCACCTTTTGAGGCGATAAATAATTTTCTTTGGATTTTTCTGTTTAAAAATAAAAGTTTATTTTTCCAGAGGCTACTAGATTAAGACAATTTTTTTTATCTACTTACAAGTAATTAGAAAAAAACTACAAGAGTGTCTTTTATGTTAATATAAATGTGAATATCTAAAAAACTACAAAAGAAAAATGTATAGTATTATATATATTTTTGTAAAGGTAATTTTAAGGAGAATTCAAAAATATAAAAATATATAGGGTGTTCTATTTAAAAAAATTGCTTGCAATGCATTACAGCTTTTTAAAAATGTAAAATTGGCATAAAATAATTCACATTTTTATAATCCATCCCGTTTTCGTTTAACCTTTCTATGACCAATATTAAAAAAGTTAAGGGGGGTCGGCATTTATAGACGCTCACCCTGTACAAGTATGCGCGCGTAGCAGCGACAAATGCATCGAAACGCCGCGCCACCTGCGTGTATGCCCCCCGTTCATGTAATATTGGCGAATGCGCAATCAATTTAGCAGAAACTTCTGAAAAGCAACGGGTCTTACGAATTCCGGTTTTGAAAAATAATGGTTTGACAAATTCCGGGTTTTATTAAAAATGGGTTTTACAAATTAGGAGTTTGATATTAAATGAGTTTGATGAACAATGGTTCGATTGAAAACGGGTCTTATAAATTGCGAATTTGTTATTGAACGGGTTTGAAGAAATAAGGTTCGGATGAAAAATTGGTTTAACGAATTGCAGTTTCAATAGTGAATGATTTTATGATTGAACTTTCTTTTATTTAACGGGTTTGATTCCGATGTACATTGTGATAAAACGTGGGCGTCCGGTGGGAACATCTGTGGTGTGCTCTGAAATAAACTAAAAATCGCCAGAAACATATTTGTTTACCAAGCTGAATTTTCATACAGTGCTATTGTTTTGGTTAAGGATGGATTTTCTTAAATCCGAAACATGTACTGAGAGTTTTACTTCTTGCTAGTTTTAAGAAGCTCCACGTAAGAAGAATATGGACTATCTTTTTCGATTTAATATTAAGCGCACGCACTCTCCCGTTACCGTTCGAATCTCTGGTTGCGAACAATGTTACTTTATTTTGCAGCAGGCAAAGAGGGCTGTGAAAGACAATGGCCGATTATTTGGTACGTTCTGAGGTACCTCGTCACCGTTAAGTGTCTCTTAACGTTGCATTATCTGAATAGAATAGACCATTAAGCAGGACAGTAATATCAGCAGTTTTTCGTCAATATATACATTGATTTTGCCACATTACTATGAGATACTATAATGGCCCTGCACTACTTGGCATTTTCTGAAGAAAAGCGGCACCAACAAGTGTGGCGCTTGCAGTGGTTGCAACAACACCATGTGAGCAGGAGCAAACACAGCACCAGAATAGTAGTTTTAACAACTAGTGGCTAAAATAGTGCTTTTTTTACAGGCGTTGGTTTAAATAACGAGCGCAGCCAGGTATTTAAAAACGAGAGTAAAAAAAGCACAGTTTAGCCGCGAGTTGTTAACATTATTTTTTTTAATACCTTTATCAAAAAATCCAAGAAAAACAGGAAAATACTTTTAAAAATCTCGAACGAAGAACACTTCTCGCAACACACCATTTTTACACTATAAATCAAAAGTAAAAAAAGCACAGTTTAGCCGCGAGTTGTTAACACTATTTTTTTTTAATACCTTTATCAAAAAATCCAAGAAAAACAGGAAAATACTTTTAAAAATCTCGAACGAAGAACACTTCTCGCAACACACCATTTTTACACTATAAATCAAGGCGGCTGGTAAATGAAATATTCGGTGATGCTCATTGTTGCGACATTTTAATCGTTGACAGTTTGATATTTTAAAGATATTTTTAAAAGATTTTGTCGTAAATAATTGGTGAAAACTGGCGGAAATGGCTTAATTTTTTTAATGTTACTATTTTCCGCTATTTCTCTTTAATTTTGGGTAAAAAACGAACCGAAATCTTTTTTTGCACCCGTGATAAAAAAAAAGTTTTTTTTGCATCGGTAATGCTTTAGTTATCTGCAGACAGTTACTAAAATCATGTTTTTGATGAAGGTATAAAAAAATATTTTTATGCACTTCCGGGAATAAATGCACCCATTTAATCCCGCTTTTGCAGTAATAAAGTGGGTCATTTATTCCCTAGGGAAATAAAGGGAAATAGCGACGCATGTTTCTGGTTTCGGCATACTGGATGTTATCATTTGACATAAAGACAGATTGAAGGTACATGTGGCGATTTGTCTACAGAGTGCGTTTTTTTGAATAATAAATAAAAAAATATAGTTATTTTTTTTATTTTTCTGCTTATTCTAAAGTGCATAAAATAGTATATAAACCTCAGCAGTAAAGTGATGCTTAATCCCTCGACAAATTATAGCCCTCCTTTCGGTCGTGCTATAAACTTTTTGCCTCGGGATTAAATGTAGCACTTTAGTCCATAGGTTTATAATGTACTATTATTTTGGAAGGGATGAGAGCAGCAGTATTTTTCAGAATTACCTCAACGAATTCCTGATGAGTGTAACGTATTTTACGCTTATTACGACCCTGTCTCTGGTAAATACAGATCTCAGTGAGGCACTTGAACGAACGGCCAAATAATCACCTATTGTTTACGCAGAAATGACGACAGACAGGTGATCATAATTTTTATCGATGGCCAACTAACATTCGTAAAATATGGTCGATTTTTCCCAAATAAATTAAATAGAGGAAATTCTTAACTGCAAAGTGAAACTAGTGGCAATAATCAATAACAATAGATTGTTTTTGGTCGTGCCAATTTATAGCCCCATGTAACAGTATTTGACAGTGCAAAATAGCCTCTTTGGTACAGGTTTTAATTAGACGGTCCGGTTATTTGACCTGTGGATAATTTATTAGTTTTTGTTTTTAATTTTCAAAACAAAATTAGTTTACTGTGGTTTTTAATTCCAATACTAAATTTACAACTTCTTAATTAAGTTCCGAGAAAAAGTAGAGGATTCGAGAGAGGATTATTAACATCTGCCGATTCTACAATTTGACAGATGGTTGTTTTTTTACATGAATCCTGTTTCAGAGTCATTCCTAGCACCACACTGACGAGCACCATAAGTGCGAAACTCGGTGCTATGGTTAACCATTTTTTGTTAATGGAAAACGAGCTATTATTGTTTTTGCTATATTTTTTATTCAGTAATTCACTATCAATATTATTTTCAATATTTAATATTGACACAATTTTGTAAATATCATAAAAAAGCGTTCACACAATCAATATTTGTAACAATATCGGTCATCAATAATAAGTTTCAGGGCATATTTTCGACAGAAAACATTATGACACTAGTAAAAAAACATGTATTTTATTTGTTTGTATATTTTTAATATCGGTTTGTAGCATTTTTTCTCTGTGGCGAAATTCCATTAATATATTGAAAATAATATTGATCGTGTGAGGGCCGCTTTACAACAGATTGAGTTATTGTCAATACTACTTATGACTAAAATTAGAGCAAACACTTTGGCAAAAACTACGGCTAATCCAGCGACTATGACTTCCAATTATGAATAATAATAATTTAATTAGGAGAAGTTGTATCTAAACTTAGGAAATATTCCAGGTTGTACAAAGAAGAAGTTAAAAAACCTCCAAATCAGTTACTTCAACCGAAAAGAAACTAAAAAACAAAAGATCTTGGGTGGAAATAACGAAAATTCAAACTTGGATGAGCATCCCACAAGGAACACACAAAAGATCAAAGCAAAAAGAGAAATGAATAAACGATGTTTCGCCCTGGGTAACCAGCGTGGGCTCATCAGTAGTTTCACTGGTCACCCTCCACTATACATCATTAAACACCATCATACACTTTGATTTCCAACCTTGAACCACTCACAAATAGGCATCATTCCGCACTGGTACTTACTAATCCAAGTTACCTGATACGAATTCGTCCTGGCGTGTTAATATTTCCAGTAGGATTATGCTCCTAAGGCAATTAAAACAAAAAAGAAGTTAAAAAACCTCCAAATCAGTTACTTCAACCGAAAAGAAACTAAAAAAAACAAAAGATCAAAAGATCTTGGGTGGAAATAACGAAAATTCAAACTTGGATGAGCATCCCACAAGGAACACACAAAAGATCAAAGCAAAAAGAGAAATGATTAAACGATGTTTCGCCCTGGGTAACCAGCGTGGGCTCATCAGTAGTTTCACTGGTCACCCTCCACTATACATCATTAAACACCATCATACACTTTGATTTCCAACCTTGAACCACTCACAAATAGGCATCATTCCGCAATGGTACTTACTAATCCAAGTTACCTGATACGAATTCGTCCTGGCGTGTTAATAATTAAAACAAAGAAGAAGTTAAAAAACCTCCAAATCAGTTACTTCAACCGAAAAGAAACTAAAAAACAAAAGATCAAAAGATCTTGGGTGGAAATAACGAAAATTCAAACTTGGATGAGCATCCCACAAGGAACACACAAAAGATCAAAGCAAAAAGAGAAATGATTAAACGATGTTTCGCCCTGGGTAACCAGCGTTTTTATCTGTATGTATATGGGAGATAGGCCAAAATTAATTGAGCTAGATCGGCAACCAATCATACAAGGAGTATCTACCTGTAGTTTTGAATATGCTTATTTCAGTGATGGTATTAACTCCATATGGGCAAAAATGGAGATTGGCCCTTTTTATACTTAGGTCCAGAAGTAACATTAACGGTGGGATTTACCAAAAAGGTTTAGCCTATTTTAGAACGGTCCTAAGTTTAAGTGAAATTTTTGGTTTCAAGCATTTGAAACCAACCCTCCTTGAGTTTTACACATAGTTTGATTTATAAGAAGAATTTTAATAAATTTGTTTATTAAATAATCATCTGAACACAATCTTTTCTTGGATTTAGGAGGAAATTTTCAATTTAGAAGAAAAGAAAATTAAAAAATTTAAACCCACGCGGGGTTTAAATAGTAAACACTCCGTACCATAAATTAACATTGGGGCTATATGTCAATCTAATTAAAACTTACCCTTGTTAATTAATTTTTCCAATTAATACTTGATGTCACACAACGACTTAGATGGGTAATAATAAAATAAGGAGTAGATTAATTTTGTATTTATTTAAAAGGTGTTTTATTTATGAAATTTATTAAAAAACTTAAATGCAAGTTGTTTTTTACATTTCTGTCACTGTCGAAATGTCAGTTTAAAAATATTAGCGCTGCGTTCAATCACAAACAGCCAGTTCGGATCTTTTACCCCGTCTTACACCTTGGCTTGCACTAACCTATACTGATGAAAGCTACAGCTTTAAAATGAGTGGGCTTTGAGTAAGGAAAGTTTTTTTGACTGAGCTTTTAGATAACCTCTATGTTTTAGTTTCAGTTTGTAAATAAATTAATCTAGATGTTTTGGTTTCTTTGTTTGGTATATTTTTCGTGCATAATTAGTGACCTTCACTTGTGTTTGTTTTGCTTCGTAGTGCCCTCATAAATAAACTGTGTTGAAAACGTGTTCGAAATATGGCGTTTTTCTGGACAAAATTCGTTGTCTTTTATTGGGTAATGAACAACTTGGGATATTAAATAAGGTAAATTAATCCTTGTGAAAACGGTTACTTAGGGAAATTATAAACGAACTTATTACCAAATGCCACAAAACAATCCTTTCTGGGGGTTATAAATTTAAACCACCCTCCTGAGGTGGTCTAAAAAATCACCAACTTTATAAACTACAAACACAAATAATGAAGCTACTATGTGCCAAATTTTTGGCATATTCACCATTTGCCATTTTGAAACCTGTCAAAAAAAATTAGTCTTTGGACATTTTCTCCTAAAAATATAACAATAAAAAATAATCAATAACTTTGTGTAGTTTCTGTATGGATAAGTGTTTTTTGAAAATTGATTTTAAAATTTAGTACCCCCCCCCAAAGGTGTAGATATTTAGACCTGGGGAGGGTACTATTTTAGATCTTATTAAATCATACTGTAGTTTAGAGCCAGTGGCGTGCGCAGGATTTGTATAGAGGCTTCAAAGAGATTGACGGGAGGTGTGGAAGTGTACCTGCAAAAATAAGTCCAGGGAAACAGTGTTTTTTTACAAGCGTTAGATTAAATAACGAGCGCATCAAATAAAAAGAGCACAGTTTATGCGCTAGTTGTGAATAATTTTTTTAAAGTATTTTTTTTTAAAAACTTTAAAAACTTACAATAACCTCGAACACAATATCCACTGACAGTTTACCATTTTTATACTATAAATCAATTTTAATTTTTGACAGTATTTTCAAAATAATTTTTTTGTAAATATTTGCATTTTGCAGTAAAAGGTTGGATGCACCATGGTCTTCTCCTGGTCTACTTCGTGCACACGCCAGTGTTTATGTTATATGTTGGCAATACAAGAAAGGCACTTCTATCTCTATGGACCCCCAACGCAAATATAACGGTGTCTTTTCTACAAGCTTATAAGATTTTCATAATTTACACTCTGATACATGCCTTTGGGACAAGCGTGGAAAATTTCGCATCTACCTTTCTAGCATACTTGGCCTTTTTGCCCGTCAATTTATGCATATTCTTTATCGTAATGGACTCGAAGGTTACAAAATAAGTTCTCTACGAAAAGTGACACGGAAGACTTGGAAAGTAAGTATGCACAGAAAACAAAACGAAATTTTAGACAATTGTGTATTTTTTTACAAAATTGTAACTGGATATATATTCCGTTTATTTCTTTAAAATTTTCAAAAAATGTGTAACATTGTTTAAACTTTTTTGACATGCCACCATGAGTATATTACAATCAAAAAGCAAATCATTTCGGCCTACGTCTCTTGGGGGGGGGGGAGGGGGAAAAAAGGGGGAAAAACCTAAGCATTGCTCAAGTTTTTCATGAATATCTCAAAAACTAAGACACTCACCTAAGAACGGTTTTTATTTCCAGAATGCCAAATCATTGGTTTATTTAACAAGGTATTCGCTTTTGTTTAAAAGTAAGTGGTACGAAAACAGTAGCGGCTCGTTTTGGGAAAATGTTAAAATTTCAGCTTGTTCAACTTCTTTGCAAGTTACTTTCGTTTGTTCTGGTTTTTAGGTTTAAATTTCGAAATTATATTTATTGATTTTAAAAATTGACACATTATTTTACCTTTCTTATGCTGCTTTTTATAATATTTTCTGGTACAGATTACGCTACCCCTGGCCTTTTTAGCACATAGGGTACCGAAATAATTTTTTTAAAATCTGCAGCATCAAGGTCTTTACTTTTTTTTGTTTGCCTTTTAATCTTGTCACAGTTTGTCCATTTTTTTTTTCAGTAGCGTCCTCAGCAAACATTAAATTTACCACTAATTAAAAATTGTGGAAATTTTACTCAAAAAATAACATCGCAATATCTCCCGCTGGCATTTTTACAAACTTTGTGAGATTTTGATAAGGCTATATTTTTTTTTGTAGCTCTATCCATTCCCTTTTAGGGCTGCTATTACATATGCAAAAAAATTGGGGTGGGGCTATGCTAGAGAGGTTCTTTCGTACGAAAATCGCATATGTCTGGAAGATGAGAAGTTTAATTAAGAAAAAATAATAATTCAGCAGGGAAACTTGGAATGCATAATAACTAGACCTTTAGATAATTTTTGATAAATGTTGCTAACATAAAGTTTTCTGAAAAGGGCCCCTATTTCTGAAAATACCACAAAAATTGTTAAAGGTTTATAAATTATGGTGGAGCGATGAAATTTGGCACAAATGATCATTGACCCCGCAATTTTTTTTTGTGGTGAGTTACTTATTTGAGGTCCCTTGCCTAGGACCTTAATTCTCGACGTTAAACAAAAAATAGGAAAATATTAATAACAGCCATCCAAAAAGTGATGATCACTGGGTCCCTTAGTACCAAATGTTTTAAAACCATTTGCAAAGGATCCTTACTCCAGAAGTTAATTTTAAAAAATGTACGCCAAAAAGCTGCAGACCAACAGATCGTGTTTTAGTAGAATAGAGGGCAAATATTTTTAAAAATAAATCAACTTTTGTATTATTGACGGATTTATTTATTTAACAATAAATTTTAAAATTACTAGACATTCTGTTCATTTAGTTTACCTAGACGCCTAGCGCTTTACCTTAAGAGAAGAGAGTATTTTTCTTTTCCAGGGACGAAATATTTTTCTAGAAGAGTATTTTCTTCTCTAGAAAAGAAAATGTATGTAAATTATTTTTTTATCTTAAATCTATAATATATCTAATCGGGTATAAAAGGAAAAATCGTGGGGAAAAGTAAAAATTGAGCGGAAAAGTAAAATCGTACGAAAAAGTAATAATAGGGACTTATTGGGCGATACTCTATAAGGTTTTACCATAATAAGGGAAAACCGTATTTTATTTAGGTTGAACCTTAAGCATACTTAAAAAAAGTGTTATTGGAAGTCGCCTTACTTTTCCTTATTCCTAACCTAAAATTTCTAACCTTGTAGGGATTTTCCCTGATAAATTCTCGCAAAAAAATTATATCGTCAGTGTGGTTGAACCTCAACCTTGTAGGTTTCTCCAATTTATTAATTTTTTCACATCAATTTTAAAAACCCACAAGACTGTTTTTATTTATAAACAAAAAAAACTAAAAATGCAAAGAGTATTAAAAAGTCGTCTCAAAAAACAAACCAACCATCACTATTATCCGTGCTAATTGAGGTTATGTTTAAAGATAAGGGACGTACGGTAACTGTACCGAATTAAGGGAACACCGTATTTTATTACGGTTCCCTTAATAAAAACGCAGGTCACGCGCATGCTCAGATGTCAAATGTCAATTTTCCTTAAGGGAACGCGAAAATGTACGCCCAATAAGTCCCTAATAAACAACAAAAGATCAAAAGATCTTGGGTGGATATAACGAAAATTCAAACTTGGATGAGTATTCCACAAGGAACACACAAAAGATCAAAGCGAAAAGAGAAATAAATAAACGATGTTTCGCCCTGGGTAACCAGCGTGGGCTCATCAGTAGTTTCACTGGTCACCCTCCACTATACATCATTAAACACCATCATACACTTAGATTTCCAACCTTGAACCACTCACAAATAGGCATCGTTCCGCACTGGTACTTACTTAGTCCCTCATAGTTACATAAATCATTTAATTAGTCCTAAATATCTTCATTTTGAACAATACAAAAATCATGCGGAAAAGTAACTTTTCAGCACTAGCCCGGAAAAGTTCAACTTTTAAAATGAAAAATCGTGCGGAAAAGTAACTTTTTCGCACCCTCGTAGCGAAACATATGTACAAAACAGTATATACATAACAAAAAATTAAATTATGATTTGGTCCAAAATGTATAAATTTAACACTTAAAATAAAAATAACAGTGCCTCCATAGTTGTTTTTATAACCCATATAACTATGAGATGATATAATGGCCCTGCCCTTGCATTTCTCGAGAAAAATGCGTACCGATAGTAACTCTCCCAATCAAGTAAGCTTGGAAATAATACAGAGATGAGGAGTGAGCAAGCACGTCGATTGCGTCAGTAGTAAAAGCAACTGACAACCATCTGACATCGAAAATTTAGGTTTATGTTTTAATATTTTTGTTTAGTTCTGAAAAATGGTTGGTTGTTTCCCGTAATTTTGTATTAATAGAAAATTAGATTCCTCTAGATTTAAACATGAACAAAACAAGATTAGAAAACAAAAAGCAGGATCTTTGAGGCTTAATTCAACTTCTTTCAAAAATAGAGAGCCCCTGTAGAGGACTTTAAAATGACAGTATACAACAAATAATATTTACTTTTCTACTAAAACAAGACCTGTTAGTTTGCCGTTTTTTGACGTTATTCGATACTGAGGGACATGATCATTTGTTTGAGTTATGTTTGAGGTGATATTTAATGTTGTTTTTTTCAAAAAACTTCAAGAATTGGGGCCATCTACATAAAACTTTTTATTTTTTAATTTAAGCCAATATAGCGACAAATATTTAGGTTATTAATTAATATTTTAATAATATATTATATTTCATTATTAATTAATTATTATTAATATAATAATAATAATAATAATCATGATTAATTAATTAATTAATTAATTATTAAATATAATATTTTGGCGATATCAAGAACCGAATTATTATTAATATAATAATAATAATAATAATAATAATTAATTAATTATTTATTTAATATAATATTAAGGCGATAGCAAGAACCTATGACGTTGTGGTTGAGCCGGCGACGTCACATTTCGAAATCACGCAATCACCGTGTTCTACGGCAAGAAACACCTATGATATTTCCCACTGGATGGACGAATTTTATACCACACCCGAGTGTGTATAAAATTTGTAATTTCGTTAATTCTCGTTCGAGAAAAAAAAAGACTACATTATGTCCCTCTGCTGTAACGCCAAGTTTTTTTATGTCTCCCGCTCTCATAATTTATGATATCCTTTAATTTTCTTCAACACGCCACTTTTGTCGAGCTTTTGTGCTACGCTGCTTGTTACACGGCGATTAATTAAAGACGTACCCGTGAGGTAACATACCTGCTACGACGCGGTACCACCTATTGGGGAACGATTCCTGACATCTTATGAATGAAATGAAATGGATGGATTTGGATGCGTTTTGAACACGATTTGTGTTTTTGACATTTGCCTGATGCATTAAGTTAGTTGGTGTCCTCAGCCAGTTCGGTACGATGCCCATTTTTATGCAGTTGGATCTGCTATCTCTTCTCAACACAAAATCGTTAAAAAAAGGTTAGTCGAGTTTCTTGAGCAAAATAATATTCTAAGTCAAAGTAAATATGGTTTTCAGAGCGGTAAAGGCACAAATGATGCGGTGAAAGTTTGTATTTTAAATTAAATGACAGAGAAGGGGCAGCTGCAGTTTTTTGTGATTTCAGCAAAGCTTTTCATTGTGTAGTGCATGATATTTTGCTAACAAATTCGAATTCTATGGAATAAGGGAAATGTCTCTTAAATTTTTTGATTCTTATATTTCTGGAAGGAACCAAGCCGTCAAAAATAATCAATGTGTATTTTCATTGAAACCAATTAACACAGGCGTTCCTCAGGGCTCTGTACTTGGCCCTATCTTATTCCTGCTTTATATTGAGGATCTTTTAAAATTACCTATTTACTGCTTTTGCAGATGATTTAACGCCACTCTGGCATCACAAAAATCTAAATATTTTAAAACAAATCATAGCACGAAAAATCAGTTTAACGACTAAATGTCAGTTTGTGAGATACTTTCGGCAATTTTCATGCCGACAGACTGGGTCATTTGTGTAGCATATGTCACAAGCTTTACTATAAATAATAATATATAATCCACAACGCGCGACTTCATGCTTGCCCAGAAAGCGGTTCTCAAACAATTTTACCGACTTTCTTTTTTTATAGTATATTTCCGAGATCTACAACTTACTTATTTAAAGTTTTTTTAAAAAATCACTTTTTGTTGGTCACAATACGTTAAAACTGATTTTTTGTAACTTTGTTGGAGCACTTGGACAAAAATATTGCAAATTTTTTTCCGAACATTTTTGATCTCAGACTTTTTGGCCTCCGACCAATAGAAATGGAGAAAAGTCGGTTACAAAGATTTTTCAAAATGGCGGATGGTTCCTGAGGAGTGGGAGAAACGCAAACTTACCAAAAATTCAGCCTCCCCAGATTTTTTTCTACCTCAGATGACAATTTTACTGTGGTAGATCGTGAATATTCAATACTGATTAAATTTTAATTAAAGACGATCTGGTCTGCTCAATTTTGCACAGACTTCTTGCAGGTTGTTTCAGTTCGTATTGAGTTGGCATCACAGGTGTTGACAGACCTTCCAGCATGCCTGCAATCATGACGGTGCCCTCAGCATATTAATTAGCCCGGCAAACACGGTTCCCTCGGACCTTCATCGGCCCGATGTCGGTTGAGGAATTTGTGGTAATCGGCACGACGTCGATTTACGAAATCGGACCAACAGTATTTTTTGTCCGCTTTGCGATGTAGGCCCAATGTATGGTTGCCGACGCAACGTTGGAATATAGCCCGCCGTCGGACCAATGGTAAATTTTACTTTTTGCTGACATCGGCATACCATTGCCGTACGATTAAGGTCCGATATGGTTTAACCACATGGTACCGACCATCCGCCCATAAAGCTGCTTAATTTGGTTGGTCTAGCTGACATCGGTAAACTATTCAAGTCCTACATTGGTTTCCTAAAGCGGTCCAACGTCGACGATTGACGAAGGTCCGTCGGTGGTTGCTTGACACGATCCGACATTAGCAAACTACAAAGTTTCGATAATGCGGGTGCTTAACCAGTCGGGCTCGTTTAAGTGGTGGAAGAGGTGATTCTTGTAGAGAAGTACCATCATCTTGTCAAGTCCGCATTGTCTGTTGCCGACTCTCGACAAATCAAAGAAAGTTCCAATCGGACCATCGTCGGCCCTAAAGCAGATAAGGTTTGCGCTGGCATAATGTCGACTATAGTAAATCGGGTCATCATCAGTTGCCGGTTCTGGTCCGATTAAACAAAGTTGCAATCGGACCGTCGTCGGCCTTAAAGAATATAAATTGGGTGTCGTCATAAAGTTGACTATAGTAAATCGAACCATCGTCAGTTTCCGATTCTCGGCCGATTAAAGAAAGTTCCAATCGGACCATCATCGGCTCTAAAGCAGATAATGTTTACGTTGGCATAATCTCGACTATAGTAAATCGGGCCATCGTCAGTTGCCGATTCTCGTCCGATTAAACAAAGTTCCAATCGGACCGTCGTCGGCCCTAAAGCAGATAAAGTGGGCGTCGGCATAAAGTCGACTATAGTAAATCGGGCCATCGTCAGTTGCCGATTCTTGACCGAATAAACAAATTCCCAATCGGACCATCATCGGCCCTAAAGCAGATAAGGTTTGCGCTGGCATAATGTCGACTATAGTAAATCGGGTCATCATCAGTTGCCGGTTCTGGTCCGATTAAACAAAGTTGCAATCGGACCGTCGTCGGCCTTAAAGAATATAAATTGGGTGTCGTCATAAAGTTGACTATAGTAAATCGAACCATCGTCAGTTTCCGATTCTCGGCCGATTAAAGAAAGTTCCAATCGGACCATCATCGGCTCTAAAGCAGATAATGTTTACGTTGGCATAATCTCGACTATAGTAAATCGGGCCATCGTCAGTTGCCGATTCTCGTCCGATTAAACAAAGTTCCAATCGGACCGTCGTCGGCCCTAAAGCAGATAAAGTGGGCGTCGGCATAAAGTCGACTATAGTAAATCGGGCCATCGTCAGTTGCTGATTTTCGACCGATTAAACAAAGTTCAAATCGGACCATCGTCGGTCCTAAAGTAGTGTCGGCATAAAGTCGACTGTAGTAATATGGACCTCCGTTAGTTGCCGATTATTGACCGAAAACTGAAAATCGCAATCTGTCGAACATCGCGCCAGCTTGTAGTCGCCGATGCCGACACACTGCCGTCGTTGTCGACATTGACCCGATTCAGTGCCGACGATTTGTGTTTGCTGGGAGGTTATTGATTTTTTTGCCGTTTCTAGTTAAACCCACTTCACAGTTGTAAAATGCATTCTGCATTATTTGATTTCTGTAGATATTAAACAGCAGCGGAAACAACATGCCAAAATCGTTTCGTTTGATCATAATTAGGTAGCACATCTTGAATCTCCCCCCGTCCCCGTATAACCGGTGCCCATTTTTTAACAATAAGTTCCCAGAAGCTTGTAAGTGACCTTTTTTGAATTTTTTACGACCGCGTGTTTTGGTGACTCTTTCTTTCTTTTTTCGTCATCGCGAGGTTTAGCCGAAATGCCCGCTTGATGTAGACCGTTGAATTCTTGCCGTGGGTAAATGAGTACTTTTCGTTAAATTCTTTGTAGTTTCTCACATTTTTCGATATGACTTGGTAGCCAGAGACATAAGAATTCGGGTGGAAGGCGCTTTAACTTCAGAGGGAGTGTACAGCCGGCGGTCCACTGTGTATACTTGCTACGCAGTCTAGTGTCCATATCCACCAACGTCAAAATTCGCCGATTAAGCTTTAATCATGATTAACACTAACCGGAGTATGGATTAAGGCTTGGCAAATAAATTTTTAATGTAAAACACCACATTCTAAACACCGATTAGTAACGAATCACGATGAAAGCCTAATCGAGGAGGGAATTTTTGCGTTTGTGGATACAAGCATAAAGATCCCCCCCCTCCCTTTGACAAAAAAGCAGTGGCTTCTGGGGGGGGGTTCTAAGGATAAATAATTTAAAAAAAAACTTAATTTGAAGTAAAAATGTGACCATAACCAGGCTTCGCGGGGGTGGGGCGGGGGGCGGTGGTTTAACCACATCCACCCCCTTTGGTGCGCCACTGATCCTAAGGTGCACGTGGATAAGTCGGAGGTGCACGGAGGTATGGCAGACTTCTACTTTATTGCTTGCTCAGTTTTGTGATGAGGTCTTTTGACATTTTGATTAAATTTTAAAACATGGTTTTACGAAGATTTTCTGATTGTTTCATAGTTGCATAGTTGTGTAATTTTTAATGCAGGTTGACCTGTTTCAACCTTAAGTCCTTGTCGAGGTCCTTGTTTTGTAATTTTTGGTCCTTAAAAGATGATGAAAAGTAACTTGTGTTGCCATCTAACTCTAAATTATCTAATACAATTGATACCCGTTTTTCAGAGTTACGGGTTCTTTTGAGAGTAAAAGAAGAAAGTAGAAGAAACTAAAAAAAGCGATACTCGTGGGGGTCTATTCTTGAATCGAGAGAAAATTGGCTCCCAGAGAGTCAATCTCATTGGTACAATCTTCGGTTTCTCTCACTTTTGCCCGATATTGATCGAAATTAATTCTATTGTCTTGACTAAGAGAATTACTTTCTATCAATATCCGGCGAAAGTGAGAGAAACCGATGTAAGCCGAAGATTTGGACCAATGAGATGCATAGTAGCGAGAGAATTTGATTCCCTGGGAGAAAAATTTATCTCGATTTAAGAATAGACCCACTGGTAGTGTCACAAGAGACCAACTGCAAGAGTTGTTGGATCAAGGTTAAGTCAAAATCGCATGCGTCCCCCCGATTTATACAAATATCTAGAATACCATTTCAATGCAAGAATTGAAGAGGCCTCAGAGAGCATCTTGTATTAAAATTAGTGTTGTGTGGTACTCTGAGAAATTAAAAATATGAAAACCAGTCCGGGTACAATGGCACACATCTACCCATCTCTTATATCCTTGGTTGTAGCTCTTCGGGCAGATTTACGAGCTAGATAGCTATTCAAAAGAGGTTGTAGTTTAAATTTTAATTTCGTGTTAGGTACTTGTTTTATTTATTAGATTTTCTTTTAACTTTATGTGAAATAGTTAAGTGAAAATTTACTGTGGACGAAAAAATAGTTCATCTAAACAAAATTAAAATTTTTGCTACCCCATTTTTATGCATTGTTTCATTTTTACCTGCGGCGCTGAATATTAAAAATCTCAACAAAAATAATTAAGCAGAAAAAAGTAGGCTGCAAACCAAAAAACAAAATATATAAAAAATATTAAAAAATTAATAAGATTATTATTACCAATTTTTAATTATCATATTATCAATAAAAAGAAAGGTTCGTGTCATATCGGACACAAATTTTGCTTTTCAATTCATTACAACCAGGCCTCCAAGATCTAATGGATAGTCCAGAAACCTACAGGCCTGTTTCATCCTTGTTAGGAATCATCAGGGTAACATAGGACTGTACCTGGCGTATGAAGCATACCATAAACAACCACACCTAGCGAATTTAAACAACTTTTGTCGTCAAACAACGCGGAATGTTGAATGGCTATATGCAGTGCGCCGCCTATCGGAATAAAGCGATGATTCCTAACAAGGATGAAACAGGCCTGTAAATTTTTGGACTATCGATTAGATCTTGGAGGCCTGGTTGTAATGAATTGAAAAGCAAAATTTGTGTCCGATATGCCACGAACCTTGCTTTTTATTTATTTTTCACGGACAACAAATTCATTTTTTTCTTATTAAGTATCAATTTTTATAGTTCAATTTTAGGATGCCAACTTCGCACTATTTTTCATTTGTTTTTCTTGCAATTTTCGTATTAAATCTAGTTTGGTTCAAAAATTTTAATATTGTTGTACTAACTTCATCTTACTCGCTTCCTTGAAGTATTTTGCAAAAAGAGGCAAGGCCTAGGCTCTTTTGTACCTCCCACACTTTCCTCAATTTTTTTCCCGATCCTTAATAGTTTTCTCGATGTATAAAGGAACTATAGAAGAAACTACAATAGACAATAATTAATAGAAGCAATAAGTTACAAATTTAATATCGGTTCCTAACAATGGAGTAGGAAGTACTATGGCACCACCACTGCAGCGAAAAACACTATAGGTTATTCTGTGGCATCATGTGGGAAGTGGAACTACGGCGGTACTGGACTCATATAAAAAGAGGTACTCGACTTTGAAAGGGCAGATTAATTTAAAATTAGGCTAAACCGATCCAAAACCGATTTTGAAATGTTAAATTGAAGTTATTTTTTTGTGCATCTGAAGGGATTTGACCTCGACAATGCAAATTCTAATGTCATAAATAGTGCCCACTTATTGAAGTCAGGCTATGCTCAGTTAACTTTATTTCCAATCCTAGAGCAGGGAATATTGCCGCACAGCCGCAGGAGACATCGCAGTCGGTACGCAACTGAAGCAAAATGAGCACCAAACGAATGGCGGTTTAAAGAACTTTCAAATGAATCTGATAAAAACTGGGTTTAGGCTCTGGTCGGTCGTATTTTGCGGTGTCTAATGCTGTTTTTTCACACGATATTCAATCTTCAAACAAGTATTTCGTTTACAATATGACGTAAATATGAATTTTTGTCTTTTAAAATTTTTACCTTAGAGTGTTATTTACACCATTTAAAGCCTAAAAAAATAATACCTAATGTACAAATTATTATTGTGGATATGTTTATAAGTACATGCATACACATTTTTTTTATATTCCTCTGAACTGTAAGAGCCACCTCTTTTTTTTTTCGTCTCTCACTATTGCACCCAAAAGCCGCATATTGCACCATTATTTGTTCTGATATAAACAAAAATTCTCATTTTTTATTCAGATATAAGAGCACAAAAAAAAATTAAGTCATCTACAAACCCCAAAAATTGGCACCAACCGGCCGACCGAAAACTCTTGATTTTAAAAACAGAATTTAGTAGGTGGCTTCGGCTATAATACTTAACTTTATGTGTTTGCACTGCGAACATATAATCCTAACAGACCATCCTTCTATTCCCGAGGCTAAAACGGTCAACAGAATGCCTTTGTGGCAATTAGCACAAGATAAATTTGTGTCTTACGGTCTTGCTCCACCTAGCTCCATAGAATATAGTTTCCTCTACACTTTTAAGTTTTTATTTTCTATTTATGGCTAGGAAATAGCGTAATAAAAGTCGGTGAGCGTTATTTACCGAATAAAGAGTAAGTACACAAGGCAGTGGCGCAGTCAGAAAACGAGGAATTTATCGAAAAGGTAATTTTCATAGCAAATCCATTTAAAACACTATAAAAAATCTAACAATTTTCACCAACTGTTTAATTGGCTGAATGCCATCTACAAAGCTGAGACCGCTATCACAATCAACACGGTCATGATGCTTTCTTCTTTTCACATGGCAAGTCACTAAAGCCTTATAAAAATTTTAAACGGGTGTATTTTACATTTATCAAAAATTATATACAGGGCCTCTCATCGCTGTTACCAAACTTGTAAGCAACATCCATATAATCTAGCCAGCCATGGAAATACTAAAACAAAAGACATTGGCTTAGAAACATGATTCAATAAAAGAGTATGATACGTAGCGGTTGAAAATTCGTCTAAATCCGCGCATGACGTCACCTGGTGAGATTTTTGTGGCGCGAACAGGGAACTACCTATGCACAGCTGATACCAGTTCACCTACAAACATGAAAATTTGAAGATAGTTTGGGTTGATAACGGAGGAGCTCACCAAGAAAAGATTTTTTATTATTTTACCCCTGAAGGCGTAAAAATAAGGGTTGAAATTTTAAAAGAATTTTCTGTATCTCAGAAACGAAAAGCAACATAAGTTTGAAAATTGGTATGTAGACTCTACTAATAAAATAAGTAAACGTGCTTCGACATTTTTTAAAATTCAGACAGTGGGTTGAGAAATAGGGGTGAGGCATTTTTGAAGGGGGTACAAATAACTCACTCTACTTATTTATTTACTAAATCAATGTAGAGTTAAAAAAATTCGCATTCAGGTTCTTCTTGAAAAGTTAACGAATAGGTGTTTTGAGATTTTTGGAAAATTTGAACGGGTGGTTGCAACCCTCCCCCCCCCCCGTATCCGATAAATATTTTAATCTGTCAAAATATGGGCTGTGGGGTATCAAACTAAAGAAAACAAAGTCAGGAATCTAAAACATTGTTTTTTTTTCAAAAGTAATAATTTAGGGTGGGGGGGGTTGCAGGTAGGAATGGTTTACCTTCAAAAAGTACTACAAGGTTTTAAATTTAACGAAATGCAGTCTGAAAATCAACGAAGGGGTGGGGGATTGTGAGGGAGTAAAGCTGGATTCAGAGTTCCAAAGGTAAGCGGTATGATGAGGTAAGACACAAGGGAAATAAATTACAGGGTGGGGACTTTAAATGGAAAATTGGTCCTAGCGGGTTAGAAATTTGTTTTTTATAAAAATCCAAAAACACATCTACAAAGATTTTTAGCAGCTAAAATTTTCGGCACGGACCCCAAGATTTTTTTTCAAATTTCAAGGCCCCGCTACTTTTTTGGCGTGTAGCCAAACAACTCGCTCATATACCTTCTATTTTCTTGTCTTTTGGAAATATAAAAAACTTAAATAAAGGAGAGCTGACTGCTATCACACTCAACTCAGCGTAAACGCATAACCCGGTATAATATTTAGTTTGCGTATTTATTTATTTCTAGCAAATCTACACGAAAAAAATTTAGGTTGGGCAAATAACAATGGGACTTTTCAGATTATCTATAATTTTAGACCCAATGTCCTGATTTTAAAAAATTTGACATACATACATATTTTACATAACAAGTGTTCAAACTCAGATTTCTTAAAACTTCAGGATGATGGAACTGTTTTCTGTGCGCCACTGGCACCAAAACAAATATTCTCTATACATTACAAATATACCTTATTTTTGGTACATTTTTGGCATATTTTTAAGTCATTCGTTTGGGTATAATTTTCCAGAGAGTAAAACGATTTAAATAATAAATTTCAATATTTGTAAATTTTAATTTACTTGTTTCCTCCAAAACCGATTTTAAAAAAGTAAAACATTTTCAGTGGAATTTACTAAGATCTAAAATAGTACCCCTTACAGTGTAGCTATTCTTGAAAACAGGGAGAAAGCAATTATCTCCGCACAGATCCTATTGGTCGACGTCACCGATTCCCTCTGAAATGACACTAATAACATGAGTTTTGATGAAATTTGTTTCTACTGGTTTTTAGTGAGAGAAATAAAAGAAGCCAATTGCTATTAGAATATTGTCATTAGTGTCATTTGTGGGAGAAATCAGCGGCATCGACCAATGAGAATCGCGCATTTGTGAGGAATTATTTTCTTTTCCCTGATCTCAACAATAGCTACACAGGACTAAATATAGGGCTAAATATAAAATCTGCGAAATTTTCCTATATGCAAAAACAGGCAAATTCTAAGCAAAAAGGCATTTAGTTTATGTCACCATACTTGATGATCAATTTTTAATTTCTTAACCGATTTAATTTAATGATACTTTCATATATGCAGCAGGGAGGGAACTTTTGTCGCATTAATTTAATTTTTTTTCAAGTATAGGAACCAAACATAATTTTTTTTTCGGAGAAGAGGAGGGGGGGGGTGAAAATTACCCATTATTTAAAAATGTCCGCAATCATGGATTTTTGAGAATTGTTAAGTTTTGAACCACAACTTAAAAGCCTTAAGTCTTGTACCTCTATCTAAAGTTACAGCAAACAACTCCACTCAATATAAAAGCCCGTATTTTTTTTATTTCCTAAACGATTTAATTAAGTAATGCCTTGGTATAGAGAGAATACATAAGCCTTTTGTCGCAATGACTTAGATTTTCTCCAGTGCCACATATATTTTTTTTTCAGGGGAGGGGGTGAAAATTTTTCGTTATTTAAAACGGTCCACCATCCAAATTGTCAAATTTTGGACCGGATCGGAAAAGCCTCAACTCTTGTCTTTCCAAAAACTCAAAACATTTTAAAATCGACCAATTCGATCAAAAGTTATAGCAAATTCAAAAGTGTGCAAGATTTTTTGGCCCACCCTTTATTTATGGGGAGGTACTAAATTTTAAAACCAAGTTTCAAAAGACACTTATC
Organism: Oxystoma pomonae; assembly: GCA_963921995.1. NCBI lineage: Eukaryota > Metazoa > Arthropoda > Insecta > Coleoptera > Brentidae > Oxystoma > Oxystoma pomonae. The sequence goes on along the minus strand of OY998169.1, from coordinate 81,976,920 downwards.
CATATGCAAAAAATATACAAAGTTATTCATTATTTTGTATTGTTATTGCTAAATACTACTGCAAAACTGCTTTTTTTCTCAAAATAAACCATATTTTAGTAGAAAATGCCCTAAAATGATTTTTTTTTGACAGGTTTCAAAATGGCAAATGGTGAATACGCCAATAATTTGGCATGTATTAGACACTTAAAGTAAATATTTTAACGCATCCGTATCGGTCACGTAACGCGTTCGAAACAAAGTCAAAATACGCTACATTTTTGACTTGCTCATGCCATGTTTCGAACGATGCCTGCTTCTTTGACGGGTGTGATGACAGAATCTCGTTGCGTACGGAAGAATGTACGTATCGTTAGGGACCCACGAACGTACGCAACGAGTTCATCGTAACCTTAAAAAAAGCGGGCATCGTTCGAAACATAAACAAGTCAAAAATGTAACGTATTTTGACTTTGTTTCGAACGCGTTACGTATACCGATACGGATGCGTTGAAATATTTACTTTAAGTGTCTAATAGCTTCATTATCTGTGTTTGATGTTATAAAGTTGGTGACTTTTTAGACCACATCTGGGGTGTGGTTTAAATTTATAGCCCCCAGAAAGGACTGTTTTGTGGCAATTGGTAATAAGTAAATAAAAACGCCTAATTGTGAACCCATTTTCAGCACAAAAAATATATTTATGAGGGCAATACGAGGCAAAACAAACATAATTGTATGTCACTGATTATGCACGAAAAATATACCAAACAAAGAACTCAAAACAACTATATTAATTTATTTACAAACTGAAATTAAAACATTGAGGTTATCTAAAAGCTCAATCAAGAAAACTTTTCTTACTCAAAGCCCACTCATTTCAAAGCTGTAGCTGTAGAGGTTGATGCAAGTCAACGTACAAGCAAAGGTAAGAGATCCGAACTCGCAGTTTATGATTTGAACGCAGCTAATATTTTGAAACTGACATTTCGACAGTGACAGAAATGTAAACAAAACTTGCATTTAAGTTTTTTAATAAATTTTATAAATAAAAACACCTTTTAAATAAATATAAAATTAGTCTACTCCTTATTTTATTATTACCCATCTAAATCGTTGTGTGACATCAAGTATTAATTGGAAAAATTAATTAACAAGGGCAAGTTTTAATTAGGGTGACATATAACCTGAATTTTAATTTTGTTCTACAGAGTGTTTACTATTTAAACGCCGCGTGGGTATAAGTTTTTTAATTTCCTTTTCCTCTAAATTGAAACTTTCTTCTTAAATCCAATAAAGGTTGTGTTAAGATGATTATTCAGTAAACAAATTTATTAAAATTCTTCTTATAATTCAAACTGTCAAAATGCCAAAATGTCCAAAATTCTTAAATCCAAAAATTTTTAAAATAATGTTTTATAAAATTTCCTTAAGGAATGGAAAATTAATACTTTTTTTTAAATGGTCCACCATCTTGAATTTTGATTCGGAATTTCGAAATAGGAACGCCTTTAAATAATTTTTACCTACTCTTGTGAGGTAAAGTGCACTTTATTGCACTTATTTGGGTGCCAAAAAGTGGAGAATATCGCACTCAGTGCAATAATGTTAACGGTGCACTGCACTTTACCGTAATAGTGCGGTAAAGAAATGTACTCATATTTTAAAAAAATGAAATGCAGATATGTATTTATATTTCTTTTTTGGGAATAGGTATAATCTTGTACACTCGGTTGCATAAAAAAATGTACAAAATATATTTTGAGCCATGTGAGTTATGTCAATATTAACTGAAGTCTCATTTAAAAAACAGTGAAAGCCCTCTGACACCTGAACCGGTATTCCCGTAATACGTAACGTTTTGAAGTCGCTAAGCGAAACGAATAGCGAACAGCGCGCTCAGCGGCACGCTGACCGACGACTTTTCGTATTCGCTCTGCCGAACGCGCTGCCCTGCGAGCAGACAGAATCAAATTCACTTAGCACATCTTGACATCACCGAATTTTGCATTTTTATTTCTTGTTAGTCTTGTCGCTCCTTTTCTTTTTCTATGTGTAAGAAAGAGGCCATTACGTGATCGATTTCGTTCCGTAGTTCAGAAAGGGTGAATCAAATGGTGACTTGCACAAGTGCATGTTGATCCTTTAAAAAATTACTTGATGGTTTGGTTTAGCTCAGTTAAACCCGCCCTTTGACCCTGTGATATAAACTAGTAGCACGTTCCAGCACAGTGTGCGGAAAAATGTTTACCCCGAGACTTAATCGCACACCTACAAAAAAATTCCGCACTCGGTGCGGGAAAGTTTAAATTTATTCCGGCACTCAGTCAGGGAAAGTGGTGTTTCCGGCACGGTCGTATATTGATTCAATACTTTATTATGTAGCATTTATGGTTAAAATGGTTTCACAATAGTTACTTATATATCTAGTAAGTTATACCTTTTAATTATAGTGAACATGCGTATTCTACATTTTAAGAAATAGAAAATAAAACTCTAAGGTATTTGTTACCCAAAAAATAAGCTAACCAATCCACAAGAGAAACCTCGTGTATGTATGTTTTCATGGAACTGTTGAATTAAAAAAAGAAAATAGTAATTTTTAGTACATTTATGAATAAATAAAATGAAAAAAGATAAAAAACATAAAAATGGTAATTAATGTGAAAAATGTGATATTTCAGAAAAGTAAAGAAAATACACACGAAAACACAGAAATAAGGGTAGTTACCTATATTGTTTACTAATTATTTTTTATATCAATTAAGCTATTTATTTCATGTTTGCTAATTTCATATTTCATGAAAGCTTTTAGTTTATTTTTGAAAGAAAATAATTTTCAAAACCAGATATTTTTTGGTACACATCCGATGAAAGATACAAAAAGCACCGCTGACCAGTGGCTTTTTTTACCCTTGGTTTTATTAGTATTATACGGATGCTCAATTATTTCGATGTCGATTTTGATAAAGAAAAGTTTTTGTTGCAATTTTCTGGAAAAAAAGTTGTCTTACATCGAGCATTAAATAGTAAGATTGATGTGTACGTGTTTGTCACCCGTCCCCAAGCTACTAATAAGAGATTTTTATTTTTCTAATTATTAATAAAAACGCAAACTGAAAAAACTACTATATTTTCTGCAGCACTCTACAAAGTATTGTAGGGTAGGAAAATCGTACGCGCGGAGGGCAAAACAGCTGGCAAATGGTAGGTGTTTCTCAAACGGTCGCCACGCGCTGAGCGCACTTCGTCGACGCCTTGCGCTCAATATACGTGAATACCGTTTTTGTTACTTTGGTCACGTGGTATGCGAATATTACGTTATCATACGGTCAGCGAGTACGAAACGCCGAGCGTATTTAGTTACGAGAATACCGGTCCAGAACTTCTATGTACGCAATTTCTGTGCAACAGAGTGCACCTAACACATGCGTAAAGTGTCTAATCGCCCTTGCTGGCTTGACCGAACTCCCTTTGCTTCGTTCGGTCAACTGCCGTCGCCAGCGGCGTGTCAAACGCCCCCGCCGCCCCCGAAAAAGGGGTAAGGTCCACGGCATATAGGGGGCCTCTTAGCCGCCTTGCCTTAAAAAAAAACAAAAAAAAATTATACATTTTGAATACTAATATACAGAGGGTGCATGAGACTCATTTACTCATTAATGTATATGCACTCTTGTTTAAAAAAAACGCATACGTGCATTTTTCCCTATATCTGAAACTATGACTTTTTGTTAGTGGATACTCAAAAACACCACCACCTTGTAATGTCTGACAGCATAAAATTCCGTATTACGATGACGTTATGTTATATTGATAAAATCAAAAATAAAAAGGCCCCTAAATCGAAAAAGCCGTAATTTAAAACAAATAACCTTATTACCCGACTACGCAACGCAAAGAAGGGTTTCGAGTTTAGTTTCTTGTTTTTAAAATCAATGTTTTAATCTCGGATATAATTATTTAATGATACCAAAAATTGCCATTTAAATAGCAAATAAATATGTTTAAAAACAATCTTTCTTGCAAAAGAGTAATTATCACTCGAATTACAGAAGACGGATGTTCTATAAGGAGAGCGTCCACTCATTTTGGGGGATAATAAAATTAAAAAAGCGATGGATTCAAAATAAGATCAATGGATTAGAAACAACTAAATATTACTTAAAACAACAACAAAAATTAGTACCTATTTAGTGGTCGCACCATTCTTTTTTCTTGGTTTTCTTTATAGTTTATTGTATATTATAAATATTTGTAATAATAAAATATAGGCTAAAAACAATAGTGGTTGTTCGATTGTTTCGATATCAAATATTAGGGTTACACATTGAAAATATTTTCCGCAGTAATGTATTAACTTTCTTGTTGTCGAAAAATAAAAATATCGAGTAGGACAGGGGGGCATCCTAAAAAATTTTGCGGGGGGGCCTCAGAAAAATCTGACACGCTTCTGGCGGTCGCGAGCGATAAAGTATAATTTTCCGCACTTGTTGGGTAAATAATTATTGTCCCACTTTTATTGCTGGTTTATCCGTTTGTTTAAACGTTATGGGTTGCTCGGTTTTCGCAAAAAACTCGAGAATTTATTTCTCACGATCGCGCAGCAAAACTGCTTATAATAATGCTCTCTCTTTACTTTGAGGGCAGAATGAAATATAAACACCGACATATCTAATCGAGGATCGACGCGTATAAAACTACTATTCTACATCGTTTAAACAACCTGCCGCTAAATAAATCTCTTTCCGTTCGAGTATTTATGTCCTTTCGCGAGCCCACTGAGACATGAAGAAATAGTTTCGGCCATGCTTACGATTGCTTATTTTACTGTTTTTGTCTTCGCAGGTATTCTCGTTGTCAACAAGAAAAATACGAAAGACGTAACGGCTACGGCAACCATAACGTAAAGTTAGATCCATGCAATTCTTTTTCTTCTCTCCAAACGGCTCGTTTTTAGCCCATCTCACATCCCAGCAAACACGGTTCTCTCGGCCTTCGTCGGCCGGATGTCGATTGCCGAATTTGCCGTCATCGGCATGACGTCGATTTACGATATCGGACCAGCAGTATTTTTGGTCCGCTTTGCGATGTAGGCCCAATTTATGTTTGCCGACGCAACGTTAGACTGTAGCCCGCCGTCGGACCAATGGTAAATTTTACTTTTTGCTGACATCGGCATACCTTATGGTTTACCCACATGGTACTGACCATCCGCCCATATAGCTGCCTAATTTGGTCGGTCTAACGTAGGCAAGCTGGTCTCGGCCCGACATCGGTAAACTATTCAAGTCCGACATTCGTTTCCTAAAGCGCTTCAACGTCGGCGATTGACGAAGGTCGTCGGTGGTAGCTTAGTGATGGGCACAAAACATCGATGTTTTAAAAACATCGATGTTTTTTGTTCAACATCGATATTTTTAACATGGATGTTAATAAAATATCATCGATACTAAAACATCGATACTTTTTTTAAACATCGGAACATCGAACATCGATACAAAAAAAATTATAGGAAATAATTTGTCTGAGAAGTTTGCACTTATACCCCACCGTATCAAAGCGGTTTGTTTTCAAAAGCTAGAAAAACCCTCACCGAAAGAAGGAATCGATTGAATGGACCAACCCTCAATAAATTATTGTTTCTAGAATCAGTAGAAAAAAGCTTTTGGGACCTCTAAGGGTGTGCTCCAATGAGATCAAGATTTTTTTTACATAGTTTCGTTTGAATGTACTACTCATATTATTGTTATTGTTTTTTACCTTAGATATTTAATAGCCTTTGTATCATGCACCGTTTATTATTATGAATCTCTTATTTGCATGCTTATTCTAAGTACTGTGAAGAACGGAATACTCTCTAAAAAAAGCAAAAAAAAACATCGATGTTTAGAAACATCGATGTTTTTATACCGATGTTTTTTCACCATCGATGTTTTTTTTCGATGTGCCCATCACTAGTAGCTTAAAGCGGTCCGACAATGGCAAACCACAAAGGTCCGATAATGGGTGGATAATAAGGCCCCACATCAGCTTCTGAAAGCGGGCCAACGTCGGTGATTGAGGAAGGTCCGTCGGTGGTTGCTTGACACGATCCGACATTGGCAAACTACAAAGTTTCGATAATACGGGTGCTTAACCAGTCGGGGTGGTTTAAGTGGCGGAAGAGGTGATTGACCAGTACGCATTCCAGTTTTGAAATGTCTTTGCTCATTATATATATAATATTATCTTCCACTGTACAGGGAACATAGTGACATTAGCGCCATCTCTACATACTAGAAAGAAACTATTAAGCAGTTTAAAAATTTAAATGTGACGTACCATCATCTGTTTGCAGGTTATCGACCAATCGAACGAAAATCTTAGATAGAGTGCGTTTCGGCATAAAGTCGACTATAGTAAATCGGACCATCGTTAGTTGCCGATTCTCGACCCATCAAACAAAGTTCCAATCGGACCATCGTCGGCTTTAAAGCAGATAAAGTTGACGTCGGCATAAAGTCGACTATAGTAAATCGAGCCATCAACAGTTCCCGATTCTCGACCGATTAAACAAAGTTCCAATCGGATCATCATCGGCCCTAAAGCAGATAAGGTTTTCGTTGGCATAATATCGACTATAGTAAATCGGGCCATCGTGCCGATTCTTGTCCGATTAAACAAAGTTCCAATCGGATCGTCGTCGGCCCTAAAGCAGATAAAGTGGGCGTCGGCATAAAGTCGACTATAGTAAGTAGGGCCATCGTCAGTTGCCGATTTTCGACCGATTAAACAAAGTTCCAATCGGACCATCGTCGGTGCTAAAGTGGTGTCGGCATAAAGTCGACTGTAGTAATGTGGACCTCCGTCAGTTGCCGATTATTGACCAAAAACTGAAGCGTATAGTCGCCGATGCCGACACACTGCCAACGTTGTCGACGATTTGTGTTTGCTGGGATAACATTGGAGGAATATTCAAAGTGATTTTTGGAATATTCTATTGCAAATATGACGGGAGTGTTACAGACCTATTTTTTGTTAAATATTCTCGAAGAGCCGGTGATAGTTATATTTCTTTGATAATAAGATATTATCTCCATGATAACGTGATCATTAAGTTAATTTTATGAATATTCCCAAAAAGAATATTAGTCGCCTTAGGATCATAACCCTATTGGAAAGATTAACACGCCAGGACGAACCCGTTTCCGGTGACTTAGATAAGTGCCAGTGCGAAACGATGCCTATTTGTGAGTGATTCAAATTTGGAAATCAAAGTTTATGATGGTGTTGAATGATGTTTGGGGAGGGTGACCAGTGGAACCACTGATGAGCCTACACTGGTTGCCTAAGGCGAAACATCATTCGATCATTTCTCTTTTTGCTTTGGTCCTTTGTGTGTTCCTTGTGGGATGCTCATCCAAGTTTGAATTTTCGTTTTTTCCACCCAAGATCTTTTCATCTTTTCTTCTTTTTATAAGAATATTTTTGTCAAAATTTTGGCATGTTTGCTGAAAATATTACTATCTTGTTAAAAAACGCGATTTACATGATTTTATCACGTTCCCAGTTTTTTCATGATATCGCGTTTTTCTTAAGGGTTATTTGTAAGTAAAGGTATACTTTAAATGTAGGTAGGTATACGATTTCCCTGCAGCTAATTCAAAATTTGAAACAGACCAATTTTTTGACCATGGACCATGACATTAAAAATTCTGTGGATAAATTTCATTCCACCGTATGGTAAACTGAAAAAAACTCCCCAGAAAAAGTTGACTGTTACATAATTAAAAAATAAGTTACGTGAAAATATAAAAATATTTTCGGTTTGGTTGGGTGGATCTATAGCTATAGCTATAGCAGTAAGTTTGGGTTGGTAATGGGTTTTTTTTTCTGGTTGATTTTTTTTCGGGTTTTTTATACGGTTTTTTCCGGTTTTTTTTCTGTTTTTTTTTTTTAATTTATGTTACTATTTCGGATTTTAGAAAACGGTTTGTTTACTCTATGACAACGATCTTAAATCGTCCAAATCTGTTATTGGACAGGATTGTTTTAATGTTTCATATTTTTCTCATATTTTGGCAAAGTTTCCACGTACACTTGTGCACAGAAAAAGTGGTACATATTTTAGGGAATATTAATTACTATCAATTTGCGAAAAAAACTTTCTGGGAATTTTATAGTCACATTTTGGAAAAGTGCCCAGGTATATTTTCTATCAATTTGCGAAAAAAATCATTCTGGGAACATTATAGTCGCATTTTAGAAGAAGTGCCCAAATATAATACCATCATTTTGCTAAAAAACCATTCTGAGAATATTATAGTGCCCAGGTGTATTACTATCATATTTGTAAAAAAACGTTCTCCTCATATTATAGTCATCTTTTAAGTCACGTATCCATCACACTTATATCACCCCTATGACAGTGGCGCACCCAGGACTTGGCTTCGGGGGGAGGAGGTTAGGGATAAATAATAAAAAAAACTTAATTGGAAGTAAAAATGTGACCATAGTTGATACAAGAAAACAGGTGCTTACATGCTCGAACCTGAGCTCAAATGTAGGGGGGGGGGGGTTAAAATTGTTTATTTATCCAAAATGTCATGTCAAAATCATGGTTCAATGCGCCGCAGAAATTTTTTTTTTAATTAAACTAAAATCGTATAACTATTGATGGGGCTTAATTTGTTTGTAAAAATGCTAAAATGGGCCGCAGACGAAAATGACACTTAAAATGCCATTTTTGACACCATATCGCAGTATCGAAACTACTTTTTTTTTCAAACGACCGGAAAATAGCCACTTTCCGTATGATTTTTCATACGGAAAGTTCTACATTACAAGGCATGTTCTTTCAAAATATTTCCACACTCCAGAAAGGACCTTTTTGTTCAATTTTTCGGTCCCTTGATCCTTTTCCGGTCCCATTTTTGGCCAAGTTGGCCATGACTTCTTGTTGACAGCTTTTAGCTTGTTTTTTTGGGCAGTTTTGACACTTCTAAAAAAGCTGTTTTAAATTTGTTTCATAAGTTTTGTTTACCAAAATGGACTCAGATCTAAAAAATGAGTTGAATCCGGAGGAAATAATAAAGGCTGCTTCAAGAGTCACATACGAAAAATCGACCACACATTTTTAATTCTCAAAGTAAGAGTATACCATAAATATAGGTAAATAAAGCACAAACCTAGAAATCTGCCTTTTATGATCTCTTTTATCATTATTTTGCTTGATAAGTTGGCCATGGTTGGCCATAACTGGTCGTCGGTCATCACTGATTTAGCTGTGTGAAGCTAATAGGCACTACACTATAATTTTTCTAATGCTTTATACAATTTTGCACAAGTTAAAAATACAAAAATCATTTCTAACCACAAAACTTTACTTGTTTTTCTTAGTTTTCATCTTAAAAACTACCGGTCTTAGCGGCAATGGCTATCTAGCCAACCAGAAGCAGAAAATATCAGGGGACTGTTCATAAATTACGCAACACGGCTAGGCGTCGACGAAAATGATAGATACTAAAATGTTATTTCTGATCGTTTGAAAAAAAAAGTACGTACGATACACGACCGGAAAGTGTCTTTACAGGGCTCCGCAGGTTTACAGGACTCGCCTGCGGCGCGCCCTGTAACTTTTCTGCATCGACCTGTAAAGACCAATTTTCCGGTCTAGAGACGTTAATACCTATTTTGAGTTTTTCGCCACTAAGTTAAGGAAATTTTTTCAGAAATATGTTAAAACTCACTACGTAAATTCCAAAAGAAAAAAATTTGTTCGTTTGCCTACACAGTCGCAAGTCCTAACTAGAATCTAAGTACTTATCTGATGTTGCGTCAAAAATTCTACTGCCGTTATCAAAGGAGTTTATTCTTTTTAAAAAAATTTTCGATTCTTTTTTTAAAATATCTGTCTGTTGTCATATAACTGACTGACTTTGACTGATGTATATTTCAAATATTAACTTGACAGTTTGGTGGGTCGATAGTAGCCAACAAGGTATTGGGTGAATTTAGGAAAATTTAAAATCAAAATTATATTTGTTTGAGTGTTTTCGATTTTAGATCACATTATAAAAATACAACATTTTTATTTTAAAATATCAAGTATAAAGATTATCTTTGCTATCAATGCTATTTTATAATTTATTTAAAAAAAATTAATCTTGTTTTAAAATTGGAAGCCAAACTCTATTTATATCAACTGATATGCTTCTTTGATTTTTCGTTTAATTTTGTCTGGTTCTTTTTGTAATATACTGGTTTCACCCCACATTACTCTATGATCATTTTCAAAAGAATGTTGGCAAATTTTAGACCTCTCCCAGTCTCCCCTTCTGAGGTAACCCTTATGGTCATTTATTCTAACTTCGATTAATCTTATTTAAAAACCACTGACAAACGAACAAATTTTTTTCTTTAGGAATTTTCGCAGTGAGTTTTAACATATTTTTGAAAAAATTTCCTTAACTTAGTGGCTAAAAACCCAAAAAAAGTAGTTTTATCGCAGGAAAAACGTTTTGATAAAATTGCATTAAAAAGACCATGGTGGTGATCCAAATAAAAAAATCAAACATTTTTATAGCGGTCATGAACGAAGGAAATCGTAAAACTGAAAGCTGAAACATTTTGCAACTTATGACTTTTTTAGTTTATTTAAAAAAAATGATATTCCAGGCTCTTGTATTTTATTCCCTATATATTTTATTTCTACTGTTATTTGATTGTGCCAATTGTATATAACCAGATTTCTCGGGGGGATTTTAACCCCATGAGCTGAAACGTAACTTGGTAAAGTGTAACAGTCCTATCACTTTCTTTGTTCTCTAAGAATATGACTAATACATTACAGGAATGTTTAATTGTTGTGTGCTACTAGCATGTCAACCGATAAATTAAAAATTAATGAAGGACTACCTGCAACCCCTTAAACACGAGTTTAAGAAAGACAAAAAAGAGATATTTGTCCAACTCCACTAGTTACACCACTTAATGATTTCTAAACTAGTCCATCAACCAGTTGGGCTTTCCATCACAACCAATGCTCGGAGGGCAATCTGAAAATCAAAATAAGGAAAAAAATCTCAAGGTCCATTGTTGAGTTCAAGAAAAACAAGAAAGATAAAATTTGGCCTACGCCACTAGTTGTAAGGTGTTACACAAGCATCAAAAACAAAATACGAAATAAAAAATCTCAATGTCCATGGTGGAGTTCAAGAAAAACTGATTTGGGAACTAGTCTGTTAGACCTAACACAGAAATGCAGAAATGGGATGAGATGGGTCCTGATTATTGGCTTGGAAACCTACGAGAGAGTACTCCTTTGTATCGAATTTTCTATTAAATCAAGAATAAAAGCCCAGGATAAAAATAATTCAACTTGCTTTTTTTTAGATGTACCTATACCGTAAATATGGAGTAACTCCAAATGATACGTTGTTTATCTTATCTCCTACCAAATGGTGAAAACTATTACTTAAATAAATGACAACCAATTTGATACGAGATTAAACCGCTCTAATCCCGAATACCATACATAAAAAGAAGTTTTATAAGAAAAATTAAGCGGCTTATAAAACCTGATATGTATCGGCTTTTTCTAAGAGTGCTGTCACTAATCTTGTATCGATATAAATCTTACTAAATGTAGTTCTTTAGAGTGACTTATTTAAATTAATTTGCTAGGGAATGCGGACAATTTCGATTTATTGGGAATCAGATTAGATTTTTCGAGGCAATTATCGATCGCAAAGTTAAAAATAATTTTTGAGGTTTCAGATACCATAATAAAAGGGATGAACGCTAATTAAAATTTGGGTGGCTTTTGAGTTTAGTAAATACCAAAGACGTCTTTTCGCGACCGATGTTTTCGAAAGCACATTTTGAAAACATACGTCACTATTTCAACCGCAACGTCACCGCCAAAATAACATTTTACGAATGCTTTCAAAGCGGTTTCGAAATCGTCGGTACCGAAAAGACGTATCAAACTTGGTACCAAACTTGTGATGAGGGCTTTTTTATTATTATTAACTTTAATAAGGCTTAAGTTTCAAAACTTAATTTGCGTCCATCGCTTTTATTATTGTATCAGACAGCTAAAAAATTATTTTTAATTTTTTGTCACCTTTTATAAAAACTTGTTATTAAAATACATTTTTTACCTAAATTTATTTTAAACTTTTTAGTAATCCATATTTTTCGGATAATGTATCGTTGCATGTTGATTAATTTTTTTATACAGGGTTTTGCTGACGCTGCAGTTAGTTTGTTAATTTTATTCTTGCTACTTATTTAAGTTAAGTTACATTTGCAAACAATTACAGTAAGATTTACTAGATCTAAAATAGTACCCCCCACAGGTCTAAATATTTACACCTGTGGGGGGTACTAAATTTCAAAACCAATTTTCAAAAAACACTTACGCATACAGAAAAGAAACAAAGTTTGTTTGAAAGTTTGAGACAATGATGTGTTTGAAATTAACTCTGTGTTTCGGACTTCCATTGTCTATATTTTATTTATACACGACGTTTCGATCAGTACAATCTCTGATCGTCTTTAGGTACAAACTACAATCAATTCCTAAGGCTACGTGCTTATATACTGTGAGAAATCACTCAACCTTGAAGTTTAAGAAGTTGGCTCCGCCCAAGGAGGGGCTTCCAAATATTTGGAATTTCAACACTTGGTTTACTGAAAATACCCTGATTCTGCCCAATAAAGGCAGCTTCAAGGAATTTTCGTTTCTTCCAGTGTGACTCCTTGTGCAAAACCTTTGCTTCTGCCCACTTCATTAGGTGTTGTTTTGACCATGCATGTTCGGCGATTCCTGATTTCGTGGTTTCACCTTTTTGGGTATTCGTCTGATGTTCCTTAAGCCTAACAGATAGTGGTCTTTGAGTTTCGCCTATGTATGATTCACCACACTCACAAGGAACTTGGTAAATGCATTCCTTATTTTGTTTGTTCTCTGGTTTTGTTTTACTAAGAAGGCTTCCAACTGTATTACCAAATTTAAAAGCTGTTTTAATATTAAAGTTTTTCGCTACTCTTCGAATTTTCTCTGATACTCCTTTAACGTATGGGATTGCACTGAAGTTTGCATCTGAAGACGATCAGAGATTGTACTGATCGAAACGTCGTGTATAAATAAAATATAGACAATGGAAGTCCGAAACACAGAGTTAATTTCAGAAACAAAGTTATTGATTATTTTGTATTGTTATTGCAAAATACCACTGAAAAACTCCTTTTTTTTCAAAATACACCATATTTTAGAAGAAAATGCCTTAAAACTTATTTTTTTTGATAGGTTTCAAAATGGTGAATACGCTAAAAATTTGGCACATAATAGCTTTATTATTTGTGTTTGAGGTTATAAAGTTGGTAATTTTTTAGACCACCTCATGGAGGTGGTTTAATTTATAGCCTCCAGAAAGGATTGTTTTGTGGCATTTGGTAATAAGTTCGTTTATAATTTTCCTAAGTAACCGTTTTACCTTATTTGATATCCCAAGTTGTTCGTTACCCAATAAAACACCTCCTATTTCGTCCACAAAAACGCCATATTTTGAACCCGTTTTCAGCACAAAAAATATATTTATGAGGGCACTAAGAGGCAAAACAAACATAAGTGAAGGTCAGTGATTATGCACGAAAAATATACCAAACAAAAAACCGAAAACAACTATATTAATTTATTTCCAAACTGAAAGTGAAACATTGAGGTTATCTAAAAGCTCAGTCAAAAAAACTTTCCTTACTCAAAGCCCACTCATTTTAAAGCTGTAGCTTTCATCAGTAGAGGTTGGTGCAAGCCAAGGTGCAAGCAGAGGTAAAAGATCCGAACTCGCTGTTTGTGATTGAACGCAGCGCTAATGTTTTTAAACTGACAATTCGACAGTGACAGAAATGTAAAAAAAACTTGCATTTAAGTTTTTTAATACATTTCATAAATAAAAACACCTTTTAAATAAATACAAAATTAATCTACTCCTTATTTTACTATTACTCATCTAAATCGTTGTGTGATATCAAGTTGGTAAATTTAATAAACAAGGGCAAGTTTTAATTAGAGTGACATATAGCCCCAATATTAATTTATTCTACAGAGTGTTTCCTATTTAATCCCCGCGTGAGTTTAAATTTTTTAATTTTCTTTTCTTCTAAATTGAAACTTTCTCCTTAAATCCCAACAAAAGATTGTGTTAAGATTATTTAATAAACAAATTTATTAAAATTCTTCTTATAATTCAAACCATGCCCAAAACTCAAGGAAGTTGGTGTAAAATGCTTAAAACCAACAGTTTCACTTAAACTTAGGACCGTTCTAAAATAGACTAAACCCTTTAGTAAATCCGACCGTTCTGGGAACGTTTCACCTAGAACGTTCCTTGTGTTCGGAAGGAACGTTCCTGGATTGTGTGAATGTGGGCAAACATGGCTTTTATTCCTGTATACTTTCTACGCATTCACAAATTAACGAAAAATTCCGGCAAGTAGAAACAATAATTCTGCATCAATTCCTATTTGCTCATGAGTATATTATAAGAGCTCGCAGCGCAAATCAATCCATCTATATCATAGAAGAACACAGAAAAAAAGAAGGTACCACCACCGAGAGGTACCATTCCGCACGGCCCGAGAGTTGATGAATCGGTACTGTGTGGTAGGTAAGAATATAGCGCTGAATGACAATGACAAATGTTTGGGACTGAAGGGGCCGCGATGTAGAAGGAAATATATTTTTCCCGGTTATTATATAGTCGGTTCATAGAGTAATTTTCTTGAAATTTTAACTCCAAAATACTTAACTTGCTTGTTTAAAAGATAAAGGTTTGTGTAATATTATTTTGTTAATACATTATTTAAAAAAACTACCAATGGAGAACCTCGTTTGACTTTTGATTACCCACTGTTTAAAAAAAAATCTGCAGCTTAAAAACAAATAAAAATAATACAACTTACCCGCATATGAATCACAAACTTCTCATTCAATAACAGACGTTTTATGCTCGCATCCACCAACGCCAAAATTCCCCAATTAGGCTTTAATCGTAATTAGTTGCTAATTGGTGTTTAGAATGTGGTGTTTTATATTAAAACTTTGTTTCCCAAGATTTAGAAACCACAATAGACAGAAACCTTACATTTAAGGAAGAAGTTGATATTGTGTGTAAAAAACTTTCAAGAGCATCTTTTGCAATTTTAAACTTAAAAAAAAAACAGTCAAGACGAACTTATGACATGCTACTATTCGCTGGTTTATTCCAAGCTTAAATATAATATTATGGTTTGGGGACAAAGCTGTGATTTAGATAGAGTAATGGTCACGCAGAAACGTATTGTGAGAATAATTTTTGGTATAAAATATAGAAAATCATGCACAGAAACTTTTAAAATACGCCATATTTTAACTGTCATAAATATCTACTTACTTAACTGTGCTTGTTTTGTCTTTCAAAATAAAAATCGTTTTATCACTGGTCCAACTCATACTCACTTTACAAGAAATAGGAACCAAGTTCATGTAGAGAAGCATAGTTCGACTAAATTTACTAAATCACCGCTATATGCAGGATGTTTAATTTACAACAAGCTGCTTAAGAAACTAACAGAACTAACAAATAAAAATGTATTTAAAAAAGAGTTATAATGCCTGCTTTGTAGAAATCCATTTTATACGTTTAACGAGTTTCTGCAAACTATAGCGAGTTTAATTGACGAAACGGTTTTAAAATTCGATTGAACATTTTTTTTGCTAAAGCTTTAATAATAATCTCTTTTTCTCCTCTAAGCTAATTTTTTATTATATGAACAATGGATTATGGTTGTTCGTAATATAATTATTGAGGCTGTCAAAAGACCGATTCTTGTTTTTATTTTTAGTTTGTTCCGTACTTGTCTAAACTGTTTTTTTGTGCAACAAATCTTTGTAATTTTAAATTTTGTGATTTGTTTTATTATTTTTGTACATTGGTTCTTGCCTTAAGGCCACAAAAACGGCATAGATTTGACAACACTGCTTTGCTGTTTTTGGGCCAATCTTTACCAGACAACACCGTTCTTAACTAAAAAGCCAGTTAACTCCTACTGCCTCAGTGCCCTTTAGCCTACTGTGGCTGCCATTTTTATAACCAAATTGACAAGTAGAACATGGATTTTCTGTCAGTTTGGTGTCAATATGGCACCGATCATAGGCCAAAGGATACTAAAACGAAAATGAGTTAACTGGCTTTTTAGTTGAGAACGGTGTTGATCCAGACAGTTTTTTGCTGGACTCTCTCATTTTCGAAATAAAATAAACACAGCTAACAAAAGCCAAAAATCTTACCTGGCTTTTTCTTTAGCCTCGTCGATATAACAGAAATCTGTAACAGCAATTTTTCTTTTTATTTTTTGAAAAAATACATCAAATTTTAAAAAATCCTTTGGATACGGTTGTAGATTTTTATAAATCCTATTATTTGATATCAAAAAAGTTATGGTTTTTTTCTTTGTAAGCAATATTCTACCGGAATTCTGAAACGCCAAGGTCACGTAATTTAGTAGGCCCAAGGAAACTGAAGTGAGTTCGATTGGAGTATTGGAATTCAGGTTCCGCATAGCCACCAGCCACTTGTCTAATGGAACATTCAGCCAATAAATTGATACATGTCAAGTGATAAAAATAATATGGAAATTTGTTATTTTTTTGATGTTGACTAATGATTTTTCTTTTTATTTTTTTAATTTCGAGGCATTGCAATCCATGTAGCATGAAGCCGTGCATTAAAACCTTTTAAAGAAGCATTAATAAACGGTTACGTTCCTAATAAGTTATACGTTTCCTCACATATGGTGTTCGCGCACCGTGTTCTGAACACTGCACGATTTCACTCGAAATGGTATTAGCGATGCCACCTATTGTTGATCTTTCAAAAAAATAGCAAAGCAGTGTTATCAAATCTATGCCGTTTTTGTGGCCTTAACTATTTTTTTTGTGTAACAAACCTTTAGGATTTAAAATTTTGTGATTTGTTTTATTACTAGACTATTTGTCAGAGCTGACACTTTTTGACAAAACCGAGGCTGTAAAATTGCTATGTCTTTTCTATTTTTATTCTATTTCAGTTCAAACTCCAATTAGTGTTAATTGAATTTTCAAGTTGGTAGATATGGACATTACGCTCTGACCTATATATGAACTCATATAAAAGACGGGGTCCCAAGGTACCAATTCCACAACAAAAACTTAAAGCATATAAAACACAACACGTGTTTAACTAAAAAGAAAACAAAAAAGCAAAAAAAATAGATAAAAGGCAAAAAAATGCTAAACAATCAGAAATAATTGCTTTTGTGCATGGCCAAAACCAAAACAAGCTAAAATGGAAGCGAGTGTAGTCAGCAACCGAACCACATGTAAAGGTCGTTGTGGTTAATGGCGGCAGTCATGGGGTTTGTTAAAATTTGGTTTTTAGTTAGAACGATCCGTCAACGTCATCGAGGCACCTTAGGCAAGAACAAAAGACTGGCGGTGCGGACGAAGACGTGAGACTTACCACCCATCATCCTACGGATCGTTATATTCACATTATTGGATGAAGACATTTCATCTGAATAAAGATAGAATAAAAAGAGTATGGTTGCCATGTTCAAAATAGCTTTTCTTATTTATAACTGCTCCAAGATACGCATTTTAATGCTAATATACAACCCATCATTTTATCCTGTCCTCAGGCTGCTCTGGTGATCAGCTCTCGTTAAACGACAAGCTCTGATGATCAGCTACAGCACATCATCACACCCTGAGAGCAGTTCTTGAATCTCAAGCGTACAATTCGCACATTCACTTCTGTGGAGTGAATGAAACAAAATTATCAAAAATAAATTGAATATATGAATATAAAATAGTTATTTGTACGCATACGTCTCTCGAAATAAAGCTGTTCACCTGCCGCGGACTAAGCGATCAAGTTTGTGGGTGAATACGATCGGTGAATGCTGGTTCAAGAATATTACAATCCATGTGCGCATTCAAATACAGTGTGGATTCTTTAAATGGAACGGTGCTTCTGGCGGCTTTAGGAAAGATGTTTTAAAAGAAGCTAAAAGCGAATCTTTAATCATTTTTTAGTACTGTCCATCCATGATAACAAAAAAATTACTTATAGCCCGAGTTAAATTAACTCGGCTATAAGTCCTAATTTTTTGCTGTTTTAAGCCAATAATTTTTTTAGGTTAACCCTCACCTTGAAGCCCTGGTTACTCTAGAGCTAATTTTAACCCGTTCTTTAAAAGATTTTTAAACCTGTTTTAATTAGTTACTAATAGGCAACTTAACATCGCCCTATCTGTGAACCACCTCAAAAATGCTGACTCAGTCAAGAAGTAAGCATAGAGAATCAAAATATATTTTTTTAATCTGAAAGGTTTGACCTATAGCAATACAATTTTGAACGCATATTGGCGTAGTAGCAACAATTTAAAAAAATGATATGTACTGCCTCTAGAGGCCATAAGGGGGCGAAACTATTTTTAAAACAACTAATATTCTCCTATTCTTACATTTAGATGTTATTAGAGAACTTTTTAGTTTAAAAATAAAAAAAAGTAATTAAAAGAAAATAAAATTAAAAAAAAAGAAAAAAATAATTTAAAAAAAATAAGAAAAAAATTAAAAAAATCTGTAATAAAAATAAACAAAAAATAAAAAAAAGTTTTAAAAGTAATAGCCACCTTGACTAAAAATGGGACCAGAAAAAAAAACCTAAACCGGAAAATGAACATTTTCTGGTCTCTTCTGCCTTTTCCGGTCTATGTTTTATTTTCCGGTCCTATCTTTGTGCCATCGATAAAAAAATAATTAAAAAAAAATAAGAAAAAAATTAAAAAAATCTTTAATAAAAATAAAAAAAAAAATAAAAAAGTTTTAAAACAGTCAACACAAGTAATAGCCACCTTGACTAAAAATGGGACCAGAAAATAAAACCTAAACCGGAAAATGAACATTTTCTGGTCTCTTCTGCCTTTTGCGGTCTATGTTTTATTTTCCGGTCCTATCTTTGTACCATCGATGCATACTTTGTACCATCTCTGTAAAGTTACAGTTTCTGTACAAAAAATTGTACAGAAAGTAGGTACTTTCCGATCTGTTAAAAAAAACAAATTTCCTGTCTGTGAACAGGGGCCTTGAACAGGAGTTAAAATTTTTGCTAAATAAAAAACCAGTAATATGGCCTCTAGGGACACCGCATGTCATTTTTTTTTTAATTTACTTATATTGTTGCTAGAAGACGAGTATTTTGAACCGCTCAGTTGTAAAAAATATTTTTACACCCTAACCTTACCTTTTATATTAAAACAGTTTTGAAGCTCTTAAAAGCTCTTAACAGGTGGGATATTGGGAGGTATATAAGTAAACCGACTTTTTATCATAAACAATCAGATACGGTTATGGCCCAAAATGTGTAACTATAATAACTTTGAAAAACAAAGAAAATCATGTAAAAATCAGGGTTGGCCCTGGGAAAGGCCAGAGACGAAAAATCTACTGCGAATGCCTGACGCAGTGTACTCGTGCCCAAAAGAATATTTGGGTCTGCATTTTTTTCTTGATTGGGAGATGTATTAGACACTTACAGTAAATATTTCAACGTATCGATATCGCTATATCTAACGCCTTCAAAACAAAGCCAAAATACACTACATTTTTCACCTGTTTACGGCATATTTCGAACGAGACCTGCTTTTATGGCGGATGCGATGGGAGCACAGCTGGCTCCACCATAAGCAGGCCTCGTTAATATGCTGTAAACAAGTGAAAAATGTACTGTCTTTTGCCTTTGTTTTGAACGCGTTAGATATAGGGATACCGATGCGTTGAAATATTTGCTTTAAGTATCTATTATCGCTACCGGTTTTTTTTTTCAGAAAAGGAAAGGGCAGGCCGTTATTATCTCATCGTTATATGGTTTTTGTTGACGTAGAGAGAAATTTGCGGTAATTAAACTTTTAAATTAAGGTCGCCCGACATTCTAATAATACACAAAACTTATTAATTAGCGCACCGTAGCGTGTGATCAAACAATAGCTCGGCGCACTGTGTAGAATTTTCTGGCCAGTGTAGCTTTCTTGAGATCAGGAAAAACAAAATAATTCCCCACAAATACGAGGTTACCATTGGCAGTTACGCACCCAGGAATTGGCTTTGGGGGGGGGGGTTTAAGGATAAATTATAAAAAAACCTAATTCGAAGTACAAATGTGACCATAATTGATACACGCGCGGACCTGGGCTCAAATGATAGAACACTACTCATGATCAAATTCTTGCATAGAAAATTCAACATCTTTTATTACTAACAATATCTACGTTTCTCAAGTTATAGCCACGTCTCTCATTGCCTAAGCCGCAATTGTTTTTGATGTCTTAATCAACGAGGGCCGAGAAGGCAAACCAGGCGAACCATTCTCGCTATTTTTATCATCAAGTGACGTATCTGAATTATTATTTGTTCCTCCCACATCCCGAGTTTACGTTGCAGTTTTCAAAAGGCAACAATATCATTCAAATTTCATTGTTAAGGATCGAGGGAAGTAATTTTTGGCAAAAATGCACTAATAAATTACCTTAGATTAAAAAGAGACAAGATATCTGGTCCAACGAAAACTCCTTGGCACATAATAACCACTGTTTATTCACAAATAAAATCAAAACAAAACAAAGGTGAGAAATATCGATTATTTTACTATCCTTTTAAAGGACCTTAGAACGATGCATTTCAATGCATCAAATGAGATATTTTCGAAGGTTTTTGTAAGGTTTCTTTCGAGGTTTTTTTTTATAAAGACTATAAAATAATTCACATGTGTTCAGGTTTGTAAGAATATAGAATTCCTACCTCTTATCATAATATTAAGGTTGAATTATACTGCCGCCATTGCCATCTGCGCTCGCACTTCGAATTGATATTTGAATCTTTTTGTCTGTCCTAGATGTCTCCATATACCATAAGCATTATTGATTTTCTTGTGTACTGAAGAAGTCAGTTTAAGTAAGTTTCTGCTAATGAAAAAATAACAAAAGTTAAGTCATCTTTAACGGCGAACTTAGACGGCGACAGCATAAATCTTTGTGATACAAAGATGAGTGTGAAGTCTTCTTTATTTTTTTCATATTTTAACTTTTAGTATGAAATTGTTTTTATAGCCGTATAATTTTTAAAATTTTTCTTTATTTTCAGTAATTCGAAGACTTTGAAATAATTTTAATGAAATGAAAAATTTTGAATTAAAATCACAATTGGTTCGTCGCTTTGCTCAGATTACAAATTTTTTGCCTTGAGGCAGTATATAATATAGATGCATACCTACATTATATACCTTAATACAATTCTTAAACTTGGACATTAGCATAAGATGTACCAGTTTACTCCCTCTTGATATGTTTTATTGGGTTTGTTTTCTCAATAGCAGTACACTTTAGTTAAAACTTGGCTTTTTAGAACAAGGTATTAGATGTATTACTTATTTATATTATTGTAGGTTATTAAGTCACATGGATTTTAAATAAAATATTGCTTTTGTGGAATTAAATAAAAATAAAGGCCCCTATAACCACAGATTACCTAGGTCCTCTGTACTATACAGGAGATTTTAAAATGACATTTGCTTGAATGAGGAACATTTCACAAACACAATAACATAATTTTTAGCTAATAGGTATTCTTATATTATTTTTTTGCTTGATGTTCCATGTGATGTGAACTGTGTTTGTTTTAATGTTTGGCATAATAACTTATATGCAAATTTATTATTATAGTAAAATTTTAATCATCTAATTCATGTGTCAATTTATATTTAAGTAGGTAGGTACACCACTGATGTGTTTAATGTAAACAACAACATTGTTCCATATAATAATATAACCAAAGTCTCCGTAAGTGTCAGGTATCTTGTCTTTTTTAATCTAAGGTAATTACCATGAAACATCGGAACAACGGAATAAATAGTACTTCGAACTATATTTACAACCTGTGAACTATGCAATTCTTTCTCAAATTCAATGAAATAAAAACGCTTAGAATGCAATAATGTTAGGGAAAAATTAAAAAAATTATCCAGAAAGACGTTGCAAGTTGTATTTTTTTCTTTAATATCTGTGGAGAACTATGGCCTCAAGTAAAATAATAAAAAAACTAAAAACTCAGATACGGCCTTTCGGATTAACGTGGCAAAATTGCCGGTGCCCGGACGAGCGCAAAAATCAAAACCGCATGAAATTGCAAGAAATGGTTCCGTTGGGTTCTCTGTTGTGATGGCTTTCGGTGTAGCAGGGTGCCTTCGAAGAAATTCTTTCTGCAGGAAATATCCAGCGGGCTCAAAATCATTACTCATTAGGGACTGCGGTTTGTGTGCAGAAGCAGTACGTGTAGCGTTACACCTATGTAATTATAAGCTATGTAGAGGCCCGAGATGCGAGAAACTCGTTCCACCAACGGTCCACATCGAGATGCCATGACATCGAATCGAATACCATCCAATGAAGGCTCGATCTGAGTCTGCGCGCCCCAACGTCCAGCCACCTCATTTCTTTGGTCAGCTAATTTCCTCCTGACGCATGCGCAGGACGTGTATTCTTGAACAGGAAGCGGCATAGATTTGTGGCGAATGATCATATATGACGAAAACGTTATATACTACAATAGTCATGTCGTGTCCTTAGTTTCGTGGGTTAGAGGACTGGACAAAAAGAAACTACCACAACGTTTCGGTTTATATTAAATTTTTTTCAAGCCCTAAAAATAGAAATACAGGCACTTTAGTAATAAAAAACTTGATTTGAAGAGTACAAATTTTTATCGCAAAATTATTTGTCAAATTAAGAGAAAACAAAATTTATACGTTCGTTGGAGATGGAAGAATCATGATTCTTAAGCAAAATTTTTAAAAATTTTCGAGGTTTTAAATTTCAAACTTTTGAGGTTATGTCACTTAGCTGATGATGGGCTTTCAATAAAACTAAATTTTGGGTGCGTTCATATACCTAGATTATCTAGTTCTGTGGATGATTTCGATTTTTCCCAACCGAGTATTGAACTTAGGGCCGTAATAAATCCCCAAAGATTGCCCTCCCCCATTCGCAATAACTTAAATTCCCCTAGGATGGAGGATCCTCCCGGGACTACCACGAACACGGAATACTTACCTAGGGAGAAGGTTGTAAAATAATAAATAAGTATTTTTGATACATACAATTGAATTTATCAAAAATACTTATTTATTATTTTTACAACTTTCTCCCTAGGTATTCCATTTATGGGCCGTTTTCGTGGTGGTTCCGGGAGGATCCTCCTTCCTAGGTGGATATAAATTCTTGTGGATGGGGAAGGGGAATCTTTGGGGGTTTCTATGAATACGGCCCTAAGTTGTAGTAGTCGGTTGGGGAAAATCGAATTCACCCACAGAACTAGATAATCTAGGTATGTGAACGCACCCAAAATTTAGTTACTTTATTGAAAGCCTATCATCAGCTGAGTGACCTAATCTCAAAAGTTTGGAATTTTAAATCCTCGTTAATTTTTAAAAATTTTGCTTAAGAATCATGATAAAGGTGCTTAGTTCCATCCCCAACGAACGTATGAAAAAGGAGATTGAGTAAGTGGTAAACAATTTTGTTTTCTTTTTTTGGTTAAGGTTTGTGACCCGGCAAATATATTTTTTGGTGCGTTGTTTTAACTTCCTATGTTGTACGTGTTTTTGTCTGTGATTATGTTTTTATTTTTCAGACTTTTTGACATGGAGGACTAATAACTTTCGAGCCCTGAAGATGGTAAAATAAAGTATCGAAACGTCGACGAAGAATAAATTTAGTTCCTTCTATCTGACCCTATCCCACTAAAACGCACCAAAAAAAAAAAATTGTTTTCTTTTAATTTAGCAAATAATTTTGCGATACAAGTCATGTTTTGTATCACTAAAGTGCCTGTATTTCTATTTCTAGGGCTTGAAAAAGGTTTAATATAAACCGAAACGTTACCACACATCTGGTAGTTTCTTTTTGTCCAGTTCTCTAACCCAGGAAATCCAACGTACTATGTTTATATCGGGGATCAACTGCCCGGATTAAGATTAATTTTGCCTTAGTCTACGGTATAAACGCTTGAGATTTAAGATAATCCAATCCAACAATTTTTTAGGATTCACTTATTTTTCGGTATAAACGGTTAAATCGGATTTAACGGCTGACTTTTTTTAAGGTTATAAGTTGTTTTTTTTTTTAAATTTTTGTTTGAAATAAAAATGAAATTAAATCCAAATCGTAAATCCACGGCATAAACGATTGTCTGTTTAATATTAATCTGGGCACTGGCCCACGTAATCCCCGGTATAAACTTAGTAATATTCTTGAGCGATGATTCGATCTTACGGATCTCATGAAAATCATACGTTCCCGATCGCATGATCCGAATCCGGGGAACAGCGTCAAATTGAGTGATGCTTGCGCAATAAAGAGGTTTTTTCTTGAAATGTGTTGATTCCTAAACTGCTTTTCGACCGTGGGAGGTAATACATTCGATGCGATGGATCCCGTCGCATTAGAGAAAGACCAGATCATATGACTTTCAAGAATACATGTCCTGAACGTTCATATGAACAAATAGATCAATCATTTTTGGGTTTACACATATTTTAGTTCAGTCAAGCCACCCCCCCCCCCACCGAAAGATATTCGAGTTTTGATATGCTTATAATTAATGCGTAGAGAAAAATGAAAAGCAACTATCCCAAAATTAAGAACTAATTTCGAATTCATATTATCACCAAAAAGAATTTCAAAAAATCCACTATTGATTTCGATGCGCAATAAATATCTCTCTATAATATCTGTGGGGGGGGGGGTTGGCTTGACTGACCTTATATTTTATTTCAAGAAACTCTTTTCTTTTGAAATTTAAAATACATTTTTACAAATAAATTTCATACCGTTTCATAACTAAAACTAGAATGTTTCTCCTAGTCTAATCCTCAATTTGTGCCCTCTCTATGGAAAAACTTTAATCCGGCCAATCGTTACAATAATATATAATGATATCAAAACGCTATCTTACAAATTATGTGCTTCCAAAGGTCTCTCCAGTAATCTAATTAACATAAAATCTATTAATGTTTAAATAATTTGTTGTCGCCATAATTTTGTATTGTCTGTTTTAGCTATTGTTGTTTTTCGTTTGATATCTTTTTTGTTTGAGGTTCGGATTAACCCTTGGAAACGATTTTAATCTTGTATACGTGGTTCTGCCAAAATAAACTCACTATATATTATGACAACTCGCCTCCTAAGAAAAACATTTTACAATTTTGGAAAAATTTTACTGCGATTGTGAGCGAGTATATATACTATACAGGGTGTTACAAATTCGATGCTCACCATGGGGATCTCCTTAACGGTAGGAGATACGAAAAGGTTAAAATTAGGGCAAAGTTGCGCAATTTGATGCTTTGCTCAAAACTAAAAAAAAAATTATAAATTTCGGAGAGTTCTGGAGATAGGCGGACAAAACCAAAATCTTCATTTTTAGTTTTTATTTTTCTGCGCCCTTAATCTTAAAGCTGTCAAAACACGTACTACAGGTACTTTTTTAAGATCTACCTAGTGAGACGTCCATTTTCGAGACTTGACATTTCAGTGTCACAGAAACCCTGTCAAGTTCATTTTTTCTTATGGACATATCCTTTTTTTCTCCTGCCGTTGGGTTCATAAAGGGTGACAGATAACATTTTGCAACTTTAATTTGACAAGTCACCTGACGTTTTGGGTTTATTGACCATCATCAGCCCAAATTTAATTTTTTCTTTTAACTTACCCAAATTATTTTGGAAATACGATTTAATTACTTTTTTAACATTTTAAAAATGACATTTTTTTTTGACATTTTCTTATAAAAAAATTACTTCACCTAATATTTTAAAAATACATTTTTTTCTTTATTTTTTAATCTTTGAATTTGGGCTGATGATGGTCAATTAACTCAAAACGAACCAAAGGGCAGGAGAAAAAAAGCATATGTTCATAAGAAAAAATTAACTTGACAGTGCTCCTGTCAAACTGAAATGTCAAATCTCGAAAACGGACCTCTCATTAGGTAAAACTTAAAAAAGTTCCTGTAGAAAGTTTTAAGCGTTTTTTGACAGCTTTAAGAATAAGGGAGCAGAAAAATAAAAACTAAAAATAAAGATTTCGGTTTTTTTCGCCTATCTCCGGAATTACCCGAAATTTTTAAACCTTTTTTTTGGTTTTGAGCATAGCGTCAAATTGCGCAACTTTGCCCTAATTTAAACCTTTTCGTATCTCCTACCGTTTAGAAGATCCCCATGGTGAGCATCGAATGTGGAACACCCTGTATAGGTAGTCCACTAAAATATGGTAGGTATATATTGACGCCAACTTCAAAAAGTTAATGCCAGAAAGCACGGACTAATAGTCAGTATCGCTGATTGGAATTACAATTTTTTTGTCAGGCATGGTTGGGCTTAACGGAGCACATAACATAATTTAACTTTATAGAATTTTTGATAGAGCTGTATCGTTTGTTTAGTGAACCGAATCAAAAGGGTTTGTTGTTCTCTTTTTGTTTATTGGTTTGTTCTTGTCCTTCAGTAATCTACCGACTTGGGGAGTTTGTAACTAGGGCCGCCTCCAGAGGATACCGAGCCGATCTGGCCTGGTTACCGGCGTGAATGGAGAGGTAGGACCATATACTTATGAACTTAATATACACGGCATTGCAATGCATCCCCGTGAAAATTTTTGTAAGCAAGATTAATAATCTGAATCTAGGAGGCTATGAAAATTTTTGAAATTTCAGCCGTTTTACGCATGTGCGATGCCCTTCACTGCGATGGCCGATGACATATGAATCCCAGCAAACACAAATCGTCGGCATTGATTTGGGCCAATGTCAACAACGTCGGCAGTGTGTCGGCATCCACGACTACACTCTGGCCCGATGTTGGTCAATTTTCAGTTTTCGGTCTATAATCGGCAACTGACGGAGGTCCACATTACTACAGTCGACTTTATGCCGACACCACTTTAGGACCGACGATGGTCCGATTGGAACTTTATTTAATCGGTCGAAAATCGGCAACTGACGACGGCCCGATTTACTATATTCGACATTATGCCAACGCAAACCTTATCTGCGTTAGAGCCGATGATGGTCCGATAGGAACTTTTGTTTGGTCGAGAATCGGCAACCGACGATGGTCTGATTACGTTATCTTAAAATTTTTAAACTGCTTAATAGCTTCTTTCTAGTATGTAGAGATGGCGCTAATGTCACTATGTTCCCTGTAGAGTGGAAGATAATATTATATATATAATGAGCAAAGGTGCAGGCAACAATGTGGCAACTGCGTCGAGTGGTTGGCCGCACCTAGGGTTTGAGCCCCAGAAACCTCCACTGGATGTACACCGCAGTACTAAGACCAAGGATCCAGTCTTGTGGCCAGCAGTGGAGAAGGTCACTACTACTCTCAAGCTTAGGAGCCTACAGGGAACCATATGCAGAGGGATAACCGGCGATATGAGGACGGCACCTATACAGGCACTCGAGACCATTCTGGGACTGCCGCCGCTTCCGATCTGGATCAGAAAAGAAGCGATGGCGACCCACCTCCGGCTGACAGATACAGGTCAATGGAGAGGAAGAGGGGAAGCTGCGGGGCATCTTAGGATTGCCCAAATCGTCGAGAGAGAAATCCCTATGGCAGCGATTAAAACACAAAGACCAAAAACCCCTGGAGATTCAACAAGAGGTACAAAGTAGTCATCCCAGACAGGGAACTATGGCAGAGTGAAAACCTCCGCGAACAGTTCGAGGAGAACGCCGTGATTTGCTACACCGACGGGTCGAAACTGTCGGAGAGGCAAACCACAGGATCGGGGGTTTATGTGGAAGACCAGGAGTTTCGAAAGAGCTACCCGCTCGGAAAGCAAACCACGGTCTTTCAGGCAGAGGTGTATGCCATAATAATGGCTGCAGGCATGGGAGAAATAAAGAACGGTAGGGAGGAGCATATTTATATATGCTCCGACAGTCAATCAGCCCTAAAGGCACTAAGGGCGCCCAAGATCACCAACACCCTGGTGGAGGAATGTGCGGATGCACTGGAATCCTTGGGAGAGGGCAAACAAGTGACACTTATGTGGGTACCGGGACATATGGGGGTGCCGGGTAACGAGATGGCCGACGAGCTCGCCAGGATCGGGGCAAGCACCCAGTATGTAGGGCCGGAACCACTCCTAGGAACAACCAAGAGGCAATTGCAAAGTCGACTCAAAAAATGGGCCAACGATGCCATGACGACCGCTTGGAGAGCAGGAACAGGAGGCAGACAGACCAAAGACTTCGTGAAGGGCCCGGATGTAGCCAAATAAAAATGGCTCCTGAGGAGATCGCGAAGGGATGCTGGTCTGCTGACAGGTATCATAACAGGTCACAACCGACTAAGGAAGCACATGACTCGGATCGCGGTGGAGAATGACTTGACCTGCCGGGCCTGCGGGCGGGCAGAGGAGACATCTCGACACGTTATAGTGAACTGCGAGGCATACCAGAGGACGAGATATCAGGTATTCGGTTTCCCGACCCTGGATGAGGAGGACCTGCACACGCTCAAATGGGACAAAATACTGGACTTTGCAAAAAGAACAGTTAGACCAAATGAGCAAACTGCCAGACCAGTGGTGCAGGCGGTGGATTAGGGGCAGGCTCGGGGTAGGGCAGAAAGGACCCAGGGAGGCCTACTTGCCGGGCTTCGCGCCGCAACTTCTCTACTACTACTACTACTACTACTACTACTACTACTACTACTACTAATGAGCAAAGATATTTAAAAACTGGAATGCGGACTTGACAAGATGGTGGTACTTCTCTACAAGAATCACCTCTTCTGCCACTTAAACCAGCCCGACTGGTTAAGCACCCGCATTATCGAAACTTTGTTGTTTGCCAATGTCGGGCCGCTTTAAGCTACCACCGACAGACCTCCGTCAATCGCCGACGCTTTAGGAAACCAATATCGGACTTGAATAGTTTACCGATGTCGTGCCTAGACCAGCTTGCCTACGTTAGACCGACCAAATTAAGCAGTTATGGGATGATGGTCGGTACCATGTGGTTAAACCAAATCGGACCTTAATCTTACGGCGAGGGTATACCGCTGTCAGCAAAAAGTAAAATTCACCATTGGTCCGATGTCGTAAATCGACGTCGTGCCGATGCCGACAAATTCGGCAATCGTCATCGGACCAACGAAGGCCCGAGGTAACCGTGTTTGTTGGGAATGTCACGTTTCACGTTGTCAGTAGTGTTTAAAAATATGTGCCGCCCAAAATAAAAATGTACCTAATCTTATGGCGTTTTTAATCGCATTTTTATGATCGAAAAATTAATAAGATGTGAAAGGTCCAAGGCAGATGTTTTCTTTGGATGATACCAACAATTTTCAGGTAATTGTTTCTCTCTGTATAAAGAACTTTATTTTGTATAAACGCCTGCCGTACACATAGAACATAAAGTAAAATCACAGGTCACTATAGTGGGTGTACTGTGAATAAAATTAAAAACGGAAAAAACACACCACTTTCGGAATCAAAAATAAAAAAAACAAAAATGGCGTCAGGAATATCATCAATCCAACGCACTTGCGCAAAACGGTCGTATATCATTATTTTCACGGCCTACTTGATATGTTGCTAACAAAATTGCCACTTCCAAGGCGTGTATATTAAGTTTATTAGTATATGGGTAGGACAAGGGACCTATATAACTTAATATAGGACCCTGTTAGGACCAAGTTACCTTTTACACTCTTGCTTGGTTTTTTCGCCGACACGACACACCGGCGACCAAGAAACCTAACTTGATCGTGTCACTCGGCTAACCAACTGGACCACGGAGAACGGTCGTAATTTTAAGGATTTGCGTGCGACAATTGAACAAACAAAATGGTCAGATTTTTAATTAACATTGCTACACTGGGCATTAATCATTGACTGCGTTCGCTATTTACTTCAGATTGATCTTTCTAATCAGGGGTCGTATTTTCGACCCCATACGAAATTATTCGCATGAGACTACTTCCGTCTCTTCCTATACCGTATAGAATAGGAGGCAAAAGATATGCCGATTTGCTGACTCATGGGTAGTACGTGAAAGAATAACCGGTTTTTCATGCGAAACAACACGAATGCCCTCCACCCACTCGTGCAATATTGATAAAAACCAGTCGAATTCGAACGCGGTCCACACATACCGGCTTATCTTTCGCCTCTCATTTCACACGGTATAGAAAGAGACTGACATAAAAATTGGCTATTATTTAGTACATGTATGCGGATATGTTCGTATGGATTCAAAAATCAGAGCTCTGTAGCGTTCAATTATGACGTCTTAATGTAGAGGAGGAAAATCCGAACTGTTCAGTAACTCAGCTCTTAACAGTTATACGGGTTTCCATTGGTAAAATTTGTGTGATATTCTTAGTGCACTAACACTGACTTGGTGCTGTCAAAAAATTGCGTCAGTACAGTTTGAGTGCAGATTGAAT
The DNA here is from genome assembly GCA_963921995.1 of Oxystoma pomonae. Classification (NCBI taxonomy): domain Eukaryota; kingdom Metazoa; phylum Arthropoda; class Insecta; order Coleoptera; family Brentidae; genus Oxystoma; species Oxystoma pomonae. The sequence goes on along the minus strand of OY998169.1, from coordinate 81,946,360 downwards.
GGAACATGAAAAAAACTGCACCCAACCCAGAACACTCGTTTCATCCAAACACTTACATGGTATATAAAAGTAGCTTAGGACCATAGAAAAACTCTTTTTGAGGCTTTTTTGGGTTTTGACTTAAAATATAATGGCGGGAAAAACGGTGCGCCACGAGCCCTTAGAGCCGGTGATCGGAAAAAGTTGCGCTTAGTGCTTTCTAGCCACAGTCTGCGAAAGAATGCAAAGGGCGGTAAGAATCATAGAAGACTGGTGTAGGCAGAATGGTCTTTGAATGAATCCTGAAAAGACCGAGATGATCCTATTCACCAGAAAGAGGAAACTAGAGGGATTCACTAACTTTGGTATCACAACTTAAGTATTTGGGGGTGACGCTGGACAAGGGACTCAAGTGGAGCGAGCATGTTGCTAGAATGACTGTTAAAGTCCAGGCAACATTGTGGCAGTTGCGCCGAGTGGCAAAGGGAATAATTCCGAACGGAATTAAGCAGAGAGGCGACGGTCTGCTACACGGATGGCTCTAAACTGTCAGCCAGGCAGACAACAGGCGCAGGAGTGTACGCGGAAAGCCTAGAAGTTCAGAAGAGTTATCCACTTGGAGAACACGCTACGGTGTTTTAGGCCATTATCATGGCAGCAACTCTACCCGAGGTCAGAAATGGCAGGAGGGACATATATATATGCTCCGACAGCCAGGCTGCCCTCAAGGCTCTAAGTGCACCCAAAATAGTCAGTAGTCTGGTGGAGGAGTGCGCTGAAGCACTGCAAATACTGGCTCAAGATAAAAGGGTGAAACTGATGTGGGTCCCAGGTCAAGAGGGAATACCAGGGAACGATAAAGCGGACGAACCTGCCAGATTAGGGGCCGAATACATTGGACCAGAACCTCTTCTGGGAATAACAAGGAAACAGGCACGGAGTGAGCTCAACAAATGGGCGAACAATGAACTGAAGACGTCCTGGAGGCAAGAGTGAAAGTGCAGACAGTCCAAGCTATTCGTGGATGGTCCGACTGTAGCCAGAACTAAATAACTCTTAGGCAAGACCCGAAAGGGCCCATGAAGAGGCCTAATTGCCAGGCCCACGGGCCGCCCCTATAATACTACTAAAAAAAGTGCATGATCGACTCAGTTGTGCACTGGTGGCACACCAATTTTACCAATGGAAACCGCTATTAGATGTAAATCGGTTTGCTCGAAAGTTTTTGGCCAATGAAACCGATGAATTTGCGATTCTGAGGTTAAAGTGTGTTTTCAGGTATTATTTTTTTAACAGGAGTTAACTTTGATTTTAAGTGTCAATGATTCCCGCTATTCAGCTAGAGGATGAACACGAAGAGCAATTATATTCTCTTTTATTTTCCTCTTCAGTACCACAGATTACTTCATTTTCTTTAAAAGTAATGTGTTACCTGTAAATGGTGACCAAAATTGCCTCAAAAATCGTCGTTAAGAAACATTATGTTTTAAATAAAAAAACTTAGAGTAAAAAGTAAGGAAATCGATTCAGAGCTTCCGCTAATTGCATTAAAAAATCCAGAATGATCTGAGTCACGTGATTAATAATCCGTCGCATCCACGAGGCAAATACCGAAAGCAGCTCTTGTTGGATGCAAGGTCTCAGTTAAGGCAGTTTGTAATAGCCGTGTCGCTGTGCACACATCTGAAACACACAGAAATGACGTCAGAATTCAAATAAACTTTACAAATCTGCAACATTAGTGAATCCCCATGTACTTAAAATTTATTTTTAATTTATATTGAATTTATAGTAATAATCCAATGATATTGATTTTTTGTTAAAAGCATTAAATGTTTATAGAATAACGTAGTTTACATTTAATAATAATGCTTACATAACTTTCTCTTGAGTAGGTCAGCCACTTGCAAGTGTATTGCAGATTTTAATCTTTATTAAATAAAAAATATTGTTTAATTTTTGTTGTATACAGGCTCAGTGGTCTAGGGGTATGATTCTCGCTTTGGGTGCGAGAGGTCCCGGGTTCAAATCCCGGCTGAGCCCCAATTTTTTTGTTTAATAACCAAACCATGGCTTGGATACCGATAACAAAAATTTTTTTTTGGTCACAGGTGCAAAAAATATTTAAAAAAATTAGCACAAATTGTAATTAAGAAAATCTAATTATTTGTACATTAAAATGACATTTTCTCATACATACATTTCAAAAAAACAACAAAATAACAAACTATCAGAAATTAAAATGGCCAACAATGTAGGGTCACCGACTGAGAATAATGTACAAAACCATTGTTATTGCTCTATCTTTTACCAGCCGCGGCGCGGCGGTTCGAGTTTTCTATATTTAGGTTCCTGTTTTTTCCTGTTCCTGATTTTTTTTGATAAAGAGAAATAGTGTTTTCCTACGACCACACACGAAAGTAACCAAATCTGCACTATATAATGCCTCAGAAAGTTTTATATTTCACATGCATATCAATTTTATTTGCGTCTCTAGAGACGACTTTTTTTTCTTCTCTATTGACGAAAATGAATGACAGCAAACCATCCAAACAATGTAGGTATCTAGTAGGCTATGATTTGTAGAAGCGTCGGAAATTTGACCGAAACCATTTTCGTCCCTAAGGAAGAAAATACTTTCTTCTCTTGAGATAAAAATGAAAAAAAATAATAATAATAAAAAAAAATACGAATTAAATCGGTCGTAGGAAAAATAGCGTACACAACTCGATACAAAGTAACTTTCTTACACTCGCGTATTATTTCACTCGGCTAGCGCCTCGTTTACACCATTCACGCTCGTGTGAAATATGCCCCTTTCTTCTCTCGTTATGTAATATACTATTTACAATGCGAGGAAAAGCACTCGTCATTTAACGTTGGTTTAAATAAGGAGTGATTTAAAAAGGCGAGTCAAAAAACCCGTATTTTAGCTGCTAGTACTATTTTATTAATATTTTGGTGATATTTTAATAAGTATTCTAAAAAAACCAATCAAATATATGTGGTGTTTTAATTTAAAGAATGTCACTAATAGTTCGAGACTAGTTCTGAATAAATTTAGGAATTATTCAAACCTCTAAGCTGACAGTTCTCGAACGTCTAACACTAACAGGCATTTCAAAAGGCATAAATCTGGAATTCTGGTGCTACAAATCTTGTTTTGTGTTTGACAAAATTAGCATACCTACGAATAAAATATCGTATTTTTAATTAAACATTTTGATAAGGTGTAAGCTGATAAAGTGGTGTTCATTTATTAGAACGGGAACAATAATTCGAATTTTTATGATTTTAGATCTAAGAAAATGCTTATAGGCGCTCTCCAAATCTAATGATTTTTAACCAAGCTAGAAAAAAAGTTAAATATTTAAAAAAATAATTATGAGATGTGTTACTGTTTGTTCTAGAAATATTAAACAAAAACTTACTTAATTGTTAGATCATAGCCCATTTTCTATTGGATAATTTTTTTGACAGCTGTCACTAAATATGAAGTAAAGCAACATCAATGGCTTTTTTTAATGGAGCACCCTTTATAATATCACACATTTTGTCTCTGCCATTGATAATATTGCATAAAATGTTGAATGCACCGTGTAACAGCCCTTGGCTAACGCCTCAGTCTGTTTTTACACACTACGGTCGTGAAACCTGTACTTTTCGACCTAGGTGTATAAATAACTATTATGTTGCTCTACGTCATACTTAGCGATAGATATCAAAAACAAAAATTAAAATATAAAAAGTTGTCAAATTAATTTAAGAAATAATAATTTAGCAATAATTCAACAACACCCACTTACAATTTATCAACATTTCACAGACTATCAAGGTTACCCAAAAGTTAGAGATCTAATCACGGTCGACGGGGGGCAGACTCCCCCTGTTTACGTAGACAGCAAGATTGTTTAAACACAAATCGGATAAATATAGATACTAACTTAGACATTTATTGGTATTAAAAATGGTAGTTTGAGCGTAGTAAATTGAGAGGAAATGTAGGGGTAACCGGGGATAGTTGGCAACGTTGTCAGTCAACAATATGATAACCACCATCAGTCAGCAGAGATGACATTTTAAAACTAGAGTACCGCTACGAATACGGGAGTAGTGTGTTTTATTATTTTCACGATTATAGTATTTTGATTTCTTCTAGTCCTAAATAGTACTTATATAAACCACGAGACTAAAGTTTTTTATGCACTTTACGGAATAAAAGGGTCTTAAATCCTAGATTTGAAGGACTAAAGTGGTACTTTAAATAAATCTCATAGAGATTAAAAGTACAAAAGTACTTTTTTTCAAGTTTAAGACAAAGTCTGGAAACTGCTTCATATATATTTCCCAAGATGTGATGTTTGTGGGAGAAGCTGGCCTATAGCCTCTTCTTTCCACAGAATGGTTGTGTCATCTGCAAACATAAAAAAAGTTCCCAAAATTGACAAAGCTGCAAGGTCATTGGCATAAACCAGAAAGAGGACGGGTCCTAGAACGGACTCCTGCTGGCGGCCATGTAGTAGTTTAAGTTGTTCTGAGTCTTCTTTGTCTGATATTTTGACAAATTGGCTTCTTCCCGAGAGGTACGTCCTGAAACAATTTAGTTCCTTCCCTCTGATTCCGTAACGAGTCATTTTCCGCAGCAGCGTTTCATGATTCACGCGGTCGAACGCTTTCGAGAAATCACAAAACACCGCTGCGGCTTTTTCGCCATCGTTAAGGCCAAAGAAGAGTCTTTCCAGAAATGTAAACACTGCGGCATTGCAGCCCTTTCTCTCCTGGAAACTAAACTGGTCAGGCGTTAGAATTTTGTTTTTTAAATACTCTACTAGTCTCACCTTTACTATTTCCTCAATAATTTTTGACAGAGTAGTTAGCAGAGATATTGGACGATAAGCAGAGGGATCTTCGTTGTCTCCTCCTTTAAAAATAGTGATAAGCACTGCAAGTTTTAAACAGTCTGGAAATTCTCCTGCAGCGAATGAACTGCAATCAGCATGTGGTTCCATTTTGCTTCATTTGCCGGCAAGATTCCCTGCTCTAAGGTGCTAACATTAGAGTAAAGAAAAAATAAAGTGCTATCAATAAAAAAAAATATGGTGGAGCTAGCGAATCAATTTGGCAGAGAATATTTTATACACTCCAATCTTTTAATAAAATTGAATAATTAAGCGAATCTTGGGACTTAAAATCCTGCAAAGCTTATTGTTGCACAGTCTGTTTTAAAAATAAAAGAATCACAAAACTTAAAAACAAGTTTCGGTGCACGAATCCACTCTTAATTAATAATCTTATCAAAGGCATGTTGGCTCAAATAAATTAATAACGTAAACTCGCGCCGTGAGCTGCGCTTCTTGCATGCATGATGTTCCCAAATGTAAGTCTATCGTCCGAGTAGCGACAATCAAGAGCAACCAATTACGTTAAAAAGCTTAGTACGAACATTGGAGTTAAAAGAAAAGCAAAGCATTTAATACGCAATTATGTTTGTCATATCATCACTTGAAAACACGTTTTAACCTAAAAATATCGTCATATTTAAGAAAACGACTAGTTACCATTGTCGACTCTCAGAAATTTGGTAAGCTCGGATTAAGGTCTGGTTTAGATTACAATCTTTAAATGTAAATTGGCCGTAAAGTTTAAGACACCCGTAATCAAAATTATAAATGATGGTCCCGAAAAAGGTATCAACAATAACACAACAGAAAAAAGGAGATTTCTTTTAGAAAGATCTTAAATTTTGCTATAAATTTTTGTTTTTTTATATTGTTTTTGTTTTTGCGACTGATAAACTTTTTTCTTCGTTTATGCCTATTTCCCTTTTGTGTTAAAACTCCCATACAGCGGTAACTGCGCTGAAGAGATCGAAAATTGCATCGCAAGTTTCGTTTCATCAAAGCTGATTTTTATTATTACCAAACGTCAAAAAATGTCATATTCTGATATTAGCGTCATGTTATTGAGTGACAGCAGACAAAAAAGTCAATAACAGAATTTATTTATTTAATTCTAATAAATTTATTTATTTAAAAAAGTCAATGTCACCGAAAGTTTTAGGCTCACTATGTGGAACTTTTTTAATTTCCCTTCATTTTAGTGCCCTTAAATGTCAAGAATTTTTAATCACTATCGGGGCAACGTAGTATAATAACAGAAGCCACTCCAAAAAATACTGCATCAAATTGCGGCTATTTTTGGCGGCAGTTCATGTCTTCTTGCAAAGAAAGAAAACGCTGATGTTCCAAAACTGGCAGATATCTTGAAATACTAGGCGCTCAATATGAAAAAGCAAAATGGTGAGGACTATAAAGATTATACTATCAAAACTATACGGAATTTTACCGCTAAATTGTTAATGAATAAGTATTACAATATTATTTTCAATCCATTCAGTGATATTCAGTTCAAATCATTCGGTGATGCCAAAAATGCTAAGCGGAAAGAACTACAGGAGACGGAAAAAAGAAAACAAAGCTCAGTTCTTCTAAAACGCAACGAATCAACACCGTTCTCAACCAAAATAGCAGTTTTAACAACTAGTGGCTAAAATAGTGCTGTACGCGAGTAAAAAAAAGCTCAGTTTAGCCTCGAGCTGTTAACACTATTTTTTTTTAATACCTTTACCAAAAATTCCACGAAAAACAGGAAAATACTTTTAAAAATCTCGAACGAAGGCGGCTGGTAAATGAAATAACAATCGTTTCCATAGCGATGTGTCTTTTTACTCGGTGACGTTCATTGTTGCTTTAACAATTGGATTTTTTGACCATATTTTTAAATTATTTTTTTCGTAAATACTTGGTTAAAACTGGCGGAAATGGCTTAATTCTTAGACAAGAATAATAAGATAAATAAGATTTTTTCAATATTACTATTTTCCGCTATTTCTCTTTAACTTTGGATAAAAAATGGACAGAAATCTTTCTTTGCACCCATGATCAAACAAAAAAGTGTTTTTGCATCGGTAACCAAAAAAGCCATGCTTTAGTTATCTGCAGACAGTTACTAAAATCATGTTTTTGATGAAGGTATAAAAAAACAGTTTTTTTGGTAATTTTTGGAGTTTTATATTTCTTGTGTCAATTTAAAGTCTCTTGGCGAAGTCAAAAATCAAAACAACAAAAAGGTTACAATAAGGGCGTAAGGATGTAATTCTGGTTCTCACAATACTCCCCCCTTAACATAAAAATTTTACTCTTCTACCACTTTTTGAGGTAAATCTTGGTTGGAAGTTTGCTGAGGAGATGGAATGGCCGGTCTTGTAGTTGTATTGCCATTATAATGATCTTCAGGCTGTTCTGAAAATGCAGGTTGCAATCTATCAATTGAAATATTCTTTTGTTTGCCATTGACAAGCAAGGTAAAATTTTTTCATATCTATGTAAAATTTTAAAAGGTCCTTGATATGGATGTTTACTCTATCCACTTTTACGAAAACGTTTGAGCAATCCTTGAGTTCTTTGAATATGAGTATTTTCTTTAACGTATCACGATCAGAAGGTTTTCTTTGATCAATATTATTCATATGTTCTTGAAGTTTTCGAAGAAATTCGGTTATTTGTATATCAGATGGAGATGAAGTTATATGTTGTCCAGGAATTGTAAGAGGTGTCCCATAAACTAACTCAGCTGTTGATGTTTGTATGTCTTCTTTAAATAATGTTCGAATTCCTAGGAGAATCGTTGGAAGAGCTTCTGTCCAGTGTTCATCAGCATGGCACATAATAGCACTTGTTAACCTGTGATATCTTTCAATAAGACTGTTGGAGTTAGGTCTATAGGGTATGGTACGACAGTGCTTAAAACCAAGAAGTTTGGATAATGACTGAAAAAGATATGACTCGAATTGATTTTCTTGATCAGTCGATATAAACGTAGCAACGCCAAAACGAGATATCCATCCTCTATAAAGTTCTTTAGAAATAGTTTCTGCAGTGATATCTTTTATGGGAAAAACCTCAGGTCAACGTGAATATCTAAAAACCATCCGAAGGAGGTCAAGTTCCAACTATATCAATATTAATATGGTCAAATCGGCAAGATGGACAATTTGGACTGTGTACATATCTGGTAACTTTAGATTTTGTTCAAGTTTTTACGTCTTTGTTAAAGCCAACCCAAACATATTTTGATTTAATTAATTTAAGAGCTCTTTCTCCAGGATGCGACATGTTGTGTACTTGATTTAAAATTTATTTTCATAAATTTTCAGGAACATAAGCAAACATAAGCATCACAATAAATTTTAGTGTTGGTGTTGAGCATTTGAACAAGTAATAGTTTCAGAGATGGATTTCCGTCTACGATGTGTTGTAGCTGCTTATCTTTATTTTTTCAAAGATTGATTTGGTAAAAGCATTTAATCAGATTCCAGTTGCAACGGAAGACATAGAAAAAAATATAAATCTGCCATGTTCATGAAATTACAAGACGTTTTGCTTTTCATATCTTGAGAATTATTTTATTGCATCATTTGACAAAGAAGAACACACAGAACATCTAAAAATACTTTTCAAAACACTAAAAGAATATGGTGTTGTCAGAAATCCAGAGAAATGTGAATTTGGTAAGGAGAGTATTGAATTTTTAGGCTCTCATATTAATAAGGATGGTATTTCACCCACTAACAAAAATATTATAATAAGGGCGTAAAGATGTGATTGTGGTTCCCATAGTACTTTTCGGGAGTAATTGCACAAGTGCACAAGATTACCAATAATTTTTGAATAAAATGTGTTTTGTTATAATTGCAACAGTTTTGTTTCATATTTTCGGTAAAAAGCCGACTCTGCAGAAGGAGGGCATTTTCATAAAATATGAAAACAAACGATTGCAATTTGTAAAAGACACACGTTGAATGAAAGAATTATCTGGTTATTTTGATGCACGAGTGTAATTGTTGCCCACTCTACTGACAGTGGTTTTTGTATTCTATGAAAATATTACTTCAAAGTTTATCAAAATTGGAGCATGTTCTAATTGCGTCAATAAATCCATTAATTTATTTGACGTCAATTTCTGTATTTCAATCAAGCTCACCATGAATAAATCCATGGAATACCTACTTATCACTTTTAAATAAAATCAGAAGATAAGGCGGAGTTCAAGCAAATCATTATGTCAACACCGTACAAACCAATACCAAATTAAAAGTCAGAATAGGAGAAGGTATAAATGCAAGGTATTTTTCCGCATTTTTTTAACTTTTTCAGTTTTCTCAACTTTCTCAATTTTTTAATAACTTTCTTAATGATTTTTTCTGAAAATCTATGTTTGAGTTATTTTTAAAGCAACCTACAGGCTCAATCTACCGTTCGTTATATCTTAATGTATGATGATACCTCTATACAGTATCTCAACACCAACACGTTCTAAATATCTATGGTGTCTTGATAATCTTTATTTTTATTAAATTTATTGTCTTTGTCTCGAAAAACGTGATACTGCTGCATGCCAAAAATGCATTAAAAACCATGTATATAAAGATATGATGTTCAAAAGCGTACGATAAGGTAGGTACCACAAAATATGCGATAGTGCCATATGGCCAAAAGAAAAAAGGCAAACAGGTAAGTCAAAATTGTTGGATATTTTCGTGTTCTTGCTGATAAAAAGATAACGTGTGTAAATCAGAATGTCCAGAATTTTAGTAAGATCGTTATACAAGTCACTAAACACTAAATATTATACAGACACAGCATGCATTCATATAATCATGCTCTAATATATAGGAAGATCGGTTAATACTTTGCATTTTTTCAAAGATATTTAATGATTTGGACCAAAAAAAGTTTCAACAGTTTTTCCATAAGGTTGGCCAACTTTTCTGTAGCCAGACATCATCATTTGTCCCAGGGACGTACATTTTATATGCATTTTACGTTTTTACGTCTCGGGACCTACTAAGTATATGCGATCTACTAACAAAAGTGTGCGTAAAATGTACGTTCAGTAAACTAGTGGCTAAAATAGTGCGTTTTTTTAAAAAGCGTTGGTTTAAATACGGAGTGCAGTGAGGTCTTTAAAAACGCGAGTAAAAAAAAGCACAGTTTAGCCGCGAGTTGCTAACACTTTTTTTTTAATACCTTTATCAAAAAATCTAAGAAAAACAGAAAAATACTTTTAAAAATCTCGAACGAAGAGCACTTCTTGCAACACACCAGCTTTACACTATAAATCAAGGCGGCTGGTAAATGAAATAACAATGGTTTCCATAGCGATGTGCCTTTGTACTAGGTGACATTCATTATTGCGACATTCTAATCTTGGACAGTTTGATATTTTGACGATGTTTTTAAATGATTTTTTCTTAAATACTTGGGTGAAAACTGGCGGAAAAGCCTTAATTTTTAGGCAAGAATAATTAGATTTTTTCAATATTACTATTTTCCGCTATTTCTCTTTAATTGTGGGTAAAAGACGGACAGAAATCTTTTTTTGCACCCGTGATAAAAAAAAGGTTTTTTCGGTAACCAAAAAAGCCATGCTTTAGTTATCTGCAGACAGTTACTAAAATCATGTTTTTGATGAAGGTATAAAAAAACGTATTTTTACCTTATTTTTAAGTCTTTTTTGCAGGATAAAGTACGTACTTGGAACGTACACAAATATACGTAAATGGTACTTATTTTCTATATCCAACGGACCTACCTAAGACCTACATAGCGTTCGAAAGTGCACGTAATATGTACGTCTCTAGTACATACAATGAAGTTAGCGTACGTACTATGTACGTACTCTTCGTTCGAGACTTAGGTAATTTTCTGGATTCTTTTCTTTTTCTTTTTTTTAACTATTTCGGCTTAAAAATGAAGATATAAATGATCATTGAGATTGGCCTACATCGAAATACTATTATAACCAACAAGTCGAGATAGCTTCCTGTCTGTTTTTACCATTATATTTTAAATTGTTTACAGATTATATGTCTGATTATTTTTCGCTTCATTTGTCATTACCTTTACGAAAGTTTTTCGTCGTTGAAATTTTTTAAAACTATCTGTAGTATTCGGTCTATTAAGTCATTGTCATTGTCATTAGGCTATACCTAAAAATTCAAAACTTTAAGGTTTGCAAAGACCTAAGGCCTATAAGTGACCTATTCAGAAAAATTTATCTCATAAGTAGTTGCAACACTGCTTTATTTAGCATCTGGAATGACATAATACGCGGTATGGATGACTGACAAATAAGTGATTTACCCACTACCTTGGCAAAAAATGACATTTTCGACCCGCATATGATAGGCGAAAATGCCACTTTACCTCTCTAGGAAGTTTTATATACCCGGAGGGAGGTAAAGTGACAGCTTTACCACCCCGTACCGCCCAGAACAAAGAATAGTCGTTTTTTCTAAAATAATTATTTATTGTGCTCGGGATATCATTTTTCCATGTCTCATTGCAGGTGGGATTGGTAGGAATATTCCCTGATATTATGCGACTGGCAACCTGGCATTTTTTCGATAGAGATTCGCGTATGTATCCTTCCGCCACTGTAGAAATATTCCAGCCTCTATGTTGCTTGAGTTTAAGTAAATCTCCCCCTGCATTCACTAATAGTGTGGCAGTTCTCCAGTTTCAAAAATTCCGCTATGGGGTATTGTGCGATGGTATATTTCCCGATAACCTGGGACGAGCACCTCCCAATTTGATAGGTAAGGAAAAACCGTTGGTGATATTTTTCGGTCTTGGTGATGTGTATTTCCTATACAGATCCAGCACAGGAACCCCTCCCAACCTGTCATCCGTGATCGTGAACGTTCTTTTTGTCTTGGTTTTTGAATTCTGTATTCTGACGACCAACATGTCACGTCGATCATCAATGTCACACACACACCATGATGTTGATCAACTCATTGCAACGCCAGGCCCCCGCTATTCCAAAAAGCAACGCCACCTGAAAATAATAGAACATTGAGTTAGTTTCCCGATAATATGCAATTTAATAGCCCAACATTTTACGAAAACAAAAACCAGTCTAGCTTACCTTCATGTGCAAGAAATATTCATCCGAAGCCTGGCTCATGAATGCGTCGATGTCGTCCCTTGTGAAAGTAGAGGCCTTCTTTGAATGAAAACCATGAGATTGGCGCTTCAAAAAGGCCATAACCTTGGGGTATTTTATGTCAACATTTTCCTTCAAGCTAATGCAGGACCGCAGCATGCTGTGTTTGCTCCATAATGGAGAGCTTCCAGCATGGAGAAGTACACAAGAACGGAACTTTCAGAAACTTTTCTCACGTTATTTTCCCTCATCCATATCTGAAACAGGCCGTATTCCTTTTCATACCTTTCTCTTGATTTTTGGGGTAGCAAATCCAGAACGATAAACTTCGCTTTTTCTTTCATATCTTGGTTTTCTTCAGAAAATTCTATTTTTTAGAGTTCGACGAACTAACACAGACGAATAAACAACGCTCTTCTGTTTCAAATAACAACCATTAGTGTCCAACAGAACTTTACCTCACCGTACCGCGTAGTGATCCTTGCCGAAAAGTGGGAATTGAAAAAATCGACCGGAAGTATTATTTTGTTAATGCATTAGGTAGTGGATAAAATCAGATGCCTCTGGAGTAAAGTGCATTTCGTCCCTTGGTATGTAAATAACACCTGCGACCAACGAATAATAATAATTTTACGACCATCTCAACATGATTTTAATGGCTCATATACGGTCTTAGGATAATAATAACGTTCAGACGTAAACCACAAGATGGCGTGGCAAGCGATGAAGCTTTATTTTATAACACCACTAATTGACGCAAAAATGTGAATTATTTTTCTATATTTTTAAGAAAATAAATATTCATTGAACGTAAATAAATCAAATATAATTTCCGTTAAATTGACATATTACGCATTTTTAAGAAAAAAAAACCTTGTTTTTAAAAAGATATAAGAAAAGTCCCTTAGTAGTCAGTGAAACTTCAGGTTACGAATGTTGTTAACTTAAGAGGGTAATAGGTAAAGTATAGTAAACTAACTCGCATGTTATGGTCATTACACGCTCAGATAAATTAAGACACTCGCCATGACATGCTTGTTACTACTACTACTATTACTAACATTGCTTGACTTCACAAAAGAACTTGACACCCTTAATTTTGACTAGAACTGCCCATAAACTATAAACGGCATCTGCAGCTACTTTTCTTTAGAAAACGAGAGAAAATTTGCTCCCAAGGAATCAAATTCTCTTGCTACTATGCATCTCATTGGTCCGAATCTTCGGTTTATATCGGTTTCTGTCACTTTTGCTCGATATTAATCGAAAGTAATTTTATTGGTCTTGACTAAGAGAATTACTTTCGATCAATATCGGGCAAAAGTGAGAGAAACCGATTTAAACCGAAGATTGGATCAATGAGATGCATAGTAGCAAGAAAATTTGACTCCTTGGGAGCAAATTTTCTCTCCATTCAAGAATAGAACCACTAGACACTTACAGAAAATTAAATAGAAAAGAGTACACCACCAGATGTTTGATTTTCGATACGTACACTATCGGCATCATAAAAGTGGTACGTGATAAACATAGGTATTTTTTTAAATTGTATGGTTAACTACCAGATTATATTTTGTGACAGACTTTTACTAAAATGTGAGAATATTGACATCAAAGATTGCTTTCAAGAATAATTTTTATATTACAGTAATACGCTAACGCATAAAACAACTGTAACAAAAATTAAAAAACACAACTTTAACGAAAATTATAAAACAATAGAAACAAATTAATAGGTATATAAATTTTAATATCTAGTCATTGCGCCATTCACCTCAATTATACCGTTTAATCTTCTTGGTAGAGAATCAGCTAAAATTTCAAAAAGGTTTTCATTTTCACCAATCTTCATAAGCATTGATTATTAACTGAACCAAGTGATGTTGATTTCCCGGCACAATATTAGAGCTTTCTAGCTTTTTTGACATTAAACCCCAGATATTGTCCATAGGATTGCCGTCTGGGGTTTTCGCAGGCCAAGGAGGAACTTCAATATTTTGCTCCCGAAATCAAGTTTGGCAAAGTCTGGCCGCATGAGCAGGGCAGTTGTCTTGTTGAAAAATAAACTGGTCTTGATAAAGTTCTGTGACGGCTGGAAGCATGGTGTTCTCTAAAATGTCCACGTAAAGCTGTGCTGTAAACCTTCCATTGATTCGAAATAGAGCACCATGACCTCTAGTAGAAATCCAACGCTACATATTTACCGAAAATCTTCCAGCGCGATCGTTGTTACCAGCAATATATCTTTCCTCATAGCGCGTTCTTGGTGGACGATACACCCGAATTTGTTTTCTGTCACTACGGGACTGGAAAACCTTTTCATCGGAAAATATTACCTTTCGCCAAAGCTCTGGTTCCTTTAGAGAGTAATTAATTGCCAGGCCTACGGACCGCCCCTATACTACTACTACTACTAAGGGCAAAAAGTAACCCGGCCTGGTTTTTTTTTTCATTCGTAAGTTTAATTTTTTAGCAGCTACTATCTTAAATTAGAGCCTTTCCTTACGCGATTTCGTGCCACTCTTACACATCCTGGAAATTGAGTTAATCTCTTTGCCTGGGCAACAGATGCAAAAGAGTTTTCTTCCATAAAAGTGATAAGGTCATTATCTTGTTCATCAGTCCCTTGTTTTCTCTCTATTGTCTGATCTTCCCATCATTTTTTAATTTTTATAATCGTGGTTTTACTGCGTCCATAATGTCTAGCCACGTCCCTAATTGACCATCCTAGTTGTAGTTTTGTCAGGAGTTGGGCTTTATCGAATAAAGAAATTTGTGGAGGAATTTTTTATTTATTTGTCAGACTGAAATACAGAATGACATACTTTGACAGTTTAAGAAAAATACAATAATGGGTGACTCTGTTTGTAAAAATAGACCAAGGTATTACAACAAAAAGTATTGTGTACCACTTTTATGATGCCGATAGTGTACATACCTATACAGGGTGTCTTAATTGCCATGGGCCACTATTGCTATCTCGGTAACTATAAGAACTACAAGGTTGGCTAAAGTAGATAAAATGTGCAGTTTTTAGGGGACATTGAAAATCTGGTTTCAGATTTAAAAAAAATATTCTATCCCGAGCTACGGCGGTTTTTCGAAAAATTGCCGAAAACTATTTTACCAAATATCTCAAAAAGTATAATTTTTGAAAAAAATTCGTAAAGGAAAAACATTTTTCATTTTTGACGTTTTTCAATTTGATGGTTTTTCAGAAAATGTTTTACGTCTAGTCTTCGAGATACTAACATCATCTTTTTTTAAATACGGACCTGTATTTTTTTTTCCATTTTTTTAAAGAACTTTTTTTTCTGATTTTAGCGATGTATTACATGTCCATATTGGTTTGTGGTTTAGAGATAGAAAAATAAAATTTAGATTTTATTGGGTTTAAAAAAAAAATGAGAACATCAGAGCTGGCTTAGACGACCAATAAAACAATTGCCTGTTTTAATATCGTAAACACACTGATGCAGCGTCTAATACTATTTATTGACCTTTTAAATATTTAAACTGTTTATACTATTTAATTAAATTAAACTTATTTAACAGTTTTTAAAAACCAAACCAATTTACTTATCTAAATCATTAGAGTAAAGGAAAAATAATTTCCTTTAATCAATGTCCAAATGCTGAAAATGTCAACCATTCTGTTGCAAGCAGAGCATCCTAGGGGTGATTTGGTTACAGGTTTGCTTTATTCTATGAATTAGGTCGTTCAAATCTCGAGGGTTAGTTTTATAAAACTTATCTTTGATAAAACCCCGTATGCAAAAACCTCTGGCCTTGTAAACATTTTTCGATTCGGTAAGGCGCATTTACACAGAAAAACTTTCCTTTGATGTGGAAATGCCGACAAACATTAACACGAGCCTCTTGAGCAAAATGCTCAAAGAAATGTTCGAGCAAAATCTCGTACAAAAAAACACACGTAAATTTTGGAGAGAATGTTAAGCAAAATTTGTTTGAAGAAATTTTGGTACAGAAATTTCTTACAAATTTAAATTTTATAGTTTTATGGGAATTCATTGAACTTAACTGAAAATAGAAAGACTAAGTTTTAAAACAAGGTATTTTTAATTAAGTGCTTTCCGACGGAAAAACGATATTATGTCGAAATTCACGTTTTACCTCATAAGCAACTTCGATTGACCTGATTTTTATAGGGGATATGCCAGTATACTTGTAACTTTTTTGGGGTTGCAGAAAAACGAGAATAAAAAAATAATAATGGCACTTATTTATTGCTGTTGCCTGTAAAATGTAATGATAAAAATTTACGTTTAAAAGAATATCTCTTTATTTTACTTCCTAGTTTAAAACACAATACAATAATAATTAAGTCAAATTAAAAAACCAATATACATTTTATTAAATCTCAAATATTTGAACAAAAGCACGTTCGGTGTAAATAATACCCGTTTATTACCCACTTTTACAATCCTACCATCCCGACCAATGTCTAAAAAAATATAATTTAGCAGTAATAGACTGGACTTCTAAATCGGAATGTTGCTCCTTTGCATATTGTTTGTTCAGTGTCAGTAATCGACCTTGATTATTACATTAAATTGACAGTAAATATCTATCTTCAGCATTTTCATGAACCTTTTGCTTTTTTAAGCAACCGTTGGGGCCTTAAACTAACTAGTTAAATCTGGTGTGAGGAATTAAAAAAAAAACAGTCAAAGCTAAGGGTAAAGTAAAGTCACAAAAATATGTTTAAAAAAAAATCACCTCCCCACCACTCCTCATAGTCGTGAGACGCGGATTACCGCTTAAAAGTGCAATTTTTGAGTTTTTTGCCGATATTTGAAAAACTCAAAATTTTTTTGGAAAAGAAAAATTTTCCTGGGTTTTTTTTGACTTTAGGAAAAAAACCCTAGGAAATAAAAAAAACTCAAAAGAAAATCCCAAAAAAAGCCCGGGCAAACAAATCTGGGAAAAACCCTAAGAAAAAAATATTATAAGTAACCCTAATCCATGTGACAAAACTGATAGTAGAGCCAATAATAATGTTTCGCTTGCCGTCGGCTTTTTTTCACAAAAATTTTTAATAAAAGTTGGTGTTCCATTTTTTTAAAGAATTGAGATCACTGATCACTGACGTGAAATATTATTTATTGCCATCTTTAAAAATATGTTTCCAAAATAGATAGCAATAATTTGCTCAAAAATTTACCCGAACAAAATGTTCAAAGAAAAGCTCACAAAAATGTTCACGCAAAAAATTTTAGATCTTTTGCACGAGCTTTTATTTGAGCATGTTCGTCTGTGTAATTGCGCCTGTACGCGCCTTTCGGGATACGAATATTGATACATTTGAAGCGCTCTTTCAGCATTTCGAAATGCTTTTGCATAACAAATAATTAAATCTAATTTTTCACCTGAAAACGCTACCGTGTTGGTTTAAACTTAGGTACCTTGACAGATGTATTACGTATGATAGGCTTTTATAAGCAATTGTTTCTTTTAGCTCCCTAAGCCACCTATGATAAAATGGAAAAAGTGCGAAAAAACATAAATAACCATTTCTAACCAATAAAATACAAATAAATATGGACACGTCATACATCGTTAAAATCAGAAAAAATAGTGTTTTTAAAAAATGGAATAAAAAATACAGGTTCGTATTTAAAAAAAATAAGTTGATATTAATATCTCGAAAACTAGACGTAAAAAGTCCCAAATTTAAGAAAGTCAAAAATTCAAAAAAAATTCCCTTAGAAGTTTTTTGTAAAAATTATACTTTTTGAGATATTTGATGAAATAGTTTTCAGCAATTTTTCTAAAAACCCACGTACCTCGGGATAAAATATTTAAAAGAAAAATCTGAAACCAGATTTTTAATGTCTCTCAAAAACTGCACATTTTGTCTAATTACCAACCTTGTAGTTCTTATAGTTACCGAGATAGCAATAGTAGCCCATGGCAATTAAAACACCCTGTATAATACGGTATAGAAAAATACTAAGTTTTTCTTTCTATGGAATTTTCTATCAAATTAAGAGAATAAATTCACGTTTTCATTTTCCGAATGTGAGTTTTGCTGTCGACATTGTAATATAATTTATATAAGTTGGGAACTAAAGCTACTGCTTACATGCGGCATAAAAAATAAGACAACAGGAGGCGGGATTAGAGTGCACAAAATGTAAATTAAATCCTAATGGAGCAGTCTACTGTCACGCTAGTAAAGGTGAATTTATAAATATTTAATTAGATTACCGGGAAAAGAACAGTTTTTTCCGCCTTTGAGACGCTCTTTCTAACCTCCCTTATATACACTGCTTGTAAGCTGAAGTCGCCATACTAGTATTTTTTTAGAAAAACAGTTTTTTTCATGCCATATTTTTCCTTGGTGGTGTTTGTACACAGCTCGTGGCAGTTTGTAGCTTTGGATTGGTAGAAATAAATCAACCATATTTATGAATATATTAAATTGATTCTTTGATAATAAAAATTAATATTCGTCTTGGAGTTGTTTAGATTTTCTTAAATTTATTGTTAAATATGAATTTTGTGATTCAGTTTCAACTCATTTTTTAAATCTGAAACTATATTTATTACATTATGTTTTTCAAACGCTACATGTGAGCGCAGTTTTTCGAAATTAAAATTGATTAAAAATTATTTGCGCTACAGAATGACCCAAGAACGGATAAAAAGTTTGCCGATTTTATCCATTGAGATCGAAGTGGCTAAAAACATCCATTTGAATGAAGTTATCCAAGCGTTTGCAACGCAAAAAGTTAAAAAATATATTTATTTATAAATTTTTTCAGCTTTTTTTTTAGTTGGCTTAACTTTCTTTTTTGTAATAGGTACCTGTAAATATCATGTTTAGAAAAATTTTAGAATTTAATATTGTGTTTTTGTCAAATAAAACTGATATAAGTATATAAAAAAAATCAGAGGGGGGCCCTCATCTGAAGATACTACCCCAGGCCCCACTTTTTCTCGGTACGCCGCTGACTATTTCTGATACTATTGATGCAGGTCGTCAGTGGGACGACACTTTTTTCGAAGGCGTTCGACAGACTTGACACCGGCATACTCTTAAAAAATACTCTGGGAAATTTCGGAATAAAATTTTGTTTAACTGACAGACGTCAATAGGTGTATATAAATGGTGTCAGGTCTTCCGAGTACCTCGTGGGAGCAGGAGGGCTCCAAGGGTCCGTCCTGGGACCTCTCTTCTTTGAAATGTTTATAGAATGGCATAGGGAGAGGCCTTAGCTCAGTCAATCTTTCATACGATGACGATTTTAAAACTTCAGAGTAATAAATAAATCTAGCTCTCCAATAACGCAATACAAAATTGGTTTTTACAAAACGTCCACCCCTTAATAGTGCCAAAAGCAACACAAACAAAACAATCTATATAACTTAAAATAATTGACCAGATCCTTAATGAATGGCTGAAAACCATAGGTGATCTGGAAGTAATCTTGACAGAAAACATTTATTTTATCTTCACATTGAAAATATTATATCGAGTGCCTCAATAGAGGAGCTGGAGCGCTATGGATTCAGATACTCAAACCAACTCTGAGCAGACTCATACATCTCAGAAAGACAGGTATCCTTTAATAACTTAATCTCTAAAATCCACATCATCACCCATGGTGTCCCTCAAGGCTCCGTCGTTGGATCTTTTCGCTGATGACAACACCATTGCCTGGCCAGGCAAAAAAAGATCATACCATTAAATCGCAACCTTTAGAAAAGTTCCTCGGCCTTACCATCGACCAAAAGCTTAATTTTAAAGAGCACACCACACAACCACCTAAATTGTCTTCTGTGTATTTTGCATTAAAAATAGTATGTAAAGAGCTAATGCTCCAATGTGCAAGAATAGTTTATTTTTTCCTCTTCGAATCAAGAGCTACAGTAAATGGCGTAGCTTTCTGAGGATTCAGCTTAAAAACTTTTTTCGAATCAACTTTAAGGATCCAAAAACATGCCCTTTGAATCATAAACAATGCTAACCTCAGGGCAGTGTAAACCACTATTTGTTAAATCCAAAATTTTAACTTTGACGTGCCTTTACACAAGCTTTTATTTAACTCGCAGTGTATGTAACTATCTATGTAACGAGATATGTTTGTTCGGGTGGAATCTTGCAACTTAATTTTGACCAACTTCTCGATAACCGATCGGCTTCAAATTTAGCATGCTTATATAGTTGCAGTGACAACACAAGAATACTACTCGAAGGGGGTGGAGGTGGGTACAGTTGAAGTACGCCCGATTTCGTAAAAATTTGATGTGTTGGGGCACTTGAAGATGGAGATAACGAATTCCTAATCAGATTTTGAAAGTTCAGTATCAGTAACCAATTTTAACTAACTCATACGCATCCGATGATAATACAATATTATGTCATTACTAGGCACCCCTACCCGCTACAAGGGGAGTGGAGGGGGAAAAACACCTAAGTTTGCCGGATTTCAAGCAAAATTGGTATACGGAGGCTTTTGGGGATAAGGAATATGAATTTTTCCGGCGACAATACAATTATTAGGTATACACTTCCCTCTAACGAGGGAGGGATTCATGATCAGATTTGAAAATTTCTATATGGCGGATTCAAAATGGACGATTTAGGGTACAAATCTAAAAATAAAAAAAAAATTATATTAAAAAAATTTTAAAGAAGAAGCTTTTGTTAAATGAACTTAAAAGTAGAAAATAATTTTTTATATTTCTTATACCATA
This sequence comes from Oxystoma pomonae, assembly GCA_963921995.1. NCBI lineage: Eukaryota > Metazoa > Arthropoda > Insecta > Coleoptera > Brentidae > Oxystoma > Oxystoma pomonae. The sequence goes on along the minus strand of OY998169.1, from coordinate 81,925,648 downwards.
ATAAAAGCGATGGGTGCAAATTTTTACTCTACGATGACAAAGAGAGAACTACAAAAGAAGAACTAAATTCTTCTTCTTTTCGAATGATGAACATAATGCTTTCATCTAAAGAAGCTGAGAACGGGTGAGATTGCGGTGTTTGCCAAACCTTTAAAAATTTTCTTAGGTTTTAGAGTAATACAACTGTTTCTTAGGTGAATCGTCGATGTGACCGATATGCGATAACAAAATTTAAAATTTTTCTAGTTTTAAGAGCATTTAATAAAAGCTTGTTTTTTAAAAGTTTTTTTTTATAAAAATTTATTACATTTGAGTCTGGTTGTCTAATAAATAAAAAACAAAAAATTCTCTGCTACTAACTACTCGTCACACAGCCAGATTACTTGTACAATTCGAAAATTAACTTTAACAAAAGAATCTTTGATATAATAATATGAGAACATAAAGCTTTTTAATCGCCTACCCATTATAGTAAGATGCATAAAAGGTCATAGCAAATTTTTACCATCTTATTAGTGCATAAGGCTACTATGTATTTATTCGTTATTAGCAATATAGTTCGCCCGTAATTATATATTAAGAAAAGTAAATAAATAAAATGAAATAGAAATAAAATAAAAACTGGTCTAGCGGATCCGAAGTATCTTGGAAGCGCGTCTCAACTAGAAAGAAACCTAGAATTTCAGCTAATTCTGATGTTTAGTTTTTCCCTGTGCGCTCTGGCAAAAGATAAAAAATTGCCAGTTTTACTTTTCTTTACTTAAAATCTGGGGAGAAACTATAGCCTTAAAATGGAATTTTTAGGAAGTCTCATAAATTTCAAGAATGCAGTATACCATTATTATTTTTGTTTGTCTTACTGTACTTTTCTTAGTATAATACTAAGATGTAAAAGTGGTAGACCTAATACACCTATTGCTTTTTAAAAGACATTACCACATAAGCGATTTTTTTAAATTTTAAGTGGGCATTGTGAGTAAGTACAAATGTACGAAAGCAATTGAAGTTTTTATTGTAAACGGAATAGGATTCTTACGTACGCACTTTTTTTCTTTTACTACCCATTAAAAGATTTACCTTTTAAATTGAAAAGCAGTTTATACTGTTGTATAGCCCAAGGTTTTAAACAGTTAAAGAGTTTGGCTGATTGACCAAAGTCGCGTCCCACACAGAACCAATCGCACCGAGAACCAATGGATTTCTTGAGCGTCTCAATGACAGATATGTATTGCTCTCAGTAAGTTCAACCTTGAGGTCATGGTTAGGGTCTAGGAATAAGAGAGGGGTCATGGGGATCATGACTTTCTCCCTTTGCGATTCACATATTTTTTTTTTTATATCTTAATAACAAAAATAAGGTAAAAGGGGGGTAATTTCGTCAGGGCGGCTAATTTCGTCAGTCACAATTAATCCTCTTGATTAAGAAAACGTGAGAATATTGCATAAACATATGCTTTTGAATCATATCTTTGGTCATTTTGTAACGGGTGCGAAAAATTAAAGTTTAGTTGACTGTTGGACTCGCAGCATTATAAATTCTATTAAATAACAATATTAGTACAATTTGGCGATTTGGTTTTGGACTTGTGGGGTTCTAAAGGGTTTAAATTTTATATTGTCAGCATTATTTGTAATTTTTTTTCCTGTTTCTTTTTCCTGCTTTTTTTTAAAAAGGGCTGACGAAATTAGCAGCCCCTTAGAAGGATCTGATGGCAATTTCGTCAGTACTGACGGAAATGCCCTCTCCAACATTAAATAAAACGAAATTCGAAATAAAATTTTGTGGTTATTTCGTCATACCCATTTCCAACTGTTTTTTTGAGTTAAATCAAAAATAAAAACCTGATGAAAATGGATCAAATGAGGTGACAAAATTTCCAAAATAAATTTTTAGGTGCAAAACTTAACTTTTTTACGCACGAACGGGTGTAAAAGTGCATTTTAACGCCCGCATTTGTAAGCTTAATGTAGTACTTTACCGCCCTAGAGCATCTTTTATGCCCGCGGGTTCTAACATTTAAAAAATACAATCTTTTGTTGTTGTTTGTTATTGTTGGACGGTTATAAGTGCAAAATGATAAACCCATAAGAACTGTATAAAAGATCTGCGAAACTCTTATGTGGTATTTATAGAATAGTTTCCACACCTATCTATACTATAAGGGGGTTCTTCTGGCAACAATTATACAGTATTTTAGTTCTATTGATACAGCTTGAACTCCTAAAGTAAGAGAAGAAATGTTTTTTTAATGTGGTTTGAATAAATATTTAAATAACAAAATGAGCTTTAAACTACGACTGATTTTTCTTCTACAGTAGATATTAATGGCGACACCAAAACTATCTTGACAATAAATAAATATTATGTGGAAACTTTACCTATTTTAAAGCACGTACACCACAATTTTATTAACAAACACCACTTTACTGCTAATATCACTATCATTAATTTAAGAAAATTTTCACGCGCCATTGAAATATCTTTGTTGGAGCTTAAAATACTAACTGACTAAAAATTAAAAGTGACAAAATATATACCGAAGACGTTTTTTTAAGCAAATTATGCAATATTTGTGCGTGGTTTATCGTTTCTATGTATTTTTATGAATTATACCTTCATGTTATTAAGGTTTTTGTTGCTTTTGGGATAGATTGTTAAATTCATAGAAAAACAGAACATTTCTAAAGGCGCATTTACACAGACAAACTTTCCTTTGATGTTGAAATGCCGACAAACATTTACACGAGCCTCTTGAGCAAAATGTTCAAAGAAATGTTCGAGCAAAATCTCGTACAAAAAAACACACGTAAATTTTGGAGAGAATGTTGAGCAAAATTTGTTTGAAGAATTGGGGGTATAAAAATTTCTTTACAAATTCAAAATATATATTGTTATCGGAATTCATTGAACTTAACTGAAAATAGAAAAACAAAGTTTTGAAATAAGGTATTTTTAATCAAGTGCTTTCCGACGGAAAAACGATTTGATGCCGAAATTCACATTTTACCTCATATGCAACTTCGATTGATCTGATTTTTATAGGGGATATGCCAGTATACTTGTAACTTTTTTGAGGTTGTAAAAAAAACGAGAATAAAAAAATAATAATTGGCACTTATTTATTGTTGTTGCCTGTAAAATATAATGATAAAAATTTACGTTTAAAAGAATATCCCTTTATTTTACTTCCTAGTTTAGTCTTTTACAATAATAATTAAGTCAAATTAAAAAACCTATATACATTTAATTAAATCTCAAATATGTGAACAAAAGCACATTCGGTTTAAATAATACCCGTTTATTACCCACTTTTACAACCCTACGAACCCGACCCTTGTCTAAAAAATATAATTTAGCAGTAATTTAGTAAACTGTGTCGCCGATCTATCATCCCGCGTTTTGAATTTCGCAGGTAGTAGGCCGGCCACCTTTTTGAATCGCAATGTTGCCCTTTGCATATTGTTGGTTCAGTGTCAGTAATCGACCTTGATTATTACATTAAATTGACAATAAATATCTATAACTTCAGCATTTTCATGAACCTTTTGCTTTTTTAAGCAACCCTTGGGACCTTAAACTCACTAGGTAAATCTGGTCTGAGGAATTAAAAAACAACAATAAAAGCTAAAGGTAAAGTAAAGTGACAAAAATATGTTTAAAAAAATCCCCCTCCCTACCACTCCTCATAGTCGTGAGGCGCGGATTACCGCTTAAAAGTGCAATTTTTGAGTTTTTTGCCGATATTTGAAAAACTCAAAATTTTTTTGGAAAAGAAAAATTTTGCTGGGTTTTTTTTTGACTTTAGGAAAAAACCCCGGGCAAAAAAATCCGGGAAAAACCCTAAGAAAAAAATATTATACGTAACCCTAATCCATGTGACAAAACTGATAGTAGAGCCAATAATAATATTTCGCTTGCCGTCGGCTAACAAAAATTTTAAATAAAAGTTGGTATTCCATTTTTTTAAAGAATTGAGATCACTGATGTGAAATTTTATTTATTCTCATCTTTAAAAATATGTTTCCAAAATAGATAGCAATAATTTGCTCAAAAATTTACCCGAACAAAATGTTCAAAGAAAAGCTCACAAAAATGTTCACGCAAAAAATTTTAGATCTTTAGCACGAGCTTTTATTTGAGTATGTTCGTCTGTGTAATTGCGCCTTAAGATGGACGTCTTGTTGTAAATATTTATAACATATATATAGCAAGTATACAATAACCATACAGTAATTTTTAGTTGTAGGAATTCCCGCCCGCCTTGGTTTTCCATTATCCGCATCTTTTCCAATTTGAGTGGTCCGTGTTTATATTTTCACGTCTTTTCTTTAACCGCATTTATAAACTTAAACTTTCTATTTACTGTTTGTTGTTTAAGGTTATGTGAGACTAAGAAATGACGTTTAATTCTAATTAAGCAGTAGCTAAATATTTTCGTTCACCATCCACCACTTAAGTGCATTTTTGTTTTATTAGAGAGATCGGATATCTTCATAAAGCAAAATTACTAATTATAGAGCCTTTTTGAAACACTTTTATATGATACTTCAAGAGCCTAAAGTACTTTGCTGCCATTCTGCTCTATTATTGGTTAGTTTGGTGCCAAAATTCAGTCGTTGTTATCGCGTACGTGGTTTCTGATTAAATGGGTACCATGTGGACGTATGCTAAAAAATGCAAATATAACACATTTCAGTCGACTTTGGGTTTGTTCTTAATGGGTTCTTCGCATGATAGACCTGAATTCTGGTTAAAATGGTTGCAAATTTTTGGAGATTTTTAACTAAAACTGAAATATTTTATTTTAAGAGCTCAACATCATTGTTTGTCAATATGGAAACATTTTTATATTCTAGAGTCATTGAATATTGATGCAAATATAAAATGATCATCCAAACCTATTCTGTTCCCCAACCCCCTTCCCCCGAAACTGATTAAGGCGACTGATGTGAATAAATAATTCTAATACGTTTCACCCCTTCATCTTCACCACCAAAAGCTTTGTCATATAATAAACGACCTGCCTTCAGGGCCTGAGAGCAGGGCTGAAGACTGCAAAGGACGGGTGTGTCGTTTAATGAGAGTTGACCACTACAGGAAAAAATGCGGGTCGTTTATATTTGAGAATTTTGCTCCAAGGGTAAAACCACTCACACAAGACAATATTTAAATCAAGGTTCCAATCATTCTGCTACAACCAAACGAGGCATAATAAGAACTTTGTATAACAGAGCGGTTCCAATTTGTAACAATTGTCATGACTTGGAAATCGAAATAAGAAACATTAAGAAGGATCTGCAGCAGAATGTTTACAGCCTTAAACTTATAATAGATACTATTTCTAAATTTCAGCAAACAGGACAGATATTACAAGACCAAAACCAGGCAAATGCATTCCTTACAAAGGAGTATCAGAGTAAATTCGATGAGTAGCGAACAACTTTAACATAAAAACAGCTTTTAAATCTAATAATACAATTCGAAGCCTTCTTGTTAAAACAAAACCGGAGAACAAACAAAATAAGTTCCTTGTGAGTCTGATAAATCATATATAGGTGAAACAAAAAGACCACTATCTGTTAGGGTTAAGGAACATCAGACGAATACGCAAAGAGGTGAAACAACGAAATCAGGAATCGCCGAAGACGCATGGTCAAAACAACACCTAATGAAGTGGACAGAAGCAAAGGTTTTGCACAAGCAGTCACACTGAAAGAAACGAAAATTCCTGGAAGCTGCCTTGATTGGGCAGAATCAGGGTATTTTCAGTAAACCAAGTGTTGAAATTCCAAATATTTGGAAGCCCCAACTTCTTAAACTTGTGTGTGATTTCCCATAGTATATAAGTACGTAGCCTTAGGAATAGATTGTAGTTTGCACCTGAAGACGATCAGAGATTGTACTGATCGAAACGTCGTGTATAAATAAAATATAGACATGACAATGGAAGTCCGAAACACAGAGTTAATTTCAAATGAGATATTATAACGGCTGTTCCCTTGTATTTTTCGAAAACAAGTCGTATAGCGATAATAACTCTCCCAATCAAGTTAGCCTGGAGACTGCGTCAGGCATGCGCAATAGATTTTTCACCTTTGGCCTTGTCCAGAGCCAGCTCTGATTTTTACCTTTTGTTATTTATCTCATAGATATATGGTTAAATGTAATTTTTTCTGTTCCACCCTTTCCTCGCTTGCTTATAGTTTTATTAATTAATTATTAACTATTTTCCTGCAAATGTACACAACTTACTTACTTACAGTATAAAGGTAAATAACTCGGCAAATAATAATAAATTAATAAACTATTTTTGCCGAGTTGAACGTTTAGAAAATACAGCAATATAAACACTGTCCGGTGAGAAGGAAACAGTTCACTGATTCCATGTAATTAGCATTAATTCATACACAGCACATTTAAATAGAAAAATAATTATAATTAATTAGCGTAGTAAAAAAGTGCTGCAAAAATAAGTTAGGGCGGATCAGAAACAAGTAAAATTAATAGGAAATTAATAGTATTATAAACCTAGGGATAAAAGCGGCACTTTCATCCCGAGACGAAAAGGGATAAAAATACACTTTATTCGCGTGGTTTATATACTATTTTATGCAATTTAAGATAGGAAAAAACTAAATTAAGAAAATATTTCAAACAATAATAATAAGGTAAACTCCATTTGCAAAACAATAGCACTAAACACAATACAGCCGCCAAGTGCCTTCCAGCTGCTCCAATTTTTCGATTCTATCCATGATCCCACCTACTCGATTTTTCCATTTTCTCCATTTTTTAATTTTTCACAATCGCTCTATTTTCTTATTTTCTCAGTTATTTAATTTTTGTCATTTTTTACAAGCACTTAATTTTTCAATTCGCTCCATTGTTTCTATTTTCTTTATTTTTTCCAGCTGTTCCAAAATCCCTAGTTATTTAAATCATTTTAAATCCCTAAACATCATTTCAAATCCTTAAAAATCATTTTAAATTCCTAAAAATAATTTTAAATCCCTAGGGATCTTTTGCCTTAACCCTACTTTCGGGAATTTTTTGTGTTGTGACGGCGAAAAAAGCAAAAATTGGGCACAAAATAATTATTTTTTATATAGCCGAAAGCTCAAAGACTTTGTCTTACCGACGCACGCCAGGACAAACCTGTATGAGGTTTCTTAGATAAGTGCCAGTGCGGAACGATGCCTATTTTTGCCCAGGGCGAAACATCATTTGATCATTTCTCTTTTCGCTTTGGTCCTTTGTGTGTTCCTTGTTTGTGTTCCGTTTTTTTTCCAACGCAAGATCTTTTGATCTTTTATTTTTAGATTCTTTTCGGTTGAAGTAACTGATTCGGAGGTTTTTTTTTAACGTATCTTTCTTCTTCTTGTTTTAATTGCCTTAGGAGCGTAACCCTATTGGAAATATTAACACGCCAGGACCTTAATCCTTGAGCAGGGAACGACATAGATTTGTGTCGAATGATCCCACGTCGAACGTATTTCGTATTCTTGAGCGGTGATCGCTCATTCCATTTTATCAAAAATTGGGTTTTCTCGCTCCCCGACTCTAAAGCCAGGGATCGGTCCCATTTCTTACGCAAGCATGCACGTAAAATGTATAATTATCAATCTAAAATTTTGAAGAGGTTTCAAGGAAAAGCATATTTTTTTAGAGGCATGGGATCGATCCTTCTCTCGAGATTCAAGAATTAGGCCCCAGGACGAACCCGTATCAGGTGACTTAGATAAGTGCCAGTGCGGAACGATGCCTATTTGTGAGTGATTCAAAGTTGGAAATCAATGTGTATGTTGGTGTTGAATGATGTTTGGGGAGGGTGCGCTAGTTGCCAGGGCGAAACATCATTTGATCATTTCTCTTTTCGCTTTGGTCCTTTGTGTGTCCCTTGTGGGATACTCATCCAAGTTTGAATTTTGTTTTTTTTCCATCCAAGATCTTCTGATCTTTTATTTTTAAGACAATATTTGTTTTGTATTTTGTATTTGAACAAAATCCCTTCAGAACCGCACATGGGTTTTTATTTATTAACTGACTCAAGACACTTATTAACTGACTCGAGCCACTTATGAACTGGTTCGAGCCACTTATTAACTGTCTAAAGCCACTTATATTAACTGGCTCGAACCACTTATTAACTGCCTCGAGCCACTTATTAACTGGCTCGAGCCACTTATTAACTGACTCGAGCCACTTATGAACTGTTTCGAGCCACTTATTAACTGGCTCAAGCCACTTATATTAACTGGCTCGAGCCACTTATATTAACTGGCTTGAGCCACTTATATTAACTGGCTTGAGCCACTTATATTAACTGGCTCGAGCCATTTATTAACTGGCTTGATCCACCTAATTTTTAGTTTATAAATTAAACCAGGTTATCCAAAATTTAATATGTTTCATAATCATCTTATTAGATATTATTTTACCCTAGGCCTTATATATGTGGAAATATTAGCATACTTTTTATGTGCCCATTTTCTGTCCCCAGGTCACATCAAACTGTTACAGGACAACCTTGCAATTCTTTTACAGATTTTATGTAAAATCTTGCAACTATTTTGGATTATTTGTTGTAAATGTTGCCTTAAGCCAAATAATTTTTCGATAAAAGCCATCTATGCAACCATTAATTGAAATTCCATAGGGCTATAACTTACCATAGAAGTCAACATGCCAAGTAATATTAGGACCAACAGTATAATATTGCCTTAATTTTTATCTTTTTTTTTTCTTATAGCAAAACCTTGAAGACCTAATGTTTCTAATAGTTTTTTGTTTTACCGTATATCCAGCCATTTTGATTTTTTTTGCAAAAAATATTAAATTTCGAATAAACTGGTTTAATTTATAACCTAAAAATTAGGTGGCTCGTTAATATAAGTGGCTCGAACCAGTTAATATAAGTGGTTTGAGCCAGTTCATATAAGTGGCTCGAGCCAGTTAATATAAGTGGCTTGAGCCAGTTAATATAAGTGGCTTGAGCCAGTTAATATAAGTGGCTTGAGCCAGTTAATATAAGTGGCTTGAGCCAGTTAATAAGTAGCTCGAACCAGTTCATAAGTGGCTCGAGTCAGTTAATAAGTGGCTCGAGTTAGTTAATAAATGGCTCGAGTCAGTTAATAAATGGCTCGAGCCAGTTAATAAGTGGTTCGAGCCAGTTAATAAGTGGCTCGAGCCAGTTATAAAGAAACGTGCACCTGTCTTCAGAGTGCTTTCGTAAAGGTCAGCGCTAAGTAGGCGCTGCCCAGTGCGGCCGTATTTAAATAATTCCCTATTAACTGACTGTGGAACGTCAACCAATTTCGATTAAAAAAAATTAAGGGCTCAACCGGGATTTGAACCCGGGACCTCTCGCACCCAAAGCGAGAATCATACCCCTAGACCATTGAGCCGACATACTTATTGATAAGCAAAAATTTATATCAACAATTTCTGAATGCAACAATGTTACTTTCACTTGTTTAATTTATTACACTTTACTAATTAAAAGTATTTTAATTAACTACCCGATATTTTTTTCAAAGAGGTAGTAGAGCAACTATAGGGACTGTACAAAAGTGCATTTTTTTTTAATTTGAGTTTTATTGTCCGCATTTGTTATTGCCCTCGAAATAAAATCTACAATTTATATCGAAAATTATACCCAATTACGATCATTTAATTTCACAAAACCTCGGCAAAAAGTTTAACATCGTCAATCTTTCACATAAATAACGTTTTCTTATAAAATATCGTCTTAAATCACGAAAAGATTTTAAATCAAGCAGAAGGCGAATCCATGCATTTCTCTACACAGTAGTGTATCAGTTGGTCATACAATGTTGGCAAGCCATAATTTTATTTAAATAGAATTTGTGAAGAGAAATAGTAGTTTTCACAACTAGTGGCTAAAATAGCGTAGCGAGGTATTTAAAAACGCGAGTAAAAAGAAGCACAGTTTAGCCGCGAGTTGTTAACACTTTTTTTTTAATACCTTTATTAAAAAATCCAAGAAAAACAGAAAAATAGTTTTAAAAATCTCGAACGAAGAGCACTTCTCGCAACACACCATCTTATACTATAAATCAAAGCGGCTAATAAATTAAATAACAATGGTTTCCATAGCGATGTGCCTTTTTACTCGGTGACGTTCATTATTGCGACATTTTAATCTTTGACAGTTTGACATTATGACGATGTTTTTAAATGATTTTTTCATAAATACTTAGTGAAATCTAGCGGAAATGGCTTAATTTTTAGGCAAGAATAATTAGATTTTTTCAATATTACTATCTTTCGCTATTTTTCTTTAATTTTGGGTAAAAAACGGACAGAAATCTTTTTTTGCATCGGTAACCAAAAAAGCCATACTTTAGTTATCTGCAGACAGTTACTAAAATTATGTTTTTGATGAATTGATTGCAAAAAATAATTTTTATACTCAAAAACGACTTTTTTTTTTAAATTAACTCTGTGTTTCGGACTTCCATTGTCTATATTTTATTTATACACGACGTTTCGATCAGTACAATCTCTGATCGTCTTCAGATGCAAACTGATATAATGGCACACAACAAACACATCATTGTCTCAAACTTTCAGACTTTTTTTTTGTTTCCTGAATAAAGACAATTTTTTTGGGTTTAACTACACCCAAGTAACGAAAAAATACCAATTTTGATGATATACACAGTAGGTATTTTCCCCTCGAAATTTATCCACATTGATTGACGTCAACTGTCGAGAATTTTCAGCATGACGTTTATTTTTTTGTTTATCCCTAGATTTTTGGTCACACTGATCACAGTATGGACAGGGCCTCATTTAGAAAATTTTCGATTTCGTTTAGTTTGTCATGAATTGATTTTAATATAAAACTTTTAAACCATTTTTTTGCCATTTTGTTATTGTTATTGTAAGATAATTGATCACAGTGTAAATTAGGTAGAGTTGGGTTGAATTTACTTACCCTTGCATTTCTCTGCATTATAGTGAATTCAGATTCTTGCAAACAATCATATAATCAATACCATAAATTTTTCGATTCAACATGGCCAAACTTCCTATAATGCGCCCATCCCATATAAAATTATTTTTTAATTTTTAGACTTGTACTCTAAATCGTCCATTTTGAACCCGCCGTATTGATATTTTGAAATCTGATCAAAAATTCATAATCCCTTTGTCTAAGAACCCCTGTATGCCAATTTTGATTAAAATCGAACAAAGTAAATCTTTTTCCCTCTCCATTTCCCTCGTTAAGGAAGCGGGTACCTGATAATACCATATTATTGTATTGTCACCGGAACTATAAATGAATACCAAATTTGAACATAATCGGATGTGTATAAGTCAGTTAAAATTGGTTAGCAAAACATGACCAAAATCGTTGATCTTGAATCCATCATATTGAATTTTCAAAATCTGATCAAAAATTCCTATTCTTTATCCCTCAAAACCCCGTATACCAATTTTGGTTGAAATCGGACAAACTTAGGAGGGGGTGCCTAAAATTCCAAGTTACCGGAGTTTTAAAAGCATACCAAATTTAAAGACCGTCCGGATGTGCATAATTCAGTCAAAATTGGTTAGCAAAATATGTCTAAAAATCGTCCATCTTGATTCCGCCATTTTTAAATTTTCAAAATCTGATCAAAAAATTCGTATTCCTTATCCCCAAAAACATTCGTATACCAATTTTTTCCCCTCCACTTCCCTCGTAGGGGAAAAGGGGGTGCCTAATAATACCAAATTATTGTATTCTTACCGGAACTTAGCAGAACATGACCAAAAATCGTCTATCTTGAATCCACCATATTGAATTTTTAAAATCTGATAAAAAATTCGTATTCCTTATCTCCAAAAACCCCCGTAAACTAATTGTGGTTGAAATCGAACAAACTTGGCCGTTTTCTCCCCTCCAGGGGGTGCCTAATAATACCATATTATTGTATTGTCAGCGGAACTATGATCGCATCCCAAATTTGAATTCAATCGGACAACTAGAGGTCAGTCAAAATTGAGTTGCAAGATTTGTCTAAATTGAATTTGAATTGGCAGGCATATTAGGTCTACATCGCGTTTTCTTTGTTACGTTCGGTGTACAAATAAAAACGAATATCATGGCCGCCTTAACAGGCATATTACATAATAGTATATTTTTCATCCATAAAGTATTTCTGGCATTTTGCTGTTTCACTCCGGTACATTTGATTGATATGAAAGCGTAGTATAAGGGGTTATTTCGAGTGATTTAAAGTTAGCAGTGTAGTTATAATGCCGATTACCAAAACTTAGGGCGTTTGATTTTGGCAACTTAAAAATCTGGTTTTTGTTCTTTGGAAAGTGAGGTTATGTTTTGTCTAAATAAAAATGGAATGGACTGTACGCTGTTTTGATGAACATCAGTGATGAAAAAATATGGCACGGCACTTTTTAACGTTTTCGATAAATTTTGTTTTGTATATACCTCATTATTATTCCAATTAGATTAGGTTTGTGATGAGTGATGCAATTTCTCAGGCTTCCTCCTCTGCGACATAAGAGGTATATTGTGGCTATCATACCTATCTGTATATAAGTGGGGCTTCTTCGAAGTCTTGGGGCGCTTTCGTCCTAGGGCCAAGTAGGATTGCCCTTGTTCTCATTAGTCCTAAGTAGTGACATAAAATATGTGAGTACTGGCGTTTCCTCCTTCTGCTCTCCACAGAATCTACAACTCGGTGAATTGGTCACCTCAATTCTATTCATGTGTTTTTTTAAGTCGGCTACGGAGCTGTGATAATTCTCACGTTGTCTCTTGGTAGTTCCAGGAGTTGTTTTGCTCTGCGTTAGTCTGGCTCATTCAGAAAGGCTTTGGGGTGGTAGACATTAATGATATTTTTAGCTTTGCAGATGACAAAAACGGTCCAAATTCGAACCACAATGGAATTACATCTGGAGTGAATCACCAAAATAATAGACACTTAAAGTAAATATTTCAATGCATCGGTATCGGTATACGTAACGCGTTCGAAACAAAGTAAAAATACACTACATTTTTGACTTGTTCATGCCATGTTTCGAACGATGCCTGCTTCTTTAACGGGTGTGATGACAGAGTGTCGTTGCGTACGGAAGGATGTACGTATCGTTCCACGAACAGACGCAACGATTTCAATCAGCAGTTCTGTCATCGCAACCTTCAAGAAAGCGGGCATCGTTCGAAACATCGCATAAAAAAGTCAAAAATGTAGTGTATTTTGCCTTTGTTTTGAACGCGTTACGTATACCGATACCGATGCGTTGAAATATTAGAGACATAAAGCTATTTGTAACTCATCGCGGTATACGTATCCATATCTAGCGAGAACCAAGCACATTGATTGGTCAGAAACTTGTACCACGTTCGAAAAGAGCAGATATATGCTAATTTAAGGTGTTTCTGAACGCAATAGGTGCTGAGATACGATACGTGTGTCGTAACGATACGTGATACCTAACGCATCTCAACACCTATCGCGTTCAAGAACACCTTAGATTAGCATATATCTGCTCTTTTCGAACGTACAAGTTTCTGACCAATTAATGTGCTTGGTTCTCGCTAGATGCGGATACGTATACGGCGATGAGTTACAAATAGCTTTATGTCGCTATTTACTTTAAGTGTCTAATAACTAAAGCTTCATGACTCTACTAAAAAAACGATTGTTGCCCCCACCCTTCCTGGTACCGCCACTGCGGAATGGAAAATTACGAAATTTGGGCCTTTTTCTGCCATTCACGGTGCGGGCTGGGAGAATAAAATAAGACTTTCCGAAGGTGTAAACCAGGTGTGTCGATTATCAATGCAAATCGAGGCATAATTATCGAAATTATGTCCACTATCGTGCTGCCCAATTAAGAGGCGGTCGAGCTTAATCGCGTGCAATAATTTTTCACTTCGCGTTTAATTTGTTGTTCTTTTTTTGGTTTTCATTAATCTGTTGGGAAAAATAAAACATTAACAAAAGGAAGATACGGTAAGCTTTCAAAAAATTCTGTTAGTCTTATTAAACACTAACAGTGAGATTTACTAAGGTCTAAAATAGTAGCCCCATAGGTCTAAATATTTACACCTGTGGGGGGGGGTACTAAATTTTAAAACCAATTTTCAAAAGACACTTACCCATATAGAAAAGGCACGAAATTATTGATTATTTTGTATTGTTATTGCAAAATATCACTGAAAAACTGCTTTTTTCTCAAAATATACCATATTTTATGAGAAAATGCCCTAAAACTAATTTTTTTGACAGTGAATACGCAAAAAATTTGGCACATGGTCGCTATTCTTCAGAAACGACAGAAAATCTCACCCGTCAAAATTCTGGAAAGTGGCGATTTTTACTATGGCTTCATTTAAAATAAAAACACAGCAACCTTCATATTTATCCTAACGTTGTAAGAAAATTTAATATTTTAAAGATATTATGCAGGACTAGTTTATGGCGGAGCTAAATTACTACGCGTACCAATAAACGTCAAAAATTCTCACCATGTAAAAGCAAAGACAGAATTTGTGTGACTCTTCTGAACAGTGACAGCGAAATATTCCATGGCTATCTATGGTTTTGTATGTTAAAAGTTTTAAAGGTTTGTTTACACACAAAAATATTTAAGGAATATTAGTAAATAGTCCTGACAAAAAAGCATTAAGTGTAAACTTGTGTTTAAAAATCGTCAGATTTTTTGTAAGGGCAAGATTTTTTGACGGTTTTTGAAGAATCGCGACCATTATAGCTTCATTATCTGTGTTTGAGGTTATAAAATTGGTCATTTTTTAGACCACCTCTGGGAGCTGGTTTACATTTATAGCCCCCAGAAAGGATTATTTTGTGGCAATTGGTAATAAGTTTATAATTTCCCTAAGTAAACGTTTTTACAAGGAATAATTTATTCCTATTTTGTCCAGAAAAACGCCATATTATGAACCCGTTTTCAGCACAAAAGAATATATTTATGAGGGCACTACGAATAAGTGAAGGTCACTGATTATGCACGAAAAATATACCAAACAAAAAACCTAAAACAACTATATTAATTTATTTACAAACTGAACTTAAAACATTGAGGTTATCTAAAAGCTCAGTCAAGAAAACTTTCCTTACTCAAAGCCGACTCTTTTCAAAGCTGTAGCTTTCATCAGTTGAGGTTGGTGGAATCCAAGGTGCAAGCAGAGGTAAGAGATCCGAACTCGCTATTTGTGATTTGAACGCAGCTAATATTTTGAAACTGACATTTCGACAGTAAAGAAAGGTAAACAAAATTTGCATTTAAGTTTTTTAATACATGTCATAAATAAAAACACCTTTTAAATAAATACAAAATTAATCTACTCGTTATTTTATTATTACGCATCTAAATCGTTGTGTGACATCAAGTATATTAATTGGAAAAATTAATTACCAAGGGTAAGTTTTAACTAGAGTGACATATAACAGAGTGTTTACTATTTAAACCCCGCGTAGGTTTAAATTTTTTAATTTTCTGTTCTTCTAAATTGAAACTTTCTTCTTATATCCAACAAAAAAATGTGTTAAGAATATTATTCAATAAAAAAATTTATTAAAACTCTTCTTATAAATCAGACTATATCGAAAAAAAGGAGGGTCGGTTTAAAATGCTTAAATCCAAAAATTTCACTTAAACTTGGGATCGTTCTAAAATAGACTTAACCCTTTTAGTAAATCCCACCGCTAAAGTTTTTTAGCCCATCAGCTAAACGTAAATAATACCCTACGACTAGTAAATACTCAGATGATGCCACAGACGCATTTTACGATCAAGCAGTAGCGATAATAACTTAACTAATCAAGTAAGCCAAAAATGCAGAGCCAGAAACTCTTCTGGGCGTGAGCAGAGTGCATCAGGCATGGGCAGTAGATTTTTTGCTTTTGGCCTTTCCAAGGATCAACCCTGATTTTGACATTATTTTCTTTGTTTTTCAGAGTTAATAGTTACACATTTTCCGATCCTTCGGCCATTATAGTATCTCAAATTTATATGGGAAAAGGATTCTGTCGTATTTAATACTTTTTTTTTATATATCTGGAATTCTAGTGCTGACACACTAGAGAAGATCGACTTCATAGATACATATTATCAGTAAAGCATACATATTAATTAGTAATCAGCAAAATGGGACAGATTAAAACACAAATTTCTGAATCCAGTTGTAGCCAAAATTAAATTTATTATAAGAAAAATCTCTCACCAAATGAAAGATGAAAACACAAATTTCTGAATCCAGTTGTAGCCAAAATTAAATGTATTATAAGAAAAATCTCTCACCAAATAATATACTTAGATCTAAATCTACCTTTTAAGACTTTAAGACAAGCAACAACTGAACTAAGAGTACAATTAAACAAAGTGCTTGAAAACAGTAATTAAAAATTGGGATTCAAAAGAAATGGATCGTCAACTGCGTTCATTAGCCCAACACCATACCTCGGAGTGCCTAAAAATACAACCAAAAAATGGAGACTGTGAAGTCAAACAACATCATACAAAATACTGGAAAAGACCATCCAGCCAAATACACTTCGGAACACATTAAATGCGAACCTTTTGTACGGAATATTAAAGGATTATGAGGCTAGGGCTTTTTAATGTACACTGGTTTACAAGAGAGTACCTTAACAGAATGAAGCTGTATAACGAATACCTAAGCTACAGGCAATGCGGCAACGAAAAAAAAAGCACTTAAGATCACATGTCAATGTGGAGCTCAAGACCATAGAAGGAGGGCAAAATGATATTAAAAATCAGATGATTTCTGCATACAACCTGTGCAGGACTCGAGATTATTAAAATAGTTTCAGTATAGAAAACAAAGGAGATAGTGTACAATAAGCCCGCGAAACTTTGTTGGATTCAGATAGAAGAAAACGACTCCCAAACCAGAAAACAACATGCATCAGAAATGATCAGGACATATAAAAAAGTGCCATCGTCGAAAGCTCTATTAAAAAGAAAAAATAGAAAGTTTGGATGACCGGCGAAATTTTTGATTGAATTGATAAAAGACGAAGTAAAAAAGGAGTAAGAAGAATAATATAGATTCTTGGAAAAAAGAAGTAGGGTGCGAATTAACCACCACTGATTAAACATTCACAGATTCAGACAATTTTTGCACACGAGTTTAAAAAATACACACCCATATAAGCTAACTTACAATGAATATCATTTGCAAGTTAATATTTTCAAAATAATTATAGCGAGAATTTATTTCAACGCCAGTGCCAGTGACAATGAGAAAGATTTTAAAATCTAAATTTATGTCTTGTCTCTGTGAGTGTTTAATTTTCATTTTAAAGAAGAAGACGACGTTGAGAAATAAATGCAAAATGTAGTATAAAGGATGTCCCGTTTATAAGAAGGCATTTATTACAAACTTTTAAAAATAACACAAAGATTTTTGTTAGAAGGGCTATAAACATTAAAGAAACGGGTCACACAAACGAACAGGACACAAATGAAAAACTATAAAACAAAAAAAAAATACTTAATGATTTGAGATCTGCCTAACGAATAAAAACATAATTCAATATATACTTATAATACTAGTAATAGAGCTAATGCAACTTGAAGCTGGTGTTACATTAGAAAAAATTCAGGATAAAATTTGTATAAAAACCACGAACAAATTTTCTGGGCAATATGTTTGCAAAGAAAAAATATGGTTATTTTTTAAGCAGTATTTAGAGAGTTATTTCTCGAACGAAGAGACAAAAGAACATAAAATACATAATAAATTAACCAACATTTCGTTGATTTCTTCCTCTTTAACCGTTCCAAACCGATTCATTTTGTAAAATATTGATAAAAATCAGAAACTGTTAACAGAAACAATTCTATGGAAAACCTGGAAACGCAGTTTTTGTTAAAATAAAGTATCACCTTTGACAAACGTAAACCATTTGTTTTTATACAAAATTAACTTAGTAACCGAGGAAAAAATTATCAGAGGTGATATCATAAGATCATCTAAATTTTTCCACAGGAAAAATTGGATGAACGATTGGTATTTGGTAAGATTATTTCACGATACAAAATTAAAAAATCAATTTATTGACAAAAATACCAAACAAAATTAATTAATTGTTAAAAAAAAGTACTGCTTACAGGTAGATGCAAAAGGATAATTTATATAAAAGGGTAGTTGTTGCATTATGCAGAAGTATTATTCGAAATATAATGATTTTTATTAATGTTAGACACATTTTTGGTCTTCTCGGTGATTGCAGCCGCATTTTTAGCTATCTCGGTAGCTGCACACATCAAATAATATTTTGTAATTTCACCCCACTTCCCCCTAGTCCTAGTCATTCAAGAAATATACCACGTCTTTTAACATTGAGAGAAGAATTGCTTGATACAACAAAGGCTTATCAGAATATGACTAAACAAACATTTTTGTGATAGGAAGAAATATTTATTTTAATTAAAAATTGCATCATTTTGGTTCTGTTTTAAAAATATAAAAACACCGATATTTCTACTGAACATTTGTTTTGTCATTGAATATCAGTTAAATCATATCGAAGTAATTCCGTGAAATAAATCCTTTTACTAGTGTAGCTGGCGCCAAACTTAAGTATTTGAATCTCATTTTCACTTCCGACAAAAGCCCTAAATATAAAACAATTTTTTTTTCAAAATTTAAGAGAATGAAGAAGGCTTCCTTTATTTCGTCTCAATTAATTAATCTGCCTTTTAATAACATTATAATCTAATCTAGAAAATCGAAATAATTAATAAAGAATCGAGAATCATTTATTTTGGTAGCCATATCAGTAGCATTCACTTCGAAAGATATAATATTACAAGAACTTCAAACTATCAGTGATATACAGGTCAACAAAAAAATTAAGACGATGTGTTTATATAGGTACCGAATTTTCTCTTATTTCCAGAGAATGAACTATTACAACTATATTATAGCTTTATCTGCACTTTGCCACTAATAAATATGCTCTTCGGAAGGAAACATTTCTGGAAATTTTACATTTTTAGTCAAAAAATGAGTTGGTGAGTTACAAATCTGCGTAACTGATGTATTAGTGCTCCGCTGAAATTCGGAGAGACTATCCATGTAATTAGAATCCAAGACTGTGCAAAGTTTTCAGCCCGGAGTTACATAGACTTAATTGGGCTAGTCACTTGCAGTATAATTTTTCAAATGACAATTATTTGTTGACGTGTGTTATTAATGTGCAATGGATAAATAACACAGAATCTATCTTTTACACGCCGCCTGAAAATTCAATGGCATTTCAATCATTTTATACAAGTCTTAAATCGACAGGTTTAACTTGTTCCGATGCGCCAGTATAGAGATAACATTCAGTTAGGTATCTTTTAATAATTAATTGAGGATATATCTCGGACTTTATCTCGGGTTATTGAAGGATATTTGCTTCTTTACACCTTCTTTTAATGGGATTACTCTTAAAGGTTATCATGTGTAAGTTTTGATTTGATTAGCTAGAACAAGTATCCATTCCGTTATTTTTTATTGTCTATATTACCTCAAGAATTCAATCAATTAAATCAACACATATTATATTTGAATACAAACAGAAGAGGCTACAGATGGAATACCTATGTAGAATTGTTAGGATGAAAATAATATGGTACACTTTAAGCAAGTTCTTTAAAATTTTTGATTAATTTAGGTACGCCGCAGGCGAAAATGTTAAGGAAATTATACTAAATAATGCCATTTTTGATACGTTATAAAATCTGGGAGTAAAATAGAGTTTAGAACTACCATTGTTTTTGTTTTTGACTTTTTTCACAAAGTTTCGAATGGTTATGCATCTGTAATCGTCATCAGGTGAATACTAAAAAAAACTAAGACTACCTAATCTTATATACTAGCATCGAGTTTTGCGTTTGTGTTCTGTAAGGCAAACTTCCATGGGTCGGCTGGTTTCTCCGATGTAGATATCTCCACACTCGCATGGTACAGGGTGATTCATTATATTTGGACACCCTGGTTATCGCGATTAATTTTAATAATAGAAAAAATGTTTTAAAGTAACATTTTAATAATTTTGTCCAATTTTTTTGAAAACTTTTACAAATGCTGTCAGATGTCATTCCATATGTCCAATTTTGACATCAACTTTCTTGTTTTGAATTGAACACCCTGTATTTTTTTATTTTGTTAAGTTTTGTTTCCCTTTCTTATTTCATAAATAAGTTGTTCAGTTTTTTATGAAATTTATATATATTTTGCCAGAAAAAGTCAAATGTCATTTTTATGTCAAATGTATAAATAACTTTACTAAATTAGGACTACTTTATTTTTAAATACGAACGACAACAACAACGTCAACAAAAAATTTACTAATCATCACCATTTACTTCAACATAAAGTAATGCCTTCTTAGGCCAGAAATTGTTTTGATTATTTTATGTCTCAGGTTTCTATTAATATTAATTGCTTCATTATTTCCTCGATTTTCAATTTCTTCTAAGGTGTTCGGGCGATTTGAGTAAATAGTCTCCTTTAAATCGTCCACAACCAAATATCCGCAGTTGTTAAATCTGGTTTGGTGGCCGTGATATGGTCCCATTTGAACCAAGCCATATGGGACAGTTTTTAATTTAGAAAATTTGTTATTCCTCGAGTATTGTGAATTGATGCCCCGTCCTGCTGTCATATTATTGGGTGCTCTTGGATATCCAATGGAAGATTATTGATATAATTTTTTACCGAGGAAATTTAAGATATTTGTGCCCGTATCCACCAACGCATTTTTTCTCGAATTAACTTTTAATTGCGGTTAGCGAGTAAATTCGATACCACCAACAAAAATTTTGCATTAATCGCGCCGTTTACCAACCCGGCCGATTAAGTCGCTGTCATATGCATTTTGTTGGTTATGTTTTCTTTTTATTTTGATTTCCAGTTTGATTTGTTCAATTGTTTTTTTTTTAAATATGGAAGATATATTGTATCATGACGATTTGGATGTGTTGGACATAATCAATGATCGACTTCCAAAGCGATGGAACGAGAAACCAAATTATCTTGACACTATGGACAACAGGGGTTTCTTTAGAAGGTTTCGGCTCACAAAGCTTCCAGACTTCAGACTTATTTCACTTTCATAAGCTTCTTTTAAGTTTTTTTTTTATTTGTTTCACCTTTTATGGTAATTATGCAGTATACAGTTTTCTGCCATTTTTGATTTTTATGAAGAATTCTTTAGGGGGGCACCTAGTAGGGTCCCTAGGACCTCAAATCTGCCTTCGCTGGTTGTTTTTTTTTTTAATTTTTTCTTCACTAAAACAACCCAATCCAACACAGTCCAACCCAACCTAATCCAACCCAAACCAAAACAATCAAAAAAACTCATTACAACCACTACCAGGCACCCTTTTTTCTCTTAAAAAAAAATCGGGCGCAGGCGGATTTGGGATCCTAGGGACCCTAGTAGGTGCCCCCATAAAGAATTTTTCATAAAAAATCAAAAATGGCAGAAAACTGTATACTGCATAATTACCCCTTTTATTTAAGTGTGGATTAACGTCTGTAGTTAATCATTTTCATAAAATAAAAACAAATACAATTAAAAGTGAAGTAGATGTTTTATTTATCTAAAAACCAAATAAATACATTAATAAAACAAAGAACAAATGCAGACAACTATTGCACATAGATATGCCTAAATAAAATACATTGGTCAGTTAGATATTGCATATCACAAAAAATATTGTCTTTCAACAGCAGAAAATACACCTAAATTAGTAATCTCGTCAATTAGGATCTTAATAAAAAACAATGGTCCATCTCAACCAATTTTGTTTAAGTTTTTAAAACTGTCTACATGGTTTATTGGTATTACATACAATAGGCTTTTTGCTCAAGGACAATAGTAATTTGTTTGGGTTACTTATCATGACGTCACGGTTACTTTCAGTGACCATGCATAGTTATGACATCATCATGGAAAAACATGAGATTTATAAAAAAAAATAATACAAATTAAAAAACCATAAACAATCAGTAAACCGCACTTTAACTTAACACTTAACCATGTCCCATAGGCTGGTAACATAGTCTGGTTACTCGTGACGTCATGACTTGGATTACTGTACAAAGAAAAATTGAAAACGAGCAACTGGTTTACCTGGTAACTTGTGGTTACTTCGAGGAAAAACTCTTTTTGACACTGTCAATCATCAGTCATCATAAAAAGTCTACTCTACCTAAAATTTTAAAGTAATAAGAATGAAAAAAAATATTAAAGATCCTGAAACATTTTAATCTAAAACTTTTAGGTTTTCTTTTCTCTTTGTAATATAAAAAAAACATTTTTTTGAAAGACAAGAAATTTTTAAGAAGAGGAACAGAAAATTAAATACACAAATCTGCAACCAGTGTGTACAAAACTTCATTGCTGCAACCTTTAAGTCGAGGTCCTATAACTTGATTTTTCTAAATTCATATTTAATTATTTTTCTTCTTTAATTATTATAACTTTAAAACCTCTTTTTTCTTAGAGTGGTTCTGTCACCTAGGGCATAATTTTTGGGGATAACAGTTTCAAAATAAAACCGTCAAAAAATGTAGAATTTAAATAATTTCAGTAAAATTTGGAAGAGCAACATGTTTTTCTTGATATAAAAAATATCACAACCTTATGAACTACTTTCTTAATTATAAGGTACTCAATATATCTAAAAATTAACAAACATCCTAAATAAATCACTTTTAAGCTGAGAAGATTATTAACCACAGATCTTCTAGGTCGATGATAACTGGAAACAAACTTTTTTGGCATTTTATTAACAAAAGTGGGTTGTGCTCCTCCTTAAGTAAAAAGCACCATTGCAGCACCTACCATAATGTTGTTGTTGTTGCAGTAAACAGTGATGTGGTGCCTCAGATAGATTTAATTTTGGCAGTCTTGCTTTATTAACATTTTTTAAGTAGATTTTGCAATGGGGACTTGTCAAGTAATACAAGGGAATAAGTATCCTATTCTAAAACTATACAAATACTGAAAGTGACTTAAAAAAAAATTAAAAAATAAACATAACAAATATTTTAAAACATCTAATCCAGTCACAAGATGGCTAATAGTTTTTCCTCCTGATAATTCTCCCATACATTTCATATCACATAAAAATTCACATTAACGAACCGTCTAAACTATATTTTTTTATTTGTTTGTAACGACTTGTTGGGCTGATAAAATTTAAGGCACTTTTACTTTAACTTAACCCTATTATCTGAACGCATGTGAGTTACAAAAAGTTGTTGTACTATGTTGACTTCGTTGCAAAGGATTTATTTTTGAAAAGGCCATTTATATACACAGTTTGCAATCCTTGGGCCATTATAGTATTTCATAGTTATATGCACCCAGCATACACTATGAAAAAACAAAC
This sequence comes from Oxystoma pomonae, assembly GCA_963921995.1. Taxonomy (NCBI): domain Eukaryota; kingdom Metazoa; phylum Arthropoda; class Insecta; order Coleoptera; family Brentidae; genus Oxystoma; species Oxystoma pomonae. Next base: position 81,902,226 of record OY998169.1, on the reverse strand, counting down.
TTTCGGCAAATCCACTTTTTTACACTCCATGACTGAAAATGAGCAGTTAATTATTGTAAATAATGCTGGCGACAACAAACTGATTAGCTCCAAACAGCACCGATTCGGCCAACCCCGTTTAACTTGAGTTTCAGTGGCAACAGCTGGGGAACGTATTTTCTGATAGGTTTTAAAAATAAATAAACAAAAACTGAAAGAAAATTAAAAAGTAAACAGAAAAGATAACCTTTTACATCAAAATTTTTTTGACATATCCAGTGTTACCAATAGATACACACCAAATATGCTGCATTGCCAGCTCTTTTTTTTTTTTTAATCGAGTTACTTAACCCTGATTAGGTAATTATTTCATAAAAAAAGTTGGTGGATAGGTAAACTTGTTTAGCCGCGATTAGCAAATTAATTCAAATTAGCTAGCCCTGATTAGAGTGTTTAATGGTGGATATGGGCATTAGCGTTAGCAGTAACAAATTTTCTAATTCAAAATTATCCCATATGGCTTGATTCCAAAGGGACCATACCATGGCCACCAAAGTCCCCAGATTTAACACGTCCGGATATTTGGTTGTGGGACCATTTAAAGGAGACTATTTACTCAAATCGCCCGAAATTGAAAATCGAAAAAATAATGAAGAAATTAATATTAATAGAAACCTGAGACATAAAAAAATCAACACGATTTCTTGCCTAGGAAGGTGTTATGAACTTTGTGTTGAAGTAAATGGTGATCTGTTCGAGCAATTGTTAGATTATTAAATTTCTTGTGGTCGTTGTTGTTGTCGTTCATATTAAAAAATAGAGTATTCCTAATTTAGTTTAGTTATGTATACATTTGATATAAAAATGACATTTGACATATATATAAAGTCCGTAAAAAACTCAACAATTTTTGTTTTATTTTTTGTTTCTATCTTTAATATTAACGGCACTAACGAGAGTGCAAAAATCCACCAAAAATATGCAATATCTCGAAAACTGTTTACCGCACCTAGACAAATGATATATTTTTGAAATACGAAATGAAAAAGAAACTTGACAAAGTAAAAAAAATCAGGGTGTTCAATTTAAAATAAGAAAGTTACTGTCAAAATTTGATATATGAAATGACATTTGACAGCTTTTGTCAAAGTTTTCAAAAAATTTGGACAAAATTATTAAAATCTTACATTAAAACATTTCTTCTATCTCTAACATTAACAACTATAATAATAACCGAGGTGTTCAAATATGTACAGACCGCTTCAAGCTACTGCGAACATAGGGGGAATCAAGTCCAATTTACTCTCCGTGCCGTACGACCGAGGTTGATTCGAAGCACGCTGCAGTGTTATCTTTTGGAAATTCATTTTGTTTTTATTATTTTATTTTATTTCTGCCTTGCTCGAGAAACAGATGGGTAAGTTCTTAATTGAAATAATACATTTTTAAAACCAAAACTGGATGTCTACGAAGTTGCCGAAAAAGTGCAGATGGTCAAATGGTCAAATCGTCATAACCCAACACACGTTCGATATTGGTCGAGGGAAAATTTGCATTTGTATTTTGACGTAAGATCATAGTATCCCCAAAAACTAAATGTTTGGGGGGGGGGGTATTATAGGGGAACACGTAATTGGGCCATTTTTTATTAACGGCAATTGCAATTTGAATGGTCCTAGATACTTGGATCTACTGCAGCAGCACATTATTCCAACTGCTAGGCAGTTGTTAGGTGTAAGATTTGGTGAAACATGGTTTCAACAAGATGGTTGTTCCGCTCACAATGTTGGCCTTGTTAGGGAATATCTTGATAATGTATTTCCTAATCGGGTTATAAGTACACGGGGAACTATTTTATGGCCAGCTCGATCTCCCGATCTTGCTCCTAATGACTTCTATCTGTTTTTGAAGAAGCTTTTCAAATTATCACCCCTAACATGCTTGGAAACGTTAGAAGGGGTTTTTATAGTAGGCTCGGATATTGTCTAGCCGATCAAGGAGGACTTTTCGAACATTTGCTTTAATTTTTTTTTGACTGGGAGAATCTTTTTGGTTTTTAGAATGTATTATTTTATTTTGTTTCTCCTTATTATTTTCATTGTAACACGTCGTCACTGATAAATCTGAGCAGTTGACAATAAAACGCTCTTATTTATCAGTGACAAAAAATAAGAAAATTACGTTATAAAAATTTGCGTATTTATTGACCAAATTCCGGTTTCATTGACTACGCTCCACACAGCACCGTGGTTAGAGGCGTACTAAATACCAAAGGAAAGTCATGCAAGTGGTGATCGCAAGCCTGAGTATTGGTTGCTTCACTGATAGGCGTGCGGTGTCTCTGCATGTACGTACACTGGCAAATTAGACTTCTTCCGCCCTATGTTCGCAATAGCTTGAAGCGGTCTGTATAATGAATCACCCTGTACCTGCATGGACACCAACACAAAAGACAACAGACGTAAATACTGAAAGGAAGGCATACATCAAAGGAATTTCAGAAAATATAAGAAGAATAGGCAACTAACACCATCTTCGGGCTGTGTTCAAAACGACCACAAGTCAATTAACAAAAATTAAACCATATCGCCACAGCAAAAGAACTGATATCTACACTTCGCGACACATAAAACGTATACGCCGATTTTATATGCAATATGTCCTTTACGATTTAGCAACCTGTTCTGTCACAAAGAGTCAAAGTCTACTCATTGTCATGTTTTGTTGTCACAGTCTTGTCCAACTCCACCACAGCCAGAGACAACATAATAACTTACGGAGACTAACAGAAAGTTAGGGCCGCGCAGGAACTACGTTGCTGTAGCGCATAGCGCATTGCGGTGGAGAGTAAAAGTAATACTTGTATTAAGTAAACACCCCAGCTGCTCCGTCCATCTCTTTTTATATGTTTATGAAAGAATGACAGAAAGTTTTTCAATGTCGAAATATATTTCACACAATTTTTATTTAGTACCTAACGGTTTTTGCGACCGCTTAGTCAAAGTCTGTGAATCCTGTGTGTCTGTAAAAAATTAACCAAAAGAATATACCCAATGAGCATTTTTTGTCTATATAGAAGTTACAGCAAATAATATAAAACCTTCATAAAATAACCAAAAGTTATATTATTTAGTTTTGGTAATAATTTTATAACTCTAATATATCTCTTAAATGAGTAAAAAAGACTTAAAAAACAACTGACCAACACCAGCTTATAAAAATTTATGGTACATAGTAATGGATAGAGAAACAACATATAGATTTTATAAAACTTCCTTATGAACCCTCAAGTCTAGATATTATTATAAACAGGTTTTACAACTGTTCTAACAATACTACATAACAAATTAAAGGATTTTATCGATTTAGAAATATAAATTTTCCATCTTTCAAACAATAATAATTATACCACTGTTTACCTCTTTCAACACTATTTTATCAACGTTTTAAAACATGATGCTAGTTGGAACAAAAGGCTGCAGATGGCGCAGTGTTGAACACTGAAGGTCCTATTCTGCGAGCTTAACATAGTTACCATTGTTCTCTTTTCCTAAATGTATTCGTCTGAGAGAGGTCCAGCCATATATATATATGAGGTTAAATATAGGCCTTTCCCAGGCCAAACTTGTAAGCAAGATCTAAAATCTAGCAGGCCATGGAGCCATCTTAGCTACGCGCCTATGTACATGCTCGAAAATTTTACTAAACGGCCGGTTTCTCGACATTCGTCTTCACATAGTCGCTTTCCGCGTTTTCGTTTATGTAAATTTTTTTATTGTGATATTTTTAATCTTTGGGTATGCGAAAGTTTTTAGGAGTTATAATAAAAACTGTTTATATCTTGGAGCTTAAGATGTCGCAGTATAAAAAGAGGTGCGGTTTTTGTGGATGCCGCCAAACAACAAAAGTGAAGTTCCACAGGTTGGTAGCTATTTTTTCTTAAAATTTGAAGGAAAAAAAGTGAAAATACCTAAAAATTATTTCTATTCATATATTTATTTATTTAAAAATAGAAAATACTGATTTTCTAAAAACGTAAACAAATAGAAAAAATTTTGACAACTGCACAGCTGTCTTTCTGGATTTTGGTTGGTTAACCGATGACGATGACCGCGCATGCATGTGCAGAACCGCTAAGGTTTGACGCCAGAAAGAGACAATAAGAGTCATAAAAGAGTAAAAGAGAAAGGTATAGGCATATATATACAGACCGCTTCAAGCTACTGCGAACATAGGGGGAATCAAGTCCAATTTACTCTCCGTGCCGTACGACCGAGGTGGATTCGAAGCACGCTGCAGTGTTATCTTTTGGAAATTCATTTTGTTTTTATTATTTTGTTTTATTTCTGCCTTGCTCGAGAAACAGATGGGTAAGTTCTTAATTGAAATAATACATTTTTAAAACCAAAAATGGATGTCTACGAAGTTGCCGAAAAAGTGCATATGGTCAAATGGTCAAATCGTCATAACCCAACACGCGTTCGATATTGGTCGAGGGAAAATTTGCATTTGTATTTTGACGTAAGAACACAGTATCCCCAAAAACTAAATGTTTGGGGGGGGGGTATTATAGGGGAACACGTAATTGGGCCATTTTTTATTAATGGCAATTGCAATTTGAATGGTCCTAGATACTTGGATCTACTGCAGCAGCACATTATTCCAACTGCTAGGCAGTTGTTAGGTGTAAGATTTGGTGAAACATGGTTTCAACAAGATGGTTGTTCCGCTCACAATGTTGGCCTTGTTAGGGAATATCTTGATAATGTATTTCCTAATCGGGTTATAAGTACACGGGGAACTATTTTATGGCCAGCTCGATCTCACGATCTTGCTCCTAATGACTTCTATGTGTTTTTGAAGAAGCTTTTCAAATTATCACCCCTAACATGCATGGAAACGTTAGAAGGGGTTTTTATAGTAGGCTCGGATATTGTCTAGCCGAGCAAGGAGGACTTTTCGAATATTTGCTTTAATTTTTTTTTGACTGGGAGAATCTTTTTGGTTTATAGAATGTATTATTTTATTTTGAGAACTTGCTTTTATTTTGTTTCTCCTTATTATTTTCATTGTAACACGTCGTCACTGATAAATCTGAGCAGTTGACAATAAAACGGTCTCTATTTGTCAGTGACAAAAAATAAGAAAATTACGTTATAAAAATTTGCGTATTTATTGACCAAATTCCGGTTTCATTGACTACGCTCCACACAGCACCGTGGTTAGAGGCGTACTAAATACCAAAAGAAAGTCATGCAAGTGGTGATCACTGATAGGCGTGCGGTGTCTCTGCATGTACGTACACTGGCAAATTAGACTTCTTCCGCCCTATGTTCGCAGTAGCTTGAAGCGGTCTGTATAGGACATCCTGCTTACAAAGTTGTGCACGCCGAAAGCATTGCAAGGGCGTATATTTAAGCTCATACATATATGGGTTCAGCATACTACACATACAAGGAAAAATATCCGCCTGCACACCCTTCAACCCCGCATAACTGTCAGAGGTAACTATCTCAAGAAGATAATTAGATTGCGGGGTCGAAGGGTGTACAGGCAGGTATTTCCCTGGTATGCTGGATCTCTCTCAGACGAATGTATTTAGAAAAAGAGGATAATAGTGACTATTTCAAACTCGCAGAAACGGACCTTGAGGCTGCGTTCCGTCGCGTCGTAAGGTGATGTGTTCACAATTGCCGCCGACCAGCCGTGCGCACTGTATGTACTCGAAGTTTCACGGTGCATTTTTGCGAACTTAACACGTTTACTATATAGTTCTCTTTTTCTAAAACCCGGTTCCCATCTATGGGTTTCTTATGCGTGGGCTCCCCGAATCAAAACACGGATCAGCGAGATTTGCCTATACAAGTTCATATCGGTCCACGTGATGAGTTTTTTGAGTCAGGGTAGTCGCGCATGGGAAACGTTGGTCGGAATCGGGTGTAGAATGCATTCGATCCTGATATCTGTTATCGAAAACTATCTCAAGAAGATTTGGATCTCTTATGTCTCTCCTCAGATTGATGTAATTAAAACCAGATAATGATGGTATGATATCTCCCAAAAACGCGCCTTTTGATGTCGCAAAAACGCTTCTTTTAAAGTCGCAAAAACGAGCCTTTTGATGTCACAAAATTAACCTAAAAAATCTTGTTTGTTTTGTTATAAATTAAAATTGTTTTTTTGTTGTAAAAACAGTGGTATTATAACCACTATGCAAAGAAATTAATAAAAACATTATAGAAAGAATGGGCAAAAAAGGTTTATGAATGAGTTCATAAGAATATTACAGGCACCAATTTATATAAAAGTGTCTTTGTTGTTGGTTAATTAAGTTTTTATAAGTGAGTTGATAGCAACATTTTAAAAAATATCTTTAATTGATATTTACTTACGGTTTTATAGATGGGTTAACAGAAAGATTTCAAAAACCAATTTATATAACTTTTGTCACTGATGACTTATATTTTTATAAATATTGTTGGTGGAAACATTGTTAACACCAATTTATATAACATTTGTTACCGATGACTTTAATTTTTATAAAGATGTCCGTGGAAATATTGTTAACGCCAGCTTTATGTTACCTTAGGGTACCATCAATTTAGGACCTTTAATAAAACAAATATACAAACTCAATTCCTGTAGGAAACCTCTAAATACCCTAGGGCATTAATGGAACCCTCTTTATAACAATTATATAAATTTTTGTCACCAGAGGTTTCTGAAAATGCTCATTGGGTATTAATTTATTATGCGTCTGGCTGTACAAGTAGTACCTTCCTGTAGCCACCGGCTGCGCTCATGTCGCCGACAAACAATGTTCCTCAAGTATAACGCAGTATCGGTCACTCTCACGTAGCTATTACTTTCTCTATAACAACAGCTATCGGAATTCAATAACTAAATTTTATCAAAATTAGATGGAGGTTGGTCTGTTCGTCGGGTTGCCGATCACTATGGATCAGCAAGTCACTAATTTCCTGGAAGAACACCCATTTTTCACGGCCAGAGAAGCAAAATTAACAGTTCAGTTTCCTGCTACGGTAAGAACTGCACTAAGACGAATAAAGAAGTCGAGGCTGAGATGTCGTATTGCAGCTAAAAAGATACGACTAATTAAAAAAAAAAAGCAAGCCAGATTACTTTTTCGAGACAGAAAAACGAATTTTGGCGACAGGTAGCTTTTACCGATGAAAAAATCAATCAAAATTTAATATTCGTCCATGGAATGCTAACCATTTGATGGAGCTAATAGTTAGAGTTTATTTATTTAAAAAGTTAGAAGCAGACGTCATGCCAAGGCCTTTAGAAAAAATTATTTAAGTAACTGGTGCAATGACCAGGTACAGATTCAGAATACTGAATTTAATATTTTTGTTTATCTATAGGTTTTTTATTTCTATTTGTTTTTTAATATTTTGTATAAAACTGATCCTGTTTATGTGTATTGACCTTTCTTAACCCAAATCCTTCCAGTTCTTTCTTCTTTGGATTTTTCTTTTAGTCGCACTATAGTGGACTTGTTTGATCCATTTTGACCAGCTAGTTGACGAAGGGGCCAACCTTCTTCTAGTTCTGCCAAAATTTGATTGAATTGCTTTATTTATAATAAAAATTTTGTTTTAAAAGTGTTTTATATTTTTTTTATATTTCGTAACAGCAACCTTAAAACTATTGAACCAGTAAATATCGGTAAAAATGCTTTCAGTCTCATTAACAAAATTTGTTTATGTTGTCTAAAAGCATTAACCTACAAAAGTTGGTAACAATAAGCAAGCAAAATTTTTAATACATAGATATGTGCCTAACTTCTGCTGTATGCGTTTTATGTGTAGGTAAGTGTACATCGGAACAACACCGTATTAAACTAAAAAGCCAGTTAACTCATTTTCGTTTTAGTGTCCTTTGGCCTATGATCGGTGCCATACTGACATCAAACTGACAGAAAATCCATGTTTTACTTGTCAATTTGGTTATAAAAATGGCAGCCACAATAGGCTAAAGGGCACTGAGGCGGTAGGAGTTAACAGGCTTTTTGGTTGAGAATGGTGTTCGGAAACGGAAGTTCAGAGAAACAGCATTCATACAGAGGAACCAGAATGTATATTCTCAACAAAGTCTTACCATCAAGGTTATTTTTTCTCCCCAGAAACTTGCGCTTGTGTCCCTAGACTACAAAGTGCAAATATTTGCGAAGCAATGTTGCCATTGCTTCCGGAAGTTTTAGATTCCAGAGTAAGTGTTATTGTTAATAAGCCCTGTGAGCTTCATTGTTTTAACTTTTAATTAGTCGGATTCAAATCTCTAATGGGTGGCAAAATAAATAAATAATTCTTTTATTTCCTTCGACAATTTTTAACAATTGTATGGAACATGTCAGTTATTTAAGTAATCTAAAAATAACAAGAACAAACACATATAACAATTCATATAACAAATATAAACTTTTGTCAATTATAGTGCGTGGGTACATATTTGTAAAAGTCCATGAATTTCTATGAAGGATAGTCTTATATCATTAAACTTAAAAGCTAACAAAAAAAAATAAAAAGACATATAAAAAATACAAACATTGTCAGCTAAATCTTTGTGAAAAATACTCTTCAATTGAATAAAATGAATATCTTAGTAATAATCTTTTTAATCTTTTACTAAATATATTGGTATTGGGAGCACTTTGTATATCAAGTGGCAGTTTTGCAAATATTTTTATTCCCACTGTTAGGTCGCGATTCTTCAGAAACGACAGAAAATCTCAGCAACCTTCATATTTATCCTAACGTTGTAAGAGAAACTGCGTCATTCTTTTATTAACATTTTGTAAATTTAATATTTTAAAGATATTCTGCAGGACTAATTTATGGCGGAACTAAATTATTACTACGCGTACCAATAAACGTCAAAAATTCTCACCATGTAAACGGAAAGACAGAATTTGTGTGACTTTTCTGAACAGTGACAGTGAAATATTCCATGCTTTTGTATGATAAAAGTTTTAAAGGTTTGTGTCATAGTGTCATAAAAATATTTAAGGAATATTAGCCAATAGCATTAAGTGTAAACTTGTGTTTAAAAATCGTCAGATTTTTTGTAGAATCGCAACCTTAGTGGCAAATTTTTTTCTACGTTAAATTTATATAGTGACATCCTAGCACTAGCTTTAGACCTGATGATGTATCTACGAACGTCCTCATTTGTAGTGATTTTTGCCTTCTTTTTAAAAAAGTATTTTGACACTTCCAAGATATAAAGTCAAAAAAGTGTGAGTATATTTTGTTCTTCAAAAATCTTTCCACATGACTCCATCTGGTTTAAACCGAATATGCAGCTTAGTGTCATTTTTATTTTTTGAAGACTAACCTAGCCGCTGAAGAATTACTCCATAAAACAACACCATATCTTGATTCAACATGAGCATAATAGATTATTTTTAGTTGATTTATTGTTGCAGCTGCCCCCTCCCCCCTAGAGAGATATGGATTAATTCACCATGGACGGCCATCACTATAAACGAATATAAAATGGACATAGCCATCCATAGCTACTGCATAAAGTTATCCACCTGAAGGTCCCAAAAACAAAGATTAATTAAGATTTCTCTAACTAAGAACTAGTCCAAATAACAAAAACCAAAACCACAAAGCCAATACATACATACTTCAACGCCGCGCCTCCTCGCAAAAATATAAATCAGCAGTTCATTTAAATATTCGAAAGGGCAAATTAAAATTAACATCTTAATGTTCTGTTAGCCTCAGAACCGCTCGATAGGGGGTCCTCTTTAAAGCAAGGGCTCGAAGAAAAATGAACATTAAGAGAAGAAAGGTACGAGAGGGTCTAGCGAGGAGTGTGGGCATTATTTAAGATGCGACACCTAATAAATTTTGAGTTATAATAGTAGTTGGGTGCTATTAGACACTTAAAATGAATTTTCAGTTTTATCAGCATTCCTATCCTTATCTCTATCGAGTCGACCAATCAAGCAGATGCACTTTTAAAATCATGGCGAATGCGTGACAGCTCCATATGATCAAATGCATGAAAACCTCGTTAGGACGATAAAGGAGTCGTAACGTTACGACCATCCCTGCGTACGAAACGATGTTTTCACGCATTTGATCAAAAGGAGCTGTCACGCATTCGGCATTAGTTTAAAAGTACACCTGCTCGATAGGTCGACTCGTTAGAGATAAGGATACGAATGCTGATAAAACCGAAAATTAACTTTAAGTGTCTATTCATTTATATTTGAGTTCAGAAGTCAACTTATCAGTATAAATTATGACAACACAGGGAAAAGTTGTTACAAATAAAGTGTTACAGGTAAATGTTACCTGGTTTCCTATTTTGCTCTACAGATAAAGTAATAGCTACGCGAGAGTGACCGATACTGTGTTATACTTGGGGAACATTGTTTGATGGCGACACGAGCGCAGCCGGTGGCTACAGGAAGGAACTACTTGTACAGCCAGATGCATAATAAATAATATTATTCGGTTGGTTAATTTTTTACAGACACTTACTTATTTAATAATAAAGAGATATAAAAAAAATTAACAGGCGCCGTTTTTCCATACTTTTCAGTGTTAAAAAAGCAATGCATTCGCGAAAGGTTTTAGCTCTATACAAACCTTAACCAACTTTGTACTGTTCCATGCAGCAAAAAAACTTTCTTTAGCTCCACAAAAAGCTTTTTGAACCCTTTAAAAATCTAAAATAGGAGGAGGAGGTTATAACTATGTTAAGAAATATTATCAAATATTAAAGGTAAAAATATTTTATTATGGTATTTTCTTTTATTAATTGGAAAAAATCCCATTATAAAAGTCTTACAGATTTTATAACTGTTTTTTAACCTATTAGTTTTAACCTTTGTTTTCTTAAGGGATTTGTTTCGCAAAAATTTGAACCCCCTTTCGACACTCTTCAAATAGTCCCATGCTCTCTAGCTTTAATGGTAGTAATCCAACCAGATTTGAATTCATTTTAGACTTTACAATAAGTTGTTAATCCACTGTATAGCTAATCCCATAAACTCGCGCAATTTCGAACCAAATCTGATTAAAAAGACTCAAAAGTTTTTTGAAACTCTAAAAAAACCGCTTGCCAGGCTTGACAGACTTTGACAAGCGGTGGCAAAAACAGGCAGGTACAAAATTAAAATTGTGTGAAATATATTTCGAAATTGAAAAATGTTTTGTCTTTCTCTTCATATAGAAAGAGGTGGACAGGGCAAAGTAGGTGTTTACTTAATACAAGCATTACTGGCCCTATCTTTCTGTTAACCCCCAGATGCACCGTAACAATAATCGGACTAATTTAGCTAATCCATGATTCTTCTTTGTTCATTTATGTGGGATCAAGAGAGAAAAAGAATGGATTGTATAGCCAATCGCGATTAAGTGCCTACGGTCGTAGATAGAAAATACTTAAGATATGTAACTGATAAGTGGAAGTGAGAATAGTCCGTTGCACTTCCACTCGTTATAAACCCTGATCAGGCAAGTGGTGCCCCCCATTTACCTTGCGGAAAGTATGGAAACCAAAAATTTTGTTTTGCCGAGTAACTGTTAGAGGGCGCTAGCGGAGACCGCAATAAATAGGTAGTGCTGGCAACGAGGATACATGCTAATATCCGACGAAAGCCGACGGTATCCGAACAGCCAGCCAAGCCATGAAAGGGGAATTACCGCAAGTTTTTGATTCTTTGCTGAATACCGGTTTATCAGTGGCGTAAATGAATGAACTTGTTGCCAAGGGAATGGGAGCTGGTAGAGAGATCATAATATAAATTCATGAATATGCTGAATGAAGCAAGACAGTTTTTATTATTATTAAACGATTATATTTAACTTTACAGTCTGCCTGACTATCAAATTTTGCGATTCGTTTTTGACACACTTCCCGTAAACCGATTTTAATAAAATTTGGAACAGTAGTGTAGTTCGGATGATAATACAATATTATGAAAAAAAAATTGGTGGGTAGGGGGTGGTTAAGGTTTAAAAATAAGGGGCTAAATTCATTGACACACTTCCCGTGAACCGATTTTAGTGAAATTTGGCACAGCAAAGTAGATCCGATGACAATACAATATTATGAAAAAAACCTCGAATAAAACACTCAAATTTTTCAAGCCTTCACTGGTTTTTTAGCGTTCAAAAAAGTACTGCAAAAACATCTTTCCTCTGCTAAAATGAAAAATATTTAATGAGAGAGGGCAGAATTTTAGAGGTAGATGGAGAGATAATTTCGTAAAGTGCAAAAATATTAAGGCAATTGTGTACTAAAAATTTTAGTTGTCATCTGTCATCTTTAGTGGTGTCGTGCATATGATTTTTATTTTGCCATTTTATTATAAATTCTCCTCCCTATGACAGTAGCTATTTGGATTAAAAGTTCCTTTTTTTCCAAAAATTTAGTTTTGGGATACAAGAGTGTCGCATTTAAGCATTGCAAAAATATTTGGGAAAAAATTATTTTATTATATATTATATTAGTTGATGAGCATAAATATAATAAATGCTATAATCTTATTTCTATTATAGGTATTTATTGTATTTAATTTTTTTAAATATGCTTTTTTATTTTAACTTAACAACAATTTGTTTTCAAATTTAAATATTTAGCGGCCACATTACAAAATAGAATCATCTACCATGATGAACCTGGAAATAATTTAGTTAAATACCTGTTCAATTATTTTAAGATGTGTTAAAATACACTTATATACACGTTTTTTTGTATTTTTAAACACTATAAAGAACTTTGATTGAAAGAAATTAATACCACCTTATGACTTACACGATAAACAATTACAATTTTTGTCGTTTTTTGGATAAAAAAAACACTCAAGATGACAGACAGATGACAAAACAGAAATTTTTAGTAAACAATTGCCTTAAATTATTTCCATCTTTCTCTAAAATACTTTTTAATAGCCTGCTGTCTCTCTTCAACAACCTTAAATATTTTTCATTTTAACAGAGAAAAATGGTTTTATTGCAGTACTTTTTTGAAGCTAAAAAAAAAGTGAAAACTTGAGAAAACTGAGTGTTTTATTCTAAAAATCGAAAGTTTGGAAAGAAGGCTATACAATGGGAACAAAATCTTGGCATAAAAATTCCTTAAACAAAAACGTTACCCCTTTAATTATGCTAAAATATCTTAAGCCAAATTTATTTATATTTAATATTTTGTTTATAACTAAAATTTTCTAGGAAATTCCCGAACTGCCCGATGTTTTTTTTTAAATAGTTCCTACCTACTTAATTATTAATGCGAAAAAACGGTAATTATGCAATATACGGTTTTCTGCCATTTTAGATTTTTTATGAAAAATTCTTTATGGTGGCACCTACTAGAGTCCCTAGGACCCCAAATCCGCCTGCGCCGGTTGTTTTTTTTTTATTTTTTTTATGTTTTTTTTTTTATTTTTTTTTCACTAAAACCACCCAATCCAACACAGTCCAACCCAACCCAACCCAAAACAATCAGAAAAACATTACAACCCCCCCTCCCCGGGCACCCTTTTTTCTCTTAAAAAAAAATCGGGCGCAGGCGGATTTGGGGTCCTAGGGACCCTAGTATAGGTGCCCCCATAAAGAATTTTTCATAAAAAATCAAAAATGGCAGAAAACCGTATACTGCATAATTACCGAGAAAACATTTACCAACAGTTTTTTGTTACTATAAAACAAAAACATGCAAAATAAGGAACACTTACCTGTAAGCGTTAATAAATCACAAGAATAAAACTGTTTTTGTTTCAAAAATCACAAAATCAACAAGATCATCTTTTTTTTTCTAACACTAAAAAAGTACTGATAAGAACAAGAAGAATATTCTCTATGTCGTCATAAGAAGTTAAATTCAATGATATACGGTTCGATTTCCACCAAATCTAAACAATGGCAATGATATTTCTATTTTCTACACTATCTAGCGCAGGAGGAATGTTAATGCTAAGTTAATAGCGCCACCTATACGAAGTCAAGTGAAACATTGGAGAGTTATTACAGATTGCAAAGGAAAATTGATTATGTCTTCTATGCTTACAGATTTCGCTGCGGCGAAATGCACTGGGTTGATGACATTCGAGTTGTCCAAAAGCGACTATGCGCGCTCTGGGGAGTTATCCACGAACGAAATTTTTGCTAACATTTTAGCCCGTAAGGTTACCTATCTTCAGTATTTCCTCTATCTACGCTACGGTACACTTCTCTCCACATAAAACTGGTACAGCAGAAGTTAGCAGCCTGTTTAATTTTTAAAATTAAAAAAATTGCCAATGTCTGGCATCTTTCCGAATTTGATAAAGCTGAAATCTTGAACACTACGATAGTAAACATAAAAAACCGATTTCAAGAGGAGGGAACTATCCACCAAAAGGAAGGCACCAGTTTGACAAAAGTTACTAGCCCAGAGGAAGACCAAGAAGCAATCAATTTTCTGGAAAATCATCCGTTTGCCAAAGCGAAAGAAGGAAAAATTGAATTAAAATTTCCAGGATCCATAACAACATTAGGCAGGAGGATTAAATGGAGGATTTGCGTTAAATTATTCTCTGAGGGACGAATAATTTTGGCAGCAGGTGGTTTTCACAGATGAGAAGATCTTGTCCAACAGAGATAAAAAATAAATTCTGGTTTATCGACCGCCAAGAACCCGATACACAGAACGATATATTGTTGGAAACGAAGACCGGGCGGGAAGATTTTCGGTAAATGTTTGGAGCTGGATATCGGGTAGAGGACATGGCGCTCTATTGAGAATTAATGGGCGATTTACAGACGAAGTTTACGTTAATCTACGTTGTATTTCAATAAAATAACTGTCCAGTTCAGAGGGCCAGAATTGCACAGCGATGGTTCCAGGATAATAATATCGAAGTTTTTCCTTGGCCTAATAAATTTTAATATCATTCCAAGGAATTCAGAACATTTAATGGAACTAATCGTAAGGGCATATAGGGAAGTGCTGAAAATCCAAACTTATACCCAGAGAAGACTTCAAAACATCATTGCATCCAACGGTGCAATGACGTGCTATTAAAAATATTTACTTTTTTATATGCTTTTAATTTTGTTATTTTTTTTTTAATTTTATTTATTTCCCTTTGCCGGTGTCTCCCTTTCGAGGGACAGCTCCTTCTTTTTGAAATCGATTTATTATAGTTACTATCGTACACTTGCTTCTTTTATAATCAGCTAGTCGAATAGACCAATTACTGTGTAGCTTTTGTTTAGTTAATAAAACATTTTTGCTTTTTTAAAGTGTGATTTTTATTTAGTGGCCTTATATTTTGAATTAGTAAAAAATAAACAAGGCGTCTCCTTTTAAAAAGTTTATATATGCCAAAAATATAACCTAAAATGACAAAGTCAAAAAGTCAGTGTTGCACATTGGAAAATACAGGGTTCCTAAGCAATTCCTTAGGGGGCCAAGCAGCCGTGCAGTACCCTCTTCAGATAGGCCGATCAACTCATACCGATTTAGTGTCCTTTTATCCACCTTCGCCGCCATTTTCACTCAAAAGTGACAGATAATCCATTAGTTTTATGTCAAAATGGCGGCGAAGGTGGATAAAAGGACACTAAAACGATAAGAGCTGATCGGCCTATGTGGAGAGGGTAATGAGCCGTGTATAAGACGCAGACAAACGGAAAAGCACATTAGGCAAAAAAGGATGGACATGGGGCGATGTTGTCACTACATCTTACACGTAGTAAATCCATTCCAGGTTGTTGTTTTCTAATGTTTTCCATTTTCATACCTTTAGGACTGGAATAAAAATTGTTTTTGCTCGACTTTAATACCAAACTGATGAAAGATATCGTAAAAAAAAATATTTTTCGGCTTTTCATTTTGTAACCATTGTCCTTACGCACTGTTTACAGGCTGGGGACTGAGATACATGCAAATGCCTAACCTAAAGCGTTCATACACGGCCGGAGAAATCGACTGAGATATTTCTGTAGAAACTTTATGAAGGAAATAGGACGGGTTGACGCCTTCGAACGTCCAACCCGGGTTTTGCACTTTGATTCGAAATCAAAAAGAAGGAACAGTCAGATGTGGCGCCGTTCACAATTTACGTAACGGTGATTTTTGACCCCCTCCCTATGTAATGTTTTGTAACGGTTTGGCACGCCACTCCCCTAATATTACGTAACGATTTCAAGACCACTACCCCCCCTCAAATAAAAAACTTCACTTATTTTCATACCAAATTTTCTTAGTTTCACATAAATGCAAACGCTGTCGAAAACCCCGTAACGTTTTGTAACCCCCCTCGCCCCTATGACCATTACGTAATTTGTGCATGGCCCCTGTAGTCCCAGTGGAGAAGGGCGAGAAAATTGATATTTTTTTCTTAAAAATTATACTCTTTAGACCTATTTCTTTGCGTTCCCGAAATTACGTAATTTTTGAAAAAAAATTGTAAGCGGCGCCATTTTTATTTCGTGCTTGGTTTTTCTAACATTTTTGCGTTCGGCTAATTTAATTGAAAAATTTTTGACTGCGGCGCCCTTTATCTTCTCACTCGAAACCAAGATCCCCCGTTTTAGGAAAACTGATCCCGTCTCTGTTTCTAAATTTTTTCGAATAAAAGTAGAGTATGACCATGGGGGAAATAATTTTTTTCTACGGTATGACGAAAATTTCGAGAAAGTTGAAGAAAAAAATAAAGTGGCAGAGCTCAAGTTTTTCGTAAAAAAAAAACGTTTTTTGTAAAATAAATCTTTTCACCCCTTTTTGGGTATTACAAATATTGGCAGCCCCTTATTTTTCGCTTTTACCTTCCCGCTAGTTTTGAAGAATTGGTTCGCTACATGTTTCGAGATCAGATCATAAAACACCTCGAAAATATCAAATGTAGTGTAGGGCCAGCTTTATTTAAAATCAATAATATCGCAAGCAAAAAGCTCTGTAGGAAAAACAGCGCCGTTTATTGATTTCTTTGTCTGCTAGTGCTCTGCATGGTTTGGCCGTTTCTGGATAGATGTCACTAGTAGAACAGAATGGAAAGAAATTTAATTAAAAGCGAAGATATTTCTTTCTAATGTTAACAACCTCACGAGTTTATCCAGTACCCTCTCCAGATAGGCCGATCAACTCATAACGATTTAGTGTCCTTTTATCCACCTTCGCCGCCATTTTCACTCAAAAGTGACAGAAAATCCATTAGTTTTCTGTCAAAATGGCGGCGAAGGTGAATAAAAGGACACTAAAACGATAAGAGCTGATCGGCCTATGTGGAGAGGGTAATGGTTTATCGCTCAGTATCGTAAATAATGAACCCTGCCGCCTCCTTTAAGCAAGAAAAAGCTGTGGTTTGGACCTGAAAACATCTAATTTTTAATTAGGTGTGGCCGCCATCTAGCGGAATTTGCAGACATCTTGTCAACGGTTATGTCAACTATGATTTATGCTCACAATGAAAGAGTGGCGACAATTTTTTCTCATGAAAGCAGTCCGGAGATAATAACAAACTGGCACCATTGCTCAATATACCTGTTTCTTTTGTGCGCGCAGAACTTTCTATGCCATTTCTGTTTGATTTATTGAAATCCTATCCCTAAGGAAAATCTTAGGAACCCTGTATAAAAAATCGTATTTGCAGCTACCTTCTGCTGTACCAGTTTTGTGTGGAGAGAAGTGTACATTTAGGAGTAAGTCTCCGTAAGTCATTATATGTTGTCTCTGAGCTACACTTGCAACTGGCATTTTTTTCAAAAAGGGCGGAAATACTGGTAACAAAAATAATGTTACATATTTAACAAGAACTTTCTTGAAAAAGCTATACCTGCATATTCCATGGGGTATGTTTTAACAACGATATAATGATTGTTTGAAAGTTTGAGACAATGATGTGTTTAAAATTAACTCTGTGTTTCGGACTTCCACTGTCTATATTTTATTTATACACGACGTTTCGATCAGTGCAATCTCTGATCGTCTTCAGGTGCAAACTACAATCAATTCCTAAGGCTACGTACTTATATACTGTGAGAAATCACTCAACCTTGAAGTTTAAGAAGTTGGCTCCGCCCAAGGAGGAGCTTCCAAATATTTGGGATTTCAACACTTGGTTTACTGAAAATACCCTGATTCTGCCCAATAAAGGCAGCTTCAAGGAATTTTCGTTTCTTCCAGTGTGACTCCTTGTGCAAAACCTTTGCTTCTGCCTACTTCATTCGGTGTTGTTTTGACCATGCATGTTCGGCAATTCCTGATTTCGTGGTTTCACCTTTTTGGGTATTCGTCTGATGTTTCTTAAGCCTAATAGATAGTGGTCTTTTAGTTTCGCCTGTGTATGATTCACCACACTCACAAGGAACTTGGAGTTGTCTGGACCGGGAATGACCAACAACTTTCAGAATTTCTTCACCACCTAAATAACATAAGACCCACCATTAAATTCACAATGGAGTTGGAGCAAAATTGTCAAATTCCTTTTCTTGTTGTACTTGTCATACGAGTAGAAAGCGACATCAGAACAACAGTCTATCGTAAACCCACTCACACAGGACAATATTTAAATCAAGGTTCAAATCATTCTGCTACAACCAAACGAGGCATAATCAAAACTTTGTATAACAGAGCCGTTCAAATTTGTAACAATTCTCATGAATTGGAAATCGAAATAAGAAACATTAAGAAGGATCTGCAGCAGAATGGTTACAGCCTGAAACTTATAACAGATACTATTTCTAAATTTCAACAAACAGGACAGAGATTACAAGACCAAAACCAGGCAAATGCATTCCTTACAATCCCATACGTTAAAGGAGTATCAGAGAAAATTCGAAGAGTAGCGAAAAACTTTAATATTAAAACAGCTTTTAAATCTAGTAATACAATTCGAAGCCTTCTTAGTAAAACAAAACCGGAGAACAAACAAAATAAGGAATGCATTTACCAAGTTCCTTGTGAGTGTGGTGAATCATACATAGGCGAAACTAAAAGGCCACTATCTGTTAAGCTTAAGGAACATCAGACGAATACCCAAAAAGGTGAAACCACGAAATCAGGAATTGCCGAACATGCATGGTCAAAACAACACCGAATGAAGTGGGTAGAAGCAAAGGTTTTGCACAAGGAGTCACACTGAAAGAAACGAAAATTCCTTGAAGCTGCCTTTATTGGGCAGAATCAGGGTATTTTCAGTAAACCAAGTGTTGAAATCCCAAATATTCGGAATCCTCTCCTTGGGCGGAGCCAACTTCTTAAACT
The DNA here is from genome assembly GCA_963921995.1 of Oxystoma pomonae. Taxonomy (NCBI): domain Eukaryota; kingdom Metazoa; phylum Arthropoda; class Insecta; order Coleoptera; family Brentidae; genus Oxystoma; species Oxystoma pomonae. Next base: position 81,883,008 of record OY998169.1, on the reverse strand, counting down.
TCAAGGTTGAGTGATTTCTCACAGTATATAAGTACGTAGCCTTAGGAATTGATTGTAGTTTGCACCTGAAGACGATCAGAGATTGCACTGATCGAAACGTCGTGTATAAATAAAATATAGACAATGGAAGTCCGAAACACAGAGTTAATTTCAAACGATATAATGACTCAAATTATCAAAAATTATCTTCACAATCTTACTTTGTCAGAATTGCATGAAATAGCATCAGTAGCCATAAATACAACAAAGTTCATGATATGATCACTCACCTCCATGTCGAAAGGGAAATAAGTAATTATATTCTTGATGTAAATTAGGAAGTTGAAGCTGTATTTGTGTGTAACAACGTTGGCCTTGAAACTGATGCAATGTTAAACGTTTAAACATTCATTTAGATGCCGACAGACGTATATTAGCTACATTAATTGCATATCCAATGATATTTTTTAGCACTAGACTTTTTCTCGAAAGTCATCAAAGTTCCTAAAACAAGTATAAAAATCGAAAGGCGGTATCATTTTGAATAAAATAAAATAAATAATTTGTCTTAAAAATGCTAAATATGTCAATTTAACGGAACTTATTTTTGGTTAGGTCCTAAAATTATATTTTTAATAAATATTGTCTTAAAAATATAAAAAAATAATTCACAATTTTGCGTCAATTAGTGCTCTTATAAAATAAAGTTTCATTGCTTGTCTCGCCATCGACTAGGACCGTAAATAAGTCATTAAAATCGTGTTGAGATGGTCGTAAAATCGTAGGTAAAGTGCTTTATAATTTTTTTCGCAGAGTTAATAGTTTTTCTCATAAAAACAAATATGTGTGCAATAAGCCGAAAACATTACTACATGCGAATTTCTCCGAAAAGAATCATATATTTTTGTTTACCATCGTGGTGATTTGAAAAAAAAAGTGTTTACATGTTGACTTCTTGGACCGTCCACAATCTTGAATTAAAGATGGCCGACAAAGTTATTTAAAAAATCAATGGATTTTTGTTAAGCACTTAGGGATTGTTTTTATGTGAAAAATGTACTATTTAGTATAACCTAGCCTAGAATTAGTGCCCAGTACAAAAGCCCCCCAAAAGTTTGTATTTTTTTTGTTTAAAGAGTTTTTCTTATTACGTACACGGTTTCGTGGAAAACCTCAAAAATCAAGTAAAAAAGTAATAATATAAAGAATTTTTTTTTTCGGTAAACAAACGTCAAAAATACAAAGTATTAATAATGACCCCAAAAGATTATGTTTGAGAAAAATCGGTTAATAAATTTTTTGAATAGTAGTCCTTTCGGTCATCTTTATCCAACATGGCAGAGGAAGCAAGCGTCCCCAGAGGGAAACTTTTTTTTATAAACTACTGTAGGAGTTCCCTATAAAAAACCCGAAACCAAATTTGGCAGAAACGAAAAAGAAAAAAAAATTGGTTCGAAAACAATTGTCTCGAAAATGAAATGACGGGAAAATAAAATCGCTAGAAAATATATGAATAGAATTAAATTTAAAACAAAACATATTTTTATAGAAACAGAAAATATTTTTAACGAACCACAAAATTCAAGAACCCCAATCTGTCCGAAAATGATTTAAACCGATAGCCAGGAATTCAATTGCTACGTTGCCAGGCTTATGGCAGAGAAGAGTCGAAGTAAGTTATGATAATGTATTAATTTACCCCTTTTATATTCCTCAACCACCCCCTACCCCCAAATTTTTTCATAATATTGTATTGTCATCGGACCTACATTAATATTCGAAATTTTATTAAAATCGGTTCACAGGAAGTGTTTCAAAAAGGAATCGCAAGATTTGATAAACAGTTAGACAGCCACAAACGGTTAAATTAAATAAAATCGTTTAGTAAAAAAAATCCCCATGTCATCTTCCAAATAAAGAAACTTGTCAACGACGCAATCCAGGGCCTACGGCGCTCTAGAGATTTAAACTTGACGCATGCCCAACAGCGATTCGGATAAATTGTGGTTCTGCTCATTTAAGAATCGGGCATATTATTTTTTATCAATTTGTGGTTCGGGTGTTTTTCGTTTCTGGAAAATTATTTTCGATACTTTAGTAATTCTGATATTTCAAGATCCCGGAAAATTATAATCGGTTAAATTATTATGTGTCTTTTAAGGATCGAGTAAATTAAAATTCTATAAAATTATAGGTATTCGTATCCATTATTTTCTGGGTGTTTTACCTTCTTTCATATTTCGTTTCGGACGTTGTATTTTCTGTTTAATTGTGTTTCGATTTTTGTAAATTCAGCTTTTTTGTGGGTTAAACTAAAGTGTGTCAAAAATCCAGCTTTATCCGGAAAAATTTCCATATAGCCTGTTTTGAGAGCAGCTAACGCTCTTGGGTTATACATGCGTCTCCCTGTTTTTCATTATTTAATTTTAACACGTGTTTTTAAATGAATAGTTTCTTACTTAACTTTTAACTTGAATAATTGTATCCCTAGCTTTTTAAACTTTAGAAAAAGAGACGGGCGAAGCTTCCTGGCGCATTCGCCAAGAAAATATCAGGAGAAGTCACTTTGGTTGCCTATGTTGGCTTCCGTTCAAACGAAGTTGTGCTTCTCCCTCCTATATATTTGATTTTATTTGACCAAATGTAAACAAAAAGGTGATTTAATTGAAGTATAAATTTTTGAGATGTTTCCGTTAGTAAGAAAGGCTTCTAAATGTAGATCTCTTCATCCTGTTTTTCAAGAGTGTTGCATAGTTTTGATGCAGACGGGTAAGAAACTATTCTTTTTCATATCGTCGCTGATAATAGTGCAACAAATGAAACTATTTATTTTGAGCAAAAAGGAACTAATTTGTAACAGCTATTTTTTGGTCCAATATATTCAGAATACCTTCTGTTTTAAGAAACCGTTGAAGGTGGATTCTAACAGCACCTAACGTAACTTAATTTAACCTAAGAGTTGCTTCAATGAAATTCAACGATTGCGTTCATACAGGCGTAACTTGGCGTAATTTAATTTAAGACGACCAACTTTTATTGTTTCCTAAATTTTAAAGTGAAATCAAAGTACACATGCCCAAACAAAGATGGCCTCCGATTTTTTACAATCTGTAAACAAATACAAGAAAAGGAAAAAAATTATTTTGTACCTGACAAAATTCAAGAACAAATAAAGCTTCATTTAACGCGTTCGCAGTTGAAGTTCGCGTTCGGCGTTCGGAAGTTCGTAGTTGGGAGTTCAGAAAACAGCATTTATAAACGCAGTTCATTGCTGAAATTTGATTGGTCTTTCCAAGGTCAAGTGAATATGATGTAAAAAAAAAATTTGCCCGTTTGAAAGTGATTCTTGTTGATAAGAATTTTAGAAAAAAAATGGTAATTATGCAGTATACGGTTTTCTGCCATTTTTAATTTTTTTTTGAAAAATTCTTTATGGGGGCACCTACTAGGGTCCCTAGGATCCCAAATCCGCCTGCGTCCAATTTTTTTTTAATTGAAAAAAGGGTGCCGGGGGGGGGGTTGTAATTTTTTTTTATTGTTTTGGGTTGTGTTGGAATAGGTTGGGTTGGGCTGTGTTGGATTGGGTATTTTTAGTGAAAAAAAAATTAAAAAAACGCAAAAAAATTGAAAAAAAAACCAACCGGCGCAGGCGGATTTGGGGTCCTAGGGACCCTAGTAGGTCTCCTATAAAAAAATTTTCATAAAAAATCAAAAATGGCAGAAAACCGTATACTGCATAATTACCAAAAAAAAAGATAGAGAATTCCAAAAACTGTTTGGCTTCTTTGTGGCTACAAGTTTTATATATGGAATTTCTCTTAAAAAAACAACAAACAAAAATGGTTGAAATGACAGTTGACAGATGTATCATGTGATGAAATCCTGCATTTTGATTGGTTGATGCGAACTTCACCAACTACCATCATAAAATTTTGTTATCTGTGAACTGCTAACGCGGCGCGAAAGACGAACGCGAATGCGACCTTTTATTGTAAATGGAATTACATGTTTCAAATAAGGTGATCTCCAGCGCGCGAACTACGAACTTCAACTGCGGACGCGAAGGCGTTTATAAATCCCGTGTAATAGTAAAAATTGGCAGCTAGGTAAGAAAGATGTAGGTATGAACTAAATTTTCCATGTAGCTGAAGACAGCACCAAATACAGAAATGAAAACCAACGTCGCCCCGTGACTAAATAAATAAAATTAAAAAAAATATTTATAACGGATTTGAACGATATTTTTAAAAACTAATTATGGCGACCCCTAGAACATCCTAACACCGTTTTCAAGCCAATTAAAGGGCTAAAACCCCTTTCATGCCGTAAATATCCAACTTGCAGATTTTGTGCTGCAATGAGAGAGGGCTCAAAATTTTTCTCATCAAATTATTCGAATTTTTAAATTTCGCGTGATAAGGGGTTGAAAAAATTAACCCTTAAGTTAAAAATACGGTTTTGACAAACTTGCAGATTTCGTGCCACTATTAGACATGACTTAAAATTCTTCTTTTTAAAATAGCTTTAAACCACGAAAAATTAAAATTTTAAAAATTTCGGGATAAGGGGTCGGAAACTTAACTTTATCCCGCGATTTTACAAATTTCACATTTACTTTTTTTTAAGTAATTTTAAAAATTATAATTTTGAGCCCTGTCTTGTGCTGGCACAGAATATCTGAAAGTTTGCCAAAACCGTAATTTTAACCTCCCTTGTCCCTCGATTTTTAAAATTCTGCTTTTACTTTTTTAAAGCTATTTTAAAAAAAATAATTTTGAGTCCTGTCCCCCGTTACCAGCCAAAACCGTTACGTAAATGTTACGTAAAAGTTACAACACATAATTACATAAATTCTAGGTAAAGTGGAAGTTACAAGGTAAAAAGTAACGCACTAGTGCATGGGCTACGATGAGTAAAAAGGGAAAAAGCGGCGTTTTGTGATAAAAGCAACAAACTTTGCACAGTTGTTCTTTAGACCAGAACAGTCGATTTGACCCGCAGCTCTTCTCTCAAAATCTGTGCTGGCGAGGTGGAGAGAGGGGGGGGGGGTAAAAACTGGAGGGGTTTATATTTTCTTAAATTTTAGTTTGATGTATATAATCATCATTGATATCATTTTATACGTTTTCGATGATGGCCAAAGCGAAAATTTATTATTTTAAGGTGCTTTTAAGGGGTTAAGGGGGTGTTAAAGCTGCTATTTGGGCATTTTAATAATGAAAGTGTAGGATTTAAAAAAAAATTAAAAACTTGGGTAGAATGTAAATAATTTTAATATTTTAACCTATATCACTTAATTTTTAATCAAAAATCTTCATCCTGTTGGGTAGGTGGAAAGGGAGGGGGTAAAAATTAAAGGAGCACATATTTAAAAAAAAATAGTTTGCTGGATATTATCGACATTGGTATTGATTTACAGGTTTTCGAGGATGAACAAACTGAAAATAACCACCTTCATTCATTTTAAGGTTTCCTTAAGGGATGGTGAGGGAGTAAAATTTCCAATTTGGGCATTTTAATAAAAGAAAGTAAGATTTTAGTAAAAATTTGCATAGTATTGTTAAAAATTTTAATATTTTAACTTATATCACTCAATTTTTTACCAAAGATTTCCATCCTGTTGGGCAGGTGGAAAGGGAGGGGCGTAAAAACTAAAGAGGCACTTATATTTAAAAAGATATATTTTGTTGGATATTATCGACATGGGTATTGATTTACAGGTTTTCGAGGATGATCGAACCGAAAATGACAATTTTAAGGTATCCTTAAGGAGTTATTTGAGGGCCTAAAACCTGTAATTTGGACTTTTTAATAATCAAAAGGTAAGGTTTTACTAAAATAATAAAAATTGGCATAGGATTGTTTTATGTTAATTTAATGTTAATTAATGTTTTAACCCATATCCACTCAGTGTTTTACTTAAAATTCTTATCTTGGTTAATAGTGATAGGAGAAAAGGAGATATGAATATGAAAATGATAAAAATACTTACAGAATAGCTATACACATAAATAGATATCTAGTTTATTTGTCCAAATTGTCGTTTTTACTATCGTCGTCACTGTCATTTCGCAAATGTGATTCCTGTTAATATAGGCTAAGAAAGAAATTATAGGCTGCTGGATTGCTACGAAGCTAAGAAAATTAACTTTATTTTATATCAGTTTTATTTAATTTATAATCAAATAGTTAATTATCTTATGTTGCTACAAGCCCCTCTACATTTTCTGCATGCAGGCGTGCAAGGTAGTTTGTTCTTTTTGCAAAGACATCTTAGAGTGTCGCATTGTGTAGTGCAATGCCCGACAAGTCTCTCATATATTTGGTTGAGCAGACCGGTTTCGACTTTATACCACCTCCAAGGTGAGGTGAGGTTCATTCGGCAGTTTCAAACTTATCAGCTGATCTACCCCAAACCTGTCCTGCCTGATATGCTGCCCTTAATGCATGCTGTTGGATGGCAACTTCAGCTGATGGCAAGAAAGTCAACGGCTTGCTTTGAGACATAAATAAATGTTTTCTTGCCTCATTCACACTGTCCATTTCCTGAACCCCATATAGCATGACAATAAATTTTTCCAGACTTTTTCGACATTTCGACAGTCTGCATAGAAGCTTAGGAAATTGTAGGAAATGCTTCAGTGTATTCAAACAGTTGTCCCCAAATAATGAAATAAATAATTTTTGTTTTCTGCGTTTCGGAGATAATCTGCCCAATCGCTAGATAGCAAAGAAAAGTTTCTAAATAAGTAAGAGTTATAGTAAAAATAATGGACATACCAGGAAAAAATATTTACCTTTTGTCAACAAATTCTGGCGTCGGATTTCGGATCTCCTGCTGTCTCTTGTTGCCTCCTTTAGACTATTAGGGTCATAAAGATCCCAAGCAAAACCGACTCTTTTAACTTGTAGACTTGAGCTATGTTTTAGAATATAAGGCTTTAATTGACTATTAAAGTAGTCTCCAAACTTTTTAAAATTTGCTGTAAATCAATACCCATGTCGATAATATCCAGCAAAATATTTTTTGTAAAATAAATGCCTCTTTAATTTTAACGCCCCTCCCCTTCCACCTGCCCAACAGGATGGAAATCTTTGGTACAAAATTGAGTGATATAAGTTAATATATTAAAATTATTAATAATATTAATGAAATTTTTACTAAAATGTTACTTTTTTTTATTAAAATGCCCAAATTGGAGCTTTTACCCCTACACCATCCCTTAAGAAGACCCTAAAATGAATGAAGGTAGTTATTTTCGGTTTGGTCATCCTCGAAAACCGGTTTTTTAATATGTGCTCCTTTAATTTTTACACCATCCCTTTCCACCTACCCAGGGCCCAATAGGATGAAGATTTTTTATCAAAAAATAAGTGATATAAGTTAAAATATTAAAACTATTAACAATTCTACGCAAGTTTTTAAATTTTTTTGAAATCCTTCACTTTTATTATTAAAATTCCTTAAATAGCAGCTTTAACACCCCCTTAACCCCTTATGGGCACCTTAAAACGAATGGAAGTGGTAATTTTCGGTTTGGCTACCATCGAAAATCTATCAATTGATATAAATGATGATTATACCAAACAAACTCAAATTTAAGGAAATATAAACCCCTCCAGTTTTTACTCCCCCTACCCACCGTGCCTGCACAAGTTTTGGGAGAAGAGCACCTGTGCAAAGTTTGTTGCTTTTATCACAAAACGCCGCTTTTTCCCACGTAGCCCATGCACTACACCGCATAATGCCATGCACAAAAGTTCCCTACTTTTTACGTAAATAAGATTTAATTAAAAAACGTAAATAATACATGGCAAAGAACAATTGGGAAACGGCAGATATCGATTAATTAGTAACTAGAAAGTAAATCGAAAGGTAAAATTATGATAATTTTTTTTTTTAAATATTTATATCTCTTACAAGTCACATCAAGGTAAACTTGACATCACGTAAATAAGGTACTCTTTTTGTAACTACTATAATATAAATTTATAACATAAATGTTATGTAATGTAATATTTATGTAAAATTATATATTGTGTATATAATCCCAGCAAACACGGTTCCCTCGGGCCTTCCTCGGCCCGATGTCGATTTGGCATGACGTCGATTTACGACATCGGACCAGCAGTATTTTTTGTCCGCTTTGCGATGTAGGCCCAATGTATGTTTGCCGACGCAACGTTAGACTGTAGCCCGCCGTCGGACCAATGGTAAATTTTACTTTTTGCTGACATCGGCAAACCATCGCCGTACGATTAAGGTCCGATATGGTTTAACCACATGGTACCGATCATCCGCCCATATAGCTTCTTAATTAGATCGTTCTAACGTAGGCAAGCTGGTCTCGGCCCGACATCGGTAAACTATTCAAGTCCGACATTGGTTTCCTAAAGTGGTCCAACGTCGGCGATTGACGAAGGTTCGTCGGTGGTAGCTTATTAAAGCGGCCCGACAAACCACAAAGGTCCGATAATGGGTGGATAATAAGGCCCCACATCGGCCTCTCAAAGCGGGCCGATGTCGGTGATTGACGAAGTTAAGTGACGGAAGAGGTGATTGACAAGTACGCATTCTAGTTTTGAAATGTCTTTGCTCATTATATATATAATATTATCTTCCAGTGTAACAGGGAACATTAGTGACATTAGCACCATCTCTACACACTAGGAAGAAACTATTAAGCAGTTTAAAAATTTTAATATGACGTACCATGTTGCATCGTCGACTATAGTAAATCTAAGCATCGTCAGTTGCTGATTCTCGACCAATCAAACAAAGTTCCAATCGGACCATCGTCGGCCCTAAAGCAGATAAAGTGGTTTTCGGCATAAAGTCGACTATAGTAAATCGGGCCATCAACAGTTGCCGATTCTCGACCGATTAAACAAAGTTACAATTGGACCATCATCAGCCCTAAAGCAGATAATGTTTGTGTTGACATAATGTCGACTATAGTAAATCGGGCCATCGTCAGTTGCCGATTTTCGACCGATTAAACAAAGTTCCAATCGGACCATCGTCGGTCCTAAAGTGGTGTCGGCATAAAGTCGATTGTAGTAATGTGGACCTCCGTCAGTTGCCGATTATTGACCGAAAACTGAAAATCGCAATCTGTCCAACATCGAGCCAGCATGTAGTCGCCAATGCCGACACACTGCCGACGTTATCGACATTGGCCCGATTCAATGCCGACGATTTGTGTTTGCTGGGATATTTATATACTTCTAATGTCACGAACAGGTAGAATGTAACGTACATAATGTCATGCACAAAGTTCCCTTCTTATTACGTAAATACAATGTAAGAAAACATAAATTATGTGTAAATATTACGTAAATATTATGAAAACGTTTTTATGTAAATTTTTGACTTTAGATTTACGTAAAAATACTATATGTTAATTTACCAGATGTGTTTGCTGGGTACTACGCCACTGTCCTTTTTATATTTCCCTGCCTGGGGCCTAATTCTTGAATCTCAAGAGAAGGAAAGATCCCTCAAGATTAGGGATCAATCCCGGGGAACGATCGCATATCCCGAAAAAAGGTGCTTTGTCTTAAAACCTCTTCGAAATTTTAGATTGAAATATATACATTTTACGCGCATGCATTCGTAAGAAATGGAACCGATCCCTGACTTTAGACTCGGGGAGCGTGAACATCCAATTTTTTATAGAACGGAATGAGGGATCACCGCTCAAGAATACGAATTTCGTTCAACGTCGGATCATTCGACACAAATCTGTGTCATTCCCTGCTCAAGAATTGGGGCCCAGGGCGACAAAAAAACTAGTTGTCCTTTTTTCTAAAAGCCTGCGCACACCGGAAAGGGAAATCGATGAACCCAGGTTTCTAAGCATTTTTATTTCATTTAATTTGAGAGAGAAATACGTAGTTCAAGGTGGGTAATATAGATCGGTTTCGGTGTTCGGTCGAGGTCATTTGGCGGATTGACTAGCGTTTCATGGTAATTATCGGCATGCGTGCAGTATTTCTAAAGACTATTTCCCTAGATCGCATCTATGACCTTAAGATGTCACCCTGTGTGTGACTAATTTTTCCTCTATCTCTGCTGAAAATCTAAAAATGTACGTTTTACCTTTGATAATATTATATCGGTTATATATAAATTTTTTATAGAATAAATTCTTTACAATGCTACTAACGAAATCTGTTGGTAAAGCTTGAAACTTGTTTCTTACAGCAGAGAGGAGATCTTCGTTTTAATATTGATTCTGTTGTTTTTGTTTCCTTGGGTTAGCTTAAGTTTCGGTAGGTAGTTGTAGAATTTTTATATTGCAACGATTATGGTATAAACGAATTTATGCAGTGCACTTTCACTTAGCGGTCTAAAACTTGAAAAATATGTTTGGGAATTAAAAGAAAACTATTTTCGAATTTTTAAGAATGGCGGCCAAATTTCGAAAAATTCATAAGGGTTCAAGAAAGTCCAGCAAAGTATTTTTTCGCATATTTCGGCCACTACAATCTGAGCCGAATTAGACCGCCTATATCTGGATCCGGCCCATATTTTGGCCGTGAGCCACATTAAAAAAATGTACATTTAAAAAAAAAATTAAATGCGTAAGTTTGTGTCGACCGAGATATTATTTCCTCATATATCGGACATGTCGAGTCAAATGAAACCATCCCCACCAGCTCCAAATCATATTTTGGAGGGATAATTTTTTCGCAAAACATCAAATTGTAGCAGTAAAAAAATAGACGGGACCGTATAACTTGTTAAACCATAATCCCTTTCTGACCCATATTTCTCCAAACCTAAAAAAATTAAGTTAGAAAATCAGTATATACAATGCTGTAATGACGAGTTGTCTTCAATCAACCGACCCATTGTTTATCATCTCCTGATGATGCTAACGTTGTTAGCGAAACGCGCGTGGAGTGCAAAAAAGTGTAGTTTTGGTTTGTGGAAAACAATCATAATATTGTTATAGTGCAACCAAAGGTTTCAAATTCTCAACATAACCGACCCATGCCTATTTTTTCAAGCGGTGATAACATATACAGAGTGTTCACTAGGTAGGTAAACGGTAGGAAATACAAAACAGTGTGAAAGGAGCGCTGTCAACTTATTTTTTTCTTATGAACACGTGCTTTTTTCTCCTCCGTTTGCTCATGAAGAATGACAGATCACATTTGGCAACCTTATTTTGACAAGTCACCTGACGTTTTGGGTTAATTGACCACGCTTTTAACTTACTCAAGATATTTCGGAAACTTGGTTGCGGTTTCTGTTTTGGCACTCTAAAAATGACAGTTCTTTTTTAAAGTGTTGTTTTAACAAAATTTTTACCAACATTTTAAAAATATGTTTTTACTTTGTTTTTAATTTAATTCTAAAATTCTTGTTTATAAAGACTACTCACTCACACAGTTAAAATCTAATAATGTTGTTGAAATTCTTAAAATTTTAATAAGATAGGTTATAAAATTTAAGAATTAAAAAAATATATTTTCAAATTATTAGGCAGAATTGTTATACAAAAACATCAAGAACAATTGTAAATTTTAAAATGTCAAAAAAGGTATTGCAAGCGGGTTTCCAAAATATTTTGGGTAAGGTAGAAAAAAAAATAAATTTGGGCTGATACGGTTGTAAAATATTATCTGTCATCCTTCATGAATCAATCTCCTTTTCCTTGATACTCAATTTCATTCAGAAAGAACTGGGGCAATATAAACAACACAAAATCACTGGTAGCAAATCGATTCTAATTATAATGCCTAGAAGAAGATATCGGCAATCTTGACCTTACTTTTTTCTTTTTGTCCTTTTTATATTTAATTTTAAGATTATGCCGATTCTTAAAATTCCTTTGGTTAATCTATAAAACAAAATAATAAACCTTTAATCTAAAGTGATAACAAATCCTATTGTTCTATTTATAATTTTATTTTTGTTTTTCTTTTTTTTTTAACAGGATTATTGTTCCATATTTATTTATTTTTGTTGTATTAGAATGCTTGTAATTTATTTTTTATATTTATGCTAAAATATCCAAAAAATGTTTTTACGTGTTCTTTGGTATGACAGACAAGCACACTCAGTGCTTAAGCCATCCGGAGTTCACCTTTAAATTATGTTTTCTAAATTTAACTAAAATGTACATACAACATACATATTTATACATAAACCTCAGGCAAAAAAAAACACGGCGGTTTCATAAGAGAAAATAAACTTAGCAGTGCTCGTGTCACACTGAAATGTCAAATGTCAAAAACTGACCTGTCATTAGGTAGATCTTTAAAAAGTGTCTGTAGAAGGTTTAAAACGTTTTTTGATAGCTTTCAAAATAAAGGCGCAAAAAAAACTAAAACTAAAAATGAAAATTTCTTTTTTTTTCACCTATCTCCGGATTTTATAAAAAAATCTTTACTTTTGAGGAAAGTATCAAACTGCTCAACTTTTGGGCACCCTGTATATTCAATGTTTACTAAATTTAAAATAAAGGTTACGTGCACTAACGTACAAATCGAAACCCTTCGAGAGAACGACTGGATTTAAAGTCGATGCACCAGATTAAATTTATTCAAAAACTTGTAGACCCAGTTTTACAGATTATTTTATATATTTTAAAAACCTATTATAAGTAGTCTACTATATTACATGTACCACAAAAGCGAGTTCATATACTATACAGGGTGGGCCATTTAAAAGGGTTCACCTGGATTTTTTCAAAGACTGTAAAGAATTGGAGAAAATGCTGAAACACGTTGATTTTGTTTGTAAGGGAGAGACTTTTTGGCTATCTTGAAATTTTTGTAGCGCGCATCCCCTTTGAGGGGTAAATTTTACCCCTATATTTTGAATAGGGAAAGAGGGTCGAGTGACACCTTGTTTTGAAGTCCTAAATGTCTTGACAATCGTGTAAAAATTTCGAAAATCTATTGATTCGTTTTTGAGATATTTACTTTCAAAGTAAGCTCAAATTGTATTGTTGTATGTATTAACAAAAGCAAAGTCGACGTGTCCGAGGATTTCTCAAAAAAAAAATGTATATCTTTAAAATAGTAGTTTTCACAACTAAAGAGTGCTTTTTTTTACAAGCGTTGGTTTAAATAACGATCGCAGCGAGGTATTTAAAAACAGAAGTAAAAAAAGCACAGTTTAGCCGCGAGTTGTGAACACTATTTTTTTAATACCTTTATTAAAAAATCCAAGAAAAACATGAAAATGCTTTTAAAAATCTCGAACGAAGAGCACTTCTCTAAAGACACCATCTTTACACTATAAATTAAGGCGGCTGGTAAATGAAATAACAATATGGTTTTCATAGTGATGTGCCTTTTTACTCGGTGACGTTTATTGTTTCGACTTTTTAATCTTTGACAGTTTTATATTTTGTCGATTTTTTAAAATGATTGTTTCGTAAATACTTTGTGAAAACTGGCGGAAATGGCTTAATTTTTAGGATAAAATAATTAGATTTTTTCTATATAACTATTTTCCGCTATTTCTCTTTAATTTTTTGAAGCCATGCTTTAGTTATCTGCAGACAGTTACTAAAAAAATATATTTTTCCATTTGTCCATGCAACTGTGAAAGTGAATATCTCAAAAACTAATCGGTAGATTTGTGAAATTTTTACTCGATTGTCAAGACATTCAGGACACCTTCAAAACAAGGTATCACTCGACCCACATTCCCTATTCAAGATATAGGGGTAAAGTTTACCCCTCAAAGGGGATGCGCGCTACAAAATCAAGATAGTCAAAAAGTCTCCCCCTTACAAACAAAATCGACGTGTTTCAGCATTTTCTTCAATTCTTTACAGTTTTTGAAAAAATCCAGGTGAACCCTTTTAAATGGCCAATTTATATATATAAATAAAAATTATTTTCTTTTATATACTTTTTCTTTATTTTAAGTCGGTTCAATTTATGTTCGAAAAGTTCTTATTTATGTACTTGTTGACTGTTATTGTTGTTTTGATTGTGATAACGCACAAACGCAATGTAGAGCAATGTAGAGAGGTAGAGGGTCAACAAACAATAGTACTTAATCAAATAATTGATAATAAATGGGGATGCGTGATCACGTTAAGAAATAAATGGAAAATAGGATGATGATAGAAGCAAACTTATTAGAGGGAAAATATGAAAACCAACACAATTGATTAAAGTCAAAAAAATTAAAAATTTAAAAACATTTTTGTAAACAGCAGTTTAGTGATAAACTTGCAAAAAGTTACGCAAAAATCGCCAAATTGAACAAACGACAACATTTTACCGTATTTCACACGATTGTGAAATTCTGATGCCTGCGTGTACTTTGTCGCGAACACCTTTTGCAGCGTTGCCTTGATTACTATTAATTTTTCCTGGGTGAAGAAACAAATGATTTCGCTTAAGCACATAAGGCAGCCCTAGTGATAAATCCAGCCACCTTCCTAACTTTAAAAGTTGTGTGATCTGTCTAGATGTGTCTAATTTAAAAGGTTTTCCTGCCAAAGAAGCGCATAGGTTCTCATGAAAGATGGTCGGTTTTTATAATGTTTTAAAGGGCTTTATAAGATTCTAAGAGCAAGGTTGTCTTCCTCGTAAAAACTTTGTATACATTTGTATACATTTGTTGTTTCATATACCGCATAGAAAACATGTATAAACTCTGATAAAAAATTATAAAATCTCGTAAACTTTTCTAACAAATTTTACACGCTTTTTTGGCAGGCGAGCTTCATCTCCTGAATTTAAATAAGAAATATAGATTGAGTGGTACGTTTTTGTAAAGTTGTTTTTATTCTTCATTCCAAGCTGATTTTGATTATTGCTTTAAATTCAATCTTGCACCCTTAATCGATATTGGTTGCTCCATAAAAATAGATGAAATAGAGAATGAATCAGAATGAACATTTTTACATCCTCATACAAATTTATGACGATTGAATTAAAATTCTTTATTAGGATTAGAGGATGCTAAGATGCCATCACCATTATTAAAAAAGTTATATATTATTTATGTAATACAACTATTATTTGCATTCTCTATATCGCCATTTACACACATATCTATTTTTTCTGTCCCTCTAGAATGTAACCCTAAGCGAGGGTGAATTTAATCTCCTACATAAATTAAGTAATGAAACAGTTCAAGTGTTTTTGAGATTCGTAAAGATAATAATATGGTTGTTTTAAGAGTAAAGTATTACGAACATCACCAGGACTTTTCTCGCAATGTGACAACGTTCAATAAAAAGGAAATTCTTCAGCTCCAGAGACCACTGATGACTAAAAATTGTGCGCTTGTGTACAAATAGTCTGTTCCTAAATCACCCAAATTTCCAATGTTTCTCTCTCCATCTTTGTCAAATTAGACGAGTCAGAGAAAGGAACTAATAACGAGTGGTTTAAAAATCAATATTTCTGGAACAAACTCGGGACGGAGAAGGCGTTGACTTGTTGTTCACGAACTAAAAATAACTCACTAGTAGTTAAAGCTTTCTCTTTTTACCGGGTGACTTGGGTTAAAAGAGATACAACTCTCACGAGGTTAGCTCCTAAATTCCGGGACGTACTTCTAGAATTCTGTAAAGTGTTTATATTAGAGGCAAAAAGGTCACCTTGGGCATAGCGCTTTAACAGTGAGAGTAGCAGGATCATTTTTTTAAAGAATAGCTCCCTAATTAAGTAGAGTTTCTTGAGGTTTTCGAAAAGTTTTTAAATTGTTCTTTTAGAGGTTTATTTTTTGGGTAAGTGCAGTATTTATTTATATTATTTTTTTTTATATTAAATGTTATGTTTTCTTTACAAAAAATATTTTACAAAATGCCATTAACAGTTTTTAAATTGAATTTTTAAATTGTAAAAAAAAACTTGTCCTAATTCTGGCGCCCATAAAAATATATCTTGTTGTAAATTTTATGATTTTTTGTGAATGCATCAGATCACGATAATTTTTACAAGTATTTTTATTTAAGGCAGATAACATCATATTGAAAAAAAATTGTGATCTTGTTTATTAGAAAAATACTTTTACGGTATTCAATCAGTGGTGGAATCCTACAAAGAGTTGTTCGTCTCAACCTGTAGCAAACCTTAATAATTTTACAGGAAGTACAATAAGAGGTAAATACTATACTAAATAAACAAATTTTAAATAGGTCCTCTGGATTCAAATGAATTAATTTGGTTTTCAGAATGTGGATATTTTATACCCAGATTATTTTGGGATATTTTAAAGGTCATATGAAGGACATATCACAAAAGAAAAAAGTTATTCCGATCTGTTCTTTATTTTAAAAAGTCAAAACAAAATATTTTTAAATATTAAGACTGTTTACCTTAATTAATACTGGAAATTCCGTATATGGTCATTTTGAACAGAATCCTACTAAATAATATTATAAATACGAAAATTTGTGTGTTTGTTTGTTCCTTAACTACTCACGAACGGTTAAACCGATTTGGATGAAATTTGGTAAGAAGAAAAAGTGTAAACTGAATTGAAACATGGACTATTTCTTATTTTATATTTCGCTCAATAACATCTGTTAAATAACATTATTTTTGGATATCACGAGCGACATCGCGGATGGACGGCTAGAATCAAATAAAAATTTAGGTAATTATAATTAGTGGCAATCGCAGCTTTCCCAAAAGGGGGGAGATTAGGAAATTTTGTAAAAGCGAGGAAAAAGTTTTATGCAAAAGTTTTAAAATTATTGTAACTTTTGGCCCAATAGGGCGCCCCAGGCGAAAATTTTTGAAAAACTATCAAAAATTTTACTGTTTTTATAAAAAATTGGCGATTTTTTAAATAAATTTTCGAAAAACGGGAGAGAGGGGTGATCACCCCCCCCCCCCTCGACCATCACTGTTATAATATGGACATATCCCGAACGGTAAAGTAATGTTAAAATTATAGCCAAGTTGTACAATATTAGAGGATGAGTTTTTTTTTATATTTCATTCATACAACCATATAAAACCTTTTGTAAAATATCCGAAATATAAGCCTCACGATTTTACATGTTGTAATTTTTTTATTACCACACCCTGCAAGTCTGCGGTAAAATATAGTACTTACCGCACAAAAAGTCGTGCGGTAAACATTAGTTACCAAATGGCTGTCCGTAATTGTGCTTCTTCCATGTTATTTTTCAATTGGCAAATATTTGGAGCAGTATAATGATCGATAATAGAGTTAATTTTTAATTAATTACTTTTGATAACGCTTGCATTATTAACTGTAGTATCTTCCAATTATTTTAGTTAATACAAACACAAACAATTTTTTTAGTTGATAATTTTGTCAATTTATAGATAACCCATAAGGACTGCTATATTATGTAAGATTTTGCGGGCCCCTGGCCAGGGATGCGAACATAGGAGGCAGCAATTTGGCTGTAAAATGAAATTATTTAATAAAGAAAATTAATAAATTCCCACCCAAAAAGAAATGCCCACAGTTTCCAGACGGTTTCTGCGCTTAAGATAAAAGTGGTTGCGCGCAAATAAGTTCACTAGTACACGGGCGAAAACTAAGAAATTATTAGTAATGCCGTTTTTTATCCGTTTTAAATGATTTTAAAAAAAATGCTTTATTTTTTTTTCTGTGCAACAAAAAATTGAATTTAGCGCCAAAGTTAAAAGTGAGAAAATTCAATGTTTCGCACTGTCAATTTTGTTGCTTTTATTTCACTACGAAGCATGGGAAGAAGGCTGCAAAATGGCAGAACTTTACTTTTTTGCACGGGGTGGCAAAACTGCTAGGGTCTGCCCGCACTGAAAAAAATATCGTACATAGTATTAATAACAGGCGTTTATTATTTTTTTAATAGATAATTATACATCAATAACACGTAACTGTGACAAAAATCGAATAAAAGTTATAAAAATTGTCATATACAGTAATTAAATTAATAAACGGAGGTTACGAAATCAATGAAAAATATTTCTTGACATTTTATAGAGAGTTGTTATTAATAGTATGTACAGGTTATGGAGATAATAAAAGAGCATATGAAATAAATAAAACATGTGACTCCTTCGATGGGCACAGTTTGTTTAGTAAACATTTTTCGTGTTGCTGTTTATGAAAATAAAAATAAAAATAAAAAATAATTGGAATAACCTAAGCTCTACAGTGAAATTGGGGTATTGAAATAACGCTCACCATTCAAATCCAGCTCAGATGATTAAGTAGTAGATAATGAGTTTATATATTTTTTTAATTTCTTTATAAAGTTTTAAGTACAACTTATTGGTTTTTAACTGAATAATAAAAACTTTTGTGGACTTTTTGTTTTTTAAATTAATTTTTTGCAATAAAAAAAATGTTGTACCTTTTTGGTAAATAAATATAGGACATTTTAATTTTTACTACAAACGAAAACAAAAATTTAGTACAAACAGCTTTTTTGTGAAATTTTATGGTAACGTTTTTACTTTTGTTTTTTTTAAAAAGTAAAACGTTAAACAATATTTTTTTATGATAGTGTAATAGTAGTAGTAGAAATTTTGGTTTCAATATTTTGCTATATATAAATTTTAATAAAAACTTTTAAAAGTACCGTTAAATTCAAGCATCCAAAATTAGTCGCTGGTATCTTATTTGAAAACAAAAGAACCACTGCGGTAGTATTTATTTTGCGCCTGACTCTACATACTGTCATGATAACCCTTAAACTGTAAACTTAAGAATAAGCAAAATTAAGAAAAGTTCAAATTAACAGCAAACTAAAACAAACTTTAAAAATTCTTAATCTTGACCTCTGTTCCAATTTGCAAAAATACTTTATCATAATATTTAATGCAGATATTTTTATCTATAAAAGCAAAAGGAAAATAAATAAAGAGTCAGTTTGGTTTTTTTTCTTTCCTTAATAATATAACTAAACATTTCGCTCAGCGCTCAATCAAAAAATGGTTTTGGAAAACGGTAATTAAAACATCTCTTTATTATTAGTATTCTACAGAATTTGGCCATGTTTGGTCAATGTTAAATTTTTAGTCCACCATACCATTGTGTAAAGAAGTTTATACAATGATCATACTAATACGGTATGGGGTTCTATTAAAATCGTGAAATTTTGACTTTTCCTAATTTTATCAAAAATGAGTTACTAAGGTTCCAAAACACCTTAATCGACGAAAAAAAAATTGTCTGTCGGTATACACGATAACACAAAAACGCCTCAATCGATTTTAACGAAATTTGGTACAAAACTCCTCTGTCGGCTGACTATGAACTGATTAACTTTTGGGTATGGCGGTGGGGGGTTGAAGGGGGGAAAAGGGGAATAAAATATTTTAAAAAATTGTAACTTTGGAACAAAAGCAGGCAAGAGTTATTTGAAAAAACGTTAAAATATATTAATTTTTTTTTTAATTTTCGTAAATATTACCCAAAAATTTTGTTATAAGGTTCAAATTTTCTAAAGCTACAGCTTTCGAGATATTTTAATTTCCTTTCTAACACCAATTTTTTTCAAAAAGCTGCCAGTCAAATTTTCGAAAATATTTTTTGTAAAAGTGATTATTGGTAGTTGCTACTTTTTTGCTGGTTTCATAGTTCAATATAAGGTAAAAATTTTGAGGTAAAACGAGTCCTTACCGTGATTTGAGTTAAAACAATTATGAGTAGTTAGTCTCAATTTAGAGAAAAATTGCAAAAAAGAATATTTTTCTCAAAATTAAGTTTTTTCAAGTAATTCCCATGTTTTTCATTTTAAATTAAATTTTTTTTGTAAAATTGCGCTTGCATGGGTAATTTTGGCCCTAAAGAACCCCGCACACAAACACCGATAAATTTGGATCAGGACAAATTTAATAATATTCTGGTATGTCCTAGTGCAAGTCAATATTAGTATTCTGAAATATACTTCACGTAAAGTCAGGAAAAATGCCCAATAGTGTACAAAGTTGCGTTTTCCGGAACGCGGAAGCAATTAGACTGGAGGCTAACGACGCGAAGCAAAGAAATTTTGAGAAATCGGCATTACCTACGTGGTAGGAACTATAATTTTCTTCCGAAAGCAAAAACTAATTTTTGATTTCTTTAGGACGCTTCAAAAGGAAAATGGGCACCAAGGAGGCACTATTATCTCTTGTTTCCCCACCGGCCAAGGATTCGGGCAGCAAAGTGACAGTGGTGGGAGTAGGACAAGTCGGAATGGCTTGCGCATTCAGCATTTTGTCCCAGGTAGAGTAACCTTTTTTGTACAGGGTGATTTTTTATAACCTTACCCCGCCGTAACTTTTTTACTGTTTGCCATAAAAATATGAAACAAAAACTGAAATAATTACTAAGATCATGGCTCATTTTTTTTTGACAACTGTCACTTGGTATCACATAGAGCAACATGAATGATTTTTTAGATAACACCCTATGTAATTTTTATTTAACTTTTACAAAAGAAAAACTCTAACCATATCTCACACTTTGCGTCTGCGATTGATAGTTTTCGGGATAAAAATTAGAATTCGTAAATTTCAGGGTCAATAATATTATTTATGCACTTCAGGGATTAAATAGGTAATTTTAATCCCTCTTTTTAGGGACTAAAGTGACACTTTTAATCCCTAAGGGATTCAAAGCAAATTTAATCCCTGAGGGATTAAAAATAAATTTAATCCCTCAGCTTATGCATTAGAAGTAAATTTAATCCCTCAGGGATTAAAAAAAACTAATCCCTGGAAAATTATAATTAAATTTATGGCAAGTCAAGCCAAACAGCACTTGCTCTTGGCCAAGATTTCATTCTTAGCACCCTTTCTTGTAGTTGACGAACCATTTGGCGTAGGAATAACGTAATTTTAACAAAGATCTTTTCCTAAAGCGCATAAAATAGTATATAAACCTCGGGACTAAAGTGTCGTTTAATCCCTTAGCGAATTGTAGCCCGACCGTAGGGATTAAATGTGGCACTTTAGTCCCTAGGTTTATAATGTACTATTCCACCTTTCTCAAGTTAAAAACCTCATGAAAGTTAGTGAGTTTTTATGATGTTTTATAGGGTTTTATAAGGTTCTACGAAACAGGTTGTCTTTCTCGTCAAAACTGATAGAAAAAATCTATGCGTTATGAGATTTGTCTAGGTTTTTATAAGTTTATTTCGCATATGACATAAAAACATATAAAATCTGATAAAACATTATAAAATCTCGTAAAACTTTTCTAAGAGACTTGCCGCGGTTTTTTTTTTGGGCACGGTTATAATAAAATAAACCTACTTAGATCTAAGTATCATTGATCCTACGATTCAAGAATTAGGTCAGTCATGCCACACCCCCCTCAAAAAAATTTCGAACTTTCATATGCTTATAAATTTGAACTAATTTCGAACAAATTTTGTATAACTTTAAAAAAATTTTAACCACCCTAATTTATGTGATTTTTTATATTTATTCAAAATATTTTTGTTTAACAATGTTTTTCATTTTTTGACCGGATTTCCGGTTTTTTTTGGATTTTTGACTGACCTCAAGAATAAAAATCAGTGGTAGAATGAAAGTGTTACAAAGATAAAGGAAAATAATGCAGGATGAGTAGGAATAGAAATATGCTTTTTATTTCTTGTTAGATTTTTACTCATAATAAAAATATTGAACATTTCTTTTAATCTTTGTATATTTTAGGGCGTTTCCAGCGAAGTGGCTCTGGTCGACGTAATGGAGGATAAACTCAAGGGAGAGATGCTGGACTTGCAACATGGCGCTTTGTTCTTAAAAAACGCACACATTACTGCCAGTAAAGACTATGCCATCACCGCTGGGTCCAAGTTGTGTATTGTTACTGCAGGTACATACCTATACATTTTTTGAATTACGTGACTTTTTATTATATTAGGTGTCATATTCATATACAAAATTTTTGGATTTTGGATTTTATTCTAACTTAATTTGTGAAATAAATGTAACTTTTTCTTTATTTCGGAAAATAAAATTCAAAACCCAAACTAAATTGCAGCCACTTCATACTGATTAGTTAGGATTAAATCTTTTGCAACAAATTTCTGTAATTAAACTGGTACCTATAGAATATTAAAAAGTTCGAAAATATTGACACAAACCAAAAAATCAGTGTAAAAATATCCAAAATACAAAAAAAAAGGAAAATTTTTTTAAAAACAATTTATATTCCAGAAACACTAATAACATTTCTAACATCGTTTTTGGATACTATGATACCACGTTTTTATGACAGGTGTCAGGCAAAAAGAAAACGAAACCCGCTTGGACCTGGTCCAACGCAACACAGAAGTTCTAAAACACATCATTCCGCCTCTGGTCAAATACTCCCCGGACACCATCATTCTTTTGGTCAGCAACCCAGTGGATATTCTAACCTACGTCGCTTGGAAACTGAGCGGTTTGCCAAAAAACAGGGTGATTGGCAGCGGTACTAACCTGGACACGTCACGGTTTAGGTTTCTGATCTCTCAGAGGTTGGGCGTGTCGCCTGGCAGTGTTCACGGATGGATTATTGGGGAGCACGGCGATTCAAGTGGTAAGATTCTTTTATCTTCTAAGTTTTCATGAAAAACACAGTCGTCCTAAAACACATAATTCCTGCTCTGGTTAAACACTCCTCTGACACCATCATTCTCGTGGTCAGTCTAACCTAAAGACCCTGTATACGATTTTTGACAGTTATTGTTTTACTAGAGGTGGGCAACTCATATTTCCCTCTCTTTCTAGTTTTTTTCATATTTTCACGTAAAACGGATTTTATGAAATGGACTGATGTTTTGTTGTCTCTTTTTATAATTTCCCCAGACACTTTTTGAAAGATTGATTTTTTTTGGGTTAGTAAAAGATGTCAAGCTTTGACAAGAAAAAAACAAAAACAGACAGTGGATACACAGGGTAGATATTAAAAATGTAAATAATAGGTAAAATCATAAAGTAAGGTCTTTACTTTATGGTAAAATATAAAGACTCCTATGAGAAATATCGGAATCTTCAGATTCACAATTCTGGCACACAAATAAGGGGTTGTTTTTGGCACATTTGGAGTGAGCCCATTCTTTACATTGCCTGCATTGTAGCCACTTCACTTCACTTTCTTCAAGTTTATGCTTCTGTTTTTGGCATGTTTTCTTTGAAGTGGTTTTTCCCCATGAGATTTTTCTTAAAAGATTTATTATTTTTGTTTACAAGACGTTCTTCCAGCAACATCTTTTCAGGGGTGTCTGTAAGTATAGCGGCCGTTCCCTTTTGTCGTCCAACATTCTTGGGCTTCGTAAAATCTGCCTTGGGTAGAGGCCTAATATTTTCGGAGTAAATTTTTTATTAGGAGGTTCTTGGTTAGTCTTTGAAGAACCAGGTGGGGTTGACTGGTCTTTAGATTTTTTGTTTGGAGGTTCTTCATAAAGTTCTGGAGAAAAAGGTGGAGTTGAAGGGTCTCTAAGAAAGGAAACTTGCCTTGAAGTTGATGCTATTGGGGACGATGTTTTCTGTACAGCGACTGAATCTGTTGAAGGAGCGGGATCGTTGTTATAATTATTTTTCAGAGGTCTATTTCTTACGGTACTTGGAGCAAATTCGTCTTCAGTAAAAACCTCTCTGTTATACGGATAAATTCCGGTGCAGTTAAAGTCAGACAATATATTTCTAGAAGTTATAGCTGGAGGTAAAGCATTTCGGTTGATTTCAGGAATGTTGTAAATCGTCATCCTTTTTCCGGGATTGTTTCTTATGCAGGTGAATGGCCCATACACGGTACGGTCCAGCGGCTGAAGCTTGTGTGACGTGTGTGGAGGAAATGACAAAAGGGTTATGAAATTTTCCAAAATAAGCAACACTTGATTATTTTCTGCAGGTTTGACATATTTTGCAAAATGCCTTATAAATATCAAAAAATCATCTAACTTCATCCAACCGCTCTTGTTCGCTAATTCCAAACATCCTGGTGGCCCATCCCTAACAAAACGGTCATGATATCTGAATAAAGGAAATATGAACATCGGTGGAATGCTGTT
The DNA here is from genome assembly GCA_963921995.1 of Oxystoma pomonae. NCBI lineage: Eukaryota > Metazoa > Arthropoda > Insecta > Coleoptera > Brentidae > Oxystoma > Oxystoma pomonae. The sequence goes on along the minus strand of OY998169.1, from coordinate 81,859,078 downwards.
TCCTATTGCGTTGACAGCTAAGCACATTGTTACTAAAGTGCCTCTTTCTTGGGAAGTTATGGTTCCCACTTGCTTAACCCCTTTTCTAGCGATCACTTTCGAAGGCTTTTGTACCGTTGTGCAGCCTGTCTCATCCACATTGTATAAGCTTGTGGACTAGGCTGTTCTAATAGACAAAGTGGAATTTCTTTTGAGAAACGCTGTTAGCCAGTCTTTTTAGTATTCCAGTTTTTTGGGTATTTCAAGTTATTGGTTGACGCAAACACATAGGCCAGTTTTCTCATTTCCTTTGTGGAAAGACCGAAATACAACTTGGATGCGTTCTGCGCATACCTGCCTAATTCTAATTCGTTCCTTAGAGAATACTTACTTACTTTTTACCTTTTATTGACCGCAGCTACTTTGGCTATTTGGTCAGAATTTGCCATACGGCAATATTTTTAGACTGATACCGACTGTATACCACCCTACCCCACTCACCAGACGGGTCTAATGAGCACCCCCCAGGAAGGCAGTTTTTCTTTTCCTGGGGAGGGATCTTTAACGTGCTCCACTATCAATATATGGATCACACGGGACCGTCCTCTTAACGTCCTCTCCGAGGAATCGAATTAGCCTGCCTTCTAGCTAACTCGGCCTACTCCGCTTCATACTGCGTTTTACCTTAATCTTACAAAGAAAAGAAAACATTCATTCGCCAAGCTGGAAAATTAATAAAAATAGCCGAACTTGCGAGGTAAGTGAGCTACAAGCAGTAGGTACAAATAACATATGAGTTGCTCACCTCTAGTAAAACAGTAAATGTCAAAAATCGTATACAGGGCCTTTATTCTAACCTACGTTGCTAAGTTCAACAGGGCGAGTTTGTAAAGACAACAAATTTTTTTTACCGATTACGATGTCAGTTTTGTGACAAATCAGTTAGATGAGCCATCAAAAATTAAAAAATACGAAAAATTGAGGCAGAATTTAGCTATAGCCTAGATTTTTTTTGACAGTACAAATCGGGTTCTAATTTTGTAAGAAAATACACAGTTGTTAAAAAAAACGATTTTTTTCCGTTTATTTTTTGTATTTTTTTTTACAGTGGCTGTTTGGTCGGGCGTCAACGTCGCCGGCGTGCGCCTGCGCGAAATCAATCCCGACATCGGCACCGACAATGACACTGAACACTGGAAGGATGTCCACAAACAGGTCGTTGATTCTGGCTACGATGTCATCAAACTAAAGGGATACACGTCATGGGCTATCGGGCTAAGCGTGTCGTCATTAGCCTCCAGCATTCTGCGAAATTCGAACAATGTCCATGCTATTTCGACTCACGTGAAGGTAATAAGAGTTTATAGTTTTTAAATATTGGGTGTGGTTTTAGCGGGACAACTTGTCCAGTTAGCGTAGATCGGGTTAAAAGTCCGCATTTAATTACAGTTGTATTGTTCACAAACTATGAGATACTATACAGGGTGTTTCAAATTCGATGCTCACCATGGGGATCTCCTAAACGGTAGGAGATACGAAAAGGTTTAAATTAGGACAAAGTTGCGCAATTTGATGCTTTGCTCAAACTGAAAAAAATTTTTCAAATTCCGGAGATAGGCGGAAAAAACCGAAATCTTCATTTTTAGTTTTTATTTTTCTGCGCCCTTATTCCTAAAGCTGTCAAAAAACGCTTAAAACAGGCACTTTTTTAAGATCTACCTAGTGAGAGGTCATTTTGCAACCTTTTTAATTTTTGCTTTTAACTTACTTGCTTTTAACTTACTCAAGATATTTTTTTATAACCAAATAACTTTACCTAATATTTTAAAAATACGTTTTTCTCTTTGTTTTTTTATTCTTTAAATTTGGGCTGATTATGGTCAATTAACTCAAAACGTCAGGTTCTTGTCAAAATGATGTTGTAAAATATCTGTTATTCTTTATGGACCAAACGGCAGGAGAAAAAAAAGCATGTGTACATAAGAAAAAATGAACTTGACTGTGCCCCTGTCACACGGAAATGTCAAATCTCAAAAATGGACATCTCATTAGGTAGATCTTAAAAAAGTGCCTGTAGAAAGTTTTAAGCGTTTTTTTACAGCTTTAAGAATAAGGGCGCAGAAAAATAAAAACTAAAAATAAAGATTTGCGTTTTTTTCGCCTCCTTCCCAAAACTACCCGGAATTTGTAAACTTTTTTTTGGTTTTGAGCAAAGCGTCAAATTGCGCAACTTTGCTCTAATTTAAACCTTTTCGTATCTCCTACCGTTTAGGAGATCCCCATGGTGAGCATCGTATTTGGAACACCCTGTATATCTAGTACAGTAAAAATTGTCATAAATAAAGGGGGGGGGGGTACCTTAAAAAAAAAATCCGGGGAGGCTAAAATTTGTATATATTGTTGGGGAAGGTCTAAAAGTAAGATCACCAAGTTTGTGTTTCCCCCACTCCTAGGGAACTATCCTCCATTTTGAAAAAACTTTGTAATTGACTTTTCTCCATTTCTGTTGATCGAAGGCGAAAAAGTCTGAAAACAAAAATATTCGGTATAAAATTTTCAACATTTTTGTTCAAATGCTTAACTTTCTGTAGTTAGTTTCAGTTTTAACGTATTTTGACCAAGAAAAAGTTATTTAAAAAAAAACTTTAAATAAGAAAGTTGCTCTATCTCGGCAAAATACTATAAAAATATGAATATTGTTTATAATTAATTAAACAGTCTCTCAGCTACGGCGACTGAAAGTCGGAAAAAATTTTTGAGAACCGCTTTCTGGGCATGCATGAAGTCGCGTGTTCTTGATTATATATTATTATTTAAAGCAAGAGCCCTAAAAATGAGGTATAAAATTAAAGCTTGTAACGTGCACTACACAAATGACCCCGTCTGACGGCATGAAAATTTCCGAAAGTATCTGACAGACTGACATTTAATCTTTTTTTTTTTCGTAACTTCAACGCCCTCTTTTTTTTTAAACTAACTACAGGAAGTTGAACCTGTAAAAAACAATATTTGCAAATTTTATGCCAAAGGTTTTTGTTCCTACACTTATTGCTTGCCTCCGACCATCAAAAATGGAGAAAATCGGTACCAAAGTTTTTTTAAAATGCGGATACTTTCCGAGGAGTGGGGGAAACACAAGCTCGGGAATTTTACTTTCAGACTCCCCAAATAATATACAAAAAAGACTGCCTCTTCGTTTTTTTTTCGACTTCAAATGAAAATTTTACACTACTACCATCAATTATGTAAAACCATTTTTTCCAAATTTGACCCCTCACTTCCCCAGCAACACTTTATAACATTTTTGGAACACCTTCGTGATTATCTGTAATTGGCTGGATTCCTCATCAGAGCAGGAAAAAGTCTCTGCTATCCATTTGTAAGTAGGTGTTTATAGAATACAAATTGTAACAACTCGTTTTTGAACATGTTTTGGTTGGTTCACACTCTGTAGCAATAACCCCGCGGGGTTTTTATTACACTATTACCTCTGGTTTTTATGTAAATTTTAACTTAAATTCACTGAAGTGCTCCTTTGTTTCTTTTTGCAAATTAAAAACAAAAAAGTTTGGTTAGTTATCATGGTTCCCACCAAAATTTACCTGTCAATTTTTTTTTTGTTGGTCATTTTGTTTTAGTTTGGTGGCAAACCTTTTTGCTACTCAGCCTGTCAAAGTCGGAAAATGGTTAACTAACACCGCCAGAATTGCTTAAATTGTGTTGCCAACTTCAGAATCGACTTTGCGGACTTTTATTCGATGCGGCCCTTTGCCCTAATCTACACTTAGTTTACGCATGGAAAACTCAATTAGTTGACTCAATTTCAATATGGTACAAAATGCAACTGTTAATGTCAAATTTAATTTATTTTATTGGATTGGATAACAACTGTACATCTTCGATTACTAATAATTAATAAAAATGCATGATTTAACAAATATTTCAAAAAAAGTAGCAAATAACATATTTTATGTATAATTTTAAAATTTAGCGGTGTGTAGGTTTAGAATTTAAAAACAGTGGTGGCGTGTATTAAATGGTTTTACGGTAAGTTAAATAAGTAAAAAAAATAAAACATGTTTCGAGGCTGTATATTTTCATCTTCAGGGACACCACGGTATCGAAGAGGACGTGTTTTTGTCGATGCCTGCAGTGATCGGTGCAAGCGGAATCTCACATTTGGTCTCTCAAAAACTCAGCGAAGAAGAAATATGCAACTTGCAAAATTCAGCTAACATCATGCATAAGGTTCAAAAGCACTTGAAGTCTCATTAAAGTACTTAAAAAAAATTTTTTGCCTCTAATTGCAAAACATAATCAGTAAATTTAAAAAATACTATGTCAAATTATATAGGGCTTTTTTTCAAATTTTTTGTTTAATTTAATTTTTTTAAGAACCATTACGTATTTACACATGTTAAATTGTTTTGGATACTTTTACATAGGTAATTAATCTGTGTGTGTGTGGAGAGAAACTTTTCGCATCCGATAAGTGATTTTTTTGTCAGATATTCCTTTTAAATAGTATTAGGTACACGAACTATACTATCCAAAATTTAGTTTTTTAAATTCCTTTAAAAACTGCTACTCGTTCTACATTTTCGTATTCTGACAGTTTTCTCCTCACTTGCAGCATAAATTATAGTTTATTTACATTTTTTTAGTTTGGAAAAGTCTTCTGTATGTTTTACCAATTTTAAAACTCAAGACTGCCAAAAAATGTGATCTTTCCTTGTCTCAATTTATTTTTTCCATTTCGGATAAGACTTATTATATTATAAGATTTTTTTTGGTTTATTTTTGTTACTAACAAGTCTAGATTCTCTTGTTTTGTTACTTTAACGCTTAATACTATTTTGTTAACTATTTATTTTATTTCCAACAACCAAGACTATAATATTTTATTGTACTTTAGAACTTTAAGTTAAATAAGTTTGTAAAAAAAGTGTTGCGAATGAGAACAGTATTAATATTTGCACACATTTTATTACCTAGCTTTTATAATATTTCTACTTTTACACAGTTTATTAGTCTATTTTTCTATGGGTGTTTACTTTTTAAACTTATTTTTAGTTTTATGCAAAGATATTGGCTTTTTATTATTTTAAGTTTAAATAACGAAATAAATATAGTGGTAATTTTCATATTATTTATAATAGATTTTGTAAAACAATATTTAGCTAAATAAATTGATTTAAACATTTTCCTTTTTATGCTTATTTTTTGCGTGCTGACTAATATAGCAAATAAGAAGATTTGATCACAATGGTGCGCATGCCCGTGATGGTTAAATTTTTTATTTTGTATTCATTTAAAAAAAATCCAAATTTTTCTCCAGATTTTATACGTTTACCTTAGTGTTATTTACAACATACTTAAAGCCTAGAAAAAATCATTTTTTTAAGAAGTAAGTGTTTTGGATATGTTTATATATCGCCTGTGTATTTTTAAGAATGTAAGTTATGATTTATATAACTTTGATTTATTTGAGCTTCTTTTGAAGTACGAGTTTTATTTTTTTTAGTCAGCTCAATATTAATAATTATATTCGTACAGTTAATATTGTACCTGCATAGTATTTAACTGTAGGTATAACTTTAATAATGTAGACGAGTAATTTTGGAAATAAGTGGCAAATGCCAGAAAGCCCATTCTTATAAAACACAGGGGATATATACAACAATTTTTATTTTCCTGTGAAATGTAACAACCATGTTCTCTTTTTCGTCAGTCACTCTTTTTTCCAATAATAAATTAATTGAAGATTATTACAGGGAAGTAATAAAAAAGATAAAAAATAGGGTAAAAAAGCAACCCTAGTGGTTAGTTTTATTATATTAACATAAGAGAAGAAAACATAAATAAATTTTATAAAAGTCGAGATAAGAGTATTTTGTTTTAATATTTTTAAATAAGGCGAAATAAGGTTTAATTTTGAAAATATGTCTTTGAATGTTTTTTAAATAGATGTAAATGGTGTATTTGTTTCAGTAATATTGGTAGCTTGTTATATCATATAAAAATATTTTTTCCCAGTATTACTGTTCAATTGTATTGGTTGAAGTTGATTATTTTGTCTACTAAAATTGTTGGTTCTTTGCAGGTGCATAAAAAACTATTAATCACCTACAAACAAATGCAAAAAAAATTTTTTTTACGAAATTATAATTTTCTTTTTAAGAAATCCCGGGAAACGTCGTTTCCTAATACTTTTATTTATCATTCTGTTTTTTCTCCATTTATTTTCTATTTAAATTTTGGCGGTGAAGATTACGTACCTTTCGAAAGGGCTGTGTCTAACAAAAATTCCAATACCTGCAGCTAAAAAGTGTTCGGTTTTTTTTTTCTAAATCCTACTTTAAATACTAAGTTTAGTAAATAAAGTAATTTAAAGAAAATGCGCAGCTACACTGAGAAAATGTGGCCAATATTTGGGGCTACCAGAACTCACACCGTGCGTTACTATAGCTCACTGTATGATTGTCCCAAACCATTTAAATTTAGGCTACCATAATTCAGGCATGGCACTGCCCCAGCCCAGTTTCATATATTAACTTTTTGGGTCTGATAATTCACGGTTTGGGCTACGATAACTCAGGGCCTGAATTGTTCTAACTCATGATCATGGTTTATTTTTTTCCGCCGTCTAGTAACACCCAGGGATTTACACATGTGAATCCGATTATAGGCGGTACTTGCCGAATGTCGAGTTTTGCACATATTCGGGCTTGCGGGTTGCTTTGGCTGGCAGTTGCTAGCTTTATTTCCAGTTGTGATGTAGTTAGCGTAGGTCATATGTGCCAGTATCCTGGCCGGTGCAGCGGCATGTTCACGAGTGAAAAATATTAACGTTTTTTATTTTATTTTCTAAATAATATGAAAGTGTGGAGTGCGAAATGTATAGGGTCTGTTTTGTATTTTAAACAGTTTGGCTGAGACTTACTAACTATATATATATATATATGTATATATAAAACTGTCATTTTCCTGAGCAAATTAGACTTAGAAACGGCTTTAGCGTTATAGTTCAGTTTTGTTTTTAAAACACCATATTTATATTAAAATATTTGATTTTGTTTATGTTTTTCACAGTAAAACATTTTCAAACGCGATATTTTAGATTTTTTTTTAAGTTTTTTTTATTTAAGGGCTTATCCATTATAAACCTTATCGTGTTATCTGAAATTTGACATTTATAATTTACAAATTTCATAGATATGTTTTGTTATTTTCAACGTAACACCTTGCTTATTGTGTGCTTTTTCTGAATTTAAGAGAAATTTAAAAAATCTCGTTTAATTTTTAAGTTATTTAGCATTGTTGGCAAGGGTAAAGCGTGACTACATGTACAAAGCCTAAGATTTCTAATATCAAATATGTCACAAAAAGTAATATTTCTTTTGAATGCCTATTTAACTTTAGATTAAGAGTCAAAAATTCTATACTTTTTTTAATGGATAACGCTGTATAGTTAGCTATTTATTCATTATATTTTGTATACAGTCAGCCGGGGAGACTTGAGAGTCAAGGCTTAGTTGGATTTTGTTTTATTTTATTTTTTTTTTAGAAAAACACGATTCACATTTGACTAGTTGACGCTATATTTTTTTATCTCTAGTAGCGTTCGTACTGGAGATGACAATTAAGATTTTTTTCTTTGCATTCACATTTATTTCGTCGACTAAAACATTTTTAACCTTGCAGTTTCTTATAAAAAATAAAATGAAAAATAAAAATAAGTTTTATTTTTTTTTATAAAATACTAGTATAGTCATTTGGGGTAACTTTGAACCACTGTGGGTGACTGAGCAACTTGGAAAATTAGATGTTGGAACTTTTCATATGTCTAAAGTGGCTCAAAGTTACCCATAATGGTTCAAAGTTACCCCGACTGACTATACTACAACTCAGATGCTGAGTTCTGGTAGCCCAAAGGTAATGTTCTCACAGCCCAGAACGTGAGTTACCACAACCCAGATGCTGAGTTCTGGTAGCCGAAAGGCAGGGTTCTCCCAGCCCAGATCATGAGTCACCACAGTGTTTATGCATATTTTAGGCTACTACAACACGAACCGTGTTTCCCTGCAATCCCTTGAACTTGGTTCTCACAGCCCAGAGGTCTGGGCTGTCCTCTATTGGCAACACGGTTGGGTCTAGGAGAACACATATTTGAGTTGTTGTAGCCTACCATTTTTCTCAGCGTATCTACAGCTAAGCTTAAAAACATTATACTGAGTGAATAAGACATTTATTTTTTTATTGGCGCGACCGTGTTCAATTCAGCGAAAAGCAAATCATTATCAAATTTTTTTTCAGGGCCTGAACGGCATCGAACACGACGTCTTTCTCTCCGTGCCTACAGTATTAGGAGAACGTGGCGTAGTAAGCATCGTCAAACAGAATTTGACAGAAATAGAACACGAAAAGCTATTGAAGTCTGCCAATCTTATGGCCGAAGTTCAAAAAGGTCTCAAACATATTGAACAGTAACTGAGTTTAGTTTTTAACATATGTTTTTTGATCTATGCTCTTAAATATTTCGAATCCCATCCTGACCGCGTCTCGACCTCTTGAGCCAATCGTCATTAGCGTCGATTATTACGCGCTGGTTTGCTATTGGACAAAGTTCAAAAAGGATGTAGGGCCGGGTTCATCGTCATTCCGGGGGCTCCTTCTTTTTTGGGTAATGTAAATCCTTATGGCAAAGGAAGGAGGGATTATGTGCCGTATTTAATCTTAAAAATGTTTGCACCTTTAATAAAATTAAATTCATCAATGCACGATCATAGTGTAAAAAGATTGTAACAAATGTTTCATATTTTAAGTATCAGCAATGTTGCGTTATAACTATATATTTTATATTTTACCTTTACAAAGTAATTTCGTAATATTTTTGTGGCTGTTTAAGGTTACTAACTTAAAAAGTATTTTCTAAACTTTGACTGCCTTTATAACTAAAATACCTCAAATTAAACATTTGCAAAAAAACATTTTCTTGAAAAAACAAATACTTTTACGCTCCAAGTAGCATTTATTTTTTTATATAGAGTTCCGTATTAGACTGAAATAACAGCATTTTATTTTTAATTCATTATTTTTATTTCTTTTTTAGGCATTGAATTTTCTTAGTTCCAAGAGTATTTTGAAAATGTCGTGTTCCTTGATTTTCAATATTACTAGTCAAAATTATTTATTCATATTTTATGTTTTTAGGTTAACAATATTGTAAATGTTGTCTGTTTTGGTTTATATTTAAATAGTCTATTTACTTATATTTTTCTGTATGTTGGATTAACTTAATAAAAAAAAGAAAGCATATCCTCAGAGCATATTTGTGTAGCTTTTATTTGATTATTACGAAGATGCAAAAGGGTGGACGGCCCAAACAAAAAAAAATTAAAACAAGGCAGGCGCACGAAATAAGGCCCATATAACTTTAACTTAAACTCATGGTTAGGCAAAATATCCGAAATTTCTAAAATCAATTCATCGTCAAACCATTTTTTAACAGATTCGTAATCTATATCCGTCTGAAACGATCATAGCCCTCGAGGTGTTAAAGGATCTGGGTTGAGTTTCACTAACGTGAATACATCGGAATGTTCTAAACTGACCGAATATCGCGCAGCAAGGGTTTACAAATTGCAATTTTGATGAAAAATGGATTTGTTGAATTACGTTTTTTAAAGTGAATTTTTCTTACGATGAAAATTTTTATAAAAAATGGTTTGATAAAATTTAACCAATTTTGAACATAGTGACTTACTTTAAAGCCCGAAAAATAATACTGACACTTGAATTAAAAATTTGATAACTTAAGAGTAATTTGCATGTCAAGAGTGTTTAGATCTGCGATATAATTTTTAACAATACAGAGGTATATTTTGAAAAATAAAACTCGAAAATTTAAGAAGGGTCTATTTAGGAACAAAGGCCCTTTAAAAAAGAACAATTAAAAATGAGAAGAAGACAAATTAATTTATTTTTTACTGTTTAATTATAAAAAATAAATCAACCTACTTAAAACCCAATAGGTACTAAAAAATCAACTTTAACTAAAACTAAGTTTTACATAAAACACACTATAGGTAGTAAAATATCAATATTATCTAAAATCAAGTGGATGTTTTATATTAGGGTACTTGGTAAAACGCCCTGTTTTAATTTTTTTTTTAAAACACAAAGTATCTAACATAAGTCAAATCTTCCAAGGCTGCCGTCAAGCAGAAGGTTCAGATAGTGTTTTAAGATATAACAAAAACAACGTGCATGGTCTGGACGCTAACGCATCTCTTACAATTTTTCGGAAGCCAGCTGGCGGCTCGACAACTTGGGGCGCCGCGACATGTATACCGCTCATGACCGCTTGTGCACGTGTCGGTCGACAGGCGGGTGGGCGCGAGTATTTTACCTGTAATTTAAAAAACAAGTGTTAAACGCAACCGGGATCCGAACCTGCGCGTCCCGGGTGAGAGTCTGATACTTTACCTTTACCACTACGCCACGAGCCTTATTCTATATCAAATGTCTGTATTTTAACTTCAACCGTTGCGAACCATAGAAATATGATTTATTTCTATGTTGCGAACTCGCTGCGAGAAAGGTTGCGTAGAGCTGGTGCCTACGAAGCAACAAAACGCTTAATACCCAACTAGCAATTTGTCGACGTCTCAACGTTGTGCACCGCGTGCCAACGTTGCGTCGCAACGTTTACTTTTACTCAGACACCACCCACTTTTGCACCAATTTGGTGGATGATTTTTTGATTGAGTCAACGTCGCGATCGCGACTACAGTTGAAGTAATAGTTCAATGGGTTTTGGAGTACAATTATTTGTTCAAAATACTATTCATTACGTAAAATTATAAATACACTATTCGACTACAAATTAAACTATTTCTAACACCAGCATATTATTAAAATAAAATGATATTCTATGTCATATATCATGTTTTGCATCATCATAACATGCGAACCAATGCCAAAATATATAAACAGACTTAGTTCGTAGCTCTAAAAAACAAGCGCGCCCTCGATTCAGATGATTTTATGAAATTAAAAAAAAAAATCATGATTTAAAAATCGCTTCGAAAATCCTCTAAAGATGTTGCTTAGGATTCCTAAGAACAAAATACGGATTTTTATATGCAAAAAGATCGTAGTTTATTGTAGAAAAAAAGCAAAAAAATAATTTTTAATGTTTGTCTACAAATTAGCATACAATAGTTTTAACAATCAATCATGGCGGCACTTATTAGTTTCTATGACAACCAAAGGAGTCCCGTGTCTCGACTGCTTTAACTACTTAAATGTGTTTTGAACGGATCCCCTAACTTAAAAGACGCGAACACGCCTCAATTTTTACCCAATCGAAATTGTTCCACAGTTTGGCTTTCTGCTGCTCACCTAATTTCCATCCTTGTTGGACACTGGGGAATCACCTTCAATGACAGCTGTTACATGTCAAAATATCGAAGAATATTTATACCATTTGTTCCTTTTCATAGTGAAAAATGTTCAAACAAAAGTAATAGAAACTTTACAAAACACTTGTTAGTTACTTTTACTGAATTAATTGACGTTTGTATGACAGACAGCAGTGCTCCAAAATTGGTTTGTTGCAAACATAATAGAAAAATTGGTTAGATAAAAACAGGCACGCCCGCGTCTCCAACAAACCGTCCAGAAAACGTGGAGTAACTTGATTCAATCCCTCAAGGATTAAAAGTAATTTTAATCCCTGGGGGATTTAAAGTAAATTTTTCCAAATTAAACAATAATTTTATTGAAATATTATTTATTTGCTAAAATGTATCAAAAAAATTATTAGCATATGCATTACTTAAATCTAGTTCTTATTATGATATATATTTACATTTACATTTACTTGGGTGCAATTTGCAAGGCTTACGAAGGGTGGACAGTTGGAGGCAACATTATTAGTTATAGACGTATTCTGCACATACGTAGCAGTCGCCGCTGCAGTTGTCGTCTTATTTTCTAAAATTGATCTTATGGTTGATGCTGATGCCATATCGACATCGGAGGAGACATTGGTGAAAATTTGATCGGCAACATTTTTCTTTTGATACAATGAATTTTTAACATAACCTTCAGCAACCGAAGTGCTTTTCCAGGCACCATGTCTTTTCAACACATCTATAGTTGCTCCCGAGTCGGCAAGTAAAGAAGCCGATCATCTGCGAAAACAATGCCCAGTATATAGATTTGTGTCTGGTAGTCCCAAGTACCCAGCAATTGTTTGAAAGTTTGAGACAATGATGTGTTTGAAATTAACTCTGTGTTTCGGACTTCCATTGTCTATATTTTATTTATACACGACGTTTCGATCAGTACAATCTCTGATCGTCTTCAGGTGCAAACTACAATCAATTCCTAAGGCTACGTACTTATATACTGTGAGAAATCACTCAACCTTGAAGTTTAAGAAGTTGGCTCCGCCCAAGGAGGGGCTTCCAAATATTTGGGATTTCAACACTTGGTTTACTGAAAATACCCTGATTCTGCCCAATAAAGGCAGCTTCAAGGAATTTTCGTTTCTTCCAGTGTGACTCCTTGTGCAAAACCTTTGCTTCTGCCCACTTCATTCGGTGTTGTTTTGACCATGCATGTTCGGCAATTCCTGATTTCGTGGTTTCACCTTTTTGGGTATTCGTCTGATGTTCCTTAAGCCTAACAGATAGTGGTCTTTTAGTTTCGCCTATGTATGATTCACCACACTCACAAGGAACTTGGTAAATGCATTCCTTATTTTGTTTGTTCTCCGGTTTTGTTTTACTAAGAAGGCTTCGAATTGTATTACTAGATTTAAAAGCAGTTTTAATATTAAAGTTTTTCGCTACTCTTCGAATTTTCTCTGATACTCCTTTAACGTATGGGATTGTAAGGAATGCATTTGCCTGGTTTTGGTCATGTAATCTCTGTCCTGTTTGTTGAAATTTAGAAATAGTATCTGTTATAAGTTTCAGGCTGTAACCATTCTGCTGCAGATCCTTCTTAATGTTTCTTATTTCGATTTCCAAGTCATGAGAATTGTTTCAAATTTGAACGGCTCTGTTATACAAAGTTTTGATTATGCCTCGTTTGGTTGTAGCAGAATGATTTGAACCTTGATTTAAATATTGTCCTGTGTGAGTGGGTTTACGATAGATACATAACTCTTATTTTCAAGTGAAAGATAGGTTTTATGCTCAGGAAGACGGTCTGCCAATGGGTTCATCGCTGTCGCCAGTGGTGGCCAATATTTACATGGAGTGGTTCGAATCACACGCGGTTGATACCGCAACATATAAACCTAAGCTCTGGCTGAGATATGTTGATGATACTTTTATTGTCTGGACCGGGAATGACCAACAACTTTCAGAATTTCTTCACCACCTAAATAACATAAGACCCACCATTAAATTCACAATGGAGTTGGAGCAAAATTGTCAAATTCCTTTTCTTGATGTACTTGTCACACGAGTAGAAAGCGACATCAGAACAACAGTCTATCGTAAACCCACTCACACAGGACAATATTTAAATCAAGGTTCAAATCATTCTGCTACAACCAAACGAGGCATAATCAAAACTTTGTATAACAGAGCCGTTCAAATTTGTAACAATTCTCATGACTTGGAAATCGAAATAAGAAACATTAAGAAGGATCTGCAGCAGAATGGTTACAGCCTGAAACTTATAACAGATACTATTTCTAAATTTCAACAAACAGGACAGAGATTACATGACCAAAACCAGGCAAATGCATTCCTTACAATCCCATACGTTAAAGGAGTATCAGAGAAAATTCGAAGAGTAGCGAAAAACTTTAATATTAAAACTGCTTTTAAATCTAGTAATACAATTCGAAGCCTTCTTAGTAAAACAAAACCGGAGAACAAACAAAATAAGGAATGCATTTACCAAGTTCCTTGTGAGTGTGGTGAATCATACATAGGCGAAACTAAAAGACCACTATCTGTTAGGCTTAAGGAACATCAGACGAATACCCAAAAAGGTGAAACCACGAAATCAGGAATTGCCGAACATGCATGGTCAAAACAACACCGAATGAAGTGGGCAGAAGCAAAGGTTTTGCACAAGGAGTCACACTGGAAGAAACGAAAATTCCTTGAAGCTGCCTTTATTGGGCAGAATCAGGGTATTTTCAGTAAACCAAGTGTTGAAATCCCAAATATTTGGAAGCCCCTCCTTGGGCGGAGCCAACTTCTTAAACTTCAAGGTTGAGTGATTTCTCACAGTATATAAGTACGTAGCCTTAGGAATTGATTGTAGTTTGCACCTGAAGACGATCAGAGATTGTACTGATCGAAACGTCGTGTATAAATAAAATATAGACAATGGAAGTCCGAAACACAGAGTTAATTTCAAACACATCATTGTCTCAAACTTTCAAACAAACGTTGGAATCCCGGTACGGACCCGGTATCAGCGATCTTTTTCGAGGCTACGAGAAAACTTTAATTAAGCATACCAAAGAAGACACGCACATCGAATTCCTATGCCAAGCAAGAGACAGCAACATTATTCCGGTTGCATTTCGTCTTAAGGCACCATTTCCAGGACAAAGAGTTCAGCGGATTCTAGATGACGCCAGTAAAGCGCTTATACGGTCGCAAATCAGCTTTCATCGCTGGAACAAGTCCTTACTGACAGAACAACTGAGACAACGGTTTCAGGAGATTCGAGAATATACTATGGAGGAAGATTATCAACCGATTCTGGACAAAATTACACGAACCTGCGACCATCTACGACAGACTTGGCAAGCAAAGCACCAAAGGAAATTCGCCCATCAACAGCCACAAAGCCAATCGACCACCGACGCTGTAAGAACCATCGTTAATGGGTCAAAGAAGACATTGACACCCATAGAAGAAAACCTACTTGCCAAAGGACTTAACTTTTCCATCGCTCCTAAGAAGATACCTACCATCGATATCATCACCGCCATAGAAGGTCATCCTCTTCCACGACAAGACGCCGACGAGTTCAGACATCAGGTAAGGACCATTATTGACAAACCTATTAAGCATACCTCTAATATAAGCAAAACAGAGGAAATCGCGTTGAAGAATCTTCAAAAGGACAAATCAATTAAAATCTTACCGGCAGACAAGGGCAATGCAACAGTGATTTTGGACACGGAAACCTATGACCAGAAAGTTGAAGAGGTACTTGCTAAAGGAAACTATAAACTTCTCCCAAAAGATCCGACGCAATCAATCGAAAGTAAGGTTTATAGAATTTTGAAAAAGTATTCCAGATATATTCCGGACAATACAAGATCTCAACTTACACCACATTATAGCAAGCCTCCTCATCTATACGGACTTCCCAAAATTCACAAAGATGCAATGCCCTTACGCCCAATTACAAGTTCCAGAAATTCTCCAACAAGCAATCTGTCTAAATTCCTTTTGAAAATTATTCAACCTCTTGCAGGCAAGACCGCTTCATTTGTAGAAAATTCAAACCATTTTGTTAATATTCTTAAATCTTTTGTTTTAGGAACCGAGGATAGACTTGTCAGTTTTGATGTCGAAAGTCTATACACCAATGTCCCAATAAAGGAATCGCTAGACATTATTAGAAAGAGACTGGTTGATGACGAATCCCTTTATGAACGTACCAGCCTACCGCTGGAGGGAGTGATGGAGTTGTTGGAGTGCTGTCTACATAACTCTTATTTTCAAGTGAAAGATAGGTTTTATGCTCAGGAAGACGGTCTGCCAATGGGTTCATCGCTGTCGCCAGTGGTGGCCAATATTTACATGGAGTGGTTCGAATCACACGCGGTTGATACCGCAACATATAAACCTAAGCTCTGGCTGAGATATGTTGATGATACTTTTATTGTCTGGACCGGGAATGACCAACAACTTTCAGAATTTCTTCACCACCTAAATAACATAAGACCCACCATTAAATTCACAATGGAGTTGGAGCAAAATTGTCAAATTCCTTTTCTTGATGTACTTGTCACACGAGTAGAAAGCGACATCAGAACAACAGTCTATCGTAAACCCACTCACACAGGACAATATTTAAATCAAGGTTCAAATCATTCTGCTACAACCAAACGAGGCATAATCAAAACTTTGTATAACAGAGCCGTTCAAATTTGTAACAATTCTCATGACTTGGAAATCGAAATAAGAAACATTAAGAAGGATCTGCAGCAGAATGGTTACAGCCTGAAACTTATAACAGATACTATTTCTAAATTTCAACAAACAGGACAGAGATTACATGACCAAAACCAGGCAAATGCATTCCTTACAATCCCATACGTTAAAGGAGTATCAGAGAAAATTCGAAGAGTAGCGAAAAACTTTAATATTAAAACTGCTTTTAAATCTAGTAATACAATTCGAAGCCTTCTTAGTAAAACAAAACCGGAGAACAAACAAAATAAGGAATGCATTTACCAAGTTCCTTGTGAGTGTGGTGAATCATACATAGGCGAAACTAAAAGACCACTATCTGTTAGGCTTAAGGAACATCAGACGAATACCCAAAAAGGTGAAACCACGAAATCAGGAATTTCCGAACATGCATGGTCAAAACAACACCGAATGAAGTGGGCAGAAGCAAAGGTTTTGCACAAGGAGTCACACTGGAAGAAACGAAAATTCCTTGAAGCTGCCTTTATTGGGCAGAATCAGGGTATTTTCAGTAAACCAAGTGTTGAAATCCCAAATATTTGGAAGCCCCTCCTTGGGCGGAGCCAACTTCTTAAACTTCAAGGTTGAGTGATTTCTCACAGTATATAAGTACGTAGCCTTAGGAATTGATTGTAGTTTGCACCTGAAGACGATCAGAGATTGTACTGATCGAAACGTCGTGTATAAATAAAATATAGACAATGGAAGTCCGAAACACAGAGTTAATTTCATACCCAGCAATTCTCCTTGGTAGCTGTCCAAATGTATTTTTTCCTATGGCCTGACTCATGCATTTCCCATTTTTGTAAGACCAAAAAATCGTGTATGCTATGCAGGTGGCCTTAGACCAATATATTTATCCACCATTTCCACTACATTCGTAGAGTTTTCACCGGACGTTTTTATTACAAACGAGCGATCCTTGCCTGATTTTGTGCCCCGTAGGTTTACCAGAAAAAAGCTTACATGGTCCGAGACATCGCTGCAGTCTTAGCTGGCAGAGCTCCTTTCCTCGACATGCTCTAGTGACCCTAAGCGACTCCCATAATCAGCTACACCTGCAACTATTAGTAAAGTTTTGTAGACAATCAATGGTGTTATTTTTAGTAGTACTATCAGGAAAATACTCAAAGTAAAGAAAAGAATCTTACCTTTTGGGCTAGATATTCTTCATCTGGAGCATTTTGAAGAAAACCTCTTATATTGTTGAAATTCAATGTCTTGGGCTTTTTCGGCTTATAATGGTCATTCTCAGCAATATATAGTAAACTCACGGCATTTCTACCGTATATCGTGGCTTTGATCATGGAATATTGACTCCATACAGAACATGCCTTGAGATTCTTAGACGTCTGCAGGAATTATGCCAGGAGCACCTTTTCATCCATAAAATTCTCTGCATGCTGTTCAGCGCACCACTTTCGGTAATCACGAAACTGTTTCTTGTAAACCTCACGAGATTTTTGTGGAAGAAGGCTAGCGATGGCAAAAAAATTGCTGTTCGATTTTTCTCTACTCACCGTTTGGTGACGCCGTTTGATAACAACAACTGACTGACATTTGTTTTGTGCCATAGTAACACTTCCATGGCACAATAAATTTTGAGTAAATCCACCATGCCAACAACAATCAATGACAACTATCAGTAATATGAGCTGTCAATCTTGAAACTAGAGTACCGTTAAGTGGTCTACTGTTAGTTTTGTGATTTTTTGTTTTTAGTTTCTCGCATTCTAAAGTGCATAAAATAGTATATAAACCTCGTGACTAAAGTGTATTTTAATCCCTTGGCGAATTATAACCTTCCCTACGGTCGGGCTACAAACCTTTCGCCGCGGGATTAAAAGAGGCACTTTAGGTTTATAATGTACTATTATGTAGATATGCCAAATTTAAGAACACTCTAAATTTTTTTATGTGAATCTGCCAATTTAATAGTTTATTAATAAAGAGGACCTATGAAACTCTCTAAAACCGATAGAACCTTTTACTTTACAGTACATCAAAAATTGCTGATAGTACCCAGACGTACCAAATGAGTCGTATCACCAACAAAGAGAAGTAACTGCTGCAGTTCAACTGTGTTAACAATGGAGCCCTACCCATATGTGAGCACTGCTCAGGTACAGAAATATAAAAAGGTGGGTAGAATACGTTTTGCAATATGCAATCGTACATAAGGTAACAAAAGGTTTGATTTCCGGTCAAAGAAAACAATCTGCAGCATGACTGGTTGTTAATTAGCATCCTAATTTTGTATATCTTGACATAGCTTTTAGCACAACTCAGTTTATGATCCCAAACCCAGCTGTTTATGCTGCTTCATCGAACTTTTTTGTCTATAAATTTGTGTTTTTTGTTCTTTTTTTGTCCTGATTTTAATTAGAAATAATAACAATTCTTTTTTTCGACAATTAAGTAACTGTTCAGCAAGATATAAACTATCCCAGTAAACACAAACGGAATATATATATATATATATATATTCTAAGAATATTACTTAAGTTTACGCCAACTATATTCACTACATAATATTCTAAGAATATTTTTGTATATTCTTGTCATATTCTTCTATCATTCCTGAAATATTTCCTTTTGGATGTCTCTTTGAAATATCTTAAGTATATTCGATTTGCGAATATTAATTCCAGAATATTCCAAGTATCTTTGTAAAAAATTGTCTTTTTGCAATTTTTTTAATATATATTTGGTAAATAAACATTTTTAGTAATCCAGTGCTTTTTCTAGAGAATTTTCTTCACAATCTTTTGAAGTCAGGCTATGACCTCTTTATATACAGATAAGATTATAATAATAATAACACATGAAATATGGATGTATTTTTTATAATCTTTTGGGAGTAGAAAAAATTAAATATTCTTTTACTAATACTCTTAGAATATATTCTTGGGAATATTCTATGAATGCTCTTTAAAAGTATTTAAAGTGTTGAGTGGTTTTTGTTTATTAAGTTGAATTGTTAGAGTCGAGATGGCGCCTCGCTCGAGACACTTTCAATACTATCCGAAACTTTTTATTTATAATTGTTAGTTAAGAAGCACACCAATCTTTATTGGTTTGCATTCTTCGTGTAAACATTAGACACTTAAAGTAAATATTATAACGCATCGATATCGGTATACTTAATGCGTCCGAAATAAATCCAAAATACACTACATTTTTGACTTGTCTAGGCAATGTTTCGAACAATGCCCGCTTTTTTTAAGGGTGCGATGACAGAACTACTGATTGAAATCGTTGCGTACGTTCGTGGGTCTGTAACGTTACGTACATCCCTCCGTACGCAACGAGTGGAATCAGCTGTTCTGTCATCGCACCCGTCAAAGTAACAGGCATCGTTCGAAACATGGCATAGACAAGTCAAAAATGTAGTATATTTTGACTTTGTCTCGAACGCGTCAGGTATACCGATACCGATGCGTTAAAATATTTACTTTAAGTGTCTAATCTCTCCTAAGAGGTTCTCTTAGGATAGGGGCGTTATTATGTTGTCTCTGGTTATTAATTAAACGTCAATTCAACTGGAAATGTCCTTAAAATGTTCTTCAAGAATATTCAACAAAATGTGGAGTGAACATTCATGAAAATGTAATGAGAATATTCAGAAAATTCTTTGGTTACTCAAAATATATGCGGGAAATGTTCTTAGAAAATTCTCTGTGTACTACGATTATTCTATAAATATATTTAGCCGTTTCAGTAGCACTTTCTCTAGTAGATTTGAGGAATATTTCAATCATATTATCCAATCTCTCCGAGGAATATTCTTAGAATGTGCTATGAATATATTTGTGTTAATTGGGATGAGATATACCTACATATACATGTAAATATAAGATACTATAATGGGCCAATAATAACTTTTTATAGGCTAACTTGATTGAAAATGCAAGGGCAGGGCCGTTATAGGATCAATAGCAAAGCAACTATTATCGATCTTTGATTATCTTTGCCAGGGTGCCCAATCTTTTATAAAAAAGAAAATCGGTTTTTTTTATAAATATTCAAAAGAATGATGTAATCCAGAGGAAGTTGTTGATTATTATTCTCTGCAACGTTCGATGAAGATAACACCACCAGAAATCTTTTTATTTTAGAATGAACTTCCGTGCAAAATCTCAGCTTATTCTATTTTCGTGAGTACCCTGGCAGTTGTAGTTTTTTTTTCTTTAACATTTGGGGAAAAACTATGTGGCCTTAAGTCCTTCAACACGGATTCACAGAATATGATGTTTGCTTCAAAATGATTCCAACCGCTTTCTACCCACTCTCACATATATCTAGTCGTACCAACCCAGTCAACGCGATTGTTTAAAACCAAGTCGTACTCAACGATATTAGTCCGATACCAACTGGTCACACCGCAACTTTTCAGCGTTATCATTTTATTAATTACCTATAAAACCGCTCGTAACAGCGAGAAAGTCATACAAGAGCGTCCCGCAACAACCTTATTTAATCGAAACCATCGGGCTATCTCTCTTGCACTGATGGGGTAAAACAGAGACGAAACGTGTCTGAACTGACCGCGCGAGTGGTTCGCGAACGAGGTACTGTATTAGTGAAGTGAAGGGGGTCATTTTTCGATTTAAAATTAATAGTTCGTAAGAAAAGTGAAAAGGGGCTATTAAGCCCTTGAAAATCTAGTGAGAAAAAATGACTGTGTCGTATGGTGGTAGAGTGCCTAACGGGAGTACCTTTGGTTGTTTTTGGAAGGTTCTTGGGATGTAAGTTTCTTTTTACTTAACTTTTGTCAAATATTTGTCTACTAGCTTTAAAAATGACTTTTCCGACCCTTAAATGAGAGTGTAAAACAGCATTACTTTGCTTCACCAGTCAAGTTTACCAAATAATGTCTCTTTTCGATTTTGAATATCTTTTTATTTCGAATCTATATTTATAATAAAGCTCTTAGTTAGACCATTTCTGTACGTTATTATGTTTTTGAAAAATTGAGTTTGTTGGATTTAAACCCAACGATATAGATATCAAAAATCCCGTTTCTAAAATTTTTGTCTGTTTGTCTGTTTGACAATTTTGAGTTTTTTTTAACTCATCTTCCATCTGCCTGTAATAGATAAATGGAAAAAATCCTCGGAAAAAATGACCCTGGAAAAAAACTCCGAAAAAACAACCGCGGAAAAAAATCTTTCGGAAAAAAAACTAGAATAAAAACTTTCAGGAAAAATTGATTGTGACCTATAAAAAACTAAGTCAACATAATAGGTGAAAATAAGGACATATTATTTTGGGTTGGTTTAGATAAGTTGGATAAAAAAGAGAATTTGACCAACAGAAAAACTATTATCGGGCTTTTTACTATGAAGAACCGATAGCAAAAAGCAAACTATACAAGATACAGCGCAGTACTACAAGAATACATACCGGGTGCGACTTGGAGACTAGACGCAAACACGCGTTTTACCCTTGTTAGGTATGAGAAATAAAAACAAATTCCCAATGTCCATATGAAGGTAAATATAAATAAAATAAATAATTTTACCAACAGAAAAACTATTGTTTTTTTGGCCTCCTCCACTAGTTCTACCACTGACTGATTTCAGACACAGTCCATCCACCAGTCGGGCTTTTTACTATGACAAATCGATAGCAAAATACCAACTGTATAAAATACACCGGAGTACCACAAGAATACATACCTGGTGCGACTTGGAGACTGGACGAAAGCATGTGTTTCACCCTTGTTAGGGATCATCAGTGAGGCATCAGTTTTTATAGGCGAATTATACGAACGATCAAATCAACAAGTCGGCGCACCCAGAAATAGTCTTCGAGGGGGGGGGTTTAATTTATACAAGGAAACAGGTGCTTAAAAGCGCGGACCTCGACTCAAATGAAGAGGGGGGGGTGTTCACCAAATTTAAAATTGTTTATTTATCCAAAATTTGATGTCAAAATCATGGTTCAATGCGCCGCAGGCAAAACTTTTTGATAAAATAACACTTAAAATGCAAATATTGACTTAAAATTAAACTGAAATCATAAATACTGATAGTGCCATTTTTGGCACCAAATCGCAAGCCTAATGTCTTGATAAAGTTACATTAAGAAGACCATGCTGCCGTGCCAAGGAAGACCCCCGTATTTGATATTTATGTACAACAGAGAAAAATGCGATTGAAGTTTAAATTATTGCACTATTCTACTGGACCAAAAATTTAGAACACAACTACTTTGGAAGTAGTTTTAATATATTAAGGCGCATTTACACAGACAAACTTTCCTTTGATGTTGAAATGCCGACAAACATTTACACGAGCCTCTTGAGCAAAATGTTCAAAAAAAAGTTCGAGCAAAATCTGGTACAAAAAGACAGACAATTTTGGAGAGAATGTTAAGCAAAATTTGTTTGAAGAAATGTTAGTATAGAAATTTCTTACAAATTTAAATTTTATAGTTTTATGGGAATTCATTGAACTTAACTGAAAATAGAAAGAGTAAGTTTTTAAACAAGGTATTTTTAATTAAGTGCCTTCCGACGAAAAAACGATTTGATGTCGAAATTCACGTTTTACCTCATAAGCAACTTCGATTGATCTGATTTTTATAGGGGATATGCCAGTATACTTGGGGTTGTAAAAAAAACGATAATAAAAAGAATAATAATTGGCACTTATTTATTGCTGTTGCTGGGTTAGGAGAAGGTAAAAACCGTAGACTAGTGAGAGGGGGTTTTGGTCAAATTTACATTGACACACAAAATTACATGACAACAAACCAGGGTCAACGCAGTTTTTTTTATGAAAGTTTTAGGACAAATCTTTCCATAAAGAAAGGGCTCTCCGACGCTAAACAAAAAAATTTCCTTGAGTACGCATTAACCCGGCTTGTGAACCTTAAACTCAATTTTGACAAACACTGATTATGACTCTATCTCAACCGAACCGGACAAAAACAAAACCACGCACAAGCGCTTTTAGTGCTTCTGTGGTTATTTCCCAACGTTTATATTCTACATTGTAAGTTTTGTAGTTACTTGTTCACTTTTTGTATATTTTTTGAATAAACGTTTTTTGAATTGAATTTTTTTTTGAATTGAATTTGTTTATTTCGTTTTATTTTATTGACGCGTAGAACTCGCATTTTGGATTTCACAGGTAGTAGGCCGGCCACCCTTTTGAATCGGAATGTTGCCCCTTTGCATATTGTTTGTTCAGTGTCAGTAATCGACCTTGATTGATTATTACATTAAATTGATAGAGATTCGCTTTGTTGATATCTATATCTTTAGCATTTTCATGAACCTTTTGCTTTTTTAAGTAACCCTTGGGGCCTTAAACTAACTAGGTAAATCTGGTGTGAGGAATTAAAAAAAAAACAATCAAAGCTAAGGGTGAAGTATAGTTACAGAAGTATGTTTTAAAAAAATCACCCTCCCCACCACTCCTCATAGTCGTGAGGCGCGGATTACCGCTTGAAAATGCAATTTTTGAGTTTTTTGCCAATATTTGAAAAACTTAAAAAAATTTTGGAAAAGAAAAATTTTCCTTGGTTTTTTTTTAAATTTAGGAAAAAAAAGCTTGGAAATAAAAAAAACTCGCAAGAATATCCCCGAGCAAAAAAATCCGGGAAAAACCCTAAGAAAAAATATTATAAGTAACCCAAATCCATGTGAAAAACTGATGGCCAATAATAATGTTGCTTGCCGTCGGCTTTTTTTCACAAAGATTTAAAATAAAAGTTGGTGTTCCATTTTTTTAAAGAATTGAGATCACTGATCACTGATGTGAAATTTTATTTATTCTCATCTTTAAAAATATGTTTCCAAAATAGATAGCAATAATTTGCTCAAAAATTTAGCCGAACAAAATGTTCAAAGAAAAGCTCACAAAAATGTTTACGCAAAAAATTTTAGATCTTTTGCACGAGCTTTTGTTTGAGCATGTTCGTCTGTGTAATTGCGCCTTTATATGGGTTTTTTCATTGGCTTAAAATACTTATATATATAGCACATTATAAGGAGTTGAAAAAGCCAAAAATCACATTTTTGTAATTTTTGTCAAATACGGGGCTCTTCCTAAGCACAGCAATATTTTGATGGTGATCCAAATTGAAAACAAGTAAAAAAACCAAATAGCGGTACTAAACGAAGGAAATCGTAAAAATGAAAGGTTTTATAGCACCACAGGTTTTGTTGTTGTTTGTGTAGATTTTTGTTGAAGGCTATTGTATCATATTCCCCATATACTTTATTTCTGCTGTTATTTAATTGTGCCAATAACCAGGCTCCTCGGGGGGGATTAATCCCAAAACTCCCCTTCTCGGTGCGCCACTGACATGTACAAATGCCCGTCAAACACTAGAATAACAGAATGAGAAATAATTTGTCAACGTACATATGGAGGTAAATATAAATAAAAAAGATTTTTACCAACAGAAAACCTATTGGATTTTTGGCCTCCTCCACTAGTTCTACCACTGACTGCATGATTTCAGACACACTCCATCCGCTAGAGGGGCTTATTATTAAAACAAATCGATATCAAGAAACAACCTATACAAAATACACCCAAGTACCACCAAAGGGATTATCAGTGCGACATAAGTTTTTATAGGCGAATTATGCGAACGATCAAATCAACAAGTCATGGACAAATGCTCGGAGAACACCAGAATAACAGAATGAGAAATAAATTCCTATCAGAAATTAATTCCCAATGGGTTTGGATTAGTTAATTTTGTTTCTCTTAGAAAGGGATAAAGTTTACTTCTGCTCAACAAGAGTTATATAAGTACTTTTAGTTCTCTTTTTTCTTTTACGAATTGAACTTATTCAAAAATGAAAACAGCTTGGTTTTGAGCACCCTATACAGAAAATAAATACTTTTTCTTAAAATTACTACCGAAAATTTAAAATTTTGCCGTAACTAGGTAGGCATGGAAAGCCTTAATTTGATTTACATTGGAATTTAAGAACTCATTAGTATTTTGTCCGCGTAACGGCTTATGCCTTTAATAAGTACTTGCTGACTCCATGTATTTCTTGTTAACAATTACCAACAATAAATACCTAAATACTTATGTCATTGTGTTTTATGAAGATTAAAATTTTGGCATGTTGAGGGTACAAAACTATGAGCTTATGTTTGAAATAGTAAGATACTCCTTAGCTGGGAAAGAATAGGAATGAAGACAGATGATTCTCTTTAATAGTACATTATAAACCTAGGGAATAAAGTGCCGCATTTAATCCCTCGGCGAAAGGTTTGTACTCCGACCGTAGGGAGGGCTATAATTCGCTAAGGAATTAAACGACACTTTAGTCCGGAGGTTTATATACTATTTTATGCACTTTAGAAAAAGATCGTTGTTAAAATTAAGTTACGTTACGCCAAATGGTCGTCAACTACAAGAAAGGGGGCTAAGAATGAAATCTTGGCCAAGAGCAAGTGCTGTTTGGCTTGAATTGCCATAAATTTAATTATAATTTTCCAGAGATTAGTTTTTTTTTTAATCCCTGAGGGATTAAATTTACTTCTATTTCCTAAGCTGAAAGATTAAATTTATTTTTAATCCCTTAGGGATTAATTTTTCTTTGAATCCCTTAGGGATTAAAAGTGTCACTTTAGTCCCTAAAAAGCAGGTACCTATTTAGTCCCTGAAGTGCATAAAAATATTTACAATCAATCATAGCCCAATGACGTTTATAGTAACAGATACATGGGTAGAGGCTTCGCTACTTTCCTCTAGTAGTAGTGTGGTTGTCAGAACAACAATTTGGAACTGATAAGTTTGGAATACTCTCTCGTATCGAGTAAAAGTGCACCTTACGTAATAATTACCCCCAGAAACGACTTTTAGGTCGTATTCTTTTATAGTGTCGTTTGAAAGTGTTCCTTACCACCATGGGACAATACCAAGTTCCTGTTCCTCCAAGGTTCCTTCTCATTCATGAATTTGTAGTAGCCCCGACTTTTATTCGTTATTTATTTGCCTCAATAAATTTAAGCCTTATTTAAGAAGCCAAAGTTGAACGCCACAACTAGGAAATTACTTTAAATTTTACTACAAAAGTTTGCGACATCATAGTTGCATAATAATGTGGCAGTGTGGACGAAATAACTTTTTATGACCACTTCTAAGTAACAACTCTTTTAAAGTAACATATGCTGTGTGTTGTTTGTATTGTTAATCACTTTGTTTTGTATGAATTTATACTACCGAAAAGAACCGAATATAAATTTTAGAACTAATCCACTTTTTTTTCGACACCATCATATAAAAAAGCGCCTCCACGACGTATCAGGAACGTGTTTGCGACATAGCAGTGTGGTATTTGGTACCTAACTTTAAAGTCGTGGCAACGTAAGAATAACCGGAAAATTGTTCCTCACTTAGGGAATTACTACGTCATGGCATGGTATACAGACACGTAACAGTGTCAAAAATTAAAAAAAAACGTATTTTTTGTCCATTATTTTAGCTTCAAAATAAACTACATATTTCTTTATTTACTAAGTGGAATCAAGAAAGTACCACAAAAGGACATTATTTGGCATCCCTTACTGAAGGCCCAGGGCCAACCAACTTTGTTTTTCATGAGAAGGTACCAATTGTGGCACCCCCGGTGGCACCTTTTTCAAACGCTTGTTAAAAAATAAATTCGACTAAATAATTTTTTTTTGGCATCTGTCAACCCAAGTGCTAAAAATGTTTAGAAAACTTTTTTAAGTTCTAAAATTAATATTTTTATTATTACTAAAAATTAATGTTTAAGTTATGATGCAAGTAACTCGCTATTTCGGCTATTTAACATCACAAATAATTGGCAAGAAAAAAATTAATTAATTAAAAAAAATTATTATAAACAAAAACGAGAACAAAAACAAATTTAAAAGAAAAGTTTTTTGAAAATTTTTTACACATTGGTTAACAGATGTGAAAAAAAAATATTTAGCCGAATTTCTTTTTTAAAAAGATTTCCAAAAAGGTGCCACAAGTGGTACCTTCTCATTAACCCCCTACCTCTACCCCACCCCCCAATGAGCATTTTCAGAAACTTCTGGTGATAGATATTTATATAATTATTATAAAGAGGGTTCCATTGATACCCTAGGGTATTTAGAAGTTTCCTACAAGAATTGAGTTTGTATATTTGTTTTATTAAATGCTCTAAATTGATGGTACCCTAAAGTAACATAAAACTGGCATTAATAATATTTCCACGGACATCTTTATAAAAATTAAAGTCATCGGTTCAAATGTTATATAAATTGGTGTTAACAATGTTTCCACCAACATATTTATAAAAATATAAGTCATCAGTGACAAAAGTTATATAAATTGGTGTTTGAAATCTTTCTGTCAACCCACCTATAAAACCGTAAGTAACTATCAATTAAAGATATATAATAGATTGGTTTTTAAAATGTTGCTATCAACCCACTTATAAAACTTAATTAACCAACAACAAATTTATATAAGATAAGATTGAAAATATTTCGAGAGACACTTATAAAAACTTGGGAACTCACACACAATAGTTATATAAATTGGTGTCTGTAATATTCTTATGAACTCATTCATAAACCTTTTTTGCCCATAAGGTTTTTTCTATAATGTTGTTATTAATTTCTTTATACAGTGATTATAATACAACTGTTTTTAGAACAAAAAAAACAATTTTAATTTATTTTGGCAATTATAATAACAAAACAAACAAGATTTTTTAAGGTTAATTCTGTGACATCAAAAGGCGCGTTTTTGCGAAATCAAAAGGAGCGTTTTTGCGACATCAAAAGGCGCATTTTTGCGAGATACCATACCATTATTATCTTGTTTTAATTACATCAATCTGAGAGAAATAAGAGATCCAAATCTTCTTGAGATAGTTGCCGATGACAGATATCGGGATCGAATGCATTTTACACCCGATTCCCACCAGTGTTTCCGATGCGCAGTCACCCTGACTCAAAAAACTCATCACGTGGTCCGACATGAACTTGTATAGGCAAATCTCGCTTAGACCACGTGATACGTGTTTTGATTCGGGGGACCCACGAATGAGAAACGCATAGATCGGAACCGTGTTTTAGAAAAAGAGAACAATATAGTAACCGTGTTAAGGTCGCAAAAACGCACCGTGAAACGTCGAGCGTATACGCTGATACTGCTGGTCCGCAGCAAATGTGAACACCCCGGAAAATACTCCCCTGTAAACCCTTCGACCCCGCAATCTAACTATATTCTTGAAATAGTTACCTCTGACAGTTATGCGGGCTTGAAGTGTGTGGAGGTGGGTATTTTTCGAGGAATGCATTTAGGAAAAGAGAACAATGGTAACTATGTTAAGCTCGCAGAAATGGACCATCAGTGTTCAACACTGCGCCATCTGCAGCCCTTTGTTCCAAGTAGCATCATTTTTTAAAAGGGTCATAAAATAGTGTTTGTCGAGGTAAACAGTGGTATAGTTGTATTGTTTTTTTTATAGAATTGTCAAAAATTTTCGCCATTTTGGATTACAAAAATAGGTTTTTGGCCTAAAAAAAAACGTTATTTATGGGGTTTCAACATGTGTTTCAATCGAAATATTGCTTGTTAGGGTTAAGAACAACATACGAAATTCAATATTTGTCCCAGAAAGAAAAAAACGCGTATGAAAAAAAAACTGATAGTTAAATGAATATTTTTTTTCACGTTTTCTCAAGTATTTTTGGAGCCCATGAAATTTACGTGAGTGTATTCGAAAACTATACAGTACACACGGGACCGCAGCTGATTTTCAGAGTAGGATGACTTGAAAAACAGCTTTTATTTGACTATAGTATATAAATATTCATATTCCTGCTTCAGCTTATCTCACTTTCATTTTTATTTATTTTAGAAGATTGCTAAACACCATTTTATAAATTTTTTTATTGTAAAAAGAAAAAGAATAATACATAACCAGCAAAGGGAAGAAAGATGGAAAATCTATATTTCTAAATCCATAAAAACCTTTAATTTGTTATGTAGTGTTGTTAGAACAGTTGTAAAACTTTTTTATAATAATCTCTATACTTGAGGGCTCATAAGGAAGTTTTATAAAATCTATATGTTGTTTTTCTATCCATTACTATGTACCATAAATTTTTATAAGCTGGTGTTGAACAGTTGTTTTTCAAGTCTTTTTTACTCATTTAAGAGATATATTAGAGTTATAAAATTATCACCAACACTAAATAATATAACTTTTGGTTATTTTATGAAGGTTTTATATTATTTGCTGTAACTTTTATATAGACAAAAATGCTCATTGGGCCTCTACCCCATATCATAGGGTTTGCATATCTAGTTCTCGAGATAATCTGAAATGAAGCTCTTAAAATTTCAATTTTTGAAAGCGATTGTCTTACAAAGTAAATAAGATACGCTATAATGTTGAGTGTCATTTTAAAGATTTTGTTTGAAAGAATGTATAAGTAGTAACATTTTTATCAACACTTTTTAATAAACGACGTCAAAATGACCCAATATGGTTAAATTGCATATATGTAAATATGTAATGGCTCAAATGCTACCATTTGTGAATTCTTGAAAAATCCTTTAAAATGACAACCAACATCCTAGGGTAACTCATTTAGTTTGTGAGATAATTGCTTTTAAAATTGAAATTTAAAGATTTTGATTGCAGGTATCTCGAAAACTAGATGTTCGACCATTATGTATCTTAAAAAAGCAAATTTTATAAGGATTTCAAATTCCGTATTAAGAATACCCCCTCAGAAAAGAAGCTACGTTAGATATTTTAATTTTTCTATTTAACTACAGCAGTTCAAAGTTTATATACAGACCGCTTCAAGCTACTGCGAACATAGGGCGAAAGAAGTCTAATTTGCTAGTGTACGTACATGCAGAGACACCGCACGCCTATCAGTGAAGCAACCAACACTCAGGCTATTCGCTGCCGTTCGCCGCCGTTCGCCTTGTATTTAGTACGCCTCTAACCACGGTGCTGTGTGGAGCGTAGTCAATGAAACCGGAATTTGGTCAATAAATACGCAAATTTTTATAACGTAATTTTCTTATTTTTTGTCACTGATAAATAAGAGCGTTTTATTGTCAACTGCTCAGATTTATCAGTGACGACGTGTTACAATGAAAATAATAAGGAGAAACAAAATAAAAGCAAGTTCTCAAAATAAAATAATACATTCTAAAAACCAAAAAGATTCTCCCAGTCAAAAAAAAATTAAAGCAAATGTTCGAAAAGTCCTCCTTGCTCGGCTAGACAGAGCCTACTATAAAAACCCCTTCCAACGTTTCCAAGCATGTTAGGGGTGATAATTTGAAAAGCTTCTTCAAAAACAGATCGAAGTCATTAGGAGCAAGATCGGGAGATCGAGCTGGCCATAAAATAGTTCCCCGTGTACTTATAACCCGATTAGGAAATACATTATCAAGATATTCCCTAACAAGGCCAACATTGTGAGCGGAACAACCATCTTGTTGAAACCATGTTTCACCAAATCTTACACCTAACAACTGCCTAGCAGTTGGAATAATGTGCTGCTGCAGTAGATCCAAGTATCTAGGACCATTCAAATTGCAATTGCCGTTAATAAAAAATGGCCCAATTACGTGTTCCCCTACAATACCTCCCCCCCCCAAACATTTAGTTTTTGGGGATACTGTGTTCTTACGTCAAAATACAAATGCAAATTTTCCCTCGACCAATATCGAACGTGTGTTGGGTTATGACGATTTGACCATTTGACCATCTGCACTTTTTCGGCAAATTCGTAGACATCCATTTTTAGTTTTAAAAATGTATTATTTCAATTAAGAACTTACCCATCTGTTTCTGGAGCAAGGCAAAAATAAAACAAAATAATAAAAACAAAATGAATTTCCAAAAGATAACACTGCAGCGTGCTTCGAATCCACCTCGGTCGTACGACACGGAGAGTAATTGGACTTGATTCCCCCTATGTTCGCAGTAGCTTGAAGCGGTCTGTATTTTTTTCTTGAGGGCTTTGGGCGAACTGTTTTTGGCTACAGTTTTGTTTGTATGCCGAATAATTTTATGTTAATAAAAAAATGCATGTGAGCATAATATAGTTGTCTAATTACTGTTTCTCAGCAAATAAATATAGGTGTGATAATAAAGCAAGCGGTGACAATGTTGAAAACGTGCTTTTGCAAGAGATTACTGTATTGTTAAACAATTTAATGTTTATATTATTGTAGGCATACATGGTGCAATAGCTTCTCCATATACATAGGCCGATCAACTCCTATACCGTTTTAGTGTAATGTTCTTTTCTCGACCTTGGCCATCATATTGACAAAAATTTTTATTAAAAAAGACTTTTAAAGAACATGTTTTTATTAAATGCACTCAAAAGTAGAAAATAATGTTTTATCTTTCTTATACCATAATAAAAGCGATGGGCGTAAATTAAAAATTTTAATTTCCAGTTATCGTATATCGGTCAAATCGACGATTCACCTAAGAAACAGTTGTATTACTCTATAACATAAGCACATTTTCAAAGGCTTAGCAAGCACGGCAATCTCACCCGGTCTCAGCTTCTTTAGATGAAGCAATCATGTTTATCATTCGAATAGAAGAAGAATTTAGTTATTCTTTTGTAGTTTTCTCTTTGTCACCGTAAAGTTAAAATTTTTAATTTACGTCCGTCGGTTTTATTATGGTACAAGAAAGATAAAAAATTGTTTTCTACTTTTGAGTGTATTTAATAAAAGCTTGGTCTTTAAAAGTTAAAAATTTTATTTTAATTTTTAGGTTTGTACCCTAAATCGTCCATTTTTGAATCCGCCATATTGAAATTTTCAAATCTGATCAAAAATTCATATCTCCTTGCTTAAAAACCTCTGAATACCAAATTTGATTGAAATCGAACAAACTAAATCTTTATCCCCCTCCACTTCCGTCATTAGAGGGAGGTGGGTACCTGAAAATATCATATTATTGTTTTTTCACCGGAACTATAAACGCATAACAAATTTGAACACAATCGGATGTGGATAAGCCAGTTAAAATTGGTTAGCAAAACATGACCGAAAATCGTCCATCTTGAATCCGCCATATTGAATTTTTTAAATCTGATTAGAAATTCGTTATCTCCATCCCCAAGTGCCCCAACACATTAAATTTCAACGAAATCAGGAGTACTTCAACTGTACCCCCTTCCACTTCCTTCGAGAATTTCATCACACTATATTCTTGTGTTGTCACCGCAACTATATAAGCATTCCAAATTTGAATCCGATCGGATGTAGGGAAGTTGGTCAAAATTAGGTTGCAAGATTCCACCCGAACAAACATATCTAGTTCGTTACATCCCAAGCAACAAAATCAGTCGCGACGCGGTGGCCGTCTCCACGCCCTATCCCTAATAGAGTTGTGGCGTTATGTCACGGCGACGGTTTTACAACTACATCGCGACGGTAAAGCTTACTCTTGATATAGGAATTATGTCGCGGGTAGTAAACGG
Organism: Oxystoma pomonae; assembly: GCA_963921995.1. NCBI lineage: Eukaryota > Metazoa > Arthropoda > Insecta > Coleoptera > Brentidae > Oxystoma > Oxystoma pomonae. The sequence continues at coordinate 81,826,428 of OY998169.1, read as the reverse complement.
GCACGTTATCCCGACGTTCTGTTTACCACATAAAGTAGTATTTCTGACTTTTTAGGCTTTTTATAGGTTTTCTCTTTCTCACATTATTAATTGAAAATATGTTGATCTTTTTCTGAACTATATCAGGACACGCCCCATCAAATATGTGAAGACATGACAGAAACCAAAAATATTATCTATATCGTAACCTATAGCGAATAATTACCATTTTATTAAAAACCCTTCTGAGGTCATAGCATCTTATTTTTTTTTTTTGATAAAAAAACCGCGCGCCCCCCAGTTTTGACCTAGTTTTATCTAAACTGTCGATAAAAAATTGGAATTATTTGAGGTTAGAATTTCCAAATTAAATGTATTTCCAGTTTTAATACGTTTTATTAATTGAATATTAATATTTTTACTTTTATTGATAAATGCAACTACTAATCAATGATTTAATGAGGTATTTTTAAATTTTGATTTGAATTCCATGTTTAGTAGAAGTAAATAACATGGCGGCGTCGCGCATATAGTTGACGGTGCATTAATTTACAATGTCAGTAAAGTAGCGATAACTCGTAGGTAACGTTTTTACACTATATGCACATTTATTTCTTACTGCGTGGGAGATAGGCGACCGTGTAGACTCCATAACTTTGTAGTTTTGTATTGAGTAGGGGCTACTGAATTGAAACCAAATTAATATCAGTAGAGTCGTTACCTCGTAAAAGTAATATTAAAGAAATTAAATGTGACAACTATGAAGTAAGCCCCGCACTGTAAAGTTTTTTCGTGGTTCTAGTAATGGTATATAGTTATATAGTGGAATATATTACTTTCGCGTATAACTTTATATTTTTACGACAGTGTGGTAATTTTTTAACAGTAATAGTGACCACACTAAGTGAAAATAATGAAATTTTTCCTATAAATAGTTTTTTGTAGGAACTATTACTACGCTTTATGCATGTCTTAATGGCACCAGTGAAATTGACTATAATTGTTGCTTGGGATAGTTACATTGCAAGTTAAACAAAATCTTGTAAAAATAATGGATTTTCTGTCACTTTTGAGAGAAAATGGCTGCCAAGGACACTAAATCGGTAATAGTTTATTGACCTATGTGGAGAGCATACCGCATGGTGTTATCTTTTTTTTTAATTAAATTTATCATAAAAAAATTAAAAATGATTTTTCTAAAAAGACAGAGGAAAATTGCTCATTCTTAAACCCCAATGTGTTTTCATGAATTGTCTTCTGAGATGAAGTTTTTTAAAAATTCATTGATTCGTTTTTTACATAGTCAAAAATGAAAAAGAAATTCCAAAAAATTTTAAATATCTGTATGTTTTGTGGTGAAGAAGTGGTAATGATTTGGCAGAATATTATACGTCTTACGAAGGCTTTGCCAAGTGGTAAATTCCAAATAATAAAAAAAAAACGATAAAAAAATTAGTCGTCGTAAAAGCAGATATCATTCCATTCCATATTAAAATTAAAAAAATCTACAATACTTCCTTTCCTGTCATATAATAATAAATTGCCAAACATCCTTTTTCGATTGGATGTAATAATTAAGAAAAAAAAATTACGAACGTACAGTCACGTGCCATATAAATTCCCGTAGTCTCAAAGGCAAGATTTTTCTCTGGAATAATTTGTCCCATGCATTTTGAGGTTAGTTAGAAAAAATCTAGATTTTGTTTTGTTAATTATAGGCCTTAGTGTATTTAAAAAATTTCATTAACTGTAATTATCTCTCCTACAAAAAATTTTGGTTAAAAAAATCATAATATTATCAAAAATCAAACGAATTTAATTTTTTTTTATTCACTCTATAAGGCATCTTGAGAGCAACTAAACCTCGAAACTAGTTACCACCAAAACCGTCAGCCCAGGCTTCCCCTACTCGTGTTTTTTCAATGTGATTTTTATGGTATCGTTTAGCATGTTAGGGTTAATGCCATATTATTTCCAAAATTTAGCTCATTTCCAGTTGAATGAATAGAATAATCACGCGACTGTACCATAAAATTTTTCTCCTGCGGCAATATGGGTATTTTGTTTTTGTAACAAAATAAGAACTACGTCACATCAATAAGTAATTAATTTTTGTATTAAACTTGCGATAAAACCTGTTTTTCATTGATTTTATGCACTGCATACTTTGAACGAGGTTTTAAAAAAGCTTACACGCGTGTGTTAAATTTTAAAGTAGCCGAAAACACAATTTTTATGCAAAAAATGTCTCGCAAAAAAATCCGATTGCCCCCCTTCCTGACTCTATAGTGCCTTTTTAGAAGAGAGTTTAGCGCTGCACACACATACTTTTTTTGAATACCATAATCAAAATGTTAAAAAAAAAGGATAAAAACATACAAAAAACTAAAACACAAAGACCATTGACATGTCATAATTTTCAAACCATAAATATTTATGTCATTCGAAAGGTGTTATTTTGCACATCCGATTTCAAATTTGTTCAACCACCACCCAGAAATACTCGGGTGGGTTCTCAACTAACCACCCAATAAACATTTTTGTTAGCACAAAAAATATTGTAATTCTTTAAGCGCGACCAAATTTGCATCAATCGCGACCTCACTTTAGGTAAAAATATTGTAGTTCTTCATACGACCTCGAATTATCGTTGTGTTTTTGTTGGCATTTGAAAGTCTTCACCGGAGACGTTATCCGACGGTCACCAACTTGGAAGTAATTTCTAGTAAAATTTCCGGCGTTTCAGTGTTGTTGGTAGCGACGTTTTCGAGTGGAAAGTAATTTTAAGTAAAAAATTCCGACTTCTGAAGGTCGTTGATATCTTTCCTTGTCCATTTGGTCAATTTTTCTGAACAAATTCCTACCTCGGTTCAACGTCATACCTCAACGGCCAATTTCGTAAAAAAAAGTGACGTAAGTTGTCTGTTAGGAACCTAACCTCACTTTTAGGTTATGAATTTGGAAATTAAAAAAAAACCGTGTTTTCAAAATATTTTATAGAAAAAGGAACAAAATCTACTTATGGATATAAAAAACACCTATTGTTGGTAATGTGTACGTGTCTTCAGCCAGCGTGTCTTATTGAGATAGATACTTACATTAGTGCTATGTTTTCATGGGTATTGAGTTCGTTTTCAAAACTCATTGTATCTTTTTCTTTTATATAGCGTGTTCCTTATCAAGACCAAGAACACGCTATATAAAAGAAAAAGATAGAATGAGTTTTGAAAACGAACTCAATACCCATGAAAACATAACATAGGTCACACAGATTTCAGGACTGGGTCAGCGCTCCATCTTGGATATACTTCATTGTTTTCCACGAAGTTGATCGATTATTATTGTTTTTGTGCAAGTATCTGAATTCTTACCTTAGATATTTTTAGGCATTAGAGACCTTTTGCACCTCTTATAAAAAATTCCCGTTAGGTGACTTTATTGCTTAATAACGCGTTGTGACGTAGCTAACGTCACGTTATTTTTAAGAAAGCATTTTTAGTTTTTGCACGCCGCCTTTGATTTGTTTATGGCCGACTTTATACGGTATTTATTATTATAAAGGTTTACAAGAAGAATTTGTCCAATAATATTTATTTTCCATTTAGAATATCTTATTCTTGTGTTCTTTACGGTGAATTTTAATCATTATAATAATCTTTAAAAATTCAAAAACACTACAGAGAACAGGGAGGTTATGATAAAAAGATCGGAATCACTTGCCATAGTTGCCAGTGCCAATCAATGTTTTACGTATCTTATAAAATTCTAGCCAAAGAAAATTATTAAACAAAAATTGACACTTATCTTTACAATTAAAAAGAATACAGAACATATCTGCATTCAAAAACCAATTTAATTTTTTTTTCTTTCTACTTAACGTTTAACTGTCGGCAACCATGTCAATTATAAGGGATACGGTATTCTACCGCAGGTAACCTCAAACTTTATCGGTTAGTAAGTAACTGCGCATGCCCAAAATAAGCGATAAAGTAAAAAGGCATCAAATTTATAGGTGCAAAATGTCTCTATTACCTACCAAAGACGTTAGAGATAAACGTCGTTCGGTGGGAGAATTTTAGTAGTTCAAATGACTCAAGGTCGCAATTTTGTCGGGCATTGGAATTCTAATCTGCAGACGTCGATGAGACGTAGTTTTGTGGGGTTCTGGTTAACCGATGCGGGCAAATTAGGTGCATTGAGTAACTACGCCATTTTTTGCCACACGCAGGATGTGACGCTGGCCGCCATTAAAAAAAGTTGCGTTTTTTTTAGATTTTTGCGGTTAGTTATGATCAAATAACATAATTTTTGTAATTTTAATGCTAGTTTTTATGATATATATTAAAATATTACTTGAAAATCATAGTTTTACAACTTAATTTTTTTGCAAAAAAATACAAAAAAAATCAAATTGGCCTTATTTTTTAAGCCCACGCATTTTTTTCCACCTAACCTTACTATATTTATCAGTAAAATACCCGTCGCATGGAAATTTCGATGTGGAACATTCCTGAAAAGTCAATTATTATCAATGTTACTTTGTCAACTTGTCCATTTTTTCTCTACTACATTTCTAGTAAAAAAATTTTAACGTCAGTTTTAATAAACTCTCTTGCTTTATGGTTGGTCGGCAGCCGACGTCATTATGACACAAATTTGTATGCTCCATTTAGGTAGAAATTTGGGCTCATAAGGGTTAAGCAAAATTTAAAAATGGATTTGCAAAATTGTATTTTTTTGTCGGGGGGGGGGGGCTAATCTGGTTTCTCGTGAACCCTACTCAGGGCTTCTGTAGTGAGTGCAAAATTTAAAATTGGGTGTGCAAAAAAGTGTAAAATTATGGAATACAAATATACCGTCTGGGGGACGATTCATCCACGTCATTGTGACGTGTCCTTGTTACTTGGGCTATTCATAATATCGAATCGCGTCTTAGGTAAACAAAGGTCGATATTATAAAAAAAAATAAATAAAACCAAACTATCAGACGCCTAAAATTACTTTAAAATCATTAAAAAGTCATCAGTAACTCATTTACGTTGGTGATGTTGTATTGATCAACACAAGAAAAATCAATGTCAATATTTAAATGAAAAGTAAATACCGCTAAGTAAATCCCAAGAAATGTTCCTGCCTCCAATAAATAATATGAACAATTGGGTACTTGAAATCATTTTATTTCGTTGTGTTTATTATTGGAAACTACCCACCTCGAAGGAAATTGCTGTGGGATAATATGAGCCTCTCTTGCAGAGTTGGGCGGGACATTCCAAAACTACTTGGGATTTGTACATTCTGCTCTGCCTTTAAAAAGAAGTGTCTTTCCTGTTCATATCCTCAGACTTGAATTTGTCTGTCTAGAATGCACCGCGCTAAATTATAGCCTCTCTTTTGCACCCAAGACCCCAATTTTGGGATTTTGAGAGAATGATCGCTCTCCTAAGAGATGTGATCGTTTTTTGGGAACTATCCCATCCGATCAACCCGATCACTCTCTTCGGTGAACGTTCCCCGAATTTTTGAACGGAGTCTGATCATATCCAAATTTGGCACATTTATTTTATAGCAAATGACCATCTTTTATTGCTGGTAGTGTTAAATTTGAACCATTTTGAACGAATCAAGCTCAGCTGTGGTGGTGTACTCCGTGTCTGTTTCTTGTTTCGAGGAAAACGCGATTCTTTTTTCATATTAAAATAAAATCTGCCCACCTTTAAATAGGGTAAAACGGGGTTAGATGGCTCACCGGGTGAGACAGCCCATCATTGATATTTCCGTAATTCTTGAACGTACTAAATTATCTTATTTACCACAGAGTAGAGGAGGTACATTTATGCACTTGTCCCCATTTTTGTGATTTTTAGTTAAAGGTACGTTATATTTAATAATATGTTCTTAAACACTCAAAAATTTATTTAACTAAAAGTTTTTTGCACAGTTTTGCAAGATATGCTAATAACGGGTGGGCCATCTCTCCCGCGCTTTTGGGAAAGATGGCCCAGTTGCATCCCGAGATAGACCATATATCCTGTAGTGAAAAAGAATAAACTAATAGGGATTTAATTTTTAGTTTTTGAGTTATGCCTACTCATTACAAAATAAAAAGTACCCCAACGAATGGTACCTCCACCAACATTAAGAAGACGACTTAAAAAAAGTGATTTCAATTCAATGAAAAATCATTAGGACCGCCCCCACTTCTTGGTGTCGAAAATGAAATAAAGAAAAATTAAAAATAAAACATAAATAAAAAAGAAAAAGAGTTAGCTGGTTGCGATTGGATAAATTTGTTTTCAAGAAGACATGCAGATCTGAGTATCAGAAAAGCAGAAGGCGTTTCATTAGCACGTTGTCAAGGTATAAACAAGATCGAGGTTGATGCTTATTTTACACTTTTGGAGGCTACATTAAACGAAGCTACAATTAAACAATAAACCTGGATACGTCGTAGCAAAAAAATGCTCCAAAAATGTCGCGGCCGTCGCTTCCTCAGAAAAAGGGGAAACCATAACACTTATTTCCTGCTGCAATGCTGAAGGTGTATATATACCACCGGTATGCATTTTTAAGGGCAAAAATAAAAAACCCGAGTTGAAGACGGCATGTCGCCAGGGTCAGTTGTTTATATGAATCAAAAATCTGCGTACATTAGCACAGATATAATGTTTACTTGGCTAAAAAATTATTTTATGCCACGAAAGCCTTCTGGCAAGGTCATTCTTATATTAGACAGACATGCAAATCATGGTAATTCTCTTGAAATGCTCAAGTATGCTGAAACGCATGACGTCATTCTATTTTGTTTGCCGAGCCATACGACGCAATTTCTCCAGCCCCTAGACAGAGCTTTTTTTAAAAGCTTAAAAGCGCATTTTAATAATGCATGTAATGCATTTATCAGGGTGAATCCCTTAAGAAAAATCTCAAGACTGCTATTTGGTAAGTTGTTATCAGATGCATGGTCGAAAGCGGCCACAGTTGAGAATGCAATTTCCGCATTTCGAGCAACAGGTATTTGTTTCTTAAATCCTGGAGCCATACCGGACCATGCGTACTTGTCAAATGAAGAAATTAACATAAGTCCACCACATGTAACTACTGATACGGAGATAGACAATACCTCAGACCAATCTGATGAAAATAATAACATAGAAAACTCTCCACTTGCAGCCAACGACGATACTTCAGATACAATGTTAGAAAAAATTAATCCAATTCCGTCAACATCTTCTGCTAAAATAGGAAACGTTAGAAAGAGGGCAAAACAAGTGGAACAGGTTTTAATATCCCCTGAAGTTATTAACACAAAAGTATTAGAAATGCAACAAAAAATTAATAAAAACGCCGATAAAACACAAACTAAACAAAAACTTACAGAAAAAAAACAATAAAAAGAAAGTGTTGAGCGAAACATCTACGGATGAAAGTGATATTGAATTTCAAGAATCAGAAATTTCTGAAGAGGCGGCGAACAATATGCTGTTACTAAAAAAAGATGACTGGATCTAATGTAAAAATGGTTTCGCGAAGGCTGCTCTAAATTTGTTAATTTGTACGATGTTTGCGATAAAATTATATAAAAAAAAATAATAAAGTTGTAGTTAGGTTATAATTAAGTTACAATTAGGTTTTAATTACTTTTACGCTTTTACTGTGTGTGTACTCTACCATTATGCCTGGGACAACTCATCCGCGTACATAGGGAGAGATGGCCCATCTGGATACAAATGATTTTGTTTTTTTTTTAATCTGTTATCATTTACTTTTTTCAAATATATTTTTGCAGAAAATTGTGTCTTTCAGTTTTGATTCTACAAGGTTTTTTAAAAAAAGTGGGCTGTCTCACAGTATTTTACCCCAATATTTAAAAGAAGTTTTGCTAGTACAAAACAGCACAATAATTATTTCCACTTTTAGATGGAATAACTCACGAAACAAAAAACAAGACGTTAAAAACTTAAGAGGTTATGTCTTGTGAAATTTAGGCGTACTCCCTGACCCGGAAGTCAGGGACCAAGTTTTCTTACTTTTTAGGAGAACGGGAATAGTCTTTCATCCTTCAAAAATACAGCACGGGAAAGATTGCTACCGACGGGTGATCGTTCGCACGAAAACCAATACCCTCCCAGCTCAAAAATTAGCCCCCAGGGGGTCTATTCTTGAATCGAGAGAAAACTTGCTCCCAGGGAGTCAAATTCTCTCGCTACTATTCATCTCATTGGTCCAAATCTTCGGTTTAAATCAGTTTCTCTTACTTTGGCCCGATATTGATCAAAAGTAATTGTCTTAGTCAAGACCAATAGAAAAAAGAAAATTATGATTGTTTTCCACAAACCGAAACTACACTTTTTGCACTCAATGCGCGTTTCGCTAACAACGTTAGCATCATCAGGAGACGATTAACAATAAACTAAATTAATCTACGCTCTATCTTATATACAATCCTTTAGTGGGCGGAGATAAGACTAATAATTTGTGATTGATCACGATTTTGAATCCTATCTCCCCTCAACCAAAGAATAAAGTGTACTAAACGGGATGGGTCCTCTATCTTTATTTAAACTATTTCTGGATTTAATGATTTCCATACTTTCATATGCATTCAAAAGTCTTTTGTTTGGTACACTTTTTAGAAGTTTTAGGTTATCTAATGTGAATCTATGATTGTTTTCAAAAGCATGCTCGGCCACACTTGACTTTTCTGTTCTTCCGTATTTTAAGTGTGCTAAGTGTTCTTTAAAACGTGTTTGAATAGAGCGTCTCATTTGGCCAACATATTTTTTGTCACAATCCGTGCAACTAATTTCGTAAATTCCATTTTTTTCTAGAACTGTAGTTTTATCCTTAGGATTTCCTAGTAAGCTTCTTATTGTGTTACCGGATTGATATACTAATTTAAGACCGGTGTTATTAAATACTTTTTGTAATCCTTTCGTATAATTAGGATTATAAGGAATTGAAACAAATTTTGAGTCGCAGGTATCTTTTTGTCTGAAAAAAGTGACACTCTTTTCAAAAGACCTTTAGGAATTCCATTAAATGTTATTTTTTAAAATTTATAATACAATCTGGCCCGAAGGCCAATATGATTACCAAATTTCATCATCTTAGGTCAAACCGTTAAGATTTAAAAAAATATTTTGTCACCCTAACCTCACTTTTGGACTGCAACATTTTTGAGGCTATTCATAGATGGAGAAATATTGAGTGGTCTATAAGTAACCGATTTATATAAATTTTCGATTCCCTTAAGTTAAATTTGCGTAAATAGATTTTTTTTTCGAAATTGTCAAAAAAATGATATTAGGTTGATTGGTAGTAGTATGTACTACAAAACCACATAGTTTCAAGTATGCAGGATAAGTCGTTCAGGAGATACAGGCAAAAATCTAAAAACACATTTTGCCCTCTACCGGCCCTTAGATGCAATAAATGTTATTTTTTAAATTATATTATTTAATCTGGCCAGAAGGCTAATATGTGTACTAAATTTCATCAACGTAGGTCAAACCGTTAAGATTTAAAAAAATATTTTGTCGCCCTGCAGCACTTTTGAGGCTGTTCACAAGCAAGGTGATGTTAACTGGTCTATTAGTAACCGATTAAAACAGGTTTCATAAAATCATCATCAAAAGGCCCACGAAGGCCGAATGTCGACTCTATGCCCCTCGACTAATATATTATACGTTTGGATTAATTAGTTTCTGTATTATATATTAATTTGACGTCGATCATTTTCGACTTTTTCGATGGTTTCACAGAACTGTAATATAGAGGAGTGAAGCCGAGAATTTTTTGGTATAATGCAAAGAATTACCAATTATGTTATCTAAAAAAAATGCCATTTAAATTTATTACAGGTTTAACCGAAATCCGAGCAATTAGAGAAAGTTTACCTAAAATAGTTGGTAATCTAATCATGTAGAACCAAGCGCCTGGTTTTGCGGTTTCTATTGTTATTGAATTGAATTTTGTTGTGCATGTGTGGTTTCTTTTGACCATAATGATATTCAAAATTTGAAAAATACTGAAGAACATCGAAAAATAGGTCCTTATAAACAACATAGGTCAAGCAGGAATTCACTTAAGTTTTTTTGTTGATAGAATAATAGAATGCACAAGACCGGTCAAGTAAAAAAAGTTTTTGAAAATTTTTAAAGGGAAAATTTCCCTCATAAGTAAAATTATCCATAAGAGGTGTGGAATTATCGCTGAATATATAAGTGATCATTCCCCAGCAAATGATAATTCCACTGCTCTGACGCGATCTCAATAGACACTTAAAGTAAATATTTCAACACATCCGTATCGGTATACGTAACGCGTTCAAAACAAAGTCAAAATACGCTACATTTTTGACTTGTTTATTCGATGTTTAGAACGATGTCCGCTTTTTTGAAGGGTGCGATGACAGGACTGCTGATTGAAATCGTTCCGTACGTTCGTGGGTCCCTAACGATACATCCTTCCGTACGCAACGAGATTCTGTCATCACACCCGTCAAAGAAGCAGGCATCGTTCGAAACATGGCATGAGCAAGTCAAAAATGTAGCGTATTTTGACTTTGTTTCGAACGCGTTACGTATACCTATACGGATGCGTTAAAATATTTACTTTAACAGTGAGATTTACTAAGATCTAAAATAGTCCCCCCACAGGTCTAAATATTTACACCTGTGGAGGGGTACTAAATTTTAAAACCACTTTTCAAAAAACACTTATCCATACAGAAAAGACACAAAGTTATTGATTATTTTGTATTGTTATTGCAAAATACCACTGAAAAACTGCTTTTCTTTCTCAAAATACAACATATTTTAGGAGAAAATGCCCTAAAACTATTTTTTTTTACAGGTTTCAAAATGGCAAATGGTGAATACGCCAAAAATTTGGCACATAATAGCTTCATTATTTGTGTTTGAGGTTATAAAGTTGGTGATTTCTTAAACCACCTCAGGGGGGTGGTTTAAATTTATAACCCCCAGAAAGGATTGTTTTGTGGCATTTGGTAATAAGTTCGTTTATAATTTTCCTAAGTAACCGTTTTTACAAGGATTAATTTATCTTATTAAATATTTCAAGTTTTTTATTACTCAATAAAACACCTCGTATTTTGTCCAGAAAAACGCCATATTTTGAACCCGTTTTCAGCACAAAAAGTATATTTATGAAGGCACTACGAGGCAAAAAAAAACACTGATTATGCACGAAAAATTTACCAAACAAAAAAAACCAAAAACAACTATATTAATTTATTTATTAACTGAAACTAAAACATTGAGGTTATCTAAAAGCTCAGTCAAAAAAACTTCCCTTACTCAATTTTAAAGATGTAGCTTTCATCAGTAGAGAGTAAAAGATCCGAACTCGCTGTTTGTGATTGAACGCAGCGCTAATATTTTTAAAGTAAAATTTCGACAGTGACAGAAATGTAAAAAAAAACTTGCATTTAAATTTTTGAATAAACTTCATAAATAAAAACAGTTTTTGAATAAATACAAAATTAATCTACTCATTATGTTATTATTACCCATCTAAATCGTTGTGTGACATCAAGTATTAGTTGGAAAAATTAATTAACAAGGGTAAGTTTTAATTAGAGTGACATATAGCCCTAATGTTAATTTATTCTACAGAGTGTTTACTATTTAAACCCCGCGTGGATTTAAATTTTTTCATTTTCTTTTCTTCTAAATTGAAAGTTTCCTCTTAAATCCAACAGAAGATTGTATTAAGATGATTATTCAATAAACAAATTTATTAAAATTCTTCTTATAAATCAAACTATGTCCAAAACTCAAGGAGGATTGGTTTAAAATGCTTGAAACCAAAAATTTTACCTAAACTTAGGACCGTTCTAAAATAGACTAAACCTTAGTAAATCCCACCGTAAGTGTCTAATAATATATGAAGCGCTGCAGGTCACTCTCCCGCAAAGCATTACATGTATATCGCGATTAAAAAACAAAAGATCAAAAGATCTTGGGTGGAAATAACGAAAATTCAAACTTGGATGAGTATCCCAAAAGGAACACACAAAAGATCAAAACGAAAAGATAAATGATTAAACGATGTTTCGCCCTGGGTAACCAGCGTGGGCTCATCAGTAATTTTACTGGTCACCCTCCACTATACATCATTAAACACCATCATACACTTAGATTTCGAACCTTGAACCACTCACAAATAGGCATCGTTCCGCACTGGTACTTACTTATCCAAGTTACCTGATACGAATTTGTCCTGGCGTGTTAATATTTCCAGTAGGATTAAAACAATTAAAACAAAGAAGAAGTTAAAAAACCTCCAAATCAGTTCCTTCAACCGAAAAAAAACTAAAAAACAAAAGACCAAAAGATCTTGGCTGGTTACCCAGGGCGAAACATCGTTTAATCATTTCTCTTTTCGCTTTGATCTTTTGTGTGTTCCTTTTGGGATACTCGTCCAAGTTTGAATTTTTGTTATTTCCACCCAAGATCTTCTGATCTTTTGTTTTTTAGTTTCTTTTCGGTTGAAGTAACTGATTTGGAGGTTTTTTAACTTCTTCTTTGTTTTAATTGCCTTGGGAGCATAATCCTACTGGAAATATTAACACGCCAGGACGAATTCGTATCAGGTAACTTAGATAAGTAAGTACCAGTGCGGAATGATGCCTATTTGTGAGTGGTTCAAGGTTCGAAATCTAAGTGTATGATGGTGTTTAATGATGTATAGTGGAGGGTGACCAGTAAAATTACTGACGAGCCCACGTTGGTTACCCAGGGCGAAACATTGTTTAATCATTTCTCTTTTCGCTTTGATCTTTTGTGTGTTCCTTTTGGGATACTCGTCCAAGTTTGAATTTTCGTTATTTCCACCCAATATCTTTTGATCTTTTGTTTTTTAGTTTCTTTTCGGTTGAAGTAACTGATTTGGAGGTTTTTTAACTTCTTCTTTGTTTTAATTGCCTTGGGAGCATAATCCTACTGGAAATATTAACACGCCAGGACGAATTCGTATCAGGTAACTTGGATAAGTAAGTACCAGTGCAGAACGATGCCTATTTGTGAGTGGTTCAAGGTTCGAAATCTAAGTGTATGATGGTGTTTAATGATGTATAGTGGAGGGTGACCAGTAAAATTACTGATGAGCCCACGCTGGTTACCCAGGGCGAAACATCGTTTAATCATTTCTCTTTTCGCTTTGATCTTTTGTGTGTTCCTTTTGGGATACTCGTCCAACTTTGAATTTTTGTTATTTCCACCCAAGATCTTTTGATCTTTTGTTTTTTAGTTTCTTTTCGGTTGAAGTAACTGATTTGGAGGTTTTTTAACTTCTTCTTTGTTTTAATTGCCTTGGGAGCATAATCCTACTGGAAATATTAACACGCCAGGACGAATTCGTATCAGGTAACTTGGATAAGTAAGTACCAGTGCGGAACGATGCCTATTTGTGAGTGGTTCAAGGTTCGAAATCTAAGTGTATGATGGTGTTTAATGATGTATAGTGGAGGGTGACCAGTAAAATTACTGATGAGCCCACGCTGGTTACCCAGGGCGAAACATCGTTTAATCATTTCTCTTTTCGCTTTGATCTTTTGTGTGTTCCTTTTGGGATACTCGTCCAAGTTTGAATTTTCATTATTTCCACCCAAGATCTTTTGATCTTTTGTTTTTTAGTTTCTTTTCGGTTGAAGTAACTGATTTGGAGGTTTTTTAACTTCTTCTTTGTTTTAATTGCCTTGGGAGCATAATCCTACTGGAAATATTAACACGCCAGGACGAATTCGTATCAGGTAACTTGGATAAGTAAGTACCAGTGCGGAACGATGCCTATTTGTGAGTGGTTCAAGGTTCGAAATCTAAGTGTGTGATGGTGTTTAATGATGTATAATGGAGGGTGACCAGTAAAATTACTGATGAGCCCACGCTGGTTACCCAGGGCGAAACATCGTTTAATCATTTCTCTTTTCGCTTTGATCTTTTGTGTGTTCCTTTTGGGATACTCATCCAAGTTTGAATTTTCGTTATTTCCACCCAAGATCTTTTGATCTTTTGTTTTTTAGTTTCTTTTCGGTTGAAGTAACTGATTTGGAGGTTTTTTAACTTCTTCTTTGTTTTAATTGCCTTGGGAGCATAATCCTACTGGAAATATTAACACGCCAGGACGAATTCGTATCAGGTAACTTGGATAAGTAAGTACCAGTGCGGAACGATGCCTATTTGTGAGTGGTTCAAGGTTCGAAATCTAAGTGTATGATGGTGTTTAATGATGTATAGTGGAGGGTGACCATTAAAATTACTGATGAGCCCACGCTGGTTACCCAGGGCGAAACATCGTTTAATCATTTCTCTTTTCGCTTTGATCTTTTGTGTGTTCCTTTTGGGATACTCGTCCAAGTTTGAATTTTCATTATTTCCACCCAAGATCTTTTGATCTTTTGTTTTTTAGTTTCTTTTCGGTTGAAGTAACTGATTTGGAGGTTTTTTAACTTCTTCTTTGTTTTAATTGCCTTGGGAGCATAATCCTACTGGAAATATTAACACGCCAGGACGAATTCGTATCAGGTAACTTGGATAAGTAAGTACCAGTGCGGAACGATGCCTATTTGTGAGTGGTTCAAGGTTCGAAATCTAAGTGTATGATGGTGTTTAATGATGTATAGTGGAGGGTGACCAGTAAAATTACTGATGAGCCCACGCTGGTTACCCAGGGCGAAACATCGTTTAATCATTTCTCTTTTCGCTTTGATCTTTTGTGTGTTCCTTTTGGGATACTCATCCAAGTTTGAATTTTCGTTATTTCGACCCAAGATCTTTTGATCTTTTGTTTTTTAGTTTCTTTTCGGTTGAAGTAACTGATTTGGAGGTTTTTTAACTTCTTCTTTATATCGCGATTGCTATGGAATAAACAGAATAACTTACCGCCTTAGCAACGCGTAGCTGGAGTAAACAAATTCGCCGACGCGCTGAGCAACCGTTCTTAACTAAAATGCCGTTCTTAACTAAAATGCCTGTTAACTCCTATCGCCTCAGTGCCCTTTAGCCTATTGTGGCTGCCATTTTTATAACCAAATTAACAAGTAAAACATGGATTTTCTGTCAGTTTGGTGTCAATATGGCACCGATCGTAGGCCAAAGGATACTAAAACGAAAATGAGTTAACTGGCTTTTTAGTTGAGAACGGTGTTGCGCTGAGTTTCCGAGTTTTCCGAGTTTTTATACAAAATGATCCGTTTCGCGTCTTTATCCGGGCCGAAATAAACTTGCACATACAAAAAACATACCAAAGAACACCAAAAAAAATAAGAAGTTCTGGAACCAATTTATGGAGTTCTGCAAAGCCAGAAAATATGAATTGAAGGAGGAAACGCCGGAGATTGCAAAAATTTTGAAGAATTGGCCACAAAATATGAAGAAAGGAAACAGTGAGCAGTATAAACAAACTACCTATAATAATTGTACAATTAATTACAATAAATAGTCTAATTTCTATATTCTTGAAATTTTCTATCGAATACCATTTGTGCTTTGAGAATTAATTCTGAAGAAATTAGTTTTTGTTGAAAACAGCACTCGGTTATTTTTTCCGTTGTATCAAAAAATTTTTGCTTTGACATAACGGAAAAAATAAACTCGTGCAGTTTTCAACACGTTTTTTTCAGAATTATCGATAATTCTCAAAGCACTATTGTATTACCCCCGATAATTGTTTAGATCGCTGCTTAAGAGATAACAAAAGAGCTTCTATCTTCTAGAAAAATCAAATTTTTTTTTATTATCGCTACTTTTACTTGTTATGCCTCTTTTTGCTTTTAATATCTCTTTGTGTACCTACTTTTTATCCCTGTTTGGCATTCCCTGAATAAAAAGAGCACTGCTCTGTTTATCTGTTTAATTTTTTCTATTCGCGCCCAAAAAAGTTTTTTTTTCATGACATCTTGAATGGAAAATGCAAGGGCATGGCCGTTATGGTATGTTTTACCTAACATTAACGGTTATTGCCGTGAACCGTTTGCTAAACGAAAAAGAAACAACCTTGATAGGTCATTTCGAATGCCTCTTAACACCTCATTCCAAGAGAGACCTACCAGACATACAGGTTCTAATATAACTCGTGCGGTTAAGACCATTTTATTTTAAAGCAAGCTAAAATAGTAATTAAAAACAGTATTAAAATAATGCGGAAGATCTAAGTAAGCAACTCTAACAACTTTTTTATTAACTTGTTGAACAATCTTTTTTTAACCGACTAGAAAATATTCTCTTTCTGTACAATTTTTTGTAGGAAAAATTCACTTGGCAGGACAGATTTAAAAGAGACATTTTTTTTACTTTACCGGGTAGTTGTTGTGTTTCTGCTACTTTTTTCGCCAGGTAGGTCCACAGAATGTTCTCATACAGACATTATTATCAGATGTTTAATATGTACCCTACCACATATTTAAAGTTAAATTGCGAGGTAGATGGTTAGGATATTAGCGATATCTTAGCGCGTAAGTAGAATTTCTTTAAAAAAATACATGCTAAGGATATTTTAAATGTTTATCATGTACTTAACACATTCATAAACGTTAGGTTATACCAAGAAAATTCTTTGCGGGAAGGGTCCAGGGATGACTTATGTCTGTAAAATAGACATCACTGAAAAGTTCAAAAATAACATTCTAAGAATGTCCAGAGAGGACAAGCCTGGGATGTCGAATGAGGATATTTTTAGAATATCCAAATAAAGATATCTGAGAATATCCCTAAAAATTAATTTCAGGATAATATATGGATAACAGATGAGAATAATTTTTCATAGTTATATCACCATCATTTTCATATACTTCTTAATAATAATTAATTTATTAAAAATCTTCAAATTAGCGCCATCTACCTACATTTACTATAATGGTAGACAGATTCATTAATTTGCAGGACCCCGGCATGTTCCAAAGAAGACGTTCCCAGAATGTCCTGAAAGAACATGCTTGGATTTCCTAAGATGACGTTTTTAGAATGTTCAAATGAGGATATTCGGAGAATATCTCAAATAGTACATTACTAGAACATACTATGCAAGATATTCTGGGAATGAAGTTCTTAAAATATTTCATTGATGGGTTGAGATGTTTGGACATTTAGATCTAAATGAAATATTCTTGGGATGTCATGTGCATGTAGCAAGAGATGAACTCACAAGAAAATACTATTGATGTCTTTGTTATAGGAATGTCATGTTATAGGAATATTCCCTCAAAGTGATTTTTGGAATATTCTATTGCGAATATGACAGGAATGTTGCAGACCTATTTCTTGTTGAATATTCTTTAAGAGTTTGTGGTAGTTATATTTCTTTGGTAATAAGATAATAATATGCCCATGATAACCTGATAATCAAGTTATTTTTATGAAAAAAGATTGATTTTGTCAGAATTTTGGCGTGTTTGCTGAAAATATTACTATCTTGTGAAAAAGTTATTTAGGTAATCCTTTGATAACTAATCTCAGGTAACACATCCACATAATGGTGATATGCCTATATCCATAGGCTACTCCGTAATTGCACGTTAGTGGAAGACTAATGTATATTTGGTGGATATTCATGTAGATATATATCCACTCCATATCTTAGGATATCCATCTTGTGTCCATCTGGATATGTTTTAAATCACAAAATCATATCCATGCAATTATAATCGGTGTCCAGGTATAATACTATAATTCTTTTAAAAAAATGTTCTGGTCGTATTATAGTCATGTTTCACGTCACGTTTCTATCACATTTACATCACCTGATGAGCTAGAACGTAACTTATTGCCGGCATGTGTTAGTAATATTCCCAATGGTAAAATATAACATTTCTATCACATTCATTGTTCTCTAAATATATGACTATTACTTTACAGGAATGTTTAATTGTTATGTGGGTATAACATCTTATAGTTTTATGTAATCACTACAAGAAGAATAATGTTGGACAATAAGATATATATTCGCAAAATGTAATGTGCAATGTGTGTTTCCTGGAGTGATATTAAGAATAATTATATGCTTGCTTTTCAAAAAAGTTTCATTCTTAACATGCAAATTTTACTTTTTGCCCATATGTAGACAATGTCACGTAATTGCTTTGGCTGATTATTATCAAAAATGTTTCAATTAGAATAGATATCTACGTATCATTGATTTAAATGTGGAGCACAGATGTCATTTGGGAACACCCAAAAACATTTTACAGGTGTGAGGTTTAGCTCACCTTTTGGAATGTAATTGGTTGTCCTTGACACTAGAATTAAATTTAAAATAAAAATAAACGATAAGAAAGAAGTAAAGCAAGTATTAATATAGTAGTATTAGTAGTAGTAGTAGTAGTAGTATTAGTAGTAGTAGTAGTAGTAGTTAGTAGTAGTAGTAGTAGTAGTAGTAGTAGTAGTAGTAGTAGTAGTAGTAGTAGTAGTAGTAGTAGTAGTAGTAGTAGTAGTAGTAGTAGTAGTAGTAGTAGTAGTAGTAGTAGTAGTAGTAGTAGTAGTAGTAGCAGCAGCCTATATAATGAGACCTTTTACTGCTCCATCTTGGGTGAAAAACCGAAAAAATGTAAAGGATCAAAGCCCAAAAAGAAATATTTAAATGTATCGGATCATCTCCCTCTCATCTCCTTAACCGCCCCCAGCAACGCAGTTTGTACCTCAAAAATTACAAAATGTTTAGTAAAACATAAAACTGAAAACCGAATGAAATATATTATGCCTCTGTTACCCTCCTTAGAGACCACCCATCAACATAATAATGCATTATCATGGAAAATAGAAACGCATAGCAAATTTGAAGTTTATCGGATATGTAGAAGTTAGCCAAAATTGACTTTCAAGATTTGTGCCAAACATACATACAAACAAACAAGTTTAATAGAAGCTTGTAACAATCAAAAGATGATTGGGTGGAATAACGAAAGTATTCGTTGGGCGATACCATATAACTATGAGATACTATAATCGCACAAGGATCGAAAAATGTGTAATCTAGGAACACACGATGCATCAAACCCGTGCAACTTCTTCCATGCTTCTTTTCTTTTGAAGCATGAACACAGAAAGGAGGCCGTAAAATATTCCTTGCTAACTTCCATGTTATTTTTGTTGGTAACTTCCACGACAAGAGCAAATACCACACTAACCAAACTTTTTTTTACCTTTACCCTTAGAAATTTGTTCTGAATCTTTATGAGTATTATATTGTGGGCTCCAAATAAAAGAGGCATATTTTAGTATCGATCTTACAAGAGAGCAATATACTATTTTGTATGTCTGATAGGAGAAGTCATTTGCCAATCTGGTAACAAACCCTAACATCCTCTAGAAACTACCTATTCCAGAAATATGATTCTTAAGTGTTAATTTTACATCCAAGATGACACGCCGATCTCGTATTGCATTCTTTCTTTCGATAAGCTGATCACCTGGAATATAGTTATTTTATATGGGAGTGAATTTTCGCGAAAAAGATATACAAAAGCATTTGGTGACATTAAGATCTAAATCGTTTGTGTTACACCAGTAGTAAAAATTGTCAAGATTAAAATCATCAAAAAAGTTAAAGAATCAGATCGTTTTATGCTCTCCAACATGTCAGTAATAAACAGATTAAACAGAAGGGGTCCAGAATGAGACCCTTGGGGGACACCTGAAGGAATCTCAATACAGTTAGAAATGCCATTAAATATTTTTACGAACATGGTTTTCTTTTGTGAATGATGCTTAAAGTTTAATCAGAGAATTTCCACATTGGTAGATATGGACATAAATGTTACAACTCATATTTTGGTCTTGTTATTAGAAAAAGAGTTATAAGAGTAACAAGGAAAGAACTATAGGTAGACACTTCAAAAAAGTGCATTGAATTGTCAGTCAGTGTACAAAATTTTTTTAAACTTAGCAGAGCTTGTCTCTATGGTTTCTGACATCTAAATTTGCTCTGATTGGTGAGCTGGGTAGTTTGCTTAATTTTTTTTTATTCATTGTCAAATTTATAAACATATCTGCCTAATAATTAATACGTTTTCATGTAGAACTGAATGCGTTTTAAATGCGATTCACTTTCAAAACTATCGTGAAAATGCAAATCGAAAAGCGAATCCAATTTTTAGTCCACCATGGTATGGGGACTATTAAAATCGTGAAATTTTGACTTCTCTTAATTTTATCACAAATGAGTTACTAAGGTTCCAAAACACCTTAATCGACGAAAAAAAAATGTTGTCTGTTGTCTGTCTGTATACACGATAACTCAAGAGCGCCTTAATCGATTTACGAACTGATTAACTTTTGGGTAGGGTGGTG
Source organism: Oxystoma pomonae (assembly GCA_963921995.1). NCBI lineage: Eukaryota > Metazoa > Arthropoda > Insecta > Coleoptera > Brentidae > Oxystoma > Oxystoma pomonae. The sequence continues at coordinate 81,806,146 of OY998169.1, read as the reverse complement.
GGGGGTTGAATGGGGGAGAAGGGGGATAAAATATTTTAAAAAATTGTAACTTTGGAACAAAAGCAAGTAACGATATACGGTTTTCAGAGTTAAGTTTCCATGAATATGGACTACAAATTCTGTTATAAAGTCCAAATTTGTAAGAGCTTGAGTTTCCGAGTTAATCATAACTTTAGAAGTAAAGCAGCTACTGACAGGCGGTTTTCTGATTTCGGTTTTCGTAAATATTAGCCAAAAATTTTGTTAAAAGGTTCAAATCTTTGAACGCTACAGTTTTCGAGATATTATCATTTCCTTTTAACCTAAAATAATTGATTGTATGGTGGACTATCTGTGCTTTCTAGCACCAATTTTTTTTCATTGGCCCTGCCTCAGTTCAATACGCATTGTATCAGGATCGTATCAAAAACGTATGAAACTTTTAACCAGACTGGATCTAATCTAATAATTTATTCCGTGAGTAAGAACCAAACTTTTATGATTGTTCTAATTTTCGAAATTTAATAAAAAAAACACCAATACAATACGAAAAAAAACATGTTTAAAGCTCAAATCGTGTTCAAAACGCCTTCAAATCGAGATATTTTCATTTCCTTTTAACCTAAAATAATTGATTGTATGGTGGACTATCCGTGCTTTCTAGCACCAATTTTTTTTCATTGGCCCTGCCTCAGTTCAATACGCATTGTATCGCGGATCGTATCAAAAACGTATGAAACTTTTAACCAGACTGGATCTAATCTAATAATTTATTCCGTGAGTAAGAACCAAACTTTTATGATTGTTCTAATTTTCGAAATTTAATAAAAAAAACACCATTACAATACGAAAAAAAAACATGTTAAAAGCTCAAATCGTGTTCAAAACGCCTTCAAATCGCTTTATGAAAACGGAACAGTGAATCGTATTGAAAACGTGTTGAGTTCCACGTGAAAACATAGTAAATGAAACTCGTATATTGTGTATTGGTTAAGATTGTTATAATAAATCAGGTGAGTGAAAGATTCTTAAAAGATCAAGAATAAAGAGGATTGAAATGTAAATCCTTGACAAAATCAAAAGGCCAACAAATAAATAGTGTGTCTGTGATAAAAGTATATTCACAATGTAGTTATTTAAGGGTTGAATATAAGATTTATCAATGAGAACTGTTTAAAACCAAAACATCTTAAGATACATCAAAAATGCTGCATGCATGCTTTGCTTATTTGTTAATTAAATAGAATTCATACGACAATGAAACTTTTAAAAAATTTTCAGTGGGATTTACTAAGAACTAAAATAGTACCCCCCACTAAATATTTATACCTGTGGGGGGTACTAAATTTTAAAACCAATTTAAAAAAATATTTAAACATACAGAAAGGACACAAAGTTATTCATTATTTTGTATTTTTATTGCAAAATACCACTGAAAAATTTGTTTTTTTTTCTCAAAATATAAAATATTTTAGGAGAAAATGCCCTAAAACTAATCGTTTTTGACAGGTTTCAAAATGGCAAATGGTGAATACGCCAATAATTTGACACATAATAGCTTCATTATCTTCTTTATTATTATCTGTGTTTAAGGGTATAAAGTTGATGATTTTTTAGACAACCTCTGGTTTAAATTTATAGCCCCCAGAAAGAATTGTAGGGAAGTAACCCTTTCTTCAAGGATTAATTTACCTTATTTAATATCCCAAGTTGTTTATTAATCAATAAAACACCTCCAATTTTTTCCACAAAAACGCCATATTTTGAACCCGTTTTCATCACAAAAAATATATTTGTGAGGGCACGACGAGGCAAAACAAGCATAAGTGAAGGTCATTGAATATGCACGAAAAATATACCAAACAAAAAAAACCCAAAACAACTATAATAATTTATTTACAAAGTAAAATTAAAACATTGAGGTTATCTAAAAGCTCAGCCAACAAAACTTTCCTTACTCAAAGCCCACTCATTTCAAAGCTGTCTTTCATCAGTAGAGGTTGGTGCAAGCCAAGGTACAAGCAGAGGTAAGAAATCCGAACTCGCTGTTTGTGATTTGACCGCAGCTAATATTTTGAAACTGACATTTCGACAGTGACAGTGAAAAAAACTTGCATTTAGGTTTTTTAATACATTTCATAAATAAAAACACCTTTTAAATAAATATAAAATTAATCTACTCCTTATTTTATTATTACCCATCTAAATCGTTGTGTGACATGAAGTATTAATTGGAAAAATTAATTAGCAAGTTCAAAGTAAAGTGACATATAACCCTAACTTTGTTCTACAGAAGTGTTTACTATTTAAACCCCGCGTGGGTTTAAATTTTTTAATTTTCTTTTCTTCTAAATTGAAACTTTCTTTTTAAATCCAAAAAAAGATTGTGATAAGATGATTATTCAATAAACAAATTTATTAAAATTCTTCTTATAAATCAAGCTATGTCCAAAACTCAAGGAGAGTTGGTTTAAAATGCTTAAAACGAAAAAATTCACTTAAACTTAGGACCGTTCTAAAATAGACTAAACCCTTTTAGTAAATCTTACCGTTAATGACTTGCCCATAAATTAAATTAAAGGCTGATATTTTTTATGTTCAAGGAGGAGGCACACATTACATGCATTCTGGCCAGTACACGATCTTTTTGAAATTTTGATATGTTGATTGATATGTTGATTCTGACGGGTATGTCAGACAATTAATTTTTTTGGTTATGCTGTCTTTCAATGTGATTTTACAGGGAAAACCTTTCAAAAATCGTGGTATAGGACCTAACAGTAAGCGATTTTTAATTTTCGTAAGACGAACAACGTTGCGAGAAAGATTGTATCAAGAGATTAACAGTACAGTGTGAAAATAAGGTACGTATATCATATGCGTAAATCTTTAGCGCTTTCGTTTATTGCTCTAAAACGACTCACGCGTACTTCAAGATATATCCGGAAAGGATTTGGATGTTCGATTATGTACTCCTGCTCCGAGTAACGTGTTCGGTTTTCCGATTCTGCTGCTCCGGATTTGAAACAGATCGATCTTTCTGCTACCGCAAAATCGCGAGAGTAGAGGCTAGAGCAAACAATGTCATGACCGTACTTTTTTGACAACAATTTTATCTTATTTTTTTGTTGCTTATAAACTTTTTGCGGGTCAAAGAAAAAAATGGATCGAAAAAGAAAGTTTATTGAAATTGAAGAATTGTTCCTCATTTTTTCTACTTCCTCCGAGGAGGAAGAAATGTTTGTCCACTGGTACACGATAGGAGTAGAACCCAAAAGCGGACCAAAATACGCAATTATATGTTTGAGGTGGTCCCCGAGTATACTGAGGGGCAAGTAAGCAAAATAAAAATAATTTAGAAGGCTAGGTACAAACGACTAGACTACTTTTACTTTTTTAATCAATATTCGGTTTTTTTTTTCTCTTTGTGGACTCGAGCCTTTTTCAAACGGCTGTCGGCTGTTCAATTTCAAAAATATTGAAACTAAAATAAATAAATAAAAAAGTGGGGTTTAAATGTAATTTTTCAAACAAATGGCGTGTTCGATAATCACTCTTTTCGCGAGAATTTCGGTTGGGATTCAGAGCTCCTGCGGGTAGACTCGTGACGTCACAGCGCTATAAGATAAGGAAACAATTTTAAAAATCGTACCTACGTACCTACCGCTTTTTTGCAGTTTGCTCTTGTCGAGTGAGCTATCTGCTTCCAGACCTATACAGGTGCTTAACTTGTGGATTGATCTGAATTCTTGAATTTATAAGACGGTTTTGACGAAATTAACATTTTTTTCAAATGAAAGTCACGGCTTTCTTGATTACTTATTTCCCGGTTCCTCGATACTTTTCCGGTTCCTCGATGCTTTTCCGGTCTGTCCTTGTAAAGCATTATTTTCCGTACAAAAAATAATATATTTGTTTCCATCCTCCGTTTTCTTTATGATACTCAATATCCAAGTAAAAGTAACATTTCTGTATTGAACATTCAACGCTACTCCAGCAAGTCTGGAGCATTTATACAGAGCGAATAGGTTCGTCCAAAAATTTTGTGCGAACACTCGAACATTTGCAAAGAACATTTTCAGCGAACATTTGCCACGAATCTTCCGGCAAATTTTCGCAAGATTTTTTGGAAATATATTTTTGAAACCACCAAACCCCATCACCAAACCCCACCACCAAACCCCTCCACCAAAATCCCACAAAATGAACTAAAGTAATCCTCATTATTTTTTCTCAAGTGCGTCAAATCGTTATTTACGGTAAATAATTTTTCTAATTTTTATTTTATTCCAAATATTTCTTTCAGCTAATTTTGTCCGAACATCACAAACCTTTTAACCCAAACCCCGAACCTTTTGGCACGAACCTTTTGCGCGAATCTTAAAATATATAATTCGCGAGAATGTTTGTCGGCATTTCGAAGATCAAAGGAATATTCGCCTGTGTAAATGCTACTTACATATCCTCTTCTTTCAGTGTATTTTCGCCAAAAATTATGCCTCACGTATAAATTTGTTAGCCATGTCGCAAAATTTTAAGGAAAAGCAATGCACCAACGATAAATGATTTTTTCAGAACAAAAGTTTTAGTTTTCAACTGGGGATTTTGTTTTTATTTAATTTTTTTTTCCTTTGCTTTTTCAAAACTATACCTTAAAGCAATAATTAATAAAATTGTAGCTTTTACATTTATTTAAATCTGAGTAGGTAATAATTTAAAAAAATAATTTCCATACCTATATGCACGATAATTCTTAAAGTTGACGTAAATTTCTATTAAAATTTTGATTATTTTTTTTCTTATTGTTATTGTAAATCTTAGCAAAATCACGCAATTCCAATTAAAAAATGGTTAATTTTTATTTTTTAGAAACGTATGATATAAAAAAGCAGGGGCGTCACATTTTTTCTTGAATTGGGGGCGGTTTAGTAGGTATTGGGTTTGATTATCTAGTGTGCACAAAATATTAAAATTTCTTATAATATTTTTTTAATTAATAACTTGATTTATCTATTTTTTACAGATGGAGAGGCAGTGTGTACAAATTAGTATGGCGAGAGCTGGTAGCCTATTTAATTTTATACTATTCAATTAATCTACTGTACAGGTTCGGACTCAATGAAGAGCAACAAAGGTAAATGAACAAATAAACGCTATATAAAATTTAAATTTACTGCGCAAGAAGGGCCTGAAACCACTTAGGAATTATTTATTGATAATGCTTGGGGGTTCGATCTCTGCTCGGTGTGGTTCTCTTTAAAGGTTGAAGGTTGTTAGTTAGGGCCCGGCACTAATAAGGCCAGGCACTATTTTGACGCTGTTGACAGATATGCATGCGCAAGAACGAACACATTTAGTGCTGACACTAATAAGGTTAGGGCCTGCCCTTATTTGTGGAGGAATTATACTGGAGGCATATACGCAGGTGGCGCGAGGGCGCGGCGTTTCGATGCATTTGTCGTTCTATGTGCGCACACTTGGCTAAAAGTATTCACAGATAGTGTTCAATACTTTGAGTATAGATGTCGCCACCTGCGTGGACAACTCCGGTTCATGTATTATTGGCGAATGTGCAAAAAATTTAGCAAACATTTTCTGATAAACAACGGGTTTTACGAATTCCGGTTTTGAAAAATAATGGTTTGACCAATTACGGGTTTTATTAAAAATTGGTTTTACAAATTACGAGTTTGATATTGAATGAGTTTGATGAATAATGGTTCGATTAAACACGGGTCTTATAAATTTCGAATTTTTTATTAAATGGATTTGAAGCAATAAGGTTCGGAAAAAAATTGGTTTAACGAATTGCAGTTTCTATAGTGAACGATTTAATGATTAAACCTTCTTTTATTTAATGGGTTTGATTTTGCACATTCTGATAAACCGTAAGCGTCCAATAAGTGTAAGTGTGATCTTATCCTATCCCTCTATTCACGCCGGTAACTATGCCGGATAAGAGTTGGTAAAAGAGGTGATTATTAATTATTTCTTTTAGGATATTCGAAAGACTTCGAATGTACTTTGCCCAACAGGGCGACACCATTCCCATTTCGTTCATGTTGGGCTTTTACGTATCTTTAGTGGTGAAAAGGTGGTGGGATCAGTACAAGCTGCTTCCCTGGCCAGACACTTTAGCCCTGTTCCTCAATGCTGGCATTCCCGGTGCGGTAAGTAAGTAAATTTTTAAAGAATTTACATTTAGGCAATCGATTTTCCTTAGTTATTAAAGAAAAAAAAACTACAACTCTCGCCACATATTTCCATTCCATTCCACATTCCATATTTTTTTTAAATCTTTACCAGATTGTCCAGGAAAAACTCAACATCAGAATTAGCTGGAACCCAGCCAACACAGTTACGTAAATATTACGTAAAAGTTACAATAAATTCCAGGAAATATGGAATTCACAACAAGGTAAAAAGTAACTTTCATGTTCTGGATAACGCAATAATCTGTAATTAAAAAAACGTATATAATACATGCCAACAAAAAATTGGGAATCGGCATATATCGATCAACTAGTAACATAATATTTCAAGTAACATCTAGGAAAACTTGACGTCATGTAAATAATGTACTCTATATGTAACTACTATATAAATTTATAACATAAATGTTATATAAATATTACATATTCGAATGTAACAATTATGTAAAATTAAAATTATGTAAAATTAAGTCATATTGTGCAGATAATAGCATATAATAAGTAACTTCCATGTTCTGCATAACGCCATGCACAAATTTTCATTTTTCATTACGTAAATATAATTTAATTAAAGACATATCGCTAAATATTACGTAAATTTTATGAAAAATTTTTTTATGTAAATTTTTTGAGTTTTGATTTACATAAATACTATGTTAATGTAACAAATGTGTTTGCTTGGAAGGTTGCATTGAAAACAATAATTGGTACCCTAATAGCACAGAAATATTCCCCGAACATTCGCTGAATGTTCATCTAGGATATTGGGAACATTCCCTGAATGTTCCCTCAAATCCTCTCAGCATACCAGGTATGTTCAGGGAATGTTCTGTGTCCGCAGTTTTGATATTCCAAGAAAATCTTGGTAGAACATTCATAGAATATTTTCGCAGGATTTTCATAGCACATTTATGAGCTTGAAAAAAATATGTTCTCTCACAAAACAGTATAAAAAAAATTTAAAAAAAGCAGCGATGGGATTCGAACCCTCAACGTTCTGGCATCCATATAAAACTTTTCCAACGACTTACCCTTTTGCGCTACGGGGGCTTATGGGAGATATTACAGACATAAAGCTATTTGTAACTCATCGCGGAATACGTATCCGCATCTAGCGAGAATCAAGCACATTGATTGGTCAAAAACTTGTAGCACGTTCGAAAAGAGCAGATATTTGCTAATTTAAGGTGTTTCTGAACGCAATAGGTGCTGAGATACGATACGTGTGTCGTAACGATACGTGATACCTAACGCATCTCAACACTTATCGCGTTCAAGAACACCTAGATTAGTATATATCTGCTCTTTTCGAACGTGGTATAAGTTTCTGACCAACTAATGTGCTTGGTTCTAGCTAGATGCGGATACGTATACCGCGATGAGTAACAAATAGATTTATGTCTCTATTATATATTAGCGGGCTATAAACTTGGACATTGTTTTCTGTTAGAAGAGAACCGTGAATTGTTTTTTTTTTACATAAAATCAGAATCACTCCTGAACGGCACAACGGATTTTATTTTTTTTTTATGGGGTAAAAGTAAAAAAAAAGTTTTTAAACAGCGATGGGATTCGAACCCTCAACTTTCTGGCATTTATATAACACTTTTCCAACGACTTACCCTTTTGCTTTACGGGGGCTTATGGGAGAAATTAGAGACATAAAGCTATTTGTAACTCATCGCGGTATACGTATCCGCATCTAGCGAGAACCAAGCACATTGATTGGTCAAAAACTTGTAGCACGTTCGAAAAGAGCAGATATCTGCTAATTTAAGGTGTTTCTGAACGCAATAGGTGCTGAGATACGATACATGTGTCGTAACGATACGTGATACCTAACGCATCTCAACACATACCGCGTTCAAGAACTCTTTAGATTAGCATATATCTGCTCTTTTCGAACGTGGTACAAGTTTCTGACCAATTAATGTGCTTGGTTCTAGCTAGATGCGGATACGTATACCGCGATGAGTTACAAATAGCTTTGTGTCTCTATTATATATTAGCGGGTTATAAACTTTTGGACACTGTTTTCTGTTAGAAGAGCACCGTAAATTTTTTTTTTTACATAAAATCAGAATTACTCCTGAAGGCTCAACGGATTTTAGTAATTTTTTTTATGGGATAAAAATTAAAAAAAAGTTTTGAAACAGTGATGGGATTCGAACCCTTAACTTTCTGGCATCAATATAAAACTTTTTCAACGACTTACACTTTTGCGCTACGGGGGCTTATGGGAGAAATTAGAGACATAAAGCTATTTGTAACTCATTGCGGTATACGTATCCGCATCTAGCGAGAATCAAGCACATTTATTGGTCAGAAAGTTGTAGCACGTTCGATAAGAGCAGATATTTGCTAATTTAAGGTGTTTCTGAACACAATAGGTGCTGAGATACGATACGTGTGTCATAACGATACGTGATACTTAACGCATCTCAACACCTATCGCGTTCAAGAACACCTTAGATTAGCATAAATTTACTCTTTTCGAACGTGGTACAAGTTTCTGACCAATTAATGTGCTTGGTTCTAGCTAGATGCGGATACTTATACCGCGATGAGTTACAAATAGCTTTATGTCTCTATTATATATTAGCGAGGTATAAACTTTTGGACATTGTTTTCTGTTAGAAGAGCACCGTGAATTGTTTTTTTTGTATATAAAATCAGAATCACTCCTGAACGGCTCAACGGATTTTAATAATTTTTTTTTATGGGATAAAAATATTACCCACCTCCCCGAATTCTCCCAAACGGTAGTGGAAGGGGATTACGTTATTTGTTCAATGCAGGATAACTCCCGAACGGCTCAACCGATTTTCATAATAATTTTTTTATTGGAAATAAATATTAGGCTACCCCAACAAGCATTTTGAACAAAATAAAATCTTAAATTCTGCTGCGTAAGCATGATCGTAGATAGAAAAATATTACTTCCCTTCATGGCATAATTTGATGATGATGATGATGAGGAAGGTAATTCGCAGAAGATTCACGGAATATCCTGCAAAGAATATTCGCTGAATGTTCTATCCAGGATATCCAGAGGACGTATTTTAGATGTGCTGTCAATATCCAAAAGGAAGGGCATTTTCCGAACTTTGATAGAACATTCAGGAAATATTCTGCATGAAATATTCGCTGAATGTACTGTCCAGGATATCCTAAGAATGTTTTTTAAATGTGCTGTCAATGTCAAAAAAAGGATATTCACAGAACATTACTGGAATATCCTGCATAGAATGTTCGCTGAATGTAATAGGTAGGATATTCTGAGAATATCTTTTAAATGTGCTCTTCATGTGCTTACTTGAAAGTTATTCAGAACACGTTACGAATATACTGTGAATGTGCCAGAACATTCAAACATTTACAGCACCTTACTAGGATATCCCTGGAATATCCTGTGCTATTAGGGTAGTCCCTTCTTCTTGTTTTTCTTCTTATTATTATTATTAGTATAATTTCTAATTCCAAGTGACGATCAGAAAAAAGTATACCCTAGTTATCTTTTTTAGTTTCTAGGAAAACATTTTAAAACCGATGAAGTTCACTCTTGATCACTCACATATGTTTCATGCAACTATTTTTTATTATTTATTTCTTTAACCAACAGTTGAAAATACTTGATGTCTCGAGAAAACTGAGATCCCAAGAAAACCGTAAAGTGTACTGATATGATTAGAAGTATTTGGCCGGCCTCGCACAGCATGTCTTTCGGAATTCAGACACGGAATCAGAATCTGAGTTCCGGCGAGTGTGAGCTCGCATATTTGAATTATATGAAAAGAAGTGCGTTTTGAAAAATTCATAATTTGAAAAAATTAGAATTTGCGTGGTTCCTAATTATATACAACTCCGGACGTTCTGAATTCAGATTCTGAATTTCGTTTCTGAATTCCGAAAGAAATTCCGGCTGTGAGGCCAGCCTATAGGTTCAATGCAGTTTTGGGCCTAAAGCTGGGAACATACGATGCAACTTTTCAATGCATCAAATTTAGTTTTCACAAGATTAAGAAAGACGCTTGCAAGCAGATTGTGTCTCCTTTTAACTAAAATTTGATGCATGAAATATATGGTGTGTTCCTAACTTTAGTAAAAAAAATAGCTGCATGAAACAGGCTACGTAGAGAAGTTCCGCAAAAAAGTAAAATAAAAAAAATAGGTACCATGTGGTATTAATTTAAAAAATCCTCGTTTTTTGCATGGAATTCCGTGTATTGTAAAACGTATTATAATTGTTTTTTGCATTGAAAGGATCAATTTTGTTGAGCTTGCGATTTAGTACAATAAACTAATTTTTTAAAGGCTATGTCGTTGCAAAACCGTTTATTATTATTTACCTAATTTGCTGTCTGGCACGTGATGTTCATACTTATAAAATGACCAATATTCTAGTTTCAATTTTATAGCATTTATTGTGCAAAACTACAAAATTTAAGCAAGTAAATGTTTAATTCATAACGAACTGAGTACTAAATAAATAAATAAATAATAATAAATAAATAATTGCCGCCAACAAAACCTCCCCAGTGGTTTGATTGGCTTTCAAGGAACTCATGGCAGTGCCCAGCATTGCAAGTACTCCTTTCTATGAATTCAATTAAATTAAGAATAAAACTGGGTTTATACAGGAAAGAATAAAAGTAAATTAAAAAAACAAATAATAGTAAATAAAAGATAGTCGACTTTTTACGAATAACCTGAGTTTTCTGTTTTTTTTTTTTGTTTTTTTTTTAAATAAAAATGGAGCTGTAGTATTTTGGTCGCTTTTTGTAAGGATACTGGGTGATGTATTTCCTATAAAAAGGCAAAGAAAGGTTTTGACACTAATTTTGCGGATTAAGGTGGTTATGTGACTTGGAGAAACATTATAGATTCTGGTGGGACCGAGGGGTGGCTCGGACGTCATTTTGTGTACAGCAAAAGACATTTTTTACCAGATTTTGCCTCTAAATGCCGCCGAAATGTCTCGAAATAATGCTTTAAATTGCCTGAAATTGCCGGACAATGCCATCGGCGTATACTCGGGTTGGACACAGTACTGATAAAACACAGGTGTAAAATGAATGCATGTGATTTTACCCAGACAGCAGAACTCTGTCCCAAGGATGTCCAGTGGAGAGTTTTCTGGACAATGCAGCAGTCCATTGGACAACTAAATTTGTAGGAAATTTTGTCCAAGGCATATCCATCGGAAAATACAAACGTCAAAATGTTAATTGTTTTAATATTTTGACTATTGTACCACTATACTAAATCCATTGGTTATCCAGTGGAACGAAATTTTCTCCAAAAGTTATCCATCGGCTATCCAAACAGTAACTTTATTGTTCACTGTTGGAAAAAAATTAATAATTACAATTTATATCCGTTTTTTCTTAGTACACTGGATATACTTGTTCCAATGGATATCTAGTGGACAGTTTTGTCAAAAGCGGCGATCTTTTCAATATTTAAGGTATATATATATATATATATATACAGGGTTCCTAAGATTTTTCTTAGGGATAGGATTTCAATAAATCAAACAGAAATGGTATAGAAAGTTCTGCGCGCACAAGAGAAACAGGTATATTGAGCAATGGTGCCAGTTTGTTATTATCTCCGGACTGCTTTCATTGTGAGCATCAATCATAGTTGCAATAATAACCGTTGACAAGATGTCTGCAAATTCCGCTAGATGGCGGCCACACCATGAGATGATCGAGGGAAGCTTTTTCTTGCTTAAAGGAGGCGGCAGGGTCCATTATTTACGATACTAAGCGATAAACTCGTGAGGTTGTTAACATTAGAAAGAAATATCTTCGCTTTTAATTAAATTTCTTTTAATTCTGTTCTACTAGTGGCATCTATCCGGAAACGGCCAAACCATGCACCTAGCACTAGCAGCCAAAGAAATCAATAAACGGCGCTGTTTTTCCTGCAGAGCTTTTGCTTGCGATATTATTGATTTTAAATAAATCTGGCCCTACACTACATTTGGTATTTTCGAGGTGTTTTATGACATGATCTCGAAACATGTAGCGAACCAATTCTTCAAAACTAGCGGGAGGGTAAAAGCGAAAAATAAGGGGCTGCCAATATTTGTAACACCCAAAAATGGGTCAAAAGATTTATTTTGCTGTTTCTTTACAAAAAACGTTTTTTTTACGAAAAACTTGAGCTCTGCCACTTTTGTTATTTTTTTCTTCAACTTTCTCGAAATTTTCGTCATACCTTAGAAAAAAATTATTTCCCCCATGGTCATACTCTACTTTTATTCGAAAAAATTTAGAAACAGAGACGGGATCAGTTTTCCTAAAACGGGGGATCTTGGTTTCGAGTGAGAAGTTAAAGGGCGCCGCAGGCAAAAATTTTTCAATTAAATTAGCCGAACGCAAAAATGTTAGAAAAACAAAGCACGAAATAATAATGGCGCCGCCTACAATTTTTTTTCAAAAATTACTTAATTTCGGGAACGCAAAGAAATAGGTCTAAAGAGTATAATTTTTAAGAAAAAAATATCAGTTTTCTCGCCCTCCTCCACTGGGACTACAGGGGCCGTGCAAAAATTACGAAAGGTCATAGGGAGGAGGGGGGTTACAAAACGTTACGTAGGGGGGAGGGGGGTTTTCGACAGCGTTTACATTTGTGTGAAACTAAGAAAATAGGGAATCAAAATAAGTGAAAAGTTTTTTTTTTGGGGGAGGTGGTAGTGGTCTTGAAATCGTTACGTAATATTAGGGGAGTGGCGTGCCAAACCGTTACAAAACATTACATAGGGAGGGGGTCAAAAATTGGTAAAATCACCGTTACGTAATTTGTGCACGGCCCCCCATCTGACTGTTCCTCCTTTTTGATTTCGAATCAAAGTGCAAACCCGGGTTGGACGTTCGAAGGCGTCAACCCGTCCTATTTGCTTGATAAAGTTTCTACGGAAATATCTCAGTCGATTTCTCCGGCCGTGTATGAACGCTTTAGGTTAGGTATTTGCATGTATCTCAGTCCCCAGCCTGTAAACAGTGCGTAAGGACAATGGTTACAAAATGAATAGCCGAAAAATATTTTTTTTACGATATCTGTCATCAGTTTGGTATTAAAGTCGAGCAAAAACAATTTTTATTCCAGTCCTAAAGGTAAGAAAATGGAAAACATTAGAAAACGACAACCTGGAATGGATTTACTACGTATAAGATCTAGTGACAACATCGCTCCATGCCCATCCTTTTCTGTCTAATGTGCTTTTCCGTTTGTCTGCGTCTTATACACGGCTGTTTGGCCCCCTAAGGATTTGCTTAAGAACCCTGTATATATATATATATATATATATATATATATTAAGGTACCTATAAATTTGAACCACTCCAACATCATAAGTCTGATTGTCGATCCTTGCGGATGGAGTTCCTACCAAAGGATGGGTATTAAATTATTAAAATACCAATTAATCCAAAAATAATGAAGAATACTTACTTAAATAATTCGGCTAAATATGAGAGAAATGTTATTGTTGGTAATGAATAAGCAAAAACATGATCCATTGTATATCCAAAACAGTTCGAATAAATGACTATATTTATAAATGTGCAAACTACGCCAAGGCCAATTGACATAGATTTTTTGATAAATATTCAATGTTGAGTCAATGTATATAAAGTTCATCACTTTTGCTGGACTGGATATAGTTTACTTTTGGTCCGATGGATCAAGACAAATTGTTATCCATTGGATATCCAAAAACTAAATGAAAAAAATTGGAAGTCTCTTGGACTCAGTTTTTTTCTCATCCACTGTATCAGGAAAAACCTTTGTCGAATGAATGTCCATAAATGGTCCATGGACAATGTGTGCGGTTTTGGACAAGAAATGGCTGTCTGATAGACAATTTGTGCTGTCTGGGTAGGTGCTAAAAAATTGATGATGAAAAATACAAAGGTCAAATGGAACCAAAAAAAAAAACGCTAAAAATGAGAGATGACATATTTTTAATAAGCATTTGCGAAAGTTTTCTGTTGATCGGTTCAATACGATTCTTATTTTAATTTTGTCTTCTGTGCAAACCATTAACAAGTTCTTATTTTTAATTTTATTTTTAATCCAATTTAATTTTTAGTTTAGTTTTATTTTTTCCTGTATAAACTCAGGTTAAGGGCTCTGAATAAAAAAGAAGTAAAATATTAAGTACAGTTTAAAAAGAAAAAATTTGATATGTTTTTGATTTAGTGCTTTTTTACAGACTGAAAGACAAAGACTAATGAGAAGAAATATAGTTAGATATGCAGTATTAGCTTATGTCGTGACCCTGATGCGGGTCTCTTTAAGAGTCAAGAAACGTTTTCCTACATGGCAGCATCTAGTCGATTCAGGTAATATAAAAATAACGTTAATGACTTTAATTTGAAGAACATAAAATACACTTTTCTACTTGACATATAAGTACAGACTTTTGATATCTGTAATATAAACCCAAATTATTATAGCACTAAGACATCTTCAAGCTGCCTTAAAGGTGTCGATTTTAAGATATTACAGATATCTTTAATTTTCACAAAGACATCAGAGATTCCTGGAAGATATCTTATATTAAAAATTGTTATATATTAAAGATATCTCTTAAAATATATCTTTTGGACGAGCTTTAGAGATAAACAGCAAAATATTGAAAATGAAGTTGTGATAACATTTTTTTTGATCTTTTTTTCTGTGCTGTGGTTTGCTGATTTTATTTTTTGACGTAATTGTAGAGGGAGGGTCATCAGAAACGTGACAATTTGTGACAAAGGGGAGGAAGATAGTCAAAAAAGTATTAAATACAATTTATAGGTTGCCCTCTAGAGGATAGGAGAAGTATGCAGATCGGTGATAAAATGTAACGAGGGAAGGGAAACCTGAAACTTCGGGAAAAACCCAAGAATTTTAAAAGCATCCGCGTCATATTACTAATTAGTAGTTATAAAAATTTCTTGATTTTAAATGGCATGAAAATAGTTATTTATGCACCTAGGTCAAAATGTACAGCTTTAACGTCCGCAATGTCTGAATAATAGCGTAAGGAGTTAACCGAGGGCTGTTACACGCTGAGGGTGTTAAAGCTGTTTTTGATTATGGTACATACATTTTATGAACGATGAGGGTGTTTTTATTTTAATAATAAAAAAATAGTAATTTATAATTTTGAAATGACATGCTTTAAAAAGGGTGGCCTCACACAGCCGGAATGTCTTTCTGAATTCAGAAACGGAATTCAGAATCTGAATTCAGAACGTCCAGAGTTGTTTAATTATGCACTTCTTTTCATACATATAGTGCACTTTTACGCCCGGTTGTGCATAAAGATATTTTAGAGATAGTTTTAGAGATAGTTTTAGAAAACTCTTAAAATAATTATCTTAAAGTTCTTAAGATGTTTAGACGTTAGTTGGATCTAATTAGGACATCTCTAGGATGTCTTGTGGTCTATGGGGTAGGGTGAAGATCTGTATTCGGTTAAAACGAACATAGTTATCTGCAGATCGTGTAGATATAGTTATGTTTATAAATTTTAG
The DNA here is from genome assembly GCA_963921995.1 of Oxystoma pomonae. Lineage (NCBI taxonomy): Eukaryota > Metazoa > Arthropoda > Insecta > Coleoptera > Brentidae > Oxystoma > Oxystoma pomonae. The sequence continues at coordinate 81,790,422 of OY998169.1, read as the reverse complement.
GTATTATGATGGAGAGTGAAAAGAAAATATTTGAACTGATGGATTCGAAAACGCCAATGTCAAAATATTGGATGCCCCTGGTGTGGGCCACGAATTTAATCAACAGAGCCAGAAAGGAACAGCTCACCACCAGCGATCACATCGTTCAGACCATGTTGACAGAGCTGTCAGATATTAGAAGGAGATTGGGAGCGCTGATCGGTTATGATACTGTCAGTGTACCATTAGTTTATACTCAGGTGCGTAGATATAAATGTACAGTATTTACCAAGAGTCTCGAATAATGGACTTTTTTCTAGAAAAAAAGGTGAAAATTTGGTAAAAAAATATATACCCTTTTACTCAAGATGTCTTAAAAATAAGATATAAAAAACATTGATATTTTTAAGATAAGATATAAGAAAACATATTTTTGAAGTTCTACCCCCCTGTAGATTTTTTTAAATTTATATTGGCCCTTTTTTCCTGATTTCAAAAATATAAATTATGTCGGGTTTGTTTATCTTTGATAGTTGTTGAATAAAATCGATATTTGAAAAAATATGTATACAGGATGCCCAATAAAAAAAATGGTTTTTATTATATTATTATTTTAACCCACCACAATACAGCATACCTAGATATTTTTTATTAAAATTGTGAAATTTTGACTTTTGTAAATTTTATCAAAAATGAGTTACTAAGGTTCCAGACCACCTTACTCGAAGAAAAAAAAAGTTGTCTGTCGGTCTGTTGTCTGTCTGTATACACGATAACTCAAGAACGCCTTAATCGATTTTAACAAAATTTGGTACAAAAGTCCTCTATCGGCTAACCATAAACTGATTAACTTTCAGGTAGGGTGGTGAGAGGTTGAAGGGGGAAAAGGGGGATAAAATATTTAAGAAAATTGTAACAAAAGCAAGTAGCGATATACGGTTCAGATTTAAGTTTCCAGGAATATGGACTATAAATTTTGCTCTAAAGTCCAAATTCGTGGGAGCTTCAGTTTCCGAGTTATTTGAAAAAACGTTAAAATATATAAAAAAAATCATAACTTTAGAAGTAAAGCAGCTATTGATTTGCGGTTTTCAGATTTTGGTTTTCGTAAATATTACCTAAAAATTTTGTTATAAGGTTCAACCTAAAATAATTGATTTTATGGTGGTCTATCCGTGCTTTCTGGCACCAACTTTTTTAAAACCACTTTTCTAACGAAAACAAACCACTCTGTGGTTGGTATTTTAAAAGAAATCATAGTTCTTTTAAAAATCGATTATTTCAGGCTTTTGAAAAAAAACTCCACAGTAAATATATCTATATATTTTACCTGTTTCTTTTAAAATGCAATCCAGTTGTTCTAATTATTTTTCTTAAAAGATTACCCACCTCTAGAAATGTGTTTGGACTTCTGATATAAGGAAGTGTACACCTACTTTACTAAAGAATAAAAAAACGCAGCTGTAATTGGTCTGGGTACCACGCAAGAATAACCAGTTTGTTTTGTTTTGTACACCTTCAAGTTCAAGTTGTACTTACAATTTATTAATTAAAAGTTCCACTGAATATTGCTACACTGATTTATCATTTCACCGCAAAAAAAAACACAAGATTTTATTTTGCTTGGTCACCCAGCGTGTTTTCTAAAGGTACTTATGTCTATGTACCCAAAATATGCCAAAACCAACATAACTCAAACACAAAACCCAAACCCAATATATGCCATAACCGCTGTGATTTTTTACTTCCCTCTCTATGGGAAAGAATGTAATCATCTAAAAATGGCACTCCACGCCGCGCCGTTACGTTATCTGTCGGTCTGTCTGTCGGTCGGTCGGTCTGTCCGTCGCTCACTTTGTAGCCACTGTAATTAACTCAAAACTGCACCAATAATAACGGAATTTTACATAACGATTACTTGTGGTGACGCGCATTGTTTTTGAGGTTAACACCATCAGACCCTTTAAAGCTACCTCCAAAAAACTTTGATCATTGAAAGCTTAAAAATTCTTAGTTTAAAGGCGACAAAGTTTTTGATACCATATATATACAGGGTGGATTCTTTAAACGGAACGGTGCTTCTAGCGGGTTAGAATTTGGTTTTATAAAAAAAATCCAAAAACACGTCAAGTGAGATTTTGAATTTTCTTTAATCGTGTTAACTTGAATTTGTTTTATGTCGTTTTGTTTACGAGGTATGGCAAAAAAATATTCAAAAAAAAAATAGGACAGCCTGTATAGTTTGACATTTTTGAATTCTAAAAAAAATTATCTTTTTGACAATACCACACACAAATACTCTATCTCTTATGGTGTCCAAGATAAAGGCATTAAAACTTGCATGGAATTGTTGTCTATGCCCTGTTTTACGGGGGTTATTTGAATGAATATCGAAGTTTTCCATACAGATTTAGATAAAAATATCTTGATTATCGTAAAAGATAGATAGATGTGTGGTATTACTGAAGAGAGAATTGTTTGCAAATTTCAAAAATTGCAAAATATACAGCGTGTCCTTTTTAAAAAATATATTTTTTGGCTATATATATATATATATATATATATATAAAGGAAATTAAAATCTCATGGCATATCGGACAAAGCGTTTTTGTTTCTCACTTCATTACGACCGTGCCTCCAATGTCTAATGGAGAATCCAGACACCTACAGACCTATTTCATCCTTAATAGGAATCATCAGGGAGGCATAGGATTTTACCTGGCAGTTGAAGCCACACAGTGACCATGCACACCTCTAGAATTTAAAACAAAAAGTTTGTAATCCTTGGGGACGTAGTAACTGTGTGCGCCATCTGTCGAATAAACCGAGAAACAAGAACATCAAAATTGAAAAGTGCAAGACACCGTAAATACAGAATCCTGTACCGTTCAGCAGGTTATAAAGTAGAAACCTGTAAAAGTATAAGGTCACTGTAACATGACTCTTAAAAAGAGGTAACGTTCGCAGCAGCGCCGCCCCCAATTGGAGCTTCATACTACGTGGCCCTAACTTTAGGGCATTAGCAAGCAATCGCAGGAGGCTTATTGCGCAGAACTAAAAAGCCAAAATATTTTAAAAACAACAAAATGAATCTCGTGTCCGCAAATAAAAATGAAAGTAAAACGCTTTGTCCGATATGCCAATTCTAGAGGTGTGCATGGTCACTGTGTAGCTTCAACTGCCAGGTATAATCCTATGACTCCCTGATGATTCCTAATAAGGATGAAACAGGTCTGTAGGTGTCTGGATTCTCCATTAGACATTGGAGGCCTGGTCGTAATGAAGTGAGAAACAAAAACGCTTTGTCCGATATGCCACGAGTTTTACTTTCATTTTTATTTGCGGACACGAGATTCATTTTGTTGCTTTTAAAAATCTCAGTTGACGTGTTTTTGGATTTTTTTATTTAACCAAATTCTGACCCACTAGAAGCACCGTTCCGTTTAAAGAATCCACCCTGTATATAGCACATAAAAAATGCAAAAAACTTTTGAAAAATTCAATTTTGTGTGCCATTTCATTCAAATCATTAAGCAAAATGTCAAACAAAAGTATTTTATGTTAGATTAGATCCAGGTTACACTCTATTTTCTTACTAAATGTCATCCAAATCGGTTTAGCGTTTGTGTGATTGATAGAAAAAAATCTTTTTCTTGGCGCTAAAACTTTTGACAACATATATACAGGACATTTAAAATATAATAGAAAATTCCAGCTAAACCCTGGAAAAGTCTGGATACACAAAAGTCTGGATACCTCCTAGAAAAGACTGGATAAACCCTGACAAAGTCTGGATACACTATGACAAACTCTGGATACACTTTGAAAAAGCCTGGAGACACCCTAGAAAGTCTGAATAAACCCCGAAAAAGTCTGGATAAATTCAGGAGTAGTCTGGATACCTCCTGGAGGAGCCCGGATACCTCCTGGAAAAGCCCGGATACAGCCTTGGAAAGTTTGGATATACCATGTCAAATTATGGATACACCCTGGAAACGTTCGGATACCTTCTGGAAAAGGCTGGATCCACCCTGATAAAGTCTGGACACACCATGAAAAAGTCTCGATACACTTTGAAAAAGCCTGGAGACACCATGGAAAGTCTGGATACACACCGGAAAAGTCTGGATAAATTCAGGAAAAGTCTAGAAACCTCCTGGCAAAACGTGGATACTCCCTCAAAAGGTCTGGATATACCATCTCAAAATCTGGATAAACCCTGGAAAAGTCTAGATACACTCTGAAAAATCCTGAACACAACCCGGAAAAATTAGGGTACACTCAGGAAAAGTTTGGATACACCCCGGAAAAGTTTAGATACGCTCTAAAACAGCCAAGATTCACCCTGTAAACGTTCGCGTACACCCTGGAAAAGTTTGTATAAACCCCAAAAAAGTGTGGATGTACCCGGAAAAATCCTGAACACGACCCATCTCAACCCACAATTTACCAAATATACTTAAAATGAAAACATCTAAAGAAATATATAATATATTTAAGGATTATGTGTGTACAATTAGTGGTTTCTTATGTATTTTCTTGAGCGAGGGAAGTTTTGGAGTAAATCCTTACTCAATTTAATTTGTAATCGTAACGTAATGTTGTTTTAGGTTGTTTCTCTAGCCCTATACGTTTATTTTATCTCTTGCCTGATTGGCAGACAGTTTGTGCCATACGCCCCAGAGGAGTTGAGGAACAAGTTAGAGGGACCAGATGTGTATTTTCCGTTCTTCACTGCTATACAGGTTGGTATTTAAAGAACCTTCTTTATTCATAACATAATTTGCTATAGTAAAGTACCAACAGAAAGAAAGGCAAATAAACATTCCCTACAGATATAAAATGTTTTCAAAATTTTAAGGTTGATTTATATACCCAGTTGAAGTTCGCAGTTGAGTTTGACGTTTGTGATATATGAAGTTCGCACTTGGGATTTAAATGAACATTTGTTTCTAGGACGAATAAACTTAGGGGAAATAGGTGATAAAAGCTGTCAGTATTATGCAATCAAAATCCCGCATCTTAATGCACGAACTCCGAACATAAACTGGGGTTTCCAACGCCAAGTGAAGACACTTAATAATAGATTAATAAAAAAAAAACACATTTTTATTGCTGCGAACATCAACTACGTTTATAAATCCCGTATTAAACATGCTCTGTGCAAACCGAAGAGGGCTGTGAATTTTAATTAACCTTCTGTTGTTTTTTAGTTCTGTTTTTACATTGGTTGGGTCAAAGTGGCAGAAGTTTTAATCAATCCTTTTGGAGAGGATGACGACGATATCGAACTAAATTGGTTGATTGACAGGCACATTAAGGTCAGTTTCGTTTATGTTTAACCTTACGCTACAAATGTTTGGGCTAAAAAAAGTATTTCATCCAGTTACAAACCAAAGAAAATTTCTTCTTTAATTTTTTTTTGACATTTATAAACATAACGAAATATGCATAAACTGATTAGTGATTAACTAAATTTTTGTTTTAACATTTAGTTAGAAAATAAACTTTCAACAAAGTAAATATAACCTTAAAGGAAAAATAAATAAAATAAGTTTAATGGGGTATCATAACAGGTTTCATCAGTAAACGGGCCTTCGTTCAAAGATTTGACCACCAATATGTCCTCGAAATGCATATTTAAGTTTAGCTAAATCATAATTAAAATTTATTTTATATGTCACCGTCTTTTAGAAAAATTTGTTATAATTGCTATACAATTTCAAATACATTTTTTGCCATTTCAAACAATTTTAAATGCCTTTAAAATGTTGTTAACAAAAAAAAATGCTTAAAATTAAACAAAATTGTAACAATATTTAAATTATTGTTATTGTTTTTGCTGTGAAAAAGTTTGTCCGTGCTGTCTTACAGCACACTGTGTTACTTGGGGATCTTCATGATCCTAGTTAAAAATTCGATAACAACTAAAAAATAAATAATTTTTGTGCAAAAAACCCGCAAGCAGTACAAGATTGTAAACTGGGTATTTATTGCAACAAACGAATTTTTTTATAGTCGATAGTGTTTTAGTTTAATTTTATACCTTGGCATAGATTTGGAAACGTTCAATACAATGTGTATCACTCATACTGATTAGGATATATTGAAACATCTATAGTGTGTGTAGTTAAATTTATTTAATTACCTATTTTACATTTAAACATTAGGTTTGAATAATTGGTATCCAAAACAAACCTATAAACGGGTTAAAAACGAAAACAAGAAGGGTCATACATTTCTTGGACAAATAATAAGCAGCCGGCAAAATTAAAGTTTTAATTTTATTGATGGAATACACTGGTTAACAGCAAAACTGTTTCCTAGACCAAAATAGAAAAAATCTTACTCATTTTATTATACTAATTAATAATCTGTATGGCAAAATCTCAGTTAGCTCCGGTTTTATGGATCCATGCGAATTATGATAATTACCTATCTGCCCTTAATGTATGGAAAAATTCGACCTTTATATGGAAAATACCTGGATTTATTATAGCAATTTTACTTTATAAGGTGTTTAAATTCTTATATAACCCAGTTTCATCATTTAATAAAAATCAACTATGGCAAATTTTTAAAAATTAGGTAGGTGCCTATTGCTTGAGCTCTTCTTAAACTGAAGGAAGGGGAGAGGAGCAGATTAAAATTAACCCTTAAATGCACCGTAGGCAGAAATTTTGAAAAAATTACACTAAACTGACATTTTTACGCCTTTAAAATGTTGTTGACAAAAAAATTGTAACAATATTTAACATTGGTATAGCGCCGCAGGCGGACTCTTTGACAAAAAAAAAAAACAAAAAATTCTTTAAAATTTTGATCTCTTTGGTTTTTTGTAAAATATTTTTGGAAAAGTAGATTGAGTTGCGGTGTTATATATAGATTGGTTGACAAATCATAAATGCGCCGCAGATGAAAATTTAAAAAAAAATTATACTAAGAATGCCATTTAATACACGTTACGTTTTGAATGCTGGTGCGTGAAAATTCCGTAGAATTAACCCCAAAAACCCCCAAAACTCGCCCTGGGTAATTGTTAGTTACATTTTTATATAACATTCTTAGGAATTAGTCTGAGAGAGTGAATTTTGTGGGTGTGTTTGAATGTAACTGATGATAGGTATTGTTATTCTATGTTTTTTTTTTGGGAAAATGGAACTGTGAGATGATAGCCGACTACTGCTGGACTATTATGATGTGTTATTTAATTGCTTTTTTTAAATATATAGTTATAATACAGAGAGCTCAGGCTATTGCAAACATAGGGCGGAACTAGTCCAATTTGCAAGTGCCCACGCAGGGACACCGCACACGTATCAGTTCGCGGCTTGCGTTTAGTACGCATCTAACCACGGTGCGATTTGGAGCGTAGTCGATGAAACCAGAATTTGGTCAATAAATACGCAAATTTTGATAACGTAATTTTCTTGTTTTTTGTCATTGATAAATTAGAGAGTATAATTTTCAACTGCTCAGATTTATCACTAACAACGTGTTACAATGAAAATTATAAGGAGAAACAAAATAAAAGCAAGTTCTCAAAATAAAATATTACATTCTAAAAACCAAAAAGATTCTCTCAGTCAAAAAAAAAATTAGAGCAAATGTTCGAAATGTCCTCCTTGCTCGGCTAGACAATATCCGAGCATATAATAAAAACACCTTCTAATGTTTCCAAGCATGTTAGGTGTGATAGTTTGAAAAGCTTCTTCAATCCGAAGTTCTGTCAAATTATTAGCCCTTTCATGCCTGTAAACTTTATTTCTGATATAACTCCACAGATACAAGTCATTATGGGTGATCGAGCTGGCCATAAAATAGTTCTCCGTGTACTTGTAACCCGATTAGGAAATACGTTATCAAGATATTCTCTAACAAGGCCAACATTGTGAGCAGGACAACCAACTTGTTAAAAACATGTTTCACCAAATCCCACACCTAACAAATGCCTAGCAGTTGGAATAATATGCTGCTGCAGTGGAACTAAGTATCTAGGACCATTTACGTGTTGCAAATTTTCCCTGGACGAATATCGAACGTGTGTTGGGTGATCACGATTTAATAATGGAAAAGTGCTTTCATCTTAGAAAAAAATAGATCTCAGACAGTTTTCATCACGATTAGCCCTTTCCATCATTATTTTGCAAAATTCCATTCGACGATAGTTGTCCTCCAGAAAAATTTGATGCGTTTTTGAGAACACGTAAGACAGTGGCTGAAGACGTATCAACTGCTTCGGCAATTTGGTGGCTAGTTAACTTTCGATTTTCCTCCACTGCAGCGCAAATCATCACATCTCGTACTTCAAAACTTTTCAAAATTCTGCACAAACCTATGAATCGTTAATAAACTGGGTTCTGAGCAATTTACAAAATTCTTCAAAAAAAGTTCTTGAATAAGTCGCAATGATCTGCCTTGATAGTGACATTTGACCATCTGTACTTTTTCGGCAACTTCGTAGACATCCATTTTTAGTTTTAAAAATTCATTATTTTCCTTAAGAACTTACCAATCTGTTTCTCGAGCAATGCAGAAATAGAACAAAATAATAAAAACAAAATACATTTCAAAAAGATAACACTGCAGCGTGCTTCGACCCCCCTTGTATTTTGTATATTTATTGGTTTATTGTATGCCTATAAATTTTGTAACAAATAATATGGTTTTTTTTGCGAATCAACTTAAATCTTTAATTGGTATTTTTTCGATACTTGGGTGTGGGTAAACCGAAAATAATAGTTTCTGTTCAGGAAACGAAAAAACAGTTGGCATTTGTTTCTCAGTGATATAAAAAATTATATTAGCAAGGATGACCTTTATGGAAAAATAACAAAAACTTTGATTAATTTAAATGTTTATTTTTGTATAAAATAAATGATAATTCTATTTAATATTAAATAATTACTAATTAACCAGACAAGATGTTATTGAATGCTTAGCAACTACGTATAGGAAACAATTTAATTTAGAAATACGGATGTATAATTTTTTAATGGGAATATTACGTCGAAAATAGTAGAACCTTTTAGCAAACAATTATTAAAAAATGACATTTATTGCTGGCAGCTCCGATAATGATAAATGATTCAGACAGTGCTTTATGGTTTTAGGGTTTCCCGAGTTTCCCTGACACTGGAGTTGGTTTCCTTATTTAATCCTTTGTAGTGTGTTTCTTCTACTTAAACAGCACCAGCCTTTTAATAGCGTTTTTAGAAAACCTACCCCTGAATAGGTGCCTCTTACAGAAAATACTAAGTTCTACAATAGGTGACCGCCGAGTAAATAAAATCTGAGTGGAAAATTCTGATTTTCCGTAAGTTTTAGAATCTTTTGCTGTTGCTCTCCTTTGGTTTTTGAGTGGCCTTCTGAGGCCGTTAGAGTATTACAACTTTACGTTTGCGTGGTTTAACTGATTTAAACTTCCTAGTAATGTGCTAAAGTTGCTATAAAGCTTTTAATGAGATTATAGCGTAGAAAACAATGAATATCGACGGGTTGATGGAAAGAAACAATATGTTTTGCATCGCCAAATGCACGGCAATTATGTGTAGAGCATGTACTTAGGCATGCTTAAACGATTTCTAGAAATTTAAATTTGTGCTTCAATGTTATACGAAACGCCTATTTTCGATTCTTTTGCAGTTTTGTTTTTGGTGACACTACCCAATTCACGCTCGGCAGTTCCTATCATTTAACGCAAATGAAAACTATTTTAACTACCTTATCAGAAAATTACATTTTTGACCCGAATATGAGGGAGGAAAGTGCCCCTCTGCCTCCCTAGGGTGTTTTACATATTTTACCTCCCTCCGGGAGTTTTCGTTACTTTCCGCACGATTTTTACTCTTCCGTACGATTTTTAATTCACCGCACGATTGTCACTTCAAAGGACAATATTATAATTCAAGATATACAGTACTTTAAATCAAATTACTATCTATGGGTTTCCGCACGATTTGTGTGTTATTAAAAATGAAGGTATTTAGGACTAATTAAGTAATTTATGTAACTATTCTATCTTATATGTTATTTTGTAGTATTATTACAAAATATTTGGGTATTAAAAATATTTTTTTTTTGATAAATAAGATGGACAAAAACACTCGTAGGAAAAACATTGTACCTAACTCTTGCGGAAAATGCCTTTTCCACCCTTGACGGCTTGGCCGAACTCCGCTCCGAGTCGTTCGTGCAACTGACGTCGCGTGCGGAAAAGTAGCACTTTCCGCACTTTTTAGGTAAGTAACTATTACAGTGGGCAAAACGTGTCATATTTACACTAATATTGCACAAAAATAAGACCAAAAGGAAAAACTACCACCAGAGTACACTATCGGCATCATAAAAGTGGTACGTAATAAACATAGGTATTTTTTAAATTGTATGGTTAACTACCGGATTATATTTTGTGACAGACTGGTACTAAAATGTGAAAATATTGACATTTAAGATTGCTTTCAAAAATAATTTTTATATGCATAAAACAACTGTAACAAAAAAAAACACAACTGTAACGAAAATTTTAAAACAACGGAAACAAATTATTAGGTATATAAATTTTAATATCTAGTCATTGCGCCATTCACCTTAATAATACCGTTTAACCTTCTTCACCAACCACTTCTTCATAAGCATTGACTATTAACTGGACCAAGTGATGTTGATTTCCCGGCACAATATTAAAGCTTTCCAGCTTTTTTGGAATTAAACCTCAGATATTTCCATAGGATTGGCGTCTGGGGTTTTCGCAGGCCAAGGAAGAACTTCAATATTTTGCTCCCGAAACCAAGTTTGGCAAATTCTGGCCGTATGAGCAGGGCAGTTGGTCTTGATAAAGTTCTGTGACGGCTGAAAGCATGGTGTTCTCTAAAATGTCCACGTAAAGCTGTGCTGTGAGCCTTCCATTGATTCGAAATAGAGCACCATGACCTCTAGTAGAAATCCAACCCCACATATTTACCGAAAATCTTCCAGCGCGATCTCATAGCGCGTTCTTGGTGGACGATACACCCGAAATTGTTTTCTGTAACTACAGGACAGGATAACTTTTTCATCGGAAAATATTACTCTTAGATTAAAAAGAGACAAGATACCCGATGCGTATGGAGACTTTGGTTATATTATTATCTGAGAAATCTTGGGACCTAATTTTCGAAGCCGCGAGACGAATCGATCACTCAACAGCCAAAGCACATCAAATGCATACCCACAGTTCAAGAATGACCGCAGCAAAACAGACGGTCGCTCTGCCATTCACCTGTTCATTTAGGCATGTTTTCGCCACTGCGTCACACCCTTCATATTTCCGTCGCTTTCCCTCTCTAACGTTTAGAATGATATGGAATTTATTCCAACTCATTCTTTTGGTTTTGTTGGGTGATTGTAAATTTTGTAAATAAACAGTGGTTATTATTTGCCAAGGAGTTTCCGTTGGACCAGATATCTTGTCTCCTTATAATCTAAGATATTACCTTTTGCCAAAACTCTAGAGAGTAATTAAGGGCAAAAAGTAACCTGGCCTGTTTTTTTTTTCATTCCTAACTTTAATTTTTACGCGATTTCATGCCACTCTTACACATCCTGGATATTGGATTAATCTCTTTGTCTGGGCAACAGATGCAAAAGGGTTTTCTTCCATAAAAGCGATAAGGTCGATCTTGTTCATCAGTTGAAACTTTCAATAAACCAGTCCCTTGTTTTCTCTCTATTGTCTGATCTTCTTCCCATCGGTTTTTAATTTTTATAATCGTGGTTTTACTGCGTCCATAATGTCTAGCTACGTCCCTAATTGACTATCCTAGTTGTAGTTTTCCCAGGAGTTGGGCTTTATCAAATAAAGAAATTTTTTTATTTATCTGTCAGACTGAAATACAGAATGACATACTTTGACAGTTTAAGAAAAATACAATAATGGGTGACTTTGTTTGTAAAAATAGACCAAGGTATTACAACAAAAAGTATTGTGTATCACTTTTATGATGCCGATAGTGTACCTACTCAAATCGGAGCGATTTTTTTATCAAAGAATATACTCTTAAAATTCTCCCTTCATTTTTAGGCAGCCTATATCATAGTGGACGAAATGCATGAAGTGCACCCTGAACTGCTCAAAGATCAGTACTGGGACGACGTGGTGCCAAAAGAAATACCCTACACGGTAGCTTCGGAACAATATCGAAAAGAGGAACCTAAAGGTAACAATACATACCTAAAATAAATATAAACTTTTGTGAAAAAAACTAAATAAAAAGAAGGTTTTATTTTCATTTTGTTTATTTACTGCTTCAGTGGCTAAAAAAAATAAAAACCTTTCGTTACGTTTATGTCCAACCTAGCGACCACTAAGAATGGTAAGCCTAAAACGGATTGGGATATCAAACTAGTCAAATTAAAACATGTTAACGTTATTGATTTAACCTCAATGACATAGAAAATGTAATCAAGGCTTTAACTAAAAAAAGTGTCTTCATCAGACTTTTCTTGAAATTTAACTATTTGCTTTTTATTGGAAGAATCCTTTGTAAATAAATGCATGTAGACATCGTGTAACCACATCGTGTTCACTTCGATGATCAGAAAATATAAACATAAAGATCAATCCTCTTCCCACTTACCATTCTTGGTCCCTAACTTGTGTTTCTAATCTTAACACCATAACCTTCTGTTACAGGTTCTGCTGATCACTACAAAGTCAAACCTCACGAGAGTCTATACGCCAATGTGATGCCACACCACTTTAAGAAGAGCTTGGTGCCGGACGATATGTACGCAGATTATGTGAGTTATGATATGTTCAACTCCTTTTTCAGGTCAATGGGGCAATCTAACAAACAGAAGCGTGTCAGATCTTTCTGTGGCCCCCTGCAAATTTTTTTAGGGTGCCCCCCCCCCTGTTCTGCTCGATATTTTTTTTTGCCATCCATAATCTGAAACCCTGATATTTTAGCCCATATTTTATTATGACAAATATTTATAATATATAATAAAAGTAACTATAAAGAAAGCCAACAACAATAATATATATACACAGGGGTCCCAAAAGATCGAGTCAACCTTAATATCTCGAAAACCAAAAGAGGCAGAGAAGTCACATAATTAGATGGTTTACAAAAAAGTATCTTTTTGGATGTTAATCATCTCACTCGTCATAAAGGAGGCAGAGCTAGGGCGGCGACCATAATTTTTTTAATGAGATACCTGGACCGGTATTCTCGTAATACGTAACGTTTTGAAGTCGCTAAGCGAAACGAATAGCGAACAGCGCGCTCAGCGGCACGCTGACCGACGACTTTTCGTATTCTCTCTGCCGAACGCGCTGCCCTGCGAGCAGACAAAATCAAATTCGCTTAGCACACCTTGGCATCATCGAATTTTGCATTTTTATTTCTTGTTAGCCTTTTGGCTCCTTTTCTTTTTCTATGTGTAAGAAAGAGGCCATTGTGTGGTCGATTTCGAGCCGTATTTCAGAAAGGGTAAATCAAATGTGACTTGTACAAGTGTTGATCCTTTAAAAAATTGCTTGATGGTTTGGTTTAGCTCAGTTTAACCCGCCCTTTGACCCTGTGATATAAACTCGTAGCACGTTCCCGCCCAGTGTGCGGGAAAAAGTTTACCCCGAGACTTAACCGCACACTTACAAAAAAATTCCGCACTCAGTGCGGAAAAGTTTAAATTTATTCCGGCACTCATTCAGGGAAAGTGGTGTTTCCGGCACGGTCGTATATTGATATTGATACTTTATTATATAGCATTTATTGTTAAAATGGTTTCACAATAGTTAGTTATATATCTAGTAAGTTATACCTTATAATTATAGTAAACATGCGTATTCTACATTTTAAGAAACAGAAAATAAAACTCTAAGGTATTTGTTACCCAAAAAATAACCTAACCAATTCAACAACAAACACAGAATTCATACATCCACAAGAGAAACCTCGCGCGTGGAAAAATTTATATTTTCATGGAAGTGTTGAATTAAAAAAAGAAAATAATAATTTTTAGTACATTTATGAATAAATAAAATGACAAAAGATAAAAAACATAAAAATGGTAATTAATGTGAAAAATGTGATATTTCAAAAAAGTTAAGAAAATACAGACGAAAACACAGAAATAAATGTAGTTACCTATATTGTTTGCTAATTATTTTTTATATCAATTAAGCTATTTATTCCATGTTTGCTAATTTCATATTTCATAAAAGCTTTTAGTTTATTTTTCAAAGAAAACAATTAATGTGGGCAGGAGCCTAACAAAACCAGATATTTTTTGGTACACATCCGATGAAAGATACAAAAAGCACCGCTGACCAATGGCTTTTTTTACCCTTGGTTTTACAGAATTTTGATTGCTTCTATTTCTAGTATTATACGGATGCTCAATTATTTCGATGTCGATTTTGATAAGAAAAGTTTTTGTTGCAATTTTTTGGAAAAAAAAAGTTGTCTTACATCGAGCATCAAATAGTAAGGTTGATGTGTACGTGTTTGTCACCCGTTCCCAAGCTACTAATAAGAGATTTTTATTTTTCTAATTATTAATAAAAACGCAAACTGAAAAAACCACTATATTTTCTGCAGCACTCTACAAAGTATTGTAGGGTAGTAAAATCGTACGCGCGGAGGGCAAAACAGCTGGCAAATGGTAGGTGTTTCTCAAACGGTCGCCACGCGCTGAGCGCACTTCGTCGACGCCTTGCGTTCAATATACGTGAATACCATTTTTGTTACTTTGGTCACGTGGTATGCGAATATTACGTTATCATACGGTCAGCGAGTACGAAACGCTGAGCTTATTTAGTTACGAGAATACCCTTGCTGGTCTATTTTGGAAACTGCCTTTTTCTCTAACGGTATTAAAAAAAAACGTTAGTGAAAAAGTTAACATATTAGGTATTTTTGGAAACACAATAAACAGTTTTATTCAAATTTTAGAAAATGTACAGGGTATCCCATTTAAAAAAAGTATTGTCTTCGCCTTAGCTCTGCCCCCTTAATGAGTGACGGCACAATTAGTATCCAAAAAGATACTCTTTTGTAAATCAGCTAATTGTCTGAAATTTTACTTCTCTGGCTCTTTTGGTTCTGGAGGTATTAGGGTGGACTCTGAAGAAAAAAATACCTACCAATAACTAACTATAAAGAAAGCCAACAAACTCATGTACCCTCTGTATACCCACTAAACATCAAAATCGTATTAAACGTCAAATACATGTTGAAAAAAAAATGTTTTTTTTCAAACACTAAAATGTGTTAGAATTAATGCATCTTTTGGAATTTTAAAAAAATGTAGGAAAACTTACCTCAAATTTTAAGCAAAAGCATGACTAAAAATATATATTATAAAAAACATTAATAAACAAACATTTAAAGAACGTTAATTTTATTAACATTAAAGAAAAGACCATTAATATATGTTTATTTTTGATATGTCATTAACCAGATAATACTTCGAACATGAATTTAGGATGGAATAAGGGTATAAATATAATTGTTTTTTTGACATTAAAAGGCCACCATAAAAATTTGTTTATTTAATGAATGTTTTTTTCACTTTCAACTTTTTAATACAAATTATTAATTAATGTATGGGATTAACTAAAATTTATTAATAACATCCAAAAAAGTCCATTAAGATATGTTTTCTTTTAATTGTTTATTTTCTAGCGAAAAACGAAATAAAAAGACCCTTCTAAAACATTCTGAATTACTTCAAAAATCAGTTAGGTATGTTTATTTAAATTAAAATGATTTTTTATAATCTAAAAGGTTCTTTTATACAACCTACTTCTTTTTAATATTGTTATCGTATGACAACTTCTTATTTATTTAATTTCTACCAAAATGTTATTAAAAACTCGATTTGTTTAATTTTGCATATTATAGGCCCAGCAGTCATCAGCTGATTCTCTTCAATTTCGCCTCCTAGTTATCGCGCAGGCCGGAAAAAAACGGTACTGATCCAGTGGCCCAGAAGGTCCTTATTTTCTTCATTTTCTTTTCTTAATATCTCGATCAAATCCTAGAAAGTTCAACTATACTATTTCTTATGCTGCACTTTTATTCACCTTAGTTCTTTTTCTTCGAATTCAAGATATTATTTCTTGCCTATTTACTTTTCTGTACATTGGTGTTTAGCAGACTCTGCTTTCTGGCCTTAGCTTTAGTTGCCACGGCTAAAGATAGAAATAATAGAGAACATGATTTTTGATTGATAAGAAATTGTAACCTCAATTTTTTTGACTTTTGATCTTTGTTTTTTCCTGTTTCAAAAAATTATTCTGGCATTATTTCAAAAATCAGTTATGTTTATTTAAATTAAAATTATTTTTTATAATTTTCGAATTAAATAGATTACGATTGCCTAAGTAGTTTTTGTGATGGATAACCCTCTGATGAAAGGTATGTTCTTTTTATATATTTCTTTTAGATAGAAGTGTGGTTATGGCAGAAAACCATATACTGCATAATTACCTTATTTTATTATCTGAACTATTCTTCTAAGAGTGTGTACTTTGTATTGAATAGGGTGCTCCGTAGATTCCTCCATGGATTCCATTGACGATATCTCTGAAAGTCTCCCAAAACGTTAAGACATTTTTCTGATAGACATGTCTTCCCTATATGAGTCAACTATCACCCATGCCAGCCTATTTTACCTGATGATGCTACAGACCTACCTCCAGTGGTGCTGCTTAGAACCTGCTGTGACCAATGCCCTTGTCATGCGTGTGTTGGACAGCTTTGAGAGGCTTGCCATCAATTGCAGAGTTTTGTCTACTGAATGTCATAGACTCAGGCCTGTATTCCTACCTACCTTTGGAAATGTATACCCCATGTTGTGTGTTTTCTGTGCTTTTTATTCCGTGTTTATTTAAACTTTAAGCTATTAAGCCTAGTAAGTACCGAAAAAGCACATTACCTAAAGTTAAAATTATTTAACTGTACCTTAGCAAAATGTTACCTTTCCTTAATTTACCCTTATAAATATTAAGTTTAATTACTTTAACCTTAAATTAACTTACCTACAATTCCCAGGTGTACCTTTGTAGATATTATGGCGGCGACTAGATGTCATGATTCCCTGATACCTCGAAGAAAATATAAGAAAGTATTTATTTTCTTAAGCCCCTAAGTTGTGCACAATTTTCGACGATTCTACACAATTGTAGAAAATTTTTAGACAACATTCCTTCCCATGTAAATATATATTTTTTTTTAAATGTTATATATTGGCAATTGTAAATAAAATGACATTTTTGATTTTAAACATTCCTGCCATAGGAATCTTTAGTTTAGAAACAAGGTTATTCCACTTAGTTATAGTTTAAGGGATGTTTTTTTTTTGTCTAAGAATAGTTGACTATTTAAAAATAAGCGACAATGAGAAAGTTAATTTTTTTGTATTTAATTAAAATGTTTTCAAATAAAATGTTTATTTTTTTTGACTCTCTTGTTTTAACCAAAAGTTATTTAACTACCAGCAATAATAAATTTTCTTTAAATTAATTTAAAAAAAATTGTTACTTATTTAAACAATAAGTTTATAAACAGAATGTCTTATTTCTTTTTAATCTATATAATTTTATTTAAACAACAAAACTTATCGCTGGACATATTTCTGTATTTTAGTGTCCTGGCTTACAATTATTATTTTAATATAAGCACAGTGGCGTTCGTTACATACTAATTTTTTTCCAAAACACATGCCCCACACCTTTAATTGTTCATGCTAGTTTAGCTACGGTTTAGTGTTAGTGTTAGTTATTTCACAATGTTATGGCAGTAACTTTACAGACACATCTAGATATGTATCGATTGCAGTCAGCTGTTAGGGCCTCATTATAAACATGCCATATAAATCAGAATCCTAGTGTATTTTGGCTTTGTTTCAAACGCGTTAGGTATACGTATGAGAATACATTTAAATAATCTGCTTTTTCTGTCTAACTGTAAGTATTATGTACCTATTTAAATATGTTAAATGTTAAATTTATTTTAACAATAATGGCATTTTTTTAAATAATTTTCTTAGTTTTGTTAAGTATATGCGGACATTGACTAAAATCGAGTTTTTGAAGGCATAAAAACGGATTTAATAGTTATATTATAGCTAGGAACTAAAGTGACATAAAATTTGTAGCCTGAACAAAGCGAGAGCTACATTTCGCTGAGTGATAAAAATGCGTGGTAGGTTTAATAATTATAATGTATACTATTTTTTGCACTTTTACCTAAAGGGTTCAAGGTCACCTTGTTTTTAGTATATTTTTTAAATTAAAATTTACTAAATTTAATTTTAACTCCCTAAAATTTTATTGTCCCTAAAATTTTATTTTACTCTAAAATTTCATTTTAATCCCTAAATTTGATTTCTTTGCTTCTTGCTTTACCAAAGAACTATAAATAAATCAAAAGTGAAACATTGGTCCAGTGCAAAAAAGTTTTTATTAATAACATTTTCTTCTTTGTCACGTTTTTAGTCCCAGAAGTGCAAAAACATTTTTATCTGGTTAAAAGTATTACCTGTTTAGCATAAAAACGTGACTTATTTTTCTGCTAACCGGGAGTTAATGATTGCCTGAAAACTTGGCCATTTTTTCCCTTTCTTGCCTTGATGAGCTGGTTTTCTTTGGGTGAGTGGACTGTAGATTTAAACACGATGAACTCTTCTTGACTTTTTCTTTATTTCTTACACTTACAAGAACATTGTAAGGCTCGGGAGTAATTTACTTATTTTTTACTTTCTGACACGCAAGGGTATCAATGCAACGCCTTGCACTCTAGCTTGGACCTCGAAGTTAGCTGTCCGCGAGCTTCTACAGTAATGAACCTGTCGAAACGCGCGCTTTTTCTTTTTATACCGACCGCCAGTTTTCTAACGAAAAAAGATGGCGGACCAACTCTTAATTTTGATTGGTGCACCTTGCAATGCTATTTTAAGGGGTTTATAATTTTAAATTTAGATTTGAAAATATAAAACCTTAACATGCTCCCGGCCTGAAAGTTTGATACTAACCTAGCTTAACCTAAATACATGGGCACTAGGCCTCTCATTTACATTGAGCCTTAAACTAAACTTAAGAGTCATCTATAGGTAATGGACACACGTTATGAACGGCGCGTTTTAAAATTCCAGTCGTGGTTTTCACTGACACTACTCTTACCACCTTATCTGAGCCTGGATGCAATTGCACAATTCGACCTAAGCGCCACTTATATGGAGGTAAATTGTCATCTCGTATTAACACCAGAGAACCAACTGATACAGTAGATTTGTTAATTTTCCACTTTGTTCTCTCTTGCAATTGGTTCAAGTACTCCTTTGACCAACGGTGCCAAAAGTGTTGTTTAAGCAGTTCGAGATGCTCATAATGACTTAAACGATTTTCAGGAATACCTTGGACATCAGGATAAGGAAGCGAATTCAAGGATCTACCGATCAAAAAATGAGCAGGAGTGAGGGCTTCCAAGTCACTGGGATCTGGGGATAAGGGAGTTAACGGTCTTGAGTTTAATATCCCTTCAATCTGAATTATGACAGTTGATAGACTCTCATAAGTTAAAGTAGTATTTGCTATGACCTTTAAAAGATGGTGCTTTGATGACTTCACACCAGCCTCCCAAATGCCACCTTGATGGGGGGAATATGCAGGAATGAATGACCATTTTATGTTATGGTCAGTTGCTACTTTTTCTTCGATACTGGCTTTATTTTCTCGTAAAAAAGAACCTAGCTCATGAAGCCTGTTATTTGTCCCAATAAAATTCCCACCGTTATCAGAGTATATGTGAAATGGCTTTCCACAGCGTGCAATGAAACATTGCAAGGCTTCTAGAAAGGCTAACGTACTCAGCTCTGTAACTAGCTCCAAATGTATGGATTTAGTTGTTAAACAAATAAACAATGCTAAATAACACTTATGAGTTTTGCAGCCTCTACCTTTCCGGTCCTTGTACGAAAATGGACCTGCATAGTCTACACCTGTGTCCGAGAATGGCAACCTTGGAGAGACACGCGGCTCAGGCAGATTTCCCATTAAAGGAGTCTGAAACCTTGGTTTGAACTTAAAACACGTTATGCATTCCCTGACAATGCGCTTGGCAAGATTTTTTCCTGATATAGGCCAAAACTTTTCCCTAACTGACGCCAGCAACATTTGAGGGCCACAATGAATTTGTCTCAAATGTTCTTCTCTAAAAATAAGAACTGTTAAATAATTTTTTGGAGACAAGATTATAGGGTGTTTCTTTTCAAAAGAATAAGGGGAATTTTTTAATCTACCTCCAACAAGGATTAAACTGTTTTTCATAAATGGATTTAAGCTGAGAAGCTTGCTTTGACTGCTCAAAGTTTTTCCTTTAGATAAGTCATGGTATTCTTGAGGAAAAGATTCTCTTTGAGCCATTTGACATAGTTTGGTTAAAGATAATCGTAGCTCTGTGACAGTTAAATACCGCCCTGAAATTTTTGGTTTATCTTCTCTGAACTTTTTAAAATTATTTATAAATCGCAATATATAAGCAAAAATACGCTTAAGTTTAGTCAATGAATGATAATTTTGAAAAGGAAAGGGCTCTTGATTAACCTGGATAAAACTTTTAGTATCTTGACAAATTTCAGGGAGTTCACCAAATGAAACTGATTTGGAAATGTCTTCTGGCCATTGGTTTTCGCAATTTTTTAGCCACGAGGGACCGTTAAACCACATAGTCGATGTTAATAGCATTTTTGGTGACATTCCTCTTGAAAGAATGTCAGCAGGATTCGAGCTAGTTGGCACATAGCGCCAATGGTCAACTTTAGTCAAAATTTGAATTTGTGAGACTCGGTTACCAACAAATGTCTGTAGCAAGTGTGGAGATGTGCGAATCCAAGCAAGTGCTACAGTAGAATCTGACCAAAGGTAATAACTCTCAAAACTTATAGTTAAACAGCTAGTAACTTTCTCAAAAAGTTGTGCTAAAAGCAAGGAAGCACAAAGTTCCAGCCTTGGAATTGTGACTGTTTGAATTGGAGCTACTCTAGTTTTGGAACTAATAAGATTTACAAAAACTTCCTGGTTGTCTTGCTGAACACGTAGATACAAAGCTGCACCATAAGCTTTTTGAGAACTATCAGCAAAGCCATGGATTTGTATGCTAACAGGACATGGACAAGAAACCAATCTAGGAATTTTTAACTCATTAAGTATGGATAATTCAGTTCTAAATTGTTTCCATTGAGAGGAAAGCTCTGTTGGAACTTCTTGGTCCCATGAAAGTTTTAACTTCCATAAGGCTTGGAGAAATATTTTAGCCAAAATAATGACAGGGCTTATCAAACCTAATGGATCGAAAGTTTTTGCAGTATCTGACAAAATAATTCTTTTAGTTATGCACTTGACTTCAGGTAACTGCTCTATTTTAAAGGAAAAAACATCCTCTGTAGAAGACCACAATAGGCCTAAAGTTTTGCTTGATTCACTTGTGGCAAAATAGAATGGTTCTGAGGAAAAACTTTCACTCTTTAGGTTTTCAAGGAGCTGTGCATTGTTCGACTTCCATTTTCTTAACTCAAAACCGCCTGACTGTAAAATGGAAGAGATTTGTTGACACAATAATGTGATATTTTCTACAGAATCTGATCCACACAATAAATCGTCAACATAGATGTTTTTTTTGATAACTTGAGAGGCTTCTGGATAAGTATTTTCATGATCATATGCAAGCTGGAGCAAGCATCGAGTAGCTAGAAAAGGGGCACTCGCAGTGCCATATGTGACAGTGTTTAAAGAAAAAATCTGAAGCTCATCTTGTGGATTTTCACGCCAGTAGATTAATTGGAGTGGTTTAAATTCCTCAGCTACTTTAATTTGTCTGTACATTTTGCTGACATCTGCTGAAGCAACATAGATATGCTGTCTGAATGTAACTAAAATTGAGAAAAGATCTTCTTGAACAGTAGGTCCCACCATCTGGATAGAGTTGTAAGAGTGACCTGAAGTAGATTCAGCAGAACAGTTAAAAACTACTCGTAACTTGGTTGTAACACTATCTTCTCGTAGGACAGCATGATGCGGTGCAAAATACATGATTTGGTCTTGTGATAAAGGTTTAAAAATAGACATATGAGAAAAATGCTTGTATTC
This sequence comes from Oxystoma pomonae, assembly GCA_963921995.1. Lineage (NCBI taxonomy): Eukaryota > Metazoa > Arthropoda > Insecta > Coleoptera > Brentidae > Oxystoma > Oxystoma pomonae. The sequence continues at coordinate 81,768,308 of OY998169.1, read as the reverse complement.
ATTCATAAAATTACAGTACATTTCCTTTAACTTTTGTTTTTTAGCCAGTTTTTGCTCAAGATGTAAAAACTGAGACTTGGCACGGTCTTGAGAATTACCCAATATTGTGATAGGCTCCTTTAGCGGAATTGAAACAATAAACCTACCCTCAAGGCTTCTCTTATAGGTATCACGGAAGTGTTCTTCAGCTAATTGTTCTTCCAATGAACAAATTTGCTTACAAGATAATTCCTCTATTTCCCAAAACTTCTGAAGTTGCAATTGAACATCAACATTTCTAGAAATAGAAAGATTACAAGCTGTTACAGTGCTCTTTGAAAAGCCTAGGGGACCTGTAACTATCCAGCCTAGCTTGCTTTCTTGTAAAATTGGTTTATTTTTTCCAAGACGTATACTACTACTTGACATTAGAGACCAGAAAGTATCTGCGCCAATTAATAAATCAATTTTACTTGCCTTGAAAAATGATGGATCAGATAACTTGACATGAGAGGGAATTTCAAGAATATTGGGGTTAAATGAGTAGTTTGGAAGTCTGATAGTTATTTCTGGGATTACTAGACAGTGTAGATTTGATTTGAACTCAGAATGCAATGATTTGAATTGTATGTCACATGATGAACTGATTTTCGCTTGATTTTGACCAATGCCAACCACAGATAAATTTATAGGCTGCTGGGATATCTTAAGTTTTTCAGCAAAGTCCTTTGAAATAAAGTTTGACATGGAAGCGTTGTCAAGTAAGGCCTTGCAGGTGTGCTCTTGACCAGACTGGTCAACAACCCTTACTTGAGCTGTTGCTAAAAGAACTTGACTTTGACTTAGAATGGAACTTGAACAAGATGTTGTTTTTGAAGAAGTCTCACTATTATTGCTTTTTTCTGATGTCTGTGATTCACTGGGATTAAGCACTACAGCAGCAGTTTGTGAATGACTCTGATGCAATAGTGAATTATGCTTTTTTGAACAAAATTTGCAGCTGCCTCTCTCACACGAAGCCGCTTGGTGCTGACTGCTAAAACAGTTTGTGCAGAGTTTCAGCTGAACAGTTTTATCAAATTTTTCTTTAGCAGATAATGCCAAAAATTCAGGACATTTAAAAATTGAATGCTGCTGATGGCAGTAATAGCAAGAAAACTGTTTTAAACTAGGATTTTCATTTGTATTTACAAATGTTTTCGGCTTAAAATTTGAATTTTGATCTTTTTGTTTAAACCCAGAATCTTTTTGTTTATGCATGTTTACTTTGTCTAAAAAATCTGCTCGGTTTGTTAAAAAAGTTTTTAACTCATCAAGTGTAGGGAGATCCCCTGAAATCTTATATTGCTCCCAATCACGCAATGTTACCATGTCTAGCTTATTGGTCACAAAAAAGATCACTAGAGGGTCCCAATTGTCTGTACTGACATTCATGTTTTCAAGACACTTTAAGTTATTAGTGATTGTGTCAACCAATAATCTGTATGAGGAGGGATTTTCAGATTTTATTTCCATCAGGTTAAAAATACCTTTAAGATGTTTGTGAACAATTAATTTTTTATTGTCAAACCTTTTACATAATGTATCCCAGGCTTCGGTATAATTGTTTTCCGTGATGGACAAAGATTGTATGCACTGAGCTGCAGATCCCTCCAGCGCTCCATGTAACATGTGAAACTTGGCAATTGTTGTAATATCTTGACAGTTGTGTACAAGTGACAGGTAGAGGTCTTTCCATTCCAGCCATTTCTCATACACCCCTGAAAACTTGGGTACCTTAATATCAGCAAATCTGACACCTACTTGCTTATGACTAGGGCTTGTACTGCCTCCTGTGATGATTTGCCCTTGCTGAGCACCAGGGGAAGGCATTTGAAAGACTGGTTGTGAGGGTGGCGGGTTTTTTGACTCAAGAAAATATTTAATTTCTGCTACAAGTGAAAAATAAGATTTTTCAAAATTCTCAGTCTCGGTTTCATCAAAATTGTCTGGATCGATTTCTTCTAACTCTGATTGAAGGGAAATAAAACTCGAAAGCAATTCTATTTCTGCCCTATTTAATCTAGTTTCAAGATTGCATAAATCCACTGGTGATAAGGTGGTGACAGCTGCCTGAATTTTTAAGGAGTTAAAAAAGTTAGTCAACCGAGTTAAATTTGATTTAAGCCCCCCTCGTTTACGAATTAACCTTAACTTATCTTTTTCTTCACTCATGATTTCTATTTATAATCTAACTTTTCATGCAAAAAATAGCTTAAAATAACCTTAAATTTTAGTTTCGCAACACATTAACCTAACCTAAGGAAAGGGAATGAAGGATAGACCCTTGAACTTGAACTGTTTTTTCTTTTGCTTACTACTTATTTCCTTTAAAAGCCCTGGTGGCTTTGTTTACATGCTATACTACCTACTAGAATGTGCTACTTTACACACCAATTTCCATCTAAATAGACTCTGCAACACACTTTTTCTAATCTAGGTTACCTGGATACCAACGTCAACACAGTCGGTTTTTACCACATCCCAGGATTGCCTTGAAACTTTAACGCCAAACTTCAAACCAACTGCAAACAGCTGTTTTTCTGCTTGTCGAAACTTTCGCTGACCAGCTGATCGAGCTTGACCTTGAACTTGAATTTCTTGTCCCAATCGCGCGCACACTTCAATATGACGCGATCGAGAATTTCGCTACTAGAGTGCCTACAAGTTGATTTGCACAGCACGACTTCTGGAAACTCGACTCGTTCCTTCAGAGGTTTTTTCTTACTGTCTTCTTGTTTTCACTTGCTTTTATTAACTTGTTTTCCACATGAACATTAAAATGGACGATCTGTATTCTAACCACTTGAAACTTGTGCCAGAAAAATGTGGATCCGTGTCTGATGACCACAATTTTCTTTTTCTTGAAGCTTGAACTTGTTGACTGCGTCTGTTCTTTATCCGGCTCGAAGGACCAAAAATGTTTAGCATAAAAACGTGACTTATTTTTCTGCTAACCGGGAGTTAATGATTGCCTGAAAACTTGGCCATGTTTTCCCTTTCTTGCCTTGATGAGCTGGTTTTCTTTGGGTGAGTGGACTGTAGATTTAAACACGATGAACTCTTCTTGACTTTTTCTTTATTTCTTACACTTACAAGAACATTGTAAGGCTCGGGAGTAATTTACTTATTTTTTACTTTCTGACACGCAAGGGTATCAATGCAACGCCTTGCACTCTAGCTTGGACCTCGAAGTTAGCTGTCCGCGAGCTTCTACAGTAATGAACCTGTCGAAACGCGCGCTTTTTCTTTTTATACCGACCGCCAGTTTTCTAACGAAAAAAGATGGCGGACCAACTCTTAATTTTGATTGGTGCACCTTGCAATGCTATTTTAAGGGGTTTATAATTTTAAATTTAGATTTGAAAATATAAAACCTTAACATTACCAAGTTAACCAAACATTGTTTAATAATTTGAAATTAACTCTGTGTTTCAGACTTCCATTGTTTATATTTTATTTATACACGACGAGACGTTGCAAACTAGTTTGCACCTGAAGATGATCAGAGATTAAACTGATCGGAACGTCGTGTATAAATAAAATATAGACAATAAAAGTCCGAAACACAAAGTTAATTTCAAATTGTTTAATAATGTTATAAAAACATTTTTTTGTCAATGTTAGAAAAACATTTTTTTTCCCATGTTAAAAAAACAAATTTTTTTCAGTGTTATAAAAACATTTTTTTTCCAATGTTAGAAAAACATTTTTTTTTAAATTATTAGAAAAACATGAAGTTATTTTTCTAACGTCAGAAAACGGGTTATTAAGCGCATTTTTCACAGTGAATATAACGTTAGAACTAACATCCAGGCTAACGTTATGTTTTCCGACTATATGTTATTTAAACGTTATTAAAATGTTTTTTTGTTTAGTGGGTATTAGTATTCAAAATGTATGCAATTTTAAAGGAGCCGAAAGGTATTTGTGTGCGTATTTGTTTTTATATTATATTCTTTCTTTTTTGCTTTTTTAAGGCTAGTCGGCTAAGGGGCCCCCAATATGCCGTTTGACACGCCTCTGCAGTAATAAATATAATATGGCCGGTGTAGGGTAAACTCAGATTAATAAAAAAAATGAGATATAACAGTAAACAATATTACCCCGATCAACCAGCCACAATGTTTATTTCCCAAAAAATACATGGTTGCCAATTTACCGCGGGGTTTCCCTAGAAACAAAACAATTCATAAACTTCTTGAAGCTCTTTTGATAATATTATTGATTATTTGACATATTTTTATATAGGATAATTTTTCTTATGCTAATAACTTAATTCTTAGTCCTAATTTTTAGTCTCAATAATTAACTTTTTTTAATTTTTATTAAGTAGAATTTCGAGATTTATAAAAAAGAACACAAGCCGGCAACGTTTTTTCGACGAGCCGCGAATAAATGCCGACATGTTTGGTTGCAGCTGACGGCGTTGTTGTTAACGGGGGTTTGTGTTGTTCGGTAATTTTTGAATTTTATTGTGACTATTTGTGAAAAAAGAACTGTATCAAGCTATTTTGAGGACCAACAAAATGGTTTACCATTGCCTGGTATGCAATAAAAGCGGATATTCCAGCCCAGAACTAATATTTCGGAGGTAAGAAAGATCCTGTCATTTTACGTTAGTCATGAGCGTAGTATGAGGTAAAAAACTGCGTAAAAAGCTTATGATTATACTATTAATACATCAAAAATCTAAGACTAATACTAATCTTTTTTAAGAAACAAAAGTACCAGATAATTTTGCTCCTTTTGCAGCATGTAAAATATTTATTTATTATAATTTATACATAACAAGAGAAGACAATAAGACCAAGTGCTGATAGTCAGGTACTGGGGCAGGTATTTTTTGTATTTTAATGGGTACCTGGGTACTTTCTATAATGTGAATAAAACCGTTTTGGAGATATTTACTCTGAGCCAATCTTATTTTTATTTTCATTAATATTTATTATTTATTTTTTTGCCTTTTGACTCCTGTTTCCTGAAAAACTACTAGTAATTAATTTTTTACCTCTTCCTTAAATTTTCCTTATGTTCTGTATTCAGAAATGAACATGCAGCCAATGTGTAAAGAATAAAATTTGTTGGCCTTAAAATTTTCATAATTAACATCACAAAAAGTTCTCTTAATTTGATAAATAAAGTTTATATTCCACTAAAGAAAACTAAAAGAGACATTATTATCATAGTGAAAAAAACGCTTAATAAGCCGTTTATTAGCGTGTTTTTTTTTTGGACAAAAACGTTATAAAACGGGTTATTAACGTTTTTTTTTTGCTTTAAAAATATTTTTTTTTACTTTTGTTTTGTGGGATACTGCACAATTAAAAAAAAATATATAACAGCCATCTTGAATAATTGACCTAAAAATCATTTCAAGTGCTCTTTGGTAAACTTTTGATCTGTTCGTAAATACCTACATTCCTCAAACTAAACTTTATCCTTGAATAAATCTATTTTTTGTGGTTATGCAAGTTCTGGCAGTTAATTCTTTTGAATAAGAAAATCCGACCAACCCTACCTTATATCTCGTTTTCACATTTATATATTTAAATTAAAATTAACGCCGCCACTGGTAATGGGAAAAGCAATTTTTGACAGTGTTGCCGTTTTATTGCTCTATCTCTTTTCTGTTCATATAATCGTCCAGAAGGGTGTTGGATTGTAAACATTAGAGGATTTCAATAGGGAATGTTTCGTCTCTCTTTAGTTATTAGTCTGAGAGGGTAAACAAATCGTTTTTCCATAAGACGTAATGATAACTTAAATCAAAATTTTGGTAAGGCAGGCTGAACTGCGAGAGACAATGCCTATCCACACTGTACAAGTGCGAGAGAGATAATAGTACATGACATTGCCTCTTGAAACTGCGAATTTTGTTTTTTTCTAACATTCTCCCCGATTCAGAAAGGATTACTCTATAAAATAGTAACTTTATTTAATCTGCATCTTTTCCCACTTTCTCAAAATTTTCATTTTTATTTGCATTACGTCTTATGGAAAATCGCTTTGTTTATTCTACACCTACCATTTCTAAGGGGCCATCACGTGAATAATGGCTGACTTTGACAATTTGTTACGACAGCTCTACTATTGTTTTTATATTATTGGGCCTTACAATAGGTCAGTCAAACGATCTGTCGCTGTCGCTTGATTGACAAGTCACGGAGGGCAAACAAAGCGATTTTCCATAAGACGTAGTGATTTTCCGGATTTTCCAGTGACTTTCAATAGGTGAAAATGCAGGAAGAGCCAAAAAACCGTGTCAAAAGTCACAGTGTTTGTTTTATTTCATTTGTATTTTAAGGAATTTAGAGGAAGATTTAAATAGAAAACGCCGCTTCTGTGTTACCCCATCAAACAACAAACCAATGAAAGACTATTTAAACAAGCTAGAAAGTAAGCATCCTGATGTGGCTCAGAGAAACATAGAAAAATATTCCCTTATTAATAACTTAAACCCATTTACTGTGTAAGATTCTAAATTTAGTTCAACACCTGTGAATTTACCATCAATACACAATAATTTGTTTTGTCGTTCAAATCAGCAGCAGGTTTCCCTAAAATTTAATAAAAAAACAAACCAAAATGATCGCCAAACACTGGGTAAAACATACAAAAGATATTTTCAAATCTGAAAGAAAATGTCTGGAACAGACCCTTGCATATTTCAGTTTAGTTTCTGGAAACTTTGACCATAACCGTAGTTACAAAAAACTTAAAAAATGGATGGCTGGGTATTCTCTTCTTCAGATTTTTAAAAAGACCAGCAAATATATCAATATAATAATTTATAGTCTAGGTGGTAGAACTAAAAATCCCCATATATACGCTATTAAAATATTAAAATAGAACAAAAGCCTTGTTTAAAAATTCAAAAATCCAATCATTAGATGCGCTTGAATTTAACTTTTAATTATTTTTTAATGATATGACTGACCACGGCCGATAGCCCTGTATAACAATGGGTGACCATAATCACAGATTAAACACGAACAGAGTCTTAAATATTAATCCATTGTTTCAGATTTAAATTTCCCAGCATGCAGAATTTCAAAAATATTGTATAAATTGCAAAAAATAAAATTATGTTTATTTTGCACATATCTAAATATTCATATTAAATTAATATTTGCCCATGATCTAAAAAATTAAAAAATTACACATTGAAATATCTGCACTTTTATAATCTGTAAAGAAAAAGATTTTTCTAGATGTTTTTTAAACGTTGCAAATATGGTAAAGAACTAATTCATAAAATTAACAAATAAAATATAGGGACTACTCATGACCGTAGTTACAAAAAATAATAGCAGTAAATAATGTAATATAGTACCTTACAACAATAGGGAATTTTTGGGGATAACACATATTCACCGTAGCTTAACAGAGATAGAGAAAGGATTAGATTTTAGATTGCCAATCGGGATTATGTACCATAAGGTAAAATAAATTGCTACATATGCCATGCCTAGATTGCCAAAAATTGTACCAATTCCGAAAATACCACACAATTCTCGATCAGACAGTGAAGCGGCCCTAAAAGCTTTGAACACTAGTGTGGTAAAACAAGCGGAGAACCTAAAACTACTTACAACATATAATGAGGTAGCTTTGGTGTGCTGGCAACGTAGTATGGCTGGCAATCAGGAAACAGATAGTCATATAAAAAAAATATTATTTTATCTGTAAATAATATAGTTCGAAAATCGTCAAGCTTTAGTAAAGTTTAGTTTAATTTCTTTATTGGTAACTAGCTGTTGGCCGCGTCTTCATTAGCGTGTTTAAAATTTTAATTGCCCCTCTTCCTCTTCTCCTCCCCCTTTCACCTTAATTCTTTTTCTTTCTTCTTTCCTTCAGACACTTTCCCCCCACAACCTCGCGACTCTTAAACCCTTCCATCCTGCTCTCAAATTTTTGCTCTCAAAATTTTGGAACCCACCGTAGCACCGATGATAATTTTAGAGTTCTCCATCGTAAAGGGAAAACTTTGAACGGTCTCTATAGAATGGGGATTTTCTAAACGGTAGGAGTTACGAAAAGGTTTAAATTAGGACAATTTTTTTTTTGCGCCCTTATTCTTAAAGCTGTCAAAAAACGCTTAAAACTTTCTACACTTTTTTAAAATCTACCTAATGAGAGGTCCGTTTTCGAGATTTGACATTTCATTGTGACAAAAGCACGGTCAAGTTCATTCTTTCTTATGGCGACACATGCTTTTTTTCTTCTGCCGTTTGGTTCATAAAGGATGACAGATATTTTACAACCTCATTTTGACAAGTACCTGAAAAAGATTAAAATACAAAGAAAAACGTATTTTTAAAATATTAGGTAAAATTATTTCTTATTTCCAAATTATCTTGAGTAAGTTAAAAGCAAAAATTAAATTTGGGCTGATGATGGTCAATAAATCCAAAACGTCAAATGACTTATCAAAATAAGCTTGCAAAATGTTATCTGTCATCCTTTATGAACCAAACGGGAGGAGAAAAAAAAGGATGTGTTCATAAGAAAAAATGAAGTTGACAGTGCTCCTGTGACGCTGAAATGTCAAGTCTCAAAAACGAACCTCTCACTAGTTAGATCCTAAAAAAGTGCCTGTAGAAAGTTTTTAGCCTTTTTTGACAACTTTAAGAATAAGGGCGCAGAAAAATAAAAACTAAAAATGAAGATTTCGGATTTTTCGGCCTATTTCCGGAACTATCCGGAATTTGTAAACTTTTTTTTAGTTTTGAGCAAAGCATCAAATTGCACAACTTTGTCCTAATTTAAACCTTTTCGTATCTCCTACCGTTTAGGAGATCCTTATGTTGAGTATCGAATTTGAAACACCCTATAAGAATATCAAATCTTTTTAATCGTCCCAATATTTAACCCAACTTTAAATTTTTTCATGTTCGGTCTCAGTTCAATATTCAAATTAAAAATTAAAATTAGTTTATTTTTATTGTTAACAAAGTCTTAATATTTTCATTCTTTGTTTTCTTACATCAAAAATATTTTTTTTATAGTTTTAATTGTGTTAGTCTCTTTTATGTAATGTTGTTTGGTTCAAAAACGATTTGTCTAACTGTTTCATTTTTAACCTTTTAATTTGTTTATTTTGTAACCTACTTTTTTATACAATTATTTGTTTTTTCAAATTTTTCGAAAAAACGTTTTTATATATTTTTATATCTATATTTAAGTTTTAAATTTTTGTGGAGTAAGGACCTTTCCACTTTTGTAAATTGTATATTAAATAAGACTCTGGAATACAAGGAATCCAGTAGTGAAATTTCGTTTTAGTAATGATCTATCTAGAGATTTATAATATGTGTAGATTATTTTACAAGTACTAGTAACGAAATGTATAATCTGTTCTTTTTTCCAGGAAAGTGTTGATACTCCCATAGTCGAACGCAGAAAAAGCCAAAATTGGTTTTCCAGGCAACTGTCCAGGACCGGCATGGGTTCGATCAGGTCCGCTTCTACGGCCTACTCGTCTGGAGGCCTATTCGCAAGACCCAGAGGCAATTCTGTCTATGCAAATCCGGAAAATGGACAGATCACTTTGCCCCCTCAAAAGATGTCAATTTATGACAGACTGGTCGGAAGAAGGAGTCGCAGAGGAAGTCATTTTAAGCCGAGTAAGTAATCTGATAGCCTTTGTTTGATAGGCGTTTACTAAGATGTGGATGAATGTATCTAGAATTTTGCCTAATGAGGCGTTGTGTTAGCCCCTTAACCTTTATATTTATTTTTTAAATATTTTTATGGCGTTTATAGTCTTTAAACAATCCTTATTTTTTGAACTCATTTTTCCATTGGTCCCCCTATACAAAATAATATTCCCACAGATTCCAAATTTGCCGGCACAGCTCCAATGCACATCAAAAACCGACCACGCATCCCTACCCCTGACGTCACCAAAGAAAGCGTCGACAGAGAGAACCGATTGGCCGCCACTGTTGCCAACACTGTCAGTCAGCAAATGTCACAGAGTTTGACGTTGATGTCACAGCAGGTGCCCGCTTATCCTGGGTACACGCCTGCCGATGTGCCTGTTGTACAGGTAGGTGAATTCAATCATTAAGAATATTTAATTAAAACTCAAAGTTATTTTATGGTCACTTATATTTTTCTTAAATCCAAATGATATAAACATTTTGCTGCATGCGGTTAAAACTTTACAGTGTATCTCAAAAGTCTGGAATAATGGATTATAACTATAGGTTAAAAATACTTATATAGGTTAATATCATCAAAATTTAACTGGGTCAAGCAATTTAAACTCCTTTTTATCGGTAAAAATATTTCTGAATTATGGTCTTTTGATCCATATGTACTAAAAAAATTTTTTAAAACTATTATAGAGAGAGTGGAAATAAATTATTTTAACCGTGACCTAGCAATTGCGCAAAATTCTACCTAAACTTTGTTCTTTTCCTCGCTCAATCACTTCTCTTTAATGCCAAATTACTTATCATACAAAATAACTAAGTATGTGTTGAGATGTTTGGCCCAGATTCGTCTGTGCAATAAATTTTTGTGTAAATTTAGCCTTAGAGGAATCACTTATAGATTAAAACAGGAGGAGTTATGCACTGTCTGCAATATGCATGTGCCAGAGTTCTTTATCCACTTACTATTTTAGTGGCCTTTATACAAAAATCTGCGTCCAACAAGCTGCTGTGATCTCGACAGTTTTCTCGTCTTATTAGTTAATCTTACACCTAATCTTGCAAATGAGATTTGTAAAACAACTCTAAGTATTTTGAAACTACGTGCGTTTCTTAGAAACGAGTAGTACCCACGGCTACCTTTATAGTCAATTTATTAAATAAATATTGTTTCACTCTTTTTCTTATTGTTACCTACTATATTTATTTTTAACTATAATGTTGTGTTTTAGTCAAAGAATAACTTTTTTTTTTGTTTTTGTTACTATTATTCTTATTAGGTTTTAAAGCCAATTAATTATTATTTATATAATTATTTTCTTTCTGTACTGTTCTGAACTGAATTTTCTTGTTATGAAAATGTAAGTATTCATAAACAATACATGAATTGAATTGAAATATAGGTTAATTTTAGGTAAAAAAATTGGTGCTAGAAGCACGGATATTCCACCATATAATCAAATATTTTATTTTGAAAGGAAATGAAAATATCTTGAAAACTGTAGCTTTGAATGATATCAACTTTATAACAAAATTTTTGGGGAATATTTATGAAAACCAAAATCTGAAAACTTGGAAACTAAAGCTCCCACAAATTTGGACTTTATAACAAAATTTGTAATTCATATTCATGGAAACTTAAATCTGAAAACACTATATCACTACTTTCCTTTGTTCGAAAGTTACAATTTTTTAAAATATTTTATCCCCCTTCAACCCCCCAGAACCCCACCCAAAACTTAATCAGCTCATGGTTAGCCATTAGAGGATTTTTGAACCAAATTTCTTTAAAATTGATTAAGGCGGTCTTGAGTTATCATGTATAGAGACAGTCAATAGACCGACAGACAACTTTCGTCGATTAAGGTGTTTTGGAACCTTAGTAACTTATTTTTGATAAAATTAAGAAAGGTCATAATTTTACGATTTTAATAGTCCCCCATACATATACCATAAGCTTTTAACAAAATACCAAATCCTATGGAAATTTACTACCCACTATTGATACCTATAATACTTCTTTAAGACAAAAGATAAACCCAGTGTTTGCATGGTATTTTTGAAAAATGACAATACTATGCTCAATTTAACAAGAGTTAAGTTTGTGTTTAAAATTGCTTTTTTTACCTAAATTATGTTTTTTTAAACCCATAGTTCTATCGAAATATCCATTATTCCATACTTTCGAGACGCACTGTATTTCAAAGCCCAAACATATGCTCTTCTTCTATCTTTTACTTTTCTAGACGAATAAAATCATAAGATTCGCAAAAGCACCATGTTAGATTGGTATTATTTTGGTTCACAGGTGGTACTATCACCAATCCAAGAATTAGACGGCACTGGCTCAGTTAACAACACACTACACGCTAATCAGCCTGGCACCGCTGCATTAGCACAAGCTGTTCTCTCATCTGGTTTAGGTCCGGTGCTATCAACACCTGTTAGCGTCCCTATGACGGTGTCCCAGTTAACTGCACTGGGAATTAACTCGAGACATAATAGTCCTTTAGTTGGAAGAGCAATTAATATCGGAGAAATTAAAAAACCTACTTTTATACAGGCTTTTGAAAGCTCACAACAGTTTGAACCACCTGTTAGTCCTTCACAACCTTTGACAATAACTGAAATTCACCAGGATTTTGGTGACCATACAGCCGCGAATGCAACCGTTGAAGATGAGATTGAGATGAACAGTGGTTCTGATTTTTCACATGCCTCAAAAGATTCCATAGCAACGGCTTCCATAAGTTCTAAAAGATCTTTGGAAATTCCGGATAAAATTTCCCCCAAAATATCTTCAAGAGAATCTAGTTTTATAGATGCAAAGCCAGCACCCACAACTAGTAATATATTTCAAATAGATGAAAATTATACAATAGATAATTCTTTATTGGAAAGAGGTTCACTAAATTTAGGTTTAGAAGATCAATCTTTAAGCACTAGTGCATCAGTACCAAATTCTTTGTCTTCCTTAGGAGCAACTGACACTCCAAGGTTTAGAAAAGCATCAGCTATTTCACAAAATACACCAACTAGTACACAAAAAAGAGGAGAGGTGTATGTGTAAATGGGTTATTTAGTTAAATTGAAACATTAAAAAAGTGTCAAAATAATAAATTACCATACCTTAATATTTTTATTAAACGAAGGAAATCTTACGATAGGTAACTGTTTAAAAAGGGGAATTATGACAATTTATGAAAAAATAATGAATCTCAAAAGCTATACACATGAACACTATAAGACAAGAAAATTGATCTTACTAAATTTGCCCTACCAATACTTACTTTAAGTCCCTTGTGACATTTGTGATATAAAAGGTTCTATGTTATTGTTTATATATATATTTAATATAAGTTTATTTTATATTTATGAAATTATTGTGGGGTACAGTTACTTTTACTAATCTTAAGTTATTGAGTACACTAATAATCAGTTATGAACATAAAGTCCAGAATGTTGTATCAAATAATAATGATCTAAAAACTTTATTAAAAGTTTTTGCAAGTGAATTTTTTGCGTTGAGAATTATTATGCCAAAATCTTGTGCTAATATTTTATTCTCTTACATTTAGTTAAAAATAAATTAAACAACAAATATTGTAATTTTAATACAAGACCGGGAAGTGGTAGATACAAAATTGAACAAATTCTGAGTTTGACAGGTTGAGTAGCAAAAACGGTTACCACGGAACTAAATCAACAAGCTAATTTTTTTATGTTTATTTTGCGAAATGAAATAAACCAAGATGTAAGGAAAATATATTTAAGAGAAGAGATTCTTTTTTTTCAGTCAGTGATCTTAGCTCAGGAAGGGTCGAAGTGACGTTCCAAACCAGTCATGTGATATCCATACTTTTTCGAGTCATATAAACATCAGAATTAAGAACCGACCGAATCTCACCAAACCCAGCCAAACTCGGTGAACCGATAGCGAGAAGGAGCGTCCTTGACTGTTAGTGTCTCGTACTCTGTCAAATTCGGAAATTGGTCAGTTACTTTTAAGTTTCCTGAAGCAATTTTAACATGACGGCTTGAAATTTAAGCTGAGTTTATAGAAGCAAATAAAAACTAAAATAATAAAAATAAATAAAAGTTGTGCTTATGGGGAACAATGTACCTAGGCATTTACACAGCAGAATATATATATATAAAAAATTAAAATTAAAATAAAAAGATGGCCAATTTTTAACTTTTATTTTTATTTTTATCTGAAAACGGATTTGCGCATGTCCCTTTGACGCACATAACCTCACTTTCATTTGCTGTTATCATTTAATTGGGTGTTTTTCAGGTTTTTTCCATTTTTCGGTTAGTTTTTGACAGATTTAGAAAGCATTATGGTGGAGTTTAGTTTATTTGTTTCAATTATTAGTGTCACTCAATTTGGTTTAGATTTGCAGAAGCTGTGTGCTGATTGGTGCAAAGTTAGTTTAATTCTTATTTTTATTTGGCTGTATAAACTAGAATTTTGTCTTATTCTTATTTTAATTTAAATTTGTATTTGTTATTTTAATTTTAATTTTTATTTGCCTGTATAACCCCAGCTTAAAACATAGACACCTATCAAATGGAAAATAACTGTACATGCAATGGACACGGTAAAGGCAAAAAAATAGACGTATTAAAAATAAAATCCACATAGTTTAAGGTGAGTATTGTTCACCTTGTTAGGTCTTTAAAATTCGGTTATCAATATTACGGACTTATCGGTACATACAAGATGGCCATGATACAATAATTGCCAGTTGCACCAACGGTAAGTCTGTGTTTTAAGTCTGACTTAAAAGTTTTTATATCTCTCAGAATCACGCAATAAGACAGAGAAAAAGAAAGGTATAATACGTAGCGATTCAAAATTCGTCTAGATCCGCGCATGACGTCACCTGGTGAGATTTTTGTACCGGTTCACCTACAAAGATGAAAATTTGATAGTTTGGATTGATAACGGAGGAGCTCAACAAGAAAATATTTGTTTAATATTTTACCCCTAAACGGGTAAAAATAGGAGTTGAAATTTTAAAATAATTTTCTGTATCTCAAAAAGAAAAGCAACATAAGTTTGCAGACTCTACTAATAAAATAAGTAAAAACGTGCTTCGGTATTTTTAAAAATTCAGACAGGGGGGTTGAGAAATAGAGGTGAGTCTGTTCTGAAGGGGGTACAAATAACTCACAATTACTTAAAGTTCTAAATAAATGTAGAGCTAATAATTCACATTTAGGTTCTTCTTGAAAAGTTAGCGAATAGGTGCTTTTGGATTTTTGGAAAATTTGAACCAACTATCCGCCTGTATCCGATAAATATTTTAATCTGTCAAACTAAAGGAAACAAAGTCAGGAATATAAAATATTTTTTTTTCAAAAGTAAGAATTTAGGGTGAGAGGGAAGGTTGCAGATTTTCCGTCAAAAAGTACTACAAGATTTTAAATTAAACGAAATGCAGTCTGGACAACAACGAAGGAGTGGGGGATTGTGAGGGAGTAACGCTGGATTCAGAGTTTCATAAAGTAAGCGGTGTGATGAGGTAAGACACAAGGGAAATAAATTACAGGGTGAGGACTTTAAATAGAATATTGACCCTAGCGGGTTAGAAATTTGTTTTTCTATAAAAATTCAAAAACACAACTACAAAGATATTTAGCAGCTAAAATTTTTGGCTCGGCACGGACCCTCAGAAAGGGGTCTGTTCACATACAACTTTTTTTTCAAATTAGAAGGCCCCGCTTGTGGCATTTTGTGGAAAAGTTTAACGAAAAAGAAAAACGATCATGAATTTTTTTTTGTCAATCCATGCGTCAAAAATCCTTAAAAAGTTTTTTTGGTGTGCAGCCAAGCAACTCGTGTTTAAGGTTTCGCTCATAATCATTATCACTAAAATGTTTTGAGCAAATTCGAGCATTATTCACGTTAAAGTTATCATCCCTTCCACAAAAATACCTTCCATTTTCTTGTCTTTTGAAAATCTGAAAAACTTAATGTCACGAGAAAAACATTTTGTCTGATTGTAGATACCACATCCTTGTATATAGCACCTCATTTTGTTTATTTTTTCCACTGAAAAATTAGTAAAACTAATTGTAAACAAACGACTACCTCGTAATAAAAATGGCTGCTGAATGCTGTTTCTCCCCAGGTGACGTCAGTTAGCCACGCCTACTCCTGCGCGATATCATATCTGTTTTACTTGTACCATGCAGGTTGGCATAGTCTGACTTTAATAAAGTCGGCACTATTTCTGACAGTTCTGCACGAAGGTTCAACAACTAGTACATATTTTTAGGTACTTTACTCATCTATTATGAAATCACTGAAAAAAAATCACTCGCATTTTTCAGGAAAGATTTACTTAAATTTTCACGTTCAAGTGCTCTTTATCCAACTATAAGGAAGAAAAAAATATTACGACAAGATTGAAGTTAGACTGCGCTCTTCTTGATTGTCGGGGCTATCCGAAACCTACCTACGTTCAGGCTATCCAGCCAGGTTTGTGAGGACATTTAATAAAGGATAAAATTCAATTTAATTACCTTATAGTGCCATGGCACGATAAAGGCATGTGTTTAGATGACAACGACAATGTCAGAAATAGTAGGAAGAACGTAACGTAACCAGGGGATTATCCCATATACTTATAAACTTAATATACACGCCCTGGAAGTCGCACTTTTCTTAGCAACATATCATGGTCCAATACAACCTTCACGGAAGGCCAATCAACTCGATTCAATATGGCCGCGGATGTCGAGGAACTATAAATCGCGCGAATTTTGCTATAGGGACCATTCATAAGTTATGTAACGCAGAAATGGGGGGGGGGGCGTAGGTAAAAGTTTTAAAAAGTGCAAACAGAGAGGGAGGGGGGTGTGCAACTGCGTTACATCGCATTTTGATCCGAAAAATATTAAAAACACTTATTTTTCAGGTTTTCCAATGAAGTGTGTAATTGTAGGGAGAACGAGTTGCATAAGGGTAAGAAGAGGGGAAGGAGGGTTGAAATTGTCCATAAAGGTATATTTTAGTTAAATTTCTTTGTGGACTCTCCTAAAGGAATATTTTCTTCCTGGTTTTCTTTTAAACAATTTCTCCCATTTTAAATTTGACTGAAAACTAGCAAAGCCATTTTGTTAAAAAAATAACAATAGCTAGTTAGTTGAAAAGTATTTGGGTAAAGCTGATCATGCAATAGATAAAGTAAAAGAAAATAAATATTGGTGAAATATTAAGGAGTAATAAAAGATTTTCCGAACTAAAAAGTATAAAAAATGCTCGTCCTAATAGAGCTTGAAATAAAGTAAAGTAAAAAAAATATATTAAAAAAAACATTATTATAATTTAGTACCTATATATAAAAACTTTTTAAACAAAATACATAATATACATATATACATACCTATTTTGTTGCCTCATAAAAAATATTTTTTGCTTGGTTTGATTCTTTTTAGCTGTGGCATTATTGGCTTACCTGTTATTACATCATTTTTTTCTTTGCATAATTTTTTAGCATCAATTCAGTTTGAAAATTTAAATAAAAGCTAATTTAATAAAAAATTTGTTTTACGTGCTCCTTAAAACAAATCATTTTCACAATTATTTATGTTTTTCAAAGACAATAATGTTATAATTATTGCCCTACGATTTTCTTCTTTAACAAAAACTGATTTCATTTTTTAAAATTTTTTCAAAGGTTATATATAAATTTAGGCACATCGAACAACATCATCCCTTGGATAACATAATCCACCTTTGTCAGTTGCAGTTATGAGGCTTGTCGGAAAAGAACTTCCTAAAGGAAGTTCTTCATTTGAATTAATCAGAAATTATTGTTAATTAATTTTTTTTAAAAGGGAGTATGAGGCATATCTTGCAATGTAAACTAGTGACGGCCAGATAATTTCTGGGATTTTGTCAATGTCGCCCTCTTTAATTGTGGAGTTAATTCGAAGGACAGGATTGACTGTAACGTTTGTTATGTTGTTTCTTTCGTCTCCGTATGAGATAAAAGCCAAATCTCCTCTTTTGTTATGACAAGGTTTCCTGACCTTGGCTCCAAAATTAGAGGAACGAGGTTCATTAACAATATTTTTCCCTGCAATTAATTTACATTTGCTTTTTGGTCATCAATGTAAAAAAACCTTTTTTTGTGCACATGGGTGCCTCGGTCAGGTTAAATTGTAGGCGAAGATGCATGCGATAAATACATGTTAACCGAAAGTCAGGGAAAGGGCTGTTTTTTATAAACCACTATATTTTTGCCAAATTTTTGGGAAAAAACTCATTATTCAAAAATTGTTTTTATTATCACAGAAACTACTACTTATGGCTCAAAGAGGGACAGGGTTTGTAAGTTTTGTACAAACTTATAAGTCTTTAAATAAAATATTGTAAAATGTAGTTATTTTTTTAAACTCACTTTTTTTAAGCATGGCATTTTCAATGGAACATCCAAAATATCCCCTGTGGCTGTGTGAAATTGTGTAGACTGCTCAATGTCTTCGGTTTTAAAATGTAGTTTACAAACACCTATAAATGAAAAAATAATGAGTACCACATTTCAACCATACAAGGTAAGCCCTTTTGGAAAGAGTTATCAAAAGACAGGAAAGTTTATTCAAGTGGTACTGAAAAATAACATACCCTTGACTGTTTACTTGACGTAAAATCTTTCCTCCTAATAGCATGAATCCACTTGTCCCTCATTTCTTGCTCTGATGGACACCGAGTACCCAAACCGTTAAAGGTCGGAGGCCTTTTCTTATCATAGCGAATCCGACATTTTGGCACAACACATCCATGACGAATTTTTAATAGTGTTTGAGAAAAACAATTATAATTTCACTAGATATTTATACTACAAAACCACCACAAAACACAGCATAAAAATAAAACATAACCTCCGTAAACAGCCAAAAGTATCTATTTTCACCTTTTCAAAATACGAAAAACAACCTCCTACAAAATGTAAACAATCAAGTGTCACCGCGACTTCCGACGCCATGTTTTTATCGACTTTTGGAGCTGAGATGCTTCCCTTTAGAATGTATTGCAAGGTCAAGAAAATAAAGATAAACGGCCATTTTGCGCAACTGCGGTGGATTGATGTTATTCCTGACGCCATTTTTGTTTGTTTTGATTTTTGATTCCGAAAGAAAGTTATTTATACAGAGAAAAACAAATACCTGTATAATTTTTGTTATCATCCAGAGAGAACCTCTGCCTTGGCACATTCACACTTTATTATGCGCCAAGGGATTACATTTTTACGTTGCTTGGTTTTTGAAATAACGTGAAACGTGACATGCCCTCGGCCATCACATTTTTTCATAGCCTCCTGGATTTAGATAATCAATCTTGCTAAAAAATTACGTAACGCAGTAAGGAAGAAAAAATAAGAGGATTTGTGCCAGTAATAGAGACCTTTTGCACCTATAATTTTGATGCCTTTTTACTTTATCACTTATTTCGGGCATGCGCAGTTACGAGGTAATAACGGACTAACCGAACCCTGACGTTACCTACTGAAGAACACCGTATCCCTTATAATTGACATGGTTGCCGATAGTAAAACGTTAAGTAGAAAAACAAAAAATTTAAATTGATTTTTTAATGCAAATATGTTCTGAATTCTTTTTTATTGTAAAGATAAGTGCCAATATCTGTTTAATCATTAATAATAATAATAATTAAAATTCACTGTAAAAAACACAAGAATAAAAAAAAAATTAAAAATATTATTGGACAAATACTTTTTGTAATAATAAAAATACCCTTTAAAGTCGGCCACAAACAAATCAAAGGCGGCACAAAAACTAAAAATGCTGTCTTAAAAATAATGTGACGTTAGCTGAGTCACAAGGCGTTATTAAGCGATAAAGTCACCTAAAGGGGATTTTTTTGTAAGAGGTGCAAAAGGTCTCTAATAATGGTAGATAAAACGTTCAAAAATATGTAGTAGTTGCGTGCGGAACTGTCGAAAATAGTGTCAACCTTATTAAAGTCAGACTATGCCGACTTTATGTACCGATAAGTTCCTATTATTTTGAAAATGATACACCTTATATGCCATTATAATTAGTAATGTTAAGTTCGAAAAAGTTAAAAACTAAACAAATAGTTTTCATAAAGAAATTATATAATATGTAAAATTGTATATAATTATTATTACAATAAAATCCTCAATTTGGTAAGGTGTTCTTTTTCTTCTTTTTAAATTCAATTTTCAATATTTTATATTGCGAAAAAAAATTGAACTAAAATATTTTGGTTTTATAAATAGTAATTTAAGCCATCATTTTGCTCACAATTTAAAGCTTTCTTTCCAAACTTTCCATTTCTAGAATAAAACACTTTTTTCAAGTATTTGCTATTTAGCTTTCAAAAAAAGTGCTGTCAAAAAACATTTTTTCCCTGTTAAAATGAAAAATATTTACAAAGAGAGGGCAGAATTTTAGAGGTAGTTGGAGATAATTTAGTGAAGTGCAAAGTATTGTAGAGAAGGATGGAGATCTGTTATAATTGGTCGCCTAGACGTTGCCAAATCAAATTATTTTAGGGAGATTTTGTTTTAAATAAATTTGAATAATATCCTCTCTATACTGAAAATATACAAAAAAAAGATTTTTATAAATAATTTTGCCAGAAAATGCTAAACTAGATATATATTTATTTATTTACCCAAGCAGCAATTTAACGGCGTAGCGACGTTGTTAAATGCGACCCGACGTTATGATGCGACGTCGTTTTAGCCAACATACTTTTTTGAGTCCTTACGTCGTTGTGCAGTGACTGGAGTCGGAATAGTAATCGTTCTTGTTACGTCGTAAAATACGACCAAAAATGACTACATTAGCGCTCTCTTTGTTATTGATTTTTTGGTGGTGTTTCACTACCCAAAATGTTGCCCGTCTCAAACTTTGGGATTTTCGGTTACTAAAATGAACTTATTTTTATACACTTTAGAAAATGGCAAACAAAAAATTATAATCTGATAATTACCGTTTATTAAATAGTATTTATATGAATGAAAAAACACGTGCGCCCTTGATTTGTTTGTGTTTAAACGAAAAATATTGCTTTTTTTAATGTAAAAAAATGGATACTACTAAAGCCCTCTTTTTAGGATTCCATGGTCAAATACCTATCTCAACCGGAACATAAAACGTCTCCAAAATGCCATTCAGTGGTGTTTGTAGTATTTTTTGCCGTGTTTAGTAAATATAAACAATGGCGGCCACTTCGAACATAAACGACGGCATCAAAAATGGCGAATATTATGAGAATCCCAAAAAATACACGTAAATGGACTACAGTCGTCAAATATTTCCAAATGAACTACTTGCCACGACCGTTGGTTACTATCAACCCAACATGCGACTGGAAAACGCTCTAACAATTCCGCCGATGACAGTTGACAGTCTCCATAACCTTACTTTTTATTCGATTTTTCTAAATAAATGGTCGGTGAACTGTGAAAAAAAATTTAGTTATTTCAAATATGGCAGGACACTTTAAAGATCCTACTTCTTGAAAGCAAAAGCAAAACGTATTTTTAGTGAGCGGCAAGAAGTGAAGCTGTGGATCATACATTACTGTTTAAACAGCACCATATACCTATTTGTAGGATAATATCATCTCTCTTTCACCACTTGAGCCAGTTATTTAAAATCTAGAGAGAGATAGGGCGATCTGCCGTACATAAGTGCGGCAGAGAAGGAGAATATACTGCCATTAGTTCCTTTGGAAACTTTTCTTCTTCACAAAAAAAGGGCACTTAAGTTCGTCAAAACTCCGGACGGAAAACGTCGCAAGACTGGTCAGAAACGTCGCAAGTTCACGTAATGTGAAAGTTGTTTAGACGTTGATACGTCGGCAGAACGTAATTAGAGTCTCATAAAAACATCCACATGACGTCACTGGTTTACTAGAAAATGCACCAACGCGTGACAGGTCGGCTAAACGTTGGGTAGACGGTAACAATGTTACTGCAGTATTATCTAACGTTAAAGCAACGGAATTTTGTCGTAATATGTAAGACCGTCTGAAGATCACTAATTTATACACCCAAATTAACGTCCATTTAGGTGAAGTTTGTGGTCATTGGTCAGAATATTGTTGCTTGGGTAATGATACATGTTATGATAATAAGGTAAATAAAGAATTCCAGGAAAAATTGGTTTAGTGTTATGGCAACAGCGTAAAATAATTTTTCCCACAGTGCATAGTATTTTTATTTTCCATTTTTCTCAAAAAATCATTAATATTTTGTATTTTTTAATGCTCAAAGTGTATGTTAAGCCGTAAGCTAGTATAATGAGTTTTTTTTTGTTCAGTATCAAGTTCTTAAATACTTTAAAATTAACGAAAAACATGCCCATACCTTAAATATTTTAACACCTCTAAAAACATTTAAAGAGGTATTTAACTGCATTATTTTAAGGTTCATCATGGCTCTAC
This sequence comes from Oxystoma pomonae, assembly GCA_963921995.1. NCBI lineage: Eukaryota > Metazoa > Arthropoda > Insecta > Coleoptera > Brentidae > Oxystoma > Oxystoma pomonae. The sequence goes on along the minus strand of OY998169.1, from coordinate 81,746,171 downwards.
CATTATAAAATGCTGAATACAGAACAAAAAGTAGCATTCCGCTTGTTGCTCACTGTTGAGTTGCTCGGAAACCTGTGTTTTGGTGTCCCACTCTAGATGTGAGTATTCAGTTTAATTGTGGGTCGAATTTGAGTTTTGTAGAGAAACAGAAATTATTGAGGTTTCTGCCAAAAAAACATCATAAAAGATTATAAAAAATAACAAAATTCATTTCGGGATATTCAAATAATCAGAAAATCATTCTTAGCAAGCCCTCGAGCGGTTTCCACGGCAAAAAATCTTCGACATGATTTTCGATAATTTCCCTATCCCGTAATAAATTACTATAGATTATTTCACTGATGTGTTGAAAGTTCCAAAAATCAAGTGTGATTTTGGAGAAGTACAGCGATAATTCTGTTGATTTACGTCAAGTGATAAGAATTACACTGATAATTTTTGCCTTGGTTACTGTATTCATTTGGTATACAAACAAATGGTTTGCGTTTGTCAAAGATGGTACTTTATCACAACAAAAATCGGAATTGGCATTGACAAACGGGTTTTTCTTCATCGAAATGTTTGTGTCCTTGCTCTAACAGTTTCTGATTTTTATTAAAATTTCGTCAAATGAATCGGGTTGAAGCGGTTACAGAGCAAGAAATCAAGAAAACATTTTTATTTACGTTTTTATGTATTGTTTGTGAAATAGTCCCCTAAATACCACTCGAGCTTTAAACCTAACCAAATAATTACCCTTTCCTAATAATTCCATAAGACAAGCGTAATTTTTGACTTACTTCAAGTGATAATAATTACACTGATAATTTTTTCCCTAATAGTCGGGGGTTTTTTCAAACCCATAGGAAAATTTTTGCTGATTTTGTTCTAATTTGGCACACACTTAGGCATGACTCCGGGGACCACCAAACCAATATAAAATTTTTCGGCGACGGCGTACGTTAGGCGTCGCGACGCCGTAAACTTTTTTTAGGGCTTAGGGTCATTTTAAAATTATGGTTAAACCTCTTAAAAGGCTATAAAACATGATATTTTACTTCCGGTTGATTGCAAAAAAAATAATCAATTTTAAATTTAAAAAAAAATGTGTTTTTTTTCTAAAAATTTACAAAAAAAAATTGTATTCTTTATTTATGAACGGGATTGCGCAAATTCATTTTGAAGTGACTGTAGAAAGTTCCTAGCTATTCGCCGATATCAAAAAAATGCAAATTCATGCCACGGAAAAATCACAAAAAAATCGGAAATTGACGCATGTTCGGAAATTTAACAAAATCTCAATTTTTCGACCCCGGCTGCTAAACTTCAAATTTTTTAATCCACATTTACTCTACTGATCTGCCAGATATATTTTTTATAATAAATATAATTCATTACCTTCAAGCAGCTGTAAAAATTTCAGGAATCCCCTGAAAAAATTTCTAAATACACGACAAAATAATTTTTGTTATTTTTGAAGTTTTTAGCAAAAAGCTTTATGTATGTTGTTTAATTTTATTAAAATTTGGGGACCCATCGTGAATTGTTACATTTAGTATTCTAGCGTCTTATATAGCGTTTTAAAAAACATATATTGGCAGGTCTGTAAAGAGAATGTCAATTAAAAAATTGAAGTTAAGCAGCCGGGGTCAAAAAATTGAGATTTTGTAACTTTTCTGAATATGCGTCAATTTCCGATTTTTTTGTGATTTTTCCGTGGCATGAATTTGAATTTTTTTGATTTCGGCGAATAGCTAGGACTTTCTTACAGTCACTTCAAAATGAATTTGCACAATGCCGTTCATAAATAGAGAATAGAATTTTTTTTTGTAAATTTTCAGAAAAAAAACACATTTTTTTTTAAATTTCAAATTGATTATTTTTTTATGAAATCAACCGGAAGTAAAATATCATGTTTTTCATACTATATGAAAGGCCATTTCATAGCCTTTTAAGAGGTTTAACCAAAATTTTAAAATGTTGTCACTTGACTGAGATATAGCTGTCCAAATGACCCTAAGTCCTGAAAAAAGTTTAGGGCTTCGCGACGCCTAACGTTCGTCGTCGCCGAAAAAACTAATATTCATTTGGTGGTCTTTGAAATCATACCTAAGTATGTACCGAGTTAAAACAAAATCACGGAAAATTTTTATATACATTGGAAAAAGGATATAAAAAACCCCCAACTAAAATTACCATACTTATTCTGAATTCAAAGAAATGGTTTGCGTCTGGCGTTGGCGAAAGTTTACATTCTACTTAGATTTTACGAAACTTATTTTAATCGATTACTAATGGACCCACCAACACTGCCTAACATGTTAACAGCCCCAAAAATGCTGCAGTCAAAATGTAGGGTTAGGTGGTTATTTTTTTTTCTTAAATTCAGACGTTTTGTGCTCCAGCAATCAAATTTGGCACATATGTTTGACTTCCGGCAGAGTACCCTCATGTGTCACAAAAATTATATAAGTGAGCCCTAGGGTGCAACCGGGGCCAAAATGTAAATTGTCATCTGCACATTTGAGTCTCAGTCAGTTGGTAGTTTATACTATTACCTATAAGTTTACTTTGCCGAAAAAATTATAAAAAAGAAATTAAAAAAATTTAGCTGATCAAAATTTAGCTGTTAGCAAGGTCCCCAGATTGGGGGCTAAAAATTTTGTCGATTTCACTTAAAAAATTATATTTTACTTATCTTTCATCCTATGTCAACAAAGTGCACCAGTGCTCCACTAGAGGTACAGAGGACCATTTCTTAGTTTTGAATACCCCCAACTATGTCCCAGCCCCTAGGGGCTGTAAGGGGTCGGGATCTAATTTTCTCCATTTTCATATTGCAAAAAACACTCCATGCACATATGAACACTTTTCTGGAATATAGAAAATATCTGGCCCCCGTACAGCCCCTAGGGACTGGTGCAAAGTTGGATGTAAAAAATATAGGTTCTTAGTATGGAAGGTATGAGGGATGGTATAAAAACACATTTTAGCCCCTGTTGCCCCCTAGGATCCGCATATGTAATTTTTCATGACACAGTAGGGTACTTTGCCGGAAGGATAATATATATGCCAAATTTCATTGCTCTAGCTTAAATCGTCTAAATTTATGAAAAAAAATTGACACCCTAACCCTACTTTTTGACTGTAGCATTTTTGGGGCTGTTCATGAAAAGTCCCACGGAATACGCTCTGCCCCCTAAGTATTCGGGCAATTTCTGATTTTTATTAAAAATTAAATTGGTTTGGAGCTGTTACGGAGGAAGAAATTAACGAAATGTTATTAGAAGTAAACCGGTCAGTAAATTTATTATTTATTTTATGTTTTATGTGTTTTCGTTCACGAAATAATCCTCCAAATTCCACTCGAGGCATCTGCGTCCAAATCGTGAAATATTATCGGTAATTTTTAAGCTTTGTTGTTATTAATAAGTATTTTTATAAAAAAGAAAAGATCAAAAGATCTTGGGAGGAAAGAACGAAAATTCAAAACTAGATGAGTGTCCCACAAGGAACACACAAAAGACCAAAGCGAAAGGAGAAACAATTAAACGATATTTCGCCCGGGGTGACCAGCGTGGACTCGTCAGTGGATTCACTAGTCACCCTCAATCCAGACATCATTTAACACCATCGCACACTCTGACTTCCAACTCTGAAACACTCACAAATAGGCAACGTTTCACGTACGTAACACGCACCTGATACGGGTTCGTCCTGGCGTGTTAATCTTTCCAATAGGAATATGCTCCTAAGACAATTAAAACAAGAAGTTAAACTTCTAAATCAGTTACATCAACCGAAAAGAATCTAAAAAAGAAAAGATCAAAAGATCTTGGGAGGAAAGAACGTTCTTTCTTGTATACCGTATCAAGTGACTTATAATAAGTACTTTAGTAGGATTTTTGTTCAAAATTCAGACAACATACCGACATACCGACAGCAGAAAACTTTTTTTTCGTCGATAAAGGTGTTTTATTGGAACCTTAGTAACTCAATTTTGATAAAATTAAGAAAGGTCAAAATTTCACGATTTTAATAGTCCCCCATATCATATTGTTATAGTGGACTAAAAAAGCTAAAATTTTTTATGGGAAAGCTCCATTCGTTTTTTATTGGTCTAAAGGTGGCCAGCCGCAAAGTATACTTTGTATCATTCTGATCTTAAGCGAATTCCATAAGGAATCTCAATTTTCGCTCGGTCGAGGAAGTCATTAAAGCATCCAATATTAATTTATAATAAGTACAACAATTATTGTGGCTCCGAGGTTGGGTCGTATGTCTCTAAAGCGGTCAGATAGTAAGGTCAGCTATTATAAAGGACCGAAGAAAATAATTGTATATTAGAGTCTATCGTAGTATCAGAACAATTAAGACTATAAAAACTTATTGTCGGGACGAAAAGGAGTGTGAGTGGAAAACTAATTATTCTTACCTAAAAACTAAAATAAAAAAATAAAATGAGCAACATTGCTCTTTAGTGTAAAATTATAAATTGAATTTGAATTGGACCCGTGCGCAGAGTATGAACAGAAGTCAATCTTATGCCCCTAATAAGAATATAATTTTTCTTGTCTACTTGGTGCACGTTTTTGTAGAATTGTCAGGGTTTAAAACTGTTTTCTGTTTCCTGTAAATTTTGAAACGCCCAGTATACAATCTAAAAATATCTCTTCGGCCATTTCTTTCATTTAAAAATGTCTTTGTGGGCACTATTTTATTCTGTATAAAAGTCAGAGAAATGAGAAGGCGAGTAGAATGAGCTTTGAAAATTAGTTGTCTAGTTTTGTGGTACCTAGAGGTCCTTTTTTGATAGTTATTGTTTTACCTGGGGTGCGTTCAGAGTGGCCGTCGAGTAACGCTCCTGCGCGACCTGGCCGTTCAGATTGCCCCGGTTAAAATTTACCCGGCTGTTCAGATTGTTCAGATTGTCGGTATAGTTTAATAAAATTTGTCCCGCATGCGCAGATCAAATGCACAACCATTTGTAACCTTATTGCAGCGACAATATTTTTTGTATTTGTGTTTTTTAAATTTGAAGTCTAGTTTTTGGCAATGGAAAAAATCAGTACACATTCCCATAATTTTGTTTTGGACGAGGAAGGCAATTTTGTTCTAGATAATTATCAGGGTTTATGATCATCTATTATTCCCTTTTTTGTTTAGCTTGTGCAGCTAAACTGTTAGCAAGCACTAGCTCGAGTAGTTATTTATTTATAAACGCATTTTCTATTACTTCTTCCCATAATTACAAAAAATTTTTAAATCTTAAGAGTGAGGTTATGATAATACGTCTTGTCCATTCAGATTGGACGAGTCGCCGGGCACACTCGGAGTGCACTCTCTATCGGGTAACGCTTTACGCCAGACTTCACCTGGACGTGCCAATCTGAATGCACCCCAGAGGTGAGAAAATCGATTTGTCAGTTGTCAAAAATGGATTAAAGTTTCAGGCATTTGAGAGAGATCAGTCCATTTCAGAAAATTGCTTTCCCATGCAATTATGGAAAAAACTAGAAGGAGAGAGAAATATGAGTTGCCCACCTCTGGTAAAACAACAACTGTCAAATGTAAAGAGGGCCTCTAGTGGTATCTAGCGGCACAGATTTTCAGCAAGTTGCCAATATTGGCAAACGGTCACCAAGAAAAACAATCGAGTTTGGAAATTTATCTGAATCATTGACATTCATCGGGATCCTAAATTATTCTATTGATTCCACCAATTCATCGACTTTACTGATCTAATGCTCACATAATTAGAAGTTTTTTTTTGTGGTTAAGTCACAAAGTTATTGATTATTTTGTATTGGTATTGCACAATACTACTGAAAAACTGCTTTTTTTTTCTCAAAATATACCATATTTTAGGAGAAAATAACCTAAAACTATTTTTTTTTTGACAGGTTTCAAAATGGCAAATGGTGAATACGCCAAAAATTTAGCACATAATAGTAGTAGTAGCTTCATTATCTATTTTTGAGGTAATATAGTTGATGATTTTTTAGTCTAGGGGGTGGTTTAAATTTATAGTCCCCAGAGGATTATTTTGTGGCAATTGGTAGTAAGTTCGTTTATAATTTCTCTAAGTAACCACAAGGATTCATTTACCTTATTTAATATCTCAAGTTGTTCATTAACCAATAAAACACCTCCAATTTTTTCCAGAAAAACGCTATATATTGAACCCGTTTTCAGCAAAAAAAAAAATATATTTATGAGGGTACTACGAAGCAAAACAAACATAAGTGAAGGTCATTGATTATGCACGAAAACTATCCCAAACAAAAAAAACCGAAACAACTATATTAATTTATTTACAAACTTAAATTAAAACATTGAGGTTATCTAAAAGCTCAGTCTCAAAGCCCACTCATTTCAAAGCTGTAGCTTTCATCAGTAGAGGTTGGTGCAATCCAAGGTACAGGCAAAGGTAAGAGATCCGAACTCGCTGTTTGTGATTTGAATGCAGCTGATATTTTGAAACTGACATTTTGACAATGACAGAAATGTAAACAAAACCTGCTTTTAAGTTTAAATAAAAACACCTTTGGAATAAATACAAAATTATTCTACTTCTTATTTTATTATTACCGATCTAAATCGTTAGTATTAATTGAATAAATTAATTAACAAAGGTAAGTTTTAATTAGAGTGACATACAACCCCAATTTTAATTTGTTCTACAGATTGTTTACGATTTAAACTCCGCGTGGGTTTAAATTTTGTAATTTTCATTTCTTCTAAATTTAAAATTTCTTCTTAAATCCAACAAAAGATTGTGTTAAGATGATTAGTCAATAAACAAATTTATTAAAATACTTCTTATAAATCAAACTATGTGCAAAACTCAAGGAGGGTTGGATTAAAATGCTTAAAACCAAAAATTTCACTTAAGCTTAGGACCAATCTAAAATAAACTAAACCCTTTTAGTAAATCCCACCGTTAAAGGAAATATTTCAACGCATCGGTACCGGTATACCTAGCACGTTCAAAAGAAAGCGAAAAACACTACATTTTTGAATTGTTTATGCCATGTTTCCAACGAGCACGGTTTCATAGTGACGGCGATGACAGAAAAGCTGACAGCAATCGATGCCTACAAAGTGATGAACCAACACCGTTCTCAACTAAAAGGCCAATTAACTCATTTTCGTTTTAGTATCCTTTGGTCTATGATCGGTGCCATATTGACATCAAACTGGCAGAAAATCCATGTTTTACTTGTCAATTTGGTTATAAAAATGTGTGTTGGATGAACGTGTCCATCCCAACCAGGGAAAATAGAACATATAGGGAGTGGATATCACCAAAGAAAAAGTGGCAAATTTTGAACGAGCGGATGGAGCAATCTGCGAAGCATAAAGGTTAGGTAAATTTATATTCCCTGGGCAAGTTTGATCTCTGGTCCGGCTTAAGGTATAACCCTACTTTATTGTTTACTTTTTCTTTTGTGTTGTTTACTTTTTAAAGTTGAAGTTTCTTGGCCTTTTTTTGAGTCTGTTCTCTAAAATATCTAATAAATTGCTCCATTTCAACTTCTAGAGTTGTGCTGCTTCACGGATTGTATAAAAATTCCACAAAAAGTAAGTATTTTGCGCAAAGAACAGGTGAGGTATACTAAAAGTTAATTTGTGGCTTAAGGTTGTAGTTACAATCTGGGAAAATGCTTTTAGCAACACTGTACGGAAAATCAATTTAATTATGTCGACCTGATTTGTTTCCAAAATTTTACGTCATTGAATTTGTTTTCCATGGCAACGCGGAGACTTTATTTATGTTTATTCACAGTGGGACACCAGATATTTTTTAGCATCGTGTCAAAAATTTTGGGTTAGGTTACTTATTTGAAATAAAAGAAAACCATTTATTGTAGAATTACCTGTGAAAAAAACGCTACCCAACTACGTATTAAAGTAACTGGGTGTAATGTTTAAGGTTGCATTTACAGGACCATTTACAATTGAATTGGAAACACTCCCGCTAGCTTATACCGACAACAGATTAACTTAAAAGCATGCAGATTTAAAAATCGGCTACGGGCGCTAGACAAAATAATCGTATTCTATTTTAAACGGGAGCGTCAACGACTAGCAAGAGTCTTTCCAACCTGTAAATGGAGCTTTACAGACCTGTTTTGTTAGTACTGCTCAAGTATCCGTGGATAGCGTTTATGTTTTTGAAACTGAGATTTTAAAATCTATCCTTTACACTCCAAGATTTCACTAATACACTTGCACATAACTACGCCGCAATAATTTAAATTTTAAAAAAAATCGATTAATCAAAATAAAAACAAAATTATGTGGGGTTATAGGCGCAGAATGTTTCTACGCGAATTCCTAGTAATCCCAGCGAGCCAGTAAAGTTCTCTTGGTTCTTTAATAGACTGGGAGTAATGCCCGCGCAGCGCTAGAACTTTTTCGGAGGGCGACCGCACACGCGGAGTGGTTTCATATTTGTTTTAGAACAATGTTTTTGAAAACACATTTTTGAAAGATAAACATAACCTCGAATGGTTTTCTGTCAGAAAACGTAAAAATAGTCTTCTGTCCCACTGGGGCCCGATTTAAAGTTTGTTGACAAAACACCTGCAGTTACCATGGAATCGTATAAATAATGCGATCTATCGGCCAACACCTGAAATGCGTATGTCTCCCAAATTCAATGAAGTGTGATTGATCGGTTTTCTTTTCCGGGGTGCCAGGCTTTTAGAAAAAAGGAAAGTTAGTTTTTATTTTCGCTAAAGTAAGGAAATATAAAAAGGAAAAATGTAATCCAGAGGAAATTGTGAGTACTTCTCTATTTTTTTTTGTAAATCGGGTTTGTTCTAAACCACAATTATTCTGAGACTTTTGGGATAGATGACAGCACCAGAGCTTTTATTTTGAAGAAAAAATAATTGAGAATTTTGAAAAATCCTTCAGATATTTTTGCTAAGCATTTAAAAATGATCAGCCCTTCGCTAATTCTGATGTTTAGTTTTCCCTGTGCACTCTGGCAAAAGATTAAAAAATTACATAACAAGGCGTTGCCAGTTGTACTTTTTTTTACTTAAAATCTGGGGAGAAACTATAGCCTTAAGCCTTAATTTTACGTATCCTAAAAACCTTTAATTCACGTCAAAATAAATATATTTTTTTGAATGTTACAAAAATTACCAGTGCTTAATAGTTTCTTCCTAGTAAGTAGAGATGACGCTAATGTTCCCTGCACAGAATCACCTCTTCCGCCACCTAAACCAGCCCGTCCGGTTAACTTTGTAGTTTGCCAATGTCGGACTGTGTCAAGCAACCACTTCGTAAATCATCGACGTTGGCCCAATGTTTAATTTTACCTTACAAATAACTAAAATTTTACCTTACTAATAACTCAAAATTCCCAACATAGTTACTAATAACTTATTGTGACCTTAAATTTACATACCAAGGTAAACCTGTTATGTAAAATATACGTAGTGTTTACTTAACTCTTACGTAAAATGGATGTAATATTTATGTAAAGAGTTTTCACACCTTAATATGACTTAAATTTTGCCTTATTGTGACCTCCGAGTGACCTTAAATTTATGTAACAAGGTAAATCTGTTATGTAAATTTTACGTTATTTCTACATACATACTGCTAGCGTAAACCACTAAAAATTTTCAAAAGATGCCATTTTGAAAAGCCGTTGTTAACCTCTTGTGTAAAAGTGAAGTTTCCGCAACCGTTATGCCCTTTTAGCTATGAAACTGTCTATTCTGTTCTATTTATTCACTATGAAAGCAGGCCTTGTTCGAAACATGATATAAACAAGTCAAAAATGTAGTGTCTTTTGGCTTTCTTTTGAACTTGTTAGGTATAACGATACCAATTGCGTTGAAATATTTACTTTAAGTTTCTATTAATTCTGCCAAACAAAAAAAATAGTTTTTACAGTTTAGAAAACTTATCCTTACTTAAACAGTGGCGTACCTCGCGGTTTAAATGGTACGCGCATTAAAATTTTTCTACTTCCCTGTATCATTTTTTAATTCTTACTTATGACAGATGCTTGGCAAAAAAAAACAATTTGCATCAAAATCAAAAAAAAACCGAGCACTTAACAGTGGTAGACTATCTCATCGCTGGCGTAGACCCTGCAAGTTCAAATTTCCAAAATATAAAGATTTTATTATGTTAAAACTCTACTATCATAATTTAACAAAAAATATTAAATTGCAAATTATGGCCCGACAAGTTTTAATGAGATTTAATGCGTTTTCTGTACGGCTGTAATCCTAAGATTAAAAAATTTCTCGATGGATTAAAAAACACTTTAGTCCTGGGGTGTATGCACTATTTTATGCACTGCATAAACTAAAAATTTGTTTTGTAACAATTTCATGATTTTTAGTACTAAAATTTAATCCCAGAGAAATAAAGTAAAAATTGAATCCCTGGGAATTGCAGTATAAATTTAATCTATTAGTATTTAATGATTTCTAGTAGTAAAATTTAATTTCATGGAAATTAATTAAAAACTTAATCCCGATGATAAAAATACCAACTTTACTCCCTAAAAAAATATTAAAATATTGATCAGGCAAATGATACTAAGCCACAGTTTATTTGATTTTTTATCAATAATTTTCCCATTAGTACGTTACTGGACTGATTAAGATAAGCCGCAGAAAGACAAGTGACATACGGTTTGAAAGAAATTTTTGTTGACTGCAAAACACTACAATATGTTTTTAGCGAGATTTTTTTAAATTTAAATGAAACTAAAATTATCGTATTCTGACTGGAGTATCAAATATTTAATGTTAATTTTTGTGAAGTAATAACCATCAAACGAGATGATGAAGGGGCCTTTTTTAAAAGCTTAGAGATTCTACTTTTAGAAAAATTAGAAACCTTAAATGCATCGAACTTTTTTTTTTTTCATCTTTCCTGAAGCTAAGACTCCAGACTGATAAGAAATAAGAATTTTTGCTCCACTTATAGTTATAGCGTTTTTCTATTACCTCAACCAAGCGACTTTTTAGCATACGCAGACTATCTAACAATCTAGTAATTTTTTGCATTTTAGTTATGAGGTTTGTTTCAAAATCCGATAAATCCAAGAAAGAACCATGTCATACTACATAATTTTTTCTTAATTGTTCTAAATTTCAACTATGTTTACCTATAATATAGCTCTTTTTGACAGGCACATTGCGCAAGTGGAAGATTACTCTAATCACCCTCTTCTATATCTTTGGCATAGGTATATCTCGTTGGTTTAAAATGTATACCCGATCTCAAGGCTAAGAGATCGATAAAATAAATCCATAAAATATGTACTTTGAGCAGGACATATAAAAACACGTTCAATTGTTTTAAGGCAGTTGTCGGTTGGTCTGTGTACATTGGCCATTGCTTGTATAGATATATCCAGTTACCTAGGGTCAGGTTTAAAACGGAATATAATAACGTGTCTTTTCTGCAGTTTGAAAGACTCAAACCAATAATTTTCTCAAAATATATAATAAGCAAAAAACACTTTGTATTTATTTTGTTTATACCTTCCTAGCCCTATTAGTAAACCTTACAAAAAATTTACAAACAATCATGTTAAAAATTGGAGGTAAAAAAACTAGATCTTTTTCTCATTGACATTCTTGAGGTCGGCTTTATGCGCACTAAGTCATCAAAGGCTACCTTATCAGTTTGCTTAAACAAAGCTTTATGATCGTCAATGTACAGTTTGCTTTTTCTACTTGCTCTACTATATAAGCTAACTTTACTTTTGTTAAACAATTTGTGTTTTAGACTGCTTTTTTCGGAAACTTCGTAGGATAGAGTTTTGCCAACACTTAAACTGGATCTACATATAAAATTTTGTCTTTTGGCGTCGTGTAGTTTTTGATTTTGTATGTTAATCTTTATGGTTTTAATTTCTTTCGTTCTAGATGCTACATCTTCTTTCAATTCGTTTATTCCTTGTGTCAGGTGTTCGAGTTCTGCTTTGTTGTCTTCCATATCTGCAAGGAGATCAGGCTCGGTAAGTAATCCAGAATCTTCTTTTAATTTATTTAGTTTCGCTCGAACTATTGTTCTCTCTTTTCTAAGCGTATTCACCGCTTCCCTGTTACTTCGAACCCTCAAGTTTATTTGTTGAAGTTCTACCCTAAGTTCAGCATTGTCAGCAGTTAGAGCGGAGATTTTTTCTCTTATATGTGCCAGGACTTGTATTGTGTCTTCGCATTTGCTGCGAACACGAACCAGTTCCTCGTCTTTTTCTTCAATTCGGTCTGCAAGACCTCTATTTTCGCATTTTAACTGTTCGTACTCAATTAGACGTTTAGTCGGTGTAACTCTGTCGATATCATCTAATGTTTGGTTTTTTTCATCTAGCATATTCTGTAAATGTTAGAAAACGGATATATTAAAACGAAAATTTGGGTCTATTATTTTTCACCAAAAACTACTACACGCCCAAATTACACAATTCTTGACTAATCCGTAGCTAGTTTTGCTAGTCAGATGGCAAGAGAGCGGTACTATAAATAGCGATTAAAAAAAAAACGAAACTGGTACAATCAAAAGCGTGATAAATAAAAAAGCGCCAAAAAATAACAAAAGCAATATACAACCTTTTTATAGTCGGTTTATCAAAGATTCGCTTTATTTTTATGGTGCAGTGGGCTGGGTGAAACCGAAGAAATGTTATTTTATTGTACCTAACCCACTAAAACCAAACATATTGATTTTAACCTGGCTATGTAAAGCAACCAATTTTTAAATATTTAATATAAGAATCCCCGGATCATTCTAAAACACGCAATATCTTCAGCTAAAAACAGAAAAGCGGTAGGGCAAGGCGGTAAATACTCTTGTCAAACTTTTTAACTTGATTTATCGTAGCGGTAAAATTCCTGCTGACTGGGTAAAATCAACCTCTGTTACACTACCTAAAAAAAATTCAGCAAAGAAGTGTAGTGATTACCGCCTAATCAGCCTAATGAGCCATATGTTAAAAATATTTCTAAAGATTATCCACAAAACAATTTATGGGAAATGCGAATCCTTTATGGGCGACACGCAGTTTGGATTTCGTGGTGGGTTCGGGACAAGAGAGGCCTTGTTTGGCATTCAACTCTTAGTTCAGCGATCTAGGGATGTGTCGGTGCCTGTTTCAGATTATGAAAAAGCATTTGGTCGAGTCCAACACGAAAAACTCATAGAATCGCTAAAAGAAAGTGGTCTAGATGGCCGAGATCTAAAGATAATCGCTAATCTATACTGGAATGAGACTGCTCAAATAAAGGTTGATTGCCAACTGTCCGAAGAGGTCCAAAGAAGAAGAGGGGTACGCCAAGGTTGTATATTGTCTCCGCAGTTGTTTAATATCTATAGTAACAAAATAATAGAGAATGCACTTCATAACTGGGAAGAGGGTTTGACAATAAACGGCATAAAAATCAACAACATACGATATGCCGACGACACTGTCATAATAGCAGACACGCTGGAAGGCCTACAAGAGTTGTTGATTCAAATTGCTGCAAAAAGTTCGCAATTCGGACTTACCTTAAATGTTGGAAAAACAAAATGGATGGTCATATCCAAGGAAAAGAACATCCGAGGCATGTTAGAAGTAAATTGGCAGCATGTCGAACGCGTGGATTCATACAAATACTTAGGTTGTCTCCTCAATGAGAACTAGGACAACATGCAAGAAGTTCGTGCAAGAATTGAACAGGCCAGATCATCTTTTATCAAAATGAACTCAGTGTTGTGTAGTCGCGATCTTAATACCACTCTCCGAATTCGTGTGCTTCGTTGTTATGTTATGTTATACTGAGTGAGGCCATGTGCAAAAAGTTGGAGGCATTCGAGAAGTGTTGTTATCGTAGAATATTAAGGATATCTTGGATGGACCGAGTAACTAATGTGGATGTTCTGCTTAGAATAAATAAAGAGCTTGAAGTTTTATTTACCATCAAAAAACGAAAACTTGAATATTTTGGCCATATTTTGAGATATGACCAATATAGTCTCTTAAAATTGATAATAGAAGGCAAAATTGAAGGCAGAAGAGGTCCGAGTTGTAGACGGATATCATGGCTTAAAAATCTTAGGCAATGGTATGGTGTTAGTACTACGACACTTTTGCGAAAAGCAGTGGCCAGGGTGCAGATCGCGCTGATGATAGCCAACGTTCGAAGAGAGCATGACACTTGAAGAAGAAGGATCATTTTTTGGAGTGCCTAGAAGTGCAATTAGGAACAGGATTAGAGAGTAGGTTAAACAAGAACACAAGACAACGGATCCAGGGTCCTAAAAGTAAAAAAAATATACTTACTCTAATTTTAATAAAGTCCAGTCGCATTCTACAAAGAATATTCATGGTAGCTCTTTGCCTTCTCATATATCTTTCGAACAACCTCTCTGGAATGGGTTTTCCAGTTTTTGTATTTATTAATCCAGTACCAATGCTTTCTTCGTGTTGCTGAAAATCGTCAAATATTCTGACGCATTTTAAAAATTTCTTCTCCCGTATTTGTTTAAACAAGTTGATTTCGTGTTCGACCAAGGCGCGTCTTTCTTCGTCCACTCGTCTTATTTCCCCATAAGCTGACAATTTTTGGTTGTATTTGTTGCCTTGTTCTAAGGGAGGTTCGATTTCCATCAAAAAGTTTTGCACTTTACGTCTGCGTAGGTGCATCACTATGAACTTTTGAAGAATGTTATTTTTTATTCTGAGCTGTTTTTGTTGCTCCACAGCATTGTAATATCTGAAAAATTAGTCAAAAAATTAGGGTGGGTATTCGAAAACCTGATACCCTATAGAAAATATTCTGCTTGGCTTCTAACCAAATCTTTAAATAAACCAGAATAAGGAGTAATTTGGTACCAAACGAAGAAATATTATTTAAAATGTTTTAATATACTTCGATTTTTTATTCCTAAGCCCTCCAGAAATAACAAAACTAAAAAAATAAACTATTTTTAACACATTTGAATGCTTTAAAGTTTCAATAACAATGAAAGTACATTGCCTTTAGACAAATTAACAACCTTTTAAAATAAGGTCCCCTGTCAAGCCTCTCTTCTTCTTCGACCTCTTCAGAGGAACTAGTTTCGGTCTTTTCTTCAGGAATGGTTTGAATTAAAACAATTTCCTTTTCCCCATCTTCACTAATTTTGTTAAAATCGTACCAGCTTTGCATAGCTTCTTCGATGTTAGTCAGGCGAGAATCAAAATCATAGGTAAGTTCTGAGGGACATAAAGAAGTTCTTCTTATCCTGCATAAAGAATATTTAATTAACTCTGTGTTTCGGACTTCCATTGTCTATATTTTATTTATACACGACGTTTCGATCAGTCCAATCCCTGATCGTCTTCAGGTGCAAACTAAAATCAATTCCTAAGGTTACGTACTTATCTACTGTGAGAAATCACTCAACCTTGAAGTTTAAGAAGTTGGCTCCGTCCAAGAAGGGGCTTCCAAATATTTGGAATTTCAACACTTGGTTTACTGAAAATACCCTGATTCTGCTCAATAAAGGCAGCTTCAAGGAATTTTCGTTTCTTCCAGTGTGACTCCTTGTGCAAAAACTTTGCTTCTGCCCACTTCATTCGGTGTTGTTGTTTTAACCATGCATGTTTGGCGATTTCTGATTTCGTTGTTTTACCTTTTTGGGTATTCGTCTAATGTTCCTTAAGCCTAACAGATAGTGGTCTTTTAGTTTCGTCTATGTATGAATCACCACACTCACATGGAACTTGGTAAATGCATTCCTTATTTCCTTTACTGAGAAGACTTTGAATTGTATTAATAGATTTAAAAGCTGTTTTATTATTAAAGTTTTTCGCTACTAATGGGTTCATCGCTTTCGCCAGTGGTGGCCAATATTTACATGGAACGGTTCGAATCACACGCGGTTGATACCGCAACATATAAACCTAAGCTCTGACTGAGATATGTTGATGATACTTTTATTGTCTGGACCGGGAATGTCCAACAACTTTCAGAATTTCTTCACCACCTAAATAACCCACCATTAAATTCACCATTAAATTCACGATGGAGTTGGAGCAAAATTGTCAAATTTATTTTCTTGATGTACTTGTCAAACGAGTAGAAAGCGACATCAGAACAAGAGTCTATCGTAAAGTCACTCACACAGGACAATATTTAACGAGGCATAATCACAAGTTTGTATAACAGAGCTGTTCAAAGAATCCTGCACCAATTATATTGGAAATGGCTTTCGGCTAAATGTCATAACTTTTTTATATGTTGTAGTGCCCGATCAACAAAGCACAAAAATTAAAAAAACGAGATAGGGAGCAAGATTACTTTCTGAGATATGGAGCTTTAAAGTTGACGTGTTTTTACGCTAGATTTTTGGACCTGGTGCAAGATTTTTTCGACAACTTTGTTAATTATTTACCGCCGAAATAAAATAATTCGAATCTTTTTGTTTGGAATGAAATACCCCTTCCACTCATATAAAAACGTTTTTATATGGTTTCTTTCGTACCACCAGAAAAGTCATTGTTTTGTAGGTTTTAAAAAAGAAAGAAAATGACCTGTTTAAAAAAAAATTACAATTCACACATGTTACTAAAAATAATGCCACTTAGCTAAAGGAAAAATTTTTAGCTTGAGTGGTACCATAAATTTCAAAAATGGTAGGTTATAAAAATTTTTTATGGACAAATCCAATCCAATTGCTCGTGTGGTACATGCTTTTTGGCTAACTTGGGGTCGTCGGTAACGAATTTGATAACATTTTCCGCTTACTATTACCGTTTTTGTACGAGAAACAAAAAGAAGGTAAAGTGCGGAAAAGTGGTTTTTACGCATGCATTTGAGTGCAAAAAGTTAAAACTCTTAAGATATGTTTAATATGGCGGTGTGCAGCGGCTTTTTATTTTTTTTTTTAAATCAAAGTAGGCTTGGCAACGTCAAACTTTTACTAAAGAAACGGCGATTTGTTGCCAGATAATTTTACGCATTCTATTGGGAACACAGTGTAAACAAGCGGAAAAATGTTATCATATTCGTTATCAGCAACCCCTACCTATCGGTACCAACATATTCGTATCAAGCTTTTAAATTCAATTTGTCCAGAAAAAGTTTGTATAATCTACCCGTAAGTTATTTTAAATCACTTTTCGTATTTCACTAATATTTAAAAAATATTAAAAAGCAATAAAGGTACCTACCATTTTACCAATTAATGGTGCCACTTAAGCAAAACTGTTTTTTTAAGCTTACTCTTATTATTTTAATTAACATATTAACTTTTGTGCTTTTTTGATCGAGTACTACAACATACAAAAAAATTATGACATTTAGCCGAAAGCCATTCCCAAAGTAAATTGTGCAGGGTTCTTTGTAACATGGAATAATGGAATTCTCATGACTTGGAAATCGAAATAAGAAACAGGACAGAGATTAAAATACCAAAACCAAGTAAATGCATTCCTTACAATTCCACACGTTAAAGGAGTATCAGAGAAAATTCGAAGAGTAGCGAAAAACTTTAATATTAAAACAGCTTTTAAATCTAGTAATACAATTCGAAGCCTTCTCAGTAAAACAAAACCGAAGAACAAACAAAATAAGGAATGTATTTACCAAGTTCCATGTGAGTGTGGTGAATCATACATAGGCGAAACAAAAAGACCACTATCTGTTAGGCTTAAGGAACATTAGACGAATACCCAAAAAGGTGAAACAACGAAATCAGGAATCGCCGAACATGCATGGTCAAAACAATACCGAATGAAGCGGGCAGAAGCAAAGTTTGCACAAGGAGTCACACTGGAAGAAACGAAAATCCCTTGAAGCTGTCTTAATTAGTATGGTACTGGTACTTTCAGTAAACCAAGTGTTGAAATTCCAAATATTTGGAAGCCCCTCCTTGGGCAGAGCCAACTTCTTAAACTTTAAGGTTGAGTGATTTCTCACACTATATAAGTAGGAATTGATTGTAGTTTGAACCTGAAGACGATCAGAGATTGTACTGATCGAAACGGCGTGTATAAATAAAATATAGACAATGGAAGTCCGAAACACAGAGTTAATTTCAAACATATCATTGTCTCAAACTTTCAAACAAAGAATATTTAGCTTTTGTGGTAAAAATGATAATGCAAGATGTCCTTTTAGACCAACTCGGTCCTTTTAGAGCGGCTGGATTAATGATTCTATATTCCACCATCATAACCAATCACAAGAACATAAAACTTATTTTATGTAGTGATTAGTTAATACAAAATGTGTTTTGTCTGTACGGGCGATTTCTAATATATTAATTACCTGATATCCGTACGTAAAATTATGTTTTTACGCCCGTTCGGTCATCCTTGAGCCAGACAGAGGCTCTGATCTGTAATCATGACTGACACAGAGATTGAGTGAGCGCATTGGAGTCTTTATTAAAGAGTACGAAAATTCCCCACTCCTGGTCAATCCTCCATGAACAATACTTATACAAAAGCGGGTTAGATGTGAGGGATATATTACGTAAATAAATTCCAGACAGCAACGTATAAAGTCAAAGAAACAAATAGTATAAGGATACTGAATTCAAACTCCTTTGCGACGCATAGTGTTAGGTTACTCGCATACTCGGGCAACAAGTTTAGACCGCGAAAGCAAAAATACTACTTTACGCCCTAGGTACAAAAATAAGTTCTTTATACTTACGGCATCATTGACACTTTTTCGTCTGGTTCCTGTTCAAATGTCGAGTCTCCTTTATTGTTACCTGTTCTCTTAAAAACATTAGATACTTTAGAGCTTTTAGACAAGTTTGACGGCCCAGACATGTTATCAGCAGCAGTTGGAGTCGATTGGGATGGTTTGAATACTGACTGTCTGCCTGCTAAGTGAGAAGCGGATTTTGCAACCTAAATATCTATGTAGCCAATCCTGACAATCTGCAAGTAGTGATTAAGTTTACCTGTATGATAATAAATTCCTTTAGATTTAGTTTTTTTCTCCTTCTTTTCCTTAGGCGGATGTATTTCTAATGATTCGGAGAGGTCAATTATAAATTTAAGAGCAGTTGCTTCCGACCACCTTTGCGTGGGTGTTTTAATATTGCCAAGCAATGTTTCTTCTTCAGTTTCTGGGGCTTTTTCTTCCATACCTACCAATATCAAAACATCTATTAAAAGTTCGTAGTTTTCAATTTGTTTATCAAAAAAAAAAAAAATATACTTTTAGCAAAAATTAAAAACTCTACATTTTTTTTATTTCTTACCCACGATTTCCCCATATTCTCTAAGGGCAGAACTATCGGGATCCTCAAAAAAAGTTTCCTGAATATGCAGTATATCCATTCCAGTTTCCTCAGACTCAACGTTTATTAGATTCAGTTGGCTTTTGCTCGTTAAATTTTGTTTTAAAATCATTTGGCTTAATTGTTGTTGACTGTTAAAGAACTCTTGGGCATTAAGTCC
Source organism: Oxystoma pomonae (assembly GCA_963921995.1). NCBI lineage: Eukaryota > Metazoa > Arthropoda > Insecta > Coleoptera > Brentidae > Oxystoma > Oxystoma pomonae. Next base: position 81,726,760 of record OY998169.1, on the reverse strand, counting down.
GATATCAGAGCAGATTTGTTTAACTTTTTCTTTTTCTTCCAACTTTTTGGAATTGTCATTCTTTTGATCTATTTTTTGAGTTGACTCTATTTGTAATGCCTCTCTTTCTTGTTTATTTTCAGAATGATTTTGAAGCTCATCTTTAGTTGAAAATTTTACTATAGATGATTTTGTCTGAGTACTAACTTTAGGGCTACCTCTTTGGCTGCAAAAGAAAAAAAAATAAATTGGGTAGATAAAAAGCGAGTGTAGGAAAATTTTTTGAAGTGTTTGACTTAAAAAGACGCCTAATTCTGTAAATTATTAAATTTTTAAACTTGCTTTAATGATGTATCATTTTACTTCATTATACAGGTACTTTTTGAACTGCACCATTTCTGTGAAATGCACACCCAGCAGCAAATTGTACTAACGTTTTTATATTTATGCTATCAACTCGCGTCTCTTTTTCTTTTTGTTCAACCTCTTTATTTTCTTTTGAGTTTATATATTTGGCTTCAAATAATTTTTCTGACTTTTTTACATTTGCGACAGGTGTTGAATGCTTTGAGATACTGGGAATTTCATTGAACTTATCATCTAAGATAACTGGTTTATTGTGAGTTAATTCAATTTCATCTTGGAATAAAATTTCGTCGATCTAAAAAATAAATTTATACTTATTTAATGAATTACCTTTTGTTATTTCACATCTTTAACTCAAATATAACTATAAGATTTTAAAATTTAAATATAGCGTTTTTCAGATACAAGCGTCTCAAAAAATGTATTTTTGTGTTTAGAAAGAAAAAAATATGATGTTTGAAGATTTTGAATTGGTGGCCATAGAAAGAAACTTTATCTGACGAAGAGACAAAGAACACGAAGAGAGACGAAGAGCACTGATAGAAAAAACAAAGAATTGTCCGCTTGCCTTGGCAATGCCAGCGTGAGATAATGTCCCTAATATTTTAAAGATTTAAGACCTCAGTAGTTCTTGATTTACCATATCAACTTCGTAATCAATGAGTGAGGGTGCAACGTCATAGTGACAAGTTCTTGTGTGTGCTGCATGATCATTGCTGTAAGTGTCTATTCCAAATTCCAGTTTTGTTTGTACATTTTGGTTTCCTACAACAATTACAGGGATTTGTTACACTTTTTTATGTTGCAAATTATTTGTAATGAATCTATTTTAATACTAAAATAATTTTACTAGCAAACACACAAAAGTAACTTCCAGTTTGCAGATAGCGATTTGATCGGCTAAAAACTTGGCTGAAAGTTTTGAATACACTCAATTAAAAACCCTATCCGACACCTCCGATATATAAAAGCCCTTCATCGACTCTTGCTTTCGTGACTTTTAGTCTAAATTGGGGACAAATCTATTCATATAAAATGTTGACTGTTGTACAGGGTAATTCACTATATTTTGAACCCCTGATTAGCGCCTTTATTATGGATGACAGAAAAAATGTTTAAATGGAAAAGTTTTATAATTTTTGCAAAGCCTTTTAACCCACATGACAGATGTAGTCAAATGTCATTCCATATGTCAAAATTTGACATCAACTTTCTGATATTAAATGGAACACCCTGTATATTTTTTAAAACTTCGATAGATCTTTTCTTTCTGATTCGAAAAATATACCATATGTTACTTTTGTCTTGAACGTTTATTGAACAAATTTAGAAAAAACGTTGCCATAAGGGCAATGTGTTAGCCAAGGAAAAATAGTTTAGGTGGTTCTTTGTTCAACACATTGCTCTTATGGCAACGTTTTTCTAAATTTGTTCAATAACCGTTCACGATAAAAGTAACACATGGTATATTTTTGGAATCAGGAATAAGAGATCTATCGAAATTTTAAAAAATATACAGTTTGTTCCATTTAATATAAGAAAGTAGATGTCAAATTTTGTCATGTGCGTTAAAAGTCTTTTAAAAAACTATAAAACTTTTCTATTCAAACTTTTTTTCTATCATCAATAATAAAGGCGCTAATCAGGGGTTCAAAATATAGTGAATCACCCTGTACAGCAAAAGGCTACTAAACCTCACGGTCGCTACCGATGACGACAAAAAGATAGCAGCTAATTTTTTTCCGCCATTTAAAAATTGTATGAAGGCTTGACAAATTAAATGAACTTTGTGGATTCTTCTTTTTTTTTTGTTTAAATGATTGATGCAAGACCTACTTTTTGACAAAACAAAGTTATGATTGTTTTGCACAAACCAAAACTACACTTTTTTGCAATCGACGCGCGTTTCGCTAACAACGTTAGCATCATCAGGAGGCGATAAACAATGTTTTGATGATTGAATGATTGTTTATCGTCTCCTGATGATGCTAACGTTGTTAGCGAAACGCGCATCGAGTGCAAAAAAGTGTAGTTTTGGTTTGTGGGAAACAATCATAACTTTGTTATAGTGCAATCAAAGGTTCCATATTCCCAACGTATCTATTTTTTGCTTGTATTTTTGATTATAACTTTTTGTGTATAAGTAAACATAATTTATTTTCATGCATTGATCTTTCAGCAAATAGAAATTTAGATCATTAGTTGGTAATTGATTCCGTCAAGAAACTCATCGGGTGAGTTGGAGTTAGTTCGAGTTCGTAGTTCAGAAGTTAGGTTATATAGTTGTTATTTTTCCTGTTTTGGAAGCTATTTTATTTCGTATTTGATTTTTGCCAGGCATTTTTGGGAGAGTGATTATTTTGTTATTTAGAAGGAAAGATTTGTTGTGCATACTATATGCAATAAATCTGATTGCAAATTTAAAACTATAAGGTGTCTTGTTTTTTTTTGGTTTTTGTATTATTTAATGATGAGCCTTTTCACTAAAAAAACGCATAAATGCAGCTACCTATGACGAAAATAATGTAAGTAATATTACAGGGTATTTAATTAGGGCCAGAAGAAAAGAAATGATGAACATATACAATTTTTATAACAAAAATTTATGCAAAAATAATATAACTCCAAATGTCACCCCTCAAAAAAATCAAAAAAAAAGCAGCTGATATCTTTGTAAGGATTTTCGATTTAAGAATTGGTCCTGGTTCTGGTTGACATTATTTTGACATAAATTTTGACAGCGGTTCTAAAATAATGACGTCATTTAAAATATTATTAAGATATCTTTGATTTTACGCAAAAAAAGACAATCTATAATTTTGCAAAATTTGCATGCAGGGGTTGTGTTTACAACCAAAGGGTCGAACCAACTTCCCAGGCTGGTTCTAAAATTTCATAACCGGGTTGCAACTGTGACGTCATTGTTTTAAAACGAAAGGACCGGTTGCGGTTCTGGTTTAACCAGAACCAGGTGCAATTGTAAAACGAAAATCCTTTGTGTCGTCATCAGGTCTAGACCGTGTTTATTCTAGAGAAAATTACTTAGTTTATACGGCCCGTAAACCGTTTTTATTTTAATACGGTTTACCGCCAATGCGCCTTTCGCCTACTGTTTATACGTTGAAATTAAAAAGGCTTTCGGATCAGATGCTCCAGTGCTACCAACCTTGACGCAACCAAAAGCCGACTGGTTGGTATAGTGGGTACATACCTGGTTTCACATCGGAATCGACCTTGAACTCATATTGAACTTTTCGGTTGGCAGCACTGGCTTCAAAAACGGTTTGAGGGTTTATACGCACTTTAAAACGGTTTTACAAATGCTAATCCGCATTTTTAAAAGGATTTTAGCTAAAGCACATCGGACGTCTTGAAACGGTTTAGGTAGTGTTTATACATACGTTTTCGGAAAACGGTTTGAAATTTAAACGGTTTAACGGGCCCCTATAAACTAGGTAAATTACTTAGTTTAAACCGTTTTTATTTTAATGCGGTTTACCGCCAATACGCATTTGGCCTACTGTTTATGCGTTGAAATTAAAAACTCTTTCGGATCAGATGCTCCAGCGCTGCCAACCTTGACGCAACCAAAAGCCGACTGGTTGGTATAGTGGGTACATACCTGGTTTCACATCGGAATCGACCTTGAACTCATATTGAACTTTTCGGTTGGCAGCACTGGCTTCAAAAACGGTTTGAGGGTTTATACGCACTTTAAAACGGTTTTACAAATGCTAATCCGCATTTTTAAAAGGATTTTAGCTAAAGCACATCGGACGTCTTGAAACGGTTTAGGTAGTATTTATACATGCGTTTTAGGAAAACGTTTTGAAATTTAAACGGTTTAGCGGGCCCCTATAAACTAGGTAAATTACTTAGTTTAAACCGATTTTATTTTAATGCGGTTTACCGCCAATGAGCATTTTGCCTACTGTTTATACGTTGAAATTAAAAAGGCTTTCGGATCAGATGCTCCAGCGTTGCCAACCTTGACGCAACCAAAAGCCGACTGGTTGGTATAGTGGGTACATACCTGGTTTCACATCGGAATCGACCTTGAACTCATCTTGAACTTTTCGGTTGGCAGCACTGGCTTCAAAAACGGTTTGAGGGTTTATACGCACTTTAAAACGGTTTTACAAACGCTAATCCGCATTTTTAAAACGATTTTAGCTAAAGCGCATCGGATCTCTTAAAACGGTTTAGGTAGTGTTTATACATGCGTTTTAGGAAAACGGTTTGAAATTTAAACGGTTTAACGGGCCCGTATAAACTAAGTACATGACTAAACAAGAAGTAGATTGGCTCATATATTGGAAGTGTTACCTGTTGCATCAGTTATGGCAACAGCATCCAACTAAAGAATGTTTTATATTGGTCCATTACTGTTCTTGGCAGTTTTAGATAGAAATGGGAGAGATATATCTGTGTACTACTAGAGCACTTATTTATTTTAGGCAAAACTGCAAAATTTCTACTTGAATCAAAAAATATAAAATTACAAAAAATTTTACCGTGGGTATCATCGTCTGAAAACAAACTAAGTTCATCTGCAGCTAACTGTTCATAGTGAGTGTAATATACTTGAGCATCTTCCCCAGTATGAGCAACTGACGATTGACGATCACTACTGAGATGTTGATCATGAGTCTCATTGTGTTGCCCTTTACCCTGATGAGCCATGATTTTTCTTAAGGAAAAGTAACCCGACTATTATTCCCCAACCACCCAGAGTCGGAAAAGTGATCCTTTACATGAATTTGTAGACACTTAAGATAATCCCAATGCCCATAACTATTGATAATTTTTCATAAGAAAAATATTATTTGTCGCTTTTATTTTGACATCAAGTTGACATATTGTTAACAAGTGGTTTTAAAAATGTCTCGACAGGTTAAATAATACCTGCGTTTTAGTTACCTAAAAGTGGACCCTTGGGTTTTCTAGTTGAGTACGGTGTTGGGTTTTCTTACCCGATTCAGGGCACGGTCCCTAGAATAGATACGGAAGTCTGTTCATAAAGAGAAGAGAGTAATAAATATGCAAATTTTGGTAAATTTTGTACTGAGTGATCAATCACTTTTTCTTCTCTTTTAAAAATTTTCTAATGTACCTCAGGTAAAAATCCTTTATTTTTATACACCTTACCCTGTTCAACCGGAGAATACAATAGAATCGAAAACCGAGAACAATAGGCGCCGCAATTGGTGGAAACTTACATTTTCAGTACCGTGGTATATAGGTATTAGTGAAAAAAATAGTAAATGTGTGAAAAGTTCTATGAAATTTAGTTTAGAGAAAAATTATAAATTAAATAATAAAAATACATTTTAGAAATAAAAATAATATTATAATATATATACAAAAACGGATTGCCGTTTTAACTATAATTCATAAGCACACCTAAAAATTAAATTAAGGCTAAACAAATGGTTCGTACATAAAAAAAATTTTACGGTTCTCAATTATTATAAATACAAAAATAATTAAAATGAAATGGGGGTAGATACGTTTCTTTAAAACCAGTCAAAAATAAAATAGGAATTAATTACTCAGATTTAGAAGAACAGTAAATGTAAGTAAACATTCTCATTTTCTTCTTCGATTAAACAATCAAGTTTTGAGCTTTTATTTGAGCCTATATTAATTCTATTGGATTAAGTTCACAATGATAAGGCGGCAGTCTTAATACTGTTACGTTTCGTTTTTCAGCCATATCATCGACAACTTTCTTATTGAATTTTTCTTTGTGGCTATTTACCAATGATAGTAGTTCTTTTTTTACCATGCCTTAAAATTTATGTTTTTTTTTCTGTAAGCCACTTACAAATATCAGCTTTTCTCCATGCTGTGGTTGGTACCTTTTTAAGGTTTTCTGGAATGGTAATGGAATTGGTAGTCAACTTTAATATTTCAGAGAGAATTACTCTTGATTACCTAATAAAAATAATATTTAGAACCAACTCATAAGTATATATAATACTATAATACTATAATTCCAGGAAGAAACAAAAATTGCTAATAATCTAAAATTCTTAAAATTATATTATTACTTAAACTTAATCCTCTAATCATGCACCTGCAACAATTATGGCATTATCTGCATACCTACGTATTATAGTGCAAAAACAGAACACGCATAATAAACAATTTCGCTATCAGGTTAAAATATAATATATATTTTTAACTGCTGTCTTTTTTCTATTTTTTTTTAAATTTAAATGTTGGAAAAACACCTACGCCAATGGTACGGTCGAGAAAATGAGTTTTAAATCGTTTTATTACTCTCTCTTCTTTATGAATGGACTCATAGTAATTTTGCCCCAGTCTTCGACCCGATGACACCATTTAAAAATGGTATCAAGGCTTGACAAATTAAATTGACTTTTCGGATTTTCCTTTTTCTTTGTTTAAATGATTGATCTTTTATGATAACTTTTTGTGTACAAGTAAATACAATTGATTTTTGACCTGCATGCGTTGATCTTTTAACAAATAGAAATTAAGATCATGGTTATCGATTTCGTCAAGAAACTCATTCGTAGTTCGTAGTTTAAAAGTTAGGTTATGAAGTTGTTATTTTTCCTATTTTGGAAGCTATTTTATTTTGTACTTATTTTTTGCCAGGCATTTTTGGGAGAGGTATTATTTTGTTATTTAGAAGGAAAGACTTGTTGTGCATAATATATGCAATAAATATGATTGCAAAATTAAAACTATAAGGTGCCTTGCGCTTTCGCCTCAGGCTATCTCTCTTTTACTTAATATTCAGTGGGGTAGGGCAGTTTGATATAATATCAAGAAATCAGTATAAAAATGGAGCCACCAGGGTTTTCAGAGAACCTTATTTATTGGCCAGTCACTTGGCCAATGGCTGGATGTTTATTATAGTGGTCCAATTGTAATGAAATTTGGCTAAGTAAATAAGTAAGTATTCTAAGGATCAAAAGATATAGGGTGGGCCACAAAATTCCTCAATTTTTGGATTGACTATAACTTTTGACATATTTCCTCGATTTTTAAAGGTATTAGTTTTTTACAAAGATAAAACGTGATGCTTTTTCGATTCAGTTAAAAATTTAAAATTTCTCAAAAATCCAAGATGGCGGACAGTTTTAAAAAATGTGTAATTTTCACACCCCCTTAAAAAAATGTATGTGCGACAATGAAATAACTCTAAAGCTTTCACTACAAACGCTCATTGCTTATGTGTATATTGACGTATCATTTAATCAAATCGGTTGAGAAATGAAAAAGTTATAAGCTTTTAGATTATGAGTGTTTGGGCTTAACATTGGAAAAAATCACAAAATTATTATTTTTTTTTAATTTGCTATAACTTTTGGCCTGATTACTTAATTAAAAAAAAAATATTGTTTAAGAAGACAAAAAATGAGAGTTACGTCTGTTTGTTCAAAAGTTGACATTAAAAAAAATTCAGTATGGCGGATAGTTTTAAAAAGAGTTAGGTTTTACACGCCTTCTTTCTTTTTTAATGTAAGACACTGGACAATATATAAAATAGTATTTCCAAATCTCCATTTTTTCTTCGTATATCGAGGTATCACCCAATTAAATCGGATAAGAAATAAAAAAGTTATGGGTATATAGATGTGTTTTCTTAATTAAATAATTAGGTCAAAAGATATAGCAAATGGAAAATGTATGTAATTTAGTGATTTTTTTTCAATGCGAAGCCAAAACACACATAGTCCAAAAAGTTATAACTTTTTTATTTCCCACCTGATTTAATTAAATGATACTTCAATATACACAGAAACAATGAGCGTTTGGAGTGAAAGCTTCAGAGTTTGTTCAGTGTCGCACATACATTTTTCTCAGGGAGGGTGAAAATTACACATTTTTTAAAACTGTCCTCCATCTTGAATTTTTTATAAGTTTAAAATTTTTTATCGAATCGAAAAACTCTCACGTTTTGTCTTTCCAAAAAGTCAATGTATTTCAAAGTAATTAAGTCAAAAGTTATAGTCAATCCAAAAAGTGCGGAATTTTGTGGCCCACCCTATATAAACCCTGGTAATCATTTGTGTCAGTTATTGGTATTTTTACACCCTACTATCCTTAATTGCGGGACGGGGTCAATATTTTAAGGGTTTATATCTTTTTATCCGTAGAAATCGGACCACTATAAACTGCTAAATAAATTAGAAACTCCCGAGAAAATTACTGAAGAAAGGCCATGACCTCGAGGTTTAAAGTGTGGATAAAATTTTGTTTTTTTTTATTTATGATTACTTAAATAAAACTGAAAAAAATCGATAAACAACCTTTCGCAAAAATTTCATTGAGTTTGATTTATTACCCAGTGTTTTTAATAAAAACAAAATGTTGAACAGTAGTATTTTAAAATATTATTTTACAGGTGAAAAAACCAGTTCTTTATTAAAAATATTTTTATTTTAAAGAAACTATAATTTTATGTTCTATAATCCCTAAATTATTAGTTGAAGTTTCTGGATTTTAGTTTTGGCATTTTCATTTCCTGAAGCTTTTATTGGCCGCAGAATTTACGATACCAAACACCGGAATGTCACTATCAAACAAATCATGATAACCTGTGATAATGATAAAACCTACTCTATAACAAATTCCATTAAATTAACACCAATTCACCTTAAACACGTTGTCAAAACCAACAATTTTGTTTTATAATTTTTCTAAATACTTTGGACACTTTTTTTGCTACCGCATTTTACCACATACAATGAAGAATGACGAATGACGATAAATAATGGCGCGATGCATTCGTATTTCGCGTTGGCAAACAAGCACCGCTTTGTGTTCAACCATGGCAACTTCACATTTGATCAAATTCGCATGTGACTTTGTAAGGAATATTTTGAGCACCTTTAAGCAAAAGCTTTATAAGTTTGTATCAGCAACGAAGAGTTTTGTGTTAAAAATCGAAGGTTTTTCATAAGGCAGAGATGGCTTTGAGGTAATGTTTTGTAAAATGAACATGAAAAACTTTTTGTGTTTGTTTTATAGTTAATTTGTCTTAGAGAGACAAATTAATCAATTTTAAAGTTATGGTAGCTTAATGACAATTGGTTGAATTTTTTTATGAGTAAGAATGTAAGATTAAGATGAAATTGTCACATTTGTGACAAAGTGATAGGGCCCAAGCCCAGTGTCAGTCGTTTTGACGTAGAGACCAGTCAAGGAATGAACTGTCCTCACTGAAGTGAATCTATAATAATCATAATACTAGAGTGCGGAAAATTCACTTTTCCGCACTGTTTTGCGTGAGGAAAAGTTAACTTTATGGTACTTTTCCGCAGTAAACCAAAAATAAAAAATAAATATATTGTTATATTTTTAAAAATTTTCGTTTTTGTGTTAGGTAAACATTTTAGTCACGAGAAATAAAGAGTAACTTTTTAAAATTCCTTTTATTGGTGTACACGCCGATGGCATTTCCTGGCAATTTGAGGCAATTTAAAGCATTATTTAGAGACTTTTCGGGAGAATTTATTCTGGTGTACACAAAATGACGGCCGAGCCACCCCTCGATGAATACTTAAGTCAAGCGAGTAGAAAAAATATTGTACCTAACTCGCGCGTAAAGCGACTTTTCCGCACTAGTTAGGTAAACTACTATAGTCTATTGATACGGGTCGTTATCAAAGTGTTGGTCTTACTAGCTGAATCGCGATAACTTCTATTCCCCTTGACTAATTGCGATGAAATTCAGTTTAAGTAAGGCTACCACCTATCTAGAATATTTTCCAGGAAAAACAGACCCAAAATTCTGGACAAAGTCCGGACATTTGTGACTTTTGCATTGCATTTTTTAAATTAAACTATAAAAAAAAACAGTAAAAAAACAAAAGATCAAAAGATCTTGGGTGGAAATAACGAAAATTCGAACTTGGATGAGCATCCCACAAGGAACACACAAAAGATCAAAGCGAAAAGAGAGATGATTAAACGATGTTTCGCCCTGGGTAACCAGCGTGGGCTCATCAGTAGTTTCATCAGGTTAAAGTAACTGATTTGGAGGTTTTTTAACTTCTTCTTTGTTTTAATTGCCTTAGGAGCATAATCCTACTGGAAATATTAACACGCCAGGACGAATTCGTATCAGTTCACTTGGATAAGTAAGTACCAGTGCGGAATGATGCCTATTTGTGAGTGGTTCAAGGTTGGAAATCAAAGTGTATGATGGCGTTTAATGATGTGCCTCAAAAAAATTTTGAACACACTAAAATAATCATTTCAAATCCTATTTCCTTCAGGTAGCACTGTAGGTCCTGATGACTCGAAACGTGGGTCTTTGGATACCATTACCTTTTTTTGAATGAACGCTTGCTATTCTGTTGTTTTTAGTTTTATTTTATCTTGCGAAAAATACTTTTTCAATCTTATAACCATGACTTAAGCGAAGAATATCTGCCTATGAATAAATAAAATAGAGAGTAATCTTATGGCCATAAACTTCGGTAATATCTTCTTTTGCAGACTTGGAGAGAGTCCCTTTTCGCAGTACGAATGTTGTTCTTTTCCGAGGCGGAACCATAAACATGACTAGTGGACAAGGTCGACACTATATCGTCGCCATAGATTTTGCAAGTCTCCAAAACATCGGTACCATAAGGATACCACGAAAAAAAAAACAGTGGGACTTTCCATCTATGCAAGGATCAATCGCCAAGCGTTGTGAGGATATGCTGAGTTTCTAGGCTGGGACACTCGCAAAAAACAAGTCATCAGATTTTTTTTTATCTGGCGGGGTATCGAACCCACACGCATGCAAGTCAGATGAGCACCGACTTGCGCTACGGGGCCTGACAGAAAAAACATATTTGACTAACAAAAGTATCTATCTGTATTAATATTTATTTCACCTTTAAACCTAATTAGTTAATGAGTTCAAATAAATATTTAATGACTAAGTTCACCTTAATGGGTTCAAATAAATATTTATTGGAGTTAAGTCACCATGAATTTTAATCAATTAAAAAAGTGTGACACATTATTTCGTGACATTTTACTTGTTTTTTACATATTCTTACATAGATATTATTTTAAAAATGCCTTTTTGATCCTAACATAGACATAATGAACAACTTTTATCTATTTAAAAAATTTTTAGTTAGTAAATCTATGTTGGGCAGTACTTCTCTTCGCGCCTTGTTGATAGATATTTTTTTGTTTCCACCAAGGAAAACAAAACAAGAGCAAGTAATGATCGAAAAGCACACAAGATTTTGGTACGCAAATAAGAAAATAAGGATTTAGAACATGTTAAAATCGGGGATATAACTTTTCCACGTTCCCATTTGTCAGAAAACCACGTCGGGCATTTCGCCTTTTCGTCTACCTCTGAAACTGGATAGGAAAAACTTTTGTGGATTGGTTTCGGTCGGGATATGTCACTGTTTGCAATTGCCAAATAATTTTAGTTGTTAAATTTTGTATTGTAAATCGGGTTTAAAATATTTAATTAAAAATCCTCCAATTTTTTTTAACTGGGTTTGTTTTAACCGAATAGGGAACGTGAGCTGGGTTTAGACCGTCTTGAGACAGGTTAGTTTTACCCTACTGATGACTCGTCGTTGTGATAGTAATCCTGCTCAGTACGAGAGGAACCGCAGGTTCGGACATTTGGTTCACGCACTAGCTCGAGCGGGCTATGGTGCGAAGCTACCATCCGTTGGTTTATGCCTGAACGCCTCTAAGACCGTATCCTTTCTAGTCAAAGGTGGCAACGATATCTCTTGGAGTTCCGAGAGTCGAAAGGCTCAAAACAATGTGACTTTACTAGGCGGTCGGCTCTCGGGCCGATCGTCGCACGAGCCCGATTACCGCGTGTGGTCATCGGTCGGCGGCGGGATCGATCCTTGCCACGTCCGACCAGACCACTTGGCGGTCGATCATGGGTCTTACAATCATTTCGATGTTGGAAAAAAAAAGGTTAAATATACGCCTTACCCAGGGCAAATTTGTAAGCAACATCTATAGTCTATTATAGTAGATAGAAGGAAAGAAAGTCCTGTATGCTTCACAAATATTTTACTTCATTAAACACGACGCGCTTTGATTTTTTTATGAAATTATTTATATTTATTATTTTATATATATATATTTTATATTTATTTATTTTTATTTATTTATTTATTTATTTTTAAACAGATACAAAATTGAGTTTCTAAAAAACTTGTATTGGAATATAAAAAAAAATGGTCAAGTTACACTCGTTAATAATTTTATTCCTAATCTAACATACATACTTATCACTGATGTGTCTACTTATATTTAAAAATATTGAAAGATAAAATAATGGTATAGCTAGTATTGGTATAAGTATAAAATTCAATAAAAAATTCTTAAATTTCAATTGAAAATAGTAACTAAAAATTTATTTAATAAAATTTATTTATTTATCTATAGGGTACTTTTGTATCAATATTATTGCTTATTATCTATTTTGTGAGTTTGTCAAAAAGAAGTATTTCAAAATTAAATATAAATTACAAATAAAAAAAGTACATATAGAACGTCAAAAATCCATCATTAAGAGTAAAATTTTGGACACAAACTACACATAATTAAAATTAATAACTAATTTAAAAAGAAAACATCTATTTTGCCATTTGAACCACCAAAATATATTAAATTAACTTAGCTAGAGGATCTTTTTAAAAGTGGGTGGATGTTCTTAATTTTTTGAATAATAACATCAAATTAGTGTATAAATCTTTTTTCAACCTTAGAAGTTTATTTTCCAGATTAAAAGACAGTCCCTACTTTAGAAAAAAAGTGGTGTTTATTTGATTGCTGGTGATTCTGGACGCAGTTTTCATGTTAAAGAGTTAGAGAACATTTAAATTCCCAAAAATGTCCATCTATAAACACCACGAAAACCGTTTTAAGTGTTAAATCGATTTTATTTTAAAGAAATTTAAGAAAGTGGTAATAAACACTTTAAAAACGCTTAAGAGCATTGATTTCAATCTAAAAAAAATACACAAACCTGTGGTTTTAACGAAAAATATATTACTTACCGGCAGACAAGGGCAATGCAACAGTGATTTTCGACATGGAAACCTATGACCAGAAAGTTGAAGAGGTACTTGCCAAAGGAAACTATAAACTTCTCCCAAAAGACCCGACGCAATCAATCGAAAGTAAGGTTTATAGAATTTTAAAAAAGCATTCCAGATATATTCCGGACAACACAAGGTCTCAATTTACACCACATTATAGTAAGCCTCCTCAAATTCACAAAGATGCAATGCCTTTACGCTCAATTACAAGTTCCAGAAATTCTCCAACAAGCAATCTGTCTAAATTCATTTTGAAAATTATTCAACCTCTTGCAGGCAAGACCGCTTCATTTGTAGAAAATTCCAACCATTTTGTTAATATTCTTAAATCTTTTGTTTTAGGACCCGAGGATAGATTTGTCAGTTTTGATGTCGAAAGTCTATACACCAATGTCCCGATATTATTAGACAGAGACTGGTTGATGACGAATCCCTTTATGAACATACCAGCCTACCGCTGGAGGGGTGATGGAGTTATCGGAGTGCTGTCTAAATAACTCATATTCTCAAGTGAAAAATAGGTTCGCCAGTGGTGGCCAATATTTACATGGAGTGGTTCAAATCACATGCGGTTGATACCGCAACATAAAAAACCTAAGCGCTGACTGAGATATGTTGATGATACTTTTATTGTCTGGACCAGGAATGATCAATAATTTTCAGAATTTCTTCACCACCTAAATAACATAAGACCCACCATTAAATTCACAATGCAGTTGGAGCAAAATTGCCAAATTTCTTTTCTTGATGTACTTGTCAAATGAGTGGAAAGCGACATTAGAACAACAGTCTATCGTAAACCCGCTCACACAGGACAATATTTAAATCAAGATTCAAATCACTCTGCTACAAACAAACGTGGCATAATAAGAACTTTGTGTAACAGAGCCGTTCAAATTTGTAACAATTCTCATGACTTGGAAATCGAAATAAGAAACATTAAGAAGGAACTGCAGCAGAATGGTTACAGTCTTAAACTGATAACAGATACTATTTCTAAATTTCAAAAAACAAGACAGAAATTATATGACCAAAACCAGGCAAATGCATTCCTTACAATTCCATACGTTAAAGGAGTATCGGAGGAAATTCGAAGAGTAGCGAAAAACTTTAATATTAAAATAGCTTTTTAATCTAGTAATACAAGTCGAAGCCTTTTGGTAAAACAAAACCGGAGAACAAACAAAATAAATAATGTATTTACCAAGTTCCTTGTGAGTGTTTAATTAAGGAACATCAGGAATCACCGAACATGCATGGTCAAAACAACACCGAATGAAGTGGACAGAAGCAAAGGTTTTGCACAAGGAGTCACACTGGAAGAAACGAAAATCCCTTGAAGCTAACTTTATTGGGCAGAATCAGGGTATTTTTAGTAAACCAAGTGTTAAAATTCCAAATATTTGGAAGCCCCTTCTTGGGCGGAGCCAACTTCTTAAAACTTCACGGTAGAGTGATTTTCCATAGTATAGAGAATATACTTAGTTGTTTTATTTATTTTTTCTTTAAGCTGATATATTTAATGACATTTAATGAAGGACGTAAAAACCCTCGGAGAAGGCGATTTTATTTTTTTTTAAATATTTTTTTTATACTGAGACTTTTCGATCCAGTCTAGGATCAAATGCCCAGTATTGCCAAAGTGAGAGCCAAGTGTAAGTTTTTTTTAGAACAAACACAAATTTTCCATGCACCTAGCCGAGATTCGAACCCAGGACCTTTCGTGCGGCAGGCAGATACGTTGCCCACTGCGCTACAGCGGCCGAATTTTATTTAAAACCGCTCTTTTATAAAACCGGTTTTAGGTGCGTATAAACGTAGTAATATCAGGGCTCTTATTCTCGAACTGTTAATGACTCCCTGGTAGCAGAATTTCTATCATTTGAAAAATAGGGGCCCCCGTTTAAAAAAGATACCAGAACGTAAACACGGTATAAAGAAAGTCGCAGCATAACGAATCGGATATGTTAAAGTGGTGCTAGAATAGAATAGAATAGAATCTTTTATTTGTCTGTAGACCGATATTATAGTACAGACATCGTCATTGCAAAAAACTTAACTACTTAATTAATAGATACCTACATTCTAACTTATTTTCACAGATGCGTCAACATAAAATAAGCACTATTTGTGTAAGAAGACAACAACCAAGCATTGTAAATAAAAAAATTATATTTATATAAGTTTAAAATAATTATAAATGAAATGTAATATAATAATAAGCATTGTAAAATATCTTAAAGAAAAGAAAAACAAAAGGACTTGTTGAACACAAATAAAATTACTAGAACTAGGTCATTAATAAATTCTTCATAAGAATATCTCTTCTAAAGTCTTTAATCTGAGGAATCATATTATAGGTTTTTATTGCCATATAAGTTGGGCTACTTTCATATAAACTAAGGCGATGCCTGGGCTGCAAAAGCAAATTGGTCTGTTGTACAGAGATCATTTACATAAATAAGGAATAACAGAGGCCCTAGCACAGACCCCTGCGGAATGCCTATACTTACATGTAGTTCATTTGATTTCTCTCCATTAACCTCAGTGTATTGTTTTCTACTAACTAATATAACTTTTAATCCAGCTTTTCGAAGAATATTTAAAGCCGTACTGCAAAACTTTGTGATGTAGTAACTCATGAGAGATCATGTCAAAGGCCTTACTTAAGTCTAGAAATATACCTATTGATTTTTTCCCACTTTCTAAATTTTTATGTACAATATTTAAAAACTTGTTATGGCTGTACAAGTCGACATCAATTTTCTGAAACCAAACTGATTGGAATTAAAAAGTTTATTTTCATCAAAAAACTGTACAATTTGATTTGCAACTATTTTTTCATACACCTTTGAGAGCGGACTTATTATAGCTACAAGTCTGTAATTTCCTATTTCCTAAATATTTCCTGATTTAAATACTGGACAAATTTTTGCAAATTTAAGCTTCTCAGGAAATATACCTTCGATTAACGAACAATTTATGAGATAAGTCAAAATATCTTGTATATCTGTAATAGATTTTTTTAATAGATTATTGGATATTCCATCAGCCCCAGTTGCATTTGAATTTTTTAATTCTTTTACTACCTTTAGAACTTCCTTTATTTTTATTGTTTTAAAATAGAAATTTCTTTTTGAAGAATACTTAAAATAATTTAGGTCTAGTTTATTTTTTCCTAACAGTTTTTGCGGAATTTCAACAAAATATTTATTAAATTCTGATGCAACTTGTTCTGGACTAGAAATAACATTTTCTTTAATTTTTAAAAATAAATTTAAGGTTTGTTTCTTTTTTCCAGAATTAATGATTTTCCATGCTGCTTTACTTTTATTTTTAGATTTTTTTAATAAAGAAGTAAGTGATTTTTAAAGGAATTTTCGATATAAAGCTTGATAATTTTTGTAATACAGCTTTAGTCTTTCGGATGGATACTGTTTAACTAGTTTATTAAGATCTTTCAGTTTTTGAGATGAAACTCTAAGCCCTTTCGTCATCCATTTATTTCGCTTAAATATATTAAGGTGCTTACCAAAAATTAGTACAATTATACAAGAAGAATGGTCGTGTGACCACCCTGTATGGCTGGCATTCTGCCTAGACCAACTTAAACTATAAACTGGGGTTCAAGGCTATGGGTACCCCACGCTATTTATAGCAATTATAGATAAATTATAATTAGCGTTTGAATCCCCGCGAATCCTAATAATAATAAAACGAATGTTCGCAATTTTTTTCATCTTTGACTTCTTGGATTTTTCACCGTGGGACGTACCGACATCAATCGTAAATATCCTGTAAGTAAGGTCCGAAAGAATGGGATGTTTTTGCATTTTTTTAGAACGGCGGATTATTATATTAAAATATTATTTTTTGAGTGAAAACAAGTAAATTTACAATTGTTAGTGTTGTGTAAAATTAAGATAAGTGTACCTATATAGTCGATTTATATCCATTCATTTTCACAACAAAGTGACAAATTTGTGTTATCGATTGACACTGACGGAAAAAAATTAACCAATTTCTTTAATACTAATTTACGTTACGAGGCCGGGAAATGCTCTCTTAAAGTAGAAGTCTAGATGTTTACGGACAAGGCGACGAAGGAGCCGAGTCCGGAATTTCTAGACAAGTATTTTAATGACATTTCACGGCCGTGTATCGTACTACGTTTTATTTAATTCTGTAAGTGGGAAGTCCATTATTTTATTCTTATTTTTTTTAAATTACTTTACCGTACTAGTGATTTAATGTATCAGTGTTGGGACTGAAACCGATTACGTAATGGAGTATATTACAATACAGTATGAAATAAAAAAAATGGTCACCACCGTTTAAAATTATATTAAATAAAAGTTATTTAATAATATTATTTTTTATTTATTAATTTATTATTATTATTATATTATTATTGTAACGTTCTGTTTTGCAACGTTGCGTTGCCGCTGGAGAACACGAATGTTTTTTTGTTTGGTAGAATTTAAACAGCTCTTAAGTTTATTCTTAAAATAATTTTTAAGATTGTGATACACCCATTACTTTATTAATTTTAATGGTTTTCGTGTGTCTAATAGGGCAAATACATAAATAGAGACATTATGTTTACCACAGTTGCGGTCAGACATAAGGTAAACAATTTGGCGACGATGCGAGATTGCGCTGAAAGTTGTATCTCTACACGTAATGTTTTTACAAACATACTCTTTTTATAACTTTTTTATCATTTACCTGCAATTATGCAAATTCTCTGGTTTGTTTTTTAAAACATGGAGAAACACCCTACTTTTATTCATATTTATAAAGAAATTTAGGTATATTCTATAATTGCATTTAAATTTCCTTGAATCTTCACAATTTTAAATCAATAAAGAATTTATAGTATTTAGGTATACGATATGGTACTTAAAATATACCCGAGAATATACCTTATTTTTTCGGTCGAAATATCAGACAAAGTACCTGATATTTTGGCCGAAAGAATAATTCTTTTTATTTCCGAATATATATCGGGAATAAAACTGACAACAATGTGACAACCTTGCATTTGTGGCGGGTCAGCCATATAACGGTTTGTACGCTGCTCCATTCATTATTTCTATTCGGCGTTGTAGCTTTAGTATAATCGAGGTTTTGGTATATTTGACAGATTATTGGACAGTTTTTAATATTTTTTTCAATAGATTTTTAAGTGTTTGTGGCAAAAGTGATATGTCAAAGTGCGTGAAGCGACGAAAACTGGAGATTGCAGGTGAAAACCAAACATTTCACAGGTTATTTATCATATATTTTTATGACGCCATCTTGTCATAGGCCGCCATAGGCGTGCAACTAGTGTTGCAATAAATAAAAAATATAAATAAGCTCGTAAAAAACTGTCCTAGCCTGCGGGAAAAAACTTTTAATGCACGCAATTTTTTTTAAATGGTACTTTATGGACCAAATTTTTAAATTTTGAGTTTGAAATGTGTGTTCACTAAAAACTAATTTTTGATCAAGAAAGTCATCATAAACACTCGTAGAAAAAAAATTGTACCTAACCCTTGCAGAAGTGCCTTTCCTGCCCAAACTTCTCCCGTACGTAAAAGTATCACTTTCCGCACTAGTTAGGCAACTAACTATCTGGAAAACATTTAAAAACTTAATATTTAATTAAATTTCTATGCTATTTCTTTACATAAATATCTTCACAATGACAAATATAATACCTATAATACCTCTCCATACCTCGGTATCAATTATTAAGTATAAAAAAATTAAAGATTGTATTTTCGAAAATATTTGACAAGTCTGAGAATAAAGACCAAACCTTTTTACATTTATAAATAACGAGCCGCTTCTGGCCGCTGGCAAACGTAACGTGGTATTGCCTGGGCTAGTGTTGTCAGTGGAAGATAAAATGGTTTTCCCTAAGTCTAACGACTGATCGCGTTTCAAAGTGATATTTAAGTTTAATGTCATTGGGCAAATATTATCAAATTTATCAGAATTCATAAAATTTTGTGTAGATCGGTCTTTATTATTATGCGTGCAGATGTCAAAAAGAAGTGAGAATTACGGAAAATCGTCGCTGTTTTCATTCTGTGTCTTTTTGTCAGCCTATTGGTAAAGGAAA
This sequence comes from Oxystoma pomonae, assembly GCA_963921995.1. Lineage (NCBI taxonomy): Eukaryota > Metazoa > Arthropoda > Insecta > Coleoptera > Brentidae > Oxystoma > Oxystoma pomonae. The sequence goes on along the minus strand of OY998169.1, from coordinate 81,707,233 downwards.
GAAGCATTTCCCGACATAATTTAAATTTGCCGATAACCTAGCGTTGATTATTTCCACCAGCTCTTAATGTCGTTGCCGTTGTGGTGGCTGGTAAATATTTTGGTTAAAATTTCTTGTTTTTAATTTTTCAAAAGCAGTGCGTTATGTGGCCAAAATGGTTCAAGAATCGTCGTTGTCTTGCTCTTTAGAAGATTTTTATTCTGACGGGACATCACGAGCACAATAAGAATCAACGACGTTTAAAAAGTAGAAAAAGGTTCCTGGTTACATAATCTGCAATTCAGGTGTCCTTGATACAGGCCCTTTCTGTTTAGGTGAACTTTGACCGCGATATGGCCGGTCAGTATTCCTGCTATAGTTCTCACTTTTAAAAAAAATTTACATTATTTCGGGTAAAAAAAAACTAAGAATCAAAAGTTGTGTAGAAAATTGACAAAAAAAATGAGCTGTCAAAATTATATTTTAAATTCTAGAGGGACAATGTGGCCAGTGTAGAGAAATATATTTACATGTATGCCTATTTTGCTGGCAGTTCCATTATTACTTAGATTCCGAAACAGTATATGAGTTCTATTTTATCAAAATCGGTTCACAGAAACAAACGTGATGAAGACTAAAACGAATGGATTTAAAGCTTTGGGGAAAAGTCGCAAGCTGCGTTATTTATCTAGATTTGCCAAACTACTTACAAATTTAAAAAATGCCAGTAGAGGGAAACCCAGTAGAGGGAATATTCTTATATTAGTCTATTATTTTGACGAAATGCTACAAGCTCCCGGTTCCCGGTATTATTTTTCTCTGATAAATACCTAGCCTATATTTCTATTAAAAAGAGGAAGTCCCCCTGTTGCCCCCAGTATTTCTTCCAAAAATTCAACTCAAAAATATTCAAAATCGAGAAAAAAACATGAGCACATAACCTGACTTATCATGCTAGTGAAAGTATGGTAAAAGTTTTAAAGATAGCCGCTAGGAAGCGCTTGCAAAACTATAATAGTAGGGGAACAACTTTTAATAAATTTTTAAAATATGTTAATGAAAAAAACAAAAAATTCTTTTACAAAAAACATATGGTAAAAAAAGCTTATGGATACAAAAATATTGCCTGAGGGCTTGAATTCCAAAATTTTGTAAAAGACAGATGTATGTATGGTTTTTTCTTAAATCGTTAATTCAGCTGTGGCTATTAACCTTCTTGGAAAACATTTTTAAATGTGATTAATGTTTTTTGAACTTTTTCATACAAAACTGCTTTTTGTTTGCGATAGCTTTTTTCTTATTTAAAGGCCTTCCTATTTTAACCATTAAAAATAGCGACCGACGTACCTTTTACACCCTGTATAAATATACATGAAAGACATATTAAAAAAAATCAAGAATGATACCAATTCTGATCGGTACCATTATTATTAGTACCAATTCTAAACGCACCCTAGGGTTCAAATTAATGTAAAGTACTGCGCTGGATGCGGTCTGCTTAATGGAAGTTTATTAGACTTGGGGAATTATTGGTACTTAGGTCCGAGTGTGGTGCCAAAGTACCACCGCGTGACGGTACAGTCTTTTCAAAATAAAATGTGCAAAAGTATATATTTTCGATTGTCTATTAAAATCTATAAAAAACTACAGGCTAATAAATAATTAATAAGTAAAATTTTAAGACCCGTCTTCAACCACGCGAATTTTTTCCTGCGGTGATTTTTTCTACTTGAAAAAGCTGAAATAACCTAAGCAGTGCCTTATCTACACAACACACCAAATTTCATCCAAATATAATGGATGAACGGTTCAGAAGTTACGCACAATTTTATTTGTCATCATATCCCAAATTAAAGCGTATTTTATCGAACATAAGTTGCGATTTCTTTCGCAACGTTGCGATAGAAACTTTAACGTCATCCAACCAAACCAACACCAAACGTTGCAAATATGGTAAAAAATATATTTTCGCACGTCAGGGACTAAAGTGATTAATTTAGTCGCTTGTTCCAGAGATTAAAGTGCTACTTGAGTCCCTGAAGGCTAAAGTAGAAAGTAAAATAATGTTAAAATTAACTCTGTGTTTCGGACTTCCATTGTCTATATTTTATTTATACACCACGTTTCGATCAGTACAATCCCTAATCGTCTTCAGGTGCAAACTACAATGTATTCCTAAGGCTACTTACTTATATACTAAGGGAAATCACTCAACCGTGAAGTTTAAGAAGTTGGAGCTTCCAAATATTTGGAATTTCAACACTTGGTTTACTGAAAATACCTCCCAATAAAGGCAGCTTCAAGGAATTTTAGTTTTTTCCAGTGCGACTCCTTGTGCAGAACCTCTGCTTCTGTCCACTTCATTCGGTGTTGTTTTGATCATGTATGTTCGGCGATTCCTGATTTAGTTATTTCACCTCTTTGGGTATTCGTTTGATGTTCCTTAAGCCTAACAGATAGTGGTGTTTTTGTTTCACCTATGTATGATTCACCACACTCACAAGGAACTTGGTAAATGTATCCCTTATTTTGTTTGTTCTTCGGTTTTGTTTTGTTAAGAAGCTTGTTCGCTACTCTTCGAATTTTCACTGATACTCCTTTAATGTATGGAATTGTAAGGAATGCATTTGCCTGGTTTTGGTCTTGTAATCTCTGTCCCGTTTTCTGAAATTTAGAAATAGTATCTGTTATAAGTTTAAGGCTGTAACCATTCTGCTGCAGAGCCTTCTTAATGTTCCTTATTTCGACTTCTAAGTCATGAAAATTGTTACAAATTTGAACGGCTCTGTTATACAAAGTTCTTATTATGTCTCGTTTGGTTGTAGCAAAATGATTTGAACCTTGATTTAAGTATTGTCCTGTGTGAGTGGGTTTACGAAAGACTGTTGTTCTGATGTCGCTTTCTACTCGTTTGACAAGAACATCAAGAAAAAAAAATTGACAATTTTCTGAAAGTTTTTGGTCATTCCTGGTCTAAACAATAAAAGTATTATCAACATATCTTAGCCAGAGCTTAGGGTTCCTAAGATTTTCCTTAGGGATAGGATTTCAATAAATCAAACAGAAATGGCATAGAAAGTTCTGCGCGCACAAAAGAAACAGGTATATTGAGCAATGGTGCCAGTTTGTTATTATCTCCGGACTGCTTTCATGAGAAAAAATTGTCGCCACTCTTTCATTGTGAGCATAAATCATAGTTGCAATAATAACCGTTGACAAGATGTCTGCAAATTCCGCTAGATGGCGGCCACACCATGAGATGATCGAGGAAAAACTGGGATTCACAGGCATTGCATTTTTATTTCCTTTCGAGTCGCTTCAGTTTCGTAAATTTTGTGTTTTTAAAATGCCATATACTCGAGAAGAAAAGATTTTTATTATTAAAAACTACATAAACAGTGACAGTGCGGACGAGGTCATTAGGCTTTTTGTTTTTGCGTTTCCAGATCGACCGGTTCCTGTGGCTCAAACTGTCTACAACATTTATCATCGTTTTGAAAGGTACGGGTGCATAAATGGTTGTAGAAAGTGTTACCACGACGGCGAAATACCAGAGCATCCCGTTCTTCCACACAGGGTGGAACGAGACGAAATGGTATGCGCTTACGTTGAGGAGCGCGGAGGCACTGTACCAACAGTACTTGCCAATGGATCCTAAAAAAATACGGCTACAAGTCGTTTAAGATTGGGAAGTCGAAGGAATTGCAACCAGGTGATTATTTTCGCTGGTTAGAATATTGTGAGGTTATGAGGGATAAATGTGACATGAACGAAAATTTCCTATCAAAAGTTTTGTTTAGTGACGAGAAGACATTTGAACTTAACAAAATAGCCGCTATTGGTCCCGCGAAAATAAACATCTGCACGCAAGTGTTAGAACGCAACATGCTCAAAAATTAAATGTTTGGAGCGGCATTGTCGGGGATCACATTATTGGACCCTTTTTCATTGAAGGGAATTTGAATAGCCAAAAATATGTTGATCTTCTCCAACACCAGGTTTTACTACGATTGAGGGAACTCAACATAAATTTGGACGAATTGTGGTTTCAGCAAGATGGCTGTTCATCCCACAATTCACGCCAGGTTAGAAATTACCTTCGTCAGGTATTTGGTGATAGAATTCCACGTATGGAAATATCCGATGGCCCCCTCGATCACCAGATCTTGCGCCAAATGACTTACGCCACCCTCACTTACGGCCTACGACTATACAGGAGTTGAGGGCGAAAATTTTGGAGGCGGGCAACTCTATCACCCCTGAAATGTTGGCTGCTACGCGCCAAGAGTTTTACAATAGATTGGGATATTGTGAGGCTCAACAAGGGGACAGATTTGAACATTTAATCTAATTAAAAATTAGATGTTTTCAGGTCCAAACCACAGCTTTTTCTTGCCTAAAAGAGGCGGCAGGGTCCATTTTTTACGATACTGAGCGATAAACTCGTGAGGTTGTTAACATTAGAAACAAATATCTTCGCTTTTAATTAAATTTCTTTCTATTCTGTTCTACTAGTGACATCTATCCGGAAACGGCCAAACCATGCAGCTAGCACTAGCAGCCAAAGAAATCAATAAACGGCGCTGTTTTTCCTGCAGAGCTTTTTGCTTGCGATATAATTGATTTTAAATAAAGCTGGCCCTACACTACATTTGATATTTTCAAGGTGTTTTATGACATGATCTCGAAACATGTAGCGAACCAATTCTTCAAAACTAGCGGGAGGGTAAAAGCGAAAAATAAGGGGCTGCCAATATTTGTAACATCCAAAAAGGGGTGAAAAGATTTATTTTGCTCTGTTTCTTTACAAAAAACGTTTTTTTTTACGAACAACTTGAGCAATGCCACTTTTTTTATTTTTTTCTTCAACTTTCTCGAAATTTTCGTCATACCGTAGAAAAAAATTATTTCCCCCATGGTCATACTCTACTTTTATTCGACAACATTTACGAACAGAGACGAGATCAGTTTTCCTAAAACGGGGGATCTTGGTTTCGAGTGAGAAGATAAAGGGCGCAGCAGGCAAAAATTTTTCAATTAAATTAGCCGAACGCAAAAATGTTAGAAAAACAAAGCACGAAATAAAAATTGCGCCGCTTACAATTTTTTTCAAAAATTACGTAATTTCGGGAACGCAAAGAAATAGGTCTAAAGAGTATAATTTTTAAGAAAAAAATATCAATTTTCTCGCCCTCCTCTACTGGGACTACAGGGGCCGTGAACAAATTACGTAATCGTCATAGGGGGGAGGGGGGTTACAAAATGTTACGTAGGGGGGAGGGGGGTTTTCGACAGCGTTTGCATTTGTGTGAAACTAAGAAAATTTGGAATGAAAATAAGTGAAAAGTTTTTTTTTTTTTGGGGGGGGCTAGTGTTCTTGAAATCGTTACGTAATATTAGGGGAGTGGCGTGCCAAACCGTTACATTACAAACATTACATAGGGAGGGGGTAAAAAATTGGTAAAATCACCGTTACGTCATTTGTGCACGGCCCCACATCTGACTGTTCCTCCTTTTTGATTTCGAATCAAAGTGCAAAACCCGGGTTGGACGTCCGAAGGCGTCAACCCGTCCTATTTGCTTGATAAAGTTTCTACGGAAATATCTCAGTCGATTTTTCCGGCCGTGTATGAACGCTTTAGGTTAGGCATTTGCATGTATCTCAGTCCCCAGCCTGTACACAGTGCGTAAGGAAAATGGTTACAAAATGAAAAGCCGAAAAATATTTTTTTTACGATATCTTTCATCAGTTTGGTATTAAAGTCGAGCAAAAACAATTTTTATTCGCCCCATGCCTATCCTTTTCTGCCTAATGTGCTTTTCCGTTTGTCTGCGTCTTATACACGGCTGCTTGGCCCCCTAAGGATTTGCTTAGGAACCCTGTATATTAGGGTATCAACCGCGTGTGATTCGAACCACTTAATGTAAATATTGGCCACCACTGGCGAAAGCGATGAACCCATTGGCAGACCGTCATCCTGAGCATAAAACCTATCTTTCACCTGAAAATAAGAGTTATGTAGACAGCACTCTAAAAACTCCATCATTCCCTCCAGCGGCAGGCTGCTACGTTCACAAAGGGATTCGTCATCACCCAGTCTCTGTCTAATAATATCTAGCGATACCTTTATCGGGATATTCGTGTATAGACTTTCGACATCAAAACTAACAAATTTATCCTCGGATTCTAGAACAAAAGATTTAAGAATTGAACGTACCAGCCTGCCCCTGGAGGGAGTGCTCGAGTGCCTTAATTTTCTTGATTTTTTTCTGTAATATTTTTTTGAAAAAAATAATACGGCAGTGCGAAAAATAATATATAAACCTTTGGACTAAAGTGTATTTTTATCCTTCAACGAATTGTATCCCTCCATGCGGAGGGGCTACAAACTTCGCCTCGGGATAAAAAGTTACACTTTAGGCCTCTGGTGTTGTTAAAAATATATTTAAATTTTTATCTAAAAACACAATGATCGATGTACTTGTTTTGTAATTATGGTATTTTGTTTTTGTTGTTACTCCCTCGATACCGCATAAGGCGGTTTGGTCGTGACAGTACTTGCGCCGTCGAACTTTTTACTCGAACGGATCTAAAAGGTTTATGAGTTCAAATGTAAATTTGTAGTGCTTGTTTGTGTATTGTAGATGTCATAAATAAAGATATGACAATTTTTGTTTGACTTATTGTTTATTATGTATAGTTATCTTTGTCACATGGAATTAGACGAGTTGTAAATAAATAAAATATGTTTATTGTAGATATGAGTTTTATGTATAGATCCTTCGAGGAAGCTATGCAAACATCTTGGCAGAGACCCGAGCTGTGGCTCAGATATATGGACGACATATTTATCATCTAGAAGAAGGACAGTAACACACTAGAACAATTCTTCCATCACGTCAAGAGCATAAGAAAATGCATCACACTGTTCTCGACGTTCTAGACACTAAAAAGAATTCAACCATAGCAACTTCCGTATATCGCAAACCAATTCATACTAGACAATATCTAAACTTTAAATCAAACCACTGCACATCAACCAAACTGGGAAGTGCAAAATCTCTTATAGATCGCGCCATCTACATCTGCCATACTGTTTCTCCAACTACACGATTAATAAAACTCTTCAGATCACACGAACACAAAGGATGACAGACGTAAATACTAAAAGAATGGCGACGCTTATAATTCCATACATCAAAGGAATCTGAGAAAAGATCAGAAGAATAGGCAACCAATACGATTTTCAAACTGTCTTCAAAACGACCACAACAATAAGAAGTCAATTAACAAAAACTTAACGACAACACCACGACACCAAAAACTGCATCCACCAGGTACCATGAGAGTGCGGGAGATATCTACGTCGAAGAAACAAACGAATGCCTATACTTTAGCAAAACAATACCATGTAAAAACGTAATTTCCTAAAATTGGCAATAACAAATCAGTACTGAGCAAAACAGTAATTTGTCAGAACGTACTGGCCTAAAACCTTAAAATACTAAAAGGTTACACTTCCGGCCACATGAAATACGTACGCCGATTTTATATAGTGTATTATGGGCTTCGCAATTCCGTAACATTTTAGGTATTTCAAATTCACAAAAAATGTCACTGTCAGGTTTTGTTGTTGTCATACGCTTATATTTAAAAATGCCCCAACCAAACGAATTCGAAAAAACCCAAATTTTGGCAAAATTAGACGATGGTTGGTCGGTTCGAAGAGTAGCGGCCCATTATGGACGAAACAAGACTACAATTGTAAGAATAGGAAGAAAGTATCAAGAAAAAGGAACTGTTCGATGAAGGCAAGGCACTGGCTTGACCCAAGTCAGCAGGATCACTAACGGAGCGACTTTCTTGAAGACCACCCATTTGCGATGGCCCCAGAGGCGAAAATTGAGGCGCATTTTTCTGGATCCATAAGAACGACGAGCTGACGGATAAGCCGTTCTAGGCTTAGATGTCGCGTTGCTGCGAAGAAAATCTTACTGTTCTTCTTAATCTTAAGTGCGAAAAAGAAGCAAGCCAGTTTAAATTTTGCACTAAACTATTCACTACGAGAAGAAGAATTTTGGCAACATATGGTCTTCACGGGTGAAAAAATCTTTCAGTCCCACAATGACAGCAAACAAATTTTTGAACGAAGACCGGGCTGGAAGATCTTCCGTGAATGTGTGGAGTTGGATATCGGCGACAGGACGTGGGAGGGCTCTTTTACGGCTGAGGTTTACGTTAATATAATGAGAAATGTTATGCTTCCAGAAGTAACCATTCTTCATCCAGAAGGTTTTGTGTATCAACAGGATAACTGTCCTATCCATACCGCACGCATTTCTAAACAGTGTTTTCCGCAAAACAAAATCTAGATTTTGCCATGGCCGGCAAGAACTCCTGACGCCAATCCCACGGAAAATGTGTGGGGCCTTATAGCAAAAAGGTTAACAAGAACGAATATTGTCCTCAGAAATTCCAAGCATTTAATGGAGCTCATAGTCAAAGGGTACGACGAAGTCATTGTTTCAATTCCAAATGTATTTGAAAATTTAGCAGATTTCATGCCACGAAGACTGGCAAACATTATCGAGGCTCACGGGGCAATGACACGCTACTGAAGAAACGTTTTCTTGTTTTTTTTTTATTTAGGTAGTGTTTTTTTAATAATTCTTTTTGATTTTCCACATTTTTGGCAAAGACTTGGATTACTCAAATTTACCGATCTTGCAGGGGTGCACTGACTATGATTAAGTTATTGCTTTCCTTTCGCCAAACAGTTCCTTCTTTTTGATACTTTTTTTTTGTTTGCACAATTGTGGTCTTGTTTCGTCCATAATGAGCTTTAAGAATAAGTCTTTATAATAAAATGTTGAACATTTTAAAAAATTGTTTTATTCATTAGTATATTAGTCTTATAGTAAAGTGTGCCAGTCTCTTTGTTTTTGTGTTTTACAATGTCAAAAGATTAACCTGTAATTCGATAAACAAACCTGCAGCTAACTTCTGCTGTACGCATTTTATGTGGCCAAAAGTGTACAAGGGCAAATCCGTACAAACCTAAAATAATGTAACATATTGCCGCTAGATGGCGCTGCGGTGTAATGGACACCGTTTGATATGTTAAGCTGGATTTACAATCAAGCAAGCAAACAGGTGTGCCAACCTAAACCAATTTTTTGAATTTTCTCGGAAAGTATGCTATTTTAAGACAATTAAAGAAGATTAAAACAATGAGGGAATTCTTAGCTTGCTAACACCAATGCAACATTCTAGTTTTATTGGCTCATTTCGATGAAATTCGACAAAAAAACAAAACGACTGCTGATGCATATTGGTCGAACACCTAACCCAGGTACCATTGGCGACACAGTACACAGCCGGCCGAAAACAGCTGGACAGCAAAACCTTTGTAATATATTGCCGTTAAAATGCCGTACATAGCCAATGGCATTTCTTATTTGTCGGCTATGTACGGCATTCTAACGGCAATATATTACAAAGGTTCTCCTGTCCAGCTGTTTTCGGCCGGCTGTGTACTGTGTCGCCATCTAGCGGGAATATGTTACACTATTTTGCTTTTGTACACTTTTGCCCTTCTAACGTTTTCGGCCAGTCCGTGATCTATCTATTTCGATTTTGTGATAGTATAGCTTTGTAACATACTTTTTGATAAATTATTCGCACCCGGAGAGACCAGCTGACCCATGAAAGTTCGCCTTACCGAACACAAACGCAAAACTCGACAAGGAGACAGAACTGGATCTAAAATAGCTCAACATTGCTGAGATAATCAACATCATATGAAATGGAAAAAGACAAAGATTGTCGCCAAGGAGAAAAATCTATCACCATCAAGGATATTTGGAAACGCATACTTTTCGGAGGTAACAGATTTCAACTGCGAAAGGGCGGAGCCAACCAAGTGTAGCCTTCAGGGTTCACTGAACAAAAGTTTTTTATGGTTCATTGAACACATGCTAGTATAGAAGATTAGGTAGTCTTAGATTTTGTTAGTATTCACCTGATGACGATTACAAATACACAAGCATTCGAAACGTTGTAAAAAAATAAAAAATAAAACAATGGAAGTTCGAAACTCTAGTTCTATCACAGTCTCACAAATGATTTTATGAATAAACTTGAAATTTTTTTAAAAATACGTTTTTTAGTCACGTGTAAACCCATTCACACATTAATTCCACCAAAGAAAAAAAAATCGCGTTGTTCAAGGTCAACGCAACACTGCTCAAAGGATAGGCTCCGAAAAAAAAAAATCGCATCGAAATTGGTTCACTGAAACAGACACCCCTCTTTTACAAAAATTAAACATTGGGATTGAAAAAAATATCTCCCCCACCCCCTTTTTTTTGGAAAAGCGATCTTTTGACCGTGCGTTATTTTGTTCACGTACTGTTTGGTTCTTGCGCTATTTTTTTCTGCGTTATTCAAACCTGCACTGTTTTTCGTTTAAAACACGGCTGCTCAATTGAATGGTGTTGAAATTTATAACACCCATAATCGCAGGACTGGGACACCCTGTACCTACAATATGTGGTACCGCGTCAAACAAGTACCGGGATAATTATCGTTTAATGTTGTTAGAAATAATAACGAAGAAAAAAAATAAATTCGTAGACCTTGCGTGGGGTACCAACGTTACTTTATGATTTCGCAAAGGCATGCTGTGCGTTATCTAAGAGATATGGGGATATTTTTATCCTAATTTAGTACCACTTCGGTACCGCCTGAGATAATTGTGGGCATCTTAAACATTCGAAAAAGTTGTAAAAATAAAGTTTTACTCTTCTCACCTTGGCGCACATAAAAATACTTTCTTAAATTGGTACGCCTCGGCTCTAATATTTACGTCAAAAAAACGCTAAAAACGTGTAATTTTTTGCTTTTCCTCTTATTACTGTTAAAATATTGCAGGTTCGTTAGTTCGAACTTTTCATTCTTTGCTATCCTTATATATCAGTGATCATCAAACCATTTTTAAAGAATCCCGCACGGATAACATGGGTTTGTGGCCTACCGTAAAAGTTTTGAAGATATTGTACTTTAGGTGAAAAAAATGAAATTTTATGAGGATCGTATGTCTGTGATCGGAGAACCGTGAAAGAACGTATGTCTGCTAAACACATATGGATAATTTTTCTCGTAATTTGAAAAGTACTTTGTAGATTTTTGTAATTGCAGGGGTGTCATTTGAAAGGTACTTGAATTCTGCACAGGAGCTTATCCAGGATTATATTTTAGGAAAGCTTGAGTGTGGAGGGTTAATTTAAAAAGAAACATAAAAATTAAAAGTAAAAACTTATTTTAATCTCGTTTGGGGAACGGTTTTTTTCAAGTCTGTTCTCGTTTAAAAGGTAATGGATTAGTTTACAGAGATTTTGTGTGCTTATGAGGGCTTTAAAAATCAAAACACTCAAAAACAAAATTGCCACTTCCAGGGCGTGTATATTAAGTTTATATGTACATGGATTAAATTGATCTGACGTCACCAGTTCTGGATCCATCGGAAAATTAAAGCATGGGTTTGGGAAATTCTAACCTCACACTCGACATTCTAAAGTGAGATCTAAAATCACTGGCCTGTCATTTGCCACCGTTTTTATTACGCATTCGTTAATTTTTGTGTACTTCTATCTCCTTGTTAACAACAGTTCTTTACTATATAAATCAAACAAATAACAACCAGCTGATAAAGAGGGGTTATGTTATATTCATTCAGCGATCGGGACTGCTGGTTGCTTGTTAGCATGCTCATCTTCTTCCAGTGGAACTTTTTAAGAACGCTCTTGATGGCATGGAAACATAACAAGAAAGCACCTGCTGGTAGCGATTACTCCAGTGGTAATTTTACGAACTCGCCCTGATTATTAATTATTATCTCTACTCCGCTCAAGTAGCTGGTATTGTGCCATTGTGATGTTTATATAAGGGGGCAAATATTACTATTATTGGGGACTTATGGTGCATCATCATCATCATAGGCAATCACTCGATACCGAGTATGATTTTCCTCTATTCTGTATCGTCGCTATCTGTTGTGCGTTTTTTGATGGCTATGTAAGCCAATTCTCGAGCCGCACACCCTTCCACAGTCCTGGCACACCCAGTCTCCGGTAGCAGCCGGGTGTTGTTGGTCATCCATTCTTCCATTTTGTCGCTCCTTTCTACGTTCTCTCTTTTCCGTTTCTAGTCTACGTCGTTGCTCTTCAAAAGTTTTTGCTCCCTCATGGACTGTTCGGCGCCATATAGCCCTATCGTTTGCCGTGGTCTCGAAGTTGTTTATATCGATGTGACCCTTTATCGTACAACGTCCTTGTACCTTTTTTGTTGACCACCTTGATTTCTCTTTCTCTCCTTCAGTTGTCCATAAAATATCTGCTTTGGGAGACGTGTTTCTTCTATACTAGTTGTTCTGGCTTCTTCTAAAACACTTATGTTTGTTCGTCGGTCTTGTCATTTGATTTTCAGTATTCGTCTTAAACAACTTTGGTGATATTTTTCTAGTCGTTTGATATGCCTTCTGTAGATGGTCCACGTTTTGCATCCGTATGTTAGAGTTGGTATTATAACTGTGTTGTAGACACGAAGCTGCGCTAGCACATTTTAGACGATGCTGTGTTTCTGCATCAATAGTTGCGTTTGATGATAGGTGGCTCCCAAGGTATGGGTAATGTTCCACGTTCTGCAGAGGATGGTCATTTATGGAAATGTTTGGAGCTTGGGGATTCGTACCTGGTTCTGGTTGGTAAAGAATTTGCGTTTTGGCAAGATTGACCTCTAGGCCAATGCTTTTGTAGGCTTGGTTAAATGCGTTGATTACCAGTTGTAGACCTTCCTCTGTATCGGCCATTACGACGTTGTCATCGGCGTACTGCAGTTCGATTACCGAGGTTGTCGAGACCTTAGTTTGTGGAAACTTATGGTGCATAAAGGCGGCAAAGCCTGACTTTAATATTAGATACTTAAAGTAAATATTTCAACGCATCGGTATCGGTATACGTATCGCGTTCGAAATAAAGCCAAAATACACTACATTTTTGACTTGCTCATGCCATGTTTCGAACGATGCCCGCTTTTTTGACGGGTGCGATGATACATAAGCTGACAGCAATCGATGCGTACGGAGTGATGAACGTATCATTACGTCCATCCCAATGCACGCATCGATTGCTGTTAGCAGTTCTGTCATCGCACCTTTCAAAAAAGCGGGCATCGTTCGAAACATCGCATAATAAAATGTACTGTATTTTGGCTTTATTTCGAACGCGATATGCATACCGATACCGATGCGTTGAAATATTTACTTTAAGTGTTTATTGTCGGCACTATTTATAATAGTTCTGCACGAACGGTAAACAACTACTACTTTTTTAGGCCTGCTATCAAATTACTGGAACAAATTTTGCTGCGTTACGTATTTTATGAATGGCCCCTAAGTTGGTTACCTAACGTTCTTGCTACTAATTCTGACATAGTTGTCATCTAAACAAGCGCATGCTCATATGGTGCCACCTACAAAGTCGAAATAATTAAAGGGTCGGCACAAACATTCTGATTTTTTTTTTATATTCATCAAAAAGATGGTTGTAAAAACTGTACGACTGTACCTGTATTTTTTTATCACGGATGCAAAAAAATATTTCTGTCCATTTTTTACCCAAAATTAAAGATAAATAGTGGAAAATAGTAATATTAAAAAGTCTAATTATTCTTGCCTAAAAATTAAGCCATTTCCGCCAGATTTCACCAAGTATTGACGAAAAAATTATTTAAAAACATCATCGAAATATCAAACTGTCAAAGATTAAAATTTCACCATTGTTATTTCATTTACCAGCCGCCTTGATTTATAGTCTAAAGATGGTGTCTTGCGAGAAGTGCTCTTCGTTCGAGATTTTAAAAGTATTTTTCTCTTTTTCTTGGATTTTTTGATAAATGTATTTAAAAAATAGTGTTAAAAACTTGCGGCTAAACTGTGCTTTTTTTACTATGTTGGGAATTTGGAACCTTTGGTTGCACTAAAACAAAGTTATGATTGTTTTCCACAAACCAAAACTACACTTTTTTGCACTCGACGCGCGTTTCGCTAACAACGTTAGCATCATCAGGAGACGATAAACAATAAACTAAATTAACCTACGCTCTATCTTATATACTATCTTTTAGTGGGCGGAGATAAACGGGATGGGTCCCCTAAATTTATTTAAACTATTTCTGGAATTAATGATTTCCATATGAAATGTAAATCATTAAATCCAGAAATAGTCAAATGAAAATCATTAAATCCAGAAAAAGTTTAAATAAAGATAGAGGACCCATCCCGTTTAGTACACTTATTTCTTTAGTTGAGGGGAGATAGGATTATAAAGCGTGATCAATTACAAATTATTAGTCTTATCTCCGCCCACTAAAAGATAGTATATAATATAGAGCGTAGGTTAATTTAGTTTATTGTTTATCGTCTCCTGATGATGCTAACGTTGCTAGCGAAACGCGCGTCGAGTGCAAAAAAGTGTAGTTTTGGTTTGTGGAAAACAATCATAACTTTGTTTTTGTGCTTTTTTTTAATAGCGTTTTTAAATACCTCGCTGCGCTCGTTATTTAAACCAACGCTTGTAAAAAAAGCACTATTTTAGCCACTAGTTGTGCAAACTACTATTTTCTACTCGCGTGCTAAAGCACTCACTTTTCGCACTCATTTTCGTGCAGGTGCACTAGGATTGTTAATTATTGGCTTTTTTTTCTTTACGTTAACCTGACTCTCTTTACGTCTGTTTGACGGCACATTCAAGTGGTCGTAGAAAGGTCCCAAATATTTTCAAAGCTACATTTTGTATATTTTTTATAGCTATTTTGTTACGGTTAAATTAATTAAATCCTAGCTTAATCGTTAAGCTGAGAGGCCACAGCTAGAAAGCGTTTTCTTCTTCTTGTCTTCTTCATAGGTTGATCAGAGCACCTACACGTAAAAATTTAAATAACATTTTTCTGAAAAATGCGGGGATTTGTTCCACAGTAATTTTATAACATGTGGGCTAAAAATATGTAGTAGCTGTTTAACCTTCGTGCGGACTTTATTAAAGTCAGATTTTGCCAACTTTATTTACCATTAAGTGCCTATTATTATCAACTTTTAAGCCTTACACTCTACTTTGTCGTGTCTCAATATAGAAATAAATAAAATGGTGACTTGTCAATTGAATCGTGTAAAGTTTGCTACCGGTGCACGAGTCTCTATGTATATCTCGTTACTGAACCGAGGGTACCACTTCAATCGCAAATCACTTTTGCACTTTTCCCAAGAAAGGATAAAAAGATAAAATGCCTGAAATGTCATAAGGGTGTGCCTCTGTCTCTGTGGTCGTTATTACGAATTTTTATACGATTTTTTTATCTATTGTATTTTATGTTGTGACAATTTCTGTTTCTAAGAGATTTGTTCGCAAAGATAAACAAAAATTGAAATAGTGAAGGGGCGAACAATAAATGCAATTTTCTTACTTAAAAAAAAATTATTTTTAGTCCACCATACCTATATGGTATGATACCTATATGGTATAGGACTATAAAAATCGTAAAATTTTGACTTTTCTTAATTTTATCAAAAATGAGTTACTAAGGTTCCAAAACCCTAAGATTTTAACGAAATTTGGTACAAAAATCCTCTATCGGTTGACTATGAACTAATTAACTTTTGGGTAGGGTGGTGAGGGACTGGAGGGGGGAAAAGAGAAAAGAGGGATAAAATATGTTAAAAAATTATAACTTTTAAACAAAAGCAAGTAGCGATATACTGTTTTCATATTTAAGTTTCCGTGAATGTAGACTACAAACTTTATTATAAAGTCCAAATTCGTGGAAGCTGTAGTTTCCGAGTTATTTGAAAAAATGTTAATATACATAAAAAAAAAAATTTTTACTTTAGAAGTAAAGCAGCTATTGATTGATATGCGGTTTTCGCATTTTGGTTTTCGTAAATATTACCCAATAATTTTGTTATAAGATTCACATCTTTCAAAGCTACAGTTTTCGAGATATTTTTATTTCCTTTCAATATAAAATAATTGATTTTATGGTGGACTATCCGTGCTTTCTATTATTTTGAGAGAGCTACTTACTTCTATACCTATATAACGTATCTCTTTAGGAGAGCTAGAGTTACACAATAAATAATTGAACCAACCCATCTTTATCTCAGCCAGTTTGCTTCTCTCTCAATCTTAGGCATCGTAAGCGCGAGAGAAAAACTATCAACTTAAAACGAAATGTGGACCGAATACTTCGTAGTAAACCTGTTCGCGTAATTGTCAGCGGTGTTGCTGTTTAATAGCTTTATTGCCTGTTTTCTGTTGTTCACTAAGATTATTTACGAATCATAGTGACTTTGTGATTTTCGTTTTAATTCTAGAAGGAAAAATTAATTAATATAAAAAAGAAGACATACTAATTGCAAAAATTAATTGAATTTAATTTGTGCCAATAAAGTTCATTGTCGCATAATTAATTATATTCACATCATTAACTAATAACTGCAAATTGATAACACAATGTTTACAAACTTGGTAATCTAAGCCTTAGTCACCTTACAAAGCAAAAACGACATGAATTATGTAAAGAAAGAAATGCATGGCCATAGTAAGTTTTTGCTTTGCAGAATACTTATATAGTTGTCTCTCAAGCCTAGAAATAATATTTAAAAAAAAATTAAAAAAATTTCTGCTTAATTTGCACACATTTTTACGCGCGGCTCTATTACACCGTTTTAAACAGTTTTTTTAACAATATTGGGAAGACGAAAAAAATTTAACTTTTGTATAATTTAAAGTAAATTTAAGGCCGATATTTACTAAGGAGTTTAAGGAAAGTTTGGTTTGAAGGCTGTAATACCAAATCACGTGTCACAAACCGGAGTAAAGGGTAAAAAAAGGGAGGGGGGGCTATAGCCCCCACTGGCGCCCCGAACGTGTCGCGCTTGCATGATTAATTAATTATATTTTGAGTTGAACACTCTAGGAAAGTTTTAAACCCCAAACTACCGCCCTGGCTACGCCACTGTATTATGCACAGCATCGTCATCATCATAATATATCTCCCACATTTAATTAGCATGTATAACAAAAACAAAGCTATATTTACTAAATCTTTTATAACATGATACAAATTACAAGGCC
Source organism: Oxystoma pomonae (assembly GCA_963921995.1). Classification (NCBI taxonomy): domain Eukaryota; kingdom Metazoa; phylum Arthropoda; class Insecta; order Coleoptera; family Brentidae; genus Oxystoma; species Oxystoma pomonae. The sequence goes on along the minus strand of OY998169.1, from coordinate 81,690,064 downwards.
TGAAATATCTAGACCAATGTAACGTATCGCTTAGGGTGAATTTTGTAACAATTTCGATCTGTCAGCACTATATATAGGTATATGTTGATAAATCTAATGTACGACCCCAATATTGGATTCAATTTATAAGAGATTCTATACCTGATAGATAATACACAGTTAAAGCATAATAGGGATTTTAAGTTGATAATAGAGAGATCAATTGCACCTCTGCAATTGCATATCCGTCTCCGCGAGGCGGATTCACATCCTTCCCTTGAGGACTCTAAAGTTTAGCACGATATAGAACTCATATCAGCTCGTTATAATACACGAAAAAAAAATATATTGGTACCAAGAGGATACATGTTGAACCAAGCATAACTTCGTTTCGATAATCCTCAAAATTCGTGGGTCGCTGGAAAAAGTATATTAGGCTCTTCTTAAGTCCACCAAAAGTTATTTAAAGCAAATCCAAGTAATACTGAGGGGAAAGTAGAGAGACAATTTAAGTCAAAAATTATTATACTTAATCCAATTGGATTCAATTTATAAGAGATTCTATACCTGATAGATAATACACAGTTAAAGCATAATAGGATTTTAAGTTGATAATAGAGAGATCAATTGCACCTCTGCAATTGCATATCCGTCTCCGCGAGGCGGATTCACATCCTTCCCTTAAGGACTCTAAAGTTTAGCACGATATAGAACTCATATCAGCTCGTTATAATACACGAAAAAAAAATATACTGGTACCAAGAGGATACATGTTGAACCAAGCATAACTTCGTTTCGATAATCCTCAAAATTCGTGGGTCGCTGGAAAAAGTATATTAGGCTCTTCTTAAGTCCACCACAAGTTATTTAAAGCAAATCCAAGTAATACTGAGGGGAAAGTAGAGAGACAATTTAAGTCAAAAATTATTATACTTAATCCAATTGGATTCAATTTATAAGAGATTCTATACCTGATAGATAATACACAGTTAAAGCATAATAGGATTTTAAGTTGATAATAGAGAGATCAATTGCACCTCTGCAATTGCATATCCGTCTCCGCGAGGGGGATTCACATCCTTCCCTTTAGGACTCTAAAGTTTAGCACGATATAGAACTCATATCAGCTCGTTATAATACACGAAAAAAAAAAAATACTGGTACCAAGAGGATACATGTTGAACCAAGCATAACTTCGTTTCGATAATCCTCAAAATTCGTGGGTCGCTGGAAAAAGTATATTAGGCTCTTCTTAAGTCCACCACAAGTTATTTAAAGCAAATCCAAGTAATACTGAGGGGAAAGTAGAGAGACTATTTAAGTCAAAAATTATTATACTTAATCCAACACAATGAGATGACCGAGATCTAAAGATAATCGCTAATCTATAATGGAATCAGACTGCTCAAATAAAGGTTGATGGCCATAGTTTTAACTGTCCGAAGAGGTCCAAATAAGAAGAGGAGTACGCCAAGGTTGTATATTGTCTCCGCTGTTGTTTAGTATCTATAGTAACAAAATAATAGAGAATGCACTTCATAACTGCGAAAAGGGTTTGACCATAAACGGTATAAAAATCAACAACATACGATATGCCGAAGACACTGTCATAATAGCAGACACGCCGGAAGGCCTACAAGAGTTGTTGAATCAAATTGCTGCCAAAAGTTCGCAATTCGGGCTTAACTTAAATGTTGAAAAAACAAAATGGATGGTCATATCCAAGGAAAAGAAAATCCGGGGCATGTTAGAAGTAAATGGGCAGCAAGTCGAACGCGTGGATTCATACAAATACTTAGGTTGTCTCCTTAATGAGAACTGGGACAACATGCAAGAAGTTCGTGCAAGAATTGAATAGGCCAGATCATCTTTTATCAAAATGAAACCAGTGTTGTGTAGTCGCCATGTTAATACCACTCTCCGAATTATCTTATATTATGGCATGGAAGCATGGACACTGACTGAGGCCATGTGCAAAAAGTTGCAGGCATTCGAGATGTGGTGTTATCGTAGAATATTAAGGATATCTTGGATGGACCGAGTAACTAATGTGGATGTTCTGTTTAAAACAAATAAAGAGCTTTAAGTTTTATTTACCATCAAAAAACGAAAACTTGAATATTTTGGCCATATTTTGAGAAATGACAAATATCAAGTCTTAAAATTGATAATAGAAGGCAAAATTGGAGGCAGAAGAGGTCCGGGTCGTAGACGGATATCATGGCTTAAAAATCTTAGACAATGGTATGGTGTTAGTACAACGACACTTTTCCGAAAAGCAGTGGACAGGGTGCAGAGCATGGCACTTGAAGAAGAAGAATCCAACACGCAATTTATGCTCCAACAATAAAAAATTATTATTTGAATTAAAGGAATAGTACCCTTTATTTGATCCGATTGCCTGCTTATAACTAAACTAGGAATAATAATTCCTTGAATTAAGGAATTATATCTTTGGTTCAAACCGATTTTATTCTTAAACCAACAAGTCAAACTAAACTATAACCTAACCTAAACTTTGACTTAAACCTAAATTATACTACGACGACCTAGCCACTAATATAATAACACCTTGGACTCGCACTAGCTTTACATTTACAGCTTATCTAATAGAAGATTGTTCTTTTATAATAAGTCCCCAGCGTTTCTAGGAGAGATGTGCGACACTGAACAAACTCTAACTGTAGGATTTACTAAAAGGTTTAGTCTACTTTAGAACGGTCCTAAGTTTAAGTGAAATTTTTGGTTTTAAGCATTTTAAACCAACCCTCCTTGCGTCTTGGACACAGGTTGAATTATAAGAATTTTAATAAATTTTTTTATTGAATAATTATCTTAACACAACCTTTTGTTGGATTTAAGAAGAAAGTTTCAATTTAGAAGAAAAAAAAATTAGAAAATTTAAACCCACGCGGGATGTAAATAGTAAACACTGTTTATAAAAAATTAAAATGGGAGTTATATGTCACTCTAATTAAAACATACCGTTGTTAATTAATTTTATCAATGAATACTAGATGTCACACAACGATTTAGATGGGTAATAATAAAATAAGGAGTAGATTAATTTTGTATTTATTTAACAGGTGTTTTTATTTATGAAATGTATTAAAAAAACTTAAATGCAAGTTTTGTTTACATTTCTGTCACTGTCGAAATTTCAGTTTCAAAATATTAACTGCGTTAAAATCACAAACAGCGAGTTCGGATCTCTTACCTCTGCTTGTACCTTGGTTTGCACCAACCTCTACTGATGAAAGCTACAGCTTTGAAATGAGTGGGCTTTGAGTAACGAAAGTTTTCTTGAATGAGCTTTTAGATAATCTCAATATTTTAATTTCAGTTTGTAAATAAATTAATATACTTGTTTTGGTTTTTTTTTGTTTGGTATATTTTTCGTGCATATTCAGTGACCTTCATTTATGTTTGTTTTGCCTCGTAGTGCCCTCATAAATATATTTTTTGTGCTGAAAACGGATTCAAAATATGGCGTTTTTCTGGACAAAATTGGAGATGTTTACCATTTATCACAAAACAATCCTTTCTGGGGCTACAAATTTAAACCACCCCCCCAGAGGTGGTCTAAGAAATCACCAACTTTATAACTTCAAACTCAGATAATGAAGCCATTATGTGCCAAATTTTTTGGCGTATTCGCCATTTGCCATTTTAAAACCTGTTAAAAAAAAATTAGTTTTAGGGCATTATTGTCTCCTAAAATATGGTATATTTTGAGAAAAAAAGCAGTTTTTCAAAGGGATTTTGCAATAGTGCTTTTTGAAAATTGACAATAAAATTTATACCCCTCACAGGTGTAAATATTTAGACCTGTGGGGGGTACTATTTTAGATCTTAGTAAATCCCACTGTAAAGCTTTCACTACAATAAAAATAAATAAGTAATAAGTTTTTTGAGTAGGAGTGTTTTGGCTTTCTATTAAAAAAAAATCACAAAATTACTTTATTTGCTATATCTTTTGACCTACTTATTTAATGAAGAAAAACACTGAATCTAAATACCCATTAATTTTTTATTTCTTATCCGATTTAATCAGGTGATACCTCGATATACGAAGAAAAAATGGTGGTTTGGAAATGCTAATTTATATTTTGTCCAGTGTGCTACTGTAAAAAAATAAGGCGTATAAAACCTAATTGTTATTAAAACTATGCGCCATCCTGAATTCTTTTTAATGTCAAATTTTGAACAAACGAACGCAACTCTCATGTTTTGTCTTTTTAAAGAATATTTTTTTTTAATTAAGTAATCAGGCCAAGAGTTATAGCAAATTTAAAAAAAAATTTAATTTTGTGATTTTATCCAATGTTAAGCCCAAACACTCATAATCTAAAAGCTTAGAACCTTTTCATTTCTCAACCGATTTAATTAAATGATACGTCAGTATACACATAAACAATAAGCGTTTATAGTGAAAGCTTTAGAGTTTGTTCATTGTCGCACATAAATTTTTTCAAAAGGGGTGAAAATTACACATTTTTTAAAACTGTCCGCCATCTTGGATTTTTGAGAAATTTTAATTTTCAACTAAATCGATAAAGTATCACGTTGTGTCTAACTAAAAAAATTTATAGCCAATCCAAAAAGTGCGGAATTTTGTGGCCCACCCTATATATTTTACACACAATTGTGTCTATTTTATAGAGAATTATGCACAACGTGTAAACAATTTTTAGTTACAAAACTCGATTTAAAAAAAATACGCAGGTATTTTTTACCGTGTAGGAAGTTCATCTAAGCGCTAAGCGTATTATCATCTGTGATAACAGAGTTCCTAACTAATCGGTAAAGATTGGGTGGTAGATGTAAGAATATCTTTGTCATAAAAAGCTCTTTTTGGGGAAAACAATATGATCAGCAAACAGCAATAGATGGTCAAGCATTAATATCCTTTTTGACAATTTATTTAGTCAACCTGTCAACCTAGTAAACAGTTTGGTTAGATAAGGTTGACAACACTGTTATTTACGACATTCTGGGCGGTCATTTTGGCCCGCGTAACAGTTTTGCCAATATTTGGAAACAAATTACCACTACCACTACCACTACTACAACCGCGAGGTTTGTCACGAAATAGAGCACTAACGTTAAGCTGATAAAATATGATTTTTTATGACGACTGGCTTTGTTTATGTGTAATGAAATCACCAAACTTAAAATGTTGGAGATTCTTTTAGTGTCATCCTAGTATTAAGTTAGTAACATTTTGTTAACGAATGTTGGCAACAGAAAACCATCTGGCTCCGACGTGCCAAGTAATTATTGATCTATAGTATAGGGTAATTCACCATATTTTCCACCCTGCCCTTATCTCAAAAATTGGCAGCTGTTATCGTAACTGTCAATTTTTGACATTAACTTCTTTAATAAATTGGGAATGGCTTTTTTTTCCTGGTTTCAAAGAGTGGTAAAGGAGAGTGGAAAATCTGGTGAATCACCCTGTACACACTCATACCTTTAATAATATAGGAACAGTGTAATATAAATAGAAAATTAATTTAAATCGATCGATACATTAGTTAACTGCAGTATGGTTGCGGGTGTTTTCCTTGTATGGAGACCTAGAAATACCAGTAGTTCATGTGCCCGCTGGGTGTTACACTTTGTTTCGATATGTATAACATTCTGCGGCTGATACAATGTTTGTTTGTATAGGTTTACTTGGTAAATTTAAAAATGACTGCACATGCACGCATTTTGGTTGTAGACAGAGTAAGGTAATTTTTTTAGTAAGTTGCCTATATTCATCGACTTTAAAACATCAGAGACGAAGTAAACTCTTTACTAAACTGATTAGATATAAAACGAAGGCATTTAAAACAATATAATTGAAATGATGCCAACTTTAATTTGGATCACAATGTGCTAGAAAAAGACAAAAGACGTGACGTGACGTTAAAAAACATGTTGCAAGAAGTAGGTACGGCGACTTATTGCCAATTGCACCGTAATGTTAAACCTGGTTTAAATTTAACTGATATTTGAAATGCGATATTTTGGTATTTTAAGTTCTTTGTGGAAGCGCATTCTAAACACCGGTTAATATTAAACTAGGTTTAACATTGCGGTGCAATTGGCAATAATTTATATATTTCACGAATATAGGGTGGGCCAAAAAATTTGTCACTTTTTGAACGTGATATAACTTTGGACCCAATCGCCCAATTTTCGAAATGTTTGGTTGTTTTTAGAGTCAAAAGACGAAACTTTACTGACGCGACTCAACATTTGACATATGTCAAAAATCCAAGATAGCGGAGATCTTTAAAAAATGGGTAAATTTCATCCCCTCTGCGAAAAATTTGTGTGCGACCCTGGACTTGATTTTTGTCAATGAGGCAAAAGCCCCATACTTTCTTCCCCTACCGAGGTATCACTTATCTAAATTAGTTATAAGATAAAAAAAAGTTATACAAATTTTAAATCAGGAGTATTTAGAGCAAAAATTGTAATGGCTGTAGGAGCGTTAGATTTTTTTTAGAATTTTTGGTCTAGATACTCCTGATTTAAAATGTTTATAACTTTCTTATCTCATAAACCATTTAGATAGTTAATACCTCGGTAGGTGAAGAAAGTATGGGGCTTTTGCCTCATTCACGAAAATCATGTCCAGGGACGCACACACATTTTTCGCAAGGGGGTGAAATTTGCTCATTTCTTAAAGCCCTCCGCCATCTTGGATGTTTGACATATGTCAAATTTTGAGCCAGATTAGCAAGAACTCATGTCTTGTCTTAGCAACAAGACTAAAATTTTCAAAGTCGCAAGTTATGCTACCCCAAACAGTGCACCTTCCTACAGGCATCACTATTTTTGGTCTAAATACTCCTGATTTAAAATTTGTATAAATTTTTTATCTTATAACCAATTTGGATAAGTGATACCTCGGTAGGCGAAGAAAGTATGGGGCTTTGGCTTCATTGACAATAATCAAGTCGAGGGTCACACACCAATTTTTCGCAGGGGGGAAAGAAATTTATCCATTTTTTAAAGCTCTCCGCCATCTTGTATTTTTGACACATGTCCAATTTTGAGTCGCGTCAGTAAAGTTTCAACTTTTGTCTATAAGAACAGCAAAAAAATTAGAAAATTGGCGGATTCGATCTAAAGTTATAGCGCGTTAAAAAAGTGACAAATTTTTTGGCCCATCCTATATTTTTTAAATGATTGTTCGTTCATAAGAAAAGTCTTTTAGCAACAAAAATTAAAAAATTTTGTGTATTTATTGAACCGCTTTAAAAAAAAATCATTAAGTAACTCTATTGTTTGGAATTGTTTTAACTTCAGGTATAACGGAGGGGGCACACTTAACATGGGATTTTGGTTGGTACAGGAATTGAACCAAATTTTGGTATATTGTAGATGTTGAGGTCCACAAAAAATTGGTTTTAGCGGAAATATTGCTTTCCACAACAGTTTATGCAAGTATGTAAATATGAGAGGGCCATAAGTGCCCTAAAAAGTCATTTGGTATACCGGGGACCCTTGAAAAGTACCAAAAACTTATAAGTAAAGTATTAATTGGTTTTTATTTTTTGTAACGGTACAAAATAAAAAGAAAATGTAAAAATTACGTAAATTAATCAGAATTAAATTAATCATAATTTTATTTCATGCTTGTACTTCTTAAGTGTCCCCGTTACACCAACTAACACCACTTATTTTTATTTAGTCACATAAACTGTTCTCGCCAGCAATATTGCCACAAGAAACAATTTTTTGCAAATATTAAAATAATGATTGCATTTTTTACCTTCTAGAATACCCCCATTTTCCCTCGTATTTTTTTCCTATTTTGTAACTTATTAATAGGTTTTAGTACCTCTTCCTCGGTATACAAACTAACACTGTTAATTTTTATTTAGTAACATAGCTCATCTGACCACCAATATTGCCACAAGAAACCTTTACCTTACCACGAACAAATATTATTTTTCATTGAATTTTAATATTTTATCTTTGTACCATAAAAAAATATTTTACTAATAACTTTTTGGTACTTCTGAAGGCTCCCCGGTATACCAAATGACTTTTTGGTGCATCAGTTATTGCCCTCTTAGTTTTTATTTAGTCTCATAAACTCTTGTGGAATATTGCAGCAAAATACAATTTTTTGTGCTAATATTCACATTTGGCTTATTTATTAGCACTACCAAATACACCACTGTATCTTGGAAATAAGTCGTACAATTTTAAGTGTGAACTTCCACACCTACAACTTACCAAAATTTGGTTCAATTTGTGTGCCAACCAAAGTCCAATGTAAAGTGTGCCCTCTCCTTTAAAATATTTCCGAAATGTGTTCCCAGTATTCCAATCCACAATGTGTAACACACAAATTTAAGTTGGAATCTTACATCCGAAGCAATAAACTACATATTTTACCTTAAAAGAAACTTTCAAGTTTACCTGAATCACTGGTAATTTCCCAGCGATTACCTGTGTTTACTCTTGTCCGTAATTTTGAGTTATGCAACCATCAAGTGGAACAATTTTGTTTTGATCGATTACTATTGATTGATTTCTGCGAACTGGTCAATATCGTGTATTGATCGGAATATCGAACTTTATAGATTTTATTTGTGTATAGTTTCGTTTTTGTCCACAACGTTACGTTGGTGTTGGTTAACGCGAATGTTTTTTTGTGTTGGCTAGAATTACGACGCGTTCACACGCGACTGAAAAACATATTTTTAAACAGTTTTCATGGTTTATTCTTAAATTTATTTGCGAGACTATGATAGAACTATTACCTCTATTTATTTTGATCGTTTTCGTGTGTTAAATAGGGCAAATCTTGTCAAATTTATCAGAATTTATTAAATTTTATGTCGATTAGCCTTTGTTATTATGTGTGCCGATGTCAAAAAGAGGTATAACTGAGAAATACGGAATATCGTTGTTGTTTTCACTCCGTCTCTTTTTTGTCCAGCATGACCAAAACTTTAAATTTGAAGAAATACTCTAGCGTTGAATATTTCCAGCAGCTTTCAAAAGGGATTTTCGATTTAGACAGTGGCGGTCCAGGGGAGGGCGGCGGGGGGACGCTCGCCCCCCCTTTGCTCCAGAAAAAAGTAGACAACAAAGATGCTGGTGGTAACCTCGAAGTCTTGGGAGAAAAAACGAGAAATTGCAGAACGTTCCTATAAAGACATTCTAGAAACCATCCACAATATTTTGAGACAGACACAACAAACGCATGACGTACTTACCGCAAAAACCACGATATTGGAAATACAGAAGTGAAGAACAGTATTATAGAGTTTCTATTTATAAACAAGTTTTAGAGAAAATCATTTAAGTATTTTTGACCTGAACATATTCATACCAAGTTTTATACAAAGTGAAACCAAAACAACGCAAAATTAATTAATGTCGTTTCCAAATATTTGCTATGTTTTCATGGGTATTGAGTTCGTTTTCAAAACTCATTCTATCTTTTTCTTTTATATAGCGTGTTCTTGGTCTTGATAAAGAACACGCTATATAAAAGAAAAAGATACAATGAGTTTTGAAAACGAACTCAATACCCATGAAAACATAGCAATTATAAACTGTTTGATTAATCCAAAACACAAATTCTTGAACTTTTAATGGGAGAAGTCAGTATTAGGAAACAGTAGGCAAAAGCTTAAATCAAATCATAATGATAACGTTTTCGAGGCAATGAACAAGTCTGACGATATTTTTCCGTTGATAAAAACATTCTTGGATGTTTGCCAGTAAGTAAAGCTTCGTCAGAAAGAAGCTTCTCCTGCTTCAGAAGATTGAAAACATAGGTACTTAAAAACAATATGACGGAAATTCATCAGTGGGGCTTAGCGTTGCTGCATATCAACAGGCATATTGAGATTGACATTGAGTAAGTTATTGACCACCGGTTTGCCCAAAAAAAGACGACCTTTTTTGAGATAGGCATCTAATATTTGATATATTGCAATATAAAAGGTAATGTTTTCACTTGAAAAGCTTCTTAGACCTAAAAAAAAGTATTTAGCTATTAGATTTTGTTTGTGGTTTGTTTGTTATCTATGTTTTTATAACTGAAAAAATTATACGCAGTTACTTAAGCGAGGATTTCAGGGTAGTAGGGGGTAATTACCCCCTCCCACCCTGGATTTAAATTTTTTACGAAAACATTTACAAAATCAAAAGTAGGGCCTAAATTGAGGCGCAATAACACCTTTGATATTTACGGTATTAAGTTTATTTTGTGTTAAAAATGATATTTGTAGTGTCATTTTCCTAAAAATTTTCGCCTGCTGCGCTTTTACACATTGTTATATTTACAATTTTAGTTTAATTTTAAGTAAAAAAATGCATTTTCCAGTGTAATTTTCCTAAAAATTTTCGCCAACGGCGCTATGATCCCCTTGATATTTTGGATTTTAGTTTAATTTGACTCATAAATTACATTTTTATTGTAATTTTCTCAAAAATTTTCAGCGCATTTAAACATTTTTTTTTTAAATAAAAAATGTATGAAATAAACAACTTAAAATCTGAGTACCCCCCCTAGATTTAAGGTCAAATCCGCGCTTTTAGTTTCTTCTTCTTCTTCCTCATAAAAGCTATCGAAACCGCCCCCCCCCCTTTTCAAATGGCTGGGCCCGCCACTGATTTAGAATTTTGTCCCAGTTCTGGTTGACATTATTTTGACAGAAATGTTGACAACGGTTCTAAAATGACGTCACATGTAACCTTATAAAGAAATCTTTGATTTTACTCAAAAGAAAGAATATCTAAAATTTTGGAATATTTTAAAAGTTATGTTGACAACCAAAGTACCAAACCAACCTCCCAGGTTGGATTTAAAATTTCATAACCGGGTTGCAACTGTGACGTCATTGTTTTAAATCGAAAGGACCGGTTCTGGTTCAACCAGAACCAGGACTAAATGTAAATCGAAAATCCTTAAAGTCGTTGGCGTTGTGTTGGCTGGTAAATTTTTTGGTTAGAATTTTTTGTTTTTAATTTTAGAAGACAGTGCCTTACATGGTCAAAATGGTTCAAGACTCGTCGCGTTGTCTTGCTCTTTAGAAGATTTTTATTCTGACGGGACATTGATTTTTTATTAAAGGAGCCCTAATAATCGACGACATTTAAAAAGTGGAAGAAAACACATAACAAAGGGAATAAAATAAGCCCACAAATGAGTTTTGTGTTTTGATTTTGGCTTGATTTAAATAAATCACTATATTTTTTTTGTGTTTTGTAATAAAGTAAATCCATATCCTGTAAATATTAGACCTTTATCTTAACTAAGTATAACTCGTCCTAACTAATTCTATATGGAAAAGATAGCTACATTAAAAACAACAAGTCAAAAACAGCTAGTCATATCTTTATTTCTGAAACCTACAATACACAAACAAGCACTACAAGTTGCATATCCACTCGTCTCTATTACAACTACGTTTACATTTGAACGCATAAATCTTTTGGATTGCAATTTCGAGGGCAAAAGGACAAAAAAAATCATAATTACACAAGCAAAAAACCATAATTACAAAAAAAAGTACATCCATTATTGTGTTTTTAGATAAAAATCTATTTTAACTTGCTGAAACTACATATAGTATTTTTAAACCTTTTCACTAAATTTACAACGTTTGGTGTTGGTTTGGTGGAATGACGTCAAAATTTTTACCACAACGTTGCGGAACAAAACTCAAAAACTTTTTGCGCGCGAGTTTCTGGACATTTTCTCCCATAAGAAGAAAGATCCTGGGAACTGATTTTTGACTATTTTTCAGGAGAAACAATATTAATGAATATATTTGCCGTTCTGTTTAAACTAAATATATTCCTTATTTCCTTGTAGATTTAGGTTTTTCAGTATGGACCCTTAGATGTTGATAAAAATTTGAGGATAAAAAAGGGTGGATTTATAGGTGTTTTGCGATTTGGAATTTGGTTTTTGGAAATAAATCCCTACCATACTTTCGAAAAAGCCACACGAAATTTTTTTATAAATTGTAACTGCATGTGTACTGGCCACAATATTGTGTAACAAAATTATATTTTATTGTATATTTTATACACAATGGTTTATAAAAAGTCTATACAATTTTTAGTTACAAAACTCAATTCAAAAAATTACACCTCCTTTCCTAAGTCCCACATTTTACTAGGAATAAACTTAGGAAAGTTAATTGTATTCCGTGCAATGTTTGCCTTGCCGTTTAAATTTTGAAAAATCAGCATAACACTTGGCTGAGTTTTTAGGATTTTACAAATTAGAAAAACTGAACTTATTCGGAATATGACAGGGACAACATAATAAGAAACGTTGCTATATTTACCCCATTAAAACCTGAGTAAATTAGTTGCTATAGGTTTATTTCCTACAAATTTCTTACATTTTGGAACTTTCAATACCAATCGAAAGAGAACATTAAAGGCTTTAAAAAAATGATACGAAGCAAAAAGTAGTAACTGACTTCTAAGTTTTTCTTTTTCACGGGAGTTTTGTAGGTCGTTATTAAGGGGTAACGTTTTTTTTAACCAATTTTTTCTTGTTTTTTACATTCTTATGCCATGATTTTGCTTACATTTTAAAGCTTTCTTTCCAAACTTTCGATTTCTAGAATAACTTTTTTAAAGTACTTTCTGTTTTTTAGCGTTCAATAAAATTACTGCCAAAAAATATTTTTTCCCTGTTAAAATGAAAAATATTTAGAGAGACAAAGTAGAATTTTAAACCTAGATGGAGATAATTTAGTAAAGTGCAAAATATTTTAGAGAAGGATGGAGATCTGTTATAATTGGTCAAGTTATTTTAGGAAGATTTTGTTTTTAAATAAATTTGAATGATATCCTCTTTATACTAAAAAGAAGAAGGTTTAATTATGCATAATTTTGCTAAAATAAATAAATAATATATTTAATAATTATATATTTTATGATAATAAGGTAAATAAAGAATTCCAGGAAAAATTGGTTTAGTGATACACACACATTGCATATTATTTTTATTTTTATTTTTCAAAAAATTCTTAAAATTTTATAATTTTTAATGCTCAAAGTGTATATTAAGTCCTAAAATAGTATACTGACTTCTTTTTTTTAAGTATCAAGTTCTTAAACTCTTTAAAATGAACGAAAAACATGCCCATACCTTAAATATTTTAACACCTCTAAAAATATTTTAACAGGTATTTAACTAAATTATTTTAAGGTTCATCATGGCTCTACCATTACAGCGGACCCATACTTCATTTGAAATTCAATCAGATCACCTTTTTGACAATGACAATGACAGCTCCATTTAGTTTGTGTGTTTTTCAAATTTTCCCGGAGAATTTGGAATATGAACAGTACAGTTGATTTTTGATCGGATCGGAAAAATTTTTGACAATTTTGAATATGGTCCGAAAAATTTGAAATCTACTCTATCCCATTCATTTGTGATCAATTTAAAAATAATATCAGCAAAGGGCGCCATTTTCTGATTCACACCTTGCGGCAGGGCTGGTTAAAATTGTGCTAAAGTAGGCGTAGATTACTCCAATTATCTTTGTTTGTATTTAATTCTTATACATTTTGTCCTGCTCACTTTTTCGTTACCATACCAGTACGCAAATAATAAATCTGTAAAACGGAAAGGCCTTAGCCTTTATAAAATAGGCAAAGTAAAATTTATGTCACTATCATGTTTGTACAGACGTTAAAAGGTATATAAGACAAAATAATTAGTGGCAACGTGTTTCTAGGTATTTGTGTCCTGATTTGTGTCCAATTAGAATTTATAACTTCCTTTTGTAACGTGAGCAAATCAAAATCCTACATGAATATTTTATAATAGGATATATGTTAGAAAGGAGATTTTATCGAAAAAAAATTAACAAAACGGCAACTTGATAGTTTGGTATTAGAATAGTAAACTTCACCCTTTTATTTGACATTATGTCGATTTGGTGACTGTTGGAACAACATCTAATTTTTCATTGTATTGCGACCAGCAGGTAAAAAAACTAAAATAGAGGAACAGTTTCTTATTGACTTTTAGACAAGCCTTATTATAGCTGTAATGAATATTATCAAGATCCAATTATTTTATGACTGAGTATTACTTTATACTAAGTATTTAGGTTTTTTATTTTTTTTTCGTTTTTTATCTGTTTTTTTTATTTTTTGTTTTTAATTGTTTTATTTTTTAGGCATTTTTTTGTGTTTTTTATTATGTTATATTTTCCTTTTTTTTTTTAAATTGTACCTTCATTCCAAAGTTTTTGATTCTATAATTCAATAAATTTATTTGATCTGTTTTAGGGGTTTATATTTTTTACCCTCTCGGGTGTCAAAATTATTTAAACGCAATATCTTTTTTTAAAGTTTTGTTTAGTTGGTATTTTTGAGCTTAAACTTTTACTAGATACCGGATGACTGTATCTTTTTATGCATCTTTTTTATCAACTTTTTAAGAGTTTTAAATTTTACACTGTGAGAGTAACTTAATTAGAATTAAAAGTACTTATTATTAATATTATTATTTTGACATTTATATGTGTTGTATTTTATAGTTTAAATTTAAGTGTGCTTTACAAGCCTGTTTTGTACTTATAATGGAATCATCTGAGATTTATGGGATTGTACCTGGCTTGTGACAGTCCATTAGATTTTGAGGGTCTGATCGTAATGAAATTTAAAGAAAATGAGAGAAAAAAAAGAGCGTTAAACTTAAAATTTGACAAAATTGGCGTAAAACTTGTTTACTGAAATGTTTGGTTTATTTAAGAAGGTAGGGTTCCTCTCCAAAGGTCAGCGAGCGTTCAGTTTTTATTTAATCTTCGACAAAAGTATATGAATTAAAAATTTGAACTTTCGAAGAAGTGTGTGTATGGATATTTTTTCTCATAGGGACCTCTGCAAATTTAGGAATAAAAAGAGATACAAAAATCTGAATAGTTTAGTTAAATACTTGTTAAATTATTTTTAGATGTGCTAAAATACACTTATAGTAGGACACGTGTTTTGGTAAATTTAAAAACTGTAAAGAACTTAGATTGAAAGAAATTAATACACGTTATATCTCACACACTTTATGCTTTAAAAAATTACAATTTTTATAAAAATGGCAAAATAGAAATCATATGCATGACACCACTCAAGATGACAGACTGATGACATAACAGAAATTTTTATCAAACAATTTCCTGAAATTATTTTCATCTTTCTCTAAAATACTTTTTTATAGCCTGCTGTCTCTCTTCAACAACCTTAAATATTTTTGCACTTCACTAAATTATCTCTCCATCTAACTCTAAAATTCTGCCTCCTCTCTCTAAATATTTTTAATTTTAACAGAGAAAAATTTTTTTTTGGCAGTATTTTTTTTGAACGCTAAAAAAACAGTGAAAACTTGAAAAATTTGAGGGTTTTATTTTAGAAATCGAAAGTTTGGAAAGAAAGCTTTAAAATGTGATCAAAATCATGGCATAAAAATATGAAAAACATAATAAAAATAGCTTAAACAAAAACGTTATCCTTTAAATTATGCTAAAATATTTTAAGCTTTAAATTACCATGATGGCTTTACCATCAGTTTAATTATTAGGTAATTCTTTTCGAAATTTATCAAATTTTACCAAAAAACCTATTTGAATTTGGATTTCTAACGCATTTTTTCTGGACTCAACATGTTTCAACGTCCCTCTAAATCCGAATTTTTGCCTCTTTAGTTTTTCAAAAATTATAGCTAACTGCTCGCAAACGTAATCAGGCCACCAGTACGTCAAATCCGAGACGGTCTAGTGATGGACAAATGGTACCCGTCCATAAATCCCCGGTAAACGAGCTACGGAACCACTGCGGCACCACCAAACCACAGAATTGCTGTGAGAGTGGGTAGAGGGCGTTTTTGCATTACCGTCTGTGTAATAGTTTTTATAAGTCCTATAGATTCTATTCTATTCCAGTGACTTCTATAATCTAACAGGTTCATAATATTTTATAGGTTTCTATGATAAATTTACTATTTCTTTATAATCTTACTTACAACATGGCCAACGCCTATAAAAAGTATGAAAAAACTTCGTTTTTTTGACCAACTGAAAACTAATTAAAACAGCTATACTTAGTATTCTTACTTAGCTAGTTATATATACTATCGTAAATACTTCCCCAAGAAAATATTTTTTTGACTCTTATAAAATATTATAAACAAAGCCTCACAAAATCTCATAGAAACTTTTCAATGTAATAAGATATTACCTAACCTTATAAAATATTATAGAACACCATAATCACATCATCTTTCGTACATACTTTTAGAAAATAAATATTTTTTGGCTTATGAAATCTTACTGTTTTATGTGTTATTTGTTATAATCTTTTATGAGGTTTTTTGTAGTAGGGATACGTAAGTTGTGTTATTTTTTTTTATTTAACTGAAAAAAAGCAAACTTTAAAGTTAACGACAGTTTTCACTTTTAAAAAAAATGAGGTTAGGTTGCTGATTATCAAGTAATTATGATCCAAATGGTAGCACAAAAAATATCAACGCTTGCGTAAGTAGGAGGAGTTATCTATATGAGCTTTGTGAGCTTTTTGACTGTCTGGTAGTATTAAAAATATGTTCTGCTGTGAGGATATTTGCCCAGTTACCTAGATTGCCTAGAGTCTGTGTTACATTATTATACCATGACTAGGAGTCATTTATTATCACTCCAACTTGAAGAAAAATGTAATATCCTGACAGTGGCTTTCACTAAAGCTTCAACTGGCATAAGTAGAAGACAAAGTATTAAGGCTAAGTCAAGTTTTGTAGTACTTTTTAGTTTCTTGGATCGTATATATATTTAAATTGCGATCTTTAAAATCTCAGTAGATACCTGAGCACAATAGGCCCATGTAACGCGTATTTTATCCATCTCTCTATATCTCTGCATGCTTGTTCTTTCATAAGATGCATCGAGGTTGTGGTCTAACGGAAAAAGCGTCCGAGAAAAATTCTATTTTGTGCTAGAAGTACGATTGATTTCTGGGAAAATCGAGTTGACTGCTGGGTTCAGGCCGTTCAGGACAATCATTCAGGCGTTAAAACTGTGACAAATTCTTGGGAAATCTTTCCTTTTTTTTAAATTGCAATATTGTAAGCCCTAAATACCAAATTTTTAAGGATTATCTCCTAAAGCAATGAAGCTAATTAAATCAGTGGCGTACGCAAAGGCAATATTATCATTATAAATTAAATAATCTATACATATAAAAACACCTCTGGAGAGAGAATATTTCTGCACATTGAATATTTTTTAAAATTTTTTGGTTTTAGCTTTTGACCAAACCCTATAGATATCGAAAATCCAATTTTTGGAATTTTTATTTGTTTGTTTGTCTGCTTGTCTTGTTTGTTCCAGTATCACGGAAAAACTACTAAACGGATTTGGATGGGAGTCATGTGCAGGACATAGGCTTTATTTCATCGAAATCGGTTACCGGGAACACAAGTTATGATCATTTAAAACAAGAAAAACGGATAAAATAGCGGAATCCTCAGCTGGTATAAAATAATTCATATATTTGGGTCCAAGTTCTTTGTTTTAAGTTTAAAAGCTTAATTCAACTAATTTTTACATTTATACAATAACTACTATAAACTACTATCATTATTATTGAACCGTATTGTAATTCTGGCTTAATTTTGATAAAAAAAAACAAACCCAATAAATGCCAACAACTGTGTGGGTCGCCATATCGATTTTTAAAAACACTATGATTAAAATGTTTGTAATAGAGCAGATTCATGATCAAACTTTTTTATTATTGGCATTTTCTTTTTAAAAATGTAAATGGGGTTTTGGCGGAAAACATATTTCGTAAACTTAATCTTGGGTTGTAAGGTTCTCCCAAAGTTTTTACTTAACTCTCACGTAATATAGATGTAATATTTATGTAAAAGGTATGTCAGTTTATTTACATCACATTTATGTAAGAATGAGGTGGGATCTGCGCATCGCATTATGCAGTCTTTTCGCACATTACTGTGACCCAAATTTGACCTTATTAATAAATATTATGACCTCTATGTGACCTTAAATTTACATAACAATGTAGACCTATTATGTAAAATTTAAGTAGTTTTTACCTAACTCTTACGTAACATGCATGTAATATTTATGTAAAAGGTATGTCATTTAATTTACATCACATTTATGAAACAATTGGGTGGGCTTTGCGCATGGCATTATGCAGAGTTTTCGCACCTTAATGTGAATTAAATTTTACCTTATTGTGACCTCTGAGTGACTTTTAATTTACGTAACAAGATAAATCTGTTATGTAAATTTTATGTAATTTCTACATAACAGTGTCTACTGAGAGACTTACTATACTATTGTTGTTTTTTAGTTCTGTAACCTCGAAAACCTACTAAAAATCGAAGAATGTATATAACAAAATTCTTAAAAATTAAAAACTGACGCAAAAATTATAAAAAGGAATTATTTTAATAAAGTTTAAGTATTTTTTTTACAAAGAGCAAATAAGATGCAGGTCCGGATTTAGGATTTTATTTAATAATTATCTTTCGGTACATAATATTACAGCATCATTTCAGGCATATTTTAGTAAAGTAAAGAGACGAGAAATCATTTTTTATTTTTTTTTCTTTTTAAAAATAAAAATTTGATTTGTTTTTGAAAATCTGTTACTTTTTAAATTGCCCTTACACTTCTTCAGGCATCCTAATGAATGATCACGTCAACGTATTCATCATTCTGGGGTGCGATCAGCAGATAATCTCCAGAGCATTCTTTTGGAATCGGCTCCTTTTTTTTTCTTTGTGCAAAAAGGTACTTAAACTTTACAAAGATTAATCCTTTTTCATAATTTGCGGTACAATATGAAGATGTGTGTGTAAATGAAGCTGTAAAGTTATGTAGGTATCGAAAGATACAAAATAAATAAAATCATAAATCCGTACCTGTATTTTTTTAAAATTTTTGTAAGGGAATATTTAAGCTTTATTAAAATAACCCCTTTTTTAATTTTGGTGTCAATCTGATGATTTATTTGTATTTAAATATATATGTTACAGAAAGGCACACATTTTTAAAAAAAATTTCTTTAGTAATTAGTAGCAATACTAGCCTTTTTGTAGCTAGTAAGTTACCGGGTATTGTTTTTAAGTGAGATTTTAAAATGAGAAAAAAACTAAATGCGGACCTGAAAACTCCAAATTTTTAAAAACATGTTTATTGATCTTCGGGAGTGTAATTAGCGTGCAAAATTTCATAATTTTTGTTTGCTTAGTTTTTGAGATATTAAAATGAACAGTTTTCGCATATTTTGATAAATCACCCTCTATATCCGTTAAAAACGCCACCAGGTAAAATGTAATACCAGATATAGAATGGGCTTAGTTCATAGTACCAATGGTTTGACTATAACTAGTAAGCAAGTAAGTATGCTAAGTATAGCTTTTTAAACTACTTTTCAGGTAGTCTAAAAAAACGGAGTTTTTATGTGATTTGTCTGTTTGAAAGGCCTTAGTCATGTAGTAAGTAAGTAAGTAAGAAAACTTGTAATAAAATACCCTGAAAATCCTATAAATATTGTGGATATATTCAAACCCATAGTATACATTTTTTAAAGATGGACACGGCACATAAAGCAACTAAAATTTTGGGACTTTGTCTGACTTGCGTTTTTACCAAACTATGCATATTATTAAAAAAACAAGATGTTAGTAGAAACCTTAACAATTTTAATATCCGGCCTGATCATAAAATCTCCCAAAAGTGTAATAAAAAATGTGCTTATACAAACCCATAATAAATTAAAATTAAAAATAGCTTTTTCTAAATTCGCTTCCACCAAATTTGATAATTTGCAAGTTGTTAAAATTTTAAGTTCGTTGTTTTAACAATTTGCGCACAGACCCCGTTATTGTGCCTTACCATAATCTTCTGTTAGTATTGCTTAACCCAAAGCCCGAATTAAAAACAGTTAGAAATTTCTTAGAACCTTATTATTAAATAAACCACTTACAATTTTTTTTGTTTCTTTAGATTAATTTAGATTATTTTTCGTATTCTATCGGTAGGCATATCTTTAAAGTCTGATCTTAATTCAATTATAAGTGGCACTACTTAAGTTTAAATTATGCTTTACAAAAAAAATTGACAGATTGACAGGACATGCGTTGAATAGATATTTACCTTAGTAGACCGGGGACGTGAATTTACACAGGTCGACGTAGGAAGTTTACTGACACCTGCGGGGACCTGTAACTGCAAAGTCAAATAACACTGGTCTGTATGACTATATGACCTTCATATTCCCCCATCACCCTCTGTTGTCGTGGGGGATTATTTTGGCCTCTTTTTTTCAAAGGTATCGAGGGAAGAAAATCATGCATAAGACCGTCCAATCCACTCCTTCGACAGGGTCTCATGCCTCTGTCAGGAAAGCCCGGGTAAGATTGGACTGGAAAAGAGCAAGCATGTTGGCGGAGTACTGCAGATGGTCTTTGGGACGAGAGAGTTGTACTTCAATTTATAAAAGGAAAGCAAGCCCCAAATGGTAGAGCCATGACGAACCTTAAAATAATCTAGTTATGTTTTTAGAGGTGTTAAAATATTTAAGGTATTTTTTTAATTTAATTTTAAAGAGTTTAAGAACTTAATACTTTAAAAAAAGGAGTTAATATACTAGTTTAAAGCTTAATATATACTTTGAGCATTAAAAAATGTTACGCTGTTGCCACAATTTTTCTTGGAATTCTTTATTTATCTTATTATTCTAAAATACATCATTAATAAATACATATTTATTTAGTTTGGCATTTTCTGGCAAAATCATTTATAAAAACCTTCTTTTTATATATTTTAAGCATTAAAAGGATATCATTAAAATGTATTTAAAAACAAAATCCCTAAAATAATTTTGTTTAGCAGCGCTAATTTTTTTATTCTAGGCGACCAATTATAATAGATCCTCATCCTTCTCTAAAATACTTTGTTTGCACTTCATTAAATTATCTCCATCGACCTCTAAAATTCTGCCCTCTCTTTAAATATTTTTTATTTTGACAGAAAAAAAAATGTTTTTTGGCAGTGCTTTTTTTGAATGCTAAAAAAACAGTAAATACTAGAAAATAGTGAGTTTTATTCTACAAATCAAAAGTTTGGAAACAAAGCTTTAAAATGTGAGGAAAATCATGGCATAAAAATGTGAAACATAGAAAAAAACGGTTAAACGAAAACGAATTTTTCATGACTCCCATAAATGTAAATATCGTTTTATTTATTATAGTTTACAGCCAAAAAAATTGTTTTAAACCCTTCAAATTAAATTCATGTCTATAAAATTTTGTTTAGTATCAAAAAATGATCAAAATGGAGAGAAGGGCTCCCCCAAAAATGGTGGGTGGTAGAAGAAAAGGAGAGCTATATTATGATTCAGGATGTCATTTTACATAAGAATTAGCAGAAAAGATGTCAGACCAGTGTAGTTAGCAGGACATGAAGCCAAACCTACCTCAAACTATTAAAAAATTATGTTAATAAGGCTTTTTGGATTTTTTGGCGACAGATAAAACGTGACTCGCAAAGTTTTTATTTTTTCTTTCTAAATTCAACTTTTTTATCAAATCTAAGTCGGTTTTTGTCCTAATCTAAGCTTAGCAGGGGCTCATCGGAATCCAATGGTCAAATTCTCTCGTTTTGTAGAAAAAAAGATCTCCATCCACATTCAGGTAGTTTTTGACTTGTTTTTAGTGTTCTAAAACAAATAATTTTAAATTTTTGCTACATACCTATCAAAATTGCGATTTTGTCTCGTTTTTAAAGTTGGCCCATACTGGACAGGCTATAGCAGTTGCTTTCGCAATTGCCTTTTCTATGCAAAGTAGGGCAATGAAATTTTAGTTGTATACTTTTTACGGAGCTTTACGACTTTCAGCTATTTAATTAGTTAATTACCAGGGAGCTATAGCTTTTTATATACTGAAAGAAATTCATCTAGAGCGACCAATATTTTCTCAAACTATCACGACAATAAAGAGTAATATAAGGTCGAATTCGTGACAAGACCTTGGCGATTTATGAACTAAAAAACTGTATCAAATTGGCGCTCTTAGAAATGGCTGTTGTTTTTTACTCTGATTTTTATTTTTTATTGTCTTCTTATTTCTTTCAGTCGTGGCTTTAGGACACAACAACAATCAGAAGAGGTATAATAGTAAATCAAAATTAAGATAGGTATGCACTCACTTTTAGGTGGACTCCCCCCAATTAGCACAAGTTGTTACAAAACATTTTGTTCGCCAAATTCTGCATCTGTATAATTTTGACTGTTGTTTCAGTGGCGCACCCAGTAATTGACTTTGGGTGAAAGGGGGGGGGGTTAGGGAAAAATAATAAAAAAAAACACAGCCATCTTCCGTTTGTTCATTAATTTAGTGTTTAGGTCTAAGGCGCAATTACACAGACGAACATGCTCAAATAAAAGCTCGTGCAAAAGATCTAAAATTTTTTGCGTGAACATTTTTGTGAGCTTTTCTTTGAACATTTTGTTCGGGTAAATTTTGGAGAAAATTATTGCTATCTGTTTTTGAAACATATTTTTAAAGATGAGAATAAATAAAATTTTACATCAGTGATCAGTGATCTCAATTCTTTAAAAAAATGGAACACCAACTTTTATTTTAAATTTTTCTAAAAAAAGCCGACGGCAAGCGAAACATTATTCTTGGCTATCAGTTTTGTCACATGGATTAGGGTTACTTATAATATTTTTTTCTTAGGGTTTTTCCCGGATTTTTTTGCCCGTAGGTTTTTTGGGATTTTCTTGCGAGTTTTTTTTATTTCCAAGGGTTTTTTCCTAAATTCAAAAAACAACCCAGGAAAATTTTTCTTTTCCAAAATAATTTTCAGTTTTTCAAATATCGGCAAAAAACTTTATGAGGACTGGTGGGGAGGGGATTTTTTTTTAAACATATTTTTGTAACTTTACTTTACCCTTAGCTTTGATTGTTTTTTTTAATTACTCACACCAGATTTACCTAGTTAGTTTAAGGCCCCAAGGGTTGCTTAAAAAAGCAAAAGGTTCATGAAAATGCTGAAGATACATATTTACTGTCAATTTAGTGTGATAATCAAGGTCGATTACTGACACTGAACAAACAATATGCAAAGGAGCAACATTCCGATTCAGAAGTCCAGTCTATTACTGCTAAATTATATTTTTTTAGGCATTGGTCGGTATGGTAGGATTGTAAAAGTGGGTAATAAACGGGTATTATTTAGATCGAACGTGCTTTTGTTCATATATTTGAGATTTAATAAAATGTATATGGGTTTTTTAATTTGACTTAATTGTTATTGTATTGTGTTTTAAACTAGGAAGTAAAATAAAGAGATATTCTTTTAAACGTAAATTTTTATCATTACATTTTACAGGCAACAGCAATAAATAAGTGCCATTATTATTTTTTTATTCTCGTTTTTCTACAATCCCAAAAAAGTTACAAGTATACTGGCATATCCCCTATAAAAATCAGGTCAATCGAAGTTGCTTATAGGGTAAAATGTGAATTTCTACATCAAATTGTTTTTCCGTCGGAAAGCACTTAATTAAAAATACCTTGTTTTAAAACTTAGTCTTTCTATTTTCAGTTAAGTTCAATGAATTTCCATAAAACTATAAAATTTAAATTTGTAAGAAATTTCTATACCAACATTTCTCCAAACAAATTTTGCTTAACATTCTCTTCAAAATTTACGTGTGTTTTTTTGTATGAGATTTTGCTCGAACATTTCTTTGAGCATTGTGCTCAAGAGGCTCGTGTAAATGTTTGTCGGCATTTCCACATCAAAGGAAAGTTTGTCTGTGTAAATGCGCCCTAAGCTTTTGTATTATTTAGTAGTGTATGTTATACCAAAAAATTTATTTTCGTTTTTATGTTTATTTGAATTGTTTTGGTTTCAATATAGTGTTTTCGTTAGTATTTTTTTTGAAATTAGGTATGCCCCCCTCCCAGAAAAATGTAAAATGACTTACTAAATAAAAGCCTGGACACCAAATTCAATGATCGGTAAATCTTGCCTTCTAAGCGTTTCTATATCATTAAATTTGAGAGAGAAATGCGTAGTTCAAGGGTTGTAATATAAATCGCAGTAGGTACTGTTGCGGTGATCGGCCGAGGTCATTTGGCGGATTTACTGGCGTTTTATCGTTATTACCGACATGCGGGCAGTGACCTTAAATAAAAATATGATATTTCAAAGTGCCACCCCATAAAGCTAGAAACACACGATGCATCTTTTTCATGCATCAAATTTTCTAATAACAGGTTAAAAGGAGACATAATTAGCTTGGGTCTTCGTTTATCTTATGAAAACTAAATTAGATGCATGGAAAAGTTGCATCGTGTGTTCCTAGCTTAACGCACTCAAGCATCTACCCAAATTTTATAGGAGGTAAAAAAACTATACTGTTTTCTTAAACTATAGGCGCATTTACACAGACAAACTTTCCTTTGATGTTGAAATGCCGACAAACATTTACACGAGCCTCTTGAGCAAAATGTTCAGAAAAAAATTCGAGAAAAATCTCGTACAAAAAGACTCACGGAAATTTTGAAGAGAATGTTAAGCAAAATTTGTTTGAAGAAATGTTGGGATAGAAATTTCTTACAAATTTAAATTTTATAGTTTTATTGTAATTCATTGAACTTAACTGAAAATAGAAAGACTAAGTTTTAAAACAAGGTATTTTTAATTAAGTGCTTTCCGACGGAAAAACGATTTGATGTCGAAATTCACATTTTACCTCATAAGCAACATCGATTGACCTGATTTTTATAGGGGATATGCCAGTATACTTGTAACTTTTTTGGGGTTGTAAAAAAACGAGAATAAAAAATAATAATTGGCACTTATTTATTGCTGTTGCCTGTAAAATGTAATGATAAAAATTTACTTTTAAAAGAATATCTCTTTATTTTACTTCCTAGTTTAAAACACAATACAATAATAATTAAGTCAAATTAAAAAACCCATATACATTTTATTAAATCTCAAATATATGAACAAAAGCATATTCGGTCTAAATAATACCCGTTTACAACCCTACAATACCGACCCTTGTCTAAAAAAATATAATTTAACAGTAATAGACTAGACTTCCGAATCGGAATTTTGCTCCTTTGCATATTGTTTGTTCAGTGTCAGTAATCGACCTTGATTATAACATTAAATTGACAGTAAATATCTATCTTCAGCATTTTCATAAACCTTTTGCTTTTTTAAGCAACCGTTGGGGCCTTAAACTAACTAGGTAAATCTGGTGTGAGGAATTAAAAAAAAAACAATCAAAGCCAAGGGAAAAGTAAAGTTACAAAAATATGTTTTAAAAAAAATCCCCTCCCCACCACTCCTCATAAACGTGAGGCGCGGATTACCGCTTAAAAGTGCAATTTTTGAGTTTTTTGCCGATATTTGAAAAACTCAAAATTTTTGTGGAAAAGAAAAATTTTCCTGGGTTGTTTTTTGAATTTAGGAAAAAAACCCTTGGAAATAAAAAAAAACTCGCAAGAAAATCCCAAAAAAAAACCCCAGGCAAAAAAATCCGGGAACAACCCTAAGACAAAATATATTATAAGTAACCCTAATCCATGTGACAAAACTGATAGCCAAGAATAATGTTTCGCTTGTCGTCGGCTTTTTTTCACAAAAATTTAAAATAAAAGTTGGTGTTCCATTTTTTTAAAGAATTGAGATCACTGATCACTGATGTAAAATTTTATTTATTCTCATCTTTAAAACTATGTTTCCAAAACAGATAGCAATAATTTGCTCAAAAATTTACCCGAACAAAATGTTCAAAGAAAAGCTCACAAAAATGTTCACGCAAAAAATTTTAGATCTTTTGCACGAGCTTTTGTTTGAGCATGTTCGTCTGTGTAATTGCGCCTTAAGATTGGTACCCTTCGGTCATATAATTCTTATGATAAACAGCTTTTTTGGTCACGAATTCCAGAAAAGCTTTAATAATTTTTCCCTTTCGCTTAGTTCTTCTTTTCCCTATTAATCTTAAGATACGGTCGTTGGGTCGGAACTGAGCCATTCTGGTATAATTGCAATGGGATGAAATTTTTTGCTATTTATTTACTAGTATTGCACGAAAATGACAACAATTAGCTCAATGGGAAATTATAGTCAGTTAACTTTTATACGTCGCCGTGAATCACTGAAACCTATCAAAATTTATTAACTCTAGGCTTTAGTTAAAGTTTGGGTTCCTTGTCAAGTCCTGCCTTTTTAATTATACTTCTTAGGTATTTGTAACTTAAAGTTAAATTTTGATTAAATAAAAAATATCAAGTCTTACAAAGTTAAGATTTTATATAGTAATCCTTTTGACTACGGGAAAAATAAGTATTTTCTTAAAGTTTTAAAAGTAATCACAAAAATCGCAAAAAAATACCCACCTTTTCCGCACCCCTGTAGTTGAAGATAACGTCATATTTTCTAAATCAGACAACCCTAGGCCTCACTGTGGACTGATCTTCAGGCTGAACTGAGAAACACCGTGCTTATCTATAGTACACAAGTGCGAGTGAGCAAAAGATTATTTTTGTCTGATTCAGAAAAGAATAAGCTATAAAATAATAGTAGTTTTAACAACTAGTCGCTAAAATACAGCTTTTTTTTTACAAGCGTTGGTTTAAGTAACGAGCGCAGTGAGGTATTTAAAAACGCAAGTAAAAAAAACATAGTTTAGCCGCGAGTTGTTAACACTATTTTTTTTTAATCCCTTTATCAAAAAATCCGAACAGGAAAATACTTTTAAAAATTTCGAACGAAGAGCACTTCTCGCAACACACCATCTTTACACTATAAATCAAGGCGGCTGGTAGTAGTAGTAGTAGACAAGGGGCGGCGCGAAGCCTGCAGGCGGCTGATAAATGAAATAACAATGCGGTTTTCATAGCGATATGCCGTTTTACTTGGTGACATTCATTATTGCGACATTTTAATCTTTGACAGTTAAAAATTTTCGTAAATACTTGGTGAAAACCGACGGAAATAACTTATGTTTTAGGCAAGAATAATTAGATTTTTTCAATATTAGTATATTCCGCTATTTCTCTTTAATTTTTTGCATTTTTTTTTGCATCGGTAACCAAAAAAGTCATACTTTAGTTATCTGCAGACAGTTACTAAAATCATGTTTTTGATGAAGGTATAAAAAAACAATTTTTTGAATTTGCATCCGTTCCCTCTTTGCCAACATTTTGGGGCAAAAATGCTTTGCCACCATTTTTGGATGCCTATCAGCTGACTTTAATAATTTGATCCTGCAGAGCCTACATCGGCTCTTTTTTGCAAGGTCCATCTCTTTTAGATGGTACCTTTTCGACTACGCTATTTTTTTTTCAGTTAATCCAACCATTGACCGCTGCTTCAAAGTCTCCTCTATAAGCCCTAAATCTGTATTCAGCATTTGAAAAAACCAAATCAGATTTAAAAAATAGTTTTGTTGGTATTGAAAATCCTCCTAACTGAGGCTAATAATAAAAAGGGTACTCGCAAAGCAATTATGAAAGACAAAAAACTAGACATTCCGGTTGTATAACCGAAATATAACTGAACAAATCAAAACACAATCAGTGGGATTTACTAAGATCTAAAATAGTACTCCCCATAGGTTTAAATATATTTACACCTGTGGGGTGTACTAAATTTTAAAACCAATTTTCAAAAAACACTTACCCATATAGAAAACACACAAAGTTATTCATCATTTTGTATTGTTGTTGCAAAATACCACTGAATAACTGCTTTTTTTCTCAAAATATACCATATTTTAGGAGAAAATGCCCTAAAACTATTTTTTTTTGACAGGTTTCAAAATGGCAAATGGTGAATACGCTAAAAATTTGCCACATAATAGCTTCATTATATGTGTTTGAGGTTATAAAGTTGGTGATTTTTTAGACCACCTCTGGGAGGTGGTTTAAATTTATAACCCCCAGAAAGGATTGTTTTGTGGCAATTGGTAATGAGTTCATTTACAATTTCCCTAAGTAACCGTTTTTACAAGGATTAATTTACCTTATTTAATATCCCAAGTTGTTCATTAACCAATAAATACCTCCAATTTTGTCCAGAAAAAACGCCAAACAAACATAAGTGCAGGTCTCTGATGGTTATGCACGAAAAATATACCAAACAAAAACAACTATATTAATTTATTTACAAACTGAAATTAAAACACTGACGTTACCGAACTCGCTGTTTGTGATTTGAACGCTGCTAATATTTTGAAACTGACATTTCAACAGTGACAGAAATGTAAACCAAACTTGCATTTAAGTTTTTTTATACATTTCATAAACAAAAACACCTTTTAAATAAATACAAAATTAATGTATATCTTATTTTATTATTACACATCTAAATCGTTGTGTGACATCAAGTATTAATTGGAAAAATTAATTAACAAGGGTAAATTTTAATTAGAGTGACATATAACTCCCATTTTAATTTTTTATAAACAGTGTTTACTATTTACATCCCGCGTGGGTTTAAATTTTCTAATTTTCTTTTCTTCTAAATTGAAACTTTCTTCTTAAATCCAACAACAGATTGTGTTAAGATGATTATTCAATGTCCAAAACTCCAGGAGTGTTGGTTTAAAATGCTTAAAACCAAAAATTTCACTTAAACTTAGGACCGTTCTAAAATAGACTAAACCCTTTTAGTAAATCCCACCGTATATTTTCAGCAAAAACACGCAAAAAACGAAAACACTCTATTTTGACTAAAAAATTAACGGAGTAACATCCTAGTAACTTTTGGTTTGGTTCAAACAAGTGTGTGGCTAATGAAAAAAGCAGGCAAATATATATCATGTTTACAGGGGGAGTTGAAACCCATCTAAAAATGATATAACTTTACTTTTTCTATTAATAGAAAATTAATAAAACAAAATTTTAATATAGTACCGAAAATCATGGTAAAAAATACCATTTACTGATTGTGGAAAAGACACATAAAAAATAATGAAAAGTCGATTCGATTGATATTACTACTTTATTTTAGACTCATAACTGTCACCTTCATAATTCGGTCATTTTTGTGAAACTTCTCAGGGTCTATTGTCATTTCACCTTTATTTCTACTTCCGTGCCTAAAATATGTTCCGTTCAACAATAATTGTGAACTAAAAAACTCTGCGTTTACCCACACCAACTTTTAAATTGGTTTCTTTGTAGCCTTAAAGACGAGGGTCATGAGTATGTCTTTAGACGGTGCAGTGACATCTTTATACCGCCATGTACCTCATTAAACATCCTCTAAGCTCTGCGACTAGAAACAAAAGGTGAAACCCGGTGGCACTGCAAGTTCAATGCAAAATCGCCATGCGGTAGGTCTAAAACAGTGACATAGTATTTAGCACTGCGAACCAGAGACATGAGAGTGTGGGTCGAGAGTGTGTCACTCTTGTTTTTCCAGTTCTGCTCAGGGCCAGTATTCTTGAAAAAGTTCGAAGGAGGTACTCACGTTTTGCATAGTCCAAACCAACCGAGATCTCTAAAATGTATGAGAACGCGTACTCCTTAGGTGAGATTTCAAGAATACTGGCCCATAAACACGAAATATAGAAGCTTGCGGTATAGGACTAAAACTGTGACATAGTATTTGACACTTTGTACCAGAAAGACAAAGGTGTGGGTAAAAAGTGTGAATTTACCCTTGTTTTCCCCAGTTCTGCCCGAACTGCTTTCGTGAGTGAGTAAAAATAACTTCCATAGATTATAAATCTCCCTTTTTTTCATTTTTTTTAGGTTAGATAACTTACCCTTGCCCTGAAGGAATTGTGACCCTAAAGTTAATTTTAAGCCACACATTTAAATATTTTATAAGGTTATGTTGCTTGAGATAACGTCAATTATCTATTAAGAAACCGGTCCTTATATAGAGGCAAGAGATATGAGAGAAAAACAATAAAATTGTCAGCCCCCTTCTTTCTACGTTCTAGTGACTAAAAAGAATTAGTAGCCACAATTCTTTTTCATAAGGACGTTAGGAATAGCAACTTTAATATTTCCTAATAAGCCCTCAAAAATCAGACTGGTACCAACACCGCCATATTGAAAAAATGGTGGAAATAGGTAATTTTTTGGGTTTGTCTCGAGCTTTTTATTAATTATCTCGAAAACTGTTCGGTCCAGGAAAAAACTTATGGGGTCAAACTAAAAGTGTATAAAATTGTCTCTCATACAGTGTAACAACTTTTAGAATCAGACCACCAGTGGCGGAGATCGAATATTTTTCTCCTTCTTTCCAAAATATCTCCTAGGACAATAAAAAATATAGGAATTGAAAAAATAACTAGTTTTCTGCGCTCTCTAAATATATAACATATTAAATGTTAATATATAAAAAACAGTGCCGCACTTGAAGTTTTTTAAAATAATTTTCTAAACAGCAATTTTTGTTTTTCAAAACAAACATCATGTTCTTAATATATGTTTTTTAATTTTATATTTTATTATTAGTGGTTGTCTCTGATAACACTGATTGTCCTAACTTATCCAACATTAGTTTTAAAATATATTAAATTAGCTTACCTCCCTTTCTCGGCTTCTAGGAAGTGGAAGTGGATACTATTAATTATAATTTATAAATGACAAATGACCATCACCTATACGATCGGTTTAACATAAACAAACTACTTACCAAATTTTATCGAACGAGTAGTTCTTGATGAGCCTGAGAATTTGGCTCTTTTCTTTTCGTTGCACCTATTTTAGTGTCTAGTAGTCGAAAAAATTAATAAAAAAATTACCCGACTACCAAATCTACTAGTTATAATAATAAAATAGACAACGTACCTACACAGTCGCATATTATTCTTGACCGTTCCTATGGGTTTCCGCTGAGCACCTTTCCTTAATTGCCGTATTCTTGAACGAACACCTGCCGCATCCAACGTTGCCAAATGTAATATATGTTTTAAACGAACTACTTTCAGTTAACCATTTAAAACTTCTATGGTTTCTTACATTGCCTTGGCGATTTTTCTGTTTCCTAGCCTTCCTTTTTTTCAAAACCTTTTCAAATAAAAAAGTGAATTTTGAGAAGGAGAGCAATTCTCCATGTACAACTATCAATTTCCTACTTGCTTGACCAGCGTAAATGCGCCTTAAAACTATTTTAGGAAAATTTAATACTTAAGGACCACAAGAAAATCTGCCCTTGCTTCTGAACAAAAATAAGTACACATTTTATTTCACTTTTTTCTTATGCTAACTGGACTCTTTGTGATTAACATTATATATGTCTTCATTCTTCTTCAGGCTGGCAATAGCAATATGCGTGCAGTCAATGAGCCCAACTGTTCCTATGAATTGATATTTTTGGTAAAACCTAAAATTAATAGTTATATAGTAAAGCTAAGTTAAGTTTTTTTTAGGTATCTTTACTATTGAATAATTAGTATGTTTTCGTAATGTACGCAATACATATCAAAAATCAAGCATCTGGTTCTTTCATATTCTATCATGCTCTTTGTCAAAACAGAGAACATGCTTTAAGAAAGTAAATTAAAGTAAAAAGTACCCACATAGCAAGAATATTGGTATATTGTGTAAATATGCTTAAAACATTCGGAATGTCCAAAACACATCCTGTGAATGTCCAACGGTTTTATTATTCACTGAATATTCAGAATGGAAGTAATCTGAACATTACTGTTTTGCATATGGAGACGCTATATGTATTAAAAAATGTAATGTTCAGATTTTATCCATTCTGGATATTCAGTGAATAATAAAAAAGTCGACCGTTGGACATGCACAGGATGTCCACATTTTGTAAGCGAGTAGTTGTATAAAATAACAATTTTGATCAAAAATTTTACTCTCGAGCTATATACCTACATATCTTACCGAAGTCTTAATTCTTCCAGCTCCCTTTCATTTTTGGGGAAATGTACAGATTGTCTTTAAATTTGGGTTGGTTTGTAAAATGCATTAGTCACTTCATTGATTGCTCTGCTTATGTTGGGTTGGGAGTTGGTGTGGCACATGTGCTTCTCAGTTTCCTCTTGGTATGACCCATTTGCATAAAAACTAAGGGTTACCAAAACCTAATAACAAATATATCACTGAAACATCATTTTTATTCATACTTAAAATCTGCTTACTTTGGCTTCAATTGAAAGGTTTTTCCATCATTGATGGCTCTATCATCTGTTGAACCAATGGCTTCGTCAACCTATAGATACTTTAAATCTAGAATGTTGTTCCTCATGCTGCAAAAATAAATCTGCAGGTTCCAATTTTACTTGAGCTAAAAAATTAATAGTTCAATGTCGAAGTTTTACAATAATTAATAAATCATTGACCTCTTTTTAATAATAAAAAAATAGGTATTTACATTCAACTAAAGTCTAAAAGGATCACGACAAGAATGAAAATATTGCAAATCAAAAGTCAAAAAATATAAACTACCATTAACTTTTGTGATTAAAATCATCAAAACAGATCTTTCTGCGCATGCTTCTCACGACAGCAGCGTCATTCCCGTGCTATTGACCATAGGTAAGGTCCTGAGCCAATTCCGAAGGAATGGTCCTCACCGGGGAACATTCAAGAATACGGAACGGAGCAATTTCGTGCGACCAGGGTTAGGAAAGGATAATTCCTCGATTCAAGAATAAGCCCCCAGGGGCCCTATTCTTGAATATCGTAGGAAAGGTCGCACGGGAACGTTCCCATCCTTCGTTTCGCCTAATAAGAAGGCTCAGAAGCTGCCGAGCTTGCATGGTGCATGCGCAAAGCTGACCGGATTGTCGTTTGTCAATAGCGCTCGTTCACCTAGTCCGGGGGAAGGTGTAGGAAAGTTCCTTGGATACACAGCAATCGGGTGAGCGTCAGTGGTGGTTGGATAGGTTTCGGATAACTCGTGATCGCTTCAAAACCTATTATTGGTCGATATCAAGGAGAGGACCGTTCCCGTGCGATCTTTCCTACAAAATTCAAGAATCAGCCCATGCGAGTGTGGTACATCGGAGAAACCCGCCGATCCATGGAAGTTCGCCCTACAGAACAGAAACACAAAACTCAAATAGAGGACACAACTGGATCAAAAATAGCTCAACATTGCTGGGACAATCAACATCATATGTAATGGAAAGAGGCAAAGGAGGAAAATATATTCAAGCGGAAGTTCAAAGAAACAGCATTTATACAGAGGAACCATAATGTATTTTCTCAACCAACCGTCACCATCAAGGATATTTGGAAACCCATACTTTTCGGAGGTAACAGATTTTAGGCGGAGCCAACCAAGTGTAAACATGGTTCTATGAACACAGGTTTTTAAAGGTTCACTGCACAAATACTAGTATATATGATCAGGTAGTTTTTTTCGTATTCACCTGATGACGATTGCGGATACATAAGCATTCCAAAAGTTGTGAAAAAATAAAAAATTAAGGCAATGGAAGTTTCCAAACTCTACCTTACTCTCAAGTTCAATATTGTCAAGAGAGAATAAGCTTCAAGATTTTCCTACTTCTCGACTTCTTAATGTATGGGTCTATTATTGTAGCTCACGTTTGTGCTGGTCTTCATCATCCTCCATACTTATTCTCGCTTAGACCCATTCTCTTTAGTGCCAGTGGTATAGATACTTTCAGCAGTCTCATCCTGCAATATCCGGTTTCTAAACCAAACAATATACGGATTCCGCGCCTTGTGAGCAGGGTTCTTCTCTGTTTATTGGACAACGATTTAGCTACCTACTGATAACATTGAATCGGATAGCGGCACCAGAATGCAATGGGTGCTATTTTCCACGTTAAAGGGTTTGGTACCTTACTAGGCCTGCCACCCTTGTGGTAATGGCCATGACTCTGTGTGTTGTTTTTTTAGTCATTCTCAGAAGAATGTGAGAAAGAGTTAGCTAAGTCACAATCAACAACTATAGAAAATAGTGCA
This sequence comes from Oxystoma pomonae, assembly GCA_963921995.1. NCBI lineage: Eukaryota > Metazoa > Arthropoda > Insecta > Coleoptera > Brentidae > Oxystoma > Oxystoma pomonae. The sequence goes on along the minus strand of OY998169.1, from coordinate 81,656,106 downwards.
AACAGCTGTTGACTGTAATGTGTTTTCTTTTGAATTTTCTGTTTAGTTCACAAAATATAACACAATAAACAAAGTCTATAAAACATAACACGCGTTAAAGTAAAGTAAATAAAAAAAGCAAGGAACACACATAAAAGTCAAAGAAAAACGCGAAACAAACCAAAAATACGAGTGGCTTTTGTAGTAAAAATCGAAAGAAGCAAAAATGGGCGCAAGGGAAGTTAGCAACGGAACCGAGGAAGAAATTCAACGAGCTACTATCAAAATGGCGGCCTTCGTGGTATTTTGCTAAAATTTTGATGCGCACTCGTCGAAAGTGGTTCTATGCCCCTTTATGATTTCCGTCAGCTTATCGCACAACAGGTCCTCAAACTTGCTGGAATTTTTCTGATAGTAAAGTAATCAACAGTGTATTGGTGACATCACAAAATGTCTTCTGCCTCCTTTCTTATATCTTTGTAAAACCGTGAAATAGAATTTAGCATTTAAACACTGACGAAGTGAAGATAAAACTTAGATTTTCCATTACTTTGACGGTAATGCTCAACCAGGAAGTGTCGCTTTGCTACTTACCGTATTTTATAAAACCCAAAGATTTGTAAAGAAATTCGCTGACAGCAATAAGAAGCTCTGTTTTTTGGGCTCGTTTTTTTATTGAGCTTTGTCGCCCGTCCCTTGTGAGGTTTCACGATTGTTTCTAATCAAAAATTATGCCAATTTTACAACTGTACAAAATTTTCGAAAAGCACACTTTCATATTACCTTTTCCAAAATTTCTATTATGAGTTCTCTTATGCGCATAATGATGGAGAGAATCAATGAGGACACTTCCTCATGAAAAACAGCTTTGTTAAAAATCCAGAAGAAAAAACAAGGTATATTTTAAAAGAAAACTACCTGATTGCCAGTTCTAAATATGTTTTAGTACAGAAATTCTTTATTGTATATTAAACACCATTTAAAACGGGCAGAAGTTTTTTATTTAATGATCTTTAGCTTCATCCTGCACTCCTTGGGGGGGGGGTCAGTCGATCAGGGGGAGGAGGAAGGGTAAAAAGTTATCAGTGGAAATGCAAAAAATTTTAAATTTTGGTCTCATATATCTCACACCCACATTTTGTTATTTTCATTGTTATTTTAATTGGAAATAAAAAATTGTGCTAATATCTCAAAAACTAATGGTTCAAATTTTTAAAAAAATACACTGTTGTAAAGTAGATGCAAAACCCTTTTGAATAAGGTATCACAAGGGAGATACCGAAAAACTAATATACATGTTATGGGTTTGATTTTTAAAGAATTAATAATGATGCAAACCGCATATCAGTAAGGACACTAATCCTAGAGCAAGCTCTAAAGGAAGCGAAGGTTGACATTACTTTGAAAGTTTGAGTTTTTATTTTTGATTTGTTTGCCTCGCTTTTGTCATGGGCGGCTCGTTCTTATTTTAAATATTTTAATGAATGATAAATACGATAAGAAAGTATTTCTCGAAAGCACGACTAGTCCATTATCATACAGTAGCGAGTTAATAAAGTAAAAAATATACGCAAAAATTATAAATCTAACAGATTTTACTCTTAGTTCGGGTTCTCTCTATTTTGATAAAGAAGTAAAACGACAGGCATTCAGAATTACTAAAGTTATGAATAAATTATCAATACGAAAAGTTGGGTTGGGCTATAAAACCGGACAACAAAATTTTCAGGTAAGTACTATTCACAGGAACTAAAATCTGGAAACGTATATTGATATCTGCTTCTTTGCTTCAAAAATTAAACAAAATATTTTAACACCTCTATTAAATATTTCAAAAATTAAAGCTCTTAGTAATTTGAACCAAACTGCAGAAAAATGTTTATTTCAAAGTTACAATTTTTTGAACTATTTCACACTTTTCTCTTCCTAAACCCCCATCATTCTATCCAACATTTACTTGGTGGGTGGCCAAAAAACGCTTTGGTACCAAATTTTGGTTAAAATCATATCCATAATGCCTTCTCTATGATGTGTGTAGACCGACAGAAAATACTTTTTTTTTGTAGATGTAGGTGTACTACTACCGTACCATACGTTGGTATGATGATGGTGTACTAATAACAAATTTTGTGTCACTGTGTTTCAAGTAAGAATTAAAACAGTTTTTTTCTCTTCTGACTATTATATTTATACTTATACGTAAAAAAATAAATATTCCGTAATAATTACAGAAAACTGATTAAAGTTATCTAAATTATTCAAATGAACTTAAAACTACATTAGATTTATAATGTTTAAAATCTTTTACCATTACAACGCATTCTTATCACAGTACCTATATGTTACCGTTAAAAACCGGTTTTTTACATTAAAAACTAGTTATAACTGTTAACTGACTAAATTATATAAGTTTAGATTAGATTTTAATCTGACCTAATCCAACTGACCTAATTTAAACTAGTTTTTCCTAGGAAAACCAGGTTGTAACTGAAATCGGGGTTTTACGGGAACATATATCAGGCGAATACTTGCCCCAAAAGAAGTACTTAAATTCTTACCATAAACTAAATAACTATATACCTATATCTTTAAAAAATGATTTTTTTCTTACCATGAATAGCTAAACTCGACTAAAGATCAACTTTCACAACACCGTAATAATTTTTTAATAAATAGCATAAAATGGGACACACAAATTCACACACCAGGCACGCAAATATACAAGGAATCGAATTTATACTTCCACTTTATTAAGCACTATCGTAAAAATAGGTACTGTTATAAAACTTGCCTCACAAATCCTTAAATTTTCGTGCTGCTTAAAGTCTTGTACGAACGCTCCCAGCCAAGCTCTTCTTCTATTGCTGTTTGATTTTCCTAATAAAAATACTTCTTCACTTATTATAACTTACCTTTAATAGGTATTTGAAAGAGCTGAACTCCGTCGCAGGACTATTTTTTTCAGCCTGGCACACAAGAGGAATAAATAATAAAATTAAATCTTTTGATAAAAAACTATTTACAATAATAACGAGCCGCCGATGACAAAAGCGAGGCAAAGAAATCAAAAATGACAACGCAAGTGTCAAAATAAATGTCAGGCTTCGCTTCCTTTAGAGCTTGCTCTAGGATTAGTGTTCTTACATATCAGTTACTTTGTTTATAAGGGCCTCTTAAAGCGCTTTTATGTAAGGACGGTTTGTAAATGTTGTCGTGTAAACACCACTAAAACCGATTTAAGCACTAAATCGATTTTATTTTAAAGCAATTTAATAAAGCGGTTTCTCGTTTAAAAACCCACTTTAGGGTCGTTATAAACATTTTAAAAACGCTTTAGCACATTTCTTCCAACCTAAAAAATATTCAATCCTGGTTTTTCAAAAAATCTGTTGTTAGCTAAGTTGTTTTATTTGTTTTTTCTTTACACTGACATATTTAATGACATTTAATGAAGGACGTATACACCCTCGATTTTATTTAAAACCATCCTTATATAAAAGCGCTTTTAAGTGAGTCAATACCTTCTCCACTTAGGCCAATCAACTCCTATCATTTTAGTGTCCTTTTTACGACCTTCGCCGCCATATTGACAGAAAACTAATGGTTTTTCTGTGACTTTATGTGAAAATGGCGGCGAAGGTGGATTAAAGGACACTAAATCGGTAGGAGTTGATCGGCCTGTATGGAGAGGGTACTGGGTGAGTATAAACCTAGTAAGTGTGTCAACCCGTTTTTGCGCTACGGGAGCTTTTCGAAAAATATGCGTTTTGGAATTTGGCCTATGACTTTTTTATTAATGAAACTTTCCTTCAGTGTATATTGCTTTTTTATGGATAATTTAAAGTAGAAATTACTTGTCAAACTGGATTTTATCTGTAACGTTTAGTTTTTGAGATATAATACTAAATTGTTATTCTTCTTATGGTATGACCTATTTAATAGTCCCCCATACCAATATGGTATGGGGGACTATTAAAATCGTGAAATTTGGACTTTTTTTAATTTTATCAGAAATGAGTTACTAGGGTTCCAAAACACCTTAATCGACGAAAAAAAAAAGTTGTCTGTCGGTCTGTTGTCTGTTGTCTGTCTTTATACACGATAACTAATTAACTTTTGGGTAGGCTGGTGGGGGGTTGAAGGGGGGAAAAAGGGGATAAAATATTTACAAAAATTGTAACTTTGGAACAAAAGTAGGTAGCGATGAACGGTTTTCAGATTTAAGTTTCCATGAATATAGACTACAAATTTTGTTATAAAGTCCAAATTCGTGGGAGCTTTAGTTTTCGATTTATTTGAAAAAACGTTAAAATATGTTAAAAAAATCATAACTTCAGATTTTGGTTTTCGTAAATATGACCCAAAAAATTTGTTATAAGGTTCAAATCTTTCAAAGCTAGAGTTTTCGAGATATTTTCATTTCCTTTCAACATAAAATAATTGACTGTATGGTGGACTATCTAGCACCCATTTTTTACTCGATCTTTGAAATCAGCAAAACGTTATTTGACATTGATGACTTAATGTATTCTGTCAATCCAAAATATTCTGATATACCCTTAAATATAAAATGCTAAAAACACATCGACGAGCATGAATTCGGAGAGTGGTAGTAAGACCTCGATTACACAACACTGCGCTGTATCCAAACATTTTTTATTACTTTTGCCCATTTTTATTTGTAAAAAACCATGCTCCTGCACATTTGCTTCACAGTGAAACAGTGTCGCTGCTGCAAACCTATTAAAACCGTAACGAACAGTTAAATTCTAAAAAGTACCAACAATTATAAAAATTCGTCGTTCTCCTTCTCGAGTATTTTATGACTATTCGAAAAGAGATGTTGCAAAGTTGCATAAACGTTAGGAGATTTTAGTGCTTTGAATTTATTTTGCCTTATAAGGTAAATAGTTTTAAATGCGTGTACGCTGGGTTACATCTTTCTGAAATTCGATAAATTGAAGAAAACTAGAAGTCTGGAAAGTTGGATTTAAGTGTCTTTATTTTATTCATCCATTGGATAATTTATTATTGCTAACCAAACTTTTCTCGAACTTATCATAAAAAATGTGACTTCGCATTAATTTCAAATGTCGCGTCAGTTAACCTGGTTTTTATTTTAATACACACGTCTTTTCTCTTTTCGAATTCGTACGTAATATATTTCTGTTTGAGTAACGGATGCGACCCTTTACTATGGAATGCCTGCTCACTGTATGATCGCAAGAGTCTAATTAAATTTGTACACTTTGTAGAATTATTTTTGCCTTCTTCACTGCTACATATTTTTGTACTACGTATTTTTAGACTTGCTGCTTGTCTACTGCTGTTTGGTTCTTTGACGTTATTTAAATTCTTACACTAAAAGAAAAAAAAATGGGCAAGTAAATTCGGGAATTAATGCACAATTTTAGAGACTATTATGCACTAAATATCATCCACCACAATCCAGCATTAAGGAAGAAAACCTCCTCTAGCCTTTTCTGAGAGCTAAAACACTAGAGCAAATTTGATCTTATATAGATAGATTAGAAAACATTTGCACTTTAGGAAATAAGACGCATTGTAGCTTTAAAATGAGGGATTAAAATGGTACTTTTGGTCCCTGAGGACTAAAATGATACTTTTTGTCCATAAAGACTATGTATTTCATCTTTAGGGACTAATAAAAAAATATAAAATCCAGAAATGTTAGATTCAATAAATATTGCATCTTGTTTTACGTGGGTGCCATTCCAAAATGAATGAGACAAAACAAAAGCAGAACAAATCCCAAAAGCGTAAAAAAACCACGTGTCTTAAAAGTGTCTTTTTATATAGATAAAAACTAGCACTTTAGTCCCTATGTGTATAATGTACTTATGAAATGGGAAAGTAAATTGCTATTAATTTTTAGAGCAGGACTCTTGGGTAGTGCCTCTATTTGCTTATTGTGACTACTTTTTAGGAAGTCACGATTTCTAGAAGATACTTTTTTATTTCTTTTGATGTTAGTTTGGCCGCTGGCAGGCTTTAATTTTATTAAGAGCAAGGCTCATTCCGATTTTATTCGATTCGAGATACACAGGGGCCGGCCGGATTATTCAGACACTTAAGTTTTATATGCATCAGAATTATGGTCCATTTTAAGGGATGAGTGGTTTAAATCAATTTTAAGTTCTGTTTTCCAAAACTATATTTTTTGTTCACTCAGTCACTGTGTTAATAGGATATTTTATTCACTTTCACCACAGCAAAACAGCCTAAAAGAACTCACATGGGCAGCATGTGACTTCATTATACCAACGAAATTTTTCTGAAGAGTCCCTAAATCAAATCTTGATGCTTGTACGCAATGACTCGTAGTATATCCTCTTAAATTTTAATCATGTTACAGTTTTAGTAATGTTATACAAAATTCAAAGTCATGCAGAAACTGTACTAAAATAAGATTATTTGTGTCTAATCGCAACTTCTGTACTTTATTTCCGTGTTTACCTATAGTATCTTTAATATGGTACCTCTTGAATGTCAGGGTATCAAAAGCTGAGTCTCTATATTTTGAATAAATTATTTTTCTCGCCATTATTACTTGTTTTGTTTCTCAGACCTTTTAAAATTAAATATTATTTTCACTACTAATACCACAAGGGGGTTACATTATTTCCAGAAATTTTTAGGAGCTCGTGAATATTTTGAAATTTTCTAAAAATATTCATGAGCAAGAAAAAATTTTTGGGTGTGCTACGCAATTATAGTTCCTGTGAAAATACAATAATATGGTATTATTAGGAACTCTCCTCCCTCCCTACTAGGGGAGTGGAGGGAGGAAAACGCCTAAGTTTATCCGATTTCAACCAAAACGAATACGAATTTTTGATTTGATTTTGAAAATTCAATATGGCTGATAACCAATCTTAACTGACTTATAGACATCCGATTGTATTCACATTTTGTATGCGTTTATAGTTCCGGTGACAACACAATAATATGGTATTATCAGGTACCTGCCTCCTCCTAACGAGGGAAGTGTAGGGGGAAAAATTTAGTTTGTTCGATTTCGATCAAAATTGGCATAGAGGTTTTTAGGGACGGGGATTATCAATTTCTTGATCAGATTTGAAAATTGAAATATGGCGGATTCAAAATGGACGATTTGGAGGATAAAAAAAACTTTTCAAATACAAGCTTTTATAATATGTAAAGAGCACTTAAAAGTAGAAAATAATTTTTGACATTCTGATATCGTAATAATAAAAGCGATGGGCGCAAATTAAAACTAAAAATGTCCATCCATATATCAGAGAAATATTGGGTAGCTTGGGTGGAGTTGCGTTGGATTTACTAATCATTGCATTGCTCTGCTAAAAATATTTGTTTGCCTAATTTAAAGATATAATCCTAAATGAAAATATTTATTTTTTATTAGTTTCATACTAAACTTAAAATTCTAAATTATTGTTTATGGTGCATTTTCGAATGTATTAAGTATAAAAGGAAAAACAAGCTTTTATGTATGTACTCAAAAATAGAAGAAGAATTAAGTTCTTCTTTTGTAGTTATCTCTTTGTCACCGTAAAGTTAAAATTTTTAATTTGCGCCCATCGCTTTTATTATGGTACAAGAAATATAAAAAATTATATTCTACTTTTTAGTGCATTTAATAAAAGCTTGTTCTTTACAAGTTTTTTTTAATAAAAATATATTTGATAACCCCTTCCCGAAAAACACCTGTATGTCAATTTTGATTTAAATCGAACAAACTAAATTTTTCCCCTCTCCACCTCCCTCGCTAGAGGGAAGTGTGTACCTAATAATACCATATTATTGTATTGTCACCGGAATTATAAACGCATACCAAATTTGAACACAGTCGGATGTGGATTAGTCATTTAAAATTGGTTAGCAAAACATGATCGAAAATCATCCATCTTGAATCCGCCGAATTTTTAAAATCTGATCAAAAATTCGTATTCTTTATCTCCGAAAGCCCCCGTATACCAATTTTTGTTGAAATCGGACAAACCTAGGTGTTTCCCCCCTCCACTCCCCTCGTAGGGGGGGAGGGGTGCCTAATAATGACATATTGTCACCGGAACTATAAATGCATGCCAAATTTGAAGACAATAGGATGTTTATAAGTTACTTAAAATTGGTTAGCAAAAGATGATCAAAAATCGTCAATCTTGAATCCGCCATATTGAATTTAATACATTAAATTTCAACAAAATCCGGTGTACTTCAACTGTACCCCCCACCACTTCTTTCGAGTAGGGGGGAGCTGTCAATTTTATCACACTATATTTTTGTGTTTCTTCTTCTTCTTCTAGTTCGTTACATAGATACAAGTTGAATAAAAGCTTGTAAAAATCATAAAATTTTGAAATAGATAGTTCAGCTTAGATTAAAGAAAACATTTGAGAATATTTGCATTTAAGTATAACAATATGTTTATTTTAAAATAATCGGTTTAAAATAAATGCTCAATGGTAGAATTACCGACACCACTAGAAAGAGTTGAAATTTTTACATTTTTAATGTAGGTGCGCTATGGTAATTTGGACGAAAAGAACCAACGTGATTCACTTTTTTGACCTTTTCAACCCAAAGTCAAACTCACGAATGTACATTTAAATTCTCACTTTGTGTTCAAATTTATGCCAAATTGAGTCAGTATTCAGGAAGCTGCAAGCGTCGTAACTCAACACTAACACGAAAATATTTTAACATTGCACGAAAGGGATATTCATGGTAAGGAAGCAAGCAACGCCTTTTATGGTATATTATACAACAAGAGAAAAAAGTAGCATATTTTATCCAAGGCGAAAAGTTTGTCGAGGGCCACAATTGGTCGAGGGATGAAGATAAACTTAAATCAAGAGGTTGAGCATTTTCCAATTTGTTATTGGTCATAGAAAACGTAAAAAAAAAATAAAAAAACTACCTAACTACCATTTATAAACAAGGTTTAGTACAGAATTGAGAAATGTTTTGCAATCGCATGCCTCCAATTGAGTTAAGGCGGGTTTACCCAACTTTTCATGTTGATAATTTATAACCTAAGCACAATTTTATTCATAGTCATAATGTTAAATACATTATTCTTAATAGAAGTGTTTACTCAAGTTTTCATAGTTATAATTCACAATTCATAAGCACAGTGCATAATTTAAAAGTTGGTTAATTTTAACTTTATGCACTATCAATATGAAAAAAGCAAAGAAGAGATTTTGGTTGGTTGATTGCAAAATGGGAGTGATTGATTTTAGCTGATATTAGAAAACAGAAATTTAGCAAGAAGGAAGAATACCGAACCTGTTGAGGTTAGGTAAATAAGATCATTTTTCTTGCTTGCACTATGCTTATAAACTCTTGGATAAACAGGTGCTGTTAAATTATGTATTAACACTAAAATTGTGAAAAAGAAAAGATCAAAAGATCTTGGGAGGAAAGACCGAAATTTCAAAATTGGACGAGTGTCCCACAAGGAACAAGCAAAAGTCCAAAGCGAAAAGGGAAACAATTAAATGATGTTTCGCACGAGGTGACCAGCGTGGGCTCGTCAGTGGATTCACTAGTCACCCTCAATCCAGACATCATTTAACACCATCGCACACTCTGACTTCCAACTCTGAAACACTCACAAATAGGCATCGTTCCGCATGGTACTTATTATAAGTCGCCTGATACAGGTTCGTCCTGGCGTGTTAATCTTTCCAATAGGGTTATGCTCCTAAGACAATTAAAACAAGAAGTTAAAACTTCCAAATCAGTTCCATCAATCGAAAAGAATCTAAAAAAGAAAAGATCAAAAGATCTTGGGAAAAAAGAACGAAATTTCAAAATTGGACGAGTGTCCCATAAGCAACAAGCAAAAGTTCAAAGTGAAAAGGGAAAGAATTAAATGATGTTTCGCCCGGGGTGACTAGCGTGGGCTCGTCAGTGGATTCACTAGTCACCCTCAATCCAGACATCATTTAACACCATCGCACACTCTGACTTCCAACTCTGAAACACTCATAAATAGGCATCGTTAAGCATGGTACTTATTATAAGTCGCATGATACGGGTTCGTCCTGGCGTGTTAATCGTTCCAATAGGAAATTTTTTTTTAGATTCTTTTCGGTTGATGGAACTGATTTAGAAATTTTAACTTCTTGTTTTAATTGTCTTAGGAGCATATTCCTATTGGAAAGATTAACACGCCAGGACGAACCCGTATCAGGCGACTTATAATAACTACCATGCGGAACGATGCCTATTTGTGAGTGTTTCAGAGTTGGAAGTCAGAGTGTGCGATCCTGTTAAATGATGTCTGGATTGACTAGTGAATCCGCTGACGAGCCCACGCTAGTCACCCTGGGCGAAACATCATTTAATTGTTTCCCTTTTCGCTTTGGACTTTTGCCTGTTCCTTGTGGGACACTTGTCCAATTTTAAAATTTCGTTCTTTCCTCCCAAGATCGATCTTTTCTTTTTTAGATTCTTTTCGGTTGATGGAACTGATTTGGAAGTTTTAACCAAAATTGTGCTTATACACTAAGTATATTTGTTTTTTTAATTTGCTGACTAAATCAAAATTCTTTACGTTAACGTTACTTCGGATAAATTCAAGCCATTTGGTTGGTCAGTTTTGGCACATGATTCATATTTTAGACATTTACTTATCAAATTGACGATTCATGTATTTAAGTAGTTATTATTTTCCATGTTTTTCGATAATATTTTGAATATTGTTAAGGCGTTACGTACATTAAAAATGTAATTAATTTTAAGCTATTAAAAAATAAAATTTATTGGAATATTTGTAACGTCCGTCATGTAACGTCCATTTTATCTCCCTAGTACTTACCTTGCACAGGCAAATATTTTAAATATATACTCAAGATCAAAGGCAATAATATTTTTGTACGCTTTAAATTTGTAGTAGAAGTTCAACTTAAATTATGTCACTTCCATTTTCGGTTACGTACGTCATCAAAATATAAAAAAGAATTTACCCCCCAACCTTAAATGACACCAAACGATTCTACCCATTGTTTTACCATGTGCCATCCATGTTTTAAATTTTAAATAACTGCTTTGAAATTTTTTCCAATTTCTACAGGTGTTTTTTTGAGTTTATTGTATAAAAATTATGGTAACGTCCGTCATCATGGAATTTAATTAACTAAAAGTAATTGTTAAATAATCTTAAAAAATAAAGTCCCTTTAAATGTACCGTTTCCCAAAACAGGTCATTGACCATCCAACGGTACCTGCAAAAGGGACACTTATCTCGTACCTACGATATTTGCGATAAACCAACAGCATTTTTCAGACTCTTCTGTGTCAATTCTTCTTTTGTCGGTTACAGTTTTTTTTCCTTCTTTTTTTACACTTCAAGCGGGAATTCGCAGTGTGGGATAATAGATAATTTTGGCCGATCGTTCCTTTACTATGCAAAAGATGAAATTAACTCTGTGTTTCGGACTTCCATTGTCTATATTTTATTTATACACGACGTTTCGATCAGTACAATCTCTGATCGTCTTCAGGTGCAAACTACAATCAATTCCTAAGGCTACGTACTTATATACTGTGAGAAATCACTCAACCTTGAAGTTTAAGAAGTTGGCTCCGCCCAAGGAGGGGCTTCCAAATATTTGGGATTTCAACACTTGGTTTACTAAAAATACCCTGATTCTGCCCAATAAAGGCAGCTTCAAGGAATTTTCGTTTCTTCCAGTGTGACTCCTTGTGCAAAACCTTTGCTTCTGTCCACTTCATTCGGTGTTGTTTTGACCATGCATGTTCGGCAATTCCTGATTTCGTGGTTTCACCTTTTTGGGTATTCGTCTGATGTTCCTTAAGCCTAACAGATAGTGGTCTTTTAGTTTCGCCTATATATGATTCACCACACTCACAAGGAACTTGGTAAATGCATTCCTTATTTTGTTTGTTCTCCGGTTTTGTTTTACTAAGAAGGCTTCGAATTGTATTACTAGATTTAAAAGCTGTTTTAATATTAAAGTTTTTCGCTACTCTTCGAATTTTCTCTGAAACTCCTTTAACGTATGGGATTGTAAGGAATGCATTTGCCTGGTTTTGGTCATGTAATCTCTGTCCTGTTTGTTGAAATTTAGAAATAGTATCTGTTATAAGTTTCAGGCTGTAACCATTCTGCTGCAGATCCTTCTTAATGTTTCTTATTTCGATTTCCAAGTCATGAGAATTGTTACAAATTTGAACGGCTCTGTTATACAAAGTTTTGATTATGCCTCGTTTGGTTGTAGCAGAATGATTTGAACCTTGATTTAAATATTGTCCTGTGTGAGTGGGTTTACGATAGACTGTTGTTCTGATGTCGCTTTCTACTCGTGTGACAAGTACATCAAGAAAAGGAATTTGACAATTTTGCTCCAACTCCATTGTGAATTTTATGGTGGGTCTTATGTTATTTAGGTGGTGAAGAAATTCTGAAAGTTGTTGGTCATTCCCGATGATACTTTTATTGTCTGGACCGGGAATGACCAACAACTTTCAGAATTTCTTCACCACCTAAATAACATAAGACCCACCATAAAATTCACAATGGAGTTGGAGCAAAATTGTCAAATTCCTTTTCTTGATGTACTTGTCACACGAGTAGAAAGCGACATCAGAACAACAGTCTATCGTAAACCCACTCACACAGGACAATATTTAAATCAAGGTTCAAATCATTCTGCTACAACCAAACGAGGCATAATCAAAACTTTGTATAACAGAGCCGTTCAAATTTGTAACAATTCTCATGACTTGGAAATCGAAATAAGAAACATTAAGAAGGATCTGCAGCAGAATGGTTACAGCCTGAAACTTATAACAGATACTATTTCTAAATTTCAACAAACAGGACAGAGATTACATGACCAAAACCAGGCAAATGCATTCCTTACAATCCCATACGTTAAAGGAGTTTCAGAGAAAATTCGAAGAGTAGCGAAAAACTTTAATATTAAAACAGCTTTTAAATCTAGTAATACAATTCGAAGCCTTCTTAGTAAAACAAAACCGGAGAACAAACAAAATAAGGAATGCATTTACCAAGTTCCTTGTGAGTGTGGTGAATCATATATAGGCGAAACTAAAAGACCACTATCTGTTAGGCTTAAGGAACATCAGACGAATACCCAAAAAGGTGAAACCACGAAATCAGGAATTGCCGAACATGCATGGTCAAAACAACACCGAATGAAGTGGACAGAAGCAAAGGTTTTGCACAAGGAGTCACACTGGAAGAAACGAAAATTCCTTGAAGCTGCCTTTATTGGGCAGAATCAGGGTATTTTTAGTAAACCAAGTGTTGAAATCCCAAATATTTGGAAGCCCCTCCTTGGGCGGAGCCAACTTCTTAAACTTCAAGGTTGAGTGATTTCTCACAGTATATAAGTACGTAGCCTTAGGAATTGATTGTAGTTTGCACCTGAAGACGATCAGAGATTGTACTGATCGAAACGTCGTGTATAAATAAAATATAGACAATGGAAGTCCGAAACACAGAGTTAATTTCAAACACATCATTGTCTCAAACTTTCAAATATGCAAAAGATGTTAAGAAACTTTTATGAACATTGTTAAGATGATGAGTTAGCAACACGGAAGTAAAAATAAAAGTGGAATGATAATATCCTATAAATAAAATGGCCGCTACATGTACTTCACTACTACTAAATCAATTGGTATTCTCCTGACTCTGAGGCTAATAATAAATAGGGTTAACGCATAGCACTTATGAAAGGCAAAAGATCTAAAATAGTACTCCCCAGTTCTAAATATTTACACCTGTGTAGGGTACTAAATTTTAAAATCAATTTTCAAAAAACCCTTATCCATACATAAAAGACACAAAGTTATTGATTATTTTGTATTGTTATTGCAAAATACCACTGAAAAACTGCTTTTTTTCTCAAAATGTACCATATTTTAGGAGAAAATGCCCTAAAACTATTTTATTTTTGAATTTTGGTGAATACGCCAAAAATTTGGCACATTATACCTTCATAATCTGCGTTTGAGGTTATAAAGTTGGTGATTTTTTAGACCACCTCTGAGGGGTGATTTAAATTTGTAGCCCCCAAAAATTGTTTCGTGGCAATTGTTAATAAGTTCGTTTATAATTTCCGTAAGTAACTGTTTTTACAAGGATTAATTTACCTTATTTAATATCCCAAGTTGTTCATTACCCAATAAAACATCTCCAATTTTGCCCAGAAAGAAGTCATATTTTGAACCCGTTTTCAGCACAAAAAATATATCTGTGAGGGCACTACGAGGGAAAACAAACATAAGTGAAGTCCACTGAATGCACGAAAAATATATCAAACAAAGAAACCTAAAACAACTATATCAATTTATTTACAAACTGAAATTAAAACATTGAGGTTATCTAAAAGCTCAGTCAAGAAAATTTTCCTTACTCAAAGCCCACTCATTTCAAGGCTGTAGCTTTCATTAGTAGAAGTTGGTGCAAGATAAGGTACAAAGAGAGGTAAGAGGTAATGATTTGAACGCATTTTTTTTTGAAACTGACATTTGGACAGTGACAGAAATGTAAACAAAACTTGTATTGAAGTTTTCTAATACATTTCATAAATAAAAACACATTTTAAATAAATACAAAATTAATCTACTCCTTATTTTATTATTACCCATCTAAATCGTTGTATTAATTGGAAAAATTAATTAACAAGGGTAAGTTTTAATTAGAGTGACATATAACCCCAATTTTAATTTATCCTACAGAGTGTTTACCATAAAAACCCCGCGTGGGTTTAAATTTTTTAATTTTCTTTTCTTCTAAATTGAAACTTTATTTTTAAATCCAACGAAAGATTGTGTTAAGATGAATATTCAATAAAAAAATTTATTAAAATTCTTCTTATAAATCACGAAAAATCATGGTAAAAGTACCATTTACTGATTGTGGAAAAGAAACATCAAAAAAAAAATGTCAAGTCGATTCGATTGATGTGACTACGTTCTTTTAGGTTCATAACATTCCACCTTTATTTTTACTTCCGTGGTTAGCAAGAAATAGATAGTCTCTCATAGAATATGAACCTAGGTTCAGTCTGTTTAGAGAAACACTAGTTTTGCTACGGCCATGCCTCGGAGTGCCCAAAAAACATGCCGTTTTGCGACCACTTTCATTACCAGCCACAGAGAAACCCGCTTCCTTCGTAAAGGAGCAGATATGTTGCTCGAACTTAAAAAGCATCATCCAAAGAGCTAATTCCTCCTTGTACTAGAGAGCACGGGGCACTCCGTTAGGATCCATACCCTGCCAAAAAACCGCATTAAATAAATTAAATCTCATAAAAAACAAATCTGATTTGTATCAGTTTTTATAAGGTTTATTAGGCATTGTGAGGTAGAATTTTAGGATTTATTAAAGTTTGTAATAATTTATGAGTTTGATTTAGAATATCTGCTTTTAAAAATAAAAAAGAGAGTTTTACCAATAGAAAACTATTGGATTTTTGGACTCCTCCACTGACTGGTTTCAGACACAGTCCATCCACCAATCGGGCTTTTTACTATGACGAATCGATAGCAAAAAACGAACTTTACAAAATACACCGGAGTACCACAAGAATACATACCGGGTGCGACTTGGAGACTAGACGCAGACACATGTTTGACCCTTGTTGGGGATCATCAGTGCGACATAAGTTTTTATAGTCGAATAATATGAACGATCATTTACATATTGTAAAAATTATGAACTAATTTAGACTTCTTTTAAAAAATTTTGTTCTTAATGAATATCGGAGTTATTCGCACTTAAAAGGGGGGGGGGGTATAGCTTGGCGCTAAACTGCACCCCCCCATGCTTAGGAGATAGATTTAATGAAAGTTGATATGTCATACTTTTTACTAATTATGTACTCTTAAAGAAGGGTACTTTTAGTTTACAAA
This sequence comes from Oxystoma pomonae, assembly GCA_963921995.1. Lineage (NCBI taxonomy): Eukaryota > Metazoa > Arthropoda > Insecta > Coleoptera > Brentidae > Oxystoma > Oxystoma pomonae. The sequence goes on along the minus strand of OY998169.1, from coordinate 81,640,206 downwards.
AACCATCGGTTCCTAAGATTTTTGATTTGTTATTGCGTTGCTTGATATCAAGACACACCCCCCCTGCCTAGGAAAGCGATTTAAAAAAAGAATTGAACCAAAATTTGCTACTAATTATGTACTAATTTCGTCCTCTTCTATAACATTGCCTACTCTCAAGATAACTTTTTTTTTTAATGGGGTGTGTACCTTAATATCAAGCTATACACCCCACAAAATTTAAAAAAAATCTAGTTATTACTATTATTAAATTAGCACATAATTAGTGCCAAATTCTGGCATAGTCACTTTTCGTCGACTCTCTTCCCTAAGCAAAGGCTGGTGTACCTTGATATCAAGCTACACACCCCATAACAAACAATCAAAAATCTTAGGAATCGATGGTTTTTGTAAACTAAAAGTACCCTTCTTTAAGAGTACATAATTAGTAAAAAATTATGACATTTCAACTTTCAGTAATTCTATGTCCTAAGTATGGGGGGGGGGTGCAGCTTAGCGCCAAGCCACAACCCCCTGCCCCTCCCTTTTAAGTGCGACCAACTCCGTTATTCATTAAGTACAAAAATTTTTTAAAAGGGGACTAAATTAGTACATAATTTTTACCATATCCAAATTGAGTTTCGTTGAGGAGGGGCTTGACTGAGCTGATTTGGTGAGGAGGTGGTAAAGGGAGGGACAGGGGGCATTTGACATTTGGAAATTCATAACTTTAGATCTAAAACCGCTAAAATATGCATTTTCCAGATTTGAAGTCCGATTAATATTTTTATTTTTTTAAAGATAAAGTACGTTGGTGGAGGTAAGAGGGGTTGATACATTTAAAAATTTGTAAATTTTGAACCAAAGCTGCTATGAAAATGCAGGTTTAAGATTTAAATTTAACTTAATATTTCCTAATTTTAGAGTCAAAAATTATTTTGGTGAGGGGTGGTTGGGGAGGTGAGAGAGGGGGAGCAGTTTGGAGATTTTAGTTTCACTATATATTTTCTAATTTTAAAGAAAATTGTGGCTATACACATTTCTACTGATCAACTACTGCTCTAGCTATATGTCTAATTCAGTATCTTCCCTACTACCAATTTGATTAAAACTTGGTAAACTTATATAGAATCGATAAGAATACACTCTTACAAACAAACTTTGAATCTCTCTTTAAGTTGACCGATTTGAATGTATTTCCTTTTTATTTACACTAAAAAGCAAAGAATAAAATAAATCAAAAAATAACTATTTTATCATATGTAATATACTGAATATGGATAGATGACATAAACTCGTGAAGCCCTCTACACTGGAAATTAAAATAAATGCGATCCAAAGTTTGAACTTGAATCCTCTTTGCTGGAAATTTATAAAAATAGAGTTAAACTGCCCTTCTTATACTTGCACAACACACCCCACGATTTTATGCTATCTATTGAATAGGACCACCATATTCAGTATAATACACATATGATAAAGTGAATATTTTGTTTACCTTTTAGTATACTGATAATTTGTTTAATATTTTTTGGAATCCATTAATACATTTGAAAAAAGTCGATATATTCGCCTGAAGTTGTACAGGGTGAGCTAAATTCGCTGGGATTTGGGGGATTTGGGTACTTCTAGGAAAGATAGCCAAAAAATAGTATGCATATCCTGGGCTCGATTTTTGAGACAAGCTCAAATACGAAAACTGCATCTTGATGTCTTACCATTCCCGAGCTACGAGTATAACTTCGTTATTTATAGGAATATTGATTTCATGTAAATAGCTTTTTTGAAGACATTTTTAGAAATAACTTAACCCTCTAACTGGATTTTTCCTAACACATCTAGTTTTTTGAGATATAACCCAAAGTTTGTATTTTTCTTATAGAATGACCCATTATTTATTTGATTTTTAAAATCGGCATTATATTTCCTTTTAAAAAATCAAAGAAAATGCATTTTGGGATGGGGTCTATAACTTCGTTATTTATAGGAATATTGATTTCATGTAAATAACTTTTTTGAAGACATTTTAACAAAGAATTTAACCTTCTAACTGGATTTTTCTTAGCACATCTAGTTTTTGAGATATAATCCAAAGTTTGTATTTTTCTTATAGAATGACCCTTTATTTATTGGATTTTTAAAATCGGCATAAAATTTCCTTTAAAATGATGTATCACACTGTGTTTTATTTTTTGTATTTTTTTATTTTTATTACTTTTTACGAATATTTATATTCATTTTATCTTCCTCATTTTACTTTATAGTAAAAATTACGTTAAAAAAGTTTAAAAGATAATAATTAAAAAAAAAATATTGAAAAAACAAAAATACAAAGATACAAAAACAAAAATACATCATTTTAAAAGGAATTTTATGCTGATTTAAAAAATCAAAGGTCATTCCATAAGGAAAATCCCATCTTTAGGTTATATCTCAGAAACTGGATGCTTTAGGGAGTTCTTTGCCAAAATGTCTACAAAGAAGTTTTTTACATGAAAACAATATTCCCATAAATAACAAAGTTATAGACCTCATCCCAAAATACAGACTTTTCAAAAATCCCCCCTATCTCAAAAACCTCTTAACATATCGAGATGCAGTTTTCGTATTTAAGCTTATCTCGAAAATCGAACCCAGGACATGCATACTATTTTTTGGCTATCTTGCCTAGAAGTAACCCAAAACCCCCAAATCCCAGTGAATTTACCCACCCTGTGTATTTTTTCTCTAATTTCAAGTTTTTACGTAATGATGAACTGCACTGCCTTTTTATCAACCCCATAAGTTTAGCGATACGTACATGGCACATAAACACACTCGCTTATGTCCAGTTAATTAGCCAAGGTCGTACGCCCGACTTCAAAAACAATTGACAAACGGCAATTAAAGTCCTTCACCGAGACTATCTCTATCTGCAGACTGGTCCTGTGGTTACCATGGCATGATGGGTGAATGTTCTGTCTGTAGAATATATTTTGCAGCTACAATTTTTATCACGTCAGTCATCCAGTTCGCTTGAACTACATATTCAAGAAAAAAAAAGCATTTAAACTTAACTATATATTTTTTAAATTGACATATTCGTAGCTTTAATTAACAACAAAAAAATTAAACTCTTTGACGTAGCTGTTTTTTGAGGGGGCATTTTTGAGGGCAATTCTATTTTTTTTGAGCGATCTAGTGCTTTTTATTTTTTTAATTTAAATTTTTGAAATTGATTTTATTATCTAACTAAACTAAATAACATATTCTATGATCTTCTCTTTTTTAGATTCTTTTGGGTTGATGTAACTGATTCGGAAGTTTAACTTCATATTCTATAATGTTCGGTGTTACTTTAAATGATTTTTTAAGAATTATTCAGAAATGGTAGCCCCTGAGTCATACATATCGACGCCCTAGATGTGAATGGTCCTAATCCACAAAATATTCAGTTTTGAGTTAGTGATAGCAACTACTTTAAAAATTTACATATTTTATGTTGACAAAAGATCTAAGCTTCGATTATTTTTTTACTTATTACTTTTTTATGATAGCGAACAAAAAAATAACCATTTTTATGCTACAAAAAATGATTAATCTTATTTTACCCAAAAGTAGTGTCATGTGTATTAGTTCCATTCACTTCTAGGGCGACGATATTATAAAGGATTGATACAAACCCTTTGTTTCAAAAATGTTACTCTTTGTAGATTCTCTCAAAAAACCCTTTAAAATGACAACATCATAAGGTTTGTAATTTAGTTCGTGAGATAATCGCATTTAAAAATTGAAATTTAAAGACTTTGATTACAGTTATCTCGAAAACGAAGCAAATTTCATAAGGATTTTAAATTCGGTATCAAAAACAAGAGAACACAAAAAAAAATTAGAATTTCTCCCAAAAATATAACCTCTATCTCAAAAAAAAAGAGCTACCTCAAAGATTTAAATTTTTATATTTAATTAAAGCTGTAACTCTCTGCAGGTAACTAAAGCATAGCTTTTTTGGTTACCGATGCAAAAAAACCTTTTTTTTTGATCACGGGTGCAAAAAAAGATTTCTGTCCGTTTTTTACTCAAAATTTCCGGCAGGTTTCATCAAGTGTTTACAAAAAAATCATTTAAAAACATCGTCAAAATATCCATAAATAAACGTCAAATCTGAAAACTGCATGTTTGTGGCAGCCTTAGTTCAAAAGTAATAAATTTTCTAAAATTTTAACCCCCTCGTACGAATTCCAACCACTTCACCTTCATCGTTGGTTTTTTTTCTAGGATTAGGAAACTATTAGTAAAATCTGAAAACAGCATATTCGTAGCGCTTTGGTTAAAAAGTGATAAATTTTTGAATAATAAAAAATATATTAGCCTCTTCACCCGTCCAACGACCCCCCACAAGCATAGTTTTTTCATGGTATTGTCACCGGACCCACATAAATATACCAAATTTTATTAAAATCGGTTAACGGAAAGTACGAAACATATAGACAGACATACAGACAGATAAAGAAGAAAGCGAACTATTAAAAACTTGGTAACATGGTAAAATAGATGTCCAGTTATTATACCTCGGTTTATGTGAAAACCGGTAAAGAGTGGCATAACTTTACATTTTTTAATTAAAAAACGATATTTTTAACAGTAAAAAAATAATTGATTTAAATAAATATTTGCCTGTAACCAATAATAATTTTTCGTTTTATATTAATATTTAAAAAAAAATAAAAATTTAGTATTTTTAACCAAATCATTTAAATCGAATAATTATTTGTTTGTTATTTGCCAAAAAATATTTATTTGAACCATACTTTTTTTTAGGTAATTAACTAAATTAAATTTTATTTACTTCCAAAAATTTAGTTCTACTTCCCAAATATTGTTTTAGACCCTAAATACTAAAATCATATTTAACTCCCGAATATAAGGAAGCGAAATGCATTTTAGGCCCCAAAGTGCAATAAATATATTTTTTGATCGCAATTAAATTAAATTCTTCCTTATGCAAAAAATTTGCCTAATTTTTTTCCCTCCCGCTAATTGCCGCCTGCGTAATCCTATGCGATGCATGCAGGCTAAAAACGTTACGTAATTTTTTATTCCGCGTTGTCCGCCGTTGGTTCTTCGTTGTTCCGTAAAAAAATGCCAGATGGCTGCGACCATGCAAAATACGAAGAACAAAAACAAAAGGAGAACGTTTCTCTTGCTTTGGCACCACAGACTACAAAAGAAAAATTGGAGAGATTATTTTTATTATTTAACCGTTTGCCAATCCGTCAATAAAGAATCGTTTTAAAGTTTTCGATCGTGAAATAATTCCCTAAATACCACTCGAGCTTCAATATTAACCAAATAATATTTATACGACCGCTTTAAAAAATGAAGAACACGGAAAACTCAATATGAAATCGGTACTTTGCACATTTTGCACACGGATGTGTCAACTTTGCACAATGATGTGTCAACTTTGCACACTGATGTGTAAACTTTGCACACTGATATCATCTTTGCGTTCGGATTTTTAATTTAATAAGAACAAGAAAAATTGATTTGTTTTCTATTTGTAGTCGCGTAAAAAGTATCGTAAAAATCGCCACCAACATGTTTTGCCGGTGTGCAAAGTTGGCATGTTTATAATTGTACAGTGGGATTTACTAAGATCTAAAATAGTACCCCCCACAGGTCTTAATATTTACACCTGTGGGGGGTACTAAATTTTAAAACAAATTTTCAAAAAACACTTACCCATATAGAAAACACACAAAGTTATTCATTATTTTGTATTGTTGTTGCAAAATACCACTGAATAACTGATTTTTTTTCTCAAAATATACCATATTTTAGGAGAAAATGCCCTAAAACTATTTTTTTTTGACAGGTTCCAAAATGGCAAATGGTGAATACGCCAAAAATTTGGCACATAATAGCTTCATCATCTGTGTTTGAGGTTATAAAGTTGATGATTTTTTAGACCACCTCTGGTTTAAATTTATAGCCCCCAAAAAGGATTGTTTTGTGGCAATTGGTAGTAAGTCCCTTTATAATTTCCCTAAGCAATCGTTTTTACAAAAATTAATTTACCTTATTTAATATCCCAAGTTGTTCATTAATCAATAACACACCTCCAATTTTGTCCAGAAAAACGCCATATTTTGAACCCGTTTTCATCACAAGAATATATTTATGAGGGCACTATGAGGCAAAACAAACATAAGTGAAGGTCACTAATTATGCACGAAAACTGTCTCCAATGAACAAAATCCAAAACAACTGTACCTATTCATTTATTTACAAACACACAGATCACACTCAAAGGTCTCAACTCTGCAGTTTTTATCGGTACTTCGCTAATGGCCATTTTATCATGTTCTACCAGAGAACCGGGTACCAAACAGTTCGTTGAGCTGACATGACACCTTTGTGAATGCATCAGTTGGATTCAGGTCTGTTTTTAGCCGCATTTTTTTTCATGACCTACTTTGATGAAATATTTTTATTTGTGGTTTGCGATTGCGATGGGTTTGTGTTTGTAAAGTTTTTTCATACTTTCGATAGATAAAAACCCCTTTTAAATAAATACAAAGTTAATCTAATTCTTATTTTATGATTACATATCGAAATGGTTTTGTGACAGTGAGCTAAATAAACAAGGGTAAGTTTTGATAAGAGTAACAAAGAATGTCAATTTTAATTTGCTCAACAGAGTGTTTACCATTTAGATCCCCCTCTAGGGTTAAAAAAACTTCTTTTAAACAGAAATTTTCTTCTTAAATCCAACAAAAGATTGTGTTAAGATGATTCTTCACTAAAAAAAAATAATCAAAATTATTCTTATAAATCAAACTATGTGCAAAACTCAAGGAAGTTGGTATAAAATGCTCAAAACCAACAATTTCACTTAGGACCTGTCTAAAATAGGCTAAACCCTTTTAGTAAATCACACTGGTAGATTCCCCTTCCTTCCCTACCTTAACCCACTTTCATACCCTCAAACCTTTAACTCCTTAAACCCTTCCATCTACTCGAGTATCCGCTTTGCCTGAAGTTTTCTTCCCTTTTTTGCTTTCAAGGGTCATAACTTTTGTTTCCGTGAACCGATTTTGATGAAATAAAGCCTATTTACTCCCCAGAAATTCAAATAGTGCGCAAAATTCTTCCACCAGTTTTTTTTTGCATAAAAAATTTTTCTTTTGATCCAGTTTTATAGGTAATTTATTTTTTAACAGTTCATTGTTTCTATCGAACATGGTGGTGGGGGGAAGAGAAGTGTAACAAAAAAATGCAAAAATAATAGAAGAAGCACTTTTCTCGATTGCGTATTTTATTTTTTTTAGTTTGCCCATATTTGAGTCGGTCAATTAAATATAAGGTATAAAGGGGCGGAGGACGGGTAATGAAAAATTGCAAAAGTTAATAGAAAAAGACTTTTTTAGATTGATACCCAACAAGCCATATTTTACCAAATCAAAATTTTTATTAAATATGGGGAATAAACCCCCTATTAATAGGGGGTTGGTAGAAAAACGCTGAAACAAGTGTCCATGTATTTTATTAGTAGAGTCTATAATAGCAATTTTTAAACCGCTGTGACTTTTTCTTCTGAGATACAGAAGATGCCTTTACCCTCTTCGAAATCAAATTACCCCTCCACCCCTAGTTGAAATTTAGAAAAACGCCAAAACATCTGTTTACTTATTTTATTGGTAGAACCTACGTACCAATTTTCAGATGTCTGCGGATTTTCGCTTCCGAGATATAGAAAACTTCCTTAAAATTTCAACCCCTATTTTTACCCTCTTAGGGCTAATGTTTTCAAAAATCCTTTCTTAGCAACAGGCTACGTTACAAACCCAATACGTTCTTAAATTTTCATTACTCTAGGTCAAGTAGTTTGACCTTGTGCGTTTATAGTTGATGTTGACTACCGTTCTTTATTATTATTATTATTTTCTTTGCAAATTTCACTCGTACATGCTCGCGAAAATATAAAAAACATGCAATTGTGAAAAATTGCCGGTAATTTTAAAGCTCTTAAGCATACCAAAGCAAATTTTTGTAAATAGTGTATGGGTCTCCGCCCCTATAAAAAAAATCATTCTTCACCGAGAGATGTTTTCTTGTGACGCAAAAAAACATTTAGTTCGATAAGTTCAAACGAATATTTGTTTGACAAAACAGAAATCCTTTTTTATTGTAAATTACTAAAGGTTGCTTGACATAAAGCACTAATATAAGATTTGCATGCAAGTCGTCTCTTCTCATCTCGCTTTATTAGTATACAGTAAAGTCACGGATCACCTACCATTGCACTATCATAAAAGAAAAAAAGGGTTCGGTCTGGCTGGCAGGTTTTTCTATGTGCACTATGTCAAGCGGGCTTTATTAGGGCAGAGAATCTTGCCTCGCAGCAGCAAGAGACATTGCAATCGGTAAGCAAATGAAGCAAAATGACATCAAACCCCTCGAATTGATATATTTTCGCGTCTGAGCTAAGCCAATGTCTTTTGTTTTCGTATTTCCATGGCTGAATGACTAGGTTATACAGGGTTCCTAAGATTTTCCTTAGGGATAGGATTTCAATAAATCAAACAGAAATGGCATAGAAACTTCTGCGCGCACAAAAGAAACAGGTATATTGAGCAATGGTGCCAGTTTGTTATTATTTTCGGACTGCTTTCATGAGAAAAAATTATCGCCATTCTTTCATTGTGAGCATAAGTCATAGTTGCAATAATAACCGTTGACGAGATGTTTGCAAATTCCGCTAGATGGCGGCCACACCATGAGATTTGAACATCTAATCTAATTAAAAATTAGATGTTTTCAGGTCCAAACTACAGCTCTTTCTTGCTTAAAGGAGGCGGCAGGGTCCATTATTTACGATACTGAGCGATAAACTCGTGAGGTTGTTAACATTAGAAAGAAATATCTTCGCTTTTAATTAAATTTCTTTCGATTCTGTTCTACTAGTGACGTCTATCCGGAAACGGCCAAACCATGCAGCTAGCACTAGCAGCCAAAGAAATCAATAAACGGCGCTGTTTTTCCTGCAGAGCTTTTGGCTTGCGATATTATTGATTTTAAATAAAGCTGGCCCTACACTACATTTGATATTTTCGAGGTGTTTTATGACATGATCTTGAATCATGTAGCGAACCAATTCTTCAAAACTAGCGGGAGGGTAAAAGCGAAAAATAAGGCGCTGCCAATATTTATAACACCCAAAAAGGGGTGAAAAGAATTATTTTGCTCTGTTTCTTTACTAAAAACGTTTTTTTTTACAAAAAACTTGAGCTCTGCCACTTTTTTTATTTTTTTCTTCAACTTTCTCGAAATTTTCGTCATACCGTAGAAAAAAATTATTTTCCCCATGGTCATACTCTACTTTTATTCGAAAAAATTTAGAAACAGAGACGGGATCAGTTTTTCTAAAACGGGGGATCTTGGTTTCGAGTGAGAAGATAAAGGGCGCTGCAGGCAAAAATTTTTCAATTAAATTAGCCGAACGCAAAAATGTTAGAAAAACAAAGCACGAAATAAAAATGGCGCCGCTTACAATTTTTTTTCAAAAATTACGTAATTTCGGGAACGCAAAGAAATAGGTCTAAAGAGTATAATTTTTAAGAAAAAAATATCAATTTTCTCACCCTCCTCCACTGGGACTACAGGAGCCGTGCACAAATTACGTAATGGTCATAGGGGGGAGGGGGGTTACAAAACGTTACGTAGGGGGGAGGGGGGTTTTCGACAGCGTTTGCATTTGTATGAAACTAAGAAAATTTGGAATGAAAATAAGTGAAAAGTTTTTTTTTGGGATGGGGGGGGGGTAGTGGTCTTGAAATCGTTACGTAATATTAGTGGAGTGGCGTGCCAAACCGTTACAAAACATTACATAGGGAGGGGGTCAAAAGTTGGTAAAATCACCGTTACGTAATTTGTGCATGGCCCCACATCTGACTGTTCCTCCTTTTTGATTTCGAATCAAAGTGCAAAACCCGGGTTGGACGTTTGAAGGCGTCAACCCGTCCTATTTGCTTGATAAAGTTTCTACGGAAATATCTCAGTCGATTTCTCCGGCCGTGTATGAACGCTTTAGATTAGGAATTTGCATGTATCTCAGTCCCCAGCCTGTAAACAGTGCGTAAAGACAATGGTTACAAAATGAAAAGCCGAAAAAATATTTTTTTTTACGATATCTTTCATCAGTTTGGTATTAAAGTCGAGCAAAAACAATTTTTATTCCAGTCCTAAAGGTATGAAAATGGAAAACATTAGAAAACAACAACCTGGAATGGATTTACTACGTGTAAGATGTAGTGACAAACATCGCCCCATGCCCATCCTTTTCTGCTTCATGTGCTTTTCCGTTTGTCTGCGTCTTATACACGGCTGCTTGCCCCCCTAAGGATTTGGTTAGGAACCCTGTAGATGTCGCTTACAAGTTTGGAAAGAATATGCCCAGCAAACCAGGAGTTGGCGGTAAACAGTCGGCCGCTAAGTGACACCGGCGGATTTCTGACGGGACGTATAGGCACTTGCAATGCAGCCGCTAAAATCGTCCTGTATTTCGGAACGTATTTGGCGCCCGCTAACGTTGCTGAAAAATGCCTGTATTAAGCGTTTTGTCGCTTCGTAGGCGCTAGCTCTACGCAACCTTTCTCACGGTGGGTTCGCAACATAGAAATAATTTCTATGGTTCGCAACGGTTGAAGTTAAAAGACAGATTTGATATAGAAGGCTCGTGGCGTAGCGGTTGAGTATCAGACTCTCACCCGGGACGCGCATGTTCGGATCCCGGGTGCGTCCAACACTTTTGTTTTTAAATTACAGGAAAAATATTCGCGCCCACCCGCCTAAGTTGTCGAGCCGCTAGCTGGTTTCCGAATAAATGTAAGGGATGCGCTAGCATCCAGACCACGTTGTGTTTGTTAATTCGTTGGGTTTTGTTTATTTACTTATATTCTTCATTTTCAACAGTTGTCAATGGTAAGAGTTGCATAGGATGCACGTTTATCTTTGGTCTGTTCGCCTCCAAGACTGGTTTCAGTTAGCTAGCAACTTTGGGAGATCGTAGACCCACGAGGTCATCTTACAGGCCAGAATTTTATTGGTATAACCAAACCGCGAAAAGGAAATCGGTAAGAAAGCGTTTGCGAGTACATGGTGATTAACCATATTTTCCACTCACCCCCTTAACTTTATTATTAGAGCTGGAAAATAGTTTTATGTACAGAAGTTGCATAATTTTTGGTAAACTTTTAAACGACGGAGTTAAAAATTAGCAGCAGAACTTATCGCAACTGTCAAAATTTGACATTAATTTCTTTATTTTAAATAAAACACTTTGTATATTTTTTAAAATTTAGAATGGGTTCTTTCTGACTACAAAAATGTATGATATATTGAATTTATTTTGGATGGTTCTCTTACCTGTCTAACACCCGGTTCCCACCTACAACTTTTTTGTGCGTGCCCGCTCACCCGTCACATGACTGTCATAACATTTCATATTGACATTATATGACGCGTGAGTGAGCACTCACGAAAAACTCGTGTGAATGAATCACACATTGTACTTATTTTTCTTTTTACACGAGAACCGTCCAAGATAAGCCCAACATAATATATATTATATTTAGAAACAAATAGGAAGGTCATTCTAACTTTAACGACCATACAGAGTGTTTTATTTAAAATAAAAAAGTTAATGCGAAAATTTGACAGTTGAGATGACAGATCTTAATTTTGAAGAGTGTCATTTGAAAGTTTACAGTATATAAAACTGTTTTTCGCTTTATATATATAAGGGAGGTTAGGGGAGTGGAAAATGCGTTAAATCAGCCGGTGCTACATTTTAGGGGTCTATTTTTCAGGTCAAAACAAGATTTTGTTTCCTAGAACGTTAGAGTTTTAAGATATATATTCCCCCTTTTTCGTTAAAAATTTTAATTAAATCTGAGGAATTACAAAAAACGATTTGAATCTTTTTTTCCTCGACAACGGTAGCAGACGCGCAAAAAAATAGAAAAAACAAAATAGTTTATAAACAAACAAAACACAAAATATACAAAAAAAAACAAACAAAAAAACGATATAAACAGAAAATAAACAAACAAAAAAAACAGAAAATAATAGTTTATAAACAAAATAAAGAGAACTCATTTCATATTTGAGAATCAGAAATATCTTCCTGTAGATTTTTCCAATCAATAAAACGTAACTTAGGTTTTAAGTTTAATATCTCAAAAACTGTAAGAGCTATAATAATAAAAAAACTAAAAAAAAGTAAAAGTATATGTCGGGAGCGGTTTTTAGCGTAGATCGTAAACGCTATTAGTGTTTAACAACCACGACCACTACCACACGCCGATTGTACCAGAGATTTGCCACCATTAGTAGAATACAAAATTCTGCTTAATTTATATCCGCGCAAAAAATCTTTAAAAATAAATAAATAAATATACATTAATAAACCGGAAATTTGAACAGTTATTGAGGATGCAAAAAGGAGTTAAAAACAAGTTCAACCCCTTCTGTTTACGTTTCTTAAGAAAACTGGTTAAATAGTTAATTAATATAATCAAACTAAAAATATATAACATAGAAGAAAAGCAATTAAAAAAAAAAAATTCCTAACGTCTAAATGTAACCTAAGCTATCATCCTCATAATTACTAAAGTGTTCTATTTTAATAAGGGAAAGAATACGACAACATAAAAGGTTATATAAGTATGTATTTAATTAGGCAATACTGAAATCTGTTAAAATGAAGTTAAAACGAAGTTGAAAGGAAGTTGGTAAAAAGTTTTTCTTTAATATTACAAATACATATAAATAACCACAACCACCACAAAAGATATTTAGCTATTGCGCCGACGCAGTAATTACCACAACGATCAAATAAGTGATCGAAAATATCCTTAACACTATTTTAAACACACATACTATTTTTTTTTTATTTCAAACTTAAGGTTTAATAGAAAGTTTGAAATAACGTAAACAAGAAGTAATCATGTTTGCAAAGTAAAGTAAAAAAAAATAAACTATTCGGTAGCCGTTATATTGCATGAAGCTGCTGGTACACAGTTTTTGCTATAGCTGTGAGGTTTTATGTATCCGTTGTTGCAATCGCATACTTTAGGCATTAGGCAAATTACTGAATCAACTGAAGGAGGGATTTGCTGCCATATTGCTTTGTTGTCACAAGTACGGAATATTGATTGTTGTACGCAGCGGAGGGATTGGTTGGGTGGACAGGTCACATCTGTACCAAGTAAAATTTAAAAAAAAAATAAAACCACCGACGCAAGCATGCAAGTTACACCCGATTATGTTTGTAATTATATCTCAAATTCCTTGACATCTGTGTGTAGTAAGCGTAATATCTCTGGAATTATATAGCTCATTTTCATCGAACATGACTAAGAATCATACAATCAACATCCCCGCGAAAATACTTGAAAGCAAGAATAATCATCTAAATGCAGGAGGCTATGAACATTTTTCGAATTTCAGTCGTTTTACGCATGCTCGATTCCCTTCGCGTTTGACGTTCACAGAAGTAGTGTTTATTTTTCAAAAACCAAGCAGTTTTCGTTTTTTTACGTAAAAATATGTGCCGCCTAAAATAAAAATGTACATAATCTTATGGCGTTTTTAATAGCATTTAATGATCGAAAAACTATGTGAAAAAAATGTGAAAGTGCCAAGGCAGACGTTTTCTCTGGATAATACCAAAAATTTGATAGGTATTTGTTTTTCTCTATATAAATAACTATATTTTGCTTTCGGTAATTATAAACACACGGGTGAAAGTATAAACACAGAAGATAAACTAAAATCATAGTACCCTGAGGTCGGCCTTTTTCGACTTTATTTTAGTACAACTTAAAATCTGGCAGTTCCCTCTCTACCTTGAATATTTATCTATAAACTGTCAACCTTCTGTCACCAAAACCACCATCATGAGGTAGTGAAATTTGGTGGAGGATCGGAACCAAAAATTTCAGCGATAAGTTAAATAATGCTTAAATGGTATTTAGATGGTTTTGTACTATTTTTCATTGAAAAATTTACTTAAATTATATGTTAAAATTTAAAAAAAAATGTAAATACTTAATTTTGAGGTAGTAAAATGAGGCAGCCGGTGACTGGAATTTTAAGTTAGGGAACTTGCCGGTAGCCGGCCCCTATGGCCAACCATTGAGCTAGAGCAAAAAATTTTATTTTACTTTTTTCAAGCTTTCGGATTGTAAAATAAGGATAATTACTTCATGGTTGTAAAGAATCTAATTCAAAAAATAGGTTAGCCAGTATGCGGCCCAGTCTAAAGCGCTAAATAAATTATTTAAAAGGCAATAAAAAAAGGCCGAGCACTGGAAATTGTCCATTTATACTTAGTTTCCCGTGTTCGGCCTTTTTGGAGTAGATATTATAATTCTGAAGTTTTCTTGTTTAAGTAGTTTATGTCAAAGTTTTTTTTTTATTCGTAGTTTAATGTTATTTATTTAGAATTAGGTACCTGTAGTCAATAATAGATACCTACCTTTTACCTGGTTTAATTTTGTACCTATAGCTATGTAAACGTTGCAGGATATTACCTAATGCTGTTTTTAAATTGATACAACTTAGTGTAGTACGTAGGTATTATTAAAAATTAAAAAAAAATCACTCGTTCAATTTTTGTGATTGTTTTACCCTCTGTAACATTTAAAAAGACCAAACTCAGAATACATCAGTCCTGCTTAAAATGCACACACTTTTGAGGGCCGACCACTGGCAAATTGACGGCTGGAGAGTATTTAATTAATTTAATTTTACGCGACCAATTCCAATTTTGATGATTTTTGGTATATATTTTCTTCTTACCATAAAAGTTGAAAATGCAAATTTTTAGATTTTTTTGATTCGTAGTTTTTTTTTTTAATTTTTCAAAATAAAAAAGTCAGCATTTTGACCTTAACAAGAATGTACAAAACTAGCAATATCTCGAGAACCACTTACACTAGGAAAGTAATAAATGGCTCATTTTAAAGTCATTTTGAAGCTCTTTTTTATGAAATATCACAACATAATTTTAACAAAAAAAAAAAAATTGGAAATAAAAAATTGAAAAAAAAAATTGAAAAATTCAAAAGGGCCATTTTTAATTTTTTTGAAAAAAATATATAATTTTGGTCAAAGTGTTACTTAATTATCCACAAAATTTTATGATGGAGAAATGATGGGTTCAATGTCAAAAAAAATATCAAAAATATTAAGTACATTTTATAGGCGATTTTTCATGCATGTGACATTTTTAATAAATTTTTTCACATTGAACCCATGATTTGTCCATCTCAAAATTTTGTGAATAGTTTAATAACACTTTAAAGAAAATAATATAATTTTTTGAAAAAAATTAAAAATGGCCTTTTTGAAATTTTTCAAAAAAAAAATCAAAAATTTTTTTTTTTATTTTTTTTTTCAATATATGTTATGCAATATTCTCATATGAAAGGTCTTTATAAGAGCTTTAAAATGAACCTTCACCTACTTTTCTATTATAAGTGGTTCTTTGGATATTCATAATTTTGTGCGCACATGTTAAGGACAAATAAGTGACTTTTTCGATTTTCAAAAATTAATTTAAAATAAACAACTGGTCAAAAAAGTCTGAAATTTTGGATTTTCCAGTTTTTTGGTAGGAAAAACATGTATACTAAAAATCATCAACATCGGAGATGGTGTGGTAAAATACCCTGGTTGACTTGATATGGACTGACCCTTTAGTAATCCTAGGTACTATCTGCCGTTTTCTAATGAAAGATAAATAGACAATCTAAAGAAAGGCACAAATAATACCTTTATAAGTTGAAATGGCTCTGAGCTACAGGAATTTAACTTTAGAACATGTGTGTGTACTGGGAGTTAAATTAAAAACCGAAAAAACACACCACTTTTGGAATCAAATTAAACAAAAATGGCGTCAGTCATATATCTTTATTTTCATGGCCTACTTGACCACGATATGTTCCTAACAACATTGCCATTTCCAGTGCGTGTATATTAAGTTTATATAAGTATAAATTTTATGTCTTTTTTTTTAAATTAGAATGTCAGATAAACGTCATAAATCATTTATCAAAAAAAAAAAAAAAAATGATATCGGTGAAAAACATCTGTTAACTCAAATCCAATTAATCAAGCTTTTGTATCATTTACTTTGTTTGTACGGGCCTCTTAAAGTGCTTTCATATAAAGACGGTTTGAAAATTTTGTCGTTAAACACCATTAAAACCGATTGCTTTAAACACTTAGTCGATTTTATTTTAAAGCAATTTAAGAAAGCTTTAAACCTATTTCAGGGTCGTATAAACACTTTAAAAAAAGCCTTAGCAAATTTCTTCCAACTTAAAGAAATACTCAATCCTGGTTTTACCGAAAAATCTGTTGGTTATTTAGTTTTTTCTTTGCTTTCTTTTTAAAGTGACATTTAATGAAGGACGTAAAAACCATCGGAGAAAGCGTTTATTTAAAACCGTCCTTATATAAAAGCGGTTTTAGGTGCGTATAAACGTAGTAATTGTTCTAATTGTTAGTTTATAATGTCCGATTGTTGCGCGATCTTTGCGTAAAATGGTTTTAATATGTTAAAATCAAAAAAGCCGTAGCGATAATAACTCTTCCAATCAAGTTAGACTGAAAAAAATGCAGAGCCAAAAACTCTTCAGGGCGCGAGTAGACTGTGTCAAGCATGCGCAGTAAATTTTTTGATTTGGTCTTTCCCATGGTCAACCCTGGTTTTTCAATTATTTTCTTTGTTTTTTAAATTTATTATTATTACACATTTTACGACAATTCGGTCGTGAAAATTATGCTTACGTGTATTTTGACTTGTCACATATGATAGCACTAATAACAACCAGGCAAACTTCATTTTGTTTTCAAATGAGTGTTTTTAAAATTTAATATAGGCTTGCCTTTCTTATCTTTTAATATTTTTTAATTATTTTTATGGCACTTACAAGATATCGACTTCTAGGTACCGTCACGTACCGGGTGTCTATCATATTTTGAACCGTCTTAAATGCCAAAGTTTCCAGTGCTTTTGTATTTATCAGCCCTTAAATTAAAAAGATACAAAATACCTGACACTTGCGGAGACTTTGGTTATATTATTATATGGAACAATGTTTACCTTTCTGTTGTTTACAGTAAACACACCAGTGGTGTACCTACCTACTTAAATATAAAGTTACACATGAATTATATTATTAAAATTTTACTGTAATATGAAATCTGCAAAGGATTGGTAGCTCCCTAATAATAAATGTTTGTAGTGATTTTATACAAAATAAATTTATTACAAAATTTGCATATGATTCATTGCAATTTCAATTTTCAACACAATGAAATTATGCCAAACATTAAAACAAACACAGTTCACATCACCTGGAACATTAAGAAAAAAAATAATATAATATTACCTACTAGCTAAAAATTATGCTATTGTGTTTGTGAAATGTTCCTCATTCAAGCAAGTGTCATTTTGAAATCTCCTGTATAGCACAGAGGACCTAGGTAATATGTGGTTATAGGGCCTTTTCACATGGGAAACATATAGGTAAAAATATATGATTTTATGTTTATTTAATTCCACCAAAGCAATATTTTATTTGAAATAGAAAATTTAAGTAGGTACTTATAAATAAAATAAAACATCTCGTGATCCATAACTTAACAACCTACAATAATATAAGTAAGTTATACATCTAACACCTTGTTCTAAAGAGCCAAGTTTTAACTAAAGTTTACTGCTATTGAGAAAACAAACCCAACACATATCAAAGGGAGTAAACTGGTACATCTTATGCTATTGTGCAAGTTTAAGAATTATATTAAGTTATATAATGTACGTATGTATCTATATTATATACTGTCTCTAGGCAAACAATTTTTTACCTGAGCAAAGCGAGGAACCAACTGTGATTTTATTTCAAAATTTTTACTATCATTAAAATTATTTCAAAAAGTATTAGAATGACTGAAAATAAAGAAAAATTTTAAAAAATATTCGAAGCATTTTTGTTTTAGAGCACCTTATAATAATATACTGTATTATAAACGGCTATAAAATGTGTGCTAAATTTCAGTTGAATCAGATTCTTATTATGCCAGACATTCTCTGTCCCAATACCCTCTCCACATAGGCCGATCAGCTCTTATCGTTTTAGTGTCCTTTTCTCCACTTTCGCCGCCATTTTGACAGAAAACTAATGGATTATCTGTCACTTTTGAGTTAAAATGGCGGCGAAGGTGGAGAAAAGGACACTAAATCGGTATGAGTTGATCGGCCTATCTGGAGAGGGTACTGTCTGTCCCTATCGTTCTAACGTCGTTTAAAAGGACAGAAAAATAATCGATATTTCTCACCTTTGTTTTGTTTTGATTTTATTTGTATATAAACAGTGGTTATTATTTCCCAAGGAGTTTGCGTTGAACCAGATATCTTGTCTCTTTTTAATCTAAGTATCAGCCAAATAAGCTAATTCTCATTGCAAATGTCAAATTTAGACATTAGGTTTGTATTTTTAAGTGCAACACCTAATATATTATTGTATTTTTGAATCGGTCTTTCCTTTCTGATTACAAAGGTACCAAGTTATTTATAGTGGATTGTAAGGAAAATTTCAAAAAACCTTACCATAAACATTATGGTATAGTACGACCATAGATCTAAGAGATTCATTATAAATGCTAATCCCTTACCCTAATAATCATCTATTGTTCGGGGTCTGAAATAAAATAAAAAAAGCTGTAAACATGCTATCATTTCTGAGTATTACAGGTGCGGATTTAAAAATGTGTAATTATTTCTTAATAAGTACACGTTTTTGACCGAATTGAAATTTATCAAGTTTATGAATAATTACGAAACGTTATAGCATTAGGGTTTGATTACGTTACAAATTACTTTTCTTAAAATAATTAGGACAGGCTTAAGATACCAAGCTGATTTGTAGTTTTGAAAATCAGTTAGCAGTTGGTGTTTCGATACAAAAGAAGTTATTTCTTGTTAATTGTGATTGTATGAAAAATGTTTCGCCCGTGGAAAGAACAACCGACTACGTCACGTGGAGATACGGGGAATAATGGCGTTACAAGAGAAATAAGTGATAAAAAAACAATTTAAATGCGATATTTTGTCACTTGATACAAAAAAGTGATATTTGCCACGCTTCTTGAACGTGGGTTATCAAAATTTGGTGCAGTGAAGGAAGCGGCAGCTTTAACACGAAGATCGGTAAAAACAGTGTGGCGTGTAGTAAATAAACCGATAGTTGTGAGAAAAAAAAGAAGGATTCTAATACTTCTAAGAAATTGGACAGTATGTAGATATCATCAAATGATTCCTACTTTACAAACATTAATTCAAAGATTTAACCGGTTTGTTTTTGCACATTCTGATAGACCGTAAGCGGCAGCGAATTATTTTAGTTTTAAATAAATAAATAATAAATAATACGTTTATTTTAGTAAAGAAACATTTTACAATCCTAGTATAAATAAAATGCAAAAATAAACGCACAAAAATGTCTTAAAAGCATAAACATGCTTGTTGACTTACCATATTATTTAGATAAATAGTTTTTTTTTACAGCAGTTCGAATTCATGATAAAATTTTAGAGTAGGTAGATTTTACATATAAAATTAATCTTAGAGAACCTTCATCTTACTTCTGATTACCTAATATAATTTAAGTTAGTTAGATTGTTACAAATCTCTCTACTTTCTTTTATCCAATTTGTGACTAATTTTTTGAACACACTAAATTTTAGTATATTTTTGAAGTCAGTAGGCAAGTTATTTAATATTCTTGGGGCAAAGTATTTGATTGAACGTTGCGTTATTGTTTTGGACGCCTGAACATATTCAACATTTGATTTATTTCTGGTTTTGTATGTTAACACTTTTTCTGTAAGTTTTATTTTATTTTTGTGTATGTTTTTAAGCAGCTCCAAGCAGTACAGTTGTCTAATATCGAGGATCTGTGTTTCCTGGAAAAGCTGGTCCGAAGGATATGTTCTTCTTTTGCCATAAATTAATTTAAGAAAAGAAAGAGCGTATTCTCAAGAATTGTTAAGTGGCAGTCTGCTACCGCTCCCCATCCCAGAATCCCATATAAGAGATGAGATTTTACAAGCGACAGATAAAGCGATTTAAGTTGATCTACCTCCAGAAATTCCTTGAGATATCTAAATTTAGGTAGTAAGCAGCAGATCCCATTTTAAGTGTCTATAAATTACTACTCCTAAATATTTTATAGTTTTTGATTCTGGTATTTGTTCTTTATTTTCTACTGTTAGTAAATTAAATTCGGGTAAAGCATTTTTATAAATTGCAAAAGGCAAATATTTTGTTTTTTCATAGTTTAAAGTTAGTTTGTTCTTTTGCAACCAAGATCTTATTGTTTTAAAATCATTTTCCGCCAATAGTTTAAGGTTTTCCCAAGATTTTGACTTGTAGAAAATGGCGGTTTCATCAGCAAAGCTTATTATTTTTCTGATGGTTTTTAATTTAAGCAAGTCTTTTACATATAAAGTAAAAAGCAAGTATTTATATAATCTTATGCTTATGATAAAGATTTTGACAACCACTACAGAGAGAAATTACCTGTGATATTTTATTTTTATAGAACATAGGTAGCTAAGAAAACTCCCGGGACGATATAATATAGGCTCCAAACAGAAAAACAACCTCATCGAAATCGATTTACTGGTTTGAGAGCTATATGCGCACAGATACACATACACACACAGTATTATTATTTTCGGTTTTATTTTTTTGGCCTGCATACTTTCATAGTGGGTTTGCTATTCTTGCAGTATCCTTGAGAAGGTCACCGACATGTCGTATGTGCCCGCGCACTCATAGACGTACGTCCACACAGGGATCATCCGTAGTTCCATTGCATGGGCGAGTTTTTTTTCAGCTGAAATTTGACGATTACTGGAAGCACTGGCAGCTATTCGAAGCTTTTAAGAACGCGCTTGATCGCATCAAAACCAACACCTGCTTAACTAAAAAGCCAGTTAACTCTTTTTCGATTTAGTATCCTTTAGCCTACTATAGCGGTCATATTAACACCCAAAAATACAATTTGTCAATTTGGTTATAAAAATGGCGGCAATCTTTGGCTAAAGGGCACTGAAGAGATGAGAGTTACCTAGCTTTACAGTTGAGAACGGTGTTGATCAAAACATACTTTCCATTCAAAATTCTGATTGACATGACATTTAAACAAACCAACTAAATGGAAATGTCATTAGACAGTTTAAGTTGGTCATGACACGTACGACATGCCTAGCCGTAGACTCGGAATTTGCCGCATCGGACGTTTCTATCTTTTACATTTTATTACCATGTATTTCTATATTGCTCTCTTTGGTTGGCCGTTCGTGTCACCAATCCATTGATTTTTTTACTTCCTTCCGGAAAACTCGCTACGTTTTGTTTCAAATCTCTGCGCTAGCAACATAGAGTAGACATCTACGTCTGCTCTGAACGTTATACATGCTAAAAACGTGACCTTGATGAAAAAGCTCAACGCTAGACCGCAGAGATTGGACTCTGATGATATCTGTAATCGAGCGAACGTCTTTGTTTTTTTTACGGACAAAAGAAAGACAGAATATTGCGCTATATTCCACGTCTACGCGTACGTCCCATGACCAACTTAAACTCTTTTATAACTGTCAAAATATTGGCCTAATTGAATTTGGAGTGAAATGTAATATGAACTACGCACTTGCTGGAAGCTATTAAGCAGAAAAATAGGCGGCGTTATAGCAGAAACCTCTGACAGAGCAGCGTAGAATTTCTCGCTTATTTGCTAACTTCAAGTCAAATACGGTCACGTTATATTGTGAGCTTAAAGACGCGCCCACGCACTTAGCGGAACCATAAATATTAAATAAATTTTGATTAAAATTTTTTTTTAAAGAACAAGCTTTTATTAGACGGACTCAAAAGTAGAAAATAATTTTTTATTTTTCTTATAGCATAATAAAAGAGATGGGCGCAAATTAAAAATTTTAACTTTACGGTGACAAAGAGAGAACTACAAAAGAAGAACTAAAATCTTCTTCTATTCGAATGATAAATATAGTGCTTTCATCTAAAGAAGCTGAGAACGGATGAGATTGCCGTGCTTGCCAAGCCTTTGAACTAGGGTTTCCAGGTTTAAGAATTGGTTTTTTGGGACAACAGAATCAAATTTTCGGGACATCTGTTTCAAATTCGGGACATTTTCCTTATTAAAAACACTGCCGAGCAAGAAACGGAAACCGAAAAATATACTCCTACCACTTACCTAACCAAAAGCATCAAATTGAAATCTTTTTTGCTTTCCACATCCATTTGCTTTTTGCTTTTGCTTTCCACATCCATGGATTACTTCTTATATTATTAAAGCAATGTACTCAATTAGAAGGTAAACAAAGTAAAATACTGTGTATTGACCGTAAAACACCACAACAAAACCAAAACATAACCTCCCATCCTTTAACTCCGCCTAACCTACGATACGCGCGTTCCGGCCAAAAAAACAAAATGTAAAAATAGTATTAAGAAAAAGACAAGGCACCAAAATAAGGAAAGGTATAAAAGGAAGCTAGAAACATGTTTATTATGACGTTTTTACTTCAGATTGAGGAATACCAAAAAATCGGGACATTTTGCGTCCCGAAAAGGGTCTTTTCGGGACTCGGGACACAGAGGTCCAAATGCGGGCAAATCCCGAAAAATCGGGACACCTGGCAACCCTACTTTGAAAAGGTCCTTAGGTTATAGAGTAATACAACTGTTTCTTAGGTGAATCGTCGATGTGACCGTTATACGACATCCAATGTTAAAATTTTTAATTTTTGCCCATCGCTTTTATTGTGGTATAAGAAAGATAAAAAATTATTTTCTACTTTTGAGTGCATTTAGTAAAAGCTTGTACTTTAAAAGCTTTTTTTAATAAAAATTTATTTTTTATTTTTTACATTTGTACCCTAAATCGTCCATTTTGAATTCGCCATATTGAAATTTCCAAATCTGATCAAAAATTCATATTCCCTTCCCGAATTTAAATCGAACAAACTAAATCTTTTCCCCCCTCCACTTCCCTCATTAGAGGGAAGTGTGTACCTAATAATACCATATTATTGTATTGTCGCCGGAAATAGAAAACGCATACCAAATTTGAACACACACCCTTAATTTTTAGATTTGTACCCTTAATGGTCCATTTTGAATCCGCCATATTGAAATTTTCAAATATAATCAAAAATTCATAATTCCCCTCCTTAAAAACCCGTGTATGCCAATTTTGACTGAAATCGAACAGAATAAATAATTTTCCCTCTCCACTTTCCTCGTTAGAAGGAGGTGGGTACCTGAGAATACCATATTTTGTATTTTCACCGGAATTATAAACGCATACCAAATTTGAACAAAATCGGATGTGGATAAGTCAGTTAAAATTGGTTAGCAAAGCATGACCGAAAATCGTCTATCATGAATCCGCCATATTCAATTTTTAAAATCTGATCAAAAATTCGTATTCCTTATCCCCAGAAACCTTGGTTGAAATTGGACAAACTTATGTGTTTTCCCCCTCCACTCTCCTCGTAGGGGGGGGGTGCCTAATAATGATATATTATTGTATTGTCGCCGGAACTATAAATGCATGCCAAATTTGAAGGCAATCCGATGTGTATAAGTTAGTTAAAATTGGTTAGCAAAAGATGACCAAAATCGTTCATCTTGAATCCGCCATATTGAATTTTCAAAATCTGATTAGAAATTCGTTATCTCCATTATCAAGTGCCCCAAAAAACCATATTTCAACGAAATCGGGTGTACTTCAACTGTAACCCCCTCCACGCCCTTCGAGTAAGGGAAAGGTGTCAATTTCATCACACTATATTCTTGTGTTGTCATCGGAAGTTGGTCAAAATTAAGTTGCAAGATTCTACGCGAACAAACATATCTACTTAGATAAATTGCAAGTTAAATAAACGCTCGTAAAAATTAACCGACTTTCTGTTGATCCGCTAGTCTTCTCAAACAAGTTATTAGCCTACCCCATCAAAAGAAAAATGGGAGGAAAGTCACAGCTAGTATTCGTTTTTCCACATACTACCCCCTTTTAGGATAACTCAAAAACTGATCTTTTACTAATGTTGAATGTTTTTCAAAAAACCTCTTGGTTTTGTACAAATTTTTTTAAAAATTTTACTTCAACAATGCTCAAAAAAATAATTCAGCCAAACGTCAACGTAAATTTCTAGATTTTGCATTAGTGAGTCTGTGCTCTGTAACTTAGCCTAATTATTATCCAAATAAGTTTAATATCTCTGCCCAAAAAGATCTCATTTAATCTCATAAGTAACATCTCTTCCACATACCCAAATAAGGTAATAAGCTCTAATTTTGTCACCTTGAGGCTATTTTTAGCTCTTTTGACTTTGAAGTTCTGTTATTAAAGGTACGTAAATATTTTAAAAAAAATAAGTATCATTAAAGTTAAGCGCTTATCCCTAAAGCTAAAGACATGCATTTTTAATATGTTAGCTAAGATACCTATTAATGCATGTTTAAACCTATAATACATTTTTAAAGAAACATAAACAAATTTTAAAAGTACAAACTAATACTGAGGTAAATAAATCTAATAGATACTTATTTTAATAGAGCACAAAAAAAATCCACATAGTTAAACAGGTACAAAATTTTTTATGTAATTTTCTAAACTTCTTTGGAAAATCTGGAATATCGTGGAGATTTTTGGACGCCTCTACTAACCGGGGCTCTTTTATAGCATACACTAAATGTTATTTGCTTTAATTTTGTAGTTTTCTTAACTAGGCAATTCATATGTAAACGTTTTCTCTAAATCTAAATATTTCGTCAAATTTTATAAGCATATTTCTTCCTAACTGACTATATATTAGTATGACGAATTTAGGCAACAATGGAAAGGGACATTTTTTCTATCAAAAATTGTTTTTAAATATATTTTTTGGCGCTTAATATTGTTTTTATCAAATTTTTAAAAAAAGTAACCATTTTCCTAATTTTGTCACTACTGACGAAATTAGGCTTGTTTTATGATCTGGATTTCCTAACTTCGTCCCTCGTTTTTTTTTAGTGAAAAAATTAAAAGTAAACATAAAACTTTATAAAATTAGTAAATATGGACCTTCTTGATATTTTCAATGGGCAAACCAATGGTATTAAGGATCGTTCATACAAGGCATAGTCTTAGTCACTTGATTAGTATTTGGTTTTGTTATATATGTTAGTTATAGTTTTAGTCTTAAAAAATGGTCACTCTTCATACTTGTCTTTGTTATAGGCATAACAATCACTAAGCAAGTGTATTTAACCTCACTTTTTTGATGTTTTGTTTATTTTACTTTAATTTTTTGTAGTTTGTTTTTAAAGAAAATAAGGTTTAATAAAAAGAAATTTTTATGGAACCTACAAAACACTTATCAGCTTGCTTTTTGCTTTTAATTTGCCTGTATAATACTTGGGCGCCATACTTAAAATTTCGAACTCGCGCATGCGCACTTATATTTGTTATTGTAATTTTAGTTATAAAAGTTGAAAGCTGCCAACTTTTCCTTAGGTATGTGATTAGACCTAAGGCATTGCATGAACACTATCATAAGAACCAGTGGTTTTAAGTTTTTTATGATTAAGACTGTAACAAAAATTAACCCAAAGACTAAGACTATGCCTTGTATAAACAATACTTTACTTAATTTTTGACATACAACTGAATAACGCATGATCCACAGTTTCACTTCTAGCCGCTACTTCTATTTCCCTCTTTATCGAAAAAAGTGAGGTGACAACGACGAAGAGGGAAATAAAAGTGAGCTCAGAGAAGTCAAACTGTGGATCAGGCGTAAGGAATATTTGCGCCCTGGATTTTTAACCGATATGGCACATATTTAAAAGCAAAGTTGTCAAATCTATAAAGTTTTGGCATGCATTTTTCTTTTTGCATTTATGTGCGACATATGCTTAATAAATATATTT